>JANBXA010000367.1:20850000-22176250 GCA_030556225.1 Cricetiscus sungorus | reverse complement strand
CCTTTATCCTCCATGTGAGTGTTTAGCTGTATATATATATATATATATATATATATATATATATATATATATATGTACCACACATATATTGTCTGGAGATGTCAGAAGAGGGTATCAGATTGACTGAAGCTGCAGTTGCAGATGGTTGTAAGGCAACACATAAATACTGGGAAATGAACCCAGATCTTCTACAAGAATAACTAGTGATCTTAACCCCAGAACCATTTCTCCAGCCTCCTTATAATTCTGTGAGTTAAATGTTATGCATGTATGAGGAACTCAAGGGTTTATTTACCTGGTATAGCAACATCACACAGCTGTTGCTTCTATAAATGTATTAAAATTCTCCAAAATTCTGCTTTTCCCTGAGTTTTATTAAAGAAAAGGTGTCTCTAGTTTGTACGTGAAGGAAATGAAGTCCCCAAACATGTAGAATGTACTTACATGTTCACCTTCACTAGAGTAAGTATATCCAGTTACTGGGCTGAGTTTACACATCAATCATAGCTACAGGACAGACATGGAAGTTTTTCTGCAATGCTTTCAGCCAGATCCCTCTTTCCAACATTCTCTTATTAAGTATTTATTTAATTTTTATCACAATCTCGCCTCTTCTCAGAGATCTGAGAAATATTAAATGATATTTTGAGGAAAATATTCCCCAAAGTAGACTAATTGAACATTTCCTCTACAAACAAAAAATGACAAGATGTAAGCTACCCAGACTTAGCTGAGCGAGCACTCTTACTGCCATCCTTGGGGTTTTGACAAGTTTGTGAGCCTCTGATTCACCACTACCAACTGCAGCAAGAAGTATCACTGACCAACACTGAGAGTGGCACAGACACATGGAATAAACATAAATTAGAGAGCACAAAAATTGGGCAGGCTTTATCCAAGTGGTTTTGGGATTATATATTATGGTTTCTGATTTTGAGATTTTAATGGTGTGTGGGTATATGTGTGTGTGTGTGTGTGTGTGTGTGAGAGAGAGAGAGAGAGAGAGAGAGAGAGAGAGAGAGGGAGAGGGAGAGGGAGAGACAGAGAGAGAGACAGAGAGATTCTTTTGTTTTGGGGGGTTAACCATTTTCTTGTGTGTGTAAACCATTCCATTTTCTTGTGTGTGTAAACCCAGTTTCATGTATATTTTTTAAAAAGGAATATTTTTAACATTGTAATTTAATTTCAGTGGTTCCCTTCTCTTTCCTCCCTACATATCCTCTCCTTCAAATTCATGAACTTTTCTTTCAATAATTTTGCATGCATGTGTGTATTTGTATATACATATATGTTCCTAAATATAGCTGGGTGAGACCATATATTCCTTGCATGCCTGTTTTCAAGATTGGTCATGTGTCACTGCACAGCCAATTAATGTGCTCCTCCCTGAGGAGGTTCAGCTGTTTTGCTTCTAGATTTCTTCAGTTGCCAGTAGTTCTTTGTGAAGAGTTGAGGATCTATGGGCTTTTCCCCATACAGTGTGACATGTTCCTTTGTGTCCTTCTTGTTAATCTCACATGTGGTCATATTGGTAAGATAATTATTTTTTCTTTGTTCACCAGTTATTTTTGTTTAATTGTTTGCTGTTCTAGAAAGATAGAAAGAATGAAAGAAAGAAAGAAAAGAAGAAAGAAAGAAAGGAAGGAATAAAGAAAGAAATAAAGAAAGAGGAAGGAAAAAAGGAAGAAAGGAAGGACAGACATACTGAAGAAAGGATGGTCCTGTAGTTAAGTGTTTAGGGAGTTGGGGAAGACCTGACAAAAGTTTGGAGAGGAAAAACTATGAGTAGAATATGTTGTATTAATTTACTTTTCAGTCAAATAAATAAACAGATAATAAAGCATGAAGTTTGGGGTGAGATAAAATGGGGACACTGAAGTTATTTAGATGAAGTAGAGATAGATCAGACACATTGTATAAATACATGAAATTTTCAAAAAAACACATGTTTAAAAAAAATCCAGACCTTTGCTCCATATATGGCAATGCCTAAATTCATTTAAAGAGTTATAGAAGACTTGGATAGTCAACATCAACATTTTTCATGATTCTTGAGTATCCACATGAGTATATTTAAATAATTAAAATGTTAAATTTGTTCTTCTACTAAACAGCAATCATTTACATTTGTAGAGTGGATTATTTGTTAGTTGTTTGCCTCCACTGTGTGTAAGTATCTCATGAAACTTAGAGATAAAATGTCTTCTTTTATAGCTCTTCAAATCAGTTTCCTAAAATTACAAAATGCCAGCTAATACCCCTGGGTGACACTCACAGCCTATTTCACAGGTCAGTCTGTTTAAAAATAAGGTAGAAAAAAAAGTTGACAGAAGAAGAAATGCCAGAAATATAAGTTTCATGGAACCCAGAAATTCAACATAAACGCCTATTGCAACAGTTCCCACTCCTTAGCAAGTATTTGCTCTTTTCCCCTCTGGTGCTGCCCATGTAAATTCTGCTGCCTCCCTGGTGTTGACACTCTTCACATACCATATGTTCCTGTCATCATGGTAACTTGCCTGAGGCCATTATGACAAGTACCAGATTCACACAGAAAAGGAATGGAGGAGGAATGCTCAGGCAGAAAGCCTTCTGAGTGGCTGCCAGGACAGGGAACGAATGCTAATGCCTTGCAGATCACTTCATAAATACATCCTTCCACCATCTATTTTCTTTTGTATGAATAACTGTCAGTGTGTTTTGTCATCTGAAAGCATTGATTGGGTGAGTACATATGAATATATGGGTTATTCCAAACAAATTGTGTAGCTCAGATCCTTTCACCTTGCACTGTAACATGAGTATGTGGGCGAATGGAAGAGCATGAATCCTTCTTGCTCTGACCTGTAGAGAAGAGCAAGGCTCTGAAATAACAGCACATTTAGGACACATCTAGGCCAGTCTTACTTTATAGCCTTTAGATTAACAGTTAAAACTGTGAAAATATACATGAAATTTTGATGTTGTTATACATTTTAGTAAATTATACATGTTTTTTTTTTTTTTTTGAGCATTCAGATATAATTCAGAAATCCAGATACGAAGTAAACAGCCAAAGGAAACTTTCCTTCCCTTGAAAATTATCCACATATGAGCTGAAAAATAAACTCTCGTGTCTTACTTTGAAGGAGAAATGCTCCCACTAGGCTTGTGTATATTAATACTTGATCCCAACTTGGTGGTGCTGTGTGGTAGGCTTATAGATCCTGTAAGAAGCACAGCCTCGCTGGAGGAAGTAAGCCTTGCTCCACTTCCTGTCCTCTCTCTTCCCTATTCTTGTATGGGGGGTAAAATGTGTTCTTCCTGCTTCCTGTCACTGCCATAATGTTGTACTCATAATCATGGACTCCATCTCCCTGGTACGACAAGCTAAATTAAACTTCTTCCTCCAGCTGCACTTGGATGACATGATTGCTGCATTCTTGGACTCATCATAGCTGTGAGCTCTGAATGGATAAAGAGGCTCCAGAGGCCTGGAGGGAGACACATTTTCTTCGTTGTGTAGACACTGGCAACTTATCTGTAGTCCTATAAATGACCCTAATTAAACTCAAGAGGTCATAAAAAAAGGCATGACTGTAGATGGAGACACACCTGTGAAGAGGAAAGGGGTAAGTAAACATGAGAAAGTGAGCCAAAGAAGGTGATGATGGTGATTACGATCCACATCTATTATGTATACGTATGAAAATGTCACAGCTGTATATACATAGGTAATATACTCTCATAAACATTAAAATTATTATCCTTTACTATTGGAAAAAATGTAAATATTGAGACTGTGTAAAACATTACCAAAATCCTGGATTGTGTCAGGCTAATAATTTCCCTGAAATCCCCAAGATTTAAAATTCCTGAGCAATGCAATAATTAAGGAGCTGGATGTTCTCCTCCCTGAAGTCAGTGTTACCTACAGTGTCATGCACCATCTCCGGTTTTTTCTGTCATAGTCTCATTTGTGGACTTTAGATCACAGCTAACAGGTGTTCTCACAGCTGTCCTTTACTTTGTTGGTTCATCATATTGATATTCAGACAATAGAAGCTAGAGGCAACAGACATGGAGCAAGTAGTCTGTTTTTCCATGACTGGGTATGCTCTGGTTCTTTCCTCTTCATTCAACTGCTGTGGGTCACAGGTTCTTCTCCAGTGAAATCCTGCAAAAACCCATCCCATTTTGAGCTCCTACAGAATGAAATGGTAGTTTCTAATTACTAATGAAAGCTAAATGTCTAGAGATAATAAACCTGTCTTTGATACCAAATCATTATGTTAAACTTGGATACCCCTTTCTCCCCAAGTCATCATTTATCTCCACTAAAATGCTAATTAGAGGAACACTGACAAGTCTGAATAATGTATTTTCCTAAGCATAAAAGATGTTATAAAACATTCTGGTACCAGGTAACCAAATGTCAAATTCAGGGAAGGGGAGGTATGAGAACACTCATTTTAATGCTTCCTATTTCAGAAGTGTTCTGTTGTTAGCCACAAATCTTGCAAGGCAGCTAGAATTATTATACTTTTCTAAATAAGCTAGTACCAAACACAAACCAATTGTACTTAATTTGAAATCATGGTGGTTCTGTGCTGGCAAATGCTGTGCTTAACAGTACTCTTATAAGAAAGCAAAGGCAGAAGGAATGAAAAGGAGGGTGATGGAGTCTTAGCCACTAAGGAGGTTTCTGCTTGAGAAGTTTTGGTAATCAGTGGACATTCCATGTATATGATCCAAAACTCTTCCCCTTATGCAACATTCCCCTAATGCCAGCCTGGGATCCAGTGATAGCTAGCAACATAGAGCTAAGCTTTGTCCTTCACCAAAGACAGAACAAAGGATTATGGCGTGTGTTTTAATCCTTGAACATATTCCCTGAGCAATTGTATTCACTGAACAGTAGTCTAGGTCACATTCTTCCTACTGAAAATAGATCACGTCGAAGCAAAGACTCTTAAGGACTTGTAACTGATTACTATTTTCCAGGCTCTGTTTGCCATAATGGTATATTCTCAGGATACTTTATCAAAATTAAAAGGCATTTATTTAAAATGATATGCATTTAAAAGTGGACAGTAGTTTTAAAGGACATTAGACCAGACAAATGGTGTCTTAGGTATGGCTGATAGCTTCAGGTAGGACAGTCCTATCAACTCCGGCTTCCCATTTATTCCACAAATGTACCTTCTCCAAGATGGTTATTACCCTAAGAGTACAAATTTGTGGGTGGTTTGGGACTTACTAGTGTATATACAGAATACTTACAGCAAGCAACTGGTGAGTCCCTCATAAAATTTGGTAATTTGCATTGTCTAAATGTATCAGTAACTTAGGGATTTTCTGTACTGCTGCAATATTAGAGGTCTTTCAACTTGTCCTGTTTCCTCCTTACTGTGAGAAGAGTAAGTTTATCAACACAATAACTCCCCCTTATCCAGAGTAGACATGGTCCAGTTCTGCTGAAGCCTAATACTGAAGACAGGAAGTATGGTCACTGATACTGACTGTCAACATGCCTAGTTTCTGTCATTCCTGTGAGGGGTTATACACATTAGGTTAACCAAGCTGTGAAAATCCACCTACCCTAAATATAGATAGCACCATTCCATGGGATGTAGCACTGGATTGGTTAACAAGGATAAAGCAAGCTGAGTATGAACATTCATTTCTGTGTTTCTAGACAGCAGGTGCAATGTGAACAGTTGGCTCCCACTCCTTCTACTGTGTCTTCTCTCCATAGATCTTTACAGTGTGAGCCATAAAATCCTTCTGTTATTAAGTTGTTTTGTCAGGCTATTTCATCATAGCAACAGAAAAGGCCACTAATACAGTACCCAGTCCTATACATACTGCATCTTTCCTGTGGGTTCCTCTCTATGACTAAGTGAAATATAAAATTGAGGCACAAAAGAATAAAACAATTATTGATAGAATAAGAACACCTCTAATGATGTTCTGGAATGAAAGTAACTTAGATCACATAGATTGTGTTTGTGAAAATTTCCACTTAGTATTTTCAGGCTAGAGTTGATGTGGATAACTGGAATTAGGTGAGTTCAATTGTTGGAGAAGGACTGAAAACCATTTGTTCATCTATTCTTTCACTTACTAACTCATCCATGTGTTTGTGATTTCATCAGCAATGTTCATCTGTTAAGCATCATCACTTCCTTCAATTCATGATCATATAATTCTAATAAACATATAAAACTGTATGACTAAATATGCTAAATATATTGATAGAGATGTAAGTAAAATACAAAGGGACATTTAATAAAGATAATCAGTGAATTCAGCTGGACTGCTACGTGCCAAGAAGTGGTGTGTGTGTGTGTGTGTGTGTGTGTGTGTGTGTGTGTTGTGTGTGTATGTGTGTGTATGATGGAGCTTATAAGGGTAATGTGGTGGTGGGGATTAAACAGTTGTCAAAATGGCATGTTAAGACAATTTTAATGGGATCACTGTTCTTAGATACAAGCTCTCTAATATGTGAAAGAATTATGCAGACATCAGAGATGAGGTGTATGATGTAGAACCCAAACAGAAAATCAGAATTATAAAAAGCCTCCATTTCCCTGAGAATATAAGTGAATTCAAAAAAAGGGGATCATAAGAATTTCTGTATTGCTAGAGCACAAAGACTGGCAAATGTTGGCAAAAGAGGATTCATTTTCAAAGGGAAAAATGCAATCATAAAAGAGCTTTCTACCATGTTAGATCTTTTGCAGCATATTGTGGACTAATTGAGCAATCATGAGAAACAGAGATGATATGGCCCACTCAATACATAAAAAAATAGCTCTAAAACTCTTTAATCATTTGCAAAATCAAACATTAATAACTTTGGGAAATGTGTATAATGTCACACCCTATTAAATAGTAAGACCTTACTTGAAATGATACAAGTGGTTGATTGGCTGCATTTATCCCACTTGGAATACACATGTTTTTGCTTTGCTAGAGAACCATTTGAGTATTCAACATAAGAAACTTCTGCAGACTGCTCTGGGATAATGCACACCAAATGAAGGATATACCATTCTTTTTATTTTCTGTTTTACATATTGATCCCAGTTCCCTCTCCCTTCCTTCCTCCCATGACCCCCCAGGATCCCCACCCATCCCTCCCCCACTCCACAGGGAGGATGATGCCTTCCAGGAGGCATCAACAAAATCTGTCAAGTCATTTGGAATAAGGACTAGGCCCTCCCTCCTGCCTCTAGGTTAAGGAAGTATCCCCCCATGGGAAATGTGCTCCCAAAGTCTTTTTGTGTGCCCCAGAGATACAGCTTGGTTCCACTGTCAGAGGTCCCTTAGACTTCCCAGGCTTTCTAACTGAGACCCATATTCAGGGGGCTCTGAGTAGTGGCAATCTGGTTTGCCAGCTATCAGTCTTGGGGTCCATTAGCTCCTCCTTATTCAGGTCAGCTGTCTCTGTGGGTTTCTACAGCCTGGTCTTGCCCCCATTTTCTTATTACTCCTCCCTTTCTGCATCTGGATTCCAGGAGTTCTCTGCTCAGTGTTTATCTGTGGATGTCTGCTTCTGTTTCCATCAGCTACTGGATGAGGATATACCATTGGAAGCTGTTTGGTGGTAGTGGAAAACCGTCATCAGTTTGGGCTGGGGAGAGGCTCAGTGGGTAAAGTGCTGGCTACACAGGCTTGAGGACTAGAACTAGATCATCACACCATATGACAGTCCAGTGGAGTGGGAGGGTATTCCTAGGGCAGGGGAAGAAGTTTCTTGATCTCAGTTGCTAGTCAGTCGAAATAATTGTTAAGCTCTTGGATGAGAAAGAGAACTTCTCTCAAAACATAATTACTGGAGAATTAGAGGACAGTCAGCATCAACCTCTGATATCCACATGAACATGCATTGTGAGCATGGGTGTGCACACATGTCTCAGCAACAACCCACTCATATTCCAAAACAAAATTATTGTCAGCTTATAGTATCACAGAGTATTTTCTTCTATCTCCCTCCATCATTTTTAGTCTCATCTCCTTTCTCTTCCCATCTTCTTTACATTCCTTTCCATTCTCTTCCCAGCTCTTCACCCAGAAAGCAAGAAACCAAATACTATAGAATTTTAAATGGTTTCCATTTCAATACAGATGTTTAGGGAAGCTCATTATAATTCTTATAACCCTCCAGGCAATGGTGGCCTTTAATCCCAGCACTAGGGAGGCAGAGGCAGTTTGAGGCCAGCCTGGTTTACAGAGTGAGTGCCAGGATAGATAGACTCTAAAACTACACAAAGAAACCCTGTCTCAAACAAAACAAAACAAAACAAAATTACCATAACCCTAAACATGTGGTCAGGACATCAGAAAGAGAAAACTCCAAATGGATGTTCTGTCTTTGTCTCATGGTAGTTAGTACTCTTGTCTGTTCTGTCTGTGCAAAGGTACTGCACTTTCATTGGGTCCTGATTTTCACTGCTCATAATTGTTAGATTGTATCTTATGTTATAACACCAAGTAAGATCTCTCTCTTCTCTCTCTCTCTCTCTCTCTCTCTCTCTCTCTCTCTCTCTCTCTCTCTCTGTGTGTGTGTGTGTGTGTGTGTGTTAATGCATTTATACAAAACTTTACTATGTAACTCAGACAGGTCTGGACTTCACTCATCCAGGCTAATGTCACACTTCCAACAGTACCCTACAGTGTTAAAGGAAATGGCAGAATGTTCTGGAAAATTTTGCTCTCATACAGAACATGTTTATCTTAACAAGGTGTTTCTAACAAAAGTGTCATCTTGGGTGATCTGGATATCTAAGTTCTCTCAACCATGGATTTGTCTCCAACATATTTGAACATTCACAGCACCATATAGAACTTTATGAATTAAGATTTATAGTTGGATAGTTTTTGTTTTGTTTTCTTAGTACTTTCTGATGTATTTTCCAATTTCCATGATTTTTTTGCTTTTATGCTTTTATTTCATTTCAGAGATAAGAATTAAATATTTACTTTTTAATTCTGCCTATGTGTGTGTTGTGATACCTCAGATCCTTTGCAAGAGCAGTGCAGTCTTAACTACAGAGCCATCTCTGATGCCCAAATGTTAGAACTCTGACTGAGCTTCACTTTTTACTTGAAACATAGAACCATCTTTAAAAACCACAATCCTAACTCATACATACAACCTCCCCTGGAGTGTGCATTCTCTTTGATATACATAAACCCCATTCAGTTGATGGCCAATGCCTTTGCAATCTGAGTCCTGGCAATTTTCCATTCTTCCTCACTCACAACTCCCCTTTCATACTTTGGACTTGAGACAGTCTGAATTATAACTACTCACCATTCTCTGCACACATTAAATCTTGTTCACTCCCATTCTTCTGCCATCTGTCTGGAGTTTCCTTTTAGTGAGACAAGACAATTTTAAGTTGGTAGTGGTATAATATTGAGGTAATTATTCTAAGTAGTAATTTCTCTTCATAATGCTGTATTTAATAAAAATGAAAGGGTATATTGCTGTTGTTGTTCTCTGGAGACTTCATTCTAAAAACCAGATGCATTTCCATTTCAAAAGAAAAGAAACAAGCACCCTAACTTCTTTATTCTCCCAATCAGGTGTTAATAATAGGAAGGCACAGATAAACAGCTTGAATAGAAATTATCCTATCTCCACTTGAGTTTGCAGTTATTAGAACATTAGAAGTTAATAAATAATGAAACCTTAGGTTTTCAGCAGTATTTTCTATTGTTTTGTTTTGCTTTCTTCATTACGTCACAGTCCAATTTTGGTGTCCCTGTTTATCTAAATGTCTCCATGGAATGATTCAGATACATGTGTTTGTTCCATTTCATAGCTTGGAATGCTGTTAGTGTCTTAAAACGTTCTGCATCAAGATGGTTCCTAAAGAGTTGAAAGTAGAGACAACACAAACTTCTTCAGAACGTCTGAGGCCACAGAAACAAGTGTGCCTTATGTTATAACAATAGAGAGAGCCAGGTACAAGACCAAGTCAGAGAGATGAGAATTAATCTGAGGACAGAGAATTGTCTTTCAAGGGATGAATCTATGCTACCAAATAGGAGTTTGGGATATTACCCATCTCTGTTTCAGCTTGTCACTGGACTGTCTTGTTTCCAAAGAATCCAGTCTAGCTGAAACCGTGGGCCCCTGATCCAAATTAGACACCTTTTCTCTTAAAAGAGTACAGTGGATGTTTATAATAAATGGTATATGTAGATGATCTCAGGCCTCTATATATACATGCCAATGTTTGCATTGTACCCCAATCACAATACACACACACACACACACACACACACACACACACACACACACACACACACACACACACACACACACACACACATAAAATAACATGAAATAAGATAAGAACAGTAGTGAAATCCACACTTTTGATATTACAATGAACATTACTTGTGTTGCCCAGTGAATCTGTGTGACAGTATTCCTTTCTTACCCAAAAAATAGTGTCAGAGGGAAAGTTCATTTTCAAGATGTAGAACAGACCCTTTTCTAAGCAAATAAATATATCCTATCCTCCAGGAACGGATAATTGGTCAGCCATGTTCTTATACCCTATATTTAGCCATTTTTTTTTAAATTAACTTTTACAGATGGAGCATATTCATTTTTTATTACTCGTCTTCAGGCTGAGAAGATAGAGAAGAATGGATGTCCAATTTTGCCTAGTAGATTCTGTCTGAAATAAAGCAGAATTTATCTAAAAATAAATTTGACAGCACAGGTTTGGACTCTGTTGATATATATTTTGAATATCTGAATGAATAGAAACTGGTTTGCTATTTATGATTTGCTTTATACTCTTGATAAGAAGATAATTTTATTTCCCTTTATTGTCTCATTCAAGCTTATTTTTCTTTCTTTTTCTATAAATGGAAACAGAATGATTTCCTAAAGAGGCAAAAGTCAAATCACTACTATAAAGTATTGGTCAGATTGTGTTACTGTAACAAATGCAGGAGTTAATTAATTTACAAGGAATAAAGGTAACTTTTGTTTCATGGTATCAAAAGTTACTCCTATTTATTTGACCCCAAGGCTTCTGAACCCCAGTACAGCTGGGATTACCGGAAAGAGCACCTGAAAAGACCATTGCCTCTTTGAAAAGCAAGAGAAAGAGGATGGGAGCTGAGGCACAATAATCCCTTAAGGGACTCGTTCTTATTAAACCAGCTTTCTTTCACAAGACTTCTTCCCATTAATAAAGTCACAAGGTAGTTGATAAAGTCTTAAAACATTATCTGAATTTAACCAAATGAAAGCTATCATAGGTTACAGTAGGTCTGTAGTCTGAAATGTAAATGATAAAACCAAACAGCTGACCCCAAAAGTTCAAAGAACCACCAAAAGAATATGGACATTCAAACAAGATTGGGCTTACGCTCTGACTTACCATAAGGTTTCCATCAGAACAATACTAAAATACAATAAAAACAAAACAAAACAAAATAACATAGAGAAGTGAGTATTCATGAAAGGAGTGAAAGAATGAGTTAGGCTATTGTATTCAGGTGGCAGAAAAAATAGTTGAATTTTATCTAGAAATCTGTCACCTTATTCAAATTTGGATGAGGAAATTACTGTCATTTGTAAGATATAGTACTATGCATTGCTTATGTGTATATATATAGATACATGAAAAGATATATTTGTAAAGGTAGAGACAAAATAATTTAGTATCAGACACTGAAGTACAAGTCAAGGGATGGTAAGAGGGCTCAGCAGGTAAGGGTGCTTGTTGCCTAGGAGATAATAGATGATGTGGATTCAATCCCCAGAAACTCTGTGGTGGAAAGTTAGACTCCATTCCTGAAAGTTGTCTTCAGACATGTGCAAGTGCACCTCTGCTTACATGAACACACACACACACACACATACACACACACACACACACACACACACACACACACACACACACACCCATGGGGAGGAGGAAGACTGAGAAGGAGGGAAAAAATATTTTAAGATAATAAATACTTACAACCTAATTTACCACGTTATTTGTGAGTAAAATATGCTATGAATTTGGATGAATTAATAGGTATGAAATATTTTATGAGTGCATGGTGTTAAATACATGGCAGTTATTATTAGCATGAGTATGACATGAGTATGATTATGCAAAAGTAATTAAGGTCCATCAAAATTCAAGCATAATAATAATGATGAAATCTTAAAACTATAACAATCATGCATTTGAGTAAAACATAAAGAAGTGACATCCAAATTATTTAAAAATGAAACTAGATATATGCTAATAACACCTTCGAAGTTTAGCACAGCCTATAAAATAGTTTCCAAAGTATTATCTTGTAGATACTGACAATTCAAATTTGAATATATAATTACATCATTAGCATTATAATGTCTTCCAAATTTTAAAGTAAGCATTGTGCAAGAGACTAAAAATGCATGATATATACCATGCAGAGCAATAGCACTGCTGAACCAATATAGAAATTACAAGTATTGGAAAACTGAGAGTAGAATGATGGCTTAAAGAGCACTTGTTGTTCTTCGAGACGACTGGAGTTCAGGTCCCAGCACTCACACCAGCAGGCTGCTAACAACAATCTGTACCAGGGTATGATGCCCTCTTCTGGACTCTAAGGGCAACTGCACACATGTGTAAATAACCAACTCCTGGATACAGACAGACACATGAATAAAAATGAAATAAGGAAAGGACACTGGTTAAAATTACATGAATACCTTTTAATACACAATAAAGTAGCTGACGGTGCCATGTACAACTGGTCTATGTCCAACTCATATGATACAAAAGGTTGCAGTCATACCTGCTCAGGTTAGGTGTGGAGTTTCTCTTATTTCCAGCCTGTATGCAAAATGCAATATTAGAGGTGGTTGGGATACAACTGCTAAATTGTTTTGTTTTCCCAACTTGACACTTAATAACACAAAATACTTTGCTTTTAAAGCAATGGTAAAATATGTTCTGTATGAAAGACAAAGACCATTAATCAAACCTAACTCAAAATGAATGGTTTAACTTTCCCCCATTTGGAGATTAAGTGTAAGAATTTAAATACAGGCACCATAAAAATATATGGTTTATAATATTTTCCATCCAATCTGTACACGCCTGCCCTCTCCAGCAAGGAAGACGCAACTCTGGGAATATCTTCTTCATGCAGTTTTAATCAGGATCCTTGAACATGCATCTTCTGACCCACGGGAACCTGGGGGACCCCTGCACAGGCTTAAATCCCCTTGCGCTAACCAACCCCAGTGAGCTACGTGGACCCTGCAGATAGCTACTCTAATGCGGAAGCAGACAGGCTGAACAGACTTAACCAAATAAGGGCTTGTTTATGCCAGAGAGTGCTCACCCTTGGGGATTGGAAGGCAGAAGCCATTGCAGCACTTTGCAGATCTCTACAGTTTTCCCTTTTTGTTTTAATAACGCCACAGGCAAGTGTAGTGGTCTGGTCTCCAGTAAAGCAGTGGACATTATAATGACCCTGAATCCTGGTAGTTAGCCAAGTCAGTGCCATACCCATCCGGTATCTTTTTCCTGGAGGTGGGACCTCGGACACCAACCCACATGCAACCAGACTTGCCCTTCTCGGAGTTGATCACTTCCAGAGCTAACTCGGAGTGCAGTGCTAAGCCATATAACCTGAGCGTGGTTTCCATACTTGTTCATGACTGTGAGCCATGCTTAGGGAGACTGTCCTGCCTCAATGGCTGTAAATACCTGAACAACCATAACTGCATGCTGCTTCTGAACAAACCTCATCTTGCAAAGGTGCCACAGGCCAACAAAGGAGATAAGCAACAAGAGGACAGCCATGGCTCCCATTCTTGCCCAATCTTTCAGATGATCCATGGCAACAGGAACCACGATGACAATCCCGCAGACAGTCCCGCATCCACACGTGTTGAATTTACTGCAACGATGGCCATTCGCAGCTGTGCCATCAGTTCATCAAAGTCAGCAGACCAATTTCCTAAAGAATAGCTAGACAACTGTTGTGACAAATTAGCAGCACATGTAAAGTTCTCATACTGAATGCTGGTAACACACAAACCTGGATATTTCATTTTGCATCCCAATTGGGCCAGCTGCCACAAGCTATCTATTTGCTCCTGCACCAAATCAATTCTTTGGTTTACAATTATTAAAGCTCCTTTTAGTTGAGCACCAATTGTGGATTGAGCATCCAAGGTGGTAGCCTCATTCTTGGACAACTCATTTAACTTAGAGGCTGTCTGCACTGATGTGCTCATAGCCATGGCAGCCGTGACTGAAACCACAACTGCAAAAGTGATAGCTGCAACTATGGCTGATGTAATGCCAAAATCTCTCCCTGCAGCCTCTTCCAAACAGGCCATAAAATCTGAAAATGGTTCCATGGGGCATTTCAATATCTTAGTGAGGTTACCACTCACCTCTCCCTTATTGGGTAATGACTTCCATGCTTTCATGGCAATCCGATTTACTTATTCAAAAACTGGTAATGGATATCCTGTATGTTGATTGGCAAAGTGTCCCTCTCCAAGCAACATGTCCCTGTCCCATGCTGCGTTTCCGGCTGCCATATTAGCTGCAGCCTGTTTATTGGCATACCCAATTAAAAAGGCTTTCCAATTCAGATACTGCCCAGGGCTTAGGCATGCTCGAGCCAGTACACTCCAATCACTAGGAGTCATGCTATGCCTATTTAGGGCTTCAACTTGAGCTATAGTAAAAGAAGCTGAAATTCCATATGTTCTCACAGACTCAGCCAAAGCCTTGATGAACTTAAAGTCTAAAGGCTCCTCATATCTATTGCCTTGGGCATCCTGGAAAACTGGATAGGCCAGGCTTAAGTCATTTCATATGGCTTTCCAGACCTCAGGGCAAAAGGAACCTGGGCCCCGCCCTTCCTCACTCTGATCAGGAGAAAGCGCCAAAGGCATTGTTCTAGGAGGGTCCCTCCCTTCCTCACATCGCCATTTTTCCTCTCTCTTCCCCCTCTGCCCCTTAAGGGATTGTTTCTGAACCTTTTCTACAAGGGCTTGCAATTATTCCTCAGAATCTGTTTTGTCTGTACCTGACTCTCCTGTGCTCTCCACCTCTTCTGAACTTTCTTCTTGTAACATTTCTAGCGCAGCTTTCCCTTTTTCCATCGCCTCTTTACAGTACCTCTTGTCTTCGATACAACTATGTATTAACTTCCAAACAGGTCGGACCCCAGACTTCAGCATCCCTTGTTCCCAAGCAAAATCAAGATCCCTGCCTAACTTGTCCCAGCACACTATCATGAGGTCTCCCAAAACTGAGAACCAAGGTGCACTGGCATCACACTTGTTCAGAAATCTTTATGGTGTGCTTTTCTTTATTTTAAGTTTCTTTGACAAAAGTAGCTCCTGAAGAGCCAGAAAAATTGGATGAGACTGAGAAGTCCCCATTTTGAAAATTTTACTTTCGGTTTATTACAACCTCTTGTTCAATGCCTGAGACTTTATTGCTGCTTATTTCCATGGTCTTTAACTTAGTCCCAACTTACCTGGCACTTTATTGCTCCTTACCAGAGACCTTAATGCCTCTTTACCAAGGGCCTTAGCTTAGTCCAAGCCCAGAACTTTATTGCTCCTTACTGGGGACCTTATCGCCTCTTTACTGAGGGCCTTAATTTGGTCCCAACTTACCTTGGGAACTTACCAGCGCTGCCCTGACTGAAAGAAGTTCTGATCTGAAGATTCCCCCGTACAGGCCACCATTTGTACCGTGCCTACCCCTGCCAGCAAGGAAGATGCGACTCCAGGAAGATCTTCTTCATGCAGTTTTAATCAGGATCCTTGAATATGCATCTTCTGACCTGCAGGGCCCCGGGGGACCACTGCAGAGGCTTAAATCCCCTTGCGATAACCAACCTCAGTGAGCTATGTAGACCCTGCAGGTAGGCTACTTTAATGAGGAAGCAGACAGGCTGAACAGATTTAACAAAATAAGGGCTTGTTTATGCCAGAGAGCGCTCACCCTTGGGGAGGTGGAAGGCAGAAGCCAGCACCATCTTTAAGGCATGGCACTTCACAGCACTCTACACAATCATTTTCTGAATGACAGTTATAATTCTCTATTTTGTTCAGGAGCTGTCCTAGAAATTACTTTTCAAAGTATTTCACACCCTATTTCAGCATAGAACAATGATAGAAATAATTCCATAGTATGGGCTGGGGAAGATGTCTTAATGAGCAGAACACTTGTCACACAAGCATGAGGACCTAAGTTCAAATCCCCAATACCTACATAAAGCCAGATGCTATATCATGTGTCTATAATCATATTCCTCTGTATGTTGTCCTATGACTTCCACATGTTCTGGGGCAAATTTATGCCTACTTTAACAGACATGTGAACACTCACAGTCATGTACCTGTGCATTTGTGTGCGTGTGCGTGCACACACACACACACACACACACACACACACACACACACACACACACAAAGAAAAATTAAACAAACAGGAGATAGTTCCATTACTGATATGAGTAGCAATACAGAAGCATGAAAGAAGTAATAAAATTGAGTCGTGTATTTTGGTTTAGGAAGCTCCCAGAAGGAAGACTTTTGGCATTGTAGGAAATACAAAGCTCTTCTAGTCTCAAGCAAATTCTTAGCATACGTTAGATCATCTTTATAAGGCAGATATAGAGGAAAAACAAAAACAACAACAAAACAAACTCACTTTAGTCCTCAAATCTACCACATTTCTGTGATTCTCTCTTTTACCTCAAATAAGACCTCTACAGTAAATTGAATAAAAAATTCTTCTACAGGTTTATGCATTGCAACATCTATTTCCTAGTTTGTTGGGATGTTAAGGAACATTTTTGAGGTGGAACCTTGCCAGAGGTATTATGTCTCTAGTGGCAGGATTGAGGGTTTATAGTTTGTCTACTTCCTGTTCTCTCTCTGCTTCCTTTGTGTGTATAAAAATGCACCCGACCAGCTAGCTTCCTGCTCTTCTGCAATCTCTAGCCTTTATTACTGTCATGCCTTTCTGTAATAGACTCTATCCCTCTTGAAACAGAGGAGAAAATAAACCATTTCTTGATGGGGGATGATCTTCTGTATGCTCTAAATACATGTTTCTCTTATTAGTTAATGAATAAAGCTGTTTTGTTCAATGGACTGGCAGAATGTAGCCAGGTAGGTAGTGTAGGCAGGAGTATCAGATTAGGAGGATTCTGGGAAGAGGACTGCCAAGAGTGAGTCAAGAGGCAGACAACATGTAGCTTATGACAAAGAAAGAGGCCCAGTCATCACCAATAAGCAAAAACTACTTGGACATACGTAGATTAATAGAAATGGGTTAATAATTAATAGTGAGCTAGCAAAAAGTTTATCAGCCAAACAGTTTATAATTAATATAAGCCTTTGTGTGTGTGTGTGTGTGTGTGTGTGTGTGTGTGTGTTTTAAGACTAAATGGCTATAGACCAGGCAGGACAGAAAAATCAAGCTACACTTTGATCCTTAAGTTGTTTTTGGTCATGGTATTTTATCATAGCAACAGAAGAGTAACTAATATAGCATACATACACACTGCTTTACATCTGTATTTTCCCATAATTTCTAGGCTGTCATCTTGCTCTAGCTGAACTATGTTGTTGAGTTGCTAAGCAGATGTCCTAGGGTTTTCATTGCTAAAAAGAGACACTATGACCACAGCAACTCTTATAAAGAAAAACATTTAATTGGGGCTAGCCAGGTGTAGTATTTAATGACTTTGATCTCTTTTTAAATGCTTATAGCAGTGTATTTAACCAAATACCTATTAGTTATCACAATATATTATGTGGATGATTACTGTATAAAGGTGGTTGATCTGAAATAAAATCCTTAAATTAAAAAAAAAATAATACATTCTGGTAGATGATGAGAAACTGTACTTAGGAAGTAAACTCAAGGCCAACAAATGAGTCATTAAATTAAGTTTAAGCATTTGCCTGATGGCTCTTCATCTAAGGGTCTTTAATAGTAAAAGTATAAATAAGAAATCCTAGTTTTCATTCTACTGCTATGATGAACACCCAAGGCAGAAAAAGGTTTATTTCATCTTACAGGGAACACTCCATCATCAGAGTCAGGACAAAAATTTAAGGTGAGAACCTGCAGGTAGGAACTAAAGCAAACACCATGAAGGGATGCTGCTTACTGACTTGAACTTCTAGTTTACTCAGCTTGCTTTCTTATACAACCCAGGGCCACTTGCCCAAGAGTAGCACCACCCATCATCAATACAGAAAATATCCACAGACTTGTACACAGGCCAATATAATGGAGGAAGTTCCTCAGCAGGGGTAACTATGTCTAGGTGTGTGAAGATGGCAAAAACTAACAAATACACAAAGACTTATCCAACTTACCGCTCTTGGAAAAATAAAATCACATGAAATAGTTTTAGATAGATATCCATATATTAACATGTACATCCCCATCACTCCTATGATGAGGTAAGATGTGGAGGCAGAATACCATGGCACTAAAAAGAATCCTGATGAATAAACCTACCTACACTCTTTTGCAACATGGAAATATTCTAACAAAAGTTTGTAAAAAAAAGATGTGCAAACTGTGTATCTTATTTTAAAAGAATATAGAAATAATATAACAAAGGTTATATCTTTCAGATATATAATATTTTAATGAAAATATTTTTAATATAGTCAGGTAATTTTTACAAAGCATCTCTCTTTGAGATTGCAATAAAATGTTGGTTATAACCTCATCAAATATCTATTTCAGTTGCAGAAAACAATACATTTGGGTATGGCTTAATGATTTACATATTAATTTTTTCATTTCAGCCTAATGAGCAGAAAAATACTTTAATATGAATGAAGTTATGTCTGTCATTTTCTTCCTCAACTTAGTTCCTCAGATTTATGGCCAGGGCCATTAAACTGCTGTTTGCATTTGGGGAGGAAAACATTAAGTTGAAGAGGAAGTAAAATTCTTCTCAAGACAATTAATGTCCATTTTTATTCTTAGTGTCTGATCAATTAGTGTAGAAGGTTATAGGATAATGCAGTGAAATTTTGATGGATACACATAGTCAATATCTCAGCACTTCAGGAGGCAAAACAAATTTCAATAAACACAATTATAATAAATTCACTGGGAAGGAAAAAAGATCGAGTTCAGCTAAGATTTCCCACTGGGCTTAAGAAGGTATGAAATTACAGGCAAGGAGAGGGCACACCAAGCTGTTCATGGAATGCCCCTAAAATGTGGCTTGATTTACCCCTTTCTCTACACATTTCAAGCTAAGAATTTTAGTCTTGTTCTATAAAGACAACCCTTTCTTTGTTGTTTCATTTGTTTTGTTTGTGCTTGCTAGGCAAGTCCTTCACCACTGAGATACCTCAGCCAAAAGGCAATATTTTATGGGAGGATTCTGTCACACATTGCAACATAAACACAGGCAATGGGTTTGCACAATTTCTATGTAACTCATATACTAGTGTCCTCTCCTGAACAAGGCTTTTAAGCTGGGTCTGGTGCTCTCATTGATAAATCATGTTTGGTTTTATTTTGTTTATTTTACATGAGTATAATTTGAATCTATAGATTTATGGGCTTATTGACTAAAATTGTCTACATATATACTTAAATATTTTTAAGTGACCTTCTCTTACATAGTGAAATTAATGTAATTAGGTTTTCCCATGGCATCAATAGTAAACTATCATAAATACTCCATGAAGCCTTGATCTATCCTCTAGCTTTGCAAGAGTCCATAGGTACTAACATCATCTACAATACCGAATTGCAGCACCAAAAGTAAGATGCTTGCTAATCAGGCATGAGTTCAGATCCTTAGCACCAGCATACAAACCAGGCACTGAGACAAAAAGCTGCAATACCAGGCAGTTTAGCTGAATAAACAATGGCTTTAGTTTCAGTGAGAGACCCTGCCTCAAAACCAAGTGGATAGCAAAAGAAAATGACATCCAGTACACGAGCACACACACACACACACACACACACACACACACACACACACACACACACACATACACACAAAGAAATAAACAAGAACATTTCAATAGGACTCATTTATATTAAAGTCAAGAGCATGCCAGGCTAATCCGTTTTATTTGTAGATAGTTCTTAAGGTGCTAAGCCCATAAATAAATCCAAAGCCTTGCGTGTCATTGCAATACTATCGGCTCACCAGGAGGAATGGAGCACATGTGAACTTCAAGGTCTCTTAGGCACTGGAGGTTTATTTTTGGTTATATAACATGGCTGTTTGCTTCAGAGTTCTTGACTTAGCTAACTTTTGAGTAGTGCACTGAGTTGTGCATACATTCATTAAATGTCCTCTCTGAATTAACAGGCATGGTGCACAGTTCATTTTAAAAAGTTGCTGTGGCCTGCTCTTCCCAACTTTTTTGAAGTGCCACTGATTTTTCTTTCCCTAACTTTCTCTCCCCAGCCATGCCAGTGCTATTTTTGAATATTCCATGCTTTAAAAATTCATACACAGCATCTGGAGCTTGATGCAGAAATGACACCACAGACTCCTAATAGATAACTATGTTTGGCTTGTTAGATTAGCTTTGCTGGGAGAGTTTTTTTCCCCTCATGTCTGGCACCACTGGCATACACTGCCATTTTAAATAACTATATTTGTGCTCATTAACTGATTGCTCACCATCCGCCATCCTAAAGTTCACCTTACTTTAGAATAAAAGTTTTGCTGAGTATATTGTAGGTGCACTGACCTTTGCCCGAGGCAAGGAAGCAGCCATGGTTCCTCTGCCCTTGAGGATGTAGTGTTTATGACATTTGTTGCTGGGAAATTGGATTATTGAGAAGGATTTTGTCCTCAGAGTCTGTAACCAGTTGAAAAGAAAATGCTATTATTCTTTACTTCTTTACTCATGTTGGATATTTTCAGAAATGAGTTCTTTTCCTGCTGTATGCCTTATATATAATAGGCCACCGAGTACTAATGATAAGAATTGCTTGTTACTCACATTGAGTGGACTCAGAGCAACAGGCCGTTTTTGCTTTTGCTTTCTTATCTGTGTTGTTGTGGTTGTTGCTTTAGAATGAACTAGTAAATAGTGAGTGGATTTTGATTTTCCTTTTTAAACAGTAACAATTCCAGGGTTTTATTCCCATAGGCATATCTGTTGTACCAATCCTAAAATTACCACAAACATGATCCAATTTCAGGTGCAAACCTGGCATTTCCCTACATCACTTGGTGTTCTAGAACTTCATGTGTCCCAGCCCATTAATGGGTAACCCAGATTCCTGGGAGATTCAGACTTCTGCACAGAGATACAGCACAAAAATACCAAATGTAATTAAAAATACTGTTCATTTGGACAAATAAGCAACAGTTTTAGGATCTCCTGTTCCATTCTATAAGGGATATAAAATAATTTTAAAAGCTTCAAGATAATGTTTAATTATTCAAATGGTCTTGTCTTGAGAGCTGAAAATGGTAGATTCTTGACCTGTATCTGATGCTTGTGTGTTTCTGTTACCCTTAACTTGTAATTAGGACCACCTAGGAGACCCACATCCAGACATGTCTGCTATTGTGTTTCCAGAGACTTTTAACTGAGAGATGGTGACTTACCCTCAATATGCACAATGCCATCCTGTGCCCTGAGGTCCAAGAATGAACAAAAATAGAAGGCAGTGAAGTCCAGCTGAGCATAGCATCTACCTCTCTGTATCCTGACTGGGACGATGTGAGCAGCTGCCTTATACATTCACTTCTATGCTTTACCTGTCATGATGGACCAGTAAAGCGTTAGTCTAAATGAGCACTTCCTTCCTCTAGTTGTTTTTGCACTGTTATGTTCCAGCAACAAAAAACAACTAGTACACTGAGGTAGAGACCAGGCAGTGAACCTTCTAAAGCTTCCCATTCTTTTACTTGCTCAAAAGGTTTCATATCTAGAACCAATCGTAACTGTGCTCTCCTCCTCTTTTCCAATGCACCTATACTCGAATGCCTAAGGGAGTGAATGGTATCATCTTTCTGAATTAACAATATTCCCAGCATGCAGCGCATCCAGCCTTCTTGTGCAATGACTTCTGCATTCACGAGGATGGAGTGAAGGCACAGCAACAGAAATAGCTGAGAGTTCCCACCTTAAACCACAAGAAGAAGGAGAGAGAACTTGCTGGGACAGCACAGTATTTTGAGAACTGAAAGTCTGCTTCTAATGACAAACTTCATCTGTCAGGGCCACACATTCTAATTCTCACCAAACAGCCACATTTTGGGAATCAAGTATTTCAGCATGTAACACTTACAGGTAACATCTCATTCAGGCCCCCACAAAAACAAAACAACAACAATAAACAAAACAAAAGAAAACAAAACAAAAACCCTCCATTTGTGCCAGGCATCCATTTTAGTACCTAGTAGCTGTTTCTGACTCAAATAAACGGAAGACAAGTTCCCTGCCACACTCCTTAACACCTGCCCAGAAACAATATAAGTAATGACCATCTGCTTTTTATTATATGACCAACTCCTGATTTTGGCTTCTGTATCTTACTTATGCAGACATTCAATGACTATTTTAAGGCCTTCTTGACCAACTAACACTGGTAGAGCAAAACATCTATTGTTTTTGCATTTAAAAATTCTTCCTTCACCCAGTACAGGGCTACATGGCTCTGATTTGAGCTAGAGACTGTGATTCTTCAAGCTGCTTTAAAAATATTGCTTATTCATAATCTGATTTGTCTTAGGGTATTTTGCAGTGGTCTTGAACTCTACCAACTCAGAGAATAGCACCAAGGACAAATAACCCAGTACTACAGCAACAACAATAACAAAGTAAGTACAAAATTAGCATGAATAAGTGTCTGTACTTCTTGTAGATAGTTTCATTGAGTCATTAAAAAGTGAAATCATGGGCTGGAGAGAAGGCTCAGTGTTTAAGAGCAACTGCTGCTTTACAGAGTACCTGAGTTCAGTTCCATTGGATCCCCAGTTCCAGGGAATCCGATGCTTTCAGCGAGCCTTTGTGAGATCTGCACACTCAAGACATGCGAGCATATACACAATGAGATGTCAAGAAAACCACGGATGACAGGGTCTGAACCAATCATGTTGATAAAGGTCTCCGTTGGTATATTCCTAGTGCTGTCAGTTCCTGTCAACCTGCCACACATGCCAATCTTCCTTGGTATGTGTGTTCCTCTTCTAAATCCTCACCCTAGATGAGGAAGAAGCCAGATTTACTAAAGGAATAGTGAATTCCCAGATTTATGAAGATTCTGGTTCTAAGTGTTCATATCCTCCAGAATGCTCATAATAGTCTGATTGCATATCCCAGTAGTCATTACAAAGACAACTGATCAGTTAGTGAAAGTAGAGAAGTCTCATATTGATTGTGGACATATTGCTAAGGGAATTTATGAAGAATCCATTGTCATCAAGACTTTTAGGAAAAAATACTGGAGAAATTAAATATACAGCATAGGCCAGTTAAAGGAAGTCCACAGATGCCTGAATAATGAATTATCAGATACTTATTTGGAGAGCACTCACCAATGATGGCAAATAACCACTACAGTCATTTGCCCCTGGAGATGTAGTGTCTGTCCTGCAGGATGCTCCAACCATAACCAAAGGGACAGCTCAAGTGAGCCCCTTGAGTGAGCCCCTCCTCTTCCATATAAGGGGTCACATCTGAACACCAAAACCCAGACCCTAAGGCCATTACATAAAATCTATAGGCAGAACAAGATGCCACTACAAAATGGCCTTAGGATTCCTGGAAATAGCATCCTGGAACACAAAAATGAATGTATCATCGGCATGTGGAAGCAAGTAATCCTAGAGCCAAACACAGGTAAGAGTTTTGTATCATCAATTAGCCTAATGATGCATAAAGAGGAAGAACTGTTAGTAGAATGAGCTACAAATAGCTACAGGCCCCAAATTGTGTGTGTGTGTGTGTGTGTGTGTGTGTGTGTGTGTGTGTGTGTGCGCACACACGTGCATGCATGTGTGCATGCATGCCTACATGTTTACACATCTTCTTGCATATGTGTTCACATATGGTTGCGTGCATTTAAAATTCAGCTGTCAAACTTGGGTTATGTGACTCAGGAAATACAAATTTTTTATTTGTAGCCAGGGTCTCTGGCTACCCAAGATATTTGGTGTTTCCATCTCTCCAGGGCTGGAATCAAAGGCTTTATGACAGAACATTGGGGAATTTTGCAAGGATGCTAGTGAACTATCTTAAGACCTCATGAAAGTATAGGAAGCACTTTCCTGACTGAACTCTCTCCCAAGGCTTAGTTGCTGTGAAGCTTCTATCTTTCCTACCATTGATAGCTAGATAACCAATATTTATAGAGATCTGGTTTTAATGATACCTGCAATCCTGGAAATCTATTTGAAAAGACAGTTTACATGCTAATGAAAACACTTAAAAGTGTGATTCTCCAGTCATCACTTTTCAAGGATAGTGGAAGAAATGCTTCTTAGTTCTGAATTTATATTTAATTAACTATTTTCTTTAGATCTGAAGCTTTCTATGATGTTTTCCACATATTACTTCTAGGCATAGAAGGTCATGAATCAAGTATTCTGTGAGGTTTTCAATCTGTTTAAGGTTGTGTCCCTCAAGGTTGTCTGTTTAGGGAATCACAGGAATAATTTAGCTAAGTTGTAAAGAAAACAGGTTTTATCATTTCTAAAACTTCAAACAGTTTTGTAAACAAAATGTTGAAGCACCTTGATCAAACCAAAATGGGATAAAGGATGGATGGGTTTTACAATGCTGGAAGATGCTGTGTGGGGGGTATTGCAAGGAAAACTGTCATTAACAGTTTAATTCAGCTGTGGACATGTAGTGTAACATTACTGCCCTTCCATGTAACATGTGCCCACTGGTGTCATACCAGTAAGTCAGTTACAGAGTTAAAGAAACCTTTGTGATTAGATCTGAGGCCTTTTGAAAGGGAGAATCCATATTTGTTACTGTAAACCTGGTAAAGAGCCTGTGGCTGAGGAATCCCTAAGGGGGAAGCTACTTTTGTTTTGTTAATATATGTAAATGAAGCCACCCTCTGAGTAATTGTATTAATACCTGGATCAGTACCACTATCAACTTTAATCATGAAGTTTCTTTTTATAGTGGGTTGAGGGAGATGTCCTTCTGTAAATATGTTTATCTTCTTGGTTGATGAATAAAAACTGTGGCCAATAGGGCAGCAAGATAGGAGATGAGGAGGATTCTGGGAGGTGTAGGAAGAGAGCAATCACCATGTAGGACACCAGAGGAGTAATAGGTCCCCAGAGCTTCTTCTGGTAAGATAAGACCACGTAGAAATACTTAGATTAATAGAAATGGGTTAATGATTAAGACAGCGCTAGGCAATAAGATGCCCTAGTAATTGTCTAACAGTTCCATAAGTAATATAATACTCTGAGAGTTCATTTGGAGCTGATGTGGCTGTGGAACCAGGCTGGCAGAAAGAGTTATCATAACAGTGGTCAGCAAAAGCTGTAGAGAATCATAACTCATCAAAATGTTAGGAAAACTTGACTTTTGAATCTTCAGGCCAAAATGGGACATGGATATCACTGACTCCAAGGTTCAGAGAAAGTTCCAGAAGAAGTGGAAAATTGAAGGGCTGAAGGAAGGGTTGTAGTGCTATGGGATACTGTCCAAGACCTGCACAATATTGGACCTGTGAGCTCATGGCAGGTGGGGGGAGAAGCTCAAGAAGCCCCGCCTATCCTTGAGGGCTTATGGGTGGTTAATATTTTCTGAAGGGGGATGAGACATTTTGTTTAGTGGAATAGCCACTTGTAAGGTGTCCATGTTCTAATAAATAATCCTTTACCCTTGCTTTTATAAGCAACCCTAATGAAATATAGCTGGTAATTAAAAATAAGCATATGAAAGTACAAGGGAGAGATAGGTATTAGGAGGAGGGAAAGGGGGACAAGAAAATAATAGGGTGAATTTGATCAGCATATAATATGTATATTATAAAAAGCTCACAATGAAAAACATCAGTAAATAGGATTTCTTCGGAGTCATAGGTCCTCAACAGCCAAGTGTAAACACATCATCCACTCCTAGTCTCACACTTGAACATGTCTCATAATGCCTGTGGGGAAAGAGCTCATAACAGGGGAAATATATGAAAAATTACTGGTGAAGAATATACAGGACCTGAGAGATGGCCCAATTGATAAGGACAACCAACTACAAGTCTGATAACCTGATTTGGGCCCTTGAACCCCACGTGGTAGAAAGATGAAAATGACTTTTGCAAGTTGTATCTGACTTCCACATGTTCATGCATGCATGCATGTACACATACACATACATACACACAGACTCACACAAAACACATATGCACATACACATGTGCACACACAAGTGATTAAATAAAATATATTTTAAAAGACAAACAAAGTTGGAGTCATGTTCAACAGTATGGTTTAAATATTAATTATTTTACTGTAGTGCTAATGACCAATCAGACTACACTCTCACAGAAATGATAAAAACCATGGAAACATCAATAATTTAAAAATTAAAGCTTCAAATTCTGCTTAATGTCTATATTTCAACAGATCATAAAATTTTTATGTCTCACTTTAGTACAAAACCAACAAAATACTGTTGATGGGAGATGTTATTCTGTATATATGTTTCTCATACTGGTTAATAAAGACCTGTGGCCAATGAGATAGCAAGATAGGCAGGGCTAGGAGACAAGGAGGAAAGAGGAAGTTGGAGGGAGGGGTCGAGATGTAGCCTGTGGAGGAAGCAGGACGCCTGCCGCGTGGCTCCCCGATAAGACGACCACGTGGAAATACTTAGATAAGTAGAAATGGGTTAATAATTAAGACAGAGCTAGCCCATAAACAGTAATGGTAACTGGCCAACAGGATTGTATCAAATACAGAGTCTCTGAGTGTTATTTGGGGCACACGTGGTTGCAGGACAATGGCGGCAGGACCAGGAGGCCGGCGGGAACAACATGCCGTAACATACTGTAACTATTAAGCAGCTTCCTAAGATACAGTATTAATATATAAAATTCAATTACTGCCATACATAGCAATTGCATAATTAACATTCTTATATATTAGCAAGGTAACAGAAATTGGATTATTTCCATTTTTTAAAAATGTGTATCATTTATTGAAAATATACTCTTTGCTTGTATTACTTGATTAATCTTGATTACTCTTTCCCCTTCCTATATTGTTCTCAGGCCCTTCTCACCTCCCATTGCCTCCAGATGCAATCTTTTTCTGTCTCTCATTACTGTCTTAGCATGGTACATACTTACTCACATATGGATATTAGACATAGAACAAATAACTATCAGCCTACAATCCACACTACCAGAGAAACTAGGGAAGAAGGAGGACCCTAAGAGAAAAATACATGGTCCCTCCAAAAAAAGGGAAAAGGGAGAAGAACTCCTGAGTAAATTGAGAGCACAGGGGTGGGGTAGGGACACAGGCGGGGGGGGGAGGGGAGAAGAGGAAGGGAGGAAATAAGAGGATGACTGAGATGGGGAAGGAATAGAGAAGAGGAAGAAAAAGATACCTTAATAAGGGAGCCAGTATAGGTTTAAAAAGAAATCTGGTACTAAGGAAATGTTTAGAGATAGATCCCAAGAATCGAGGCACTAGTCGAGAGGTCTCCTTTGATGGCCTTCTCCTATAATGAGATTGAAGACTACCTTAATTGTCATCCTAGAGCCTTCATCCAATAGTTGATGGAAGCAGCAGCAGGCAGCCATAGCTAAGCAATAAGCCACACTCCTGGAATCCAGTTGTAGAGAGGCAGGAGAGATGAGCAAAGCAGTCAAGACTATGCTGGAGAAACCCACAGAACCAGCTGACTTGACCTAGTTGTAAAGCTGAGGAATGAGCATTGGACTGACCCAAACCCTCTGAATGTGGCTGCAACTTAGGAGGCCTGGGCAGTCTATGGACCTCTAACAATTGAACCAGTATTTACCCCTAGTACACAAATGAACTTTGGGGAGCCCATTCTCTATGGAGGGATAATATTTCAGCCCAGATACACAGAGGAGGGTCTAGGCCCTCCCCCAAATCATGTGACAGACTTTGATGATCCCCCATGGAAGGCCTCACTGTCCTTGGAGAGTTGGTGAGGTTTGGGTTGTGGGCATTGGTAGGAACATGGGAGGGTAGGAGGAAGTGTGTGCAAGGGGGGATTGATATGTAAAATGATTGTTTCTAAAGTAAAAAGAACTAAAAAAGAGTAACAACAATGACAATCTTTCTGTCTCTCCTAGAGTCAGGCTTCTAGGAGATAACAACCAAACATGACAAAATAAAATTTAAAATTGTAAAATAAAAACTGTCACATCAAGGTTGAACAAGTTGAACAAAACAATATAACAGAAGGAAAGGAGCCCCAGAAGCACACCCAAGAATTAGAGATCCGTTCACTCACTCGTTCAGGAGACCCGTGTAAATATTATGCTGGAAGCTGAAATATATATGGAGAGGATATGGTGCAGACCCATGAATGTCTTGTGCTTGCTGCTTCAGTCTCTATGAGTTCCTATGGACCTTGTGCTTCTGTTTCCTCCATCCCCTCCAGCTGTTATACTCTTGCCTCCTCATCAGGACAGATCCCTAAGCTCTGATGGGAGAAATTTGATGGAGATATCTGACTTAAAACTGTGAATTACAAAGTCTTTCTCTCATTTTTTTATTTGCATACTTTCTGGCTGTGGACCTCTGTACTTGTTCATCTGCTGAAGGAAGATGCTTCTCTGGTAGTGGCTGAACAAAGCACTGATATATGAGTACAGCAGGATGTCATTAGGAGTCGTTTTGTTGGTACTTTTAATTTTATTTTAATCTCTTATTTAACTTTTACTTTTTTTGGCCAGTAGTGTTTACCTGAAGTTTCTGGGCTATCTAGTCTTAGGTTCTTGGTCACGCAAACAGTGCTGGGTATGGGTTCCATTTCACTAAATGGGCATTAAATCAAATCAGATATTAATTTAATATTCCCATATGTTCTGTGCTACCATTATCCTAGCATATCTTGAAGGCAGGACAGATTGTAGGTCAAAGATTTGTAGCTAGACGGGTAATTCTGTTTCTCTTTTGGCAGTCTGCAGAGTTCCTTCCCACACACCAAAGATACTAGAAAATAGAAGTGAAGGCCTCATGATGGCTCCAGCTTGAGACCTTTATATTCAGTGAATGTGGGTGTGGTCAGCAATGGGACCTTATAGCCAGCTTGTGGAGAGCAACCCGTTATCTTAACAACAGCCTGAGTCATTTGGGGATTTCCATGGGACCACCTTGGCCATGCAGTGAATTGAGTGTGATCCAATCCTGCTGCTGAAAGACTCCTTAGGTTTCAAGAGATGTAATATTAAGTATCTGTCACCCCATTATTAGGAGACCTCATTAGAGTTACCTTCATATATTTTAGGGAGTTTCTATTCCACAAGATTTCCATATCATCCTTCAGATTGTCCTCAATTTTAGCTGGCTCACCCTGAATTTCCTCCCTCAACCCTATATCCCCTTCTTTTCCCCAAATAATCTTTCAATTTTATTTCTACCCTCTCCCATGCCACCCATCAAAACTAATACTTTTTTTCTTTCATGGACCCCCCCCAGTCCCTTCTTCTATGCTTAAGCTCTCTAGATTCTATACCGATTATCATGTATAAAATGACTATTATTCACAAATAAGTGAATGGAAATCATATTTATCTTTCTCCATCTGTGTTACCTCACTTAGGATGATTTTCTCTCATTGTATTAATTTGCATGCAAATTCCATGTCATTTTTTTTAAATAGCTAAGTAATACTCCTATGTGTAAGAGTACCAAAATTTCTTTATCAATTCTTCTGTGATGGACATCTAGATTGTCTCCAACTTCTGGCTATTATGAACAGAGCAACAATCAACATGGTTGAGCAAGTTTCCTTGGGGTAGAATGTAGTGTCCTTTGGGTATATGTCCAAGGGTAGTATAGCTGGATCTTGAGGTAGATCAATTTCCAACTTTGGAAGGAACGGCTGTACTGATTTCCATAGTGGCTGTACAAACTTTCAATCCCACCAACAATGGATGAGCATTCCCCTTATTTTGTAAGGCCCTCAGAATGAGGAGTCTTCTTGTTTTGGTCGGTACCACCAAGAACTCAAAGTCCAGTCCAGTTGATGCAACATGCAAGAAGCTTTAATGAACGGATACGTTTGCACAAACAGACTTCTCTCAGCACACAGGCTAGAGAAGTAACATTTTTCTGGGTTCAGGTATTTTTAAAGGAAATAAACTACAAGCTTAGGGTAGGGCTGTGACTCCCTGTCCACTACATACATAACCAGTCATGGGTTCTCCTTGAGGCCGGATGATCTCCCCTTAGGGCCTCGGGGTGTGCTGATTAATCTTGTCTTGGCACTGGCGGGAAGGGGCGGTGTGAATTCTTGGTATCCTGCTCTCTTAGGGTCCTGTGAGGGAAATTGCTGGTGCTTTTCTAGGTCAGACTGTCCTTCATTTTAAGTGAGGGGTTTCCTTAACTTTGCTTTTGGTCTTTCAATTTCACATCTTTGGTAGAATAAGATACCTCTTGTGTTATTGATCTTACCCATTCTGACAAGTGTAACATGGCGTCTCAATGTAGTTTTGTTTTGCAATTCCCTTGTTGCTAATTATGTTCAATGTTTTTTCAAGTGTTTCTCAGCCATTTGAGGTTCCTCTATAAAGAAATCTCTGTTTATATCTGCACCCCATTTTTATTGGGTTATTTGGGTTTTTGATTTCTGTATTTTTTTTTGAGTTCTTTAAATATTTTGGATATTAGTTCTTTATATGTGTAGGTGGAGTTGGTAAAATTTTTTTCTCATTCTATAGGATGTTGATTCACCTTAGTGATGGTGTTTTTTGCCTTACAGGAGCTCTTCAGTTTCATGAGGTACCATTTATCAATTGCTTATCTTGGTGCCTGTGCTATCACTGTTCTGATCAGGAAGTCTTATCCTTTACCAATGTGTTCAAAGCTGTTTCCACTTTCTCTTCTATCAGTTTCAATATATACAATTTTATATTGAGGTTTTTGATCCAGGAGGACTTGAATTTTATGCAATTGGGATGTATTGATCTATTTGCATTCTTCTACATACAGCCAACCAGTGTTAACAGAAGCATTTGTTGAAACTACTGTCTTTTCTCCAGTGCATAGTTCTCGATTATTTATAAGGTGTGCATAGATGTATAGATTTATGTGAGTTTTCAGTTCAAATTCAATTAGCAATGTATCTGTTCTTATGTGAATGTAATGTAATTTTAACTGCTATACCTCTGTACTACAGCTTAAAATCACGAAGAGTGAGACCTCCAGCAGTTCTTTGATTGCTGAGGATTTTTTTTTTTTTTAGCTATCCTGGATTCTTTGTTTTTTTCCATATAAAGTTGGGTATTGTCCTTGCAATTTCTGTGAAGAATTTCATTGACATTTTTATTGGGATTTCTTTGAAAAAGCAGATTTTTTTTGGAGGTGGACATGTTTTTCTTGTTTTAAATCTTTTTACATTTTTTTTGAATTTTTCTTATTATACATATTGATCCCAGTTCCCTCTACCGCCATTCTCCCATGTCCCCCACAACTCCTCACATCCTGTTCCCCATCCACTCCCCAGGGAGGGTGAGACCTCCAATGGGAGATCATCAAATCAGTCAAATCATTTGGGGTAGGACCAAGGCCCTCCTCTAAGTCTATTGGCTAAGGGAGTATCTCTCCATGGGGAATGGGCTCCTTAAGTATATTCCTGCACTAAGGATACATTCTAGTTCCATTATCAGAGGTACCATAGACTTCCAAGGCCTCCTAACTGGGACTCCTTTTCATGGCATCTGGGTTGGTCTTATGCTGGTTTCCCAGCTATCAGTTTGGGGTTCATGAGCTCCCCCTTGTTTGGGTTAGCTGTTTCTGTGGGTTTCTCCAGCCTGGTCTTGACCACTTTGTTCATCACTCCTTCCTCTCTGTGACTGGATTCCAGGGGTTTGTCTCAGTGTGCAGCTGTGGTTGTCTGCTTCTGCTTCCATCAGCTACTGGATGAGTGCTCTAGGATGGCATATACATATACAGTAGTCATCAGTCTCATTATGGGAATGGCATTTAAGGTAGCCTCACCACTATTGCTTAGATTGTTAGTTGAGTTCAGCCTTGTAGGTCTCTGGACATTTCCCTAGTGTGAAATTTCTCTTTGTACCTATAATGACTCCCTCTATTATGTTGTCTTTTTTCTTGTTTTCTTTTTTCCTATTCTTTCTCTGACCCAATTTTCCTGCTGCCTCATGTTCTCCTCTCCTCTTCTCCCCTTCTCTTTCTCCTAACTTTTTCTCTTTATAAATAAATAAAACCTTTTAAGGATAAAGTATATTATTAAGATAAATAAAGTGTGAATAGGGTCAGTCTACTGAACAACATAAAACACCTATTAGAAATATTTTAATACTCAAATGAACAGATATTTTATTCTCACAGTTGAATAGTTTTAATGTTTTTAAGATATCAACTCCAGGAAACCTAGTCTATTCTCCATTTTTGTGATGCTTACTCTTGATTGACAATATGATAACATTGAGAATTGATACAGAAACAAGCATTATATGTCTATTACAGCGTTACATATTGAGTTAATTGAGATGGAAAGCCTCACTCTAAATATGGGAGACATCCACTCTATGAGCTGTGGTCTTGAAAGTGCTGAATGGTAGTACTTATCTCTCTCTCTCTCTGCTTCCTGACTGTGGATGCCATGTGACTCGTTGCCTAATGTTCCTGCTGTCATAACTCCCCTATGTTTAGGACTGTATTCTCAAACCCTGAGTCAAAATGAACCTTTATTTATTTCAGTGTTCTAGACAGGTCATTTGTCTCGCGAACTTGGAAAACTGGAAAACATAACATTTCATTTTGGAATTTTTGAATAGTAATTCATAAAATGCAGTGTTTGTCTACATCATGGATATATGAATCAATGAAACAGAAAGCCCAGAAATAAGACTTAGATAAATATATGAAATGAATACAATCAGATAAATTGTTTTTACAAAATGGAAGGGAAAGTTAATGTAGAAAAGCTAGGCTTATTAACAGACTATATCAGGACAATTGGAGGCCTATAAATCAAAGCAATGAACTGAGATATAGACAGATCTTATACCTTACTAAAATAATTTAAATAATTGTTATAAACTCACATGAGATCTAGAGCAAGAAAAAATTTAGGAGAAAATAAAATAAAAATCTATGTCAGTTTGAGTATTAATTTTATTAAAATGACATGATTCTGTTTAGGTCTCTTCAATGTAAATCATACATCATTTTTTTCCAGCGTCTTTGCAATGTCCCAGATAAGTCATTCTGGAATAAATTGGAATACTAATAGTTACAAATTGAAAACACCAAAAAGTAAAACTCTTTTAAAAATAATTTTTACATAAATGTTTGTTAGCATGTAACTATGCCATTAATAAAAATAATCTTAAGGCTAAAAATAACAAAGACTGGCAGCTAAGAAAACATAGTAGGTCCATTTGCATATACATGTATATTTACATATACATATGTATGTATGTATGTATGTATGTATGTATGTATGTATGTATGCGTTTGTGTGCATAACAATCAAGGTCTAATGGTGATGACACAGGATGTGGTATCTCAAGGTAGAGTCTTTGATATAACTAGAAAGTATACCAATATTACAGAGACTGGCAAGAGCCTTAGGAGACTAAGATATCCAGTGCTTGTAATATAGAGCACCAGAGGAAAACTGCTCAGAGAAATTTGGAACCTATAGAGACTCCTCCTAAAATATTCCATAGACTTCTCCCTATGAATTTTATGAGGAGACACTACTAAATGTTAGGGGAAGGACCACCTTTGTAGAGGAACCTATGTGCCCTGCCTGAATATGAGATTGGGAACAGTGCCCCTTGCAACCAGCAAAATCATAAAGTGTCACAGATGATGGGTCATTGCATTGAGTTCATAGCTATCTAGTTCATTGCTGATATTGCCCCTTGAAACCCAAACAAAGAAGGGCCAAATGGTTTGCTAATTTCTAAGCTTCACACTGAACTGCTGAAGTGTGAAAAAGCTAACATTTAATTTGACTTCAATCCAGTTCCTGACACTATTGCAAATGCTTAAAGAGAGCCATGAAGGTATTTCATCTAGTCTTCAGTATAGGAAACATGTCCTCCAGGATCAGCAAAACACACACTCAAGTGCTCATGATATATTTATAAAAAAATGTTTATAACAATAACTATTTCCAAAAAGCAAAACACAAAGATTTAAACCATAAAAGATATCCTCCTTAACCTTAGTTAAACTAAATTAGATAGACATGACAGGAAGATTTCTGAAAAGTTCTCCAATATCAGAAAGTAGCACATTATAATATTACCCACAAGACAAAGGGAAATAAAAAAAAAGGTAAAATAAATGTTGAATGGTTTAAAGGTGAAAATAGCAAAGATCAAATATCTTGGGTTGCTGTTCTTGCAGTTTACTGGGCAATTAGACTTCATTTTTTTCTGTTGGACGCTAAAAAGTGTCTCAAGTATAGGTCCTCAGTTTTTACCTTAAAACATGTCATAAGGGCTGATAACATTGCTCATCAATAAAAGCACTTGGCTCCAACTCCAAGCCTGAAGATAGGAGTTCAATCCTTGGGTCTCATGAAGTGGAGGAAGAGATTCCTTTCCATATTCATATTTACACAGAAAGAGTACACACATCACACACACACACACACACATACACACAAACATAATTATAATAAAAATATAAGACAGGATTAGCATAGGAATTTTAATCTATAAAAAATATTTAAGAAGAAACAGTAAAGGTCACAATGGAAATCATTGAAACCAAAGTGGCAAACTTGAAGAGAAAAATCAAAGAAAGTACAACTTAGGTCTTTGAGAAAGAAGATCAATGAAGTTGACAAGACCTAATTAAGAAAACTGAAATAACCCAAATAATCAATAATAATGAAAAGTTAACATAATTACAGAATCCAAAGCTATTGATAATTAAGGATAATCCAGCAATGGTATTGATAGCTTTTGACTAGAAAATATGGAATTTGGATGAAATGTAAACAATGTCTTTAAAGAGACACAAGTACCAAAGTAACTTATGAAAAACAGACATAGTAAGTAGCCTATTACTATTAGACATACATTAAAGACCATTTCCCAAAGTTAACTGGTGACAGTACCAAATAATCGCAGAACTATTATAAAATTATATATAAATAAAACACACACACACACACACACACACACACACACAAGTTGAAGAGAAGAAAAGGTTTCATACATATTTTGAAACCTGAACTGTTTTCAAAAGAGATAAAAAAAATTCATCTTTCTGAACATGGAAAAGTTATTAAAATAGAAAACACTACAAAGCAAATTCATTAACATGTAGGGAGATTCAGACATCAAGTGTGGGGTAATACCTAGACAGCACAACCTCACAACATACTTCCGGGCTCTCAAACCCTATTCTGATTCCTCTTTCATGGCGTCCCTGACTTCACTGTGGAGCTGTGTTGCAGATGTATCCGTTAGAGCTGGGCATCGTTATACCCACAGCTAAGCATTTCTATTCCTTGTTCTCTCCTGATGTGGGAATATCTTCCTGGAAATGTGCTACAGTTGTAATGACCATTTTTCTCTGTCCCTTCTGTACTGTTTCTTCTTTCTTCTTCTCAGCTCTGTAGAGAGACATTTTCCCCACCAGTGCCAGCTTGGGCTTAATGCTAAATTATTTCTTCTAACATTTCTTAAAGCTAAGCCTCCAATTGTATAGAAACTAATTTCTCCACCCTCAAACTCTAGCTTTCATCTCGCTGTTTCTCTCTGCGTCTGTGAGAAATAAAATTAGCCACTGGCATACTTCCCTATTTTTTGTGTTTGTCTACCCCAAGTCAATTCTCAAAGCAACAGGTAGAGTGATTGTGTTAAAATAAAGGGAGTGAGGACAGCACTGAGCCTCAGAGCCCCCGCCCCCAGTGGCTGTCTTTCTATAGCTGCCTGCCTAAGACTTTCTGTGACAAAAGTGTGCAGGTTCTCGGGTGTGGTTGAACACCCTGGATAAAAAACAACTTCGGAGAGACAGGGTGTCATGGTTCTGGAAGGGATACAGTCCATCAGAATAGGGAAGGCAAAGCAACAGGATGTGATGTTAGTCAGTCACATCCTGTGCCTACACAGGAAGGAAAGAGAACAGTAAGTTGGCCAGGAAACAAAATTTCAAAATCTATACCCACTATTACACTGGATGTAGCCAAGGCTTTGCCTGCAAGCACTCCATAACCTGCCCAAACAGTGCCTCCACCTGGGGCTAAGTGCTCAAACATGGCATCTGGTGGAGGGCGTTTCATAATCAAAACAGAAGTACATTTCAAGGTGGAAAATTGCACTGGCAGATAGCTCTGGATTATGAAAGTAACAGATCTGAGAAACACAGAGGTTTTCAAGGAGCTGTAGTTACTACGCAGTCTAGCACTATCCCATTCTGGCTAAGATTTTTCCTGGGGAAAATACTTAATATGCAAATAATATATCTCAAGGATTTAATGAGACTAGAAGATGTCATGTGATGAAAGTTGATTGCCTCCCTGTAGAATATATGATTGTCCAATATGCATTTAATTCATGTTAAGTACTTTTGAATAGCTGTCAAATGTATAAAGCCCTATATTCATAAGGCAGCTGCAATATTCCCACTGGGAGATGATCCTCAGGCACAGAGGTAAGGAGAAAGAGGAAAAGTAGAACAAATTATTCTCTGAGCCTTTCACTCCGGTTGGCACAAGGCGATTAAATATAGCCCTGAGTAAGTACAAACTCACTATTCACAAGGTACAGGCTTTATAAAAACAAGGACACACACACTACATTGGAAACCTCCAACTTGAGTCTGTATTAGAGATCAGCTTTGAACCCACCAACGGGGAAGGTATTAGATATACTGACAAAATTACACTTCATCTTTGACCCTTACACTCTTCATTCACTCATCTTATTTTTAGCATTTGCATGAAGTGTTCCTATTTTTGAATATGGGTAATAAGCATCAGGGAAAGAATTTTTTTCTTGAAGCTCACGTTCCCAGGATTTATAATCTTTCAAACCTGACAAAAGAAAATTGCATGTATGGGATTTAAAAAAAAAAGTTGGTGGGATTTACATAATTTTAGTTCTTTAAAGAACGTGGCCATAGGATCAGAAAAGATGGCTCAGTGTTTCAGAGTAGTTCTTGCTCTGGAAGAGGAGCTGGGTTCACTTCCCTGAGAGTTCACAGCTACTTTCGAGGATCCTGTGGCACCTCACATTGCACAACACACACACACACACACACACACACACACACACACACACACACACACACACACACACATTACAATCTGTTCTTGTCCCATGAACACCCAGATGTCACTGGATTGTTTATAAAGGATATTAAAGGATATCATAACAAACAGGACAACAACCAGAGAAAATGTTTAGTGAGCAATAGTGCTGACTCTCCAAGCCTGAGGGTGTGAATTCAGAATCCCAGAATTCATGATAAATGCTGGATGTGGCTATGCTTCAATACTACGGAGCAGAGATAGCCAGATCCCCAGTGTGCTCTAGCCAGACAGGCTATCTGAAGGAGTGAGCATCTTGTTCAGTGTGAGACTCTGTAATAAGCAATAGGCTTGACAATGAATAAAGGTAGATACCTGATATCCTGTCCTGATATCTTCATCTATGTACATGGGGGCATACATCCACACATTGGCATCACACACACATGAACACGCACACACACATACACATACACACACACACACACACACACACACACACACCACTACACCCATATTCATATATACATAAAAAACACAGACTCTTACATGAATAAATAATATTTAAATAAATAAAGTTTAAATAAATAAACATGTTAACACATACGTAAAATCACAACTTAAAAGTCCCTGGAGGGTCTTAATCACCACTTAGTTAAGAACTACAGAAGCTTTACATGTTATTCTGACTTTATCTTTTAAATTAACCTCACTACTTTGGAGATACTGGCCTCAAAGCTGTCTTCCTCTTTGATGTTTTCTCAACATTAACACTCATCTGACAAACCTATCTATCCGTTCATTTATTTACCTCTATATCATCTTTATATCCATCTGTCAACTACTTATCATCTATCATTTATTAATCATCTGTCAATTTACTTGTCATCTGTTTATGTTCTAACTAATCTATAATACACATCTGTTCATCTACCAGCTATCTACCTATCATCTGTTTGCCATCTATCTACTATCTAGACATTGACCTATCATTTTTATCATCTGTAATATACCATTTATCTGTCCACTACCTACACCTTAAATGCATGACTAATTCAAGCTGCATAGAAGTTATATGCTGGAGGCTGGAGACTGGGAGATAGTGCATTTATATAGTGCTTGTCTTCCAGTGTGGGGACCTGAGTTTGATGTTCCAGAAACCATGCTGAATTAAAAAGCATCAGTACTTGTTGGCATGTACTTATAATCAATTCCAGTGCTAGAAAGTTCCTATACATGGGGTTGTCTATATAGCCATCCTAATCTATTTGTCAGTGGGGTCCATGTTATGAACATAAAAAATCTTACGTTGCTGAATATCCTACACAGGTACACATGTGCCCCTGCTCATATACAAACAACTACACATACATGTACATACACACATCCCCAAGTAGTTTTCTGCTAGATAGTGATGGGTGTACCTCAGATTTTGAGTCTTTATATGGAAAAGAGTAGAAAAAGTGGAGAGCAAAGGAGTTAATGCTCTCTGGTCTGCACATATGTTGTGACCCTGGGGAGAGAGCTGTTTTTGTTTGTTTTCTATGCAGTTTTATACTTGTGGTTCTGTTTGTGTTTGTTGTGGATTATCTGAGTGGCACTCCACCCTTAAATGCTATAGCAGAAAGTTTGTTATTATGAGCTGACACCTGCCAATCTCATCACATAGCAGTGTTGGCAGTCTGAATTACAGAACCAGTGGGGTGGTACCCTGCAGATGGTAAATGTTGCCATGTCAGCTGCTATGTCACGAGGCCTGCTACCAGCCATTAGGCTTTTCTAGCCAATGCATGTCTGCAAGTTCATGTGCACGGAAGATATTTCACTTTATAAATTCTCTCTTCTTTAGATATTTGGGTACTTAAAATCAGCCTGCAGAAACTAAGCGCTTATCTCCACTAGGAAACAAAACACAGATTTCATCTTTCATCTGAGATGTTGTTCATATATCTTCTGGGTTGCCAAATATGTGTATGTGTGTGTGTGTGTTCACATGCATGTACAAGCTCATGTGTATGTGTTGTGTAAATGTAGGAAAACACTTGTATGGAGACATGAAATCAAGACTGAATCTTGTGTCTGCCTCAGTTGCTTCTCTACTGTAGTTTTTAAGTTAAGTTTGCTTAAAGTGGGAGTGTAAAAGGAGGTCTTACTGGGTCCAATTAACAACCACCCACCTGTAGTCAGTTATAGAGGAAAATGCTGAGAGATCAGAGAGAAGAAGGAGAAAGTCACAGCCACACCTTACCTCCTTAGCATTTCAACAGACAAGAGTTTCTTCTTCCACTTATATCCTCTCTCCACCAAGCCATCTCACTTCCTGTTACCATACAGCCATCTCACTTCCTGTCTGTCTATCTTTACAGACCTCCAGACCTCTTTGGTTAGATAGTGGCAAGCTCCTTTCTCTAGTCTTTAGACAGGCTTTATTTGTACAAACAAGGTATCACCACGCAGGTGCTCACATATTTAGCTAGGTTTGTTTATGAGCAGCACTCCATGATTCCCCTTTTCTGATTCAGCAGCACTGGAATCATAGGTGTGTGCCCCATGCCAACTTTGTATGTAGTTACTGGGGATCCAAACTCTGGTCTTCATGCATACACAGCAAGCACTCACCAACTGGACCCACCTCCCTAGCCTTCACACAATGTCATTTGATTGCAAAAAAGTCACTTGCCTTCATAGCAGGGAAGCTGAAAATTTGTTGTGCTACTTCTTCATGACTCATTTTTCATAGAAAAAGGAATAATACTTGTGGCAATGTGATAAATTTGTCTTTATTGCTCATATGAACTTTAAAATAAAAGTTTTATTTTATGTATGTAATCCTCATACCTTTAAATAGGTTACACTTGTTTAGCAAAGACATTGACTATGATTGTTAGCTGGGTTAATTTCCACTTATTAACTGAATATATAATTTTATATCATATATACACAACATATATATATATATACATATACAAATCTTTAAAATATTTTTTAAATTATTCAATTTCATGAGAATTTCACATATGCATACAATGTGTTATATTTGCTGCAATATCTCTTTCTATCTCCTCACAGAATCCTTCTGACACATTTCTTCCTAAGTCCATATCTTCTTTAATCTAACCTTAGTATATACAATTAGTGCTGCTCATATGCACTTGGGCATCAGCCATACATTGGTGCATGAACAACCTACCAGAGACCACAATCCCAAATAAACATCCATTTTAATATGACATGTATGAATAATATGCATATGTGTAATTATTGGGTAATGGATAACCCAATGTTAATTGAAGAAATCAAATGTTTTCTACCTGAACACTTATAAAGAGTTTGTAATTTATCCATCATTGTTTCAAGTACTCAGATTCAGGTGATGCTGTGGTAGAAGCATGATGATATGATCAACTGTATTGCAACAATAGTTGAAAGAAACAATATTTTGCTTTGTATAATACATAATATTTCTTTTTACAATTTTTATTAGTTCTTTTGAGAAGTTTGTACAATGTCTTTTGATTTTATTCACTTCTCTAACAATTTTTCCCAAATCCACTCACCCAAGTTTGTGTTCCCTTTTTGTTATTTAAAACCACTGTGTCCAATCTAGGCTGCCATACACTCTTAGATGTGTAGTCTATCAGACTATATCTTCTCCTCCCAAGGCTCAGATGATAGAATATTAACCACTGCAATTTTATCCTTTCTTCATATATACTCATTATTAACTAGATTCTTCATTGTTATAGTATGTACTAATACTATTAACATCATTTTCTTTCATTATTTACTTATTTTCATCACTATTGTACCAAAGTGGATAAAATTTTTTTGTTTAATTTTCATATTGTCTGAAATATTTGAGTAGTGTGTGTTTACAAATGTAGAAAGTTGGTGTTGAAAAGCAGAAAAAATTATCTCTTTTGCAAACTTTTTATATTATCAAGGATATCTAATGTGGATTTCTGTTATGATAAAATGCCCCAACAAAATCAGCTTCTGTGAGAAATGGCTTATCATGCCCACAGTTCAAGGGACAGGTCTTTGTGGTTGAAGTTGTTTCATAATCACTCATTCTCTTGGCTGTAAATAAGTGAAGTAACCAAATCACATAACATTTTTTTTTTTTACTTAAAAACTAGACAAAGAAAAAACCAATTCAAAAGAGCAAAATTAGGTCTTCAGCCTCCCCCTCTTGAGTGTTTATAACCTGTTTGACTTAATCAGTGCTTTAAAAGTTTTTTATTTGCCCTTTCTTCTTTAAATTACTTCATTTATTTTTTTCTGTTTCTTGTTCCACAGGTCCCTGTTAGAGGGAGAATCTTCATTCTTTCCTTCCTTCCTTTTTTCCTTCCTTCCTTCTTTCCTTCCTATTATTTATATCAATATCTATCTATATATATATATGTATCTATCAAATCTATATCTACCTTTCTCATTGATATATCATCTATATGTATCTATTAACTTTCATTTATGGCTCTTTCTACCTATTATCTATCAACCATCTGTGTGTCATAATCTATCCATTGAGCGATTTATTTCCTTTGTCTAAAATTCTGCTGTGAAAAGATACCGAGGGAGAAGAACTGCCAGGTGGTACATCCCTGAAATTTCTGCCCTTATGTAGACAAGGCAAGAAAGATTGTAAAGTGAGACCAGCCTGGGCTACCCAGTGTACAGCAGAGCAACCTCTGTAGCTCTATATTCATTCCATTTCCATCTCATTAGACATGGTTGTCGTAGTTTGACTAAACTTCACTGACCACACCTTCCTACTGGGGTGCTTGAGTCTTAGAAGCAGAGTAACTCTCACTTGTAGAAAGGAAAAGTGTCTTCCAAGTAACAGGTGACCAAATACTTTCTATAAAAGGCTGGTGGGTTAAACTCCCACATTTGGAGTGACTGGAAATAACAAAAAAGGTTGCTACTAAAACTATGCACATGGAAAGAGTAAACTAAAAAAAATAAAAAAATTAAAAAACCCTTCCTTAAAATCATTTTATAATGCTGTTAAGTTGAACAACTGAGCAAAATAAGACAATCATAATAACATGGGGGACTGGAAAAAGCCTCAGTCCAGGCTAGACAGATGTGATTGGTGTCCATCATTGCAACTCGGGCAACTTCAGCTTTATATACCTCTGTGTTCCTGCATGTGTATCATCCATTGAAGACTGTTGAAAGGGATGAGCCCAGCTCAGTGCAAAAATCAAACTAAAGAAAAAAAAGTCTGTATTACACATTTAAAGCACAATCAATAGGCTGTGGCTTCTGCACCTCACATCTTAATTTCCATCAACCAGTGCAACTGTGCATTTCCCACAGTGCAAAGTCTCAGGAAGGGTATATTAATTAAGGTATTATGTCCAGAGAGATAGGTATAATCTTGTGTCTCCTCAGCATACTATTTCCAGTTCCCCAAATTCAATATGTTAGATGTTGGGCTTTGGAGTGTTTGCTTGTTTTGTTTTGTGTATTGTTTGTTTCGTGAAATGGCCCTTGGACTGAGGAACAAAGATAAAAGAACAACCTCAAATGGAAAAGGCACACAGGTGCAGAACACCCAAGTCCCCATAACAAAGGTTCCTGATAGGACAGCATCCTTTTGTCCTCTAGACCAGGGTCAAAACTCCAGCTGCACAGTGACAGCCGAGGCAATGGCTTTGTGGGTTATTGGTAATGTGCCCTGTGAGCACAAGCCCTTGCATTCAACCATAGACACATATAAAACAGCTGAGTGTGTTAGTGAGCACTTGTAGTACCGGAGATAGAGGGCAGAGACTAGAGGATTCTTGGCAGAGGCAGCCCAACCCTAGCCTGATGGGTGAATCCAAACTTAATGATGAGAGACCTTGTCTAAGAAAGCAAGATGAGCAAGCAGCACCTAGCAATTACTCCTAAGGTTGAACTTTGCCTTTCACCTGTGGCACAGGAGTGCAAGTGTACACACACACACACACACACACAAAAAGTGTACAAAGGCCATGCATGCCCATGTGAAAGGAGACTGCTCTAAAGCATAATCAAAAGGGAACAAAGACTAGAAAATTTTCTATAGTTCCATAAGGAACACATTATGTACTTTCTGATTAGAGAATTTAAAACACAGCAAGACATTTAAAAAATAAATCTTCTGATCTCCTTCTAAGAAATGCAATCAAGACTGTCCTCAGCATGTTAATATTGGAAGCTTTTCACATCGACCACTATCTTCTGTAGAATAAAGCAGTTTACCTGCATTTAAGAACATAAAATTTGAACAACCATGAATGAGGATTATATGTTATAGCCTCTTTTCTGTAGATGTTAGTTATTTCAAATGAGTCAACCAGCAGGGGAAATAAATCGCTGTCAGAAGCATTTGAAATGGAAAAGAGAATATTATATGTGGGGACAGAAAGCCCATTTTAATGTATTCTACAAAACAGGCCTTGCATCAGGGCGTATTGACAGCATCAAAATAAAAGTCACCCAAAAGAATTTGCGTGCCTTCTGAATTCAGAAACTAGATTCTTGCATACATTAGTCAGAGTTCTTTAGTCTAGCAATGACTGTCTAAGGACTGAAAGGCCAAGAATTCTGCTATTGTTCAATCCATAAGACTGGTTGTCTCGGTCTTGCCAATGTGGTGCTCATTTTCCTGAGCTTTCCTAGAAATCTGCTGGTCTTTACAGTGCAATCTAGGAGAGTTGGTTCTAACACTGCCAAAGTAAAGCCTCAGGAACAGTGTAGATGGACTCTCCAGGCAGAGTGAAGGCATACATGCAAAAATCAAAAGCTTCCTTCTTGCATGTCCTTTTATATCATCAGAAGGGTGGTAGACATTTAAGGTGGGTCTTCCCACCTCAAATGATTCACTCAATAAAATCCCTTACAGGTATGCCCATAGGTTTGGGCTTTAGTTGTTTCCAGATTTACGTAGTCAAGTTGACAACCAATACTGGCCATTGCATTCCACATCTTGACAAGAAGTAACTCATTTAAAACTTTCAGTTGTGTTAAACATCAGGTGAGCTGTTTCTGTATGTTTTCATTCAGTTTCAAACTGAGAAAGACCTGCTTGTATTGGCTGTTCTGGATCTGTTTGTCTCTGCCTGTGTGCAGTGTGTTGGTTTTAGTCACCAAAAATATAGCATGCTCAATATACAGTGTATACATGTGTGAAACTGTCTTAGTTGAGCACAGGACCTTATATAATGAGAAATGTGTATAAGGATTCTGGAAGTAGACTTTTGATTTCTAAATTCTTTTAAAAATGTTTTTATTTATTCTTACCCTTCTGTCACTGCTCACATCCAATCCTATCAGCCCCCAGCCTCCCTAACATCTCCCTCTCAAGTTCATGTTTTGTCTTTTCTTTCTTTCTTTTTTCCCCCACTGGATTTGACTTCTTAAATTTGGCATTTGAAGTTCTCCCATAGCCTGAGCTCACGCCAGCTTCGGATGCCAACCCCTAGGGTGTTCTCTCTCACAAACACCACCTTAGGTTTGTCAGAGGACTAGGTTACACATGAAAGGCACGTTTCAAATTTTGATTACAAGTGTGCAATTCATCTTCAGATGAATACCTTAATCTCATTTGTCTTGTTTGGATGACTGAAAACAATGGTAAAGAAACTACCTGCTTTGAAATATTTAAGGGTCTTAATCCCTTTGAAAATCGTATTTTCTGCAGCACATGCAACACACAATTATTGCCAGTTGTTGCCATTTTATGGACAATTCTTTTTATGTGTTCTAACTTAAAAAAGCAATCTTCCTTTAAGAATATTTCTTTACCGTTTTTTTTTTTTTTTTTTTGGAAAATAGGTGGGTATGTTCGTGCCAAGGTATGTGAGTGGAAATCAGAGAGCGACATCTTGGGAGTTGGCTCTTTGCTTTTAGCGTGTTGATCCCAGAGGATGGGACTTTGGTCATCAGGCTCAGTGGCAAACACTTTTACTTAATGAGCCATCTCAGAGGCACAGACATTTCCCTTCTCCCAGTTGGTTATCTGTCTGTACCATTGTTTTCCTGTAAGGTGCAAGCAGAGCCCCTTCCTTTGTGCTGGCCCTCTAGGTTTCTATGGACTCAGCAGTTTGAAAGTTTGAAAGGCTGTTATTATATAAAATTTAAAAATTAGAATGAATAGCATGGCTGCTATATTGGGGCCATTGTTAAAAGACATTAACTTTTATAGTGAGTGTCATATTCAAATTTTTCAATCCCTTCTGTGCCATCCTCTTATTTCCTGATACTTTATGTTTTGTGCCTATATTATTTCTTATTGATTTGTGTGTGTATATAGAGTGCATGCGTGTGTATTGGGGTGGGGTATGTGTTCATGTGTGAGTACACAGCTGTGCACGGGTCCCCTTGCCTGTGTATTTGCACTTACATAGGTGAAGAAGGCTAGAGATCAGTATCAGGTGTGTTCCTCGATCACCATCCACCTTGTCTTTTGAGACAGCGTCTCACTGAATCTGAAGTCAAACAGTTCTTCTGGCCATTGAGCTCCAAATCTGCCTGTTTTCATTCCTTCACCTTCTGCCTGTACTACAGATGATCACCATGTGGCCACAGTTTTACAAGGAATTGAGGAACCTAACTCAGACCCTCAGGTTTAATTACAGAACAAGTGCTTTACCCACTGAGCCATTGTCTTAGGTGCCTTGTGAGTGACTTTTACAGCTACCTTCAAATCAAATGCTTCACCATCCACTTTCCAGACATCTATTATGTACCCTAATATACCACATTCCTTCTTATTGCCTCCCAAAGTGAGCATATAAATAGAACTGGAATTGTAGTCCCTTGGTCCTGAGTATTCAGACACTGAGCCTCAGTTCATAACTATTATGGGATGTGTTCCAATTTTTTCTGGATTTGACTGAGTATCTTTTCTTTAAAAGGACAACTTTGTATAAAAGAAAATGGATTCCTTTGAATAAATATTTGTATAAAATATTTTATAATATTTATAAGTGTATATATTTGTATAAAAACAAATATGATCAAATCATGGATTCCACAAATCTAGTGATGGGGAATTGAGGGGAAAGGCTTGAGAGCTGAAATCTCTTAGGTCATCATTCAGGGGTGTGTGTGTGTGTGTGTGTGTGTGTGTGTGTGTGTGTGTCTGTGTGTGTGTGTGTGTGATTATTAGCAATATATGAGAGAAGGGAGCACCATCCATCAGGCTGCAACTAAATTTCTAAAATCAAGTAATTAATTCAAGTTCCAGTTGTGATGTGTTATATTTGGTAGAGATCTTGCCAAACACACAGGGAGCCTTGGTTTATTGCAACCCTGAATAAAACTGGACATGTTGGTACAGACACGTAATCTCAGAACTCAGGAGGCACAGGCAGGAGAATATCAGAAGTTCAAGATAATCCCCAACGACACAGGAGGCCAAAATCTTGGCTAAATATACAAGGTAGAAAGGAAGGAGAAATTGTTTAACAGGTAAAGGACCTGGCTGTGGAAGACTTGGATTTGGTTGAAATTTGTGCTCATATTCTGTACATACACAGGGGGGGGGGTAGGGAAGGAGGCAAGAAGGGAGGGAGAGAGGGAGGGAAGGAGAGAGAGAGAGAGAGAGAGAGAGAGAGAGAGAGAGAGAGAGAGAGAGAGAAAGAATGAAAATTGACCAGTCATTCCTGGCTAAAGAACACCTGTCTCAAAGAACCCAGTGCCAAATTCAATGCTTCTCTGAAAGACAGTATAGAAATGTCTATGGAGTTATGCCTATGAGTGTTTTTCTGGTTTCTGTACTTCAAGCAAAAGTCACAAAGAGTTTAGACTTTTAGACTCTTTGTGTGGGATAAACTACAATGCTCATCTCCCCACACTTTAAGTCTGTCATTTCCTAGGCAGAGATGACAATCTCATCATCTGGATAAGCCAGCAGGCCCATAGGGAGGAGGCCAAGCAGTGTCTATAGTGGGTAGATTTACACTCTTGATATGGCTGTAGAGATTCTAGGCAGAGATGGCTTAGGTATCTGTCGTGAGTATTTTATCATTATTTGTTGTGCTCCCTAGGGACCATAAGGAAAAGACTGGCAAGCAATCAAGAGATTTTTTTTGACAGCTGAGAAGACATATGCTTGCATGGGAAGGCTGGTGGATGTACCCTTCACAGGATGCTTAGCATGCAGTATATCCTCGCTCACAGCCCTTGCTAGTGCAATAATGCAGCTTTGACTTTTCAAGTAACCCCATCAGGAAATCTCTCTGTTCTTCAGGGAAACTTTTATCCTAGGCTGAGAACAGCTCCATATACATAATGCTCATGCAAGATAGACATACAAAATCTCCGTTTGGACTTATTCATCATTTTTATTATGGCCAAATTAGTCAAGCCTATAAGATATAATGAAAAAAAATATCTTGTTAATACTAAAATGTCCAAGAGAGTGCTTAGGGAAATTAAATAGACTGGAAAACATATGTTGTGTGTCTCACAAATTAGAATTTGTAAATAAATGATTTTGGTTTAATTGCTTGGCAATTTACAGAGACATTTCTGGTAAAAATGATCATATCACCATCTCGACAAGAATTTTACAAAGATTGAGCTATTTAGCTTTCTGCATATATAGTTTTAGAAAATTTGTCATTAATCCTTTAATTTTAACCTTGCAAAAGAGAATCCTGTATTCAGATTTTCTATGGAACATATGACTGTGATTAACAATACTAGTTGAAATGGTGAATTCCAGATTCAGAGAGATGCTCTGTATCCACAAATAAGGTGGAGAGAGACAGAGCATGGTACCTAGCATTGACCTCTGGCTCCCACACAAGAGCTTACACAAGGCAAAGACACCTGCAAATACATACACACACACACACACACACACACACACACACACACACACAAAAAAACACCAGAACCATCATGTCTATGAACCACCTGACTAATATTCTTTGTAACTCATTAATAAAACTAACTTTCTTCAATTTAAATCTGTCAAACATCGTCTCTAGATTATTCAAATATTTCACATAGATATTGGAATGAAGATATTCTTTGCATGAAGTAAATTTTCATGAAATCGTTTTAGATGCACCATCATTTGAGTCATGTAAAGTTGTAAATGACATGAAAGTGCCTGTACTTTAGTAATTCCATTCAAAATAATTGGTTTCTCTTTCAGCCAGTATTGACAAGAAATCAGGGATGTCTAAAGCTACCAAATAATAAGATATATCTTCACAACAGAAGAATATCATAATGAAAAATTAGCTAACTGAAATGTCACTTGGTTCAATATTTTTGTTCTAACTATAGGGCATGTATGCAACAAGAACCCATAATCTTTGTACTTATCCATATTCTTATGCAGGATTTAGTTTAGCTTTATGTATATTCTTTCTTGCTTTTATGCATTTAAGTTAAGTTACAACTCTTATCAGCTTCTTCCCTCAGTATAGTCTTAATAAGAGTAGACAGAAATTGGAATGCTTGACAGTTACATGGTCCATCACTCAACCTGTGTTCATATGCCTCCTACTTTACTCCTCACATTATTTTCCAAGACAAAGATAGATTATCATTCCATATGAACATGCAGGAGAAAAAGCATGGAAATAAATATTATGATCATGATTATATTTCTTGAGTATTTTTTCTCATACCCATGCGCAGCTTCTATTGTAGACTATGTCTATTTGTATATACACATGTGTGTCAGTGCATGTGGAAGCCAGAAGAGTAGATCAGATTCCATGAACCTGGGGTTATAGGTAGCTCTTAGATACTGGACGTGTTCTAGGCGCAGAAGACAGGCCTCTTTCAAGCACATATACCCTTACCTGCTAATTCATATCTCTAGTTCCCCTCATCTTCCATTCAATGTATACACGCTGTGTGGTGTGTGTATTTTACATGTGTGTGGTAGATGTATACATGAGTGTTGATACATGTGTCTACATATGTTTGGAAACTACAGGAGGGTGTTAGGTCTAGACTGGTGGTCTGGCTTTTATCAGGATCTGAACTCAGTTCCTCAAGTTGATACAACAAGCACTCCTACTCACTATCTCTTCAGTCCCCAGTGTATGCACTCTCTGGCAAAAGAGCAGTAAAAAAAGATTCACTGTAAGTGTGCTGTGAGATATTTCATATAGAAACTCACTTTTGGGAGAGTACAACATAGACACACTAAAAAGATGAAGCACTAAGGAATTAAACCGATGGTTTATGTTTCATAGAAGCAGAAGGATACCTACACAAGAGGAAAAACAAGATAGTTCTGTGCATTAGATAAGACATCAGCTCAGCATGCCTACTCCTCTTCATAGCTAGCAAAGCTTTAACATCGGAACACACAGGAAAACTGGCCTTTCACTTTCAGAGTCAGAGTCTCTAGGTAACACAAAGCTCAGGCTCTCAGATTATATGTGGCAAGTCATGCAACTACACTGGTAGCAAATGAGACCCTGATTATTAATTGTTAATAATTAATTCTTTCTTCTAAAATAATCATAATTCCTAGTAGTAGTCATATAAGAGAATAAAACACTTCTTGTTTATAAACTTAAAACTTGTTTATGAACTTAAAATACAGACTTCAAATCTATAAGAATATTCAGATTTAAGTTTCTGGTAATTACTTGTACCTTGGCTGTGCTATGGAAAACACAGGGGAAATTAAATGCTTAATTATAGGGAATGAAAGAGAAATAATTACATGTTTTATATTGACATGCAAAAATGAAAAAAATAACTGAATAGCATCAAATATCACTGATTCAGATGTTTATGTAAAATCTATTGATTTCTTTGAACTAACTTTGTGTGTGTGTGTGTGTGTGTGTGTGTGTGTGTGTGTGACATAGTGGGACATCCCTGGGGAGATGCAACACATAAGCATACTAATGCCAGAAAGGCAGCCCATGACAGATTAAAGTACAGCTTGTACAAAGATCAACGTGGTGACCTAATGAGTTTTATAGAGGTCACTTACATAAATATGGATGAGGGATTACTTATAGGAGCAGAGATGACTCAAAGACACGCAACCCCCAAACCCACCTGAGCGTGCATGGCAACTCACAAAAGCAGGGGAATTGGAACACTTAATCAGTCAGCCAGCAACTTAAAAGGTTGGAGAGTATCCTTTTTGGGTTCCTTAAAGACCTTTCTGCTGAAATGTAAGGTTTTCATCCCAGAAGAAACTGCTCTACAACACGTGTGTACGCATGTGCATTTGTGTGTGTGTGTGTGTGTGTGTGTGTGTGAACACGTGCCTACACTAATATGTGGAGGACAGCAATTAACATTGGAGCCATCTACCATATATTTGATATGGTTTCTCTCACTAGCAAGTAAGTAGATGATTAGGCTTGGCTGGCTGGCTAGACAGCTCCAGGAATTGTCCTGCTTCTAGCTCCCTTGCCCTGGGAATGCTCACAAGTGCTGAGAATCAGTGCCGGCATCTGTGAAGCCACTCACAGACTAAGGTGTCTTCCCAGGCTCTAGTGGCTGTCAGGAAAGCAGCCTTGGGTTTCTAGCTATCACTTTTGCCCAGATTCCTAAGGCCTCAGGTACTGGAGGGGGGCATGGCTAGGAAGGGCCATAGTGTCAAGTCCAGAGACACTGACTGCATAGTGGACAGCAGGCCTGCCCAGTCCCAGAATTTAGCCCCTGACATACAGCTGTACTGCAATGAAAACGCCAGTTGTTACATTATATCTTATTTGTTATTACAGCTGTGAACAGTGGAAATTTATAGTTATCAGGATTTCACTCTAGCCTGTTACACTGTTTGTAACTGAATGTTACACTCAAAAAAAAACATGATTTCAGATGCTCAAGAATGTTCAAACATTTAAACCTATTACCCAGAATAAACATGTGGAGAAGTGTGTGCTTTTCACATCGAAACCTCATTTAGACAAGAGAATGACAGCTGGGATACAGATGAGAGGACATTATGTCCAAATAAGAGTTTATCTGTGCAGGTGATTTATTTATTTTTTAAATTAATTTTTATTTAAATTAAAAACAATACTGTTTTTCATACCATTCCCAGTTCCATCTCCCTCCAGTCCTCCCATGCTCCACACCAACTCCCCATTGGACTCCCCATCACACTCCCCATCCACTCTCCAAGGAGGGTGAGGCCTTCCATGGGGCATCATCAAAGTCTGTCACATCATTTAGGGCAGGGCCTAGGTCATCCCCCATGTATCTATGGAATGGGCTCCCACAGTTCATTCATGCACTAGGGATAAATACTGGTTCCACTGCCAGAGGCCCCACAGTCTGCCCAGGCCTCCCGACTGACACCCAGATTCAGGGGGCCTGGTTTGGTCCTGTGCTGGTTTCTTAGCTGTCAGACTGGGGTCTGTGAGCTCTCATTTGCTCAGGTCAGTTGTTTCTGTGGGTTTCCCCAGCATGGTGTCGACCAAGGTGATTTGTTAACACAAGCTAGGGACTTGAAAAGATGGGGTTGGCAATAGGTTTCTGTGAATCCATGACTTAGGGACTCAGGGACAACAGCAAGCCATCTGTGCAGCTCATTGCACATCTAGCCTAGACAAACCAACAAGTTCTAGGTTCAGCAAAGAGCTTTGCTGAAAAATAAGTAGGACACGATTGAAGAAGACATTTGACATCAGTCTCTCTCTCTCTACCTCTGTCTCTCACACATACACACATGCACATACATGCACACATATAGACAGGCACACACACATGCACAGACACACACACACACACATAGACACACACATATGCACACACACAGACACACACATGAACACACAGATACACGCATACATGCACAAGCGCACACACACGCACATACGTGCACACGTGTGCGTGTGTGCACACATGCGCGCGCACACACACACACACACACACACACACAGACACATAGTACATCCACAGGAGAAGAGCATAACACACAGACACACATATATTCACACATACACACACACACACACACACACACACACACAACAATACTGATATAAACCAATAGAGCAGAGCAGAATGTTGAAGATAGTGGAATAAAATAAACAACTAACAAGTGAAGGTATATTTAACATTTGACAATAGAAAAGTACAGAATCTGTATTATTTCTAACACCCCATTTTTAGGTGTTGAAAAGCTCTGAAGTTTACAGGGCTTTTGACAGGGAGACTGACTGAAAGTTGGTATTCTAATAAGTTGTGTTATATTCCCAATTCACATTTTATGTTCTTCTGTTCACATATGCATCAGCCATGTGGACATGAGGCAGAAACGTTACAAATAAAGCAGTCCTCAGAGGGCGGTTCAATAGAGAAGACCTTAATTCCATGTTATAGGACTGCATAGACGAGAAATGGGTGCAGTGCATAGGCAGCAAGAGAGTAAAACATGCATTATCAGAGACTCATGATAATGTGAGTCTAGATTCTGGCATGAAATCTCCTTCTAGTAAGTACATGATTTGTAGTGACTGGACCAGAAGCTGAAAGACCAGGCACAAGCAGTGACTGAGAGGGAGAGATTTTCACAAAAGATGTCTGTCTTAAAGTGCCAAGAATAGACATTGTGACTCCAGTTGGAACAGGAGTCATAGCAAGGAAGATTGCCCTTGGTAAATCCTGTGGACCTAAGCTGACAGACTCATAGGCTTGGTGTTTACAAATATCATATAAATCTGCAGCTTTGAGTGCATTTTGTAAAACTAACCTAGAGGCTGAGCTATAATTTATGTGCTAACATACTTGCCTAGCATCCTGGTCCTTGTACTTTATCCTCAGTCATACCTGAACTTGGTAAATGGTACATACCTGAAATCCCAAGGAAGTACGGACAGGGAGATCAGAAAATCAAGGTTGTACTCTGAGTTTGATGCTCAATATTGGGTCTGTAAAGCCAGAAGTCAAACCTAAGTTTCCTATCTCAGGCTATGTTCACATTGTCTTACTTGAGATAGTCTCTCATTGTCTTGGAACCTGTAGCATCTTCTGAACTTCACCTTCCCAACACTGGGATTAAAGTACTACATCACCATTACATTTTTCTGTGGTTTCTGGGCATCAAACTCAGGTACTTATGCTCATGTTGCAAGCAGTTTGCCCAATTAGTTATATCTTTGGTCCCTAAACAATCTTCTAAGTGCAGGTGGTGAAAATAGTTTGTTTTCAGGATAAAAACACCAATGTCCATCTTGAGATATTCTCTTTGCTATCTATTCCCATATAGCAGCAATGTCCTAATGTCATTATCCATGAAGTTAATGAATTTCAACTAAATAGCAAAAATTCCACTGATCTCCACATTCCCAACTTTACAAGTGTCACAGCTAGATGTCAGGTAATTCTCAGAATGACAAAACATTCATGTTCTTGTATTTCCAGAAAGAGATCATGAGTCTCGGCATATAAATTTCTCAGTCCACGCATGCATTTAAGGTCTAGGGCCCAGCACGAGCTTTCCACAGCTCTCTTGGACTGAGGTTGTCAGATCTGTCCATTACTGTTCACTTTTGTGCACAGATCAGTTTGTTAGCTATTTGCTTGTTCCAAAAGAGAATGTTTTCTCTGTGAGATTTTTGTCTGCCTTGAGGTTACTATGACTGTAATAAAACAACACGCTGAAAAGAATGTTAAGGAGAAAAGAGTTTATTTTAGCTGAATTCCATATCTTCGTCCATCATGGAAAGAAGTCAGGGCAGGAACTCAGGCAAGACAGGAATGTGGAGACAGGAGCTGATGCAGGGACCATGAAGAAACATTGTAAATAGACATTTCTGTCTTGCCTGATCCTGCAGCTGTTGAGTCTCAAATGGACACTCTGATAATTATAAGTTGTTTGGCTGATGGCTAAGGCTTCTTATTAGCTAGCTTTTTCTTAATTATTAACCCATTTCTAGCAATCTCTGTATTTCCAAGTAGTCTGCTTACCGGTGAGGCCTTGCTCTCTCGATCCCTTGGAAGCTCTATGGTTTCTTTCTGGTGACTTACTCTCTGCATTCTTCTTCTTCTTCTTCTCCTTCTTCTTCTTCTTCTTCTTCTTCTTCTTCTTCTTCTTCTTCTTCTTCTTCTTCTTCTTCTTCCTATTATTCTAGTTGAATACTGTTTTTATTTTTTGTTTTTTTGAACATTGTTTTCTGGTTTGCTGTCTTTTACTTCCTCACTCTGCTTCGTTATAGCACTAAGGACTACTAGCCCAGGGGCTAACACCAATAGCGAATGTTCAGTGATTTATATAGGTACATGACTACAACCCATGTGGTGTTTATTTTATTATCCAGTCTTACTTTATAGATGGAAAGTTACTGGCCATGAAGATCAACTCTAAGGATGGGCGGATTCTTTAAGCAGGGCCTTGCTAGCATTGTTTCACTGCTTTTCACCCTTAGACAGCTAGCTTTGGATTCACATCGTAGAAGTAGGCTTCCCTGACACTGTCTAAGTGGATAAATTTTTATACATAATTTCTCAAATGACACAGGCTCCCATTACCGTGTAAGTCTTTCAGTTATACTTCATTCACTGGTGCTCCTGGCATCATCTGCAACAGCAGATAACAATCTGTTATCTGGTTATCTGCTGTGATAACCTGGAATGTTTGATGGACAGTATAACTGGAAAACAAATACCTTTCTGAAAGATGAGATATTGCTTTCCTTATTGCTGCAACAAAATACTTCATTAAAGCAATTTAGGGAAGTTATAGAGGATATATTCTATCATGGGAGGAAAGGCAAGGTTGACTGCAGGACAGCTGGTCCCAGCAGATCCACAGTCAAGAAGCAAAACGTGAACAGAAAATGGGACCAAATCATATAAACAGAGCCTGCCTTCTAGTTGCTTACTTCCTACTGTAAAGTTGCATCTCCTACCTGCTCCACTGTCTTCCCAAATAGTGTCAACAGATGGAACAAAGTGTTAAAGTAAAGGAACCTATGGAGCAAGCACAATTCCCACAAGTATCTTAACATGCCCAGTCTCTTTTTGTGCAGATAAGACCATTGAATTATAATGTCCTAATGCTGATTCTGCAGGTTAATGCCCTAATAGCATTGGAAGTAGTAGCAAAACAATTCCCTGCCTAGATTCCCCTGGTACAATCATATATACAGAGCTTTCTTGCTCTATAGGCAAGTACATTCCAGCACTTTTTCACAAAAAAGTGGATACAGTAAGGCCAAGATCAGAGACCCTGCCCATTCCAGTCAATCTTGGTTCAAGCTACACAGAGACCAATATCTTCTCTAAGACAGTAGGTTAAAATAGCCATTTCCCTGTTTGTATCAAGGGCTTCCTTTGACATCCTTACCCACCATAATCTGTTACTGGGGTTCAACAGAAATTAAATAGGGACTTGCACATGAGAAATCCCTTCAATGGAACATAGTATTTTTCTGTGTTCTTGAGCTTAGTTATATGAAGAAGCAGTTAAAATTTGATGGAGGAAAGGCAGGCATGGAAGTCAGTATTAACCAAAAGTAAGGACATAGGGGAAAACTTCATGGAAATCCTGTTCTTTAAACGCTACTTTAAAAAATATATAGCTTTTGTAAATGAAGCTGAGGGGCTAGAGAGCCTTCTCAGTGGTTGAGCCTGTACTTTTAGTAGACCTGGGTTCAATTCCCACCACCATAGAATAGCTTATAGTAATTTGCAACTTTAGTTCCAAGGGCTTACACTTATGGCCTCCACTGGCATTGGGCATCATTAAATTCACATACATGCATGTAGTCTAAAATCTCCTACACGCAAAGTAAAATAATAACAGTTTTAAAGAGAGCTGAATGAAGGTGCTCTGCATGGCTGTTGCATGCTGTTCTCAGAAGACATAGGTTACTAATACAGAGTGATAATAAAATAACAAAAACAAAATCATGTTTTTCAAAAACTATCAGCTCTCCACAATTAACTGTTAATTGACATTGCATGAGAGACTCTTAAGCTGATGTGTAAACTCCTGGCAGCCTTTGAATACTTCTACAAGATATTGACATTTAAACATTAAATTCATCATAAAATACTCTTTGAAACTTGTAAGATCATGAACTATAATGAACATCTTTACTCACTGCCTAATCTCCTTTCAGAACTAACTAGCCTGATCCTTTTCTAGAATCAGCAGATTCTAGAAACATGGAAATTTGAGAAATATATTGTGGATTTAGAGTATCCCCTAATTTCCTGAACCAAAACTTAATTGCGAGGAATTGACATGAATGTGTTCAGATGGGCTTTGGGGGAGGTGAGGAGGGTTGGACAAGGTCATCAGGTAAGTAGATATTGGAGTCCAGTACCTGCTGGAATTTCTAGGTTTTTGTGTCCCTGCCTAAATATATGAATAGACACAGACAGTAACAAAAGAAGAAAGAGCTCATCAAGGGACAATGGAACCTCTCAATGTGGAAGTCAGACCAGTGCTGGAGAAAGGCCAGGGGCTCAATGGAGCTGGGCATGAGAGCTGTGAGACCCTTTGAGTTTCATTACATAGTTGCCTGCCTTCTACTTTTGCATGTCATGAGTGGCATTATTTGCTCATATGTGTGCCTTACACACAGGCCTTGATGTTCTGTGACATCTTGCGGATGATCTACAGTAGAAATAATTTTATTTTAACTGAAGCATGTAGTAAGAAAAAGTAAAAAGAAAAAATTGCAAGTAGCAGATCAATAGAGTCAGCACAGAAAAGAACAAAATTTCAACTCACAACATCCAATAGGAGCTTCCTGCTCAAATTGATTAAGATAGTAAACAGGTAACTTTATCAACTCCAGAGCCTAGGAAGAATCATTGAAGCAACCAGCAGGGCTTCTCTATCGAGAATTTTCTCTCTCTGGATAAGCCTCCCATTTCTCTTTGGAACCACAGAGAAACAATAGTAGCATCTGTTCAAAACAGTTTATCACCTAACTTCTCATGACATTAATACCTCCAGCTATGGTTGTTTCCCTTTCTTTCTGCCACATAGGCAGAGGTCCTGAGTGACCTATGACATGACATATTAAAGAGCACTTGAAATAAACATGGTAGACTCTAGGACAAGAGGGCATCCTAATTCACTGAAGCTTCTCTCGAACTTAAAAAGCACATGATTATTTACCACTTATATTAGTTGTTTTTCTCTTGTGGTAAAATATCATGACCAAAAACAAGCTAAGGAAGACAGTATTTATTTTTACTTATGTCTGCACTTGCAGGGATGCAGAGCAAGCTGGCAGGACCAGAAAGCTGCCTGTTCACATTTTCTTCTACACACAGGAAGCACAGACAGAACAGGAAGTGGGGCATGGTGATAAACCCACAGAGCCTGACCCCAGTAATACGCTTCATCCACCAAAGTTGCACCATATGAAGAGTCCATTTTCTCCCCCAATAATGCTACCAACTAGGGACCAAATGCTCAAGTATATAATTTATGGGGCACATTTCTCACTCAAACCTCCACACCAACATAATGCATGATATACTTGATTGTGGGTTTCAGCTGTCATTTTTTCTTTCCTTTGCTAATCTTGATGCCTATTTTTGTATGTCTCTCTACCTTGGTCTCTTGCCACACTTGTAGCTTTATCAGAAGAGGGAAATAAAGCTGAAAAGATGTCTATGCCCTCCTAATCTCTTAGATTGTGATGCTCTGTGCCACTATGAGACTCTCATCAGCAAAATTACAATGTGTGTGTGTGTGTGTGTGCATGCGTGTGTGTGTGTGTGTGTATGTGTGTGTGTGTGTGTGAGAGAGAAAGAGTGAGAGAGAGAGAGAGAGAGAGAGAGAGAGAGAGAGAGAGAGAGAGAGAGAGAGAGAAGCCTCTCATATCTGGTATTTTTTTAAATATAGTACCATTAATTAATAGTGAAATAGAAAACTTTTAGAATTATAGAAATATATATATATATATGCACACACACACATATATATATATATATACATATATATATATATCCATTCATTTTGGAAATAGAAGAAAAATATGGAAATGTGAAGAAAGAATTCTCATCAAAGAAACAATTGCTAATCACTTCTTTAATTATTTAAAAAAGAATGTTATGAGAGAAATTGGCTATTCACTAAGTGTGGTACCTTACTGTTTTTTGTTCATTTCTTACTATGTTAAAATTCCTGGAAAAAGTAACTGAAGGGATAATAGTTTTATGTTAGTTCAAGTTCATGGGCACAGGCCATCAACACAAAGGAGTCAGGCAGTGGGGGCTTGGAACAGCTGGTCATATCAGTCACAGACAGGAGTCTGAGAACAGTGAATCTGTGCTCAGCTTGCTTTTTTCAGGCTACATAGTCGATGACCCCTGCCCAGACAAGACTTACAGCTAAGTTGGATCTTCCTTCATAAACTATTCAATCAAGACATTCACTCAAGTACATTATTGGGAACTAATTACTATGGTTTATTTGTATACTGTATGAAAATATATTGTTGTGATTGGTGTAATAGAAGGCTGAACAGCCAATACCTAGGCAGGAAGTATAAGCAGGACTTCATGGCAGAGAAAGAACTCTGGGAAAAAGATGGCATAGTTGACAGCCCGACATAGAAGCAGCAGCATGAGCAGTGCATAGAGATGAGGTAATGAGCCATACAACATGACATGGATCAAAATAAATGGCTTAATTTAAGGTAAAAGAGCTAGTGGTACAAGCCTAAGTTAAGGCTGAGTTTTCATTATCAATAATAAGTCTCATTATTTGGGAACTGGCAATACAGAGAAAGACTTATTACACTTAGTCAGGGTTTCTATTGCTGTGAAAAGACAATATGACCATGGCAACTCTTAGAAAGGAAAATATTTAATTGAGGTAGATCATTTATAATTCAGAGTTTTAAGCCATTATCACCTTTGTGATACACGGCATCATGAAGGTAGACATCATCCTGGAGAAGTACCTGAGGTTCCTACATCTTTTGTCTACTGTGGTTTATCTCACTGGAAGTAACTTGAGCATAGAAAACCTCAGAGCCCATTCCCAAGTGATACACATCCTCCAAAAAACTACATCTTCTTTAAAATCACCACACTAACCTTAGATCATCAACCTTCATGTACATGGAGGCTTATCTCCTAGATAATTCTAAGTTGTTATTTAACACTAACCTTCACAGCATACAACTCTGTTGATGATGTATATAGCTTAAGGCTATAAAAAGAGAACATTCTCTTGAATCCTGACCTCAGAGTTCATTTTTTTTTGTCTCTGTGATCTAATTGACTTGTTGAGAATATTTGAAGCAAATATTTTAAATGTTGCTAATGTGTTTCTGAAAGCACAATGACTGTAGACAGTGAGCATTCTCATCTAATTGTAATAGCAATGAGAACAGTACAATTCTTCTGAGAGGGTTACTGAGACAAGAGAAATTATGACTGTGGCCAAATGAAACAAGGAGATAAAGGAACCTGACATAGTGTGGAAAATTAATGTACCCCTAAACAACTATTTATGACTTAATAATAAGCATGCTTCAAGGGAGGTGAAAGTAAATGAACAGGAATGAAGGACAAACGTTAATCAAAAACAGTTCTATTAAATGAAAAGAGTTATTGACTAAATGGGAAAGATAGTATACCGAATAGAAATGTAGAAAGTCAAAGGTTTTACCATGTCTACTTGTATTATTTTCTTAACTCTTCAAAACCTTCATCATGACCCATGTCATCTAAGAGACCTTGCTACAAAATTCCAAATTCCCAGTGGCTTATTATTTATGTCACATATATAATGGTGATCCTCAGATTGATTGGTCCTGGATTGATTGGTCCTGGATGCATTGTAATTTTGCTGATGAGAGTCTCATAGTGGCACAGAGCATCACATACTAAGAGATTAGGAGGGCATAGACATCTTTTCAGCTTTATTTCCCTCTTCTGATGCACGGGGAGAACATTTAGACTGGAGAAAGAAATACTCTACACACACAATGTATTTTATAAATCCACATTCCTTCCAGCTGTTCTTACTGTCTCAGCAAAAGGCATTTGTATCTTCTATGTATGTACATATGTATGTATGTATGTATGTATGTATGTATGTATGTATGTATTTGTGTGTGTGTGTGTGTGTGTGTGTGTGTGTGTGTGTGTGTGTGTGTGTGTGTGTGTGTGTGTGTGTAAGCAAGAGGTTCGGTGCTAATCTGCACATGTAGGGTCAAAATGTAACTTTTTCTCCTTCCATCTTGTTTCATTTTGAGGCAAGATCTCTCCAGTTGTATATCACAGTGTTGTATACTTTAACAGTAGCAGGACCATGGGCTACTGGCTGATTTCTTGTTTTTCTCTCTCATCTTGCTGTGAGTGCTGGGAGTATGTCATCTGCTTCTATATATATTTTACTTTTTATTTAACAATAAACATATGTAAAGATATTCAGAGCATCCTTATATAGTATCATCCACCTTTGCTTATATTAGAGACATATTAGCATGCTAAATTTGGAATAATCACTGAAGCAGTATTAAACTATTTTTAATGGATGCTCTTAATTTTCTTCAGATGGCCTTATCCTTTACATATTTTCCTTTCTCTATTTTAAAAAGTTTCTGAAATATTAATTAAAATGTAATTATATAATTTCTATCCTTTCTTGCCTCAAACCTTGCACATGTTCCCCTCAATTCTTTGATTAATATGTGTGTGAATGTCTGTGTTTACAGTATTTTAATATAACCTTCTGAATCCATTTAATGTTGAGTTTTTTGGTTTTTGATTTTTTTGTTTCTTTTTCAGGGATGACCATTTTTCAGGGATGAATGTCTGTTAGGGATTCATTCCCAGAAAAATATAACTCTTCCCATCTTGTCAATCATTATTTGCATGTAGTCCTTGTCTAGCAATGGAGCCTGAGAGGTTCCCTTTTATACATTAAAATGTCCATAGTTATCATTGTTTAGGCAGCCATATTTTTGGGAAATCATTGGTATTGAGAAATCATTGCCAAGATACACACTCTTTTAGCAGACTTCCTGGTTTTCTGGCTCTTAAAATCTTTCTTTTTTATATTTCAAGATTTTCCTTGAGCCTTGAGTGCAGCAGTTATTGTAGATATATCTGTTGGGACTGGGGACCCCCAAAATAACTATCCATATTTTGAATATAGTGGTTTTCTGACTACTGCAATGAGAGTCTTCTTAGATGAGAAGTAACATCTACTATTATCTATGGGCATAAGGATAGACTTTAGAAATCATTCAGTTATTATGCTGGTGTAGTAAAATGGTGGTTGTGGGTTCTTCTTTAATGTTCATGATCTCCCTAGCCCTGGGTTGTTAACTACATTTTCTATTCCAGAGATGATTTTCTTCCTGTTAACCTCAAATAAAAGTACCAATAGGTTAGGGATATATTGCCATTCTGGTAATTGATACAGTTCATAGGCATAACAGCTAACTTCTGGATAATATTATTAATTGCATTACAATCTTGGCAGCTTGTGTAGCATCTTCTGGTTATATGAAAGCTAGCTCTCCTTTGTCTATTTCTGGGTATAGTACTATATTTATACTGCAGGATAAGGTTGCATGTCACCTCTAAATGTTCATGCTGAGGTCCTAATGCAATGTGGAGTAGAACTATGGAAGTGAAGACTCTACCATTACATTGGTGCCCTTCTGATGGGATACAGGACTAGAGTACACTCTTCACTGAATACGGAAACAGCAAAAGATGCCACTCATTACTCAAGAAGAGTGCCATTGCCACATTCTGTGTCTACTAACGCATTGACCATAGCACTCGTCTAATGTATTTTCAGTGGTGAGGTGACAAACACAGATCCACATTTCCACTTTTTGAAGCCTTAGGTTTAGTTTTCCATATCTTCCAGGAACTTAGACTAAACAGGTTTTCCAGGCTTGACATAGAAAATTTCAGGACTAGATGTTTTGTAAAACAAGGCTGTGATTAAATAGTAGTTTAATAGGCTTAAGCACAAAGGGTAAGAGAGAAAGAGAGGTGCTCACTCAAGTGTGGGTATGTGCTTTCCAGGGGAAGTAAAGTGTACCCAAGTGTGGATACAGGCTCCTCCATGAAGGATTCTAATTAATTGTCATATCATTAACAACATAGAGTACTTTGCTGGCTCAAGCTACACTGTAGTTTACAAAGAAATCTCTTCCTTTCTCTTTTCTCTCTTTTATAAGTTAGATAAAATAGTGATTCTGGAGATGTTTTCAGTAGAATTGCAATATGATAAAGCTAAAACAAATGCCATTGGGTTCCACAAAGATTTTCCTGCACTGCCTTTGTGGGTAAGTGGGATTTGTGGTGCTTTTCCTAGAAATTTACACATTTATACCTAGGACGGGAAGAGAGGCCCTAAGCTTAAGTTAATTGTGCTAAATTCTTCAGTGATGGTGACAGACTTGAAGGAGATAAATGGTGAGGGACCACCTTCCTTTTCATGTTCTCAAAATACTGTGTTTCTATCCTGTCTAGCTATGATTTCCTGCTTAAGCCAACTGATCTTTTAATCCTTTTTATAAAACCCAGAACTTTAGCTGTTTCCCTCATATTTTCCTTGGCTAAACTTGCTCTTCAGATTCACCTGTTTCTCTGATGACCTTGGAAACTTGAATTAAGCAGTAGCCAAATTGGTCAAATGCTCCTTTGTAAGAATTGGTCTCATGTTTGCTTGCTCACTTGTCTTTATGATTATGCCTGGGCTGTGGTTTTTGAGGAAACAGCCATCTTCATCAGATCTCATTCAGTATTCAACTTTTGGTCTTGAAGCACAATCAATCTGTCAGCAAATGTATTTGATGTTCCTGCTAGCGGAACTCCAGAATTGGAACAATCAGCAGCCTTCCACAATACCTCCCTGATCTAAACTGCCATCATCTTTCTCCAAGTAGTTTCTTCACTAATCACCTTTGTCTCTCCTGTCCCTGGGTTCCCCCTAAACCAGAGTGAAGTTTTTATATCAGGTTATTTCCTTTCTCAACTCCAAGCCTCACTGGATTCTTACCTCATGCTGAGTACAAGCCTTATACTTTTTACATCAAGTGTCAGAGCCCTGCAAGATCTTGCTCATTATTTATCCCATATTCCTCATGGCTCCACTTCCAAGTTACCTCTCTGTTTTCAATAACTACACACACACACACACACACACACACACACACACACACACACACACACACACACACACACACACACACACACACACACATCCTCTCTCTCCCTTTGTTGATCAAGCAATCAATGGATACATACATAGTCACAGTGACAAAAATAACACAGTGACAAAATAAATTGAAATAATAATTTGATAAGACTTTGCCTCATTGAATGGCCCTCAGGATGCATTGCTTTCCAGGCATCAAACATGGAAGGAAGCACATGGCAGAGCATATCTGTCTGTCTCATAATAGCTTGGAATCAGAATAATAAGCAAAAAGGGGCAACATGTACCTTTCATGACATTCCTTCAGCAACATGTCTTCATCCTACGATGTCCCAATAACATGGAAAGTCAGGAAATAAGACTTTAACATACAGGTTCATGGGGAGCATTTATCCTAACCATGGTGTTCTATCCTTTGCCCGTGCTGTCCATGTTTCAGTCACCATGAGAAACTACTTTAGGAATATACACATAGAGAGGAAAGGTTGATTTCACAGGTCTCCAGCCATCCTTGCTTGGCCTACAATCTGGCCTTTGAGCTTGTGATTCTGCATGAATTTTTTGTGTGGAGCACATATTAAGGAAAACAGCGAATATCAGAGTGGTTCAGGATTGGAAGGATAGAGAAGAGGATAGGGTCCTATTATCCCCTTCAAGGTTACAGTTTCACGATTTCACTTGATAATACCTCCAATGAGGATCACTTGGTAAAATTTTGACTACATCTCAGTTGCCCATGGGTGGGGTCCAAATTGTTAACACATGGGATTACAGAACACTTATCCAAACAAAAGAGCTGAAAGGCCATTTGATTGTATATTAGTATTGACTATTGAGTGTCTATCCTCATCAAATATGGAACAAGTATGGCCATGAGCTCATCATTGAAACACCTGCCTCAGATTCCATGTTTTCATTTTCATTGAGTCTAAGTCCATCAGCCAAGGAATTACATGAAAAAATAAAATCTATGTTAAAGAGATGGCTTATAAGGGGCTTAGTTCTTCTGAGTTTAATTCTCCCGGACCCATAAAAAAAATGGGTCAGAAGACCACATACATCAAAACACCTGCCTCCTCCACAATGCTGAAGTTAAGGTAGGGAGAGACCCTTGCTGGTTGTATGGTTGGGGAAAGATGTACTTTCCTATTTCCAGCAGACTGTACTGAGCTTCTAAATGAGTTGTGTGGATCCAGCAAAGATTCAACAATATTCTTCTCCCAACCTACTTGTGGAGAAGTGAATCTTGTTGTATAGTTAGGGGTTTTATTGCTGTGAAGAGACACCATGACCATGACAACTCATAAATGAAATCATTTAATTGTGGTGGTTTGCTTACAGTTTCAGAGGTTCAGTCCATTATCATCATGGCAGGGAGCATGGCATCATCCAAGCATATGAGATACTGGAGCCGAGGGTCCTCCTTCATGACTCAGAGGCAACAAGAAGTCAACTGACTCACTGGGTAGTGTCCTGGACACAGGAAATCTCCAAGCCTACCCTGAGAGTGGCACATTTCTTCCAACTAGGCCATACCCACTCTAACAAACCTCCTAATAGTGTTACTACTTGTGAGCTTATGGGAGCCACATGCATTCAAATTACCACATCCGGATAATATCTCAGTAATTGACGTCACCTGTGATTTGTTGTGGATATTACAGGATAATCTTCCGGTTTCAGAGTTTGTAACTTAAATCACACTGTGAATTCCATTTTGTCATGGAATTTTGTGTATTCAGTTTCTAGGGATTAGATGTGGACATTTTCAGTGTTGTTGGGATGTTATTGTGCTCATTATATTTATAGAATAGATTTTCAATAATCAAGCAATCCATTGTGTCCTATATTTCCATGAAAAGATAGCTTATTTATTATATATAAAATATAACATGCTTTCTTATTCTTGTTTCCATTGCTGTGAGGAAATGTCCTGACAAAACAGGGCTGAAAGAGTAAAGGTTCATTTCAGCTCATAGTTCAGGAATACAGTACATTATCTCAGGGAAGACATTGCATCAGGCAAATAAGGCCTGGCAACATGGTAGCAGGGTCAAGAGACTGGCTAGTGACAATGCATGCACACTCAAAGAAGCAAAGTACAAACAGGAAGTGGCTGGTCTATAAAGCCTCAAGTCCTGACCACATGGGACCTACTTCCTGTAGTGAGGCTCTGAGGCCTAAAGGACTGAGAACTTTCCTAAAGTCACCATTAGCCAGGGACTGGGTGTTCAAACAAACGGACTTATGGGAAGCAGTCACAGCAAGAACCAAGTAGTATTCTATATAAAAGACATAATAATAATAATAATAATAATAATAATAATAATAATAATAATGTGTTTGTAAATACTAGGTTTCTGAATTTCCTCTCCTATACTGATATCTTTTTTAATAATATTAGCAACTAAGGACTCAATCATTGTTATAATGCCACCCTTGTCAGTAAATAATTTCAACTTTAATTCAACTATGTGAACTAATATTATTTTCATATCTACTATGCTTTTATTCCCAGGACTCAGTAGACAGAGGCAGATGGATCTCTGTGAGTTCAAGGCCACCCTGGACTATATGAGTTAATCAGTCTACAAGAGAAGCAGAGCTCACATCTTTAATCACAACACTATAGAGGATATAAGGAGCTCAGTGCAATCTCAGGGAGCAGTCTGAGATTTGGTGAGGAGCAATGCAGTCTGGGGATGTAATCTGAGGTTCAGTGGATCACCCCTTTAGACTGAGCATTGGTAGATGAGAAAGCTCTCTGATGGCTTGGCTGCTTTGCCTCTCTGATCTTCAGCTTGAACCTCGGTATCTGTCTCTGAAGCTTTATTATTCCTGTTACAGAAGATGGTTCACTTCTCCTTTATCTTAATGAGAGCTAGAGAGCTCTTCCAGTTCTTTCTAATCACATTCACTGCAGTTTTGCCTTCATGACCCCATCTAAACCTAATTACTTCCCCAGTACTCCACTCTGTGATTCCATCATGTTGGGTCATAATGTCAGCACCATCGACTTATAAGGACAGAGATTGAGACCATTGCTAAGACAGGAAAGAAGAGCTAATGCTCCAGTCCATTAGCCCATGAAACAGAGAAACATTTTGTGTGTGGAGAATGCATAGTGTGATGGTTAGCCTGGATTGTCAACTTGACATGGTCCAAACTTACCCAGGAGACAAACTTCTGAGCATTTGTGTTAGTAATTTTCTAGATTAGTTTCTGTGAACCATGGAGACTTGTGTAAATATAAACAGAATCATTCTTTGGCCTGGGATATAATACTGAATAAAAAGTAGGCTAGAACATGAACTCAGCATCACCATTTGTCTCTTTGCTTCCTGTCTGAAAAGGCAATGTTATGAGCTGACTCATATTTCTGATGCTATGGGTCCCTAATTATGATGGGCTATGATCCCAAATGTGATGCAAAATAAAATGTGCCTTCCTTAAGGTTGATTTTGTTAGGCATCTTTTAACTGATATAGGACAACTAATTGACACAGATAGTATATAAAAATGCTGGCTGAATTTTGGGATGGATTCACAAGTTCAGCATCCTAAGGGTGGCATATTTAGAATATTTCTAAATTTCAATATAATCAAGAATCTTTCTGTATTTATATACATGAAACAGCAAGTGGTATCTCCACTCAAATATAATGAGAGGTCCTGCCTCAAAAAATATGGTAGGGAACAATTGAGGAAGACACTAAACACTGGACATTGGGTACTATTTGCATATACACATGTCCATGTCTGTGCATACAAAAACACAGGAGAATTAATTTTAAAAATAAAGAAGTGTTTGTTAAGACCAAGAAATGACCACAGGGTGGGGTTAGCTTTTAATGGGCATAATGATTCAGTAATTCATAGTAAGGAATTTTCAGCATTCAGTTGCCACTAGTATAAATTATCTTACTACTAAATTTCATATGTACCTAGGAAAAATGTGACAAATGTCAAGTCATGTGATTTTTACACTGATAAAACAGTAACAAAGTCTTCCAAATGCCACACTTAAATAATACTTGCCAATTCAAAATTGTGTTCATAGTGTGGACTAAACATTTCATGCACTGAAATCCAAAGCCCATGCATCACATAATTTGAAGATAGTTTGAGGAATAAAAATCAGGGAATGGTCTGCTTGTGATCCCAGCATTGACAAGGCAGAGACATGAGGATCCTATCTATCCATTAGCCAAGTACTCTAAGTTGTGAGGTCTAGGCTATTGAAAGACACTATCTCATAAACAAGATGGATATTCCCTGAGGCAGACAGTGAAAGTTGACCTCTGGTCTTCAGATGCACATGTCCTCATGTGAACATGAATACACACAGGAATTCACCCACATACTTCTGTGAGAACATACACATATGATGTACATATGCATACTCATACACACAAATAATACAAAAAATAAAAGCTTTTCTTCAAGTACACAGACCAGGGAAGAAATTTTCACACATGGATATCAATTGCCTGCTGGAGCCAAGAATGGGTCCACATTATATACCATAACTCATCAGTCCCTGATGTTTGAATTTACCTAACTATGAAAGATAACTGTGGGGTCTTTTTGTTTATTTCATTTTTTCTTTAATATACCCTTTATTATACTCTGTAACACCTCTCACTCCTTTCAACCACCTTTCGATTGACATTAAAACAAAGCTAGTCGGGTATGGGTACATCACACTAATACTCAAAACGTAGCTTATGCAAATTTTGTTCAGAAGTTGACAATATTTGTGTCAGAACTGATCAGGCCAGATCGATGGCCAGGAAACCTCAGCAATTATAAGCAAGAATAGATGATCAAAATGGTCAGAAGTAGATACCTTATGTGATGGCTGAAATCTGCTTTCAGTTTGTCTGGAAGTACAATCACCATGGAAACATATTTCTGTTCATGTCTGCCAGAAATTTTCTACACTAAGTTAACTGGAATAGGTGCATCCTCAGTGCTGGTTGGAGCCATGCTGTGGGCTGTAAACTGTATAAATGGAGAAAGTAAGTAGAGAGCCATCTCTCTGCTTCTAGACTGCACTTGCAATGCGAGCAACTATCTCAAGCTCCTACTTTAATGTTCTGCTTCTATCTGAACGTTAGTTTCTTAAGTTTTTTTGTCAGATATTTGGTCAATGCAATAAGAAAAGTACCTATTAACACAACCTGCCACATTAAACAAAGAGGTATTGATATGAAATGTTTACTTTATACATTTTTTTTTTAAAGCGAAGCCTGTAGGAGAAACTGTGGCCAGCCTACTCAAGCTGCAGTCACCCTGCCCAGGTGCCCAGGCTATCCTGTATTAACATGCTTGGCAGGAACTTCCTCCCTGAACGAAGCCTGCATCTATGTCCAGAGACACCTGACCCAGAGATAATAATGAGAAAAGAAAAATGCTGCAGTGTCAGCTGTCTGAGCCAATGGGACCTTGGGAGGGGGTATAAGGTAGGTCTAACTTCCTTAATGAACGAGTCCGCAGCATACTCTGCTACTCACTGACAACCCATGCCTGAGTCATTGCTACTGTGTGTTCTCAGCCAATCCACAAAGGGGTGTGTGTCCCTTCAGATGAAGCTGAGGTCAAACATAACAGTGTTCCTACCCTTATGAAATCCTCAAATGTATTTAAAATTGTCTATTTTTTCCTTACTCTCTCTCTCTTTTAGTCATTCCCACCTCTAATACACATGGAAACCTTTTAATTTTCCTTTATCTCAGATCTTTGCCATGCTCTGCCTTCTCTGTAAATCTAAAAGTGGTTTCTTATTTTTCCATCCCTTTTGCCTATTTATTCTTCTGTTTCTTCAGGTGTCCACGTAGGCTAGAAAGTGGAGTAAGATCCTCTGGAGTTGGAGCTACAGACTGTTGTGAGCTTTGGTAAAAGGAACTGAACACATGTCTTTTATAAAAGCAATAAGTACTCTTAATCATGGAGTCACCTCTCCAGCCCTTTCTAATAAGAGAATCTAGCCAACTTCTTTAATCTAATTCTTGAAGTAGTGATGGCTTTTAAATGCCAGGTGAAATTATCTCCTGAGGTCTAAATGCTGGTCTTCCATTTTTCTAATCATCAAATCTTATGCTCTCTAATAGCTACCAAATTGAAGTATAAAGGAAATGAACTTCATCTATTCACAACACCAAGCAGAATTTTTTTTGATGTCTGTCCTTATTTATATTTTTCAATAGTCAGAAACCTTCCTGCCACCTTCAGTTCTACTCTTCACCCTTAGGTCATCAAGGTCATCAAGGTCAAATTCTGTCATTTTGACATCTCTTGTAGCTATTGATTTATATGTTTATTCCCAGTTCCCCAAAGTAGTCCATTTAATTAAGAGAGTTAGCCAACTTCATCAGGATCTAAAATTATCTTAACAGTTTTCCCACTACGCTATCCACCTCCGTATTAAAACTTTATATTTCAATTAAAATTATTGAAACAGAGTTGTGGGGAAAGGAATCTGGACCTGGGACACTGGGCCATATCCCTTAAGTAAACTCTCCTGTCCCTACTTCAGTTGTAATGAGATCAACTTGCAGTTCAAGTTATCCAATTACCAGTGGTAAGAAGACAGGGAAATGGCATGGCATTGTCAGCCTCAGCAGTATAAGGTTCCTAGGAGTTTTGGAGACCTTAATACAGACCAAACTGGAGTTCTTGACTCCCATAGCAAAAATAATTTCAAGGCAAGCAGTTTAGGATGATGCAAAATTGCTGATTTAATTATATATTTTTTTAATTTATGCTAATTCATGAGGATTAAGAAGAAAGAAACTCATGTGCAGAAGAAATTAAGACCCACAAGGAGGGACACAGGAGCCACCCCATGGGAGTGAAGATGCCCAAGAGATACTGGTGTCTCTCCCTTTGGCTGTTGTACTCTTGAAACAATGCATCCAGAGGAAAAAAAGACAGAAACATTGTTTCCAGCCAGAGATGGAAGTTTTCTCCCATAAAGGAAGGCTGAACATTTCACAACTTGTGGGACCACCTTGCAGGAGAGAATGGAGCTCTGAGATTGATTAAGTCAGTGGTGGGGCAACCAGATCCTGACCAGGAGTGTTTAGCTATGCACATTTCTTGCCCTCGTTTTAAGCCTGAACCCCATGTTAAAACATGAAAATGAACATGGCTTCTGGGATGACTTCCTGCAGTTCTTTGATCCCTGTTGACCAAATTGAGTAAGTATCCTTCCTCTGCTTTCCACTGTTACTTAGTCATTTAATTGGCCTACTGAAGGCAAGTGACTGGCCCTGTTTTGGGGAGCTGTTGGGAAGTTGGTGTTTATCTGCTCAAGATTCAAGGGAATAGAGACATCATGGAAGGGGTGGGACATTTAACCCTAGTACTCAGATAAAATAATTTGGGTGTGTAAATGTAAAAATTTTATAAAAGTGTAAACACTCACTCAAGATAATTTAATTGAGATGATATAATGCTATTTTTCCCTAAAATTAACAGATCTTAGAACTAGTGCTATTCTTCCAAAGTGTTTTGAATATATTATTCTCTAGCTTGGCTTCCACAATGAACCCTTTTAGGTTATATTTAGAATCAGTTACCTGACTATAATTTTGCCCTAGGTGGGGAGCCTCATGATAGTCTTCAGAGCCAATATTAGACATTTATTCAAATGTATTTCAGTAAGATTGCTAGAAAATGAGTCATAGAGGCAAGAGTTAAAAAATAACTGTGGTCTATCTTTCTCTGTCATTTACATGACTACTGTTTACCTTGGAGTAAACTAAATGAACCTGTGGCCACATTCTTTCACCCAACCGCTATTCTTCATCACACAAAAGGCCTATCAGTTTTAATTGTTGGATGTTAGGAAAATATTATAGGATGTAATTTTGTTTTGCTATGTTTGATAATTGAACTTTGATTATTGCAAACTGATAGGAATCAGCTGCCCCCTGCTGAGAACCAAAATCAGGTGATGCAAATGCCAAGCAAATACTCTACCAATGAGCTAAATCTATAACTTCAAGTTTCTTATAATTTATGGGTGAAAATTGTTAATCTCACAAATTTAGAAAGTTCTAAGTTTGTTGTTAAAAATAGAGTAAAATTTTTGGAGGGAAAAGATAACATGATGGTTTGTTAGTAGGAAGGTGGAGAAGATCTGAGAGGAGGTTGGGGAAGAGAAAAAGCATGATTAAACTATGATAAAACTTAAAATACTACAAAGAACCAATGATACACAGAATTAGTTCTGTGAGAAAATCAATAAGATTGACAAGTCCTTAGCAAAATATACTAAAAGACAGAGAGAGATCAAAATTGATAAAGTTAGAAATGAAAAGAGGGGCATAACAACAGACTCCAAGGAAATAACAGGATCATAAGAATGTGGATTTTTAAAATTTTATACCATCAAAGTTGAAAATAAAAAAGATACAGATTATCTTGTTATATTATATATCACATAAAAATGTTAAATCTAGGAGAGATAAATAATTTAGACACTTGAAATCCCTAATGAGATAGAAGTCATTGAATGCCTCCAAACAAAGAAAAAGAAAGTCCAAGGCCAGATGCTTTTATACAGAATACCATCTATATTTCAAAGAGGAGTTAATTTCAATATTCTTCAATTATTCCACAAAATAGAAACAGAGAAAATATTGCGAAATCTGTTTCATAAGGCAAAAGTTACACTACCACATGAACCACATAAAAATTCAAAAAAGAAACAAAATTACAGACCAACTTCTTTTATGGACATAGATGCAAATTTTTCAATAAAATCCTTGCAAAGAACATCTAAGAACATCAAAAAATCAACCAATATTATCAAGTAGGCTTCTTCCCAGGAATACAGGGATAATTTGACATATGTAAATAAATAAATATAATTCATCATAATATAAACAAACACAAACTACACATGGTCATCTTATTAGATTAAAGAAATATGAAAAATCAAACACCCCATCTTCAAAGTCCTGAAAAAATTAGAGATACAAGGGACATTCCTCAATATAATAAAGGCAGATTACTACAATTCCATAGCATTTCATGGGGGATCTTCAAAGTCTGTCATATCATTTGGAGCAGGGCTTAGTTCCTCCCCCATTTTTCTAGGATGAGAGATGATATGGTAGTATTCATCAGTGACCCTAAACATCCCTGAAGGAATCTTCTACAGCTGATTAACAGTTTCTGCAAAGTAGTAGAATATAAGTAAACATAAAACTCAGTAGCTACCCCCATATACAAATGATAAACAAACAGACTAAGAAAAACAGTGAACAACACCTTTCACAATCACCTCATTAAATACATAAATATCTTGGGAGTAGTTCAAACCTAATAAGCAAAAATCTTGTATGATAAAACATTAAGATACTGAAGAAATAAACTGAGAAATATATCAGAAAAATGTGCCTGTGTTTAAGAATCAGTAGTATTAATATTATAAAATTGGCTACCTACCAAACTCTATTTTTATTCTATTTTTACACATTCAACAGAATCCCTATCAAAATTCTAACACAATTCTTTACAAAACTTGAAAGGATAATTTTCAGATTTATATGGAAATATAAAAAATCCAGGCTAGCTAAAACAACCCTGAATAATGAAAGAACTGTTGGAGGCATAACCACTTCTGACCTCAAATATCATTATAGAGCTATACTAATAAAAACAACATGATTTTGCATGAAAACAGACAAATTGCTCATTGAAATTGAATGGAAAACCCAGGCATAAACCAATCTATGGGCATCATTTTTATAAAGAAGCCAGCAATACATACTACAAAAAAGACAGCACTTTCAACAAATAGTGCTGATCAAATTGGATGGCTATATGCAGATGAATGCAAATAGATCCATACATATCACCCTACACACAAAAGTCAACTACAAATAAATCAAGGACCTCAACATAAAAGCAGATTCACTGAATATGACAGAAGAGAATGTGAGGGATAGCCTTGAACTCTTTAGCACAAGAAAGACTTTTTGAACAGAACACCAATAGCACAGGCACTGAGGTCAAAACTAATAACTGGGACATCAGGAAACAAAAAAGCTTCTGGGCAGCAAACGACACTGCTACTTGGACGATGCAGAAACCTACATAATGAAAAAAAATATTTTTTTTAACAGCTACACATCCAGCAAGGGGCTACTATCTAAAAATTAAGAAGAAGTAAAAATAAAAACCAGATATCAAGAAAACAAATAACCCAATTAAAAGTTGGATACAGATCTAAATAGAGAATTCTCGAAACTCAAATGGCTGAGATACTTAAGTTTTCAGCATCCCTGGTCATCCTATGCAAATCAAAATTACTTCCAATTTTCATCTTACACCCAATAACATGCCTATGATCAAGAAAATAAGTGACAGCTCATGCTGGCAATGATGGGGGAGGGGTGTAAGTGGAAATCTAACTCTTTGTTGGTGAGAGTATAATTATGTAGAGTGACTGCGGTTCCTCAGGAAGACAGGAGCTGAGCTACCTCAATATCTAGCTACAACACTTTTGGAAATATACCCAAAAGATGCTTCAGCCTACCACGGGCACACTTGTTCAACTATGTCCATTGCTTCTGCAAACAACCTAAATTTCCTTCAACACAAGAATGAAGAAAATATTGTACAATCATACAAAGTAATGTTACTCAGTAAAAATAATATCATGAAATTTTCAGGTGAATGAACAGAACTGTAAAAATATCATCCTAAGTGTAACTCAGGCTCAGGAGGATAAATATGACATATATTCTCTTATATATATAGATATAAGTTGTAAATTCGATGATAACCAAACTACAATCCATGGAACTACAGAGGTGAAATATGTATTAAAGGACTAGTGTGTGGTCCAGGGATCAAGCAGCAGCAATGGCAAAAATGTCATAGACAGAGAGCATCTTATAGCTCCTAAATTCCTTTCTTGAATGCATATACAATACAAAACATTCACATAAATTGTGTGAGAATCTCTAATTGTTTGGAGTAATCAAAGGAAGATTTACTGTGTGACGCTTATTTAGACCTAATTAGATGAGACTTGAATAAAGATCTAAAGGCCTGAGCTTCTATCTCTCCCAAAAGAATCATGTCAGTGTACTCTCTGCAGTAGCAGGAATTCCATCCACAACTTGGAGGGGACCAGGAACTTGCATTTTTATAAGATTCCAGCTCAGTCTTACACCTTGATCCAAGCCCGATGGAGCCTTGAATAGAGCACCCTGATAAACGACGCAGATTCACACTATATCCTAGAAATTAGAAGGAATTTAATGAGTATAGTTTGATTCATGTGCCAATAGAACTCATGCTTGTATTATTAATGTGAAATCATGATATGACTCCCTAACAGCAAACCATTTTTAGACACTTTAGGGAGCTTAGATGTGAGGTAATGAATTGGGAAAGGTATTTTTTTTCCTCTTCTCTTAATCTCGTCTCTACTCTTATTTTTTATTCTACCTTCCAACAAGTCCTTTCACTAATCTCTTGACATCCATTCTTTCAATATGATACTCTCTATACTGACTCCTTCTCTCTTTCAAGTTCATATCAATTGACTTTCACAAAAGTTACATTTTTCTAAAATAAAAATGCACATGTTATCTGCAAGAGGTCAGTGAATGAACTTTCAAAAGGAGAAAAGAATATGTCCCCTAAGTAGATCTCACCACAAGATAGTTCCATTCAATGTCTCAGTGTGATTCTGGATGTGTAAGCCACTTATTTTTTCAGATATATAGATACACACAATAAGTAAAATGCAATAATTGGGAGTTACAGGGAAACAAATTCTTATCACTTTTTACTTATTGCTTTATTGTGATAAGAACAAGTATGTGGGACTTATCTTTTGTTCTGATTCTTATTTCAATGCTTATATTTTATTTTTAAGGAAAATTGATTTTTTTCACACAATGTGCCATGATTAAAGTTTTCCCTCCTTCTACTTCTACACTTTCCAATTTACCCACACTTCCCCTCCTATCTTAATCCACTACTATTCTGTCTCTAGTAAGAAAACACATGGGTACCTAAGGGATAATAATAAAACAAAACAAGTTGGAATATTGGAAAAGAGAGCCCAAGGAAAGGTTCAAGGATGACATATGAATAGGGATGATGTCCACTTTTTTCAGTCTACATCCTCACTTGGTACCATTGTGTGCAGACCTTATGCATACTGCCTAAGTTTCTGACTTCATATATGTACTAGCCTTGTTGTATCCAGAAGGCTTTGATTCCTAGGTGTGTTCCATCCTCACTAGCTCTTATATTGTTTCTACTTCCTCGTTGTCAGAGTTACCCTGTAATGAGATATTCACCTTTGCCCGCACCTGTGGCTTAGACCATGCCCATTAGGGGGTGGAGACAGGGCTGTACGTGACCTGGGGGAAAAGGCTGAGGAAGGGGTCAGAAGCTCTCTCTTGCTGCTGGGACTCTGAGAGAATAGGATCCTTGTGGAACTTGCTGCATTCATCTGCCTATGTTGTGAGTTATTTCTCCCTAAATAAACACCTATTCAGCCTAATTGTTTATCCTGATCCTTATTAAACTGCAATATTACCCAAAACCTGAAGATAGGTATTTGATGGAGATATCCCATTTATATCTGAGTATTCCAAGGTCTCTCACTCTCTCCATAATGCCTGGCTATGGTCTCTACATTTGTTCCCATGTTCTGCAAAAGGATACGTCTCTGATGATAGCTGAGCAAGGCACTAACCAATGAGTATAGAAAATGTCATTGAGAGTCACTTTATTGCAACATTCCCTTCTTAGAAGAGTGCTATTTGGTTTTACTCTAGGTCTCCAGGATAGCTAGTCTTAGATCCTTGGTCAAACAAGGAGCATTATGGGTGAATTACATCTCATGGTGGTGGGTCTTAAACAAAATATTGGCTAATTATTACCACAAGCGTTGTGCCAATGTTGCACTAGTTATCATGTAGGCAGTATACCTTTCTAGATCTAAATTTTTGTACATGGGTTGGTATTGAAGTTTCTCCTTTAGTAATATTAAAAGTATCTTGCATTACCAAGAACTCTACTTCACAGGGGTGAAGGCTCTACATAGGTACCAACAAAAAATCTCTGTTATATAATGGTCTTTAGCAATAGCTTTGGTAACGGCCCGGATTTTTGAGAATTTCCAAGGGTTAACTTTGGTCAATTAATCAATTAGATGCAAGCAATCCACATCTGGGACACTCATTTGAAGAAACATGGTGGATAGTGAATGCTAAGTCTCCCTTGTCATTTAGATGGCCTTCATTTGTGCATATGCCTTGTTTTAAGTTTCCATAGTACCACTCTAATGCCCCTTACTTTGAGCTCCTTTCCCATATTCTCTCTCTTCCCCCTTATGAATTTACTGTCTTTTTCCAGTCATTGTCAACTCATACACCCATAACTATATATTCTATTTCTCCTTCCTAGGGAGACCTACCTTCCCCACTAGCCCTTTAATGTATATTTCACTAATGCAAGGGAACTAAAATTCACTGGACTCAGTATAGGTTAAGTGAAGTTTATTTGGGGAGAATTTACTTGCACATAAAACAGATCATGGATACCTGCTCCAGGGATGTCACTCTTTCACCCAGATGCCCTTGGCAACCTGACCAGGAAGCAAAAAAGTGAGCTGGGGTCAAGGAGGCCAGACCTAGTCTTCACTCATCACATCCACACCTGTGACCATGCCCAAACTGGCATGGTCAGTACATCATGTGCAGGTAGGGTGGATATTTCACTATAATTCCCCCTTCAATCTAAAGAAAAAGATTGAGGCTTGATATAAAAGTATATACAAAGATAGCAAATATCAAGTATGCTCTAGGAGAAGTAAAATGTAAGAAGATACACACTTAATACCTATTGCCAGTGAAACAACAAGAGCAAATAGCAAGAAGTACATATCCAGCCCTAGGGTAAAGGCATAACAGAGATCACTATAGAGTTGTTCTAAGTTGTAAAGTTTAAGTCTTGCATCTAAAATTTCTATTTAGGAAGAGAGAACAATAATTGTGCCAGTCTAATCTTCAACTTCATCAAAGACCAGAGAAAGAGGCTAACAATACTAGGGTAGGCAGGAAGTGCAGGTGAGCAACTCCAACTCATCCATCCATAACTATATAATCTGTTTCTCTTTCCTAGGGAGACCTACCTTCCCTACAACTTTTCTGTAGTTCTATGAATTGTAGTTTGGTTATCATTGACCTAACAACTTATATCTATATAAGAGAATATATATATATATATATATATATATATATATATATATATATATATATATAATTTATCCTTCTGGGCATGGTGGAAGGAGAAAGGTGCCCTCTGCATGCATACACACACACACACACACACACACACTATATATATATATATATATATATATATATATATATATATATATATGATTTATCCTTCTGGGCATGGTAGAAGGAGAAATGTGCCCACTGCAGGTTATCCTCTAACCTCCATATCCATTTTTGTCATGTGCACCCTTCTGCCCCCACACACAAATTAAATAATACACTAAAATGAAAAGAAAAGGTAGTTAACCATTCATTTCTATGAAGTGCTTTCCTTTGAGTTGTTTTTGAGCAGAAGCTGATGAAGAAATCATTAAGAATTTTTCTTAACCCAACATGTGACTACAGAAAGTCTCTCACTAAAGCTCTCCCCTCTCAAAGTTTCAGGATGAAATAGAAACTGCAGGCTGTTATGGGAACTTTACAAGTAGTCGAAAGGGAACATGGGATGGTTGAACATGGGATAGTTAATAAGAAAGTTTTGTGATGAGGACATGAAGAACCTTACTTATTCTTTCAGATTTAGGAAGTAAAATTCTGAGATGTAATGTTTGTAATGAGAAACATATGGAAAGTGAAGAAAACTGATTTGAAAGATGAGACTTCATTCACTGAATATCAGTGGGGGAAGAAATTAGGTTAAAATTGAGTGAGACAAGAGAAAAAATGAGGAGAAAGGAGGAAAAGAAATGGAAATGGAGATTTCAAGTTTTCAATGAAATTCAAATGAAAGGGTGAGAAACAGTCAGCAGAGTTCAGAACTTTTGTTCCTTAATCTAGGTTGCAATAATTCAATGAACTGACAGATATTAACTTAGCCTGTATTATGTGAAAGGAATGCAGGTATTATTTTTCTTTTTGCTTTGGTTTGCTGCTGTAGAAGGAACAATGAGTAATGCAGACAGAATGTCTTAATTTGAAGAATGTAGTTTCTCTTGAGAGCAGTGTCAAAAGCAGCAACAATACAGAAAATAGTCAAGGATATTCATCAGCATTATGCAAGCAATCTACAAATCTCTGTCTAGAAACTCAAAATAACATTTCTTTTCAACAGTAAATACTTTCATCTTAAATTGTATGTTTGCATTTCATTTGTAATGATGTGAAAGATGTATGTCTATGTGTGTTGGTACACATGAGTTCCCAAGTGCCTATGGAGTCCCCCATAGGACATGGATGCCCTGTAGCTAGAGATATGAAAGGTTGTGAGCCTCCCAATATGGCTGCTTTGAACTGAATTTTGTTTCTCTGCAAGAATACCAATAAGTCCTTCTGTATAAGTCCTCTTTCCAGTTCCAAGACAGAGAATATTTGCATATATATGTAATTTATTATGTTGTAACATAGCATGCATGATGCCTATGTGGATGCTCAGTGATGTGAACAGACAACAGAAACTGGTCAGGTATAGCCGTCCTGAATATATTCTTGTTGCAAGCTAGGACTCTGCCTCCTGTTGTGAGTATCTCTACCAACAGGCTATGTGTGTGTGACAGAAGCTGGAAGAAGGCACCTGGACACTTCCTGGTTAGGCCACCTGGACTGACCTGCATGTTCTGCTCATACCTCATTCCATGTACCTTCAGGCACATGAAAAGACTGAAAGTAAAATGGCATCTTTATGAGCAAACACTATTAAAAGGAAGAAAAACATGAAGCAAGAAATGAAAAGAAAATGTATGTGATATGATGGGAGATGTCATTCTGTTAATATGTTTCTCTTATTGGTTAATGAATAAAGTACTGTTTGCAAATAGGAAGGCAGGATAGGTGGGACTTGGAGACAAGGAGGATTCTGGGACATGTAGTAGGGAGAATTCAAGATGTAGAGACATGAGAGAAGTCATCTAGCCACTCTTTCCAGTAATATAAGGCCACGTGGAAACAGACTGATAGAATTGGGTTAATATTTAAGACAGAGCTAGCCAATAAGAAACACTAGTAACAGGCCAACAGCTATATGCTGACATGGCTATGGGACCAGGCATGTGCCACTGTGCCTGGCTATTCATGTGGATTCTGGGCCTTGAACCTGGGTCCTCACATTTGCACCACAGGTACATTAGTGACTGAGCTGTCTCCTCAGCCTGATGCTCCAATTAATGTTGACATTTTCACCACTTCCTGCGAGGCACAATTTCTTCTGATGGCATCTAGAATAGTGAATCATTTCTAATAAGCTTTCCTCTGGTTTTCCTCAGGTCCATCATACTTCTGGAAATCATTAGGTCTGGAAGCTATAGGCTCACCAAATATACATTGAAAGTACTAAAACTGAAAATCAAAATTGTTCCAAAATCCACATGTTGAAAAATGAATATTGTATTAGTTTTTGATACAATTATACCTCTCCATCATAGTTCTTAGCTCTCTGGGAACATTACCTATGAGCAGAAATATTCTGAAGGGGTTAATTTTCCTAGAGGCACATTTCAAAAGAGTCTTTAAATATTTGGGATACAATGTTCTGAGCAAATATGATGCCATTCAGATATTCCTTTTCTTCCAACTGTACTTGGCTGTTGTATGTATGAGTGCAGTACCCATGCATGAGTCAGCATATGCATACGGAATTTGACTTGGCATTAGGGGTCTTCTTAATCCCTCTCTCTTAACTGAGGGCAAGCCTTTGCCTGAACCAAGAGGTCAATGCTTTGACTTGATTATCTAGACAGCTCACTTCAAAGTCTCTGTCAACACCTCCTGAAGGCTGAGATTTCAGGTGGGACCCAACACATGCCTAACATTCATATGGATTCTGAGCACATGAACTTTGCCCTCATGCTCACTCAGTGTGATGGTTGATTGTAATCGTCAATGTGACACAATGTAAAATCACCTGCAAAGGGACTTTCAATGAGGGGTTGTCTGGATTAGGTTGGCCCATGACCAAATCTGTAGGAGATCATTTTGATTATGTCAACTGAAATAAGATTCCACTACTGTCTACCATACCACAGGCAGAGGAGTTTGAGCTGTGCAAAAGTAAAGGTGAGCTGAACACAAGTATGCATGATTTAACTCATTGATTTCTATTTCTGATTATCAGTGTCATGTGACCAGCTCCTTCAACTTCTGTTACTGTGGTGGAGTGTATGCAGTATACATATACTCACTATGATAGAGTAAAATAGGAACTGTGAGGTAAAATAAGCACATTCCTTTCTGAATTGCTATTGTCGGGATGTTTTATCATAGCAAAAAGAAGAGAAATTAAGCAAGCCCTTTATCCAAACTCCAGTGTCCCCACCCTTTCCGGGCTGTCTTTTCCATGCATTCAGCATAGTCAGAGTAGATTTGGTATAATTCTTAGTGGTGGCAGAATTTGAGAAGTGATAGATAAGCATTGGTTTCATTTTAAAACAGAGCAGTTGAATTGGCCCTGAGGGAGTGACTCTGACTATGAAGGTGCAGGATGCTGAACCTTTCAAACATAGGGATGTTTTAACATACACTGGTGTGCAGTGCAGACATCTACAGGGTTACCTTGGGCCCCTTGCTTTACTTGCATCAGCCTCTACTCTGGCACCTACTGCTTCTTTGACCACTAAGATGCCATCTGGATGCACGGGGAGGATGCTTCACTCTTTGATTGTGCTCCCAGGAAGAACAATTTGAACTTCTGTTAAAAGTTTTTTGTTCAGTTCCCTACTTTCCTAACTTGTACAAGGCAGTCTGTTTTCAGCCTTGGACAGTAAACATCATCATATCTACCTAGCTTTTATTTAATGTGGGATACTTCCAACATTTTTTTTCCACTTGAATTCTTAGAGGTGATATACTGAGGGTTATCACTTGGTCCAATTTCAGTATTTCTGTATTTCTCAGAATAGAATTTCAAAGAGAAGGAGGAAGATGGGAGGGAGACTAGGAACAGACAGAACAAATGGATATGCAGCCTTTATTTATTCAATCTATAAATATAAGTGGATGTGGATAAGAGTGCTGCACCCCCAAATGAAAGTAGTAGCATCCAAGATAACGTGAAAAATGCCTCAACAACCAACATGATAGCAAAATGGAAGTGTAAAATAGGAAAATTAATAAACAGTAACAGAGATACTGTGGTGGACACACACCACTAGAAAATGTCAATATGGAATTTATGTGTGTTAGATGGCATAATAGTAAATTTTGTAACAACTAGATACATGTTCAAGTCATTTGGGAAGAGGGAACCTCCACTTAGAAAATACCCCACTAAATGTGCCTGTACACAAGCCTCAATTTTATTTACACAGTCAATCAGTGATTGCTGTGGGAGGACCTAGCATAAGCACCTTGGCCAGGTGGTCCTTGTGTGGATAAGAAATCAGGCTGAACAAGCCTAGAAGATCAAATAGTAGGCAGCTGTCATTTATGGCACTGCATTAGCTATTGCCTCCAGGTTTTTTCCCTGCTTGAATTACTGTCTTGGCTTCCATCAATGCACTGTGACCCAGGAGGTGTAAACCAAAAATACCCAAGTATACTCAAGCTGCTTTGGGGAACAGTATTTCACCACAACAATAGCAACACTAACTAAGAAAGTTGGTAACCTTCATTTAAGTAGCGTCTATGATTCTGCAGATTGGCTCAGTGGATAAATCACTTGTTCCGCAAACAAGAAGCCCTGAGTAAGATGCCTGGAACCCTCATAAACCTGGACCTCATAATCCTCTTGTAAAGCTGATGCTTTAGAGACATAAGATTCCACAGCTTGGCTTCCTAACCAGAGAATCTGGCTGAATCAGTGAGCTCCTGGGATGTTGAGGAAGGGTTGGGTAGATGATTCATTGAGTTAAAAATTTGGAAAGTGAAGGGATTTACTGGCATCATTAGAACACATGTGAAGCTCAGGCAACTGGTCTAATTTGATTCTAAATTGATTCTCAGAGAGGAGATTCCCCAGAAGCTTGCAAGCCAACTAGTTTGGCACAGCAATTGAAAATTAACAAAGAGATCCGCTATCAAACAAGATTGAAGAAAAGACTGACACCTGACATTGTTTCTGTCTCCATGTATGTGCCATGGCATGTACACATCCACATTCATGCACACAAATGTACTAACACTTATATACACATGCATGGAGACATCTTATACACATACATGGATATGGTGAAGAGTGATTGAGAAACACATGTCTGTCCTCCACAGACGTATATATGGCCCCCATCCATCCCATACATACAAACATACTACATAAACACATACAAACACACTCACCCACACACACACACACACAGTATCTGTGAAGTGTAAGAAGAATGGTGAGTCTATATTGTCCTAATAAATGTTACTATTTATCCTTGAAAATTTTTATGCTTTAATATTAGAAATATTAAGCATGGTACAGCATCCTCTGTGGTACATAAACTATAAGAAAACCCAAATATTGGCAGCAGAAAGGGTCAAAAGAACTCTCTTGTCTTGACAAACTGAGAACAGGTGATTTGCCTTTGTCTCATACAGCCCATGAGCTAAGTTCTTGTTTCTAGCATTTATTAGTATTCAGTTTAAAAGTGCTCTTCTAATTAAAATTTTACCTTCAAGAGGCATGCACCAGTCCTACTCATAGCTGATTATCTGGATGAATCAGATGAAAGGAGATGAGCCCTGCAAGTTCACCTTTGGAATCTTTGATAGTCAAGGTTCACCTCCAGGGCTCCAAACCAAAGATCAAACAAGCAGGTCCAGGGTCTCTTTTTTCTGCCTGTTAATGGCCAGAAAGAGGTCCCTGAGAATGATATAAGGATGCTCGTCAGCATCCTTGCCTCCCACACATGCTGTTTAACAGCTAAACAACCCTTGAGCTCTTTTGCCTTGTAACAACTACCCCCACATAATGCATGTTCACTTTATGATTACAGGCAATCTGTAAATCATTCATTATTTTCAGTCAGACTCTTTCCTTTATGGCCACTGCATTTTTATACTTCCTCTATCTTTTTATTGACAAAAAGTAAAATTAACCAAGGTAAACTGAGCTCCTCCACATTCACATGCCCTTTCCCATTCTTACTTCAGGTAGACATGCATACATTCTCTTTCTCTCTCTCCTCCCTTTCCCTCCTCTCTGCTCTCTCTCTCCCTCCCTCCCTCCCTCCCTCCCTCCCTCCCTCTCTCCCTCTCTCTCTCTCTCTCTCTCTCTCTCTCTCTCTCTGCCTCTCCTTTACTTCCTCTCCCTTTTCCTTTCACTCCACTGTTCTCTCTCCTTCAGTCGAGGGTAGAACATTTCTTTCTTTCCAGAGTGTTGTAGGTTTAAAAACACTAAAAAACAGTAGTTTTATTCTTTTTGTCAGAGTTCTGCAAAGATCTAAATAGATATATTATCTAACTTACTGAAACAAAATGACCAGATGTATCATAATAGAATAAAAGTGCTCCCTGTTCTAAAATCTTAACTGAATCTTTTTTACATAGCTGCTGTTCAGAAAAAAATCAAGATCTAGAAGAGAAATCATGGGCTCTAGAGAAAGGTTCATAGGTAAGAGGGCTTGTTGCACAAGCATGAGGATATGCTCAGGTTCCCAACACTCAATGAGAAAACCAGCTATGGCTTCACACACACTATTAGCCCTACTTCTGGGGTAGTCAGAGACAGGAGGTTTGTTCTGGTGAGCTGGCCACAAGCCTAGCTCAAAAATGTAAGCTCTACAGTCAGTGAGAGACCTATTTTCAAAGACATAAGATAAAGAGGGGTAGAAGATAGCTGATGCCATGACGATAAGAGACATACCACACAGAAACAAAGACATACACACACTACTTATATAACACAAAAATACATAAATGATAAAGAAAACAATAGAAACTATCAATTTCTTGCCATTTGAGGAAGCTCATTACACATGGATGACTTCCTTAAACTTCAGTTGATTTCCTTGTTGAAGCTGGTGTGTAATGTGGCTATGGGTTAATAGTTTTAATTGAATCCATAAACTTGACTTTTTTCTTAAGTTTTTAAAAATGCCTTTATATTTACTTTCCATAAAGGCTAAAAAAGCAAAGTTGTTTTCAGAGGTTGACATTTGATACATCATGAATATTAATTAACAAGTTTCATGACCCTTGGCCAAACTTTTCTTGTCTCTGAAATGCAATTTTTTTTAATGACAAATTGGAAAATTTTCAAGGGCTGTTCTGAGGATCAAATCTGAGACTACTTTTTCACTTCTGGATTCAATTAAAAGTCTGTTTCCATCTGAAGGAGGCAGCAGGGATGAAGCCTTATATAACATCTCTTGATTGGCAATTAGCAATTAGCAAGTTGCAGGATGTATAAGAGGTAATTTGGTGTAAGTGTCTAGGCCCAGAGCTGCCTGTCTGTTTCTTTTTATGCCAAAGTTCTTGAGCACAAATCTAAAATGAAAATGTTTCCAGTTCCAGATTGACTCTGGGAGTGATGCTAACAATGTGTGTGCCTCAGTTAAAGTGCGACCCATTTCATTGTAATCTGGACTGTGCGTTAGCAAATATCATGGCATTTTATAAAACTTTCCATTTATCAAAGTAATTTGATTTCCAGAACTTTTTTTCTAGATTCTGGCCCTTATTGCCCTATCTATCCCTAGTCATGGCTGGCCTGGAGAGATGTTTTATGGATCACCTGACAGCCTTTAGCTCATTGCTGAGTGTAGCAATAGCCAACTGCAGGCCCCTAATGGAAAATTTTAAACCTTCCTTGCCTTAGCTCCTCTGCTTCTCTGCACTGCAACTACTCCACTCTGTGCAAGTGGATGGTGACCCCTTTGATTTCATGCATCAGAGGTAACCAGTAACCCTTTCCCCAAATAAAGCTTGCATTGGCTTCATCCCTCTTTGATTCTTGCACCATCATTCTATTTTAAAGCAAGCCCATAGATGTAATTAGAACAATGTTGAAACCATAACCAGACAGTTCACTCACACTGGGCTGTGTTTCCAACGTCACAATTGGATAAATCAATTCTTCCATTGTATTGATATTGCATATGCCACATGACTTAATCCAAACTATTAAATTAAAATTCCCAGGTCTAAGGCCATGACTGCTAATGTTTTCTATGTGTGGTGTAGTTGAGCTATGATCTAGAGTATGTCAGGCTAATCTTTCATGTGCTATAATGCTGAGGGTATTCTTGAACTCCTGATTATCCTGCCTGTAACTTCCAACACTAGAATTTCAGGTGTGAACCAAAACAGAGTTAATATCACCTTCATGTTAGGATTCAATTACTACCCTTGTTCAGTGACCATGTCATATCTAAGGACATGTATAACCTAATGGATTTGTCATCTTACTTCTCCCTGGGTTCATTTGGATAACAGGACAAAAGTGCTGCTCCATGGGGCAAGGGGAGCTATGAGGTCATTGGTTGCATACACTTCTCTTCTGATTGCACATTTTGTCTCTTGAGACTTAATAATATGCCCATCCTGGTGATGAGTGCCTTTAATCCTAATAGACATGTTGATGCTAAAGTAGGAAGATTGTTAGGAGTTCAGTGACGTCATTGGCTACATAGTAAGTGTTGGACAGCTGTCAATGTGGGCTCCACAACATAATGTACTGTCTCACAATTCTAGACAATAAAACAAAAGAGACCTACAAGTAGTATGGATTTTATGTAGCCAAGAGACGTTTCAATACACCCTGGAAGGCTTTCCTTTCTTGCTTGTGTAAAAATAACATTTGTTTTTAAAATATTTATATAACTACATATTGTGCCAAATATATCTCTTCATACTCCCTTGCCCACAATAAACTCCCTTTGTTCTCCTAGATAATTGGGTTCCGGCTTTCATGACATACATAAATGATTTTATGTATTTATATAAAATCTAGTAACCAAAAATAAGAGAAAACCCTTGACATTTATCTTTCTGGGAGTGACTGAATTTGCTTAACATGATCATCTCAATTCTTACTATTTTCCTGAAAGTGGCATGACTTCATTTTTATTTATGGCTAAGTATATGTGTGTATGTACACCAGATTTCCATCCTGTGAAATGTTGATGGAGATTTAGGTTTGGCCATTGTAAGCAGTGCTGTTGTAAACATCATATGCAAGTGTCCTGTGGCATGTCCATTGTGGTTTTCTGGATGAAAACCCAGGAGGAGTGTTCTCAGGTCATGTGGAAGGTGTATGTTTAGCTTTTGAAGAAACCTCCCCACTGACTTGCATAGTGACTAGAGCATTTGCATTCCCACCAGTGGTTGCTTCTGGGTTTTCTTATAACACTCAAGCTTCTGTAACTACTTCTGTGAACTCTCTCTGAAGTGAGTCACCTGTGTGAAGCCATATTTCTGTCTCATAGGCTAAACATTTTATAGTTTTCCATGCGATGTCCAAGTTATAAATGTCATCATTGGTATTTGATGTGGTTCAAAGTGTCATTATCATGTGCATCAGCCTCTCTTGGAGGTTTAGACATCTATGTGGCTATACCAGTTTGGTGACAGATAGGTTATCTACATCTTGTTTCCTGAGGTTTACTCAATGGCCACAAAGTGGGAATTGTCTCCATTTTAACAATCAAGAAACCACAGCTTGAAACACCTCATGAACTTTGTCCAAGCACCAAAGTTAGAGATTACTGGAAGTAGAATCCTGCCCTACATGTCTTCTAACACAAAGTCTGGATTCTGCATCTATGAATATTTAGAGTGACTCTCTTTGCTCAATGTATTAAAAAAAGATCTTTGAAGTAATTATTAAAATGGCAAACTCACCAAAACTGGATGGGGAATTAACTGGTAGTAAAAAATTCCAAAGAATAAAGAGAACATCTGACAGAATAAAAAAAATATCAGAAGTCAAGCTGGAATATACACTCTTCCTTCTATTGGAAAAAAATCTACAGAGTCAAATTGGCCACCAAAGATGAGCTGGCAGTCTATGAATCTTAATGCCGTGAGGAACTGGAAAGCTAGCAAGAAATTTGCACTGTGAGATCCATTTTAGTACTCTTGAATCCTCTGTAAGAAAAATGATGCTGATGTATCCTGACAGATGAGAAGTGAGTTGAAGCTAAAAATCAAGGGAAAAACTGAGATCAAAACCAAGCCAGTTCTGCTTTATTATTTGTTTGATCTAGGGCAACTCACTTGACCTGCCAAAATGGTCTTGTCTGTAATGAGGAGAATGGATATGCCAAAGAGGTGGAGCACACTTAACCTAAAATTAAAGTTAACACATTTTAAGCATTATACAATACCACAACGAGCAGTTTAATGAAGGTCAGAAAATCACCACTATTAGAAGGAACCATAAAAAATGATTGAAAGTAAAGAATTACACTTCTATAAAGTTATGCAAAATGTTCACCTTTGTGTCTAGGAATGATATTCTAGATTTTTCTTATGTCACTTTTAGGAAACTTCATATCTGAAGTAGTACAGTTCATACTCAGATGGTCTGTCATTGATGAATAATTTCATCTTAGTTTGTTAATTACTATGACACTATTTCTGTTTTAGAAGAGAGTAAATTCAATCATGAATACGTGGATATTTACAGAATAAGATAAAGGATGTTATTTTTTAATACTCTTAAAATATGATTCCTGGAATTCAAACTCATGTCTTAAAGGTATATTTTGTTCATGGTGGATGATTTTTCTGATGTATTCTTGGATTCAATTTGCCAGTAGTTTATTGAGTATTTTTGAATTAATTTTCATGAGGGATTTTGGTCTGTAGTTCTCTTTCTTAGTTGTGTATTTATGTCGCTTGGGTACTAAGGTATTTGTAGCCTAATAAAAAGACTTTGGCAATGACCCATCTGCTTCTGTTGTGTGGAACAATTTGAGGAGTATAGGTATTAGCTGTTCTTTGAATATTTGATATAAATGTGCACTGAAGCCATCTGGCCCTGGGCTTTTTTTTTTTTTTTTTTTTTTGATTGGGAGATGGTTATAGGTCTATTTACATTGCTTATCTGTTCTTTGTGTTAAGTGAAATCTGCCCAGAAAATTATCCATTTTCGTTAAAGTTTTTAATTTTCTAGAGTAAAGGTTTCAAAGTATGACCTGAAGATTCTCTGGGTTTCTTCAGTGTCCGTTGTTATGTCTTCCTTTTTATTTCTGGTTTTGTTAATCTGCTTGTTTTCTCTCTTCCTTTTGGTTAGTTTGGATAAAGGTTTGTCTATCTTGTTGATTTTCTCCAAGAACCAACTCTTGGTTACATTGATTCTTTGTATTGTTTTCCTGTTTTCTACTTTATTGATTTCAGACATCAATTTGATTATTTTCTGGTGGCTTCTCCTCTAGGCTGAGCTTTCTTCTTTTTGTTCTAGAGGTTTCAGTTGTTCTGTTAATTCTCTAGTGTTACCATTCTCCAATTCCTTTATGTGCTATAAACTTTCCTCTTAAGCACTGCTTTCAAAGTGTCCGATAAATTTGAGTATATTGTGTCTTTATTCTCATTAACTCTAAGAAGTCTTTTGTTTCTATTTTTATTTATTTCTTGACTCAGGAATGGTACAATTGCACATTGTTCAATTTCCATGAGTTTGTAGGGTTTCTGCAATTTGTATTGTTGTTGAATTCTAACTTTAGAACATTGTGACCTGATAAGATACAGGGGTTACTGCATTTTTTTTTGAATCTGTTGAGGTTTGCTATATTGCCAAGTATGTGGTTGATTTTAGAAAAGGTTCCATGTGGTGCTGAAAAGAAGGTATATTCTTTTGTGGTTGGATGGAATGTTCTATAAATGTCTGTTAAATCCAATTGAGCCATAATGTCTGTTAGTTTCTTTGTTTTTTGTTAAGTTTCTGTCTGCTGGTCCTGCTTCATGGTGAGAGTGGGGTGTTGAATTCTTCCACTATAAGTGTGTGGGAATTTAGTAATGTTTCTTTCATGAATGTGTGTGCCTTTGTATTTGGGGCATAGATGTTCAGAATTGAGTCTTCATCTTTGTGGCCTTATCCTGTGATGAATATGAATGAGCTTCTTCATCTCTTTTGATTGATTTTAGTTTGAAGTCTAATTTGTTAGATGTTAAGATTGCTACACCTGCTTGTTTCTTGGGTCCATTTGATTGGACACATTTCCACAACTCTTTACTCTGAAGTAACAGATGTTACCTTTGAAGTTGAAGTATGTTTCTTTTATGCAGCAGAAGAATGTATTCTGTCTTTGTATCCATTCTTTTAACCCGTGTCTTTTTATGGGTGAGTTGAGACCATTGATATTGAGGGATATTAATGACCATTGATTATTAATTGTTGTCTGTTTTGGATTTGTTGTTGGTGGTGGAATTGTGTGTGCCCCCCTCCATTTTTCTTTTGGATGTTGGTACAGTGGCATTATCTATTACCTATGATTTTGTGAGTATAGTTAATTTCCTTGGATTTGAGTTTTCCTTCCAGTACTTTCTGGAAGGTGGTATTAGTGGAGATGTGGTTTTTAAATCTGGTTTTGTCATGGAATATCTTGTTTTCTCCATCTATAGTAATTTAAAGCTTTGCTGGGTGTAGTAGTCTGGGCTGGCATCCGTTGTCTCTTAGTGTTGGTAGAATATCTATCCAGGACCTTCTGGCTTTCAGATTTTCCTTTTAGAAGTCAGGTGTTATTCTGATAGGTCTGCCTTTATATGTTACTTGGCCTTTTTTTCCTTGCTGCTGTTAATATTTTTTCTTTATTCTGCAAGTTTGGTGTTTTACTTATTATGTTTCAAGGGGATTTCTTTTTTTGGTGGTCCAGTCTATTTGGTGTTCTATAAGCTTCTTGTACTTTCATAGGTACATCTTTTTTTAGGTTGGGAAAGTTTTCTTCTATGATTTTGTTGAATATGTTTTCTATGCCCTTGAGCTCTATTTCCTTGCCTTCCTATATACCTGTTATTCTTCAGTTTGGCCTTTTCACGGTGTCTCATCTTTCCTGGATGTTTTGTGTTAGGGACTTGTTGGACTTATGATTTTTCTTTGGTTGATGAATCTGTTTCTTCTAGTTTATCTTCAGTGCCTGAGATTCTCTGTTACATCTCTTTTATTCTATTGTTTATACTTATGATTGTAGTTTCTGTTCATTTACCTACCTTTTCTATTTTCAGTTTTCCCTCATTCTGTGTTTTCTTTGTTGTTTACTTTTAGCTTTCAGGCTTTGAACTGTTTGAATTATTTCCTTCACTTGTTTGGTTCTTTTTCTTGACTTTCCTTGCTTTCTTTAAGAGATTTGTTATTTCTTGAACTTTTTGGTTTATCTTTTTCTCTATCTCCTTAATTTTTTTGTCTTTTCTTCCATTTCTTTAAAGGATTTTCTCCTTTCCTCTTTGAGGGTCTCTAACATCTTCATAAAGTTGTTTTTAAGGTCCTTTCTTCTGCTTCATCTGTGTTGGGATGTTTGTGTCTTGGTGGTATAAATTACCTAGTTTCTGGTGGTGTTACTATACTGTCATCTTCCCAACTCTTTTTTCAGCAGGTGCAGGTGGGTTTTCTCCCTATCTTCTTGTCTTCCAGTCAGTGTAGGTGGGCCAAGACTTCGATGTTGGCAACTCTGGGTGATCCAGCCTCTCCTGATTTTCTCAAATGGAGGGCATAGGGGAGCCAAGACTGCAATGCATAGAGACTCTGGATAGGCTGGGCTGCTGGATCATGGCCTCTACAGGAGGAGCAGATTCAGTGACACTTCATTGAAGAATACAGAAAACTGATACTCCCTTTTCCAGAGGGAATCAATTATTGATACCCTCTTGTGAGTGTTAGGGCCCCATTTGCACTGCCCCCTCTCAGTGTTAGGATCCATATACCATAAACCTGGGCAGGTTTTATGCCTGTTGCTACAGTTTTGGTGAATGCATCAGTCTTGTTGTAGCTGTAAGACCCTGTTCCCTTTGAGTCATTCATCACCTCTAGTTCTCCCCTCCTAAATTTCCCCATAGATTCCTGAGTCTTGAGTGGAGGTGTTTGATGATATTTCTTTTGGAGAGGAGAGCTCCACAGTCTCTTACTCTCTATATATAGATATAGCAGTATGTCATTAAGAGTCACTTATTTCTATGTTTCTTTAGCAGAATAATAATAGTAGGCTTCCCCTAAACTCATGGTCTGCTTAAGATTGACTTCTTCTTTTTATATGTATATCCCTTATTTTCATTGTCTTGATTCATTGCTCCAGCTAGTGCTTTAAGAACAATATTGAAAAGAAGAGTGGGTAGTGGACAACCCTGTCCTCTTTCTAATTTTAAAGGCATTACTTTGAGTTTTTATCTATTTACAATAATGCTGTTTTTAAATAATAATTCATAAAATAGTTTTTCATAAATAATTTTGTTCTGTCAGGTATACTCTGTCTAGTCCTGCTTACTCTAGGACTTTTATCATGAAGACATGTTTCATTTTGCTGGACATGTCCCAAAAACTTTTTTGAATTCATTGATAGGATCATGTGACATTTGTTTTTAAGCTCAATTTTGTATCATCACATTTACTGAATTGCATGTGTTGAATCATCCCTGCATCTCTGAAACACAGGCAAGGTGATGAAGGTCATACTCTTGTTGATATATGTCTGTATTTATATTTTCAAATATTTTATTTGGAGCTTTTCATTTTTGTTCATCTGAGATATTGACCAGTAGCTTTCCTTTTTACTGTTGTATCTTTATGTAGGTCTTATATTAAAGCAATTCTGGTTTCTTGGGAGTGTGGGAGTATCCTCCTTACTTTAATTCTTACTTAATTTAAGTGGTAATGTGTTACCACTTCTAGACCTTGGATATTTTAACATAATGAATTTTATGATAATTTCAGTCTCATTCTTTGCTAGACCTCTAAATCTTGATTAAAGTTGGTGGTCTTGATGAATCTAAAACTTTATCCATTGCTTTTAGATTTTTCTAACTTAATGCGTTTTAGGTTTATTTAGTACTATTATTTTAGTATATTATTTATAATTTAATATAAGTATTCCCTCAGAATATTTAAACTTCTTGAGTTTCTATTGCAGTGTTTTCCTATTCATTTCTGATTCTGATAACTTGGGTTACCTCTTTCTTGTTTTAATGGGCATAAGGGTTGGTCAGTCTTGCTTCTCTCTTTTAAGAATTAGATGTAAGAGTTGCTGATCACATGTATTGCTTCAATTTCACTAAATTTATGCTACAATTGTTGTTGTTTCTTCCAGTCTACAATTTATATTTGCTTTCATTTTTGATTTTTCATAAATCTTGAGTTGCATCATGAAGGAATTTATTTGTGCTTGTTTTTGTTTTTGTTTTAAATGTAGACTATAACTATTCCTCATGGAAACCTTTAATGCACACCAAAAGTTTTGTAGTATGGTCCTTTCAATTTTACTGAACTTCATGAATTTGTTGACATCTTCTCTGACACACTTAGGATTCAGAAATTAGCTGTCTAATTTGGAGGAGACTGTGTATCCAATAGAGGTTCTTCTTCTGTTCATTTTAAGTTATATTCCATTGTAATCTGTCAAGATTCAGAGTTAATTCAATAGTTCTTTACTGAAATTTGTTTCCAGGACATAGGCATATAGGCTTTTATAAGAATCTTCCATATTCTGCTGAATAGAACATACATATATTCTTTGATGTCTTGTTCAACTATATATATATATATATATATATATATATATATATATACATATATATTGTTTCTAATTAATGCATGATCTTATTTAATTATGTTGTTTCATTGTTAACTTTTGACTGTTAAATTTTGACTAGATAAACTGTCTGTTGGACAAAGTGCAATATGGAAATTACCACATTGAAGTTAATCTGTGTCTTGAAGTTCAGTATTATTTGCAAAATTTCTGTCCAAAGTATGAAGTTTGGTGCATATATTTTAAGATTGTAATGTCTACTTGGTTAATTGATTACTAGATTAGAATGATAACTTATCCAAATCCAATCCCAACTGGTGAGCCCTAAACAAGTGTACAGTGTACTGGCAATTATATACTAATTATATGTATTAAGATTATATAAATTATATGTGTATATATGAAAGATGCATGTGGATTTATATATAAATGTATGAAAATACACAGACACATAAAACTTAAGAAGTGGTAATGAATTTTAAAGACTTTAAGTTTAGGGAAATGGGAAGAGTTGGATGGGATAGAGGGGAGTTCAAAATGTTAAAAATGTAATGCTCAGAAAGAAATTTTCAAAAAGTTAAATATCATTTCAATAACAATGTAATTATAACATTCCTCCCTTCTTTTCCTTCTTCAAAGTTCTCCCATGTCCACCACCTCAATCCTTCTATATTCATAGTTACTTATTCTGTGATTATTACTATATATATTATGCATATTACATATATAATATATGTAATATATATTATATATATATATATAATAATATAATATATATATAATTTCAAGGCTGACCATTTGGTTTTGAATTACCAACTAAGGTACTCATGTAGCATGTATGTTTCCGCCAGCCCTCCAGCCCACCAGTCTGGGCCCACAGCCGCGCCAGCCCCAAATAACACTCAGAGACTCTGTATTTGATACAATCCTGTTGGCCAATTACCATTACTGTTTATGGGCTAGCTCTACCTTAATCATTAACCCATTTCTACTTATCTAAATATTTCCACATGGTCGTCTTATCGGGGAACCGCGGCGGGCGTCTTCCTTCCTCCCTGGGCTACATCTCGACTCCTCCCTACCACTTCCTCTTTCCTCCTTGTCTCCTAGCCCCGCCTATCTTGTTTCCTATTGGCCACAGAGCTTTATTAACCAGTATGAGAAACATATATACAGGATAACATCTCCCATCAGACTCATCCCCAAAAAAGACTAATTTTCTCATCAGTATTCCTTAGCTGCCCATAGTACTTTGTAAAGGGATGTGGTCTCTTAAGAATTAGGGAGGGAAGAAGAGAGTGAGGGAAAGGGAACTGGGATTAATATGTAATATAAAAATAATAAAAAAAGAATTCTCCTTTCTACATTAGCTTGTTTATTGGTGAAGTCACTGTTCAGATATTGGTTAGGCAGACATACTTTGAAGAGGATATAAGCTTTTCTGCCATTTCTAGAAGACGCAAATCCTACAGCATAATTCCTGATTTTTCTCCCCCTTCTTCTACAATGTTTTCTATAAACCCCTTGATAAGGAATTATTTTGTAGATGTAGCTATAATGGCTAAAATCCTCATACTTCATTGTTCAATACATTTCGAATAATTGTGATATTCCATAATGATCTCTATCTATCGCAAAGAGAAGCTTCTTTGAGAACAGATGAAAACTGTATTTACCTGTGAGTATAATGTCAGGTAGTTAGAATGCATTAGGGATTCTGCTGGTTTAGTGATGTGGAAGTTGTACTACGTTCTCCTCTAGGACATATGACCTCACTAGCCCTGCATAGTTGGCCAGATTTCGAGCACCAGGCATGATTTTCCTCTTGCTGAGGAGGTCGTAATTCCAAGTCCTTAAGTTACTTTCTTAAGTTGAGTACCACCAAGATTTGAGTGTCGTCATTGTACTCTTAGAACTATCTTTGCCATGCTGGTTATCATTGTGGCTCACAGGTGTCCCAACTGGGCAGGACTATTGATTGATTCCCTTCTTCGGAGCTTTCACAACACTAATTGTTACTGCGAATGCTAGTCCCCAGGAAGAAGACTTTTGGGGCAGATACAGATATTGTCTGCTCACTCTTGCGTCTGAAGAGCATGCTGTTGTTAGCAATATAGACTTATCTTCAACCTCAGGATTTCGTATGCCTGATGCCATGGTTATTGTGAGTCTATGCGAGTGTACCCATACTTATATAGATTATATGTAGTTTTAATTAAATAAAAAATAATATGATTTCTCATGGAGTTTTCAAACATCCTTAGTGTGATTTCTGCCTTCTTCCTCCCTCTCCTATTCTGACCTCCTATCTCCCTACCCAATTAATCTCCTTCCCCATTATTTTCTATTTTTCTCTGTCTTATCAGTTGTTTCCTGTTAGTCCCCTCACTAATACAAGCCCTATAATCCCTTTTTACTTAATAAGCTTTGTAGATCCTTCAGGTTATATATTTACATCTGAAGGTTTGGGGCTCAAAACCATAAATGGGGGAGAACATGCAATATCTCTCTTTGGACAGATACCTCACTCAACATGGTACTTTCGAGGTCTGTCCATTCATGTGCAACTTCATTTTTTCTTTACAGATTGAATAATACTTTCTTATGCATTCATCAGTTGAAGGACATTTAGGTTATTTCCACTTCCAACCTATTGTGAGTAGAGCAGCATGTTCTTGGTTGAGCAAGTGTCTATGGAGTAGGAAATCAAGTCCCTCGGGCATATGTCAAGGATTGTCATTGCTGGTAATAAGGTATATTTAGTTTCAGCTTTTTGAAAATTCTCAACACTGATTTTCACAGATTCTTCACTACTTTGAAATCCAGATACAATTAGTCTGCCCTTGATCCATATGTCCCGATTGGAACATTTCTCAGACATCTTAGGCCTTTGTTGTGGTTATTCTACTAATAAGGAATGCATTCTTGATGAAAGAAATGGGTTATTAATTTGTCTTTTTAATAATGACCTGTCATTTTTGCATAAATATAGTTTAACAACTCTCTCTCTCTGTGTCTTCTCTGTCTCTCTGTCTCTCTCTCTCTCTCTCTCTCTCTCTCTCTGTGTGTGTGTGTGTGTGTGTGTATGCATGTGCATATGCACATGTGAGTATGTGTGTGTATGTGTGTGTTTACAGAGTGGAGAGAAAGTCATAATTCTTCCACTCTTAATTGTTTCCTTTGTGAAACAAGATGGCATTGAAATATGTAACTCTTTTCTATTTGTTCTTATCATATTACCAGCCATTACTTAGATTATAAGATATACCATTTCTGGACAGGAGGACAAAGAAATATGATTTAACTTTTTATTGATAAGTAGAAGTTCTGGGTAAGAAAGCAAGTTAGAAGCCACCTCTCTGTGATCTTGTAAGATAAAAGACTGGAGAAAATGAATAGATGGTATTGTCAGCGAGAAAGAAAAGAACATCAGAAACACACAAAGGTGTAATAGGTAGGATAGGAGAAAAGTATGGGAACAAGGAGGCAGCACAGAAAAGAAATAAGCCAAGGTGAGATCCTTTAATCCTTTGTAAGAAAGCCAGCTAGCAAGAGTTGATAGCTTTTGTCAAACCTTCTTGCACCGCCCATGTTTAGTTCTGATCAGCAGAACTAAACCAGTGAGCAGGTGTCCTATTCTGGACATAATGCATTGTATGAACTGTGAGCTCCAGAGTGTCTGAATCAGCTACTATCTATGTAGACATTCAGCTAGTATCTATGTAGAATAAAGTGATGGTTTGAATGAAAATGGCCCCAATAATCCCATAGGGAGTGGCACTATTAGGAGGTATGGTTTTATTGGGGAAAGTGTTTCAGTTGGAGTGGGCTTTGAGGTTTCAGAGACTGAAGCCAGGCCAACAGTTACTCTCTCTTCCTGAAGTCATTCAGGGTCAGTTGTAGAACTCTCAGCTACATCAGCATCCTGTCTGTCTCCATTCTCTTTTCTCTCCATAACAGCAATGGACTAAACCTCTCAATTGCAAGCAAGCCCCCAATTAAATGATTTTCTTTATAAGAGTTGCCATGGTTTTAATGGATATTTCCTTTGTTGAGTATATGGTATGCTTCCTCATCTCTTTTCATTAGCTTTGGTTTGAAGTCTATTTTGATAGGCATTAAAATGGCTACACAAGCTTGCTTCTTTGATCCATTTATGTGGCTGCTGTAGGTCCAAACAAAGGTCCTCTTGCTTACTTGACAAACAGTTTAACCTTTCAGCCATGTCACCTTTCCATACATATGTATTTTAAGATTTTTATGTCTTGGTGTAGTTCTTTTCTACAACATGCCAAAGCCCCTTTCTATGAATATATTACATATATTTCACCCTCGCTGCTTTGAAATGAACTAGATGCTGTGAAAACTGCTTAAAGAGCTTAGAAAATGACATCTTGATGATGTGAGTGTAAATGAACTCAAACTACTTAGCTGAATTTTTTCTTTAAATTACCTGTGATTCAAAAAGTTAAGTGAAAATACATTTGCAAATGCATTTAGAGATCAGTGGTGTTGGATGTTTTGAATTTCAACCAGCACTGACTAATGCATTGAGTCTGTCCATTTCCCACAACTGGGGACTGTACTTGCATTGTCAACCATATCTTTTATCACAGTCCAGAGTAACTTTCATGTGTAAATTCATTATCATCCCTGTATCTTTCATTCTTTCATGAAGTGTCAGAATGAAGGATAAATAATGTGGCTGGGCTGCGTGTCTAGTTCAGATGGAATATCCTGAGTTTGGAACAGTAGCAGCAGCAACGAAGCCTCACAGGCCACAGAACTCTTCCTAATAATACCTTCGGAGGCAAGGTTAAGATTACTTTATTGTGAATCATATCCTCAAGCTATAATTCATTTTTTGATTAATCCTATTACACAATACAAATTATAATTTGTATTGTACATATTAAAAGTTCAAATCAAGGACATATTGCAATCTGCTCAAAGTCAAAGAGAATCAAAATAATGATGAAATAAGGACAGTGTTAAGGATGATTCGCTCCAAATGATAATGGCCATGGGGAGGTAGACTGTGGTCACACGGCAATGGAAATATTGCAGAGGAGTGAAATGCTGATTTTGTGCCTCTGTCTTCCAACTTTGAACTACATTTGTCTCTATGAAGTATTTATTGTCCTTTTCTTGTGTACTCTTTTCCTAAGACTAAAGACTCTCTCTCTCTCTCTCTCTCTCTCTCTCTCTCTCTCTCTCTCTCTCTCTCTCTCTCTCTCTCCTCTGTGTGTGTGTGTGTGTGTGTGTGTGTATGGGTGTGCTGGATGTCTGTGTGTGTGTGCAGGTACATACCTGGACTTGTTTGTACAGAGGGCAGGGGAGACTCTTGTCTTACTCTGCTACTCTTTGCCTTACTATCTACAGAAAAAGTCTCTACTGAACAGGTAATTACGCTAATCTCTAGCATTAAGCCTTAGTAACCCTATGTTAATTTTAGTCTCTTCCATTGTGGGTTGCAGGTGCACAAGGATGTTTGAATGGGGGTCAGGGATTTAAACCCAGGTCCTCAAACTTGTGCACCTAGCATATTTGCCCATGTAGCTATCTGCTTTGCACCTGTTCTACTTCTTTGATTGAAACTGGAGCCTAGAAGAGGATGTTATATCATTACATCTGAATGTGTGTATTATAAAAGATGAAGATATTCACTACTAATTCTGTAATTCCCTACATTAGTATACCAGTGAAGGAGGGATTTGAGAGAAAAGATTTGCTGGTTTTATTTAAGTAACTTCGACTGACTTGTGTTGAATGAACACTTGGCATAGAAACTCATTAAAATTTGCCCTCAGAAATAGTATTTTAATCTCTAATAATTTTGTTAAATGATACCAAAATTATATTGAATATTTTAAAACTCAAATGTGTGAATGTAGGTCACATTAAGAATTTTTAATATAATAAATTGTCCTACTCATAGTATTTCAGAAATCACTGGCCATTTATAACCTATCACTGAGTGACACATGAGTAAAAAGTCTTCAAAATTAAAATTCGTTCACAGGGAAGAACAATTATTCCTCTGCCAGAGGTCAGACTTGAATAATAAAAAACATAAGAACACATGGAATGATGCTGTTACATAGGTAAGAGATTAATATTATTTCTTCTTACCTCACATATATACATAATCAACTTTGTGAATATGGAAAGATTTTAGGCCTCTACAGAATCTAATACTTATTTGTCATGGATGAGTACATTCATATCCTTTAATATCCCTGAATATCACCCCTGTGAATTTCAGTTTTCACTAGAGAATTTAAGCTAAATAGTCTTTTAACTACTTTTCAATTCATAGTACATTTGGGTTATTGCTTTATTTTAAAATTACTTTTTAATGAAGAAATCCATTTATTTATTCAATAAATATACCACATTTCAGCATCTGCCTGACCATCCCCTAACCAACCATCAAGCAAATAGACAGAATAAAACAAAGGTGTAGTCTTGCCAATTATGCTTTTAGTGTTAGGAAGTTAATAAGCACATAATTACTAGTTCAATAAGTGTTCCATTGGGGAAAAATAAAGAAAAGAGAATGTGGAGTGTCAAGGAGGAGCAGGGAACTCTTTGTACTTTCTATAAGTGGTGCCAAGTCATTAGGGCAATACATGTGAGTAGAAAGAAGTGCATGGTAAAGAGGAAGAGTTCAGAGTGTGCTTGGGCCATCTGAGAAGCATTATGGAGGGGAGGGTGTTGCTGAAGTTTTTCTGCCTAGAATAGCAAAACAAGTTATGAGCACATAGGCTGAGGCAGTAATGTGTTACAGCCTAGCATCAGTGCCTTTACTTTCCTGTGACCCAATTTATCTTGCAGAATAGATACCATTGGTGGAGGCAACTGAATTCCAGGCCTGAGAACTCCAACTTTAAAGATGAGCTTTTCATACCCTCTTATGCAGGAAGCATTCCCTGATAATGCCCCTCACCCAGTATAACTGAATCTGTGGATAGTACCAAACTATATATATATATATATATATATATATATATATATATATATATATATATATTATAATACACATATACATATATATGTTGTGGAACAACTTTTTTGTATACTGTGAATATTTCTTGCTCACATTGGTTTAATAAGGTTTAATAAGGGAAATACCTAGGCAGGAAAATGTTAGATGCTACATTTGGACAGAAAGTGAGCACAGGGAAGAAGAAAAGTAGAGTCTCCAGAGATGTGGAGAGAAACAAAATTAAATTGTGTGGAAAAAGGTACCAACACATGGTACAGCATAGTTAAGAAAATGGGTTAATTTGAATTGAAAGAGCTGAATAATAATAAGCCACAGCTATCGACATAAAATTTATAATTAATAATAAGTCTCTGTGTAGTTATTTAAGAGTGGGGTAGTAGGGCAGAAAACAGTGAGTGTGTGTGTGTGTGTGTGTGTGTGTGTGTGTTATACATACATTTATACACGCACATATATGTACCCATACATATGTAATGAGATATTCACTCTGTCTGCACCTGTGGCACTGTGCACTGCACCACTGGAAGTAGGGACAAGGGTGGACATGACCTGGGGTAACTAGGTGTAGGGAAGGGGCCAGAGAGAGCTTTCAAGCTTTCTTGCTTGCTGTACAGGGACAGAGAGCATCCAGAAGCATTCCCAGAAGACGGGAAACTGCTGATGTTCCTTTTTCTCTGTTGTAAGTTATTTCTCCCTGAATAAACATATATTTAGCCCATCTGTTTTTCATGATCTTTATTAATCTACTATATATATATATATATATATATATATATATATAGTAGATTAAGAGCTTACTGTTCTTCCAGAGACCTGCATTTGGTTCCCAGGATGCTTATAACCACTTGTAACTCTAGCTTCAGGGGATCCAATGTTTTCTTCTGGCCTCCTCAAATGCCCACAGGAATGTGCACATATCCAACACATACAGGAGTAAAATATGATAATTAGAACATCATACAAAAACAAAATTCATACGTGCAGGTGGACATGATTCATCTCCCCTCTCTCTTCCTTTATCCTCCCATCTTTCTCTCTCCTGCTCTGATATATATGTATAGTACAGTCACTGTATATCAGGCCAATAACAATTTCTAGGAGTATTTTGTGTATCTTGTAAGACCACAGATGTTTTCCACATCTTAGGAACTTGAGTGCAGTGTTGTGTGATGTGTATTTATACGAATTTGATTTTATTTGTGTGTGCTTTCATGCTACCAGACTTTAATAGTTTGTTTGCTTGGCTGTAAGGATGAAAGGGATAATGAGTTCTTCATTGTTCACTAATTGTGCACTTAGGCGACGTCTCAGGCAACAACTGTAAAGTGCTGGGTTTTTTTACTCCAGGGTGGGGACATTTTTGGTGCAAATAATCACAGATACATCTGCTTCCATATAAAGCAAATGGTTTCTGCCATGAAAATAAAGAGATGAGTGAGCATTAAAAACCAGCTTGGTGAGTTGGCTTGATTAGAACTGGGCAGCTTCTGTCTTTGATATGAAGTACCTTTCAAATTCATATCTGTGTATCAGCACACTTACACTTCTGCATCCATAGCAGGGTGGAGGTAGTGATGGAAAAGCCCTTCTGTCTACACTGGAAATGCCTTTTCCCCCAGCAGAGTTTGCCCTGCCCCCACCCCATGTTTTCTTCCTTGCAGTTCTTGAAAAGTACAAAATTTGACTAAGTGACATCAGTCAACTGATACTGTGGGCAACTTCCAATACCTTCTACACACACACACTCACACACACACACACACACACACACACACACAGATTGAGGAATAAAAGGAACAAAGAGGAAATAAAGAAAAATAAAACAAATGAGCAAAATGAACTCGTCAGAATTATAGAAACAGTCAGAGTTCACAGACACTAAACCCTGACCTCCAGAAAAGAAGAATGTAGAGTACTAAAGAAGTTTTGTGCCATTTTCTCTCCCTCTGTCACTGTTGTCCTCTCATTTGAATATAATGAATATAGTAACTAAAGTTAAATTCATTAGCAGTTAGGAACCTTTAGAAAGAAAGATCACAAACTGTCAAGAAGCAGAAGGCAGTTTTCCCAGAGCTCAGGCAAAAGGCACAGAGCAGTCAGGTGGAAAGAAACTTGCACTAACATTCAACCACAAAAAAAAAAACAATAAATAGCTGAATAACACTACCTTCTAATGTATTTACACATGAAAGAATAAATCAACAATGGAAGAAAACTGTAAAATTGACAAATACAAGAAAATACATTGAAGGAATTAGAAAAATAACACAGATAAATGAAGTTCTAAAGATCACACACCAGAAAGCAAGGCTCAGGAAAGGACATAGGCAGTGGAAAACACATTGCAAATCTGTCTCTCACTAAAACATGAAATGTCCTATGCATAACATATTTCAAGCAATAAGTATCTGTAAACAAAGGTTGGAAAGGGGAATAATAACACACTTTATGTTGTAAAAGGAGTACAAAAGTGTAGAGAGCATCAGAAAAGTCAAAAGGTCAACCCAGTTGCCAAGTCATTAGGTAGATCTGTGCAAAAGAAGAAAACAAAGAAAATATAAACATCAGAAATAAAATCGGGACCTCAGACTTGATGAAAATCATGACTGGGGCTGCAGCTTATTTGGTGGTAGTTACATGAAGATAAAGTGCAGAAATCAGAGCAAGCTCCCAATTATCTAGTGAGCTAGAAAATTATGCTATGAAATACACATCAAAAATGATTTTAAGATCTAGAAAAATATTAATAAATATGTGGGAAGAGTAAATTAAATCAGAATCTATAAAATTAAGCTTTTAGAGTAGGCAACAAGCCAGGTGGTGCTGGCACATGCCTTACATGCCTTTAATCCCAGCACTTGGGAGGTAGAGACAGACAGATCTCTGTGAATTTGAGTCCAGCCTGGTTTACAGAGTGAGTGCCAGGACAGGCCCGTGGCTGTCTAGAAAACAAAATATAAAACAAAAGTGAATAGCAGGCAATCAAAAATGGACTATATCACCATGTTTGAATTTTACAACATATTTTTTTATAATTTACTATTTAAATTTGAAACAAGTTTGTTTTACATGTCAAACCCAGTTCCCATACCCTCCTGTCCTCCTCTGTTCCCTCCACCAACCCCCATCCAATCCCATTTCTGCTTCCTAGGGAGGGTAAGCCCTCCAAGGAGGGTCTTCAAAATCTGTCATTTCATTTGGAGCAGGACCCAGGCCCTCCCCCATGTGTCTAGGCTGAAACAATATACCTCTATGTGGAATGGGTTCCAAAGTCCATTCATAGGGGAGAGGGAATTAGGAGGAAGAGGAGGGGAGGGTGGGTATGAGGGAGCAGGAATATTGAGTCAGGGAAAGAATAGAGGAGAGCAAGAAAAGAGATACCATAGTAGAGGGAGCCTTTCTAGGTTTAAAGAGAAATCTGGCACTAGGGAAATGTCCAGAGATCTACAAGGATGACCCCAACTAACAACTTAAGCAATAATGGAGAGGATACCTTAAAGGCCCTTCCCTGATATGAGAATGATTACTACTTTATATACCATCCTAGTGCCTTCATCTAGTAGAGCAGAGTTAAATTCTCTGTTTGAGGAGATAAATGGGTCAAGAAATGGAATATAGGGAGCAGTAACCCAAGGTCCAGTAACCACCCAGGTATGTTTCCAACTTGTGAAGAGGAAATACAGAAAAGCTTAGAGCAGGATGTGGTGGGGCATACCTTTAGTCCCACCACTGGGAAGACAGAGGTTGATGGATCTCGGAATTTGATGCAATCCTGGTCTAACCATCAAAACCAGAAAGCTAGGTGTAAATGTAACTAAACAAGGGGTTTTCTTCTAGCTCCAGCAAGAAGCAGAACTTGACAGCATTGGTCACGTGGTTCTGGCTTTAGAATTAAGTAAGAAACAGATTATGGAATTTGCCTCTGCATCTAAGGAAAGCTGTTGAGGCCATGTTTGCATCATGATGTCCCTGAATGGAGGTCTAGAAAGATCCCAAGATGAGAGAGATAACAGAGTTATGGGCCACCTGCCAAGGAAAACTGCTATCAGGGAAAGGAACCAGCCCAATAGAAAAAAGTACATTGTAGTCTACAAATGAAAATAGTTGAAGAATACCATTTTGACATCAGACATGTAGATACAAGAGTTTGGAATATGCCCAACTGATTTTCAGTTTTGCTTCGATCCAGTATTTCCTCAATATGCTCTCTTCCCTACATATGGGAAAAACAGTGTATATCCTTTGACATTATGTGTTCTAAGTATGTGACAATTCTGATTTTGCTTTTATAGGGGATTGCAGTTAAAAGACTGTGTGCATTTCATAAGAGACTTTGAACTTTTAAACATTGTCAAGGCTGTGACAGGCTATGGGAACTTTTGAAGACAAACTATGCATTTTGCATTATGATATTATTACAAGATTATGGGAGCTAGGGAGTAGAATGTGGTAGGTTGAATATAATTGACTCCCACAAGCCTGTAGGGAGTGGTGATGTTAGAAGTGTTGGCTTTGTTGGAGTAGGTGTTGGCTAGTTGGAGGGAAGTGAATCACTGTGGAGCTGGGCTTTGAGGTCTTCTATATGCTTCAGCTACTCATAGTGAGACAGTCCACTTCCTGTTGCCTGAAAGACTCTCAGCTCAGTCTCCAGCACCATGTCTGCCTGCATGCTGCCATGCTCCACTATGATAATAATGGACTGAACCCTGAACTGTGAGTCACCCAAATAAATATTTTCCTTTATAAGAATTGCCATGACAATAGTGTCTGTACAAAACAATAGAAAGCTTAATTAAGACAGAAAGAATGTTTCCTGATGGATTTTTTTTAAAGTCCGTCTTTGACCTTAATACAAAAGCCATGCGAAAGAAAATATATTAAAGGTAATTGCAGTTGCAAAACTGCAACAAATAACACTGAAGCAAACAGAAGAAAATAAAAAGAACTATACTGAGCACCCCAAGGAGTACCTGTAAGATACATAGGGATGTTTCTATATTAAAATAAATTGATGTAACATTTTAATAAGAAAAATGTATGATATTAATAAATGATAGAGCACTACTTGAAGAAACCCAAAATATATTTTACAATTAAAACATCAAGTTAATATTTTTAAACTGTCATTCTATGAGAGTTCATTAGTGTAATTTTCAACAGGTAGAGAGAAATATTTCTGAGACTAAAAGCAAGAGAAGGATACTAATTGTCACAACTGGAAGTCATCATTTAAGCAGAAGCAATGACCACAGCAACTAGGCATGAAGAAGAGATACAAAGATAGCTAAGTTAAAAGGGACATAGTGAATATAGTGAAGTTATTGAAAACTGATACATCTATTCATGTGGAATCCAAGAGGCCTGAATATTCATAGTAGTCTCATTTAGATAGAATAGATGAGAAGATCACACATCACAATCCAAAATCCTACAATGTAACTACAATATTATCACCATGTGGCACTGTTGCTATACTCTAAAGATGCCCAGGAAGCAGAACTAAGTGTTGAGCAACAAGCAATGTCATTGGGGATACCAAGATCACTTCAGCAAATCAGTACTGTTCAGTCTAGCCAGGCAAAGCTCATGCCTCTGTAGACAAGGCATCTTTAAAACTTGATCCAAAGTCGAAAATAGTCACACACAACAACATATTATGGATGTTTTTACTTAGGTTACCACTGAGAACAAACTAATCCAGAAATGCAGAACATAGGCCAGTGTTGCAAGAACTTGGCAGGGAAAGAACATGGCTTAATGGACTCACAGTCCTGCTTTGGAGTGGTGGGAATGTTTTGAAAACAGGTGTTAGTGGCACAGCTCTGATATTGTCTTAACTGTCACCAAAAAAATTTATCTTAATACTTTAATCTAATTATGTTTTCATTTTAGATTACTTTTAAAATAGTAATCACTATACCATGTGAATTTCATATGGTATAATTAGTTTTTACTTTACTGAACAACAATAACAAAGAGTAATTCCTGAGGAACAATACCCAGAGCTGATCTTTAGCCTCCGTTTTCACATACACATGCATGCCTGCATGCCTTCCAACACGCAAACACACACACACACACACACACACACACACACACACACACACACACACACATTTTCAATCATTTTCCAGAGGATATCACATTTTCTTAATTGAGCTGTATTACCTAATCTGGGAGTCACCTCAGTGCATACCTCTAATCCTAGTGATTTGGAGGCTAGAGCAGAAAGATTTAGTTCTAGGTCTCTCTAAATTAGATTATGAGAAATTATTCCAGAAAAACAAGGATGGGTAAGGAAAGTAAGGGGAAATATAGATAACAGTGGGGTAGGGGAGAGAGAAGGCACAGTCACTTAGGGGAACAGAGGGGAGGAAAGGGAAGAGGAAAGGAGGACTAAGGAGCATACAAGATGGAAATGTCTATAGGAGAGAGAACGGCGAGGAGGAAAGAGGAGTATGAAAGGTGGGGAAATTGTCATCTGATGTAATTGTGTGCTATGAAGAAAAGGGAAATGCAGATCAATTTAGCTTTGAATCCAAATTAAATTTCGTCACTGATAAAATATACAGGCACCTCCATTTGAAAGCTCTCGGGTCTTTAATTAGTCTGATTTATTTGACTCATGTACAATCAGGACACAGTCTGCTTAGATGACACCTGTTAGCATCCAGACACACCTTGGATCCACCTTAGGGGCACATGTCAAGCAGTTACTGACTCATTCCACAGCCCCAAAAGATCCGTTTAAAGGACAAGCTCTGCCTAATTCTCTCACTCTCATTTGTGCCCTGTCTCTGGGGATGACAGGTCTCTGTCTCTCTGTCTCTGTCCCTTTCTCCTCCTTCCCCTCTTCCCCTTTCCTGTCCCACTCCCATCTCTCCCTCCAGTGAAACTTCCCACTTAAGCTCTGACTGCCTGGCTCATTTGTCTCTCACCCATCTCCGCCAAGGTCCCACCTGTTGGAACCCAGTGGTCTGCTGACCCCACCCCCTGATGATGGGCGGGATGCTCATGGCCATGTCTTCTCTACTTCATGACTTACCTGGCTACTCACACTTTACCTGGCTACTCAGGGGACTCAGTTAAGCATTCACAAATTTCCCTTTTAAAGTAAGCATGCCAAGGGCACCTCTCTTTTTTTCTTTCTCTTTCTCTCTCCCTTATTCTCCTCCCTATCTCTGTCTCTGTCTCTGTCTCTGTCTCTGTCTCTGTCTCTGTCTCTGTCTCTCTCTCTCTCTCTCTCTCTCTCTCTCTCTTTTCTGCTTTCCATTGGCCACCAGCTACCCCCTTTCTTTCCCCTCTATCAATAAATTCCATGTGGGCACTGAGTCACGTGTTTGCATTTCTTAGGAAATAATTAAAATAAAGGAACAACAGTACACATTCAGGATACCATAAAAGCATCTACTTCTATTTTGTCCATGAGAATGCAGGAATGAATGACACAGAAATCCTGTGCTGTCATGGAGAGCATATTCTAAACAGAGGGAGTGCAGTGCACCAACCAAATGAGCCCCATAAGTTCAGTTAGAATTGGAGAAGCAATGAATTCTAAAAGTAACTTCAAACTGGGGCTGGGAACATGTGCAGTATCAGAAGTGGTGGTTGAGCAGACTGAAAGAACCAAATTCCTTCCCAGATTGCAACTTGAAATCTCATGCTGGGGATGCAGAAACCCTGGGTCTCAGTAGCCACACAGACAAGCCCAATCAGCAAGCTGCAGGCTGGTGTGATCTCTGTCTCAGAAAACAATTTAGGTAACACAAAGCAAGGACACCTTAAGTAGACATACCTACCCAGCTCCACCCCACCCCCACCCCACACATGATGAAAAAAAAAAGCCCTATACTGGTAAATTATCACCTTTGAGTCAAAGCAGAGGAGGTAATGGAAGTGTGAGATGCACTGTCTAGAAAGCACATCAGAAACAAAGGATAGGGCTTGCTGAGTGACCAAAAACATTCCAGCAGGGCAGCCTCCAGTAACAGAGTAGACTAGAAGACGCACAGGATAAAGGAAAACGTGCATCCAGGATATTTTGGGCCTTTCTGCTCTGGCTGATGCCATATCCTACAGGGAACATCAGCAGTATATGGCGTCTTGAGCCTTTCAGATGGCTTAGCAGGTAAAGGTGCTTGTCACTAGGCCTGACAACTTGATTTCCATTCCTAGGACCCACAATTGAAGGAGACAACCAGCTCCCATGGTGTCCACAGACTTCCTTCTATGTGCCCTGGCACACGCTCACTTGCCCAGTCCCCACAACACACACAGTAATACTAAGAAAAGAAAAAGAAACCTGCACTATACAGGAAAATCTGTTTGAGAAAATCATGCACCTCTAATCAAAGAATGGATTTTCATATCATCTTATGCACACTCCAAAGAGATTTATAGTGGAATCTGTAATTACCTCTAATACACTGGATAAAGCTGCAGCATACATATGTGACTCCCATATTAAATTATATTACAGGTTTTCTTTCATAATGTGTGGCCTGGAGCAAGTAGCTACTGTGTGTGTGTGTCTCAATTTTATTATCTGTAAAATAAAATGGATGCTTTGTACTCACTCTCTTATATAAACAGAGGCCGCCACAGTTTATCACATATGCTTAATACTTGTAACAGAAATCAAAAGAACAAAGTTTGTAAAAGTGTGTAAAGAATTATTCAGACTGTGGAGAAGACATGTACACATATACACTTCGTGTACACATTGTAACATAAACCTATTTGCTTTACAGATTTCTGATGATCATGAAGAGATGACTCTGAATAAAGAGAATATCCCTGCAAATGGATGACTAAGGTATCCATTAACCAATCAGAAAATGAAATGCTGGTCTCTTTTTCACCCCTTCCATTTTGCATACAATATAATTCAGAGGTCAGAGAAGAAAAGATATTTTCTGTTGCTAAAGAATTTTTCCACTTCATGGGATGTATGCATTTGTGATGTTTTAATCAGTTTAGCAAACAGAAGTCAAATAAGTTTTTGACAATTTCCATTGTAGTATTAGAAGAATGGATATCATGTTTTGGAGTTCACAGGTAAGTCTGCGGTTATGAAATAGCCTCTGATCACTCTGAGAATAAACACTGGGTCATGGGTTTCTTTTGTAGGAGTGGCCCTGGGGAGCAGCTTCCCTATGTCTGAAGTTTGGACGTGAGTCTTTCACACTATAAAAGTAAATTCTTTCCTGTGTTCTTCCACAACTCCCATGACCATGCCATGATTGATTTCATAATGACATCTGCCACTAAGAAGTAAAGTGAAACATGATAATAAAAAGAAAGGAAAAACAAACCATCATTCAAGGTGAAGAAGAGGAGACAGAATAGAATTTAAGGGAGAAAATTAGCCAGGGAAGAAAGGTTGAAGTGAGTATGGAAAAATAAAATGTAAGGATCAATTGATTTTCAATATTACAATTTTTTTCCTTGTCCTCATTTTTAATTTATTGGCCTTTTTAACAAATACTCCTAGAAGGAGGTGAGATTAATGACTTTGATGAAGAAAGGTTATATTTTTGTTCAAATTGTATTTTCTTGGTTGTTTGATCTACACTTCAAACTCCTCATGTAGTTATCTCTGTGTGAGTGATCAAATCCCCACCCATTCCACAGAGAGGGTGAGGCCTTCCAGGAGGGATCACCAAAATATGTCAAGTTATTTAGAGTAGAGTCTTGGTCCTCTCTCCTGCCTCTAGGTATCCCTCCATGGGGAATGTGCTCCCCAAGTCGTTTCATGCACCAGGGATACATCCTGGTTTCACTGTCAGAGGTCCATTAGATTGTCGAGGCCTTCTAACTGAGACCCACATTCAAGGGGCCTGAGTTGGTCCATTATTGGTTTCTGAGCTACCAGTCTGGGGCCCTGTGAGCTCCCCCTTGTTCAGGTCAGCTGTCTTTTTGGGTAGCCTGGTCTTGACCCCTTTGTTCATCACTCCTCCCTCTCTGCAACTGGATTCCAGGAGTTTGCCTCAGTATTTAGCTGTGAGTATCTGCTTCTGTTCTTTTAGCCACTAGATCAAGGCTCTAGGATGTCATATAAGGTAGTTATCAATCTGATTATCAGGTATGGGCATTTAAGGTAGCCTCCGCACTGTTGCTCAGATTGTTAGTTGGGTCATCCTTCTAGGTCTCTGGACATTTCTCTAGAGTCAGTTTTTTCTTCAAACCTATAATGGCTCACTCTATTATATATCTCCTTTCCTGCTTTCATCTATTTGTTCCCTGGATCAATCTTCCTGGTCCCTTATGCTTTCCTCTCCCCACACCCTTCTTGTCTCCTCTTAATTCTAACTCCCTATCTACTCATGGCTCCCCCCAACATGCTCAGGAGATCTTGTCTCTTTCACCTTCTGTGGGGGACCTTGTGTGACTCTCTTAGCTTCTCTGGTGATGTGAATTGCAGGCTGATGATCCATTGTTCTAGGTCTAAAGTCCATATATGAATGAGTATATACCATGTTCCTCTTTTTGCAACTGGGTTACCTCACTCAGGATGCTTTCTTCTAGTTTCACCCATTTGCCTGGGAATTTCAAGATTCCATTTTTTCCCCACTGAGTAGTATTCAATTGTGTAAATGTGCCACATCTTCTTTATCCATTCTTCAGTTGAGGGACATCTAGACTGCTTCCAGGTTCTGGCTATTACAAAATAAATGCTGCTATGAACATAGGTGAACAGATGTCTTTGTTGCATGGATATGCATTTTTGGGGATATGAATAAGAATGGAATTGCCAGGTCCTGTTGTAGACTGATTCCCATTTTTCTGAGGTACCACCATACTGATCTCCTAAATGGCTATACAAGTTTGCACTCCAACCAGCAGTGGAGAAGTGTTCCCCTCTCTCCCTTCTTTGGTGTTTCTGATTTTAGTCATTCTGACAGGAGTAAGATGGTATCTCAGAGTTTGATTTGCATTTCCCTGATAGTTAAGGATGTTGAGCACTTTCTTAAGTGTCTTTCAGCCATTTTAGATTCCATTTTAGATTGAAAATTCTCTTTTCAGTTATGTACCCCACTTTTTTAATAGAGTTATTTATTGTTTTGGTGACTAGTTTCTTGAGTTCTTTGTATATTTTGAACAACAGCCCTCTGTCATATGTGGGATTGGTGAAGATCTTTTTCCCAGTCTATGGGCTGCCATTTGGTCTTGTCAACTGTGTCCTTTGCCTTACAGAAGCTTCTCAGTTTGAGAAGGTCCCATTTATTAATTGTTGATCTCAGCATCTGTGATACTCATGTTATGTTCAGGAAGCATTCTTCTGTACCAATTTGTTCAAGGGCACCTCCCACTTTCTCTTCTAAGAGTTTCAGTGTGGCTAGATTTATGTTGAGGTCTTTGATCCATTTGAACTTAATCTTTGTGCATGGTGAGAGACATGGTTCTATCTGCAGTCTTCTACACACCAGCATCCAGTTATGCTGGCACCATTTGTTGAAGATGTGTTCTTCCTTCCATTTTATAATTTTAGTTGTTTTGTCAAAAATCAGGTGTTCGTAGGTGTGTGGTTAATATCAGGATTTTCTATTCAATTCCATTGGTCTACATGTCTATTTTTGTGCCAATCCCAAGCTCTTTTAAGGATTATATCTGTATAGTAGAGCTTTAAGTCAGGGATGGTGATGCCTCCTGAGGTTTCTTTATTGTACAGTGTTGTTTTGGCTCTCCTGGGTCTTTCGTTTTCCATATAAAATTGCATATTATCCTTTCAAGGTCAGTGAAGAATTGTGCCAGGGCATTGCATTGAATCTGTAGATTGCTTTTGTCAAGATTGTCATTTTTACTATGTTGATTCTACCTCTCAAAGGTCATGGGAGACCTTTCTATTTTCTGGCATTATTTTAATTTCTTTCTTTAAAGACTCAAAGTTCTTGCTATACAGGTCTTTCACTTGCTTGGTTAGAATTACCCAAAGATATTTTATGTTTTTTGTGGCTATCATAAAGGGTGATGTTTCCCCCCGATGTGGTTCTCAGCCCCTTTATTGTCTGTATATAGTATGGATAATGACACTTTTTAGTTAATATTTTATCCTGCACTTTGCTCAAGGTGTTTATCAGCTATAGGATTTTTGTGGTAGAGATTTTAGTGTTAGTTTTTCCATAACTACATCTGCATCTACATGGTTAAGGGGGAAGTCTAAAATTATAAGATCAGAGAAAGCTTGGAGAGATGTTTCAGAGATGAAGAACATTGATGTTCACTCAGTCATGAGGAATAGATCTTAGATTCCAAGACCTGCCCTGCCAACTCAAACATCTCTGTAAATATGGCTTGGAGGGGTCTTATGTTTTCTTCCTGCCCCCAAAAATATTGTAGAGACAAATCAAGAGACTACAAATTAGATTCCCTGGTAGGAAAACAGATAGAATGAGCATAGCTACCATAACCCCTAAACATAGCTCACAATAGTGTTAAGTTTTCAGGCTGTTATCTCAGGTCAGGAGGTGATGAATGACTGAACCATCTTTTGAATATCACCACCTTTATTATCTAGCACCTGTCTGACTTCCTACCAGGCATTTTATCTAACTCCTAGTCTTAGCATATGGAGACTTATGGCCAGATATTCTTTTAATATAACCCAGTATCACATGCCTCTCTTCACTGTGTCTCAACTCATCCTTTCTTTCTGGCATTGTCTGCACATGTGTTTTTTATTACTTTATTTTAATTTTCTCAAAAGAAAAAAAATACTCCTTTTAAATAAAAGAGTTTGAGTATGTGCTATATGAGATGAGAAAACTAGTACTTGGGATTCTTGATAAATAAGCATTGGGTGGTTCTCACAATTCTAGTTCAGTAAATCTATTTTATCTTATTTTTCTTTCTAATTGAATATCATGCAATCTGTATGACAACATTCGTGCGTGTGTGTGCGTGAATGTGATCTATAAATTTGTGTTTGTGTGTGAATGCATATGCTGATGAGCTAATGTGGAGACCAGGGGAAGAATTGGGGTGTCAAATGCTATCAATTTCCATCTTATTTCCCTGAGTCAGGTTCTTTCTCTGAACCTGGACATAGGTTGACAGTCAGCAACATCCAGTGAGACTCTTGTCTCTTCTGCGCACTAGGCTAAGGTTGCAGGCACAGGTCTATGGATCACCATACTATATAATTTAAATTAGAAAATGAGTATTTGAAACCAGTTGTTTATATGTCTGCAGAATGTTTTTCTGCTAAGCCATCTCCAGACCCTTTACTAATACTAATTGATATCTCTGCTAATACAGGCAAATTCTTAGACCACTTGCTTTCTCTATATATTTCAATTTATTATAAAACCTGCAAATAAACTTGGAAAATGATTTGTATGGAAATACAGATAAACCAAATGTAGAAATTTTGATGACTTACAGACCCATGCTTCTGTTTAATTATGCATCTCCACTTGAGTGTCAATTGAATATGTTGATTGCAGTCTGTTTCAAACTTAATGTTCTTGCCTCCTACACCCAAATGCTCATCACTCTTCATAAATGAAAATGAGCTTCAATTCTCTGCAAAAAAAAGAATCATATAATCCTAAGAACCATAGAATAAAAGTCTAAATGCCAGTGAGCTGAATTCCTTTCTGGAAGCAATAGAATCCCAATTTCCTATTTTTTGATGACTTTGACATAACACTTTTGTAAGTTTATACTTGGACTTGCCATCATCCTAAATCCATGAACTCCTTCTTTAACTTCAAAGCAAAGAATTTTTGAAGAACATGTATTGCTGGGAATTCAGCTCAATCTGTGCCTGACACAGAAGCAGAAAAATCTAAATTTAATCTACTAAATACATGAAGAAAAAAGGTTGGTAGTAGTAATACTGGAAGTCCTGTTACTGAGGAGACAAACAGATTTCTGTGGCTTGTAGGTAAATGAAAATAGCTTAGTTAGTGAATTTCAAGATGAAGAGAGGCCTTATTTCACCTTATTACTTTTCTATTGCTGTGATTAAGGTACCATGACCAATACCACTTGTACAAGAAAGTGTTTATTAGGGGTCACAGATTTAGAGGGTTAGAGTCTATGATGGCAGAACAACTTGGTGTGAGAAATGGCTGAGATCTCAATTAAACATAGCAAGGACAAGGTAGAAATCTTTCTGGGAATGGTTTAAGGTTTTTGAAACCTTAAAACATTCTTGTCCCCAACAACACACCTCCTCCAACAAGGCTTCATAATCCTTCCCAAGCAAACCCTACAACTAGTTTCAAACATGTGAGCCTCTGATGGTAAATCATCATTAAACTGCCATGTTCTCCAAGCCTTTCATATTGTGTCAGGTCTGGAAGTAGCTGTGATCATAAAAAGACTGGTCATTGCTTCTGTGAAACCGAGTAAACAAAATTTGCAGTGTATTTTTCAAAATCCTTTTCTTTCTATATCTGTCTCTTAGTAGCATCCTTAGAAAACTAGAGCTAGCCATGATGGCACATGCTTTTAAATATATTACTCAGAGGCAGAGGAAGGTAGCCTCTGTGAGTTCAAGGCAAGTCTGGTATACATAGCCAGTTCCAGAACAACCAGGGATGAATGGAAAGACCTATCTTTAAAAAATACCAAAAAAGAAAAATGAAAGAAACAACATTACCCCCAAATCTCCAGCCTTGAAAACATAAAACACGTAAGAAGGCATGAATTTGAAAAAAAAAAAAAAACAAGGAGGGTTATATGGCAGGCTTTGAAGGGGAGAGAGAAGGGAAAGAAGAAATAATGTATTAATAATACATTCCCAAAAGAAAAGAAAAAATATCTCTAGAGTTCTGAATCCTGCTTTAGAAACCCACTTGTCTTATCATTACTTCACACACTTATTTTTTCTCTAAATAGCATGCATCATGCTTTGGGTTACTGGTTATTTCTTTAGATTTCACTATCTTTTTCAGCTCACCATGAGTATGTACAATAATAAAATTAACATTTATTGTAAAGTAAAATGAATCATAGTCATGGCTTAATAAATCAGCATAAATGACTCTAAAAATATTTTTGAAGGACAAAATCCACACACTTACAATTCATACCAACTAATTAGTACTAAAACATGCCACACATACTTCACACTCCTATACCATATATGTATGTATCTATCATCATAGGTATATGAAAAATGAAAAACCATAGTCACTGAGACAAGCTGGCTGTGATAGCATAAGCTTATTGACAAATGCTAAATAGGACAGAAAAAAACCCTAAGTTTAAAGATAGTTTAGAGTAAGCAACAAGTTCTAGGTCATTCTCAGATACATGGAGCTATTCAGCATCAACACAAAAGGAGAATGGAAATTGGGGAAGAAGGGAGGCTTGGGAGAGATTAAGGAAATGAAGATATTAAGGGGGGGTATGTAGTGAAATCAATATGGTAAAAAATGCATGACAAACAGAAAAGAATAGATAGAATCCTAACGTAAAACCAAATAAAAATAATATACACATATGTAGAGTAGTATCAGTATTTTGGGAAAAACAGAGGCTGTACTGTTAGAGTTATGCACTAATGATTATGTTTCTTATGAGGGTGATAAGATGTTTGCCCACACTTTTACTTTTCTGCATTTTAGTTATAAAGCAATGTCTTTGTGTTTTTAACTTAATATCAAAAGTTTACAATTATCAAAACTTAAAATAATTATGTTTGTCTTAGCCTCCTGTGGTAGTTTAAGTAAAAATGGCCTTCCTTGGTTCCTATATTTGATGCTTAGGAAGTAGTACTATTTGAAAGAAATAGAAATTATAGTCTTGGTTAGGGTAGGTGTGACAAGAAGTATGTCAGTGGGTGTGGGTTTTGAAGTTTCAAAATCTCAAGTCAGTCCCAGTCTGTCTCTATCTCTATTAAACCAAGGAATGTGGATATATAACTCTCAGCTTCCAAGTACTTTGGCACGAGAATAACGGACTAACTCTCTGAAACTGTAAGTGAGCACCAATCAAATGCTTTCCTGTATAAGAGTTTCTATAGTCATGATATCTCTTTATAGTCACAGAACTTGGTATCTCTTCATAATAATAGAACATGGTATCTCTTTATAGGAACAATTGTCTTCCTTATTCCTCCATTTTTGTGGAGATGTGCTTTATGTTATGCACATGGTCACTATGGAAGAATATGCTACTTTTGTTGTTATTTGTGTTATCTTGTATGTATCTCCTTTTCAAAATATGGTGAATATCCACTGGTTCCCAGAAATTGTGGCTAACTTTGGGAGCTATCAAGTTCCTTGTTCTATGGTATGTCTTTCTGTATATAGATTGATCTACAGAATCTAAACACTCCCAATTTAATACTTGATAAAATGTAAATACATTGAGTAGCTTGAGTGGCAGCAATTATCACTTATGCCTGTCACCCTGGGGAGTTAATTTATTATCTGTTTTTTTTCCTTTCCTTTCACAACTAAATACAGATCATGGAAATTACCACATAAGTTTTTTTCCTCTTGTGTCTCACTTCCTAAGGATAAAACCTCTTTATCCTCGGCAAAGCCACATGCATGATGGACATAACCTACTCATACAAAACAACTGCAACAACCAAATCAGGAAGGAGACATTGTTTCTGCATCAGTGGGTTTACATATGCTCCTCTTGCAAGGTTGAACTTCTTCCAGTTTTCCCTGGATCCAGTGTCTTTCTGGCAACTTACATCCAGTTCAGTCTAGGTGTTCAAAAGACATTTTCTTTCTACATTCACATGGAATGTATTATGTGCGAATATATTTTCTGATTGTTGACAGGTAGAAGAGAGACAAAAGACATCATGTTTATATCCCATCTTTTGTTATTCTTGTTCATCAACATATTTAGTAGCTTTAAATATCAAGTGAAGAATAGTTGACAAAAACCCATTATACAGTTGAAGATCCCCTGAAAAGTTTTAACACATGTATTTAGAATTGATATAGAAAGTTGAGATGTATTAATATACTTAGATTCATTTTCTTTCACTTGTTATTTATTTTATTTTAGTTGCATGAGTTGTTATTTTTGTTTTGGTTTTTACTTGTATTGAATGTGTGTACACCACATGCATATTTGACACATAATTCAGAAAAGAGAGTCAGAGTTTCTGGAACTGGAGTTATAGATGTTGTAACCTACCATACATGTGCTCTGAGAATGAATTTAGCTCAATCAGTGCTCTTAAATGCTAAGTCATCTCTCCAGACACAATGTTTTGCATTTAAACTCAAACTGGAATGGGTTGAGTCTTCTGGTAATGTGATACAGTGAATTCACTTTATTTATTTTCTAGTGTGGTTTCACTTAAACTTCTAGGTCACAAACCTTTGTTGAGAGATGTCAGGGCAGACACTCTATCAGAAACTTGTGACAGAAACCATGGATGAATGCTGCTTGCTGGCTTAGTAGCTAAAAATTGCATATATAGCTTTCTTATACAGCTCAACACTACCTGCCAAGGGAATGGTGCCATTTCCACTCCCAATTGCCTGGACCCTTTTACCAATTAATAGTCAATGTACTCACCCACATTCATGCCTACAGGCCCATCTGATTAGTGAAATCAACTGAGATCCAGTTCTTATGTTACTCTTAGCTGTGCCCTGTTGATAATAGAAACTAATCAGTACACTTACTATTTGTTTCTGCATGTGTTACATGTTTGTATATGCTCATATGTGTGTGAAGGCACTTGCCAGTGAATATGCATATGGTGGGCAGAGGTCACCTTTGAGTGACCTTATTCTATTTCTCTCCACCTTGTATTTTGAGGGAGCTTAAAACATAAAGTTTTGGTTAAAATGGGCAGCTAGTGTGCTCGCACTTTCTACCTATCTCTCATCCCCAGAGCTATGCTACCATGTTTGGTTTCCATCTGGTTGTCTGGAATTTGATCTTAGGTCCTCATACTTAAAAAAACTAATTTAAGCTATTTCCATAGCTCCATTGAATATTTTTTTATATGTGGGAGTGACAGAATTCTTTGGCAACTAGGGAGAATGATGGGAATGTTCTTCTATATGCTATGAATACATGTTTCTCTTATTGGTTGATGAATAAATGCTGATCGGTCAGTAGACATGCAGGAAGTATATATGTGGCTACCAGACTAGCAAAATTTTGAGAAGAAGTAAGGCAGGAAGGAGTTGGCATCAGGTAGTTGCCATGTATCAAAGTACTGGGAAGTAAGGCCATGTGGAAATACATAGATTAATAGAAACAAATTAATAATTAAGAGAGAGCTATCCAGTAAGAAGTCTAAGCCATCAGCCAAAGAGCTTATAATTAATATAAACCTCTGTATGTTTATTTGGAACTAAAAGTCTGCAGGAGCAGGCAGGATAGAAACACTATTTCCAGGAGAGGTCTCCAGTTCACTAATAATGCTACAGAAAGATGTTCATATCATTATTCCTGTAACTTGTGAATAAGTTACATTTGCATCAAAGGTCATTGATGTCAAATTTGATTTCAAATGCAAATTTGAGACTTGGTGTCAAAGGATGACAATGGGTCAAAGATTTTGAATAAAGGAATTTGTTCACTAATATTTGGGTTGGCTCAGTAAGGGACATGGGTATATTTATGAAAAGAATGTCAAAGTAAAAGTCTAGTGGAACAACGGAAATAAGGGTGGCAATGATTTTGTCATGACTCTGTAAATGCTGACACCTTGAAAAATATAGGGGTGAATTCTAAAATGCATGCTTATAGTATAATTTCAGAGCTGTATAACTAACTCTGAACTTCTGATGTTTTGATATATTATACAATATAACGTATCTTATGAAGTACATATAATAAGCACTAATATGTATATAACTATAATTATATAACAAAATTACATGAATTTAGTCTGGCATTTGTTTCAGCATACACTGCAACTCACCAAACATGCATTGGCTTCTCATTTGGAAAAAATTTTCTCCATCAATGTTACCTTCATTACAGATCACAAGATAGTTTTCTGCTTCCTTGTCTTCTCTTGTTCTTTAAAACCAGCTTGCCTTCTTATATGTGTGTTTCTATATGTGTGCATGTATAAAAACATGTAAGTCTGAGAGAGGGAGATCAGAACTGAGGGGAGACGATAATGAGAGTCGGTTAATTACAGTAAGATTTTCAGACTTTCTGAATTTCTTAATATTGAAAGAAATCAGGTTGGCATCATCAAGGCCTAGAAGGGCATATGTCTGAACAGAAGAATCACAAAGAGGAATTATTACAAAACCCCTCACATACTAAATGCTGTTCTTCAAAATTTGATCAGTAAGCACAGATACATCAGGAAATTTCTAAGTGAATTAAATCAGTTTCAGAAAGAAATATGTTGGATGATTTTTTTTTTATTGTAGGTAGGCCCTAGATTTTATAGTCACCTATAACCATTCTTGTACACACACACACACACACACACACACACACACACACACACACATTATAGTAGAATTGAAATTTTCTTAGAGAACAAGGGAATCAATCTTTGGAAGGGAGGCAAAAGAGAGAGTGCAGGGAAGGTTAAGATTGGTGTGCTCAAAATACAATATACATATGCAAGAAAATACTTTTAAAAAGAGACAGAAATATTTACATTTCACTAAAACATGGCTTAAATAAAGTGCATATCTTTATTTTTCTTCATTGTTAGCTCTTTGTTGCAATTGGTTTGCCTTTAAGTTAGAGACTGAAGTGCAATAAAGGTTCAGGGCTGTTAGGATGCGAGGTTTCAGTACAGAGGTCATTTTCTTCCTTTCACATTTGTCTCACATGTAACTAAATACAATCCTGTGTGGTAACCTTGGAAACTGAATGCTGGCAGGTGACACTTGCTTTAAAGTTCTGAAATAGCTGCATTTTAAAAGGTGGAAAAAGACAGATATAATTCAATAAGGCATTATTTTCTACCTAAGTTATGTAAAATTATGTCCTAATCAAATTAATATAAAGCAAACTATTAAAGAGAAAACTGAAAGACCTCATGTGGAGTTAACTTAGTAACTACAGTATTTCTGCAGGGAGGCCCACAGATTCTTTCATATATATATATATATATATATATATATATATATATATACATATATATACATATATATATATTTAAATCATCATCATCTTCTTTCCTAAATTGAAACCTTTTATTGCAATAATATTATTGTAGAAATAGGAAGCAATTTTTAAATGTAGGCATTATAAGTAAAGTTAGAAAGTAGTAAAACCAAAGGATCCAGGCTATAAGAAAATAAAACAAAAAATTCTCCTTGAATGAAATTGTATTGCTAAACATTAGGAAAGGTAGCACATCTTGTACTGGGGCCCAACCTGGTGAGTTCACTAGTTTCTACTGTGGTTGTACACACCTCAGTATTCAGATCTAGCTAAGATCCCATATCCATTGTCTTAGCTTAGACAGCTGAGCTGTGATTATGCAATCCCCAAACTACAGATCTAACCCAGGATTCTCATCTTGCATGTCAGCCCAGCTCAGCCTGTGTCAAGCTTATTTCATTTCCCCTTTGTCATAGCCAGCTTCCATGACTACTTTGGCCTATGAAATCTATGCCCTGATTTAGCCATCTGTATTCAAATAAGCCACAGAAACAATGAAACAAATTCCCATGCCTGAATCTCACCACAAAATTACCTATAATATGAAAAATTAAATTATGTCTCCCTGGGAAATCCACCAGTCTTAAAAAAATATTTTCCAATGGTAATAAACTAAACAAATCGCAGAACATGGAACTTAAAAAACAGCACAAACTCCATCAAAGATTTAAAGGCGTTTAAAGAAGGAACTCTTTCCCCACAGCACACCATAGTTAAAAGCAACAACAATGAACTCAAAGAAAAAAATAACACCTGAGTGATTCCCAAAAGAAACACAAACAGAAGCCTAAGTGAAATGATAAATATAATCAAGGATTTGAAAACAGAATACAATAAAGAATATAATAAGTATGGACAAGAACTTGAGTTAAAATGACAATGAAAAATCCCAATAACCCAATTAGAAAACTCAAGAGAAAAATCTTACAAGTTGAGTACATCAAACAGAAAAACAAAATATCAGGACTCAACGATAAGAAAGAAATATTAGAATAAACAGGAAAATAAAATGAACATTTAAAATGCAGGAAAGAAACACATAGAACTGCAAAACACTAGGAAAAGCTCATTTCTTCAAGTAAGTTAGAGATGAAGCAGAAGAATCCTAAATCTATAGCAAAGATAATATCTTCAACACAAACTTAGGCAGAAACTTCCCAAATTAGGAAGGCTATGCCCTCACAAATAAAAAAATATCAGAACATAAAATATATAAAACTAGAAAGGAATTCTTTGTCCCTCCATACATCATAGATAAAGAATTAATATACATAAGAAATAAAGAATGTTAAAAGCTGAAAAGAAAACTACACAAGTTAAAATAAAAGGAAAACACAGAAATATTGAAAACCAGAGGACTTAGCAACACACTCTAAATTCTGAAACACCACAACTGACAAGCTTTACCACTGTGTCCAGAAAACCTACCTTCCATAGTTGAAATTGAAAAAAAAAAGTCCATGAATATGCTAAAATGATTCCACCAAACTAGCCCAAAGGAGAAAACTGGATGTGGTACTTTTGAATGAGGAGGCACATAAGCATAGCCAGATGACATTAGAAAGAAAATAAATGATGTTATAATTACTTCAACAAAAACTATGACTAAGAAAACAAAGAGAAAAAATCCACAAATGATGAAAGCAAAAATAATACCTTTTTAATAATAATGTTATATATTAATTGCCTAAAGTCTTTAATTGAAAGATACAACTGGATGATTGAGTAGATAACAAAACAAAATCCATCATTCCCTTATCTATAAGAAACTCACCTTAACTTTCAAGATAGGCAACTTTTAAGAGATTAAAAAAGTAAAAGGATGGAAAATTGTTTTCTAAGCAAATGGGACTAGCAAGCAAGTAGGTACAAAATAGACTCAAACCACAAGCTAATCAGAAAGACAAGGACCAGGCTTTCATGTTAAAAATGGGAACAGTTACCCTAAAAGGCATTATATCCTAAACATATATGCGCCAAACTTCTGGTGATATAATTTCATAAAAGTTGTACTACTGGACTTCAAAACTAACTTCAAAACTTCCAGCAATGAAGACGCGACTCCAGGTAGATCTTCTTCATGCAGTTTTGATCAGGATCCTTTAAACATGTTGCTTCTGGCCCGCGGGGGGGGGGACAGAGAGAGAGAGAGAGAAAGAGAGAGGGGGGAACCCCTGCACAGGCTTAAATACCCTTGAGCTAACCAACCCCAGTGAGCCACATGGACCCTGCAGATAGGCTACTCTAATGCGGAAGCAGACAGGCTGAACAGACTTAACCAATTAAGGGCTTGTTTACCCAGAGAGTCTTTACCTGCAGGTAGGTGTAAGGTAGAAGCCAGTGCCACTTTAAGGCGTGGCACTACACGGCTCTCTACATGTGTGTACATACAGTTTTTGTGCCTACAGAGGACAACATGTTTCTGGATCCTTTTAGATTGCTGTGAGTTTGTATAGGTTGATAGAGACACTTTTAAGTATTTGTCAGATATCCAGTGTTTTCTGGTGAAACATTTAGCCTTTTAAAGTAGGGAATCTTATCATTAGTATGTGGAGTAATTTGATTTTCCTTTTCTTACTTTTATGTATTTTATTGCTTTCTCTTACTCTATTTTTCTGATAATTCACTCTCCTTGTGATTTTTTTGTTGTTGATTATACTTTTATTGGCATGGCATTACTTAAATTCATGGATTTTCTTAGAGGTGTTTCAATCCCCAATTGAATTTCAAGAGAAGAAAGAACAATTTACTTATACAGCAACAATAACAAGACAAACATGAAAAAATAATATACTAAATATTAATAAGATCAATTACTATATCACTTAGTGATATAGAAAACTGTTGCAAAAATGAAGGATGTACTCTGAGTTTATAGCTGTTAAACTTGATATTGGAGAGATAACTCATTTATAAATGCTATTACAGAGGACCTGAGTTTGGTTCCCAGAAATCCTCTTGCTTAGCTTGTAGCCACTTGTAAATCCCTCTCATGGTGCCCTCTCGTGGCCTCTGCAGACACTGCATTCATGTGAACACACACACACACACACACACACACACACACACACACACACACTTAAAAATATGTAATACAAATTATTTAATAGTACATATAGTAAAACGTGAAGTAGTGTAACTGGAGGAAAATTAAAGCAAGTTTAAACAAAGAGCAGGAAAAATATAAAAATGTAGAGAGAAGAATGTTATGACAAGGGAGAGAAAATATCCAGATGAAAACCTTATTGAACAATTGTGAAAAACATGCTTAACCCAAAGTATATAGATGAATGAAAGTAAAGAAAAATTGTAAAAAAATAATTAAATAAACCCAGCATTTAAACTGTTCAAATTAAAAGGGAAAGTGATGAAACATCGGAATATGTTTAATACCAATGCTTATATCCACACATTTGTGCTTCCATCAGCTCTGGACAAAGTAACTTCTCTTTGTATTGTGTACTTTTCAGTATAGAGATACATAACTATTCAAAATGTGGAGAAAAGTATTTCCTGTACTCGGATATAGAAGGTTCAGCTGTATCACCTTTCTCCCATCTGAATCTTGGGAAACATGGCAGAAACATGGGCAGAAGGATTTTAAGAGCCAGAGAATGAGGAAGAGAGCTATGCAATGATTTCTTCTTGATATGAGATGGCTGTTGCATACCCAAGCTCACAGAGGCTGTGAACAATATCAAGCATCCTCAGAATTTTAGTATGAATACTATCTCATGTTCCCACCTGTAGATGAGGAGCTACTGGCAGTTGATGGCTGTGGAAGGAAGAAGATTCACTTTGGTTCGGGATGCAGTCACTGGTAGGTTGTCTATTCCCCAGTGGATGGCCTCATAGCTATTTCACATGGTCCAAGTAAATGAACTCAGGGGATAATTAGTAATAATAACAACTATGATGTGACTGTTAACAATTATGCCTATGCTACTGCTACTGCTGCCACTGCCATGATGCTGATAAAGGACATGGTGTGGGGAGGGAAATAATGGATTGTTGAGATCCAGGAAAATTGCAGGGAAATAATTGGAAGGATGAGATTCAAGTGCATTGGATATATTAATGATTATTTCAAAAATCAACTAAAAGCATTGCCTAAAAGCAGAGTATGTTGATTTTTGCCATCCATGTTGGCCTAAACTCTAGCTGGCAACATGTCAGGCAACCATCAGCCTGAAGCATTTCATAGTAACTTGAGTTTCTCATATGTGGCACGAATCTGGTAGCTTGGGTGCTGGGAAGTTTACCCCATGTTTTTGAGATTCTCCAGTTCATGCACCCAGTCAGGAAGTATCTCTTCCATGCATTCAAGGGTGAGGGAAGCAGACAGGTTTATAAAGGAGGGCTAATGGCTGGCCTCCATACTTTCCAAACCAACCCAGCATTAAGCACCCTGCCAGAGGGAGGAGGAAGTAGAACTGAAGAATTCTATTGAGGGGTGGGAGTTCTGAATCTCATCAGTGAATAATGTATCAGATTCACGGCTTTAGAATCTGAGTTTCCTGTTAAACTCAGGATCATGGCTGTCAGATTCTACAGTTGATCAAGGGCTCTTCCTTGCCTGGGATGAACCTATACTACTGAACCTTTCATCATATTGGTGTTGGCTCTACTTTCCCTATCCCCACCTGTCTCCCAAAGATTTCCCTGACCTTTGGCTGTGGAATATCAACTCTAGTGTTCCTAACGTGATGATTCATTCTTCCTAACCCCATAGTCTAGGTAAGTATAAAGAAATAGATTCCTATGTGGCATATAGCCACAGCCTCCAGGGACTTGGATAGTGACAATATCAACCTCCTAAGTACTGATATATAACACAGTCATGCCAAACCCCAACTGGGTCTGAAGAAAAATGTGCCCTTGATTTGTGTATATGACTGCCAGTCTGTCTTTCCTTGGGCTATGGTTTAACCTCAACTGAGTCTTTATTATCTTACCTGGGAGCATGGCTGAGAAAGTTCATGCTTGATCCATCTCACTGCATTCTCTTCTTTTGCGTGTTTGGCTTCCCTGTCTCCCTTTGTGATTTCCAGCTCCCTTCCAATCTTCTTTTCTTGGAATGGAGTCTGTCCTTTCTTATCCTAACTCTGCATATCTTCATTCGCTGTTTCTCCTAGAGGTACCTTTAAATCATCCATGTCACCCTAGAAACCTCCAAATATTTATAAATTCTTTTCAGAATAGACACATTTCAGACTCTAGGGAATCAAGGCATTTTCTGTCAATCACTTGCACTTGTCAGAGGAGAAGAAAGGAATACAGTAACTAAATATGGTTTTAAACAAAAAAGCAAAGCCATGATAGTGAATGTGTGCTGAGCCAGAAGGCCAAAGCCAGTGGTGAGTGTGAGACTGCAGAAGAGTCCCTCAGGACTGCTTTTTACTTTGCTTATCAAAATCTTTGTTTCATTTCAGAAATAGTAAGGATTAAAATGTGCTATTAAAATGCAAATTAATGCATGGTATGCTGAAACCGTGCTCTTGTCCAGTCCCATTATCTGTCACTCTATACAGCCATTCCCAAGCATGCTACAGGTGATGACCCTGTTTCTCAAACCCAGCTAACCCCACTGAATCTCTAATATCTGAAAAATTCTAGACAGTGGGCATCTGCTATCTTATGGTTGCTGGTGCTTTTTTGGGAATGTGAGGACAACACAGATAAAATACACAAGGCAAAATAAAGAGAAAACAAATAAAATGCATGTGTGGTGCTCGATGTCCATCATCCCAGACCTAAGGTGGAGATGAGAAGACTGGAAGTCCAAGGTTATCCTTTACCTACATAGTGAATTAAAGTCTGGCTTACTTAGGTACATAATGCCCTATTAGAAACAGACAAATAAACAACAGAAAAAAATAATAAAATAAAATAACTATGAAAATAGAAATGAGGACAGGCCGGTGAATATTTTTGTGGTCTCTGGATCTAGTCCTTACTAAAAATAAATTCAACCTACTTGTGTAAAAATCAATTTTCTGTTCTACTACTTGGCTGGTTTTCCAACATGTATCATTTGTAGTTAAAGAATTCCAATTTGGAGCCTGTGTGGGCTACAATTTAGTTCCTAGCACCCATATCAGGTGGCTAACAACTATATGTAACTCAAGCTCTGGGTAGTCCCATCCTTTTTTCCAGCCTCTGCAGATAACCTGTGCACATTCATGTGCACACACACACACACACACACACACACACAAGACACTTGGTTACACATGTACAAGTCCATACACCTAAACATAAATCAGAATATGAAATAAATATGAATTATAATTTCATTTAGCCAAATGTATCATAAATGTTGAAGCGCATATGTGTATCAGTGGACTACATATGTGTAAATCCAAATATTACAATGTGAATTCTGAGTGAACTGGTAGATAGTACACCATGGACTCTTTTATAGCTCTGAGTGAGACAGAACAAAAGTTAGAGTATGCAGTCATAACTAAGCAGGGAGGAACAGTGATGGGAGGATTTCTTTTACTGTGTGAGATGTGGGGTAGGCTAGATGACTGTGATAGGATAGTAATGAGATATGGAAGAGTATATCAGAGTAATCTGCCTTACACTGGCAGCACTTACTGTCATTCACAGAGTAAAGGGACATATAATGAAAAAAAAAGAACAACTGTTCTGTATGAATGGATGTTTGTATCCCTCTGTCTCTGTCTTTGTCTGTCTCTTTCTGTATCTTCCTCCATTTTCCCCACACTTTCTTCTTTAATTTTTATTCTTTTATTCACTTCTTTTCTTTCCTTTTTTTACATTCTATCCTATCCCATTGTTTCCCTTTCCCATCCCTCATTTTCTTATTTCTGATTTCTCTTCCTTCTTTTCTCCTTCATTTCCTTCTTTCTTTCTCTCCATCCCTCTTCTTTCTCTCTTTTTTCCCTCTCTCAATCTTCCTGTTTTCATGCTAGTTCTGATAAAACCCATTTACCCAACACATGCTATGTCAGTGGCTCAATACTGAGCTGTTTCTCACCCCGTGCATGCATTTTCTACACCAGAATAAGCATGCAAACTTCTCTAACCTAATAATGGAGTTTTCAGTTTACAGAGGGTAGGAAATGGATAGCTATTTCTTAGAAGTTCTATGGAATTCTGGAACTAAAAGGCACATTAATGCAGAGTTGCAGGAATTTACATGAGATCCCAGGACCCTTTTCTCTAATACTCACATGTAGGCAAAGAGCAAGAGACTTCTGCAGAGGTAAAGATAGCAGTCAAGAACATGCATGATATTTTAAGGAGAACAGTTCTCCAATGTATACAATGGGGGAAGAGCTTTCTCTATAAAGGCTTCTCAAAACCAGGGCAGAATTTTTGCATGGATGTGCAGGGAGATTTCAATGCCAGAACCCCCATGGTAGAGGGGAGAATTATCTCTCACAAGTTGTCCCCTGTACTCTATATGCACATCATGACATGCTTGTGCCAACCTGCATTCTCATAACAAAACAATAAATCTAAATTTTGGAAGAGCAAAGCAGTTACTCTGCTAGAGGGTAAACACAAAGAAAATCTGTCATTTTTTCATCCTTCAGAGAAGTGCAAACATATCTGCGTATGAGATATTTATTCTTCATATTATGGAATAATGAATGAGATACATAAAAATGTGTTGAAAACTAAAACCACACATCAAAAAGAGTTAAAATCTACAATGAACGTCACACAATCCAACTGCACATTTGAGTTACAAAAACACTGTAACAAAAAAATCTCAAGGCTCCAAAGCTACACAGAGAAACCCATCTCAAAAATCCATTTAAAACAGAAGAAAATTGCTCATGTAAATAGTATTGAGTGTAAAAATTAAAACATGAAACAAAGAGAAATACTTGCTTTGAATACAATGACAAGGAAGCATCTGTAATTCGCTTCTTCCAACCAATTGTCTTAAGTTCAGCATCTGAGCTGGAATCCCTTCATACAGAGATGCTTTTCTTAGCACCAGGACCCTGAGTTCAATGCCAGCCTGGGCCATCTTTATGGTTAGACCTTGTCTCAAGGACAATAACAACGAAGAATTAGTTTCTACTCTTATCATGTTAATTATTTCCATGCTGATGTCTCTTGAGGTAGAATGAATGTCCCATGTATCAGCCAATACCTGAAATCTATATTGTCTGTTAAGGCTCAAAGTATGCTGTGCCCAGAGCAAATGTAAAAAAACTGATGACGCACAAGACATGGCATTTCATGTCAAAAATGACCTTCCTGAGTTGATTCAGCAGTTATGATGACATGCTGCCCTTTCAGTGAACGCAAAAGTGGTTCACACACCACATGTTGGGAAACTCACACCTATCTGTAACTCCACCTCCAGGTAATCCAATAACTCATTCTCACCACATTTGGCACTGCACTCACATATCCACACACAGATCCAAAATACACATAAATAAAAATACTTTTTGTAAAATACAAAGTGTCTGTCCATATTCAACTGGATGCATACACACATATACCAGTAGAAATTACTTTAACTATATTTAAAGGAGAGAGTTAAATAGGATGCCTCTACTGTTGTGAATTGGGTAGTGAATGACTAAGAAGATACACCTGGTGTTTAATCTTTCTTAAACCTCTTGCTTGCTGTGTAGTATTTGGTGTCGAAAGTATTTTTCAACTCTCCAATATATGATGCTAATATTTAGGTTACTTGTGCCTATCTTTGTGTAGTAGCAACCAAGATTTTATCAAAAATTATCTCCAGTGTAGAGTGTATAGTAAGTAAAGGAATTAAAAAATAGAAGCATGTACCCAGCATACCTCCCCAGATTTTAATTGAATGTTTCCTTTTAATGAACAGGAAAGGAAATAAGGACTGGCGCATGTGCATACTTAAGGAAGAATGAGGGAAACCTGTGATTAGTGTTGATTCTTTTATGAAAAGAACTGAAAATGATTAAATGAGAAGTATATGCAAATTATATTTGTATGAGTAAAAATTTTTTCTGAATCTCTACTTCTCAAAATAATGATTCTAACAAAGCTGTTTTGCTATTTAAGGGCTAAACAAGATAAAACATGGCACACATATAGCATGCCCCTTCTAAGCTCTGTAAATGCTTAGTGTTACCAGATCTAAACTTGATATAGGAAGACGCTGTATCTTGATTACCTTGCTAGATTTTTCTCATATTTGCAAAATTGTGTGTGTGTGTGTGTGTGTGTGTGTGTGTGTGTGTGTGTGTGTGTGTGTGTGTGTGTGTGTGTGTGTGAGAGAGAGAGAGAGAGAGAGAGAGAGAGAGAGAGAGAGAGAGAGAGAGAGAAAGAGTTTCTGTGCATGCATGTCAGCTTTATATGTGCATATGGTATGCTCGTTCATGCATTCATAGGTCAAAGGTGGACACCAGATGTCCTGGTCTCTAGATCTCTGCCTCATTCCTTTAAAACAGAATATCTCATTGAATCTGGAGCTGGGCTATCAGTCTACAAGCCACAGTTATTCTCTTTTCTTTTTTGTGCTATGAACAGAGGCATGTACAACGATGCCTAGCTTCTTACATTAGTGCTAGGGATTTGAACTCGGATTCTAATGCTTGAACAAGCACTCTCACCTGCCCATCTATCTCTCTTGTCCCTTATTTGTTTTCTTAGATGGATTTCTCTACATAACATGCTTTACTCTCAAAAAAACAAACAACTAGTCTCTTAGTGCTGGTCTTAAGGCCAATACATTTGTATCTCCTTCCCTTATTTCCATGCCAAGAAACAGAACTACTCAGAATATGTCCCTTTACAGTTACCTTAAAGGAATCTATTGAGTGGAGGATAAATTTGAGCAGCCATAAAGTATTTATTTATTAATCCAAACAAGGAAGGTGAGGGATGACATTATTAAAGACCATCTTAGGACAGGTCTAAGCTACATTTTCTTTGGGAGGAGAGGTAGAGACTCCTCCCATATACTAAACTAACATATACTAATCTTTTAGTTTTGTTTGTTTGTTTTTCAAGACAGGGTTTCTCTGTAGTGTTTTTCAAGACAGGGTTTCTCTGGAGCCCGTCCTGGAATTAGCTCTGTACACCAGGCTGGCCTCAAACTCACAGAAATCCACCTGTCTCTGCTTCACGAGTGCTGGGATTCAAGGTCTGTACCACCAATGCCTGGCTTCACATACTAATCTTAACTAACACTGAAGTGGGAGAAAACAGCTGAGTGAAGAAGTTGGAGGGAGCAGACTTTGTGCTGATAATTTAACAAAGACTGCATGCTCAGAAAGGCACAGAAACCATGAAAAATATGACAATTCATCTGGTGAAGGTGGCCTTTCAATGCTGGTTTGATGTGTCATTTCCTTCAACTTCGATTTTCTAAATCTGATATTATGTCTGGGGCCAGCAAAATGATTTAATATAGGCACAATTACTTGCAGTGTAATCATGACCATCTGAGATCCTCTCATGACTGCCCCATGGAAGAAATGAACCCTGGAACTTGTTTTCTGATTTCCACACAGGTTCCATGGTATATATATACACACACACACACACACACACACACACACACACACAGAGAGAGAGAGAGAGAGAGAGAGAGAGAGAGAGACAGACAGACAGACAGAAAGACAGAAAGAGAGACGGAGGGAGACAAAAAGAGACACAGAGAGAGAGAGACAGAGAAAGAGAGAAGGAGTTTGGGGTTTTGTTTCTTTTAATAATGTCTGTTTTTGATGGATTCTGGTGCCATTGTCATTTTGTTGTCCAATTAAACAAGCTCTATAGATTTCTCTCATATGTGGTGTCAATGAAATTTGACAAAGTAAATAATCATCCCTGCAGAGAGGCTGTTCAAGGCCACTGGAGGGGGCAATATAGCAGAGTTACATCCCTTTGAGAGAAATGGGTTAAATGCTACTAGGAAAGCTTCAGAGAAACTCTCTTCATCTGATAACCTCTAAAAAGGTTTTCTAAGAGAAAAGTAGTTAATCCAATTTGTAAGGTATCAAATAGACACAAATGGCTTAGAAAAATGTATTAGGCACACTCTACTTAGGGTTTAAGAAGAAAATCAGGTAAGACGAAGAAAACAGAGAATGAATTTTACAGAATACAGACTTCTTTCTGAAGTTAAGATGAACAGAGAGACTCGGAAAGTAGGATATAATTGCCAGAGAACTTGCTTTTGAGGCAATGGAACCACAATTTGTTCTACTTCAAGAAACAAGATGGTAAGACTGGAATCTAGGGTGGGCTGTTAAGATACAGAAACAATGCATAGGAGGCATAAATATTTATTGTTAAGTGAAATAAGATCTATAGATTTTAACTATGTATCTCTTTATGTATCTATCTAGCATATATCTACTTATTTATGTGTACATCCATCAGTGAACATAACCAGCCAAGGCAAAACTATGGAGACAGTGAAGAGATCTCCACTTTTTCAGACACTGGCAAAAGAAACATTTTACAATAACAGAAATATGCATGAAATTATAATTATAGAAACGTATTTTTATGTATGCGTTGGATTCCATGACTTACAAAGAGTTAGCCTGCATATAAATTATAATTGATATGCTTCAGTAATATAGGATAGTAATATAAAATTGGTCATTTTTCTCTATCAGTTAAAAGAAATAAAAGACAGAATAATAACTCAGTACCAAGTGAAAGTACTGTGTACTTGCAAGCATTACAGACTTCTATAGCAGAGAAGGGACCCACAGTTCTGTGGATACTGAAGACTTGGGGTTTCATTTTAGTTTGGTATGCCCTCCTTTGTGGCTCTACTTTGATGACTTTTTCTATTGGTCTAAGGGTGTCTATGAAACATTTGTCTCTGTAGTTGTTGATAGAAAATTGTCACCCAACTTCCTCTGTTCTTTGTGCTATATCAGGTACAGAGATAACTACTGTGTTTGAAAACAAACAAACTACATTTTAGAGGAATAAAACTTATTACTGGGGGCAAAAGGTCACATGCAAACATGCTGCCAATTTCTAGGGCAAAAGAAAAAATTCATATGTGGGCTAATATATCTCCCCTTTTTCTATCATAAGGCTCCACAACTCCTTAGGGATGTTCATTATGGAAGAAACAGGGAAGATAATATGAGGAGGTATGTATTCTGTGCTTTGAATTCTACTTTTTTCTTCAACCTGAGCCTGTTAAAGAAAGGAAGGAAGAAGAAAAGAAAGACGAAAAAAGAAAGAATGGGAAGAAGGTAAGGAAAAAAGGAAGGAAGGAAGGATGGAAGAGAAGATAGCTGTTGCAAAGAAGATCCCCACATGTTCAGATAAGATAATAATGGTGACAGTAGAGACAATTTAAAAATCAACTATAAATATGTTTTTCTTAGTTTCTTTAAAAGATAAAATCATCAATAATGAGAACTATAAGACTTTAACAATCAAAACCTGGTGAAGGTGGCACATACCTTTAATTGAAGCATTTGTGAACCTAAGGCAGGCAGGTATCTGTGAATTTGGGGCCAGCCTGGTCTCCAAAGTGAGATCCAGGACAGTCAAAGCTGTCCTGTCTTGAAAAAAACTAGAAAAAAAGCTTAAATCACAGAGTAGTGGCACAACAAGAAAATATGAAAGATGAATGGAATATCTTCATTTAAAAGTATTTTATTGCATTTATGCATGTCTGTGTGTCATGTGTGTCCCTGGTATCCACAAGACAGAAGAGGGCACTATTGAAACTGGTGTTGCAGGCAGTTGTGAGCCACTATGTGGATATTGGAAACTGAAAGTGATCTTCAGCACATGTGACAAATAATAAATGCTTGTAACCAGTGGGGTATCTTTTCAGTGCCACGTGTCAAGTCTTATTAGAATGTAAAGTAAATTTTTAAGGCTCAAACCAAAATAAGAAATGCCATTTAATCTTCCTACAAGTCTCAAAGCATCATCAAGTAAAGGAAATGTGGTACATGTGACATGTTCCAGTTCTTCTGTTCTTGTAGGTGGCAAGCCAGAGTGATCAAAGAAATGCACAGCTCCCTGCATTCCCTCACTCTAACTACACTCCACTTGATGCTCATACTTGCTCTCATACCCTCAGACAAAACCCCACTATACTTTTTAGTCCAGTGCAGCAGACATGATTCCAGTCATTAGCTATAAAAGGTACAAGGCAACCTCAATGATTTTACATGTCTTATGCTACCACTAGGATTCAGGGACTATAACATCACAGTACACTTTGATTCACAAGCAGAATTCAGTTATCCATGAGCACTCCTGTGTGTGTGTGTGTGTGTGTGTGTGTGTGTGTGTGTGTGTGTGTGTGTGTGCCATGTATCTATCTGAAGGTCACCATGTGGTGTGTTTGTGTAGGATATGTACGTTTAATTCATAGATCTGCATCTACATAAAAATAAAGAAATATGTAAACAATGACTATCTCTTGAAGATGTAAACATGGTTATTGTTTTGTGCCTTTATTATGTTTTAGACAATTTATAATGCACACATTATTTTGTAACAGGAAGAGTGATCAATTGTGTATGTGTATATATGTTTGTGTTACTGTTGGCTGTATACATATGAACGTTTTTGCGTGTATGTGTCTCTTCTGTGTGGAAACCAGAGGACAGCCTCAGTTGTCATTCTTTAGAAACACTGTCTACTTTATTTTGACTCAAGATCTCTTATCATCCTGAAGTTCACCCTATATGTTAGATTGGATCATCAGTGGGATCAGTGGGATCCAAGGATCTGCTAGTAATTGTCAGAATGTGGTCATTTCCTAACCTATGTTACACTACTTCTAAGGATAAAACTCAGGTCTTCACTGTTGCAAGATGGGTATTGCACAAACTAAGACGTGTCCTCCAGGCTCGTTGCAAAAGAAAACTCATAATCATATTTGTGTATATTTATGATACAATGTGCATTCAAATCATCAACAACAGGAATTCTACAAAGAATTACATGTGACTCTTATTTCTAACTGTACTAAGACATGTCTCAGATAGCTCCTTAAACTGACAAGATGCATAAGGCCCCACCCTCCCAAAGTAATGAGAAACAGCAGATGAAACAGAGGCCCTCTGAGCTGCCTCAACAGTTTATAAATTGTAATACAGCAAATATCTGGCTTCCACCTTTATGAGTTGTCACTCATGCTCAGCTGAGCTGTGACTGCTGTCACTACATTTGACTCACTCCTACTACTGCAGATAATCCTCACCCACACATGTGACAGCTACCCCAATAAACATACTTGTTTACTGATTTATACTTTGTGGCATCTTACTTTAGTGTATCCTCCATCTCAGGAAACGTGTCACACAACACTACTTTTCTCCTTACCTTGCCCATGCTCAGAGTGGCTGATAATAGTGAAGTCCCAGGGACAGGATATAACCCACTTCAACTTTCAAAAATCAGTGCACTGTATGGCTTAAGTGTGTCCACCTGCATATCAATATACAATAGCTTGGATCTGCCAATATAGCTCATAGAGAATCTTCACAATATCTTTAAAATTGGAGAGTCTCAAAACTACTCCTTATATTTGATGACTATTTCAATATTGGGTATACAATAGACATAATGAATGTAAATGAAAGCACAATTTTGATTGTCATTGTCAACTCAATAGATTAAGAATAACTTAGGCAGGATCAACAATAAAAATGGATATCTTGCCAAAAGCAATCTACACAGATTCAATGCAATCCCATCAAAATCACAGCACAATGCTTCATAGACCTTTAAAGGACAATACCCAACTTTATACAGAAAAACAAAAGACCCAGGATAGTCACATCAACCCTGTATAATAAAGGAACTTCCGGAGGCATCACCATCTCTGACTTCAAGTTTTAATAGAGAACTCTAGCTCTGAAAACAGTTATGTATTGGCACAAACATGGACAGGTAGACCAATGGAAGCAAACCTAAAACTCTGAGATTAATCCATGCACCTATAAATACTTGATTTTTGACAAAGCAGCTAACATTATATAAGGGAAAAAAGAAAGCATTTTCAACAATTGGTGCTGGCATACCTGGATGCTGATGTGTAGAGGACTGCAGATAGAGCCGTATCTTTCACCATGCACAAAACTTAGTCCAAATGGATCAAACACCTCAAAATAAATCCAGCCACATTGAATTTCTTAGAAGAGAAAGTGGGGCATACCCTTGAATGACTTGCTACAGGAGACTGCTTCCTGAACTTAACACTAGTAGCACAGACACTGAGATAGGCAATCAATAAATGGGATATCCTCAAACTGAGAAGTTTCTGTAAGGTAAAAGACATAGTAAACAAGACGAAAATCGCAGCCCACAGAATGGAAAAATATCTTCATCAAACCCACATCTGACAGGGGGCAGATTTCTAAAATATGATGGGAGATGTTATTCTGTAAATGTTTCTCATACTGGTTAATAAATAAAGCACTGTTAGGCCAATGGGAAAGCAAAATAGGCCGGGCTAGGAGACAAGGAGAAAAGAGGAAGTAGGAAGGAGGAGTCAACATGGAAAGTCCCAAGAGGTAGGACACCAGTGCCGCTTGGCCAATAAGATGAGCCATGTGGAAATACTTAGAATAGTATTGGTTAATTATTAAGAAAGAGCTAGCTGATAAGGCATTAGGAACTGGCCAACAGATTTATATCAAATACAGAGTCTCAGCATGTTACTGAGGGCTGGCGTGATGGCAGGACCAGACCAGAGGCAGAGGTGGTAGCAGGGAAAACGTGCTCATAAAAATATGATGTCAGAAGTGGAACTGAGAACTTTCACTTAAAACTTAACAAAAGCTTAAAAAATAGTTTTTAGAAACAAAAGAACAGAGACAAACAAGGCTTCTTGGTAGCAGCAATTTTCTGGGTTGGACTCTATTTTGTGAGAGACAAGTAAATATTTGCACGGCTCATTTAAGGGAGGTTTCCTGACTCAGCATAAGCAGCAAAAATCCATACAGCTTTTAAAGAGTTCTGCTAACAATTTATTGGTGTGTATGAGAGCTGGCAATGGCAGTAACCATATCTCAAGCCGGCAGCATGCTGCTGGATGCAACACAGGCCAAGGTGGTGAGGTGTGCACAGCTCTCACTGCTGGAGGTAAAATAGCCACTGCCATCTTGGATAGACCACAAAAAAAACAAAAAATAAAAATAAAAAAACAAAAAAAAAACCATATGGCTTTCATTTTAGTAATGTTGTTGTTTAGCAGATAAAAGACTCATGTACAGAAAAAAATAAAGATTTATAATAAAGACAGATTCACATTAAGAAAAGCCACTAAAGGTTGACAATGTGTTTTAAAATATATGTTGGCTTGGGAGAGAAAAAGACACAGGATACAATGGTGTAAAAAACTGGGTATGGTGGCACACACCCTTAATCCCAGCACTCGTTAGACAGAGGCAAGCATCTCTCTGTGATTTCAAAGTAATCCTGGTATGCAAAGTGAATTCCAGGACAGATAAAAGTTACACAGAGAAACCCTGTCTCAAAATATGTAAAAATAGAAGTAGGAGAAATAGAGTAATAAAAAAAGCCATGTAAAGATGGAAAGCACAGAGAAACTTTGGATACTATACTTGATTCTGTTGTCTTTAAATTGTTTGACTGCTGAGAAAATAACAACTGATAAAAGAAATGCTGCTGAATTAATTCAATTTATATATTTTAAAAATGCTTTGACTCCAAAATTTAAATCCAAGGACAAGTTACTGGGGAAAAGGATTTCTAATTTTGTTTCCACAGAAAATGAAAACCTATGGATTCCTTCGCTATGGATTCCTTCCACACTAACATGGTTTGATCAAGCGAGAACCCCTGAAGCAACGTCAACGGGACAATGCAGCCTTGCATACCAGAGCCAAGATTTCTGGGTCTTCTTAGGATCCCCATGACAGTGCCCCCTACCAGCAGGAAGCAGTTTGGAAAGAATGACACCCAAATTCCCAAGTATTGTTTATAAATGTTTGTTTACATTTAAGTGGGCTTGATTATAAATGGTTAATGACCACAAGCAATCTTTTTAAGGGTAAGAAGGGAATTATGGTATAGCTATGAATGCTTTGTTTTGGAATGGATTTTCATTTATTGATACAATTTAAGGTCAATTTTGTGATATGTATTTTTTTCCTCTTGTTTAGGTATTATGTTTATATAGCTCATTGAAAAATGTAATGTATAATTTAGTACAGATTAGAGCGTTACCTATGATAGTCAAAACTTGGAGTTAAGTTAGTAAGGATTTCTAGATATGCAGAGATGTATTTGAGATGAATGGGCATTCTTCAAACCTTTCAAAGACCTACAGAATATGGTATTTAAAGTGGTTTAGGGATTTTCTTGACAATGAGGCACAACTGCTACTGGTAACACCACCTGTGTCAGAAAGGACATTGAAAAAACACATTATGGAGTTTGCTTCTAAAGTGACTGACAAAGTGCCAATACAAGTGGACATTTTAAAGTTTCCTGCTTTGCTGAAGAGTCTGGCCAGACACCTATGGCCTATGGGCTGAAGATGGAACATTAAAGAAGAACTTCGGATAACTGACCAGGAAATGAGTTGTCTCTGTCATTTCTAGAGTTTATATATTATCCTTCTGTGGTCTTTGAAGGAGTTGAAGACAGATAGTTATGGTTATAATTTTCCTTAGTTAGGATTAAAGTTATATATAGGACTTTAGACTCACAAAAATAGGATAGATGATATTTTCTTTAAGTCTTACAAAATGTTAATGGACTAAATATTGTTAACTGTGATTCTTATTTGATAACTATTGCATGGTATATTTTGCTATGTTAAAGTTAAAACCCTTCTTTTTATTTTAGACAGAAAAGAGGAGATGATGGGAGATGTTATTCTGTAAATATGTTTCTCATACTAGTTAATGAATAAGGCACTGTTGGGCCAATGGGAAAGCAAGATAGCCCGGGCTAGGAGACAAGGAGGTAAGAGGAAGTAGGGAGGAGGAGTCAACATGGAGAGTCCCGAGAGGTAGGACGCCAGTGCAGCTCTGGCCAGTAAGGTGAGCCACATGGAAATTCTTATAATAGTAGAAATGGGCTAGATACTAAGAAAGAGCTAGCTGATAAGGAATTAGGAACTGGCCAACAGGTTTATATCAAATACAGAGTCTCAGCATGTTATTGGGGGCTGGTGTGATGGTGGAACCAGACTGGCAGAAGCAGAGGCAGCAGTGGGGAAAATGTGCTCGTAACAAAAATATACAAAGAATTCAGGAAGCTAGTCACCAAAACACCAATTAATCCAATTAAAATCTGGGGTACAGAACTGAATAAAAAATTCTGAATAGAGGAATCTAAAATGGCTGAAAGACATTTAATAAAGTCCTCAACATCCTTAGGCATCAGATAAATGCAAATCAAAACAACTCTGAGACATCATCTCACTCCTGTCAGAGTGAATGGCTAAAATCAAAACACCAATAACAGTTTATGCTGAAGAGGATGTGGAGAGAGAGGAACATTGCTCCATTGCTAGGGATAGTGCAAACTTGTACAGCCACCTTGGAAATCAGTATGACAGTTTCTCAGAAAAAAAAAAAAGGGAATCAGTCTAACACAAGATCCAACAAGTCTACTCTTATGCATATACCCAAAAGATACACATCCATACACCAAAGACATCTGTTCAACAATGTTCATAGAAGCATCATTTGTAATATCTAGAACCTGGAAACAACCTAGATGCCCCAGAGCTGAACAATGGATAAAGAAAATGTGGTACATTTATACAATAGAGTACTACTAAGTAGGAAAAAAAAATAATGGAATCCTGAAATTTGCTGGCAGATGGAAGAAACTAGAAGAAACCATCCTGAGTGAGATAACCCTGTCAAAAAAGGCAAACATGGTATGTACTCACTCATATATGGATTTTAGATATAGAGCAAAGGAACAGCAACCTACATTTCACACCAAGAGACAAGCTAGGAAACAAGGAGGACCGTAAGTGGTACATACATGATCCCCCACAGAAGGGAAAAGAGACAAGATCTCCTGAGTAAATTGGGAGTGGGTGGGGCAGTGAGTGTAGAGGGAGTTAGGAAAAAGAGAAGGGGAGAAGAGGAGGGGAGAGGAGAACATGAGGGAGTAGGAAGATTTAGTCAGGGAAAGAATGGAGGAGAGCAAGTAAAGAGATACCATAATAGAGGGGACCATATAGGTATGAAGAGAAAACTGGCAGTATGGGAAATGTTTAGAGACCAACAAGGATGACCCCAACTAATAATCTGTGCAACAGTCGAGAGGCTACCTTAAATTCCTTTCCTTGATAATGAGATGGAGAACTACCTTATATGCCATTCTAGAGCCTTCATCCAGTAGCTGATGGAAGCAGAAGAAGACACCAACAGCTAAACGCTGAGCTGAACTCCTGGAATCCAGTTGAATAGAGGGAGAAGTGATGACCAGGCTACAGAAACCCACAGAAGTAGCTGACCTGAAAAAAAAAGAAAAGCTCACAGACCCTGAAATTATAGCTGGGAAACCAACATAGAACAGACTCTGAACCCCTGAATGCAGTTCTCAGTCAGGAGGACTTGGAACTCACTTAAATGTTAGTATCTTAACTGTTAGTATTCTAAGACAGAATATGAAACCTGAGAAAATGTATGCATGGGGTCAGGGCAAAACAAACACACAAACAAATAATTCTAGACACAAGTTTAAATTTAAAGAAAGAAAAGAAGTGAAGATATTATATATTTTGTGCAAAAAGGAGTTTTGCAAACTTCTTAAACATACCAAATACAAAAAAAATCTTCTTATTTTAATGAACTATTTCTAAATGATTTTGTTTCAGGTTTTCGTATAGATAGTTGCTTTCAAGCTCTCAATTAATATGAAACCTATAGATTTTGAAACCTATAGTTCCCCAAATAAAAGTGTTGTCCTAGGCATACTGGGATCGTCCACAGCAATCTTCATTCACAAAGTGATTTATTTCCAGGGAAAAATGGGCACAGTGTGCAATAAAACTTAGTTGTATGTTTCCTTGAAGCATTCTCAATAGATTTGAGGGCCTACCAAGGTACAGTAACCTTCTGAAAGAGCGGTAATACAGAATACCAAACAAGAAAACTCAGGACAGGACACAAGGATGCTCCTGTCCCTGTAATTCTACCAGCTTCATATCTCCCTTTTGGTTGCTGTTGTTAGATAGCCAATACCTGAATACCTAAAACCAATACACATTTGTTACCTTACAGTTTGCAGGACCAAAGGTTGCTAGAAGCCTCACTGAGTTAAATTCAGATCTGTGGGGATGTGTTTTTACCTCAGACTCCACAGGACAGGCTTCTTGCTCAGTTCCCCAGCTTCTAGAGTCTGCCAGCATTCCTTGGCTTATGGTACTTTCCTCCATCTTTAAGCCAGAAGGTGGCATCCTTCTCAAGCTGCCATAAGTACACTTTTATGAAGATGACATCATTCACTGACTGCCACCCTGAAAGTGCCTCCACTTTAAATGATTCAAGTCATTAGACTGGCCCCACCTGGGCAACTCAGGACATGGTTGCTTAATCACCTTAAGCAACTGGGAACCTTAACCCCTTGGCCAAATTCTTTATGCTTTGTAAAATCACATATTCACATAAAAGTCAGAGACTAAAAACTAGACATCCTTAGGGGACATTACCCTGCCTATCACCATGTTCTCATGTACTTCCATGATTTTGCCTGTCTGTTTACTATCCTGTGTGTGCCTGTATGCCTGTGTGAGTACATGATCCTGTGTGTGTGTGTGTGTGTGTGTGTGTGTCTTTTGCTTTTGCCCAGGTATGCATAGATGTTCATATGCATGTGAGTTCATATGTACACAGAGGTGCATGTGATGTGGCACATGTGTGAAAGCTAGGGATCAACCTATTTTGTCACTCCTCAAGTATATACGGTTTCTCAGTGTGACCCGGAACTTTGCACCAGGCTATGGTGTATCAACAGTAAGAACTAGATTCTGTGGGTTTCCACCTCTTCAGCGTGGGAATTACAGGCACACACGTCTCTTTGTGGGTAGTAGGCTCCAGGCCTGGTCCTCAAACTTGGAAGACTATCAGTCCTCGCTCCTTCATCACTATTAGTTTTATTTCCCACCTGGGAATGAAGGTTGATCTTCTCACCTCATTTAGTTTCATATTTATTCATAAAGCATTCAAAACAAAAACACATTACAAAAATCCCCCTTGTATGCTATCACTGCATGAAACAAATCTCACTGGACTGTTGCCTTCATTTCACTATTATCAGCTTAGCAAGGATAAAAAAAATTTAACACCTTACTTTTTCACATTGTTTAATCTTGGCTAAAATAATATGCATTCCAAAAACATCCCCACTAAATATTTGTTAAAATTTAAGTTTTGTATTCTGCACATATGTATAAACCTCAGCACATCATATACCTGTGTCCCATGTTCAAAGACAGGAGAATCCTTGAGATTTTTTGGAAACAAGACTAACAGAAGAGTTAACTCTAGCTTCAAAAATGGGTAAAAGATAAACAGAGAGAGAGGGGGGGAGAGAGAGAGAGAGAGAGAGAGAGAGAGAGAGAGAGAGAGAGAGAGAGAGAGAGAGAGAGATAAGTTTCAGACAGATTGAAGAAGACAGCCTTTGTTGACCTCTGGTTTCCACACAAGAAAGCAAAGTCAAGTGTGTCCACAAACCCATTTACACACACACACACACACACACACACACACACACACACACACACACAACATTGTTAAAATAAAATGAATGGATACTAATTATTGTGGAGCTCATGGCCCCTCAGCATAGACACATTATTTTGCTAAATGAACATAGTATGCAATTTCACTATAAACTCCTCCTATCTCTATACCTAGAGATTAATACAGAGCTCAGACCTCATCAGATTTTCTTTGTGTAATATTCAGGAGTTAATAAAGTAATTTACATTGGAAAAATATAGAGATAAAGTGTCTGTGCAATACTAAATCACAAATGGATCATGTGTATCCCTGCCAGCAAGGTTCAAGGACCACTGCAGAAGATGTACTGGTGAAATTGTAAGAGGCAGGGATGGTGTAGGACTGGAATAGAACAGTATCTTTTGGACATGGCAGGACCAAAGCTCTCATGAACTCACACTGACAGATGATGGCTGGTGGTAGAAGGAAGAGTCCGTTTCCTTTAAGGATGTGGCTGGCTCCTGTTGGGTTCACCATGCTCCTACAGTGAACATAACCCACAGCGAAGAATATTTGCTCAGCACAAATTGAACAGGGTGGGTCATGAAAACATGGAATTGGGAGGAGATGGTGAGTTGGAAACTGTGTCTGTGTCTGGGAGACATAAGGAAGTCAGCGGTGAATATAATATATATTATAATATATAATAGTGTGTTTGTGTGTGTGTGTGTGTGTGATTCTCAGAAAATGCATGAAAGTACATTTTCAAAGAGTGAAGGTATAGACACATTTTTACTGTGCATTATTTGGCACAGTCAGGACATAAAAACAGCTATGTAGAGGACATGAAATGGAAGTATTAAAGACATCCAGAGTTTCTGATAAAAGTTCACACTTGTAATTTCAGCACTCGGGAGGCAGAGGCAGGTGTTGCTCTGTGAGTTCAAGGTCAGACTGATCTACAGAATGAGTTCCAGGACAACCTCCAAAGCAATACAGAGAAACCCTGTCTCAAAAAATAAAAACAGACAAAACGAAACAAACCCAAAACAACAACAACAACAAAAACAAAAGTTCCCTATGGAACAGTAGTAGCCCTGCTCTTTGTGACATGGGTAACCTTGTCATGGGCTGAAATGACTGATACAGAAAACAAAATTCAGGCCTTGAAGGCAATGACTAAACTCCAATTACTCTCCAGAAGGAGGATATGTGGTGTTCTAACTCTTCTTGTCAGTTGTGTTACCTGGCATATAAGTTAAGCTTCCCTACCCTAGGAATAGAGGCAGGTAATGGACATGAATGGGAAGAACTCAAGAGATTCTTGATCTTTCCTGTTTGAAGGGAAGATGGATCCTTCAGTGCTAGCCCAGTGACATCACCCTCACTGAGGAAGAAGCAGAAATGAGGTCATTTTGCTTTGAGGCTTTAAGGACATAATTCACCATGGCAGAACCCAAGCCGGAGAGGAACAAGGTGCAGAAAGGGATTGAAGGCACATGACGAATAGCCCTGGGGCTATAATCTTTCTCTTCGTTGTACACCTGTCTTCGCACATAATTTATGTGTGAACCTGCATCTTCTGGCTAATAAAACTTTATTTTGTGTGACATTGCTCATACAGCACTCCTAAATATTTAATCGACTTAAATAATGCAGTTACTAAGGAGAGTAATTGTAGGCAGCAGGGGGAGATTAGAAGGCAATGATAAACCGAGAGAGTTATGTTTTGGGAAGGGCCAGAGGTTGTTTGTTCTCTTTCTTTGGTTTCCCAGAAACAATGTCAAAGTCACAGTGAGAAAAAGGGAGTAATGATGCAAATATAGAATGACTATTTGCTCAGTCCATTCTGTCATTAACAATCTCTAAGGCCTTGTGTGGGCGATGGAACTCTTGAAGCCTCAATTTCCTTATCTAGGAAGTGAAGTAATTATAGTTCCAGGGCAACTGTAATGACATACTCCTAAAATCTCTAAAATGGATTAAGACTTGCATTATAATAGTTATATTTTCTTGCTGAAAAGAAATTAGGAGAAAAGGAAAGGGGGAGATAAATATGTCAGATTCCCACGAACTAAACTGGGAATCTTAACACATCAACAAGGAATAGAGCTAAGATCAATACATACAGACACAAAACAGGAAAGCTATTCAGAGTTCAGAGTCACTTGGTAAAGCCAGGGGGGGGGGAAGGCATTCTATCAGCACGTGCCCTGATACAACACTGGATTATCTTGTGTCCTAGTTACTATTCTGTTACTGTCAAGAGACACAATGACTAATGCAAGTCTTCTAAAAGAAAGCATTTACAGGGCTAGTCGATGATCACTGTCATGGGAAGTAGACAAGAATGGGGCTGCAGCAGTAGCTGAGAACTTTGTATCCTGATCCATAGACATCAAGTAAGGGTAGGGTAGAGAGCAAGAGCAAGAGAGAGGGAGAGGGAGAGCCATAAAGACAGAGACAGAGACATACAAAGAGACAGAGAGAGACAGAAGTAGAGACAGAAGACAGGAGAGACTCAACCTGGCATGGGCTTTTGAAACCTCAAAATCTACTCATAGTGACACACCTCCTCTAACAAGGTCATACTACCTGCAACAAGGTTATACTTCTTAAATTTACCAATAGAGGATAAAGCATGCAAATATATAAGCCTATAGCCTCCAAGCTTTCATCTGCAGCCTTCCCTTTTAGGCCTGTATAGCTACTTAATATCAGAACGCCATACACTTGGACTTTACTAACACAAGTAATTCACATATGACTACCACTTGCCACAAAGCTTTTGACTGGCCTCTATGTGTGTGGGGGGTGGCATGGAGGCTGCATATGTGAATATCACATATTAAGGATAGAGGACACAGGCAGATATTAGATGACCTGCTCTATAACTCTATGCTTTAATTTCTGTAGACAGCATATCTCACTGAGCCTAGAACTAGGTGACCAACAAGCCTTAGAAATCTTCCTGTCTCTGCCCCTTCCCCATTGTGCTGTTGTTAGAGACACTCATGGCCACACCAGCCTTTTACATGTTGCTGGACATTGAAGATCAAGTACTCATGCTTGAGTAGAAAGCACTCTTACTGAACATTATTGGCAGTTCCCAGGCTTAAACCTAACTCATTTAAACTCAAGCCATCTTCATGTTCTCTGTGAATATGCTACTGTGTAATGTGTAATGTATGTTATGTAATTATCTGTTCTCAATGTGTGGGGTGTAGCCAATATGTATCAACTGCCACGAAGGCATATCTGAATATACATGCTTAAGATCACTTTCTGTCTCTGATATTTGTTAGAACTTATTCTTATATGGGGCATTGACAAGCCATGGAGGGTGGCATCACATCTTTCAGTCTTTGGTCTTTTCCCCCGAAAACACTTTCTCATGGTTCACTGATTTTGAGCCTCAGTGTAAAATACAGACATATACAAGACATCTATCTAGAACATATTACTATGTACATGGATGATCCAAGTTAGGGCAAAATAACGTGCAATCCTGCACAGGCCCAGAGGAATGTGGATTATTATGTTATAAAACCATCCTAGGAGAAGTACAAGCTCATCTCCCTCACACTGTGCATCTTGCCTGCTCTGGACATCTACTCCAGCATTGCTCCTGGAAACACAATAATTTCTGTTTCCCTTGAGACGACTGTATTTTGCTCCATCTCAGTGCTTGTCTGTACCCACACAACTCCCACCACATTGCAGTGTGTGTGTGTGTGTGTGTGTGTGTGTGTGTGTGTGTGTGTGTGTGTGCTCATATACGGTTGTATTTGTGGGTGCAATCATGTGTATAGATTCACTGAAATACAGAAAACAGCATCAGTGCTCGTAGTGAAATCTGAAACTTAATAAATATGCTAGATTGACTGCTGAAGAGCCCCATGTATCAGCCTACCCCTCTACCTAGAGTTTTTTTCTCTTTTTTGTATTTTCCAGGAGATCAAACTCCAGGTCCATATGAATCCAAGCCAGAAATTTTTATAATTGAATTATTTACCCAGTTCCTCAAATTGTAATCTTAAATTGATACATATTAACACACAATAAATCAAACAGATCTTAAATGCTTTATAGTCAGTGCTGTTTGACAATCATAGACAACTCCATTGCTATTACTAAAATGTATGGATAGAATATATGTAATAAAACTGTTATCTGAAAGCATTTCTCTTTTTAGCTGTGAGAACTCAGAGTGAATGGAAAGAGAATGTTCACTGTACATTATCCCAGATAGAAGTGACATGTTGTGTTCACTTTCACAGTAGAATGATTAAAATTAATAATAATGTATAAAATATTTCATAATAGTTAAAAGGCGTTTTTAATATTCTCACAGGAAAAATGATGTGTTTAGCAGTGGATCATGATAAAGACCTTGATACATGAGATGCACAAAATTTAAGATATCACATCATATCCACCATGCATCAACAAATAAGAACTGGAAAGGACAGTTCTCAAAGATTATGAAGACGACTATTTGTAGCTAGAAATCAGCCCATCACCTTTTCAGTCAATACTATATCCTATTGTATCTTATAAACAACTGATGTTTACTAACATAGAGTTTTAGTTTATACTCTTATTTAATGGCTTTTATCACATATTTTATAAGTGGTAAATACAATTAAGTTAAACTGTATGTTAAACAGAAGTCATCTTGAATTCTGTTCCAATAAATTTTATACCATAATAAATGTACTTTTCTTGGAGAAATTCTGATCATAACAGAAAGTTCCATTGAACTTAGCAGCTCTGCAAATCAAGACATGAATTCCATTACACTCTTCTTTTCATGTGTAATAATTTTCTGAATCAAATAAAAATCTTAGAAGAGAATAATTTCATTTACTCATCTGAAGTCTTCATTTTCTGTTCTTATATATTTAATTATGTGTCATCAATTCTGCAATTTATTATAGTAATCATTACACTGAAATCCAAGTGTATATTTAGGAATATATCTCTAAGTTTATAATTTTATAGTTATAAAGTTGCTTAAAATCTCTTTTATATTTATAGAAATACAGTAAAGTTATATAATCATGCTGTTTTTATAAAACTACAAAGTTTTCATTTGCCAATTCCATTTAGTTTAAGTTTTCATCCTTTTACAAGTACAGTTTCATACCAATAATAAATTATTTCAATGTTTGCATCAAGATTTTTTTCTGCCTTCACTTTTGGAAATAGCTTGAATGATATAAAATTACAGGATAACTATGCTTTATTAGACAGTTTCTAAATTCTATTATTATTATTATTGAGGATCACACATATTGCTGTGAGTGTAGTGGTCAGATGACTATGAGTGAATTCTCTTCTACCACCAAGAAGGTCCCAGGCATCCAACTCAGGTCTTTAGTCTTGGTCCACAAATTCTTTTTCCCTCTAAGCAGTCTCAACAGCCCTATTAGTAGTTTTAAAAGTTCAAATAATTTTAAAAATTGGATGATTATGAGAATGAACCTAGTGAACTTACTCTCTGAAGCCAGTTACCACAGATAGCTCAGAATATAGAGTAAATTTGCTCTTTTGTTTATATTAGCAAATGTCCTATTGTCATATTCCAAACCCTCACTAAGATCGTGCTTATCTAGACTTTGATCTGTAGGCTGTCTGTGTGTCCTTAGCTACACAATGTGATTGTCCTTTAGGGATAGACAATAGTTTTAAGTGAAGGTACAAATAGCACCTCACCAAGTAAAACAGGAACATGGGGAAATGGGTCCATAATAAAACTCTCTTTTTTTATTAATAATATAATTTCAAAATTTTACATGTCGATACCAGTTTCCTCTCCCTTCCTCTCCTCCTCCCTCCCTCTTACTCTCTTTCCCCTGTGACATGTACCCTGGCCACCCTCCCCTCCCATCCCTCCACCCCCATTCCACATGTAGGGCTATGCTATCCAGGTTGCGTCATGTAAATCTGTCAAGTCATTTGAAGTAGGGACTAGGACTTCTCTCCTGGCTCTAGGTCAAGGGGGTATCCCTCCATGGGGGATGTGTCTGCAAGGTCCTTTTTGTGCACCAGGAATAGATCCTGTTAATAAAGAAGCAATGATGAAGCCTGCAGCTGTTTGGTTTTGATAAAAATTCTAATGACACGAATTACCTGCTTTTGTCCTCAACTTCTCCAAGCACAACAGGAAGTAGTTCTGAACACTCCTGCAAGATGGGACAGCAGCTACCTGATATAATTGTCCATTAGACTATAGGCTTTCTAGTATGCTTCCAACTTTCAAAAGCTGGCTCAAACATTACCTGTTCCAGGACATTGTGCCCTTGCCTGGGTAGTTTTCTTGTTGTAGCTCATATCCTAGACATGTAATAACATGATCATTCATACTGATTAAAGACAAAGGATACTTTATACTGTACAGCATCAAAGCTATTTATTTATATTTTATATGTATGTTTGTACATTTTGTGGGGGGTGAGGGAGGGATGGAGTGAGAGTGACAGAGAGTGAGCCCGTGATCATGGGCACATGCTTTCCATAACACACCTGTTGAACTCAAGAGGCAACCTCAGATGTCAATCTTCACCCTCTACCTTGTTTCATAGATATCTCTTTTATGTCCACTATTGTATATCCATGTCTGTTTGCCCTAAATATTTACAGGGACTTTCTTGTCTCTATCTCCCTATAGAAGCTCTGGGATTACTAACATGGGATTAGGTATCATGCTTGTCATAGATTTGAGAAATCCAAATTCATGTCTTCATGTTTATACCACTAGCTTATATAGCCAGTGATTTGTCTTTCCCGGCCTGTGAGCATTTTATTTTCTCCAGCATTATTTCTGGATCCTCACCAAATTTCCCCAACTGTGAACCAGTGTCAAAAAAGTCATTTTGTTCTTAACTTCAAAGGATTTTTCCTTTAGAAAAAGTTAACATGTTTTGCATATTTCCTTTATAGTCAACTTATTAAATTTCAGAAAGTTAGGAAAGCAACTGAGCTATCATTTTTAAACCACCCTCTTCAGAAATCACCTATCATTTCATAAATCACATTCATGTAACCTTAGCTATATAGTTTTTTCTGACATCTATTCTTTGTTTAGTAAATTTAATTGTTCCATATCTGTACTTCTAAAATGTGTATTAAGTAATGACATCAGTGTACCTTCCTTGTTGCCAGAGATAGTTTTCTGTGTCAATACCCCTGTCCCATCATCATTAGAAAGCAGGGCAATAAACTGAGTACATGTGACATATATTTAACAATAAAGAAAAAATGGAGGGTATGTGAAAAAATAAAGAGGAAAATAAAGGATGAAAGAAAAGTATATAGAAAGTAAGAAGAGAAAATTAGAAAAAGGATAAGGAAAGAAAGACACAGCATAAGTACTGACACATTTTCCTACTGTCTAAAGCAGTGGATTCACTGATGTATGACTTATTTTCTCCACTAAAAGAAATATACAAAGCTGGAAAGACAAAAAAATTTCTCATCACATGGGGCAAAAAAAAATAAATACATTAACTTTGTCTCGGGGTGTCATGCCATTCTTCTGTGACATGTATAAATCTCTATTAAGAATATATTACTCAAACTTGTGATATAATTGCCCTAGAGAAGCAAGAAAGCTTACATATCAATGCTTAAGAAGCATGAATTGCTGAAGCATAATTTTCCAATAGTTGCTAAGTCAAGGGTTTATTTATATATTCCTCCTTAATCTTTATAAATAGCATTGTCTTTCATTCACTAAGGCCACTCATGGCATTTGGTCAGAAGCATTTAGTTTAGAGAGAACAAATCTATATCTAGATTGTCTCTTTAATAAGAACAAAAAGGGACTCCAACATGATGAAAATGTAGCACTTGGGTAAGACTGATGTCTCTCTAGTGATAGATTCAGTATTAACCAAGGCCAGATTCCGGTGGGTACTGATGAGTGGAAGTGCATGTTATTATGTCTGTGACCAACTTCCAAGCCTGCTACCATGGCCACTGTACTCATGAGCAAGAAGAGCTTGTGTTGCCTCAATCATTTGATTATTAAAATTACTCTCTGAATGAGGTCATACTTTGATGAATTTACATGATATCTTTATGCTTTCACTAGATACAGCCTGACTAGGCCACACCTTTTCTTTTCTTCTCTTTGTAAAAAATGTTTCATGAAGCCATACTACTGAATTTATGCACTGGCTACTTTTCTCTTTGCTATGACAAAATGCCAGAGAAAAAGCAAGTTAAGGAGGGAACAGTTTATTTGGGTTCACAATTTGAGAATGTAGTCTGTTATGCTGCAGGAGGCATGGCATCAGGAGCATGAATCACCTCGTTACATTTAATTCACAGTCATGATATAGACAAAGACCAGAAATCAATATCTTCTCCTTTGTGGAATGTTTTCACATTTGTGCACATGCACATGCACGTGGGAGTCAAAAGACAACCCCAGATGAAAATTCTTGGGAGCCATCTACCTTGTTTTTATTTTTGCTTTTTATTTTGATACAGGATTTTGCAGTGGCTTGGAACTTGGTAAGGAGGTTAGGCTGGCTGGTAAGTTAGTGAAGGATCCATCTATTATTGCCTCACCAGTGTTGGTGTTACAAGTACCACCACATGATTTTATTGTTTTAGTTCTAGAGATCAAATCATGTACTTATGCTTTTATGTCAACCAATTTACCAAGTGATCTCCTTCTCCTCCATCAATTTGTCTTTTACTCAATCCAAAACAACAACCCATGAAAACAGTGCCACCCAGAGTAAATGTGGCCCTTCTCACCTAAATTAGCCCAACATAAAAACTCTCCCTATATGTTCAAGGGTTTGTCTGCTAGGTGATTCTAGAAGCTGTCAGGTTAATAATGAATATTAACCCCGTCAACTTTTACTTATTACAGCAAGATAAAAGGACCCTTAATAATATCAATGCTTATGTTCTGTGATCTTGGACAGAGAGTGCAGTTTGCATAGAGAGATCGCAACCCTTTTTCTTACTCAGCCCTCTAAGAATGCCATCAAGACAAGACTATCACTGTGGCATCTTTTAGAAAGGACAGAAAAATCAAGATACTGTGAACCTAAGCCTCTGAAATCCTCTAAGACAGTATAATCAGAACGCATTAAAGCTAGACTCAAGCTGCTTCCAATAGTGTTCATTCATAGAGAAAAGAAAGAAAAACATTTGCTGGATCAATACCTACTTATCAAGAAGAGTTAGAAATCACTCACAACAAAACCACAGTACAGCATTGTCAGTTGGAAATTCTACCTGAAAAAGTACAATAACTCACTCTCATTTTCTGAAGTCTTCTGCATGGGCCAGAAAAAGAAATGGAATGAGATTGTGATGGGAGCCTACACTCGTGTGTTTTTTTTTTAACATTTTTATCCTCCATTAAACATTGTAATTCTATGTTCAATGTGCTTTACTTCTTTCCTGTATACAGCATTGTTAATAGTCCTCACTTCCTATGTCATGCAGTCTGCATGAGGATTCTGCCTGTTGATTGTTTGTTGTTTCCTCTTGTACATTTACGAACTAGAAATATAATTATGAGACATGTGTGGAAACTTAGTACTTTCCTCATATTTCACTCTGACAAATAAAGAGACATACAGAAAAGGCTATATGTTTCTACAGTTAAAATTCATGGATCTAAGTGTCAAGGAGTTGAGATTGAGATTGCATGATTCCCATTTAGAGTTATTGACTCAAAAGTTCTCAAAGCAAAATAATTTGACTCTTTCACTTACCTCCTCATGCAATCTTGGCCAAGATTACATGGCCAAGGCATGCCTTACTACAAAGGCAGAATGACTTCTACTGGGAGACACTACAATAATTCCATTGATCTAAATTAATACCACTATCCTGTCATTGCAGTTGCTATACTGGCTACTGTGACTAAAGCCTTCAACAAATTTGAATTATTCACAAAGACAGCAAGGAAGAGTGTGTCTGACATGTAATCATTTCATTATCAGGTCATTTAGCCTTATTGTGTCATGTGATCAAGGTTGATTGAAGACAACAATGATCTAATACAGTTGGCACAAAATTAATGCCCCTTGACTCTCAAGAATGACAGTTTGTATCCTCCCATCAGTTGCAGAAAACTGTCTTCATCAGTTAAGATCAAACTTAATAAGGTCAGAATAGATAGAAAATGTAGGTTATGATAAATATCTGCTGTGATATGTATGATTAATTATTGAATTAATACCATCCAGAATTATCTGCAAGGGGAGTCTCTTTGAAGAATTGTGTATGCTAGTTTGGCTGTTTGAGATTGCTTTGATCACATCAACTGACTTGAGAAGATGCACCCACTTTGGATGGCAACATTTCCTGGGCAGGGAACTTGGCATTGTATAAAAGTGGAGAATTTAAGTTGACTAGTAGTAAAGATGATTGCATAATACATCAATCTCTGCTTTGGACTATGATGGGATATGACTAGCTGCTTCAAGTATCTGCCACCTTGACATCCCAGCAGTGATGGGATGTAAAATGGAAGTGTGGAAAAAAAAACCAAAAACAAAAACATAAGAATGATTGGATCCTGAGATTTGTCATGGTTATAGATTCTTGGTTAACTTACAAATGGGAAAACACAGTAAAACATTTAATAATGAAAGGTTATTTTAGGAGAGAAAAAAACATAAAAAGGTATATACAATAGAAGTGAGCAAAGACCTTGGCAAGATGGATCCAGGTTTGTAGTTTAGTGGTTCTCAGTCTTCCTAATGCCATGACACTTTAATTTTCTCATGGTGTGGTGACCCCCAACCATAAAATTACCTCATTGCTACTTCATAACTGTAACTTTGCTACTGTTATAAATTGTAATATAAATATCTGATATGCAGTTTATCAACTATGTGACTCTTAAGGAAGTCGAGATCCACAGGTTGAGAGCCACAGCTGTAGTTCTTTTGTAGTAAACTTATGAGTTTGGAGTCATTTACGGGCAGTATCTGAAGCTCACTTACGGGCAGGATCTGAAAAAATCCTATACATTCACCTTCTGTATATCCCATGCATTTAAATGTACATCTCATCAAGTTTACGTATGAAAACATTAATAGGTGCTTTCCTGTGACAGTTTGTTTTAAGAATAGTCTGCGTCACTGTGAAATTGGAAGCTCAAGATGGTACATCTTTTTTTTTTTTCTTTTACAAGGAAGAATTGAAAATTTGGTCATAGTGCAAGTGGTGTTCAGTGATTATATGCTGGAAGGCTCATTATTCTTTCAAAGATAATTGCCTTAGGTACTAATACTAACCTACCACAGCAGCTCTAACCACATTACCAGCTGCATAATTGAAGATAGTAACTGTCATAAATAAGTGTTCTGTATTTTCTTATGAATATTTATGTATACATGTATATAAAGCAAATCCCTTTTGATCCCCTTTTTCATGAACATAGAAGATTTTAACTAAACATTATAGATTCTGCTAGTTCAATTTTATACCAAACTATAAAAAGCTTACTATAGGATAACTCCAAAAAGAGTAAATGTCACACAGACTCTCTGTAGATTTTCTCAAGGAAAATATAGACCTTGTTACAGAGATTAAGTTTACTTCAAGAAATGTGTAAACCAAAATCCAGTTTGTAAGAGTCTCAACAAACCTAACGAAAATTTAATCAAAGTCTCCATAAAAAAGAAATGAAAAATAAGAGTATTGGAAAGAAAGAAAGAAAGAAAGACAGAAAGAAAGAAAGAAAGAAAGAAAGAAAGAAAGAAAAAAAGAAAGAAAGAGAGGGAGGGAGGAAGGATTCAATTGCAAAAAATTAGAATTTAAAATGGGTGTTTTTATTGACATAGGTAAATATGCAGTATTTTATTACAATTTTGCATATGGAAATAAAAATTAGATACATTAAATGGTGTGAAAATGTTCTTGCAAAGTTAGAAGCTATAAAACCTGATAATACAATTATTATAAAATCAGGATATAGCATACTAAATAACAGATAAAGTAGCATTTCAAAACATTTCAAAACATAAAACAGCAAAACTAATTTTTAGGCTCAGTCAGTATCATTGGTGCATTTTACCTACATCAAATAAAGTAATACTAAAGCTTTCAAAAAATGGAAGAGGCATTTGGGATGTAGCTCAAAGGCAGAGCTCTTATCTTGCATGTGAAAAGGCCTCTATGTGGTCCGATAAAAAAAAAACTTATCAAAGAAAAAGGAATGTTTTTCCACTTATCATATTGGTTCCTATTTCCAGGATAGCAAAAAAGCAGAAAATGAAAAAAAAAAAGAAAAAAGAAAAAGAAAGACCACCTAAGAAAATAAAATTATAGGCAAGTATCTCATTAAGTCTTACTGCAAAATTGATAGCAAATACCAACAACACAAATTCAATATCCTATAAAGCTTTATAAATAAAACTATCTCTAATTTTTCTCAATAATATAATATTTAATTATATCAGAACACTAAATAGTTTTATTGTTATAGCTGTAGAAAAAAGAGACAGGGAAATATAATAATGTCAATAAACATAGCAAAAATAATTTGACAGATATCTGAACAACTTCAAAAATACTTCAAAAATCTTTCACAAACAGCATAACTATGTGGTCATTCCAAACCAGACAGAGGGCCTTTATGAAAATATGAACACATATTTAACACACTTAACATCATAATTCAGGACATGCTAATTTCTTTGCCTGATCAAAACAAAAGTCAATACAGTTCAAACAGCTAGTTTTATATAGTGTATTCTAGCCAGGGTAGGAATAGAATGAAACAATTCTGTGAAAATGTTAAACTATTATTTCATGGTTTTGCATGCTAAATATTCCATAAAAACATATATATATATATATGTATATATTTATACATATATATACATATATATATACATATACGTATATATATATAATCACCAAATTTAGCAATGGTGATAATAAAATATCAATGAAAAAATATCATTTCTATTTTTATATGCTGTCATAATTAATATAAAAGTTAAATGAGCAGTCACTTATGTTATACATTTATGCCTTCACCAATAAATAGGCAGGAAGTGTTTATTTCGACATATAAGGGATACAACTTTGTAAGTCTGTGTATGAGTTAGTTTTTGTGCGTGTTTGTAGTGAGATATCACTCTGTCCACATCGGTGGCACTGACCACGCCAATTGTGGGTGGAGACAGGGACAGAAGTGACCTAGGGAATTAGGTCTGAGGAGGAGCCTGAGATCTCTCTCTGGCTGGAAGGACACTGACAGGAGAGGATCCAGAGGCATCCTTGGGACCAGGAAGCTGCTGGTATCATCTGTCTATTGTGTAAGTTATTTTTCTCTGAATAAGCATCTATTTGGCTGATTTGTTTGTCCTGGTCCTTATTAAGCCACAATACGTTTTTATTTGGACCATGTTGCTATGGGTAAATTGCTAGGTTGCATAGTTCCTCTGTTCAATCTGCTGGAAGATGATCTGCTTCCAAAATAACTACTACCCAATATTCTTATGTGTAGTGTGTGATGATTCCTTATTCTTCATATAACACCAGAATAGTCACTAATAAATCAAATCACACAAATTTAATGGTATTAAGTCCCATCTCATTGAGATTTCACTGAAAAGACTGATTAAGTCAAAGCAACATTATGTGCCTGTTAATAACTTGTGTACATTTTTGAGAAACTTATCATCACGTATATATTTTTATGTTTATTATGTGACTAATGACTTACAGACATGAGGGTCATATTTTGATATGAATCTTTCATGAGATACATGATTTGTGACTAATGAGCCATATTTTGCTTTTTAGTGTTTTTATATTTGTTATAGAATATTATTTTTAACTAGACAAAGATGCATTGTATTTGTTTATGCTGTGAAATATTACTTTAACTGTGTATAGGTTTGTCTCAGTTGTTTATGCTGCATGTGTTTAACAGCAAAAGAATGTAGGTTCAATTCTGTAGAGATGGATTGCATTTGCTTTATCTTGCCAGGCAAAGGTACTTGATTGGTCTAATAAAAATCTGAATAGCCAATAGCTATGCAGAGAGTAGGATAGGTGGGGTTGTCAGGTAGATACAATAACTAGAAGGAAAAATCTAGGAATGATACAAGAAGGAGGAGAAAATGAGGGAGACACTGGGGACAAAAGCCAGGAAGCCTCCAACCAGCTAGACATAGAGGCAGCAGAAAAGTCACACACACACACACACACACACACACACACACACACACACACACACAAGTAAATAAATGGAAAAAAAAAGCCCAAGGCAAAAGTTAGGGAAGAGAAGCAGGTTAATTTAAGTTAAAAACCTAGACATAAACGGTCCTAAGGAAGGCTGATTGTTCATAATTAATGTCTTCGTGTCATGATTTGGGAGCTGGTTGGTGGTCCAAAAGAAAAGGTCTGGCACATATATTTAGCTTTTATCTATGAGAGCTCTTGTCTGTGTGACTGTGTGTGTGTGTGTGTGTGTGTGTGTGTGTGTGTGTGTGTGTGTGTGTGTTTGTGTGCAAATGCATGCATGCACACACACACACAGGCACTCATGCGTGTGCATGGATGTCCCATGATACATCTCTGGAGGTGAGAGAACAACTTGAGTTTGTCACTCTTTCCATCCTATGGATTCTAGAAACTGAACTCTGACCCTCATGCTTGGCAGCAAATCTCTTTTGCAATGTGAGCCATTCAGCTTGCCTTTTTCATGTTTTCTATAGAAGCATATTTATTTTAAAATTTCATGAAGTTGAATTTACATGCATTAGACTTTAATAATCAAAAAACTACTGAATTCATGCTCATGAAGTGCACACCTTTGTTATTATTCTTGAACAAACATATTGCTTTAGTTCTTACACTAGATTGCTGGGCCTTTTTATACTCGTGGATGTGTTTCTGAGAGTTTATCTCATTCATTTGCATTGGGGTTTTTTAGCAGTGTTATGCTTGTCTCAACACTACTTAAAATAGAGTGTCTATGCCACTTCTCGTTTTATTGACTTGTATTGCTTGTTTATTATGCCCCCTGCTCTGACAAGGTAAAGGACGAATAACTTGTCCTTTATCTTTAAGATCAGTGTACTCCTTTGTAAAATCTGTCATACATAATACATTTTGACTGATGGGGCAAATGTCCTGTTTATATAACTAACACTATCACTCTTGGCAAGCTGGTCTCCCTGAATCAAATCATTTTGAGGAAATGATTAAGTTACTCATATTAAGTCCACCTTGGACTTAATACACTTAGCATTTGTCAGCACCCTGGGATAAATGTGATTTCACGTCAGTTTTGTGTATTTGAATTCCAAAGAACAGTCACTAGAGGATGCAACTCTGTGCCAATATCTGTCCAATTTAAATTATACTCACCCAGCACAATATTTTAATAACTAATAGTATGTTAGCAACTTGATCCCCCCATAAATCTGATGTCTTTTAATACTAACCTGAACTGCCCCCTCTCCTATAATGTCCCTTGAACCTTTAGTATAGGGGTTGTTTGAAGATTTATTAGCTATGACTGGGTAGCCACAGTAATTTACTACCTGAACTTTGGCCATTTGTCGATTTGGGAGATACTCTTTTCTGAAAAATAAAACATCTTTGATGTTGGATGGAAGCTACCCTGATCGGTGAATAAAAGGATGCATATGTAGAATACAGTTAGGAATTACACTGGCTTAAGAAATTGCCAGTAGTAGGTATTTCTCTAGGGATCAGGTCCTCAACAGCTGTGGGTAGTTGGTAGTATTTACAGAGCAGGCTTGAATTCCCTCCTAATGAGTAGGCCTTAATTCCAATCAGATAGCTATTGGCTTCTTTTAACTTTTCTTTCCTTTCTCCATAATGAATATCAGAAAAATAGTTACGGAGGGAACATTAAAAGACAATAATTGAATTTTTAGGAACTCACAGGGTAATGCTATATTTTGAGTTATGTATAACTAGATAGTCTATGGCATCGAGTCTTTTGTGTCCTGTGTGTTCTGGCATGTGTGTGCATGAATGTATAAGTGCCCATTACACAACATTTGATGAAATACCTTCCATAATTACAAAGGAGAAAAGATAGTATATTTATAATATGTCTAGTAAGAGATGTGAATGAACATTCCTGAAAGACAATCTTAAATTACTATGAACAGGTCCTGGCTTAAAGCTATACTTCTTTGTTTTCTAGATGGTATGGATTAATGATATTAGGTGTATCTAATACCATAAATGTGTACTCCAAGTAATAGAAAATAATACAACCAAGACATCTGGGCAGCAACCAGTCACTGGTTTTGAAACAATGTTCCTAGGAAGTCCAGAAAATTAAATTTACTTCAGCATTTCCTTTAGCCAAGTGGTCAGATCTGTGACTGAATTCTGAGTGTACAACTAGAGAGAAAGAAAGCCTTTTAAAATCACATTATGAGAGAGGAAAAAAAAGCATAAAAAGAGTAGAGACCTCACAAATGAAGACTGCTAGTGACACAGGTCAACATCCTGCCCACAGGCTATGCCAAAACTTGAGCCTCATATTCTTGGCACCTGGTGTTTCTCCAGGATGCTGTCTGTTGAGGGCACTGAGTAAGAGTTGCCAGTCCTGCTAAGTATGTGACTACAGAAAGTGAGATTCCTTTCACAGCTAACATATATCACCAGGGAAATACTCCTATTTTAGAGCCAAACACACCTTGCACGGTTTCAGAGCAGAAAATTAAGCTTGTGATGGGAGATGTCATTCTGTAAATATGTTTCTCTTATTGGTTCATGAATAAAGCACTGTTGGCCAATAGGGAAGAAAGATAGGAGGGACTAAGAGACTAGGAGGAAAGAGGAAGTAGTAAGGAGGAGTAAGCATGTAGAGACTGAAGACAACAGAGGTCCGGACCCTGTCTCTGGTAAGGTGAGACCATGTGGAAATACTTAGATTAATAGAAATGTGTTAATCATTAACACAGAGCTGAGCGGATAAGAAATTAGTAACTGGCCAACAGTGTTATATCAAATACAGTGTCTCTGTGTCTCTGTGTGTTATTGGGGGCTGGCATGGCGGTGGGACAAGACCAGCAGGGAAAAACCTACTCGTAACAAGCTTGACTTCCTGGAAAACCAACTCAAATATGAAGTTACTGTCTGAGACTGTCCTAGAGAAAAGTAACATAAATATCTATTTACCCAAGGTAAGTAAACAGACACCAACACCAGAAGGGACAACTCAAAAGCAGTTGCATCACCAAAAAGCCAGTGCATTAAGGGTGTTGACTCATGGAAAATGACTCTCTAGAGCTCTCTGTATGAATGCCACTCAGTACTACACAGATAATCTCCCCCAACCCTGTACATCTCATTGAGTTAAAAAAAATTTGTGCCTTGTGTTGTTTACTTTCTGAGTCTCCTGCATCTTTGCTTTCCCACTATCAACTTAGAAAACCACAGGCCTTAAGGAACCCACAGCCCTGGAGGAAGGATTGTTAGAACCTGAAGAAAATTGCTACACAACAGAACTGTGCTTAGTCTAGCAAAGTGGGACTGACTGGCTGCCTGCTGAAGATCTGAATGGACTACAGGATGACACTTACTCCCCAAACCTAGCACCATTGTTACTGAGTAACGTGGAGACCACAGGACCTGAAGATACTTTTACAAGTTTCTCAAGTGGCCTAGTAATCGGGAATTATTTTTGTCACTTGGAGTAAGGATAAGAACATTAACTTAAGGCACAAGTTACAAGTTCCTCTATAGTCTTGTATTAGTTCATTACTCTCAAATTGAAAGAATTATAAATCGACTTAATATCTTAAGGGATTTACCGCAAGTGACAAGGTATATTCACACGATTTCTAGGCTATGGAAAAAGGAGAAAAAATCCAAAGAAGTAGCTCTCTTTCCATCCCTCCACCTGTCTCTCTCTCTCTCTCTCTCTCTCTCTCTCTCTCTCTCTCTCTCTCTCTCTCTCTCTCCCCCTGTCTCTCTCTGTTTCTATCTCTCTCTGTGTGTATATGTGTATGTGTTTATGTGTGTATGTGTGTGTGTGTGTGTGTGTGTGCATTGTATACTTAAATATAGATACACAGAAAGTGAATGTAAAGTATGCCAAATGTTAATAATTAAGGTATGTCATAAAACTAGGAAGTGGGAACCTAGGAAGACAAGATAGTAAAGAAGAAGAGATAGAGACAGAAATGAAACATGGAAATGAAAATGGGACCACTGGAAGGAGATGCACATGGTTGGGGCCTAGGACATGGGATAGAAAACTGGGTGTAGGGGATCTACACAATCAGGGTATGGGTATTAGTTACTTTGTTTCTGTAATAAAATCACATGATCAAATCAACTTAAGGAAGAGTTTCATTTCACTTATGTTTTTAGAGTGCCAGATGACCATAAAAGGCAGAAGGCATGACAACAGAAACAGGAAACTGGGAAGCAATCTCAATGGCACACAAAGGAAGTAGAGAGTGGATTTCTACTAGGGTGAACTATAAATTTCAAAGTCCACACCCAATAATGTAATCTAACAAAAATATCTCTGTGTTTAAAAGTTTCATAAACTCTCAAAAGTATTAAGAATATATGTGCCTGAGGAGGACACATTACATTTTAAATATAAAAATATGTATAAAGTGCTACAATTAAATCTATTACTTTGTATTTTAATTAATGATCAAACAATCAAAGGAGAATTTTTAAAAGAAGTAAAGCTTCAGGAAGGCTACTGGAACATTTCTTAGGGATGCATATCAGTATGAACGGGGAGGAAGACAAGAAGATGAGGATTGCAGATCCCTCTTCTTCTGCCCTGTGCATAAGCGTATTTGCTTTCATCTGATCTATCATGTGGGTCCAAATAAATTCTACGGGAAAATTTTTCATATCTAATCTATTTAAAGAATTAAAACAATGCATTAACTTATTTTATTAATCAGAGAGTCCTGCCAAAATGTAAGAAAATATTTTTCTTTAGATTGTTCCACAAAATTGGAATGATGAGTAAGAGTCTTACAAATTACCCTAGAAAAATGTAATGGACAAAATGAAATAAAGTGTTTAAAATTGGTTTGAAGAGGTTAAAAGCTTTTATAAATATGTGGGATTGTTTACTGTACTTCCTCTGCCCACTCTTGGTCCTTAAGTGCTATTACTTGTTGGCTCAGGATTATCTTGGACAATGCTCTCTAAGTGTTCAGTACTTACTAGAAGAGGTTGGATGCAGATCTGTGAATTTCTAAGTTACATGATTCTGTGATTAATTGAAGTTGCATAACTATATTCCTGCACATAGATGTGATATTAAAGTCATCTGCATGTTACATATAAAAGCATGTGCTTATATATACATATATGTACATTTGATATAAGAAACATTTATTGTCATGTTGGGTAAATGAAAGCTTTGAGTTATTCTTTGGGGACAATGAATTCGATCATTTTAGCTGCCTATGGATCAAGGTCTTGTATTTTTTCTACAAAAATGTTGTTCTCCATGAACAAAATCTCATATACACTCAATCATAGAAAAGTTATAGCTTTCCAATGTAATGCATTCAATTTGGCAAACATGTTTTTAAATCTATTCTTTGGTAGTTTAATATGTATCCATAATGTGTTTGAATCATATTTGTCCCCATTTCCAGGATATCTTTCACATCCTTTATCCAACTTTATGTTCTCTTCCTTTTTACTTTTTATGTAGCACACTGAGTGTACTTAGTGTTCTATTAATGCACATAGTTACAAGGCCATCCATTGCTCTAGCATATGAATATAGGGCCGTCCACTACTAGAGCACATGGGTATAGGGTCATCTAATGCTAGAGCACATGAGTATAGTGTTATCCACTGGACAACTTAATAGGAACCATCCTTGTGTAGATTAGCTTATGTCAACTTGACAAAAGCAGAAGTCATGTTGAGATAGAAAAAGTCAGTTAAAAATTTCCCATTAGATTGGTTCATGCAAAACCTATGATGAATTCTCTGCATAGATAATTGATGAAGGATGTGGTGAGCTCATATTACTATAAGTGGTGCCACTCTTGGGCTAGTGTACTTGGGTTCTATAAGAAAGTAGACTGAGGATAACCGTGCTACAGTTCACAGACCCAGAGAAGTTAAATAAGAAGGGAGGCTGGGGGAATTCTTGGATCTCTCTGGGAAGGGCATATAGAATATATTTTGCAGGCAGGGGTGAGTGGTTGAGAACAAAAGAAATCAGGTAGAGTTGGGAAAGGAGGGAGAGAATACTAGGAAAGACAACTGGAGTGGGGACATATCTGGAGCAATGTAGACAGCTAGTGAAATGAAGTATCCCTGGAATCTACGAGAGAGACTTAGTGAAGCCTCCTAGTAACAGGGCTACCGAGCCTGAACTGGCTAGAATTAGAGAGTCTGAGAATAAAGGCAGGAAGCATGGCTGGAAGTGTCGGGGCGGGGGTGGAAAGGCAGCATCGACAGTGGTGTGGTAGTTTAATAAGCCAGAAGTCACTCTGTGATCTTTGGAGTTGAACACATGAGCAAGTGAAGAGGGACAGTAGAATTCAGATTGTTCCACAGATTAGGAATAAAGAAGATAATGTAGAATGAGCAATCTATTCCAGGTGAATTATGTATATGATAGTGTATTATAGAAATGTCCATACAGTAGACAAAGTTCCCAAAACAAACATTTTGTATTGAACCATCCTAAAAGCTCATTAACTGTAAGACCTTCGGTGATGTGGAGAGTTTACAATGTTGCAGGTTCAAAACCAAATTTCAGTGTATCTTGATTTACCTTTAGTCCTTTGAGTAGCTATTTCTTTTCCACCTGCATGTCTAACATCTTTGTGCCTATGAGATGAAAGCTGTGTGTAAGTATGAACTTAACAGTCAACTATCTCCTACCAACTAAAAGACTATGAATGCCATCAGAAGACATCATCAAAAGAATATATCTGAGATTTCTCCACTTGCTGAAATTATCTGAAATTTCCACCAATGTATTTGAAAAATGTTTTAATTTACAACTATATTTTACTATAAAACTTCATGAAAATGTTACAGCACTGGAACATGGAATCTCAAGTAACTTGAATTGCATACCACTCATGCTGCGCTCCAGAATAAACTATCTCTACCCCACACTGAAGCAGGCTCTACTTTATATACTTGCTGCTTTCTTAGATTGTTGTGGCATGCATCTTTTGTCCTGGTCTCCTCCAAGTGTCCTCTTCTAGGCATGTCTAATCCATACTTTGGAGCATCATATACTCCAGACACCTGAGAATGCAATTTAACATAAAATTGACAGGTTACTTTATAAAATTTTAAATACTAGAAAGATTGATTCCAAGTCATTGGCTTTGGAGAAAAACTCTTTTCCTAATGCGAAATGGTTGGACCACACGCATACTAGAATACTGGAATAACAGACCACTAAAGTAAAGCCCACCAATTAGTTTTTCAGTATTCCTTACCCTATAAAGATCAAGGAAATCAGGGGGGTGCTAAAATGTTAGCAGATGTGAACAAGGAAAGTCAGCTTTCACAATCCAGGTGAATCTGAATACTGATTGTGGAACTCTTTTCAGGGTCAGAAAAAGAATGTACAGTAAAATACAACTGAGAAGACAAGGCCTGAGTGCCTACTGGAAACCCACTTATCATTACTGGCCCAGAACTGTGCCAAGTGCCCTGTGGCAAGGGGAGAGCTTCCAACCAGCTTAAGCACTCAGCTGGCCTCAAATCTTCTGTAACTATAGGTGGTCTCTAAAATTAATGACTGTATAAACCCATTGCTGACAACTATTGCTCCACATTCCTAGAAAACTTGCTAACTTATTGACTTTATACTTTAATCAGCAAAATGGAAATCATTTTATAATATTTATAAGATGGTTAGAAAAGCATTAGTTACACATTTATAAAATTTTTTTTTTTTCAAATTGAAATAGGTTCAAATGTTGCTGATTGTAATAAAGATGTATCCTGATATGGTACCAGGACATAGATGTCAGCAACTACTTCCCACATGTAACTTGACGAGGATATGTCCAGGGAATAGCTCCTTTAAGTAACATGTATACAGGTTTAAGTCTGTGCATATTTGTATGTAAATGAAACATTTACAAAGGACAATGACACACCTCAAACATGTGATAAATAAAAACCATGGTCCAGATTCACTCTGAAAAAAATGAGTAACAGATGTTATAAGAAAATTAAAATGAAGACTTCTGATTGTCATGCAAATATTCTGTCACAAAATATTCTGTCATAAAATATTCTGTCACATTTGTAGCTTGAAGTGCTATGACATCAGACATGGTTCAACTTGTGCTTTGTTTCACAGAAGCCACAGTAGTTAGTTTAGCAGTGAATAGCTTTCCATAGCAGTCCTGAAGTGCCTTTAATTAATAATTTGGAGCAGGATGGCATTTTAGTAACATAGTTCTTCACAGCCATAAGAAGCCTTACAGGAAGGAGGAGAAAAGGAGGAGGAAGAGAAAGAGAAAGAGGAAAAGAAAGAAGGATAGTATGGAGAGGGGAGAGAGGGAGGAGGGAGAAGAGGAAGAGGAAAGAAGGAGGGAAGAAGAGGAGGAAGAGGATGAGGAGGAGAAGAAGAAGGAGGAGGAGGAGGAGGAAGAAGAAGACAAGGCTATGTTAAAAAAGAATAATTTCTTAGAAGTGTCGAGGGGAACAGATGATTAATTTTAAAATAAAACATGCACAAACCACAAACCACAAAAGGGTTTTATCTATTGGGGAGAAATATGGCATGATCAGAATCTCCTAAGATCATTATCCTGCCCTTCTGACCAATCAGCTTTATTCTTATCAACGAAATCACAAAGTTAGTGACTCTGAAGCTCTGGGATAGATGGGATAAATGGAATGTTTTGGGTTGTTAAAATTTCTTTTATTTATTGCATTTCTCTCTCTGTCTCTATGTCTCTGTCTGTGTGTGTGTGTGTGTGTGTGTGTGTGCGCGTGTATGTTTCTCTCTTTCACACACACACACACACACACAGAGAAAGAGAGAAAGAGAGAGAGAGAGAGAGAGAGAGAGAGAGAGAGAGAGAGAGAGAGAGAGAGAGAAACACACAGAAAGAAAGAGGGGGGAGGGAAGGCGTCTTTTCCAATCAGCCTACCTCTCACTTTTCTGAGGCAGGTCAACTTGTCTGAGCCTTTCCTTCATGGATTAGTGGGATTAGTGAGGCTGCATGAACAGAGAGCCCTACAGACCTGCTTCTCTCAGTTTCCCTGAAATGTGCACTACTGGCTTCATCTTTTTATGTGTGTGCCAGGGATTCACACTTACGTCTTTAGGATTGCATGCCCAATACTTTACTGACTGAGTCATATCTGACGCTCCTATGTTTACAGTTGCTTAGAGGGCCAATCTGCAGAACCTATCTTTGAATTCAGCATTACAAAGAGAGCTTCAATGCGCCTGTTCTCATATATCATTGTAAAGGTGCATAGTCCCTCACACTAACATCACAGCAAAGGAAAGAACAGTAAACACTGTGGCAAGGCCTGTCGAACTTGTAATACTTCAGAAATTTAATTTGTGGAAAATTTGAAACTGGCATGGCTTCATAATCCTAGAACTAAAATAATGAATCAAACCGCTGAGATGCATCTTTCTTGATAAATTTACATTCAGCTTGTTAAAAATAATTTGAGACATAAAAGGCACAGCACCCAAACCTATTGGTGATGAAACTTGTCTGTACTCCAATAAACAAAGATTTATTTAATGCAAATATGGGAAGTAGAGGAGTGAAAACCAGAAGCACAAATAACCTTTACTTCCCAGGGATGTGGTGACTAGCCTGTAGCCCAAGACTCACTCACAAAAAAAAGAAAGGATGATGATTCCAAAGATAATAGCACTTAATATACAATCATGAGGATATGAATTCAAATCCCAGCCAAAAGACTAAAACATGAGCATGGTAGACCAGTACTCTGAAATGTAAAGACAGCAGGATACCTGGGGTTTGCCAGCCAGCACTCGAATTCTAGCTTCTTAAAGGAAATTTTTCATAGAAAAATAAGCCCTAGAGAAATAAGGTAGGAAACTTAAGGCCTTCTGGCCCAACTATGTACATGTATAGGCAAATGTAAACACATACATGTGAACATATTTCACTTGTATAACACAAATATGTATAAGCACACTTAAAGACAGAGAATCCCCTCAGAGAAGCATGTATGGGGATGTATTACCATATGAAAATACCTTTGCATGAAGAATGAAGCAACTTAGTGTCACCACCTTGCAGTATAAATCATCACAGATATTATTTTTGGACATTTGACATTTATTCTTTCTTTTTACTGCTAATAGTGCAGCCTATATGTTATATTGCAATGGACCTCTTCTCACTGTATCCATATATTTTGGGCATAGTTGATACATTTAAGCTCTGAAATAAGCATGTACTTGGTATACTGCCAGCAGTTAACAGTAAACTCAGGACTAAACCAGAATTCTCTAAGTAAAGCAGTCTCTCGCTTTGATGTGAAAATATGACAAGCAGGTGACTGACATGAGGATACACAACACAGAGACACAACGAAGGCAAGAACAAAGAAAGAGGTACCCTCAAGCGTGCACCTTCCCTATTTCCTGATCCTTTAAAATGCTATTGATGATAACTCTAAAGAGGCTTGGAAATACTCTGTGGCTTATTTGTTTACTGTATAGTCTATTGTAGCCTAGACAGACATGGAAGTCTTTTAATCTCTTATCCCCCTGTTTCAATTTAGTGAAGCATTTCTCAGGATGTTGTTTAACAATTTCTTAAAGTACAATACACTAAAACAATTAAAGGTTGGGCATAATTAAATTAATTAAGATTTAGGTAACTATTGTAGAACTTTTAATAACAAGTTTAGCTCCACAGAAGCTTTTCCAATATGCACACTGAATGCAGTTCTGTAGCTCTCTGTCCATGTTGTTATGAAAGGCCCATCCCAGACATCCTACCTTTAAGGGAGTGATGACAAATTTTACTCACTCGTGTTCAGCTGACTGGGCTAGACAGAACTCATTCAATTTGTCTGGAATCTTTCTATATCATATTAAGTATTATACTATAATGTATCCCAGTATCCTCTATCAGGTTTCTCATCACTCAAATTACTATAAGTGTTTACTTGCCATCTGGTCCTGGTCCCTAGAGTAATTCCATTTGGTTTAGGATACCCTCGTCATTACATCTTACTGCCTACTTAAGTTACTACTGTCTGCTTTGCAATGCTGCACTAAATAAACTATCTCAAAACTCAAGGTTATAAAATTCAAGTACATTGTTTGGCTATATGGCTACAGTTTGTTTTCTTCCAAGGAATAGCATGTGTCTGTGGAAAGGGACACATGTACAGGAACTCAGTGCACTTTTGAGAAAAGACTGGAATTATCAAAGGTAAATGAATTGACATAATAATTTTTTTCACAAATATTCTCAGCAAATGCCTCTATAAATAAACCCATACTTTCCAAGGGTTATAATTTCTTACTGTTTTAAGTTAATTAGAATCTTGGAGAACTTTTCCATGTTGCTTCATGGTACGTTTTGTGTTTATTCTTACATTGCCCAAGGAATGTTCCTTTGTTTAAGCAGGTCACCACAACCTTTATGGATCTCTACTAGTTTCACATTAGATAGGGCAAATGTAGCCCAGGAAATGTTATATAAATGTATCAATAACATTGCTTTATTGTATCGGTTAATGAATAAAGCACTGTTGGCCAATAGGAAAGCAGATAGGCAGGACTAGGACACAAAGGTTTCAGGAAGAGGTAAGAGGAGATTCAACATGTAGGATAGGGAGAGTAGAACTCTGGCCCCTCTCTCTGGTAAGATAAGACTACATGAAAATAATTAGATTAATAGAAATGGGTTAATATTTAAGACAGAGCTAGCCAATAAGTAAAGCTAGAAAAAGGCCAACAGCATTACATCGAATACAGCGTCTCTGTATTTGATACATGGCTGGTGTGGCTGTTAGACCAGGCCAGTGGGAAAAACTGCTCATAACATTGTTACAGTAAGATAACATAGAATCTGCAGAGGAAATAAGAGTGAGGGGATGAAGTATATCTGCAGTCAGGAAGAAGAAAGAGATAAACAATGGTGCTCAGCTCACTTTATCTTTTTATTCAGTTTAGGAGACTATCCCATAGAATGAATCTGCTCATTTTGACTAATTGAATTTGGAAACTCTCTAACAAACATACTCAGAGCCTTGTCTCCTAGTTAGTCCTGTGTTTTGTCAAGCAATCAATATTCACAAGAACAGTATAAAAGTTTGAAGTAGTATAATTGATACTCACGTATAACTATAAGATTCCAGTGAGAAACAGAAGAAAAGAATTGTATATTTATTAGAACACAAAGAGTAGAAATCAATGACACCACACAGTGTGAATTTTAGAGGGTTTTTCCAATTTAATGGTCGAAAATGTACTGAGGAAACACAAAGATCAGAACAGCATGGAATACTCTGAAAAACCTACTTTTCATAATATGTAAAAAAATATATACATTATGATGAAGGTTTCATACACTCCTTGGCTTTTATTAATTTCTTCCTAGGAAATGCTTTGATGACATGGACATCTTTTTGTTTCTGGCTATTATGCTTCCAAGTTATCACTAGTTAATGCGATCATTACATATTCATATATCTATTAATGTCATAAAATGCCCCTAATGATGTTGTCAATGAAAACATCACCAAGTTGTACCTTAAACTACCAATTACTGGAGACACGCTAACATGGTTCCATTGAAGAGATCAGGAAAAGTAAAAACCATAGTTGATCCACATCAGAGACTAAAGGGCCAGATTTCATGAATAAAATCACAGCAAAATAAATTACTTTGGAGATTGGGGAGATGTCTGAGTCACTATAGTGCTTTCTGCAGATGCCAACCCTTCCCAACAACTCTAGTAGCCTCCACAGACCCAGGTAGAGTCTACTCCAGTCTGAAGAAAAGGTGAGTGATTTGCCTCCCAGCCCTACTAACCCAGTATATCCCATGTTCCTCTTCCTTGTTCACATTTCTGGGCAGCTTTACTGGATGCCAGGCTGGTCTTAGGGGTCCCCAGGAAAGAAACCAGCTACTGAACACTAACACTCTTTAAAAGACTCAACAATCCCAGGATGCACTCCCTTTCCTGAACTCCATATTATGGTCTACAACTTTGGCTGAAAACTTCAACTTTATTGGAGGCTAGGCCTTTAAATATGAAGACCCAAAGGATAAAAACAAAATAAAACTAACCAGCATAGATGCCTTACATGACATAAGACTCACCAGTCACCAGAACACTTGGACAATTAGTACAAAAAACCACAGCAGAAAAGAAACCAAAGAGCAAACTGCCTACGCAACAAAGACATACAGGAATCTCCACCTAAACCTATAATCATCCCAAATCCAGATGCCTAAACACCAGTATAAGAACACCATCAATGCCGAGCAATCCTACAACAGCAAAAGGTGAACATTGCATTGCAGCTGAAGTAAAAGAAATCAATCTTCAAAATAACTTTAGGTAAATGATAGAGTTCTTAACAGAGGAAGTAAAAAATAATCAGGAAAAGGCAAACAAAAACTTGGAGGAAATAAATAAGTCCTGTAAAAAATTCCAACAAAGCAAGGAAGTTAGGTGCACCCACAAAACAGGTAATAGTCACAAACCAGCAAAATCAAAGTAAATCACACACACACACACACACACACACACACACACACACACACACACTCCTACTACCAGCACCACCACCAACAACAAAATAATAACAGGAATTAATAGTCATTTTTCATTAATAGCTCTCAATATCGAGGAATTTAACTCACCAATTAAAAGACAGGTTAATAGTATGGATACAAAACAGGATTCATTCGTGTGTTGCATATAAATAAAAAAGTCACCTCTACTTCAGAGATAGATGTTACCTCAGAGTAAAGGATTGGGAAATAATTTAGTCAAATGGACCTAAGAAGCAAGCTTTTGTAGTTATCCTAGTATCTAACAAAATAACTTCAAATAAAAATTAATCAAAAGAGATGGAGAAGGACATTTCATATTCATCAAAGGAAAAAGTACATGAAGATGATGTCTCAGTTCTTCTCAGCACCTCATGGAACCTTCTCCAAAACTGACCATGCACTTCATCAAAAAGAAAATCTCAACAGATGCAATAAAATCTAAATAACTCCCATATATCCTATCAGATCATCATGGATTAAAGCTGGAGTTCAACAACAACACAGACAACTTAAAGCCCACAAACACATGGAAACTTAACAACTCTCACATGAATTACCATTGACTTTAGGAAGAAAGAAATAAAGACTCAAAACTCCATAGAAGTCAATGAAAATGAATGCACAGCATATTCAAAGTGCTGCTAAGAGTAAAGTTCATAGTATTAATGCCTGCATAAAGATTTTGGAGAAATCTCAAGCTAGCAACTTAATGGCTCATCTGAAAACTGTAGAGCTCACCCAGGAGGAGTAGATGACAGGAAATTATCAAACTGAGGGTTGAAATCATAAATAGAAACAAAGGAAATAATACAAAGAATAAAGAGTTGGTTTGTGGAAAATCTAAAGAAATGAAAAATTTTCTTGATAGATGCTATGTGACAATATTAAATCAAGAGCAAATAAATAATTTAAATGGATGTATAACTGCTAAGAAAATAGAAACATTTATAAAAGGCCCATCCCCCAAGGAAAAGGTCATGTGCAGATGGTTCTAGCACAGAATTCTATTAGATTTTCAAAGAAAAGCTATTCCCAACATTCTTCAAGTCATTCCACAAAATAAAAACAGAAGGAACATTGACACAATCTTTTTATGAGGCCATAGTCACCATGATACTCAACCATACATAGATTCAACAAAGACAGATAATTACAAGCCAATTTTTCTCATGAATTTTGATGCAAAATTACTCAGTAAAATACTCACAAACCAAATTTAAGAAAATGTCATAAAGATCATCCACAATGATCAGGCAGGCTTCATCCCAGAGATGCAGGGATGATTCAATATTGAAAAGCTGTCAATGTGATCCAACATATAAACAAACTAAAAGAAAAAGTATGTGATGCTTTCATTACATACTGAAAAAGCCTTTGACAAAAATCCAACACCCCTTCATGATAAAAGTCTTGGAGCAATCAGTGATACAAGGAACACACCTAAACATAATAAAGTTAATCCAAAGCAAGCCAACAGTTCACACTGTTAAATGGTGATAAATTTGAAGTAATTGCACTAAATTCAGGAATAGGACAATGTTTTTAACACTCTCCATAGCTATACACTATAGTACTTGAAGTTCTAATTAGAGCCATATGACAACAAAAGGAGATAAAAGGGATATAAATTTGAAAAGAGGCCAAAATATCATGCTTTACAGATGATATGACAGTATACATAAGCAACCCCAAATAATCTACTGGGGAACTCCTACCACTGACAAATGCCTTTAGAAAAGTGTCTGAATACAAGATAAACTGAAAAAAATTCAGTAGCCCTCCTTTATACAAATGATAAAAGGGTTGGGAAAAAAGAGTTCAGAGAAGCAACACACTTCACAAAAGCCACAGATTATAGAAAATATCTTGGTGTCACTCTAACCAAATAAGTAAAAAATCTGTTGCCAAGAATTTCAAGTCTTTGAAGAAAGAGTTGGAGAAAATATCAGAAGATGAAAAGATCTCCCATGTGCATGGATCAGTAGGATGAACATAGTAAAAATGAGCATCTTACTAAAAGCCATCTATAAATTCAATGCAATCCCCATAAAAATTCCAACACAATTATTTACAGATCTTGAAAGATTAATAATACTTAATTTCATATGAAAAAAACCCAGGATAGGTACAACAATCTTGTAAAGTAAAGGAATTTCTGGAGGTATCACCATTCCTGATTACTATAGGTAGCTATAGTAATAAAAACCTCATAATGTCAGAATAAAATCAGACAGGCTGAACAATGGAATAAAATCAAAGATCCAAATATAGAGCCACATGCCTATGGATACCTGATTTTTGACAAAGAAGCCAAACTTACACAATGAAAATAAGAAAGCATATTCAACAATGTAGCATTACTCAGATGTGAAAAGCAATGTCATAATGAAATTTGCAGGCAGAAGGAAGGAACTAGAGAAAAATCATGCTGAGAGATGTAACTCATACACAGAAAGAGAAACATTGTGTGTATTCTTTTATAAGTGTATATTAACTATAAAGTAAAGGGTAGCCATGATATGATCCACACACCCAGAGAGTCTAGGTGACAAGGAGGGCACAGGGCAGGGGATTAATGGATCACTCTGGGAAGGGGAAATAGAAGGATTCATGTGGGCGGACTGGGAGCAGGTGGGAACTGGATGGTGAGAAATCAGGTTGGGGGAATGGATGAAGGGGGAGAGTACTGAAGATGGTTACTAGAAAGGGGAGGAGGTTGATTCACGTTCATATAGAAACCTATTTCAAGGGAAACTCCCAGGAGTCTACATTGATGACACCAGCTAAGACTCCATAGATAGCTTGATCTGACCATCTCCTGTAACCAGGAGGCACTGAGACAACAGCCAGCCACACAACTGTTGACCTACAGTCTGTCCTGCCTATGGGATGTGCTAGGGGAAGGGTGCAACAGAGATTGTGGGAGTTGACAACTAATCACTGGTCTAGCTTGAGACCCATGGCATGACAGTGAGCACACCACATGCCATTGCCTAGAGTGCTAGGACACAGAGGCTGAATGGCCCAGAGACCTAGAGTAGAGCCAAACATGACTGGAGAAAAATAATTCAACTTAGTGATGTCTAATGATATTCTTCTATACTCATAGATTGGTGACTACCCCGATTGTCATCAGAGACCTTTCATCTGGTAACTGATGAGAACCGATGCAGAGACCCATATGCAAACATTAGCCTGAGCTCACGGAGTCCTGCTAAAGACATGGAGGGATTTTGAAAAGCCTCAAGAGTCATGCATATCACAAGAAAACCCACAGAATCTGCTAACCATTGCTCATAAGAACTCACAGAGTCTAGACTGACAACCAGGGAGCCTGTGTGGGGCTGACCTGGGCCCTCTACATATATATGACAGTTGTATAATTTGGTTTAATTGTGGGACTCCTAGAAGCAGGATCAAGGGATGTCCATAATGCTTTGGCTGGCTTTTAGAAACTTATTCTTCATATCCAGTTTCCTTGTCCAATCCTAATACATGGGAAGGTGCTTACTGTTACAGCAACTTGATATGGCATGCTTTGTAGATACCCTTGTGAGGCCTGCCCCTTTCTGAACAGAAACAGAGAAGGGGTGGATGGGGAGGTCAGGGAAAGTAACTGGGAGGGGAGGACAGAGTAAAAACTGGAGTCAGGATGTGTGTTGGATTGTAAGAAAATGCCCCCCAAAGTGGGTGTGGTCTTTTTGGAGGAAGTGTGCGACTGTGGTGGCTGGTCCGGCTTCGAGGTCTTGTTCTTCAGTTTTGCTCAGTGTCACAGTCATCTTACTGCTGCCTATAAGATGTTCGACTCTCAACTACTACAGCAGCATGCCTGCACTGAGCCATGAGCCTGCTACGATGATAATAGACAGAACCTTTGAACCTGTAAGCCACCACCTCAATGAAATGTCTTCTTCATAAGAGTTGACAATAGAAATCCAAACTAATAAGATAGTACGTAAAATAAATAAATTTAATTATTTTTTTGTAATTTGGGTGTTTCATTATCACTCTAGGTATTACTCATAATTGATATTTTTATCTACTGCCCCAATTAAATAAAACTGTTGGAGATCAAATGAAATGATTTAGTGAACTCTATGATTATAATTTTGTCATCACAGACTTTTATCATTAGAAAATGAGAAGCAATTGAGATTTTGCACAGATCTACCCATTGAAGGGAAATTTCACAATGGTTAAAAATCATTCCCTAAAGTACACTTTAGTCATGACTTAAGGTGTACAAATGAACTCATTGCCAAAATAGTAAAGGGAGCAATGGAAAAGATATGTGAATAAGGGGACCGTGTACAAAAAAAAAGAAACAATATTATTAAAAGTAGAAGGAAATAGATTACCTACTTACATGATAAAGTAAATGTTTGCAGTAATGACTTTGGGGGGTGAGTTTAGGAAAGTTCTAGTTTCATTTCTGTTTCTGTAAAAATATGTTGAGAAAAATCAGTTCATGGGAGGAATGTTTTAGTTTAGCTCATGATACCAGGTTGTGTTCCATCCTTGTAAGAAAGTCAAGACAGGGTCCTAAAGCAGCAGTTACATCCACAGAGAAGGGGTGAGAGAGATAAACATCACCATGATCGATAATCTTGGTACTTTCTCTACTTTTATGTGTTCCAGGTCCCCAGACCAAGGAATTATGTTGCCCCCTTTTAACTGAATCTTCTTATATCAATTAAGGCAACAAGACAATTCTCTACTTACATGCCTATAGACCAACCTGGTATGAACAGTCCCTCTGTGAGACTCTGCTCCCAGATAATTACAGATTGCATAAAGTTGACAATTAAAGTATCCATCCCTGGCAGGCCTTGATGATGCACACCATTAATTTAAACACTCCAGAAGCAGGGGCATAAGATTTCTGTGAGTATAAGACAGTCTGCTCTACATACTGAGTTCTATTCTGGCCAGGACTATCTAGTGAGACCTTGTTTAAAGATAAATAAATAGAAAAGAAAAGCAAAAGAAGGAAGGAAGGAAGAAAGGAAGGAAGGAAAATAGGAAAATGGAAAAATAAATTACCTTGAAAAGTAGGCATTTTCATTTTATAGAAATCAGTGTACATTACTTTTGCTAAACATATCAAATCAAACAAATTATAAAATTCAAATAAGAAACATATTCTCAGAACTCTTTAGTTCTAGGATCATGTTTTCCCATTAAGTTGGAAAGATATCTAAATATATGGGATGAGATATATGTATATAGCCATTTTCCAAGTCATATATGAATATATGGAACAAACATGACTTCCAACAAGTTGTATTGTTATTTTTCCAGTTCTCCTTCAATGTGTCTTCTAGTAGCTAAAGGGTATTACAAACCCTAAGTCCTCACTCTTATATAATTTACTATGGTGTCTTTAGAGAAAATAGCTTAAAGATTGAAGATCAGAACCGATCCTTAATGTCTATAATGTAGACCTTCAATAAAGTCAGATAGAAAAGTACATAGTAGCACAGTATGGAAGACAGCAGAACCTGCCAGTTGTAAGACAATGGAGATATATTTTGGAGTCAAGAGCTCCCAGACTCTTAATTACAGCTCTTGTATTATAGTTTAATATTGAAATATAGACTGGGATAGTGGACGAGAGTCCTGATCCTGATGGCTGGGACCCACTAAAATCAAGGTAGGTCTAGCAACATGTCTGGCATTCCAGATAAAGTACCAGGAGGAAGTAGCAGAGCTCACTGGAGGTAGAAAGGTACCTACCTAGTTTAACCTAATCTGAGAGCCCTTGTTTCATTTTGAAACCCTGCCTCAGTAAGTAAAATGTACAGCTATTGAGCAAGGAAAATTGGCAGCTCCCAAGCTCCACATACCTATGTGACACACACACACACACACACACCATACATACACACCCACACATAAGTGAATAAAACATCACAAATATTCTTTTCAATAAATGCATATACAAGACATCCATGTGAGATTTTGTCAACAATAAAGAAAATTATAAGAATTTTGATAAAAAAAATGGGAATGTCTTCTTTTACTAGATTTAAGTAGATTAGCACTGGAAAGCATGCAAACTCATATTTAAAAATAAAATAAAACCCAGACTGCTGTGTTTTGAAGCAAGGTGCTTTATGGAAAGCCAGAGATACAGCATTCTCAATTTATGTCTTTGGAGACTTTCAAAGTACTAGTAAATATTTTACTGACCATTTTATGTTTTTTAGTAAATGAAGTGCATAAAGCACTAGAGAAATGGGAAAAAATGTTATTCTATTTCAATTTTATAACCCCTCTCACATTAGAGGTGTGAGTTTTTCTGTAATGTGTAATGATACAGTACATCGATTCTAATGGTGTGTATTATAATATTCAGAATTCTCAAAGCACAAAGTAATAAAATGTCTTCCAGTACACCTATAATTTGTAACTTCACAAAATATAAACAGGATTATATACATAATGGAAATAAACCTTTTAAAATACTCCTATCTGCTGCTTTGACAAGCAAGAAAACTTTTATATTATCAGTGGCTTGAGAATGTGTAATTAAGTTTCAATATTAAAACCAAAACACTTCAATGGTACAATAACAGTATCACCATGAATACAAAACAATGCAGGTAAAATGTCAGCCTAGAGCATGAGTATAATCTCTTCGTATGAACCCAATATGTAGTGTAAAACTCAAACAAGGCAGGCAATCATTGTGGAATGATTTCTCATGACCACTACATTAGGTACACATCAATGGCATATTCCACCAACAAGGATTATGGCAAATGGCATTCTCTCTATGCTTTCTATACATACATTTTGTGACTTTCTTCATATCAATATGACTTTATAAAAAGGAAAAATCAGTGATGAAAATATAGTGGAAGAATACAAACAATAAAATCATGAGGCTTACAAAGCATGAAAGCCTCTCTCCTCACTGCTTGGTGTAAGGATATAGCATAGACATGACAAAGATGAACGGATTGACTTTTGTCATTTTATTTCAAAATTAGTATCCGTCGGGTGTAGTGCTTTCCATGTGGAATATCTCCTTGAGGCTCCTGTGTTCTCAGCACCAGTTCCCAATCTGGTGGTACTGTTGGAGAAGGCTGTGGAAATTTTAAGAACTAAAGATTCATTGTAGGGAGTGGGTAATAGGGCTGGGCCTTTAGGTTTTGGAGTCCAGCCATGTTTCAGTGCCCTCTTCAATATCTAACATGAGATTCAGTAGTTACTACCTGTCATCTGCATCCGCAGCTTTCTCTGTCATGGTTAACACTGAGAAATGTAAACGGAAAGAAATCCTTACTCCTTTAAGTTGCTTATTTTCTGTACACAACATTTTATCAATTATTTGGGAACTTCATATATGCATGTGGCATATTTTGGTCATATTTACCAATCCTCTTTGCCCCAACTCCTTCCAAATCTACCCAATTTCCCATCTAACTCCCAAATTCATATGTTTTTCTTTTATTTAGATTGTTTATAACCTGCTAGTTCACTCTATGCTCGCCATGCACTCATGGAATGAGACACTCACTGGGGGATGGTTCATCCACCAGGAGCAATCGATACCCTTAAAGAAAAGTGATTTTCTTCCCACAGCCACCATCTACTCTCGGCTTGGAGTGAGAGCTGATAACCTCTTCATCCCTTCCTGCTGGAATGCTGATTGGATTGCAATTGTGCAGGTCTTATAAGGCAACATTCGAAGAAATTACATCTGTGAAACAGGCCTGGTGTATCCACAAGACATTGTTCTGTCCTGTCCCTCCCCAATCTTAGGTTTTTATACTCTTTCTATTAATTTCTTCCCAATGGAACCTGTGACCTGGGTGTGGTGGGCAGGTGATATTGATGTTTTACCTAAGTTGCTTATTTTGGGGTATTTGTCATGGCAATGAAAAAATTAACTCTCAACATATTTCTATGTTCTATTTTTTTTTTATCTCAACCACTCCTGGCTATCTAGAAGAGTCTTGAAATGCTTGTGGTTTGTTTTAACAAACAACTCTTTTCAAATAAGCAAATAAGCCCTAGATCATCCCCAAAATAAATACCAACCTCCAAGCACATAAGTGATTTCTTTGGTCAGTTCATCTGAATGCTTTTCAATTTTGACAGGAATCATATCGAACATTTCATTCTTCCTTGCGTGATTTAATGTAGTTCAGTTAGCAGAGTGATTGCCTGATATTCCTATTCAGTGCCTAAAGGCACATAAAATGGACTTGGTGGCAAATACCTATAATTTCACCATGCATAAAACAGGAAAGAAGGATTAGAAGTTTGAGGTTAACCTTGGCTATACAGAGAAAGAAACTAAAAATTAAAATAAAAGCTTATCAAATGGAAAACAAATCTTACTAATTTCAGATAGTGACTATAATCTTTGCATTCATGTTTGCCTTGGGCTTCTTTATGATTCTTCAAAAGGGGATAAAATGGTCTCCACTGAGAGAATTTTGTCATCTTCTGATTAAATGAAGCTATTAAAACACATTTTGTGTCTCAGGTACTACATAATTCTGTGGAAATGTAATTTTATAAAGAAACAATAATTGAGACACAGCTTAATTTTGGGAGGTATTGGTCCACAGGATGAAACTAAACCACACTGGCCCCTTGTTCCTGGTTTCTCTCTTACATACTCATTCCACACCTTTGGAATAATGTTTACCCTGGGTATCTAAAGACTGAAGCTACAGTCTATTGTGATTGATGGAGCTTTCAAGTGTGGACTGTAGTTTCAGACTTTCTAAGGAAAGTGCCTTGCTGGGCAAAGACTGCCTCGCTGACACCATGCTGGTTGAGCTTCAATGAAGCCCTGGTTTCTATCCTCATCACCACAGAAAGCCTGTTAGCAGCACAAATCTTGTTAAATGGCTAGCTTTGCTTTGTTCCCCTCTGATAAACCATGTATAATTTACAGATGGCTTTTACTTTAAGAGTTATTGGCTTGTCTGGCAGAAAAAGCTTTGAGTTTTTAGTGTTGCTGAGTTTTTAGTGCTATAGATAAATGCAAGGAAAGGATGCTATCAAATTCATAGCAAGGGCCTCAACGGATATGTGTGGGATGATCCTCAATTCTGCTGCAGTGGGGTGAGATTTTAGGAAAGTTAACACTAGTGAATCCATGAGCTGAGTAAACTTACGCAGTTCTGCACTGAAGCAGAGAAGGTGATTGGTAGAAAAGTGGTCAATCTATGGGGTGGTAAAAACTTTTTTTTTTTAGTATTGTAATGTAATACAATCTCTGTGTTTTCCATTGAATGCTTGGACTTAGAAAAGATGTTTCTATGATTCCACAGTCACGTCTAGATTTGGGATGCGTTCAAATTTAGAGTACTTCATCTTAGAAGACCAGTGTGAACTTTCTATAATGATAACCTTTTTAAAAAAATGCCTACATTTTTTTCTGATAATATTTGTACTTGCCAGGGCTATCAAGTTACAATGCATTGGTCTCTTTTTACTCTGACCAAGTACCAGTGTTTACTATTAAAATAGAACTGTTTTTTTTTCAACTTACAGACAAGACATTAAAGTAATACCATTTCACATTATGTTAGTAGGTACATTATCCAGAATAAGAAATACCTGCAAGTCCAAGCTTACAATTACGTGACTAGTTGACACTGAGACTGTCATTTTCCCAGATCAAAATGAATAAATTATTTTTAAAATAAAAGAATACATTATCCAGCACCTTCACTATGGAAAACACTTGGTAGAAATAAATCATATGCTTATATGCTAAGAGATTACATCATTTTTTTTAATAACCCAGTATGTGTAGCATGTATGTTTTCCGCCAGGCCGCTGCCAGCCTGCCCACCACTGGTCTGGTGCACAGGCACCAAATAACACTCAGAGACTCCGTATTTGATACAATCATGTTGGCCAGTTACCATTATTGTTTATGGGCTAGCTTTGTCTTAATTATTAACCCATTTCTACTTATCTAAATATTTCCATGTGGCTCATCTTACCAGAGATCAGCGGCCCTGGCATCTTGATTCCTCTAGGCTCTACATCCTGACCCCTCCCAATTACTTCCTCCTTCCTCCTAGTTTCTTAGTCCCGCCTATCTTGCTTTTCCATTGGCCCAACAGTGCTTTATTGTTTAATCAGTATGAGAAACATATTTACAGAATAACATCTCCCATCAAGTATGTATTCCAGAATACTTGCATAGAGTGTTGCTGTAGGGCCACATACCTATACAGGATAAAGAAAGTGTCTTTGCTTGTATTGGTTTATAGGTACCAATAAGTTGCATATTACATAGCCATTCACAGACAGTATCACACTTTTGTTCCCCACTCCAAGAATGTTCTTTGGGCAACTATAATCATACTTTGATATTCCATGATTATTTGCACACTTTAAGGGTAAGAAAGCAATATATTCACTTAGTAAGCATTGTTCAAATTTATGAAGGATATCTCAACACTTCTTGTAATTTCAAACTACTGCAAAAATAAATTTTTGCTATACTGTTACTTATTTTGTAATTTTCTCATAGGATTGTCCATTTGAAAACTGTTTATAATTTTGTACCTGTACAGCATACATGCTTAACACTGTAACTCCCTAACTCAGCTCCACTCCCAACCCTGAATATATCCCTTCCTCAATATATGTGAAAAATGTTCTTATATATTCTTTTGTTCTGTGGTCCACAGTTATACAGAGCCATCTATGTGACCATTGGTTTAGAGATATTCTTTGGATTCAGGTGGACTCAACAGTTGTTCAAAACTAAATACAGTGATTCCCCATCCTAGAAACTATCAAAGATTAAAGGTAAGACCCCATGCATGAATAAGACTGTGATTAAGTATAGGCCTTCCAGGCCTCTTTGTCTATAAAACCACTTCCATATTTGAACTTTTGGTTCAAATTCTATTTACTTATTCTTCATCTTTAATGCAGGCGTCATTGGTGTCAGCCTTCATTTCCTTGATGATGAATAGGGTTGAGTTACCATTTCACATATTTCTGGCAACTTGTATGTTGGAGAAATACCTTTTCTGTTTTTCTGTAATTTGTTTGTTTGTTGTTCAGTTTTATTCTTCTCCTTATACTACATTTGTTTTGCAAATAGTTCTCTCTGTTTTGTAGCTTAGTTTGCCATTGGGTTGCATACTTCCTTTGCTAAACTGGAAGTTTTTCAGCAGGCTGGAATCTAATTTGTTATGGTTTGGTTCAGTGTCAAAAAAAATGTTACTGGAAATGCTATTTTCAAAGACTTTTTGTCAGATCACTAATCTTAAAACATAGAGTTGACACTTTGGTGGTATACAACTACAGTCCCCCAAACCTATAAGCTAGATAATCTGAGCTTTTAAACTCCTTTCTAAATACTATAAAGCTTATTTAATTTCCAAAATTGTACAAAAACACATATATAATATAACAAAATTAGTTAAGGAAAAAATTAAATCTTAAAAAATACTAAATCTTATAATTGATTTGACTATAATTGCATTAATGACTCAAATTGATACAGTATTGTTTCTTTTGTCAACAAATGTTATAAATCTTTTAATTAATTTTCTTAGAAAATTTTTAATAAATATCTATAATTATCTTTTTGAGTTCAAGGAATTTTTGTGTATAATTAATTAATGTTGATGAGCAATGTAGTACTAGAGTTTGATTATTTAATGTGTGAATGAATATTGTACTGTTAAAAGCAAAATTTGTGAATGCCTGTTAGCTGTAGAATATGTTTCCAAAGATATAAAGCAAATCTGTGTAGCATAAAATTTTCTACACATATCTACACATTTTAAAATTCTGAGTATAAAGTAACATTCTTGGTTGTGCCAGGGTAGCCTATAGAAACATGTTCAAGTAGAGAGAAAGTAAAGATTTTATATAAATACTGAGCAGTCAGAAAGGGAAGGCAAGAAGGAATTAGATGCTGCACCCCTGGGTTTTGTTACATTGTCTTTTGAGGATGTTGAACTCAGAAGTAAGTATAAGGTCTACAGAAACTGACAGGACACTCTTGAACAGCCTTTAATTTCTTAGCAGTGTGAAAATAACTTTAAGCAAAACTAAAATTTCAATTTAGTCCCCTGATGATGTGGAAGGTAACATCTTTGATGGTTTGGGGAGATGGCTTATTCTGTAAAGTGCTGGTCACACAAGCTTAAGTACTTGAACTGAGATCCATAGCAACCACTTTAATGCAGGTGTGGCCTTACATGTGTGAAATTTCAGACTAAGAGAAAGAGAGAATATGGTCTATCAAGTCACTGGGCAGTTAGCCTAGTTGAATTACCAAATCAAAGCCTAGTGAAAGATTATGTATCAAAGAAATAACACAGAAAATGAGGAAAATATTCTATATGAACTCTCTTTCTCATACACACACACACACACACACACACACACACACACACACACACACACACACAGGTGCACAACACACCAGGGCTCTACTCATTGAAGGGGTACTTTTAAAGAAACAGGCAAAAGTCACTTGCACTGGGAGACATCAGGGAAAGGAGGGAAGCCTGAGGCTATCAGGATACGATCATTAAATGTAAGAGTGAGAGCCTGCGCTGAGGTGGTAAAATGGGACAGCTGAAGGAGAGACAGATGAATAGCACTTCCACAGACGGATGGGCAGATCTGTACTGGCAGGGAAGGAACCCGGGACAAAAGCGACCCTTCTCTCCGGAGCCTGGGAAACAGCCAAACAGAGCCCATTCATTTTGAGAGGAGAAAGTCCCCTATTATTCCTCAGAAAGATTTATCTTTGCAGCTTGGCAGTCACAATGGTATATATTTAAAGACACAAACCTATCACTGTCACTCCCATTGTGAGCTACTCTGGGAATTTCAGGTACCCCATAGTGGAGTCAATAGCCCAGTAAAATAAATGTTCCCTTTTAATCTTCAACTGCACAAGGAGGTGTTTATTATGTCAGATTTTTTTTTATTTTACTCTGGGTCTCTGAGCTCATGTTGGGGACAATAGTTTCCTAGGGTGTTTTAGTGCGATGAACTATAACTCTCACAACGGTGACAGTTTAACAAGAGACAGGCAAACTATCATTTGCCAGAGAACAAACCTCTTTCCTAGGGTCCTCACAACATGGAGTCAACCAGGAGACTAAGTACTTAAAAGCAATAGAGGTGTTCTCACACTCCTCCCCAAACGATAGACAGCTTCCCCCTCATTTTTAAGGAATTTCTAAAAACAATCTTATTTATAAAATGCACTGGGATGATGTGCACCCCCAATTTGCCTCTTCTATTTCTCTTTCACTCATGACTTCCTCCTTCTCTTTATTCTTCTCATTGTCGTTGTTTTTGTTTCTTTTTCTGTCCCTGTCCCCATGTCCTCCCACTCACACTCATTCCCCTCCTCTTTCCCCTCTTCTTCCTCTTCCATTTTGTTCCTCCTTTATCTCAGCTCTTGTCTTCTCCCTTCTCTCTCCTCCTTGCCCCTCCTCCACCATTGGTCTTTTCCATCCCCCCACCTTCCTCCTCCTTTCTGCTTCTCTTCCACACCATGTTACTCCATTTTCACCCCTCCACTCTGACTTCTGCATGCTTTTGTTGCAGGAGGCCAAAGATGTTATGACTTTCCAATTACCATAGCAATGTTGTATCCAAATGAGAGCCTTTAACAGGAGCCCTACCCTTCACTGACTCTTACAATCTTTCTGTTCTGTCGGTGATGATGTTTTGTAAGCCTCAAAGGAGTTGGTGATACACATGTCTCATTTAAGCCTAAGCACTTAACAGTAATGTGTTCTCAGAACTTTGCTCAGCTTTCTGTCTCATCATTAACCATTTCTCTGCCAAGTGAAGCTTCTACACAGTTGCCTGTAGTCCTTTGAGTACAGCTGAAGTTTGGGGGCTTCCCCTGTCTGCTTTGGCATATCCATTGAAGTCCTATATCAGGCATGTTTGGGGAGTCATGCTGGTGACTTTCTGGGTGTAGAATTATCTCATTTTTTTCTACTCCATGTCTTCTGTACACCAATCAAATTCTACTCTGCATTGAAATAGAAGTTGCAAATTATTGGCCAGCAGACTCAATTAGGATAACAAAAAGATGTCTGTTCTAACATAAACTATTAATAATATGAATAGTCACTTAGAAAGTATAGTTAACTAATGTTCTAAAACAAAGCATCCTAGCTTCTCAAAAATAAAACAAATCAAACAAAAACCAATCATGAAAGTAAAGCTTCATTTGGAATCTTTCCCTCAACAGTTCAAGAGAGCAAATAATGAGTTATCTTTTGGAGGTAAAGTTCCATGCCAAAATATTTTTGTTATTATAAATAATAATAATGAAATAATAATAATCTATTTTTGACATCCTTGTCATAACTTCCCCCTAATCCTTCCCTCCCAGTTCCTTCTCCCTATGCCCCCTCCTCATAGTCCCATCAGAACACAATTTTCAGAGTCATTTTCTAGATACCAAGTAGATAATTACCAGGCTTTCCCAGCTATCATCAAAGGGGAACTACCCCATCGGCATTAGGCTTAGTTTCTGCATAGCACATTGTACTGTTCTTCAGAAAGTAGAAGCCAAGGACTTCAGCAACAAAATAGTCATCTGAGAGATAACCATGAAAACAGAGAAAAACCTATATTATGTCTAATTGATTGTCTCTCTTTTGGTGTATATGTGTGTGTTATCTGTTGGCCTGTGTGGGCACAGTATAAACACAGACTAGAACTTGACATTAGGATGTATTTGTTTATCACACAGATTCTCCTGTCTCCCAGAATAGCACTATGGTTACAGGCACACATGCTTAGTTTTATTAGGGCTTTTGGAAATCTGGACTCAAATACACTTGTGCACCACTGAGCCATCTTCTTAGCCAAGGCATCTCTCTGAAGACCCATCTCAAAAAATGTAATAAACTGTACCTCTAACTTTAGCCATTGTACTTGGTGTTTTAAAATATTAATTTTATTGTTGACAGATTGTGTGTGTGTGTGTGTGTGGATTAATCACACATGAATGCATGTGCCCCATGAAACAAGACAATGAATGCCCCTAAACCTGGAGTAACAGGAGGTATGGGAGGTCTGACCTGTGCTGATAACTAAACTTAGGTCTGCAAAAAAAGCTACATGCGCTTTAGCAATAAGCCATATATATATATATATATATATATATATATATATATGTATGTATGTATGTATGCGTGTATGTGTATGTGTATGTGTATGTGTATGTGTATGTGCATGTACATGTACATGTACATGTATATATATGTATATATGTATATATGTGTATATGTGTATATGTGTATATGTGTATATGTGTATATGTGTATATGTGTATATGTGTATATGTGTATACGTGTATATGTGTATATATTATATATGTATATATGTATATATGTATATGTATGTTTGTATGTATGTATGTATGTATATATGTATATATGTATATATGTATGTTTGTATGTATGTATGTATGTATGTATGTTTTTATCCTGTACCAGGTGCTGTAAGAACATTTTTTTTAGTTGTGTCATGTATGTTTGATCCATCAGGCTTTTGGAGCTCATTCCCTCCTCAGGCAGACATCTCAGTATGGTCACAACATGGTTTCAATTATTGCATGTATTCTCTTAGACTCATATTTTATCTATTGTGGAGAGCATTTTAATATGCTTTTAGACCTAAAAATGGCATAATAATTTTCTCAGATAACATGATCATCTAGTGTTAAGCATTGTATGAATACATTTTGTAGCAATTAAACTAATTCAGAGGTATGCAGGCTATGGCACACAGAATAATTTAGTAAAGAAGGATCCATGGGAACATGGTTGTACTAATTTTTGTATTGTCTGTCTTCATGGGTCATCTGAGGAGCTGAACACTTTGAGACAAGCACCATGTGGATATCGATACCTAAAAGATTGTTGCCTGTCCCTTTAAGAAAAAGTTATAGAAACTAAACTTTAGATCAGTCCATTTCCTGAAATAAGCCAATGATCAAACAATACTTTTATCACTTTATGAAATGACTGCTGGGCTCATTTTTCTAGTTTCCAACATGCCCTGTGCACTTCGCATTGGTGAATGACATGAGAAGAAAAAAACATGAGAAATATTTTCCAAAAGAAAGCAAAAGGTCATGTCACTTCTTTCTTAACCATGATAGACAGGCTATCATTTCTATGACTACCAGAGATGCTAGATGAATGTTGAGACTGAGTTCTTAATTCTCTTCCATGTGACAAACCTGAAAATGTCCCTACTCAATTAAACTGTCAAATATCTAATATTATACCTTTAACAAAAAAGTAAAATAGCTTTGTTTGGTCATCCATTAATTTTTCATCACCTCAGGTGTGAGGAACTAAGCAGAAACTACAAACCCTACAGTGAGGAACACATATGAGTAGAAAGATAAGGTGGATGGCTGTGAAATTCCTTTCTCTAGAATTAATTCAACTGTTGGAATCCTGAAATCACAACTGTGCTTACTTGCATTGGGGTCACTCAAGACTGGTCCTGTCAGCAGTCAGGATGGAGCCTTTATTGGCATGCAGAATCCTTTACTACTGAGCAGATGGGTATTGGTAGATTTCTTCTACTCAACTGTTGAGTACGCTAGGTTTTTAATAATAAATCCAAACCTGTGATCACACAGACAGCTCTGGTAAAATGCAGTGGGCCACTAAATAAACACATAGATAGTTATATGAGAGAGAGAGAGATTTGCTGGGATGAAGGGGTAAAGTGGTGTGGTAGCAAGTAAAAAATAATAGGGAATGAGAGTGATCAGTGTGCATCACTTACATGTATGAAATTGTGTAAGAACCAATTTAACTAACTTTTCTAAAATAAAACTGATAAACATGGATAAAATATTTACAGCTTACATAGAATACAAGTTATACATACAGAAAATGGAAATCAAAGTCTATCTAAGCCACATGATGTTACATATCTAATTCAACACCTTGAACTAGTGTGTATCCATTTACTCTGTCCCATAATAGAACATAATGATTCCCAAGAGTTTAGACTTCAGTCAACCATAGCCCAAAAATAAAACTCCATTGATAGGGCCTAAAAATACTCTCAATGGGATAAAGCATAATGGCCATACATGCAGGACAATCTATTGTGAGGGGCTACGGATAGATGTTCACAGACAGAGAATAAAAAATCAGTATCTGATCTCCAAGTAATTTTAACCCTTGACCAAAATGTAATGATTTCTGTAGTCCTAACAATATGAGTGAATGGAAAAGTTCTACCCCTACAAATTCCCTTCTGTCATCTGTTCATTAAGGTGTGTATACTTGGGATGCTTCAAACATGACTTCCAAGTTAAAAAAAGTATATTCATTATTATTATTTGATGATAATGATGATGATGTTGTTAATCTTATGAATCAATAAGAAAAGGATGGTTTTCCATCTTCTGACATATTTTTCAATTTCTCTTTGCTCAAAGACTTCAAGTTTTATCATACAAGACTTTCACCTTCTTAGAGCTACCTCAAGATATTTAATATTATTTGATGCTATTGCAAAAAAATGTTGTTTCTTTGATTTCTTTCTCGGTCCGTAGGTCACTAGCATATAGGAGGGCTACTGAGTTTTTAAATTAATCTTACATCCAGCTACTTCCCTGCAAGTATTTACCAGCTGTAGGATTTCCCTGGTAGAACTTTTGGGGTCATTTATGTACATTATCATACCATCTACAAATAAAGATGTTTTGACTTTTTCCTTTCTAACGTGTATTCCATTGCTTTCCTTCAGTTGTCTTATCCCTCTCAACTATCATCTTAAGTACTATATTAAGTAGCTATGGTAATAGTGGACAATGTTGTCTTGGTCCTGATTTTAGAAGAATTATTTCATGTTTCTCTCATTCAAATTTGATGTTAGGTATTAGCTTTCTGTAAATTACCTTTATTATGTTTAGGTATATCCACTGTATCTATAATCTCTCCAGGATTTCTATCAAAAAGAGGTGTTGGATTTTGTTGAAGACCTTTTGGGCATCTAATGAGATGATCATTTTTTTCTTCCAGTTTGTTTATATGGTGGATTATATTTGTTGATTTTTTTATACACTGAAATACCCTTGCATCTCTGGAAAGAAGCCATTTGATGATGGTGGATGATCTTTTTGATGTGTTTTGGATTTGGTTTACAAGTATTTTATTGAAATTTATATATATGTTAATAATTGGTTTGTAATTCTCTTTCTCTGTTCCACCTTCATGTGCATTGGATATCAGGATAACTAGCTTCATAAAATGAACTGGACATTGTTTTCATTTTTTTGCTTATATTTTGTGAAATAATTTTAGAAGTATTGTTAACTCTTATTTGGAAGATTGGTAGAATTGTGTGCAAAAACCATCTGACCCAAGCAAGCCCTCTATCCCTGACTTAAATCCCCAACCCCTCCATGTATACACTCAGAATCTTAATAATAATCATAAATGCTCGTTCAATAGCTCAGGCTTATTACTATCTCTTACAATGTAAATTTGCGCATTTCTACTAAACTGTGTGCTGCTATGTGGATTGTGGATTCACCTATCTGCCAGCATTTCTTGCTCCTTGTGTCTCCTAGAGACCATCTGACTCCACTCCGGTTACCCCAAGAACTGTCATTTGGCTTTCCCACCTAACCTCATCTTGTTCAGCTATTCATCAGTCAGCATTATATTACCCAATGAGAGTAATATATATTCATAGTGTACATAAGGATTATTTCAAAGCACAGATAGATGTCTTAAAATGTAAATATTGTAGACTAACACACACAATTTCATAGAAATTTTCAAATATTTATAATGGCATACACACCCTGCATAATATTGCTTTCACTTGCCACTCCCTCTTCTTAAACATATGCGTATACACACACACACAAACACACACATTTGCTCCAGTAGCATCTCTGAGATGCAGTAGAGTCAGTTTCCTTTGCTCCTATCATGAAGGACTTATGTAAGATGACTCCTGTCTTACCTGATCTAGTTGAATAATTCTAAATTCCTTACTCAGTCCTCACTTCATATATTGTATTCATGCACCCTAGTGGGTAACTTACTGTCTATTGCTGTGATAAAACACTAACCAAAACCATCTTGGAGAGAAAAAGGGTATACTTGCTTACATATCTTGATCATGTACCATCATTGAGGCATGTTTGGGAAGACACCCAAAAAGAACTAGGAACAGTAGGGACTGATGAACAAAACTATTCACTGGCCTGTGCCTATGACTTGCTCAACTAATTTCTGGCAGGAATACCTGCTCATACAAGGAAAACCTGCAGTGGGCTGTTTCCTCTCGTATCAATCATCAATTAAGAAAATGCTCTCAACATTCTTCTTTAAACATCAGTTTAAGTTTAGTAAAGTGAACACATGTTAAAAGAGTCAATGCTCTCCATGGCATGTGAGAGCTTTGAAGACAGATCACTGGGAAATTTAAGGCACTGAAACTTAGGAGCACTAAGGGACTATGTTCCCAAGAAGACAGTGTTTCACATTTGTTTCTGATGATGTGAACAGACTGTAGAAAGACAAAAGGAAAAAAAAATAGTGGTAAAGAGGAAACCCACAAAACCAGAAACTGTGCTGAAAATTCACACCTTGGTTTCTTCTCAGGCAGGCCAGACATCACATAGATATTGACCATAGTATTTGGAAACTAAATTCCCTTGAGAAATTTAAATATGAATCTTGAACATGAGAGTGACTGTCATCTGGCATTGACCATGAGAGTTAAATATGGAATTAATTAAGACAAGCGAAAATGTATACATCAACAAATTACACAAATTAGGATATGCAAAGTTCATTTGAATGTACCTGCAGTGGTTTATTTTTAAAAGCACTACAAGTATATAGCAGTTCTAAGTGACAGGAAAGACACAAGACCTAAAGAGATGGCTCAGTCAATAAAGTACTTACCATGCTGGTGTGAGGACCAGAGTACCTCAGAACCCATATAAGATTCCAGGTGTAGGGATACACTGGAAGACAAGGCTGTCTTCCTGAATCTGTGCAGTCAGGTTCAGTGGCAGAACTTGTCTCAAAAAATCAAAAATCTCGGAGAGTTATAGAGGAGTAAAGCCTATGCATATGTTCACATGAGCATATGCATGCATACCCACATGAATTCAAACACCAATGTGTACACAAGACACCACATAAAAAGAGAGGAGAGAAAGGAAAAAAATAAAAAAATATCTGGCTAGTCATTATTGTTGCTCAGTCTGTCTACTAACACCTCCAGGTTTCCTACCTGGTTTAATGGAAATTACTATCCTGTGATGAAAGGAAGGAATGGGCATATGTGGTATGAAACACCAGACCAATGACAACATAAACATTCAATGCATGTTAATATCGTTCTTATTTTCCTAAGAGGGCATTTCCTTTTTTCAGTAGGCTACAAACTACTTGCTTCAGGACTGCTTATTTTGAAACTGATGTTGAAAAAAAGTTGGAGTTCAAAATGGTTATTAAGAGTCAACTTCTGGAAAAGGCTTGGAAAGAAGATGATGCTATCTAAAATATCAACCCAGGTGTCAGTGGGGATGACTAGGGCATGTACATTGTCTTCATTAAGCCTCAATATGAGGGTCATTACATTGTTGCTTCACCAGTCACTATGGTGACTGCTGTCAGAGTCATGAGGCTGCAGTTGAGACAACACTGAGCAGCAGAAGACACTCTCATCCATATATATTCAAGAGAAGAGAAAATATCTTCTTCAAAGAGAGAATCAGACTATTTATCGCAATGGGAATTTGGGAAATATATAAAAAATTCCCTACCTTAGCTAACTAAATTCTTGTGGACAATAACACAAGGACTTATTTTACAGAGTTTTTTTTTTTTTTGATCATTGATCAAGCCAATACCTGATCAAAACAATCCAAGAATATCCTGGCTCAACATCTCATGTATACTATGATATATATGCAAAGAGATACTTTTTTCAATTCTAAAATGACAACCACTGAACAGAGTGCATAGGAGAAAAAATGAATTTGGCTGTTAGTAAAACAATGGTGGATTTCTAAAAGAATGTACAGGGCCAGAAATAGTGTCTTAGACTTTCCCTGTTGTATTTTCATTAGATAAACATAGATTTTCATGCAAGGATAAGATCTGTTACAGAGTGACCATATACACTTTCCCCAGTTCCCTTCATAGCACCATCTACTAAATGATAGTTCTTTTTAGCCTTGAGACATTGGCCTCAATGTCAGACACCATTGCATTCAGACTTCTCCAGTTTCACGTGATAGTTAAGTTCTTAGTCATTCTGATTTAACACAGAAATAGGGAAAAGAGCTAGGCCATACCAACATTTGTCTATCAGATCGGTTTTAAAACCACTGTGGGAAAACAACCTTACCATTGTATTTCTGCAAAGTCTTAAAAAATAAGATATATGCTAGATAGCTCCACATCTATCACTTTTTAATTTCTAATGCTTCTTTTTGTGTGTGGTTTCAATGATGACGGGCTGATAAGTCTCCACCTGTTTCTCATTCCGTCTATTATTCTATCCTCAGCTTCTTTCTGCTGAGGATTCCTACTGAATAACTCAAGAGAACCAAGAAAGAAAAAAAAATTCATACCTATTCCCCATCATTTCACTATCTTCTAATTTCTATTACAAAACTGCACATCTTCTCAACCTCAAATCTTCACAGAAACTCTTAGTGTCACATACTGTCACTCATTTCTCTTTGAACAGCTAAGCAAACATCAGAATCTTTACTGTGTGTGGAGGTTTCATGCTTTCAGGCCATCATTTCTATTTTTGTCAAGACAGAATGCAGATTTCTTTTCTGTTTTTCAAATCATTCCTTCCTTTTAGAACTATTTTCTTTTGCTTAGAAGTAGAATGAAGACAAATAGAGTTAAAAATAACCATATACCTATTATGCGTTTCATTCTTCCTGAATCAACAGAGATCATAGGTGCACCTTTCCTTTGTTTTCTTTCCTTCACTCCCCTCTCTCCTCCTCTTCCTTCCCATCTCCTCCCCTCCATTCTCCTCCCCTCTTTTTCCTTCCCCTTTCTCCTCCCCTCCCCTTCCATCCTTTCCCTCCTCCCCACTCCCCTCCTCTTCACTCCCCTCCTCTCCTCTCCGTTCCCCTTTCCCCCTCCTCTTCTCTCCTCTCCCATCCTCTCCACTCCCCTCCCCTTCCCTCCTCTATCCTCCCCTCTCCTCTCCTCTTCCCTCTCCTCCCCTCCCCTCCTGTCCTGTCTTCTCTCCTCTTTAATTCTCTCGTCTCCTCCCCTTTTCTGTTCTTTCTTATTTGTTTTTCTTCTTTTTCCTTCTTTCCTTTTTAAGACAGGGTACTTGTCTGTTGTCAGGCTGTTTTGGACTCACCATAAAGCCTAGGATCACCTCAAACTCAATATACCTAAGATGTCTTTAAATTCATGTCCATCTTTCTGCCTCACAATCTTGAATCCTAAGATAGCATCTGTAAGCCTGATTACTGGCCATTTTCAAATAAATTTTCGTTAGGTGTTTATGACCTCCCTATATTAGGTCACTTCCCAGAATTGTCTGCTCAGCCATAACTGGTATCTCTGTCTTGAATGGATATCTTTTTCGAGAGAGAGGGTTTCTCTATATTGCTTTGGAGCCTTTCCTGGAATCTCTCTGTAGACTAGGCTGGCATTGAACTCACAAAGATTTGCCTGACTCTGCCTCCTAAGTGCTGGGATTAAATGTGTGTACCACCAATGCTGGGCCTTTTATGGAAATTTAAGTGTGGATTGCAGTGCTACATGCATGTGTTAGGTAATAGTATATTAATTTCCCCCCAGTAAAAGAAGCAAAACTCCTCAGTAGATAACTGAACTGAACTGAATTTTGAGATTCTTATAATTTGATGAATTGCAGAGATTGTGATTATTTTTTCAAGACACAATAGTCTCTATTTTATATGGATTATACATCCAAGGACACCCGGTAGGTATTCAGAACTACTGACAGTATATCAAATATTGTTTTTCCTATTTGTAAATTGTAACTCTACATTTAACTTATAAATTAGATATTATTAAAAATAATGTTATAACATTATACTATAAGCAAAGACATTTAGAGGCAATATTTCTCTTTCAGTTTTTCTTTCTTAAAATTATTGTTAATTTCAGTCTAGTTAAACCTAGGTGATGGCAACAATGAAAAGGAAAAGGGATCATCAAAATTTGTCACTTTTTTTCTTCAAAAGATACTGAAATAACTATTCTAAAAAAGAGGATATTCAGTGTCATCAATTCATTTAAGGAAAAGAAAAAATATCAAAGAGTAACTACTCTCATGTTCAGAGGGTCGGTTGGTCAGGGTGTATGTGAGGGTGGGAAAGAGGGAAAGGGGGGAACGAGGGAGAGAGGAAGGAAGGGAGGGAGGAAGAGGGAACTGGGATCCATATGTAAAATAAAAATAAAAAATAAAATAATATTAAAAATTAAAAATATAACTACTTTAACAGAGTTTTTCTATTCTATAAACATTTATTTTTCTAAAATAGCATTCAGGTTAAGGAGAAAAAATTAAAATTAACTAACTGTTAAGTGTTTATTCATAAACTGAATATATGTCTTATACATTGAGGGACAAATACATCTAACTAGAAAATATAAAGCTGACATAAAAATATGTGTACTTCCTTTCACTTCACAACTGCTATGCTAAAATCATGATAGAGATGGGCTGATATCAATGAACTTTTTTGTTTTGTGGCTTCTTCTCATCTCCATATTTAATATGCACATGCTCTCAGGAAGTCTTCTTCATTCTACTCTCATTTTTATACTCATCTTCCCTTCTGGTTGAGATCAAAACAGACAATACCATCACACTATTTGATGGCTCTGTCAGAAAAGCAGAAATGCCATTCTTGAAACTCATAGCTAAAAAGGGAAAAGAAACTTTTATCCAGATTTTTTTTCAGTAGAAGTGCAAACAATGAGAAACACCATTAATCACTCCCTCCTATCATATGGCCTATTCACTCATGACTTGCATTGACATTGTCCTCTCTGGTTGCTAAGCAACCCTTGTTACCCTGTTACTTTAGCTGCCTAAAGACTGGTTCTACTGTCTTAGATATCATTCAAATAATTACAAATATAATAGGCTTCATTAAATAAAGTAGCCATAGGGTCTTATGTTTTCTGAAAATTTTATTTATAGCTTTAATTTTGTATGTGGATTCAGATACACAGAATGTTTTTAAAGCAGCAGCAGCATAAGCATTACTACTTTAATTGCTGTGTTTATACCTGTGAATTAGACATTTCTATCTCCAAATAAGAGCTGTGTCCTCACTTACATTAGAGGACTGCATCTAATTCCTGACAATACCCTACATGCATGTAAGAAACATAACTGCCCCATAAAACTAAGAATACCAATTGACTTTAATCCATTATCTCTTAAAACATATTGCCTCATCAGAAACAAGACATGATTTGACAGGCTAATTCATATCATTGCTTCTACTTTTAACAGTTAGCAGTTCTAATTCCAAATAACAAGATATTTATAACTTCATCATCAAATATTCATATGCTATAATGTAAGTGTTGAATGGAGGGTGGTGGTCATTCAGGAACTTGAACAATAATAGCATACACTACCCGTGTATTAACATGTAGTAACCAAACACATATTGGAAGCCCCTTGAGGTATATGAATGGCCAGTATCCTCCCTTGAAAACCTAGAGTTGCTAGGTTCAACTCAAATTTCCCTAACAGCTTGATCCTGGCCTGGAACACAGAGTAAAACCCCAGGCTCTGGATTTGAAACCCTACAGATCCCCACCTGGGAAAGCATAACTTGGAAAGCTACCCCGACCCCACCCAACAAACATCTGTATCAACACTGTCTTCTGCTCAGTTCTTGGCTGCTTCTCACCTTAGCAGGTGCCCCCTAAATTTTCCCTCTACATACTCCCTTTTTAAAGTTCTGTTATCTGATGTGACTTTGTGGTGTTTCTTGGCTCCTGGCTGCCAGGACACCTTTCCATTTGAGCTGAAACACTTATATTCTAATAATGCCCAGGTAAAGGAAAGTAAAAGGCATAAACTGATGTGGGAGAGATTAATCCTACATTGCCCATTCAGCTAAAAGATAATTGGCTTTGGGGGGGCCTGACTATGTTTTCTAACACACTAATGACAAAACACTACTAATTTCATACACTGAATTGCCACAACATTGTTGAGAATATTTGTCTCATGTGAGTTAGAAATAGATGTGCTTCATCCCCTCAGTACAGTTACAAATGGATTTGAGGATGGCTCTGTCCTCAAATGAGGTTGTGCTCATTTACGTGAAAGAATGAGTTCAGTTTCCTGCAGGCATTTCTAATTCACATGCACAAAGTAGCTGTTCCTTTTGCCTGATTCACTCATTCTAGCTTCAATGATACAGAAAAATAAAGCATTTTCTTTACAAAATAAAGTAACTTTATAATGTTTACTATAAGACACATTTCCATGTACATCATTACATACATACACATATACAAACATACATACAGACAGACAGACAGACACACACACCACACACACACACACACACACACACACACACACACAAGTTTAAAGGTACTGCTTCAACTTTTAAAGAGAGCTGCGATGTACAATCCACAGTACCATATATCAGGAATCCAAAGCAGTTAACTATGCTCATATCTTGTTTATGTTCTAACAAATAAAGCTTGCTTAAGGGTCCGGGGACAGTGCTAGTCACTAGCTAACCAGAGAGCTCTGTGCAGACAGATAGAAAGTGATACGAATGTGTAGAGAGAGGAAGTAAATAGGCAGTAGCAGACAGGAGCTCACTCTCTTTTCAGCCGGGAAATTGAGTAGGTAAGATGGCTGTGGTTTTGCTTCTTAGTCTCTCTGATCAGCATTTTTACCTATATTTGACTCCAGGCTTTTATTATTAAGATGTATTGGAACGTGTGTTACAGTTAAAATGTGAAAATACCATGTCTCAACTATCACTGAGCCATTAGCATACAGCAATTGCTATCATCCCATCTTATTATCACAAGATTGTTACTGAATGGAGGGGACACCTAACAGACGATCCTAGAACACAGTTTCCTGGCATAGATAAAAAGAAGAATGATCACATACTGAGAATCTATAAACTTATATAGCTATTCATGTTTATTCCTTGTGACTACCATGCTTTATAAATTATTACTTTTGTCATCATGACATAATCGCCTGACATCAAACAACTTAATGAAAAAAAAATATATTTGAACACACAGTTAGTTTGAGGAAATGCTGTCCATGTTGGCAGGGGAGGCACAACAGAGGAAGTGGGATGTGGCTAATCACACTGTATCAGCAGGCAGGAAGGCAGGAGTAAACAGAAAGTAGAGATGGTATATGTCACGTTCAGGACATCCCCATAGACTCTGTTCCTGGAATACAGCTCTACTTCCTAAAGGTTCTATAACTTCCTCAAACAGTAACAACAGCTGGGGACCTACTGTTTAAACATATAGTATACCACCTCACAACTGCATTGCCAATGAACTAACTGCTTAGGCAAGACCACAGCTGGCTAGTAGTGGCAGGAAATGATCAACTGCAGTTAATGAGGCACCACAAAGAAACAAACATGCCAGATGTTCCTGAAGGCCACTAGCAACTCTTCACATTGCCAAATTCCAGCTATGCATTCAATAATCTGTTTGTAATAATTTGTGCCCAAGACTTAAATGACCAAAGCAAGAAGTTTTGCTGTGGATTGGATAAATGTCTCCTCAGAAGACTAACTGTTAAGTGTGTTGTACCTGGCGTGGTGTTAGTGAGTGTGATAAAACATTGGGGAGGTAGAGTCTTGTGGGGGACCTTAGGTCACTGAGGATGCTCTTGAAAGGGATTATAAACTTTTGTTTCTGTCCTTTGCTTCTTGCATCCTTACTGGCTTGACTTTTTCCACTTTGATGTGGGTTTCTGCCAGAACCCAGAAGTGGGACAGCTTGATCTTGAAATACAAAGAGCCTGTAGAAATCATGAATCAAAATAACCATTCCCTTTTATATGTTAATTGTCTCAGATATTTTATTGGAGAAATAGAAAGCTAACATACTGTTGAAAATACAAACACATCAATGAAGATCAGAAGGAGTCTGTATGGAGAGGATGAGCACCAGTGAAAGGAAAAAAAACTATGCAGTGCATTAGATTGCAAAGCACAATAACATGCACTTATGAAAATGTAATAGAATGCATCATTTGCTATGATACATTATGTACATATATACTCTCTCTACACAACACATATATGTATATATAAATATACACTTTCTCATATATATATATATATATGTGTGTGTGTGTGTGTGTGTGTGTGTGTCTCCAAAACTGAAGAAATTAATTCACAATAATTCTCCATCTTCTCTCAATCTAGCCTTGCCTTGCACCCTAACAGTACTAGTTTATAGCATTCATATAGACTTAGTTACTGACACAGGTCACAGGTATCCATGTTTTAGAGCATTGTTTTTTTTTTTTTTAACACAGAAGCCTCTATATCAGCTTTGCTCTTTCGTAGATGAATTTTAAATCACTTATTTGTTTTTTCCTATTCAAGTATTGGCCATGTCTTATGTAATGCATTCATCTTTGCTCTTTCATATCACCAAATTAAGACATATGCCATGAAGTAATCTTAAATACTAGTCATAAACTTGTCAGTCTCACATTCATAGTCTATTATCATATATATGAAAATCATCATATCTGTCTCTCCCCAAATCTGTAAATGACTTGAATATAGCCCATATTCTTCATTCACATGACAACCACTAGGCCTACAAAGCTGTCAGTGACCTGAGCATACAAAGTCTGCATCAGGTACTTTTCTGTAGCTGTAATTAAATACCATTACCATGACTGGAGAGATAGCTTAGCTATTAAATGCTAGCCTAACAAACAAAACACCAGGACTAAAACTGACTTAATGCATAAAGGGTTTATTTTCACTTACAAGTCAAGAGGGTTAGAGTCCATAATGGCAAGGAGGCATGGCAGCAGGCAGTTGAAGCAGGAAACTCTTATATCCATCCACATAGGAGAAGCAGAGATAGACTGCAGAAAACAGGACAAGGCTATGAACCCTCAAAGCCCATTACCCTTGGCATATTTTCTCTATTAAAGCCATGTTTTCTAAGGGTTTTTAACCATTTTATATATCCACCAAAACTATCAACTGCAGACCAAGTACAAAATATTAAAGTATTTGGGCATATGGGTGACATTTCCCATTCAAGCCACCATGAAGTCAATCATCACTTGAATGATAACTATCATATGTACCCTTACCCTGACTTGTCAGTGAACTGAGCACTCACAATCTACCATCCTCATTCAAGTGACAGTCATCATATCTGCTCATGCATCAACTGTGCATGTGTACTTTATGTCTATGGAAACCTCCATTCTCATCATACCTCATCTACTTTGCAAGATGCTTCCTTTGATTTGTAAATGACAAAGAAAAGGTGCAGAAAATTAAAACAACATTTATGCCCAAGGTTTGGATAAATAAATGAGATCTAACTCATGTGTTAACCTTTCCAATATACTAAGAAATAACTCAAAGGTCATAAAAATCATTTTTTTAAGTTTTGTTTATATGTCCATTTGTGTTTGTACACAAATGTGAGAATTCACATGTTTATCCACATGTATGTGGATATAAGTGGTTGACACTTGTTATTTTCCTCCATTAGTATCTACAGTATTATTGAAGCAAGGTCTTCCAGTGAAACTGGAACTCACCCACTGGTTAGACTATCTGGACAACAAGTGCTGACATCCTACCATCTCAGTTAACAAGGGCTGGAATTACAGACGCATGCTCCAAAAACCATTATTTTCCATGGGTTCTTAGAATCTGAACTTTAGTCATAGAAAGTCATGAACTTTACCCACTTGACCACCCACAAAGCCAAGTCACTTAATTCTTGTAAAGCCAGCGATATTATTTGTGCTAGGCATTTTAGATTCAGGTCTAAAATAATTTATTTATTCATTTCTAAAGAAAAGTAAGTAAGAAATAATTTATATTTAAGCAGAGTGCCCAGCCTCCTGCAGATCAGAGATACTGGGAACAAGATGTAGAGTCAGCAAGAAAAAAAAAAACACACAGACATTTTGGGATATATAAAAAAATTTATTATTATTCTTTCTGTTGCATGTTCTATTCTATTCTTTTTCTGTTATGTTCTTGATGGTTCCTTTCTTTTTTCTGGTGACTTTCTTCTTACTACTTCCTAATGTCTTCTTTCTAACTTCTTTAGGTTTTTCCTTACAACAAATATACCCCAGCAAAATCTTTCAGGCAATATGAAAATTACAACGTGGTGGTGTTCTATTTTTCAAAGTAAATGGCTACAATGAATACAAGCAAAAAACGACATCTTCCCTGTTTCACTTACTTGATTAAAGACTTTGCACATTACAGGTGAAAAACAAATTAGCCCCAAGAACTCACACACAGTTAAACATTCATCTTTTAGACTTCTCATAGATCAAGATGCTTTCAGCCATAACCATTTTCATAGATAGTAGCTCTTATAATTGCCAGAAAAAATAGGTTACTACTTTCATTTTTTGTATTTCAGAGTCCAATTATCTTAACTACCATTCAATTATTTGTTTTTTAGTTACAATAATTGATTATTTAAAGCTTTGTTTCAGCTATGATGCACACTGAGATCTATGAACACATTTCCTAATATAAAAAAGAACTTGAACTAACCTGTGGGACTTCATTGTTTTCCTAAACCATTAACCAAAACCATAGTCTGTACAGTTCCTCATGAAAAGCACATAAGTTCTAGATATGTGACACTTTCTTGTTGTTATTTCCTATCCTCTCCAGCCCTTGCTTTATGAGGGGCAGAGGCAGCACCGTATCCTACCTTTACCTATATATTTTCATCCCTAAACTAACTTCTATCATAATCTCTCACTGTATTTGTTAGAAATCCTTAATCTTCAAAAGTTCTACGTAAACTAATACCAGTATTATATTAAAATCACTGCTCCAGTTAAGCAGTACAGCTTAAGAGCAAACCTTTTTCATTATAAGCTACAGGTGGAAATGCCTAGTAGAATGGGATATTTCCGTGAGATATTCACACTACATTTATGTCAGTGGTGATACCCTCACACCCATTCACACTAGGCCAGAAACTAGAGAAAAATGGCAGCTGCAAACACACACAGCTGTAGCAAGAGACATTGTGGAGGCGAAGCCCTGGGGGTCTTGCCTCCTGGGATTCACGCATCAATGCTTTGCATTCTGCTGGGCCAAACTCAAATGACACCTGCTGCTCCTCTAACACAGCCACTAGCAAGCCATGAATGTTTACATAATTGTAACCATAAGTGAAGTATTTCAGAGCCAAATGTTCTCTTTTGTGGAGTTTATGGTACAGCTTCCTCTCAAAAATCACTCTAAGGATGCCTTTGACTCAGAAACTGCTCAACTGGATTCCCTCATTTGAAGCTAGAGCAAGATCTGCCATCTACTTCAGACTTTAAACCTCACCTTTGTATTGCGATATTCACCTTGTCTGCACCTGTGGCTTAGACCACGCCCATTTTGGAGGTGGAGACAGGGCCAGACATGACCTAGGGAAAAAGGCTGAGGAAGGGGCTCGGAGATCTCTCTTGCTAGCTGGATGCTGAGAGGAAAGGATCCTGTGGAATCTGCTGGTATCCATCTGTCTATGTTGTGAGTTATTTCTCTCTGAATAAACATCTATTCAGCCTATTTGTTTCTCCTGATACTTATTAAACATCCATACAACTTGAATTTCTGTTCACATGACCTTTCTGAAATTATGACCTGAGTGAATTTAAGACTCTTTAACCTGCAAGTTAAAGCTGAAAGGTAACTAGGTATGTACTTACCACCTCCCAAGGCTTGCAATAGATTTATGCCAATTAGTATCAGCCAAATGCCAACAACAATAAAAGACCCAGGAAATATATTTCAGTTCAAAGATCTATGAATGATAGAACTGATAGTATTATCTCCTCATGCTCAATGTGAATTATTCCTAACACAAATTAGTGGAGTTTTTTATCTAAAGAGTTGGCCTTTCGTCTCATAATTCCTCAGTCACCTGTGGGTACTATTGTTCTTTTGCTGCAGCTATTGCCTGTGAAACACAAAACACGAAACTCAGTGCCCACATGGAGTTTATTTAGAGAGGGGAGAGAAAGGGGGGTAGCTGGTGGCCAACTGAAAGCAGGGGAGAGGGAGAGAGAAGAGAGAGATAGAGAGCAAGAGATAAAGTAGGAGCAAAAGCAAGAAATAGAGAAAGAAGGAGCAAGAGAGAGAGAAGGAACCAAAGAGAGAGACGCGCTTGGCGCACTTGCTTTAAAAGGGAAACTTGTGCCCATGCATAACTGAGTCCCCTGGTAGCCAGGTAAAGCTTGAGCAGCCAGGTAAGTCATGACATAGATAAGACAAGGCCATGATCATTCCTTCCATCACCAGGGAGCGTGGTCAGCAGATGCTAGTTCTCAGCAGGTACACCTATTTACAAACAAGGAAAGCAAGATATGTGACTTCTGACAAATGATTATACCAAGATGTTTCTTTTTCACTGAACAACCTAACACAATGGTTATAGGAAGAGAGACATGACTGTACCCTGAACAGGTACTATTGCATGGACTATTTATATGTAGACCCAATTTACTAATCCCAGCACCACCATCTGTTGCACATGATTAAATAAAGAACCAATTGTATTTTATTTCAAAAATCAGCTGGCCATTACCACCACAACAGATTTTCTTCTTATGATCATGGTACTTTAAAAAGGGACACATTATAGAGAATCCACTGAGTGAGCACATTGCAAACTATTGAGGTCTGTGTGCTCAGCACAGAAGTATGTCTCTGTGGAAAGTAAATTATACAAAAAATATCAAAAAGACAAAACAAACAAATGAGACAGGGAATAGGCCACTAGAGAGATGTCTCAGTAGTCAAGTGTATTTTCTGTTCTTGGAGCAGAATTGAGTTTGGTTCTAGCACACACATTGTAGCTTACAACTATTTGTAATTCCAGGATTAGAAGTACCAGAACCGTCTCCTGGTCCTGCGTGCACCAGGCACGCACACTTGCATATATACAGACAAAACATTCCAACACTGAAAATGAATGTGTGTGTGTGTGTGTTTGTGTGTGTGTGTGTGTGCCGCACCTACCCTCGACCAGCAAGGAGGACACTACTTCAGGAAGATCTTCTTCATGCAGTTTTAATCAGGATCCTTGAAACATGTTCTTCTGACCCGTGGGAGCCCAGGGGACCCTTGCACAAGCTTAAATACCCTTGCGCTAACCAACCCCAGTGAGCTACATGGACCCTGCAGATAGGCTAATCTAACGCGGAAGCAGACAGGCTGAACAGATTTAACCAAATAAGGGCTAGTTTATGCCAGAGAGTGCTCACCCTTGGGGAGGTGGAAGGCAGAAGCCAGCGCCATCTTTAAGGCGCAGCACTTTGCAGCTGTGTGTGTGTGTGTGTGTGTGTGTGTGTGTGTGTGTGTGTGTGTGTGTTATTTTCAATGTCTGAGCTGGGCCCAGTAAGATGGCTCAATGATTAAGTGCTCTTGTCTACACCATGCTGTGAGTTACATGATTCACCAGGATGGACTGCGACCTCTGATGCTTACAACCAATATAATTCCCTCCTCGTAGTCATTATTATTCAGGTATTTTACCACATTGAAGGGAAAGGTGAATAATACATATATAAGTAGTCCTCTCAGGGAATTTTCTAATCTTTTAAACCATGGTTGAGGACACAATTGAATCCATAGATGTCAAATGGCTAATATGGCCATAAAATGCTATTAATTTCTGTTCTCAGTGGGAGTTATGGAACAAAGATCACATGTAGTGGCTTCTGTCTTACTATTACCACCTCCCCTTCTCACATAGAATATTTGGGATAGGGGCACGAAAGGTACAACTCACAGCTAAACAGAAATAATTGTTATAATTGTTATCCACAAGCATTGTGGAGTAGGTCTAATACAACCAGGGGCTCCTTGTTCCTTTGCACCATTTTGCTCAATAGCCTGTGCCTTCCTGCTCTTTAGTTCCAAGGTGAAGCCTTGTAACAGAAAAGAATAGAATTTACACAAAGAAAATAAGAATGAATTTACATATCAACATCTGTGTCTTACCAGAAAAAGTGTCCTTCATTTGCTGACATCTGGCATTCTACAGCCATGCCAACTCTACTGTTTTCCCCACTTGTCTGATCTTAGTATACGAGGCTATCCTTTTCACATAGTGCTCTAAGGTCCAGCAAGAGACTTGCAATGATATTTTCTCTTCCCTTTGACTATCACTATTTTTTCACCTGGAAAATTAATGTGTTAATAGGTTCACAGATACACAAGCTTCATGGATGAAAAGCAACTTCCTACCCTATAAATCCTTCAGAGAAGATGTAAGAGAAAAAAAATTCTCTCTAAACACAGGAATCAGCTTTTCCTATCACTGGAATCTTCCACATATCACCCCACAAAATCCCCTGGATTTTTCCCAAGTTGCAACTTAAATGCTAGAATACAGACTAAACTGTTGCTCAGGCTGTGATACCCAAAACAGCCCCTTCCTCCCAAGATAGCATTTTATGTGACCCTTATTGAGAGCCTGCCAGAAGCTTTTCAACTTTAATAGACTCCCTACATGGCTGGATTTCTCATTCTCCCCAGCTGAGGTTTGTTGTGGAATAGAATATTTGAGTGTAAAGATATGTTGCATTTGTTTGTTTGCAGAATCACTGTTGAACTATACAAAGATGCGTTACTTTTGTTTATGCTGTGCTTGTTCCGTTGTGAAAAGATGTCTTGCTGTTTAACCTTGGCTACCTCAGGCACCTGATTAGTCTGATCAAAAGATGAACAGCCAGTAGCTAGGCATAACAGGAACAGATGGGGCTGGTGGGCAAAGCAAAGAGGGGAGCCAATCAACCAGTCAGGGGACTGGGGGTTAGTGGGCAGCCAGCAGGGGGCCAGCCTGCCAGACATGGAGGACACAGAATGGGCAGTGTTTAGATGAGGTAAATGAGACTCAGATAAACACACAGATTAATAGAAATGTGTTTATTTTAGTTATAGGGGGGAAAAACGCTAGCTAGCAACAAGTCTAAGCTAAGGCTGAGCATTCATAATTAATAATACCTCTAAGTCATTATTTGGGAGTTGGCTGGCAGGGCAGAGAAAGAACTCAACTACAGAGTTTGCCAGACCGAGAACATCCAGGGTTACTTACTGTTGACTACATTCCCTCCCTACCTTTCTTGCCTCCTCCTAGGGAATCACAGGATTACCTACAGATATTCCCTCCACCTAAGATCTATAATAAGCATCCCCTGTTCTTGGCCGGAACTCTCCTCAGAGCCCCCACCGTTAGTAAATAGTTAAACAATCTTATTCCAAAAGACAGTCTTCCCCAGTGTCTGTCTTGACTCCCATATCCAAAGCTCTTCAGCTTCTCAGTCACAGCTTCCTAAGCCCAAGGGTCCATTATCCTATGGTTGCCTCTCTTGCCAGCATGCTTCCCCCTTTTCTAACATACTCAAAGCTTTTGTATTCTTAGCATGATTCCCTCAGGCCCTAGTTAAATGCCTGGAAAATGCAAGGAGCTTTGTTCATACTTAGGCGATAATGGTTGATGGTGATAAGCAATTATTTCCTTTGCTTAACATTCCAATCCTAGCAATTATACTAATGTTTAACACCCAAGAAAACCCAGGGGCGACATTCAAACCATTAAACAATTGGTATGGTAAAGTCATTAACATGTAAGTCTGCACATAATATTGAGATCTGTTTTTTAAAAAATCCCCACAATTTCCTATAAACAAATCACACACTGTAAATTATAAGCATTTATTGAGTTCAAAATGCTGTAATAAGGCTGCTGCTTTAACCAATTATTCCAATATTTTATCCATTGCATATTGATTTTTCTCAGCTTATATTTGATGGAAGCGCTAGGACAGGCTCTGCCCCGAGGAAGATTTGACAAACAGGCAAACAAGCATTCACAGCAAGCAATCACAATGACTGCTTCTTTGTGTGTGTGGAACATGAAAGGACGCATGTGCGAGGTACAAGTGGCTTGTTTTACCTTCTCATGTTTAGTTTTCCCACCTGTCTCTAGGTCTTTCTGTGCAGCATCCTCTACCTCATGCCATATTTTCCACTTTCTCTCAGGATAATATTTTAAGGAAAGAGGAACCAGGAAGAGTGGGGGGAAAAGTTACAGAAGTTGAAAATAAAATGGAAGTATTTAAACCACTGGGATCCAGATAAAATTCTATCATAGCAGGAGAGGTGGCAACTGGGTAGTTCAAGAGGAAGATGGGGGCTGACAATTATGATTTCTAGCTCTCCAGATCTTTGAGTAAAGATGGCACAACTTTATCAAAGAGGTATGGGACATTAATATCAAAGTCCAGTAATATTTGCTCAGGAGACTTAGAGTTGAATCAGGCCATGATTACCTAGAGGTGAGATATTTCCTCATGTGAACCTTTGGGTCTCTCCTAGTTTATGAAAGGTAACATTTTAGCATCAAGCCAAATTTGAACTTCTAGGAACATTTTATTTTTGATAATTGCCTATTGGCTTTCAGTCTAATGGATTTCCAGAAATTAAGAAAATACCCAGTCCTTTACTTGCAAACAGTTTGCTATTTGCCACAAACATCTATCCTAACAAAAGGTGATGCTTTAACATTCTGTGTGTTTGAAATCTAAAACCACACCCCAGCCATCATATTGCAATAGCTCAGAGTATCCGTTCAAGGCTGATTAAACATGTACTTATTTTTCCAGGAATGAGATTTTACACAGTCCTGACAACTTTTCAGGCCACCCTGTGTGTGGCAATGATATGACAGTTCTTGGCTAGAACTACATCTTCTTACACCTTAGTTACACATTCCTATTTTCTTCTATAATTCCAAACCTTATGTCAGGACCTCAAAGATGGATTTAGGATATGGAGAAAGTCCGTGGGCCACTTTCTTCCTCCTCCAAGTGTGTAAGGTGTTATTTTGTCTCCACTTTCTGCTTCTTACTTTCCCTTGTCTGTTTAATTGTTGTATGGACAATGGGTAGCTGAACCTGGCTTTGTAGTGTCAGCTGGGCCCATGCACTCATGACCCTAACAAGACTTATAGTAGTTTCTAGCTCCCTCCAAACCCTTTCTCTGATCTTGGGGAAGTTGCTGACTGAATCTACCACTATTCCCTTCTTACTCATAAATGTAGTTTATTATCTCATTAATGTCGATTCTATTGCTTTAAAGATAGTTTCTGACACCGTATAAATAATTGTTTATAATTACTCAATAAGGCAATCTCATAGTTTATTTCATTTACAATAGTGAAATAAACTTTCCTTTTCCATTCTTTATCCCTTAATTCATAGTGTAAGCCTTACACTAGAAGGGGTAGATAATAGTTCTAAATCTAAACATAACAGATTTATTCTTTCTTGAAAATGTTTGGGGAGAAATTTTTAAAATTTAGCACATTAGTCATAGATCCAATTACATTGGGCATATGTGCCAGAGAAATTATTTATTATTACTGATTAACATTATATTGTGTAGATATATAATTTTTTGATACATTGAAGACTCAAGAATTTTTCAAAATTTCCATCCTTACGTATATAGCCACTATTAATTTCCAAGTACATACTCTTTTACAAAGTAGTCAGTAATAGATGCCCTAAAGAGAGATCAAGGCAACCTTGAATTAGAACTTTATTCTTAATCTGACTTCTGACTGGTTGGCTAAACCAAGCCCGCTCATCAAATTTAAAACCTGTCAACTCACTCAAAGACTAATAAGAGTCAAAACCCTATTGCTTTCTGGAATTGTATATTCTTTCCTTTCAGGATCCAGTCACATTTTCCATGGCTACTGTCTCTGTGAATGAAGATCTAATGGAGCTCCTTCTGAGAAACTGAGGGCCCTTTTTCAGGCTCCATCTTGCTCCCCACAGTTCTTCCACTTCAACCCCCAAACATGACTACCCACAGTCATGATGCTCTCTGTTAACAAAGCTCATCAACATACAATATCCTGTCAGCTTCTGTAAACCTGGAGTTGTCTCCTCACCTCATAAGCCTGCTTCTATAAATATGTGATAATTTTGTAGAAGTCATGTAGGAATTTAATCTGTCTTTGGAGTGGTTTTTAATCTATAGAATTCTTCTTTGTGGTACTGATGATGTGACACAGCCTCCGAATCTGAGTTCAGTTTCAAAACTATCAAAGGATAATTCTTGTTGTCTAATCGTGAATAAGCTTAGTTTTTCTTTTAGGTAAATTAGTCTATATTCGGAAGTACTATATTAATAAGCATCAGTTTACATAGCCTGCCTGTTTACCAGTTTACACAGCATGAACACTAACCCTTTCAAAAGTGTTGGACTCCTTGTACATTCTTTTGTTAAAATTGATGCTAATGGTTTGTATTTCCTGTGGTTTTGGTTATATTTTTTACAATCTTGCTTGAGCTTCATCAGTTTTATTGATTTTTGGCAAAGTTGGCGTTTATTATTTCATTGACTTTCACTATTCATATAGGTGTTAAATTTTATTGTTTTACGAGTTTATTAATATTAATTACTTACTTTTTCTTGCATTGTGTTGTTTATTTTCCTTAAATTTTGGCTTCCTAATTTAGAATATCTGATTATTAATTGAAAATTATTCTTTGCATCTAGTAAAAACGTTTTGCACTACAAAGTTTCTTCTCAACATCATTCAACCTCACAATGTATTCAATATATAGTATTTCTGTTTTCATTTAGTTCTAAGAATTTGTCCAATATTATTTTCTGCTTCTCTTTGACACAAGAATTATTTTTTTATAGTCAGAAGGATAACACGTTTTGAAATATATTGGGGGTCATGACCAATGGCTTAGTGGGTAAAGGTGCCTACTAAGTCTGAAAATCTAAGTTTTTGATCATTAAGACTTACCTCCATGGGTGAAAGAAGAGAAATAATGCTCTCAGGGTGGTTCTATGTTTTTCACACACACACACACTGTGCCTTATGTGAATCCTCACACATACACAAATTTTAAAATATATTATCTTATGTTACATATATGGATATCTTGCCTACATGTCTGCCTGACACTACATGCTTGTCTGGTGCCCACAGAAGTGAGAAAAGGGAATTGTATACTCTGAAACCATGATTGTACACCATCATAAGCCACCATGTGAGTGTAGGGGGATCAAACCCAGGTCCTCTGAAATAGCAGCTAGTACTCTTCACAGCTGAGACATCAATCCAGCCCCAGCACAGCAAATGCACACACACAGACACACACACACACACACACACACACACACACACACACACACACACACACTCAGTGTTTCGAATTGTATAGAATTTTATTTTTTTTTAAGTCTAAATAAGAAATAGGAGCAGGGCTGGAAATCCTTTTATGCTGTAAGATATGGACCATGTTGTTAACCAAGAGGATAGGTCAGTGCTATAAATCCAGACACAAATTATCATGATCCAATAGTTGTCTTACTATGTCATCTCCACGTGCTTAAAACACATCCATATAAAAACCATGAATTTCTAAACTCTTTTTCCAGCTGAAAGGAAACTCTTTTACAAGTAGCTGTGATAACCTCATAAGGATACATACATCTGTCATAATCTAGTTTAATGATTTTATAGGCAGTTTTCCAAGTTGAGAATGTCACCTCAGACCTCCCTACATTCTGGGTATATGTTCTTTATTATCAATCATTGTAAGATAAATAAAGGAGTAAAAGTATGAAAAAGTATTTGTGATTATTAGTCATATTGCCTTTATTATTAATGGCTAAAAAAAGAAATAAAATACTTTTGTGTCTTGTACTCCTACCAATTCTGTTACTTTGCTTCCTATGAGTTATTTATCAACCATTTATTATCTAAAGTCTTGCTAATAACTATCATCTATCTAGCATTTGTAATCTATTTATGATCTATCAAGTACCAATCACTAATTTATTATCCATGTAATATCTATACTTTCCCATCTTTCTATCATTTATTCACCTGTCTATCTTCTATTTTTTATCATCTATCATCTATCTATAATCTATCTAGCTGTCTATTTAACATCTCTTACTATGTAACTACCTCTCCACTAGATATTTCCTTTTTGTGAAGCAAGTGTTATATATTTATCCTGTAGACAGTAGGAACATGAGGGTGTGGCTACATTTGGAGCACTTATGAAGCATGCACAAGGTTCAAATTTTCACCATCAACAATATAAATTAAAGTGGAAAGGAAATGAAAACATTAAGGAAGAGAGTGACATTAAAATTTTCTATATTGTTTATAGCATATGTAACAAATTGGTTTATTGGTGAAAGCATGTGTACCACTTACTACCATGGAGGATTTATAGCTTTACTATTCTAAATTTTTGTAAGAATTGTCATTAAACCACAAAGAAGGTGGAGTGATGTCTTGTGATCATTTTCTTTTTCTGAAATTTAAACAAATCTTATCAATATGATTATTTCAGTCACCATCGTTAAATTCAGCATATTTTTGGTCAAAGAAGCTTTAACAAAATGTTTGAAGTTTATTAAAAGAAGAATGACATGTTATGTTACATAAAGCTTTTATGAAATTTGAAGATCATATAGTTACAGAGAAGAAATTTTCTCTGGATTCCAGCCACACCAACTAGTCATGCATTACTCTTGGATGCATTGAAGCACAACAGAGGAATTCAGTAGTTATCACTAGGTGTATTTGGCCAATAAAGTCAAAATTATCATTTGTTCCTCCCAAAAATTTATTGACCACCCTTGGACAAAAACAGCCAGCATTGTCAAGGCCACAGAGAACTGAATGAGGACTATCCCCCTGAAACTGTTTCACATTTGGGTTACTAAATGTAGAATAAACTGATTTTATTGTTTACTCCATCTAATATAGCCAACACCATACGGTAGAAAATGCCTCAGCAATATTTAATAATAGAAACAATGTTTTTCCTCGTAGAGAATTAATTAATGCATGTATTTAGAAATCACTAAGCAATTAACTAACAAAGCAATGAAATATTTATGAAAAATAGAAAACAATAAACAACTTAAATACATTACAGACTGAATATGTTATGTTAAGGATTATTTAAAATCGTACCAAGATACATATTTAATTTTACAATTTGCATGCTGGTTTGTTAATCTTATTTAATTGCCTCATTTGCTATTTAGAGGAGAAGGAATTGTTTTCATATACTGAATTCAACATTTGTGTACCATTAGTAAATTGGAAAGCAATTTACTCTTAGTATTTTATTGGGGTGCTATAGAATTAATATATGTTGCAAATAAAAGCATATAGAATTTTAAATATTGAGAGAGAAATAAAATTTAATTTGTGTTTTCTATTCTTTCTATTCTTTACAGAGTTCATCACTCTGATAAAGATAAAATAAATACATGACATATACATAAATTCAAATAAGGATACTTTTAAAAATGAAAACACAAGAATATAAATAATTAATATTTCTTTTTATAAATTATAATAGTTGATTTGCTCATAGTTTTAATTATTAAGGATTTTTTACATTGTTTTGGTTGTCAGACATCTGAGATGTGTGTGTGTGTGTGTGTGTGTGTGTGTGTGTGTGTGTGATTATGTGAGTGTGCATGTGTGTATGTGGGTCGATGGTTGGGTGTGGGTGTTTCTGTTTACTCATGTGAGTGGAGGTCACTGGTATCTAGTTTCTGTCTCAATCATTCTCTATCATAGGTTTTGAGGCAGAGTCTCTCACTGAACCTGGTGTTCACTATAATAACTAGACAGATTGGCAAGTGAGGCACAGGAATTCTCCTGTCTGCACTTTCCCAGAAATGCATATTTCTGTGATCAACAGTTTATGGAATCTGAACTTAGGCCCTTATGTTTGAATAACAAGCATTTTTAACCAAATAAGTAGTCTTCAAGCCTCTAGATTAGATTTTTTTATAGAAATCCCTGATTCAGCTTTTATAGGAAAAAGACAGAAACCAGATAAATACCATTGCAAATAAAACAATGTATCGAATGAAGATATACTATTTTAATTTTACTTTTGTCTTCAGATTTTGCATACCCTTGGCTTGACTTTTAAACCTTTTCTGACAGTATTTTAACCATTTTGTCTAGTCAAGATTAAAGCTACCTTGGACATACCAGAGATTCATTAGGGGGACGGTGGAGAAAAGCAATGCCATACACAGAGTTACAGACTGCATTACTAAGGGAGAGAATACACAATCCAAGTCAAGGTGGTGCTGAACTAGAAGTTACAATGTGCAAACAACACGTAAGAAATATGGCTCAGCTTTATTGCTCTTCTGTATTTACCCAAAGGACTCCAAGAGAACATTTCAGACAATTTTGTATGTCAGTGTTTATTATAGCACTAGGCATAGTAGCTGAATTATGGGGCCAACCTAAGGGTCCACCAACAGGGATGGCTAAGGAAATTATGGTTTATATACACAGTGGAATGCTTTTATTTTTGCAGTCATAAAGAAGAATGGAGTTATGTTGTTCACAAGAAAATTGACGTGACTGTAGATAATCCTATTAAATGGATTAAGCCATCCTTAGAAAGACAGATTTTGTATATTTTTCTCAGTGTGGTTCTTATATAGTGGACTGATAAAATAGCTTGATAAAAGAAACTGAAAGAAGAAAGGGTTTATTTCATTACAGGGATAGAGACCGTCATGACCAGAAAGATGTGGCAAGATGCAGAGAAGGCACAATGGCAGGAACAGGAGGTCAGATAATCACATTGCATCTACCCTCTGGATACAGACAGCATTAACATCAAGAGTGGTCCAGTTATGAAACCTCAAAATTTGTTCCTGGTGTCCAACTTCTTTCTGCAAATCTCTACCCTCTAAAGGTACTCAAACATCCCTGATGGTACGTCCAGCTACGGACCAAGTATTCAAGCACCTAAGATGACAGTGAACACTTCACATTGTTACCACACACACAAGCATGTGTGTACAAACACACACTTTAATTAATTTAATAAATAAAAATAAATGGCTCCAGAACCTTTATTTTGCAAAACTCAGACCTATGTCACTCAACCTTCCACGCAAGAGTTTTTCTCTTGGTACCATAGAATGTACCAAACCACATAATTTGGATGGCAAATGGTTATATTTTGGCTTATGATTCTGAAGGCTGGTGAGGGACACAATAAATCAAGTTTAGGAGGTCTGGGGCTTAGAGGTGGCTTTTTGGATAAAGCACTTGCTTTAATATCTCTACCTCTCCCTGTATTTTGGCAATTGACAAGGAGGCATTCCTTTCTGTAGCTGGGTAACATTCCATTGTGTCTATGTACCATGTTCTGTCTATCCATCCATCAGGGAATGAACACTTAACACTTAAGCTATTTGTGTTTGTTGACTATTGTCAATGATGCTGCCATCATTCTTGGAGTTCAGGTGTTCTTTCAACATGCTAATTTATATTCTTTAGATGTAATATTGACAGTGGTTTTATGATATCCCATGGTAATAGTGTTTTCTTCACATACTTGTCAGTTTGTTTTCTGAAAATTTTATTGATAGCAGCTATTCTTCCTGAGGTGATGTGATAACTCATAGATTGATTCACATTCCTCCACTGCAGTTTTACTATTTCATGAGTTTTCATAGTGCATTGCATTCTTAACTGATAAAATGAAAAGATCCCTCTTTTAGACACCATAATGTTACAAAGCTCAATGCTGAAGGAAGTATTAGCTCTAGGGAGGTCTGCAACTTAGGGATTGAAAGACAGGAATAGATCAATTGACAGAGGTCATTATATATATATATATATATATATATATATATATATATATATATTCTAGTTATATAATTTTAATGCAATCACTATGGAATAAAGGAAAAGTAAATGGACTTATCCTAGGGAAAGCTATATGAACTTGGCCTTCTTGCTTGCTTTGATGATCAGTTTTAATTGTCAACTTGGCATAATATAGAATCCACCTGAGAAGACTGTTTCAATGAGAGATTGTCTAGATACATGGGCCTGTGGCTTTTTCTGTGGAGGTTTTTTTTTAAGCTAGATTAATTGATGAAGAAAGACCCAGTGGACGATGAGCAACACTATTCACCAATTCCCGTTCTATGCTGCCTAACAGTGGATGAAACTGATCAGATTAGTGACTACATATGTGTTTGCCTCTTTCTGCTCCTAACTGTGGATATGATAAAACTTGATGCTTCAAGCTCCTGCAAGTTTGACTTCCCTGACATGATAGACTATAACCCAGAATTGTGAGACAAAATAAAACATTTATACCCAAAGTCACTTTGTTCAGAGCATTTTATTACAGAGACAGAAATGTAAATAGGAAAGTTGCCTTCTTAGATGTATGAGTTTCCTCCATCTTGATAATTAGTCTCAACAATTTTAGGTAACTATGGTGTTTATTTTTCTTAGTTTTTGAGATAGCCCTTCTTATACTTCAGAACAATTTTCACACACTCGTGCTGAGTTCCTGATGACAGGATTCTGAGACGTCTCAAAAGCAATGCTTGGTTCAGAGAATTGAGAGGACTGGTCATTCTTACCACAATGTGCAGTTTCCTGGTGTGAAAGGAGGTGAAGCAGGGGTAGCTTTGGTTTATTCTGGATCATTTTAACTGTCAACACAAGCTACAGTTACTGGGATTAGGAGTCGCAGTGAAGCATGATCCAGGCCAAGTTGGTCTGCCAACACATCTGTAGGAAATTGTATTGATTATTAATTGATTATTAATTGGTATAGAAAGAACTACCCTCAATAATGTCAGTACCATTTCAGAGACAGACTTTCTAAAGGAAAGCAAACAAATTAATAAGAGACAGTTGAGTTGTAGCAAGCAAGCAGGTCCATGACAGACTGTAACCTGAAATTCTAAACCAGATGCAATCCTTACCCACCTAAGACGTTTGAGGTCTGGCTGTTTTACTACAGCAACATAAATGAAAGTACAACAATCATTGCTCAACATGTAGGCAGTAGCTTTAAGCAAGTCTTAGCATAAAGATTCACTGTTTTATTTTGTAAATAGGATAGCAGTTGCCAGCTGCTGGGTTATGTGGGAAATCGGATGTTGGTCAAAGACAAAGCTTTCACTTACAAGATAATAAGATAATAAATGCTAAGCATGGTCACTGAAGATAATAATGCAACAGCTGTCCTTCAGCACTGGATTCCAGAATGCCACATATGCCACAATCTGCAATACTCAAAGTCCCTATGGAAAGTGCTATAATATTTACATTCAACCATTTTACATCTACCCATATGCTATGCTTGAAATCATGTCTAGACTACTTATAATACTGTGCATGCTATAAATTTTTTGCATATGTATCAGATAGGACTTTTAGTGAATAATAAGAGAGTCTATAGTAGCATGCAAACAACAGATGTGAAACTACATAGTAATCACAGAAAGAATATGTGTTTTCTTTTCAAATATTTTCTACCTGTGGCTTGTGAAATCTTAGGTGTGAAATTGTCAAGCACAGAAGACTGGACACATGCTATTTACTTTACAATTTCTAAAAGAATATATCATATATTTCTTCCTAAATAAATACCCTACACCACTCCAAACAGCAATGATCTGTGATGATGGAAGTTGATTGACTTGAGGTAGTGATGAGTACACAGTGCATATATACATCAGATATCACTTTATATCTTTCTTACATGTAAATTCATCAATGTTGCTTCAATACTGCTGAAACATGTATTCTACATATCAAAATACCAATCTTCCCATCCTTGGAAGCATTCAAGCAGAGCCCATGATCACTTTTTAAGGAAATTTGTTCTAGTACTTCTTGTTAGATTTTTTTTTAACTATGAGGTATTATCACAAAACATGCAAGCATAAAGAATTTATTTAAGAAATGGAAATTTATTTCTAGTTCTCTACAAGTCTCCTGTTAAGCATCCCTGGAGAACCACTTCCCTAGCTTACAGGATACTGTGTTAGTTTCTAAGAAATCAACTAACTGCAACCGCTGTTCTGTGCAACCAGCCAAGGTCAAGACACATCCAGACCCAGCATCCTTCAATAACAAATCTCCTTTTTCAATAAGAGACCCAAGATTCCACTCAAGAGGAGTTCATGGTGCATCTCTCAAGAAAGGGCATTTGCAGGAGTCAACTCATGTGGGCAGTAGTCCTTTGATGTCAGAAGCTCAAAAGCCCCCATGTGACATACAACTTTCCCCAGAGAAACATTTAACCATGGAAAGGTATCACAGCAATTTACTTTGTTCTCCTGTCTTCTATATGTCCCCAGAGGACATAACTACCTGGGAGACAGATCTTAGCTCATAGCTCCTGACCTCCCTTGAAGTCATCAATATGATAAACATTTTTTATATTTACAATGAATCATGATGGCACTCACACGCATGGCCAGTGATGGACCCCTTTTCAACAAGTGTCACTGGCAACACTGGCCAGGCAAGGCCCTTCTTTGCAATAGGAGATCAGTTAGGAGGGACCCCCAAATTTCCAAAAGTACAAATTTCTAGCACTTGCTAAGCAGAGACTGTCTTAGTGTCTTTCCTCCTTTATGCCCAGTTATTCCCCAGCACCAGAATGATGTCTTAAATCTATGAACTACAACTACAATCGTAAGTTTATGAGTAAATAGGATTGGTCTATTTTGTTTCAGTTCATTGTAATTTTGTTTCACATCTAGTTCTAGAAGCTGCTGAAGGTCATTATTAAATGAAATTCCAAAGTGAGAAATGAGTTAACCATAAAATGCTCACATTTTACTTAAAAATATCTTCCTTGAAATTCTGTCCACAGCCTAAAATGTTGTCCAAGATCCAACCTGTTATTGTTGTCATCATTGACATAGTCTATTGTAAACTCCTCTCAAATATGGAAGGGAGCAACACTAGGGCTAGAGATATGGCATGAAGAACTGAGATTGATTCCTAGTGCCCGTGTAAAATGAGAAGAGTGGTGGAATGTGTATGTCATCTCAATACTGAGGAGGTAGAGTCAAGAGGATACCAGGGTTTCACTGCTCAGCCATCCTCACCTGATGATCTCCAGGTAAAATGAAATACCATCTGTCACAAAGCATCAGAAAGACTCATGATCTTTGCCCTCCAAACATAGACACATGTACACACACAAGGAAGTTGGAAACAACACTGAATATAGAGGAGAAAAAAACACTGCTCTTAAAGATTCCTCACTTGTGCATGGGCCTTCTCCCGTTTACTTGATACAGAGAATGAGCACTGTGCTTTCTTGTTTCTTAACTGCAGAACCCACACATGTGCTCCTGTCTATCTATGTCTACCATAATCTTTGAACTGCAGACATCCTGCCCTTGTGTGAAGGACTTGCCCACATCCTCTCCCACTAAATTGCCATCTTACTCTCCTTCTCAAATGGCCTCCTGTAATTTTGGCATGAGCAATGATTGATAAAATGACTTAAGAAAACATTCTTGTACATAGTATGCAGAATGCTTGCTGAAACTGATTTTCTTCAGGTCTGTGATGGCAAGAGCTTGACTAACAGAGCTCTTAACGTGTACCTGGCCACACCTCAGGTTGTTCTTTACAGCCCTGTCTTTTCTCTTCTCTACCTCGCACTTTCCTAAATGTTACTCTCTTTTGGGCATCATGTCACCTAGTAATCCTGCTTCGGAACGTTCCCTGTGTGCTTTTATGTTACAGAATGTGAAGCTCTTTCTGTTGAACACTGTCACTGGAGCATAAAGGTCTAAAGATTTGGTGAAACTGTATTGCAAGTCATGCCTGTAATTTTATTTGAATTCACTTATTCCTTAATATCGCTATCCAAGACCAAATAGACTTGTATTGTATGAATATGGAAGGCAAGAGTATAGTACAAATTATATGCTGAAGTGAAATAATAAGAATAGTTTACTTCTTCTCTTCTGCTTCTGTGGTTAAGCTGGGGACCTAAACAAGATTAGTTTGAGACACATTTTCCTCTTTAGCTGTTGCTGAAAATAATGATAGAGAAACAAACCTTTTTTATGATAAATAAACTACTTTAAAATGTCAACAATACATTGCATTTGTGATCCACATTAAAATAGGTTAAGCATTTACCTAACAATCTATTGTGAAATGTTTAGGGTGTCTTTCCACACTGTGTGAATATTATCCATTAAGAGCTTACAACTTATAACTGATTACCAGAAACTAATATATTCTTCCTCAAACTAGAAATACTCCACCAGGGAGAAGCCTGTGAGAGAATCCCAAAAGTACTAGATGCTCATGCAAAACTATTATACTACCATAAATCCTGTGATGAAATGATTGCTTAATGATTCCTTAATTATGCACTTTTCCAGTTATGCTTTTACCATTTCTATAATGTTAGATCAATACGATTCCACATTACCTAGTATATGAAAAATAAATATCAGTCTGAATGCATGCATTTTTATCCTTAAAAGCAGATAGTATTAAAAACAAAGTGAAAATCTTTGTAGTTGGTATGTGAGTGTGTGGTATGACACCTTGTTGATTATGTGGTACCTAGTCTACCAAAGCCTCTACAAGACATTCTACTAATATTTATTCAACAACTGTTTGACTAAAATTTTGGTTTTAAAAATATTCAATCTCTTTTATGCTGTATCTAACATCTCCACCCAGCTGGACCTTCCATTTTGCTCCACAGGCACTAACCCATAAGTGATACAAGTAGAAACGATCATACTGAGTTATGAAATCCATGGGCAGATGCCATGCTTTCTCTCATCAGGGATCCTAACTCAAAATATTCAGATATAAGCATAATCTATGCTCTTCATCAAGAAAACTCTTTACAAAAAGTGGAGACCATTACAGACTACCAAAACAAATCAAAATCAAAGTGCAGTGTTGTGGGTCACAGTCCTAATCAATATGTTCATAAAATACCCCTACACATAAAGCTCAAAGATCAACATTGCAGAAGAGAGGGTGAAAAATAGTTAGAGCCAGAGCTTTGGGGATTTTTTTGTGAGATTGTGTCTTCCATCAATACCAGATGCTGCACTCATAAATTCTCACTAATATGACTGTCTAAACATGAATTAAATAAAGAAAACAATAACAGATATACCAAAGTATTTGGGGGAGTACAAGGGACCCATGAGGCCTGAACAACACACAAAGAGCTACAGGCAACTGAGGAATATTCAGAAAGGGAGAAATGGTCTTCCCCAGAGATGATTACTATATAATAAGGTGTAAGGTGTGTGTGTGTGTGTGTGTGTGTGTGTGTGTGTGTGTGTGTGTGTGCTGTGTATTTCAGGAAGTTAGCTACTCAGGGGATAATACTTTTTCTAAGAAGCCATAAGTTTCCAAATAAAAAGCCCAACGCTATGATGCTATGTGTTGGATGCCTCCTCTCACGTTGTTAGTCAGGGCTTTCCATAAATAATATAGTCTATTATCATTCATGATTGCCTACCATAACTTGATGCCAAGAGAACTCTTGCTAAGGACACCATGCATTTTGATCACAGAATTTAGATGGAGTTGTAAGAAACTGCTTTCTGATTACATGTAAGGACCACTCTACCAAGAATATGTGCTTACTGCAAATTTAATGAAGAACCCATGGCCAAATATGCATGTGTGCTTGATGGTGGTAGGGTTACACTGCCTAGAGACATGACTTGACATTGTCTTGGAACTAAATAATTAGGCTAGATTTTTCTGGACATGGAAGGGCAAGGATACACTCATCTTGATTTCTTAGGTGTAGGTGAAGAAGGATATGTAGCACCATGCCTGTGCCCTGCATTTTACATGGGTTTTGAGCTCACAACCTACAGTTTGCAAGGCAAACACTTCAATGATGAGCTATTTCCCAGCTCATTTAGAATTAATAAATCTTTATGTGATTTTCTTAGCAGAACAATATAAATTAACATCTATTTATCTATTCAAAGTTTGTCCCTACCTGTAAATTTGCTATCTCCCCCCCCTTGGAAAGCAGTGAGTTTCAAAAATGTACATTTACACTAGGTATCAAGAATCTTAAAACATTGTGGGAAAGGCATGTATTCAATCTATTTGATTTAAAACTCAGTTAAGGGCTATGGGATTTCTAACATGGACCTAGATGGTTTGTTAGGTTTTCTGCAGTTCTGAAATAAAAGAACAATATTTTGTAGTGACATTTTGCTGCTGCATACCTTAAAGTTGGCAAATAGAAATGCATGGTTTGAGTATATATGAGACCTCAAAGAAAGCCTCCACAGTGACAATGATTCCTCCAGAAAAGCCACACCTACCCCAACAAAGCCTTATCTCCTAGTAGTGACACTCCCTTTGGGAGTCATTTTCTTTCAAACCACCATAGACTGTCAATTAAAACTTTTGAAATAAAATAACCACTTGGAAAGTGATAAACATAGTGAATATAGTATGACTTACTAAAGTAACATTGAAAAAATGGAAATTTTTCATTGTGTTTTTATTTATTTTTGTGCGTGAGTGCCTAAATGTGTGCATAATGGTGCATGTGAGTGGGCACATGTGTGTGTGCATGCCACAGCTTCCTTGAGGTAGTCAAAGGATAGTATTCATGTATCTGTTTTTTCCTCCACCGCATGGGTCCCAGGGATTGAACTCAGGTTGTTAGTCTTGTCAGAAGTCACCTTCCCCTAAGGAGTCATCGCAAAGGCCCTTGCACATCTACTATGTGTACATCTGTTTACATGGAATGATCTTAAACTTTTTAGGCTATCAATGGTTTCTATTGACAAGGAAAAATGGGTATGGAAACAAATTGAATATAAGATTGATACTTATTCTGAATTGCTAAATATTTTTCTTTCTTCTTATTTTATTATTTTCCGGTGAACTTTTATCCATATACACCATAACAACCTCTCTGAGAAATATTTAGCCAGATGAATGTTCACTAAGTTTGACATCACAGCTGTGTCTTCACAATCCAAGTTCATTACCTTCCCTCTTCCTTGATAAACCAATTGCAACAGCCAGATATTTTTTTTCCCAGCAGATGAGGATTTTCAATTTTATTTTATTTTATTGTTTTACATATTAATCCCAGTTCTTCCTCCCTCTCCTCCTCCTGTTCCCCATACCTTCCCCTTACCCCACCCCCCATTTGCCCCTCAGAGAGGCTAAAGCCTCCCATGGGAAGACAATAAGGTCTGACCTAGCACTACAGTGATATAGGCCCAAGGCCTTCCCCTCTGTGTTTATGCTGAGCAAGGTGTCTTCTCTCCATAGGAAATGGGCTCCTGAAATCCAGTTCAGGCACTAGGGACAGATTGTGGTCCCACTGCCAGTGGTCTCACAAAGTGCCCACCGATTGTCACCTGCATTCAGGGATTCTAGCTTGGTCTTATACAGGTTCCCCAGCTGTCAGTCCAGTGTAAGTGACCTCCCACTAGCTCTGGTCAGCTCAACAGCCAGATTAATAGTATAAAGCAGAAGAGGGAAAGTTATTCAATGTGGATATTGGGAAGAGAGACAAAGAAATTCTTCTTTAGGGTCTTGACATAAGGTTTAATTTCAAGTAGAGTTTTTCAGATGGTGGCAGACCTGGTCAAGAAGGACCTCCTGTCACTGGCCGTCACTATTTTTGTTTCATTCTCCTGTGAGGTGGTCTGACATGTTGTAAATTTTTTTCTGGAAGTAAACTTCCCCCTCTGGCTGGGACTTTAGGCTTTCTTCCCACCCCTACCATGAAGTTCCTAAATGCAATTTTAATTGTTTATAGTCCACCGCTGGAGTCTTATGGCCAGAGGAAGAGATACCGTGCCTCTTTAGGGTATTTTCACCAATGCTAGGCCACTTACAAAAGTTAATCATGTTCCAAAGATAAAAAATACATTTATTCTAGAAAATAGGTCATGGCATCAAGCATTTGAAGTTGCAACAGTGGAGCAGGGGTAGAGCATGGGGCAGTTCAGACTGCTTTTTATTTCAGATCCAATACTGCATCAAAGTTCTCTTTCCCCTTTTCTAAAGGCATTCTGTGGTATCACACTCCAAGTTTGGGCTTCTATGCCCCTGGGAGCAGGCCTACCTCCAAGACTTGTTCTTCCTTTTGGCGCAAGCTAGTGCAGGCCTTAGGAGGATAGACTATAAATCAGATCAAGGATGGTCTGGCATGAACAGCAAGGAAATCCCTGGAATTCTAAGTCTCAGTACAACTTTGGGAAATCTGGCTCTTAGGTAGTTTGTTTTATTCATGCAAAAACACAACTCACCTCATGAGAGATTAAATATAATTTATTCTGGTATTCCAGGTGCATCTGATGAACTTCATTACCTTTTGGGTGGTAGGAGCTTAGTAGTAAACATATTCCAAAGGTTTCAACTGTCAATCACAAGGATACTAGCTTAGCTACAAATTGGCATGGAATGTTATTAAGGGGATAGAAGATAAATTGTCATTAGGTCCTGGACCTGCAACATTCCAACCTTTCAGGTTTCTCTGTTTATTTGCTTGTTTACATCTTTCTCATCCAAAAGACAATCCTTCATGTTTAACATTCAGAGTTTCTCTGGAGCTCTGTGAGCACAATGACCTTTGTGCTATTCCTGGATATGGAGGGACACTTTCCTTCAAACTATTGAATAATCATTTAAGAAACATTAAAGATACGCTTGACAGTCAAGGCTGAGTTTAAGCCTTGCTTTAAGGCCTCTGCTCACACAAAGTGTCAAGTGAGAAAGCACAGAAAAATGCTAGTCTCTGGAATTCTGAATTCACTAATCTTCTATGAGTGGATAGAGATAAGTCTTCAAAGGGGAAGAGAAGAAGGGTAGACAAAAATGTGATTTGTCTGTCTGAGCTAAAACCTCCAAGGCGAGTTTTCATCTTGACCAACGACCAAATATAATTTTAAGAACTGAACATTAAAAAAAAAAAAAGAAAAGAAGATCAACAAAGAAGACTACCTCAAAACTTCAGTGGGTCTTTTCTGAGAACACATGCTCAGTAAGAGAATGTTTATCTAAGTATATACAACTAAGCATGGCCTGTGTTGGATTAATAGTGGAAAGCTATATAAGGCCCACTGGATCTTTATGAGAAAAAAAATGAGCCCAGCATTTCTAAGCATATCATGTGATTTGGGTTGTCACTGTTTTGTTTATTGGCTCATTTCAATTTCAGTATATGCATGTCTTATGTTCATACATATATTTCTATAGTAAAAAGTAGATGTTTTCATAGATTAATGATGAAATGTCCATTGGATAGAGAAATGATTCAGAAACCATGATATGTACTCACTCATATGTGGCTATTAGACATAGAGCAAAGGAATACCAGCCTACAATCCACACTGCCAGAAAAGCTAGGAAACAAGGAGGACCCTAAGAGAACTTACATGGTCCTCTGGAGAAAGAGAAAGGGAAATGTGATCTCCTGAGCAAATTGGGAGCATAGTGGGAGAGGAGAGGAAGTTAGGAGAAGAGAAGAACAGGAAGAAGAACATGAGGTATCAGTAAGATTAAGTCATGGGAAGAATAGAGGAGAGCAAAAAAAGAGATACCATAAGAGAAGGAGCCATTATAGGTTTAAAGAGAAATCTAGAGAAATGTCCAGAGACCTACAAAGATGACCCCAACTAAGAATCTAAGCAATTGTGGAGAGACTACCTTAAGTGCTGTTCCCCTATAATGAGGTTGATGACTACCTTATATGCCATCCTAGAGCCTTAATCAACTAGCTGATAGAAACAGAAGCAGAGATCCAGTTAAGCACTGAGCTGAATTTCTGGAAACCAGTTGTAAAGAGGAATGAGTGGTGAGCAAATTGGTCAAGAATAGACTTGGGAAACCCACAGAAATATCTAACTTGAACAAGGTGAAGCTCATGGACCCCAGATTGACAGCTGGGAAACCAGCTTAAAACTGAACTATGCCCCCCTGAATGTGGCTGTCAGTTGGGAAGTCCATAGTATCAAAGGAATTATTGAACAAGTGTTGTTATTAAAATCATCTTTTTATCTTTGCTGTTGTTGGTTGTGATGTATGTGTCCACATGTGTCTTTGTTTTGTTTGTGTATTTGTGTGTTCTGATGGTGGTGCTCTGGGCATGAACAAGTGTCACAAGGTCACCTGCTAAAATTTTCAAGTTCTAAACCTTGACTGATAGGTGCATGACTGTGTTCAGTAGGGTGCTCTAGTACTGTTTACAGCTACATGTAAAGCTGTCTTTCATTTTGCAAATAATTCTTATTTACATATATGTTGGTCAAGGTGATTGTCACATTGAAATAACATTCTTCACACAAAAAAACAGAATTATAAGTAATTATAAGTAATTTTGTTTTGTGAGTAAATATCTGACAAAAGCATTTAAAGAGTGAAGGATTTACTTTGGCTCATAGTTTAAGGGTATTGTCCATTACGAGAAGTTATGGGATGTGAGGTTGAGGCAGCTGGGCACATTGCATCCACAGTCAAGAAGCAGAGAGAGGCAAACACTATTGCTCTGATCCTCTTATTCCTTTGCTCAGTCCAGGTCTCCAGCTCATGTGATGATGTCACCAACATTGATAAAGGGTCATCCCAACCTCAACTAATTCAAAGTGGGAAGCCTTGCATAGACATTCCTAGAAGAGTGTCTCTGGTAATACTGATCCTTTCAGGTTGATAACATTTAAATGTTACATTGCTTGACTCAGTCTTCCAAACCCATGATCTCTATACCTACCTCTCACTCTCATGGAGCCTGTTTTAAGTGGCCCATAACTACTGCCTCACAGAGCTTTTTCTTCCCTTAGATATTTATGTAAGGAAGAGAGCACCTTCTACCGAAATGCTAAGCTCATTTCTTACAATTTAATTATCTCTACTTGACATGTCATAGTTACTAGTCAATACTTTTCATCAAAGCAGTGAGTCGAGTGGTCCTCACATTCCTGGGACAACTAAAATGTCTTTGCTTTCCTGACTCTTAGACTTGTATTCAGACACATAATATCAGCTTGTTCCCTGCAGAAGCATTGCTAAGCTTCACAGTATGCAATGAGGTCATTTATAATGGCAAAGGAAAGTATTCTGAAGCAAAATTTCAAGTAGAAATGTACATTTATTAATTCCTTTATAGTATAATTTTCCATTTCATAAATATATTTATTTGTAGGCACTGTGGGAGATATCTAAGCTCAAAGACTATCATGTTAACCTATCCAAAACAGACCAATGAAGAAGTAAAAGTGATCTGCTATTGCTAATGTAAAGAAACACCACTATTATTAATATTCTATTTTCCCTGCGTGTGTGGAACTTGGAAGGGAACTTGCTGTTACGGATGGAGAAATGACTCAATAAAGTTCTTGCTGCACAAGCATGAGGAGTTAAGCTCAGAAACTCAACACCCATGCAAGATTCCAGACATGGTACATGCCTGTAACCCCAGTGCTGTGGACTGGTCAATAATGAAACTAGTAGTACAAAGCTAGAAATATGAACTGCCTGTGTGCCCCGACCCATGGGGCCTAGTTATTCGTGGGTCGAGGTGGGCTAGAACTTGAAAATAATGGGAGAGAAAGAAGGAAGGAGACCAAGCAGTGTATTTGTCAAGGTCTAACTTTATTGATGCAAAAAGGAGTTTTTAAAGCAAAGCTGGGAAGAAATGGGGAGGGGTAGCAGGCAGGGAGGAAATAGGGAGGGGTAGCAGGCAGGGAGGAAATGGGGGGGGTAACTTCTGCTAACTCTGGGGTCCTGGTAATTATCCCAGACAATAAACATCAGACAATAAACATCTGCTTATCTTAGTTCCTGGGCCAGGCCCATCTCAGTTCCGGGCACTCGGTTTATCTCATTACCTGGAATGAGTGGAAGAGACCACCTGTTAAGCAGGTTCCTGTATACCAAGATAAAGCTCAATTAGAGTTCTAAGGTGTAAGCAATTCTGTAAGAGAATGTAACTCAAGGTCGGCTCCCAACACTGGTGAGTGTTATAGGTGTTTGGAAAGTAAAACAACTTTCATGACAAAGATTGATATAAAACATTCGACTAGGAAAGTCCTTTTGGACCTCTAGAGAGCAAATAGTTTGGTGACTAATTTTTGTTAATTGTTTCAAGTATTGCATCCTGGCAAGCATCCATTTTGCCTGTCAATGACTCACTTCTGTTTTATCAAACCAAGACCTGAAGGGGGAACTAAGAATAACCCTTGAAGAATTAAGGCTACCTGTGAATATTATACAGAATTTTAACATGCATAATAGCTAACAATTCAGCATGAAATCCACATCAGCTAAGGAATAATTTGCTTGCACTAATTTGACCCTAATAAATTCCTCAGTATGAAAATTAGTAACATGGTAGCAACTACAGGTATATAATTAATTTCATTGAATTTATAATGGAAATATTGAGAGGCAATGAATTTTCAGTCACCCCATTAGGGTAATTTAAGCCACTGAATCTATCTGTGAATTCATATGAAAGTTGCAAAGTAGAATATTTTAGTGAAGCAGGAAAGAAAGCTTGCTAATTTGACAGTTCTAACTTTTCATTTGCTTTCTTATTTAATTTAGCAATATTTATCCATTTATTTCATAGATAGTACTATTCCATTAGCCATTTGCTACTAAAGCAAATGCAGGAACACCAAGTATGAAGGATAGAATTCCTTTCCTTGTATCCATGTATCTCTTATACTCACTGCTTTTCATATCACAGTTGGATGCTGATGGCATTCTCTAGTTACTTGCTTACCTTGGGTATCAGTTAATTCATTGCTTCAACAAAATAGATGATAAAAAGCAACTTAAGGAAGGGGCATTTATTTGGCCTCAGCTTTTGAGGGTTGTATTATTCAGGGTTCTTTATTGGGGAATAAAACTACAGAACTGAAAGTGGGGGAGGGATACATTATGATAGAGAGGGATATATTATGACATATGTTACGGTGTATTAGATAATTTATAGGCTGTGGTTCAGGTAGTCTAACAATGGCTGCTTCTCAATAGAAAAGTCAAGAAATCTGGAAGTTGTTCAATGCACAAGGAGGGTGGATGTCTCAGCTGGTTTTTGGTCTATGTTGCAATCCCAAAGGAATATGTTCGAACACCATTAAAGGAAAGTATTGGCAACAGGGTTGATGAAATTTGCCAGCAAGAGTGAGGGCAAGAAAGACAATTGAAAAGCTTTTTTTTTTTTTCCATGTCCTTGTATGTAGGCTGCCACCAGTAGATGAGACCCATATTTCTGGTAAGTCTCACCACCTCAAATAATCCAATCCAGAAAGTCCTTCACAGGTGTGCCCAAATTTTTAGGCTTTAAGAGTCATATTGTCAAAGAAGATTAGCCATTATAAGGGTACACTCCATCATGGTGGGAACAGTATAGTAACAGGAAATAGATACATCTGGTCACATTGAATGTGCATCCAGTCTTCTTTCTATCATATGGACACACACACACACACACACACACACACACACACACACACACACACACCAAGTTGTCCTTAAACTTCCACACATGTGCTGTAGCATGCATGCCCCACATAAAAAATAAAAGTGAAAATAATACAAATAAATAAATAAATTTTTATTTGGGGGAGATCCAATTCCAATTCTTCATAAACAGCTTGTCTTTCTCTTCCCTTTTATTAGAGCATGGCAGCATGCAGAGCTAGCTCCTAGAGTCTTTCTTGAATCTTCTGTTTTTGCCTTGAAGCCATTCTGATTAGGCTGTTTAGAAAATAGTTTGTTCACCAATTCCCAGAGTAAATAGCTGCCCAGTGTTTGGAGTGGTGCCTCTGAGCATTAGCCTTGCTGAGCAAGTGTTCATATCTGTAATCCAAATGAGGATAACTGCAAGGGAATTTTATGAGCTGTAAAACTCTTCTCATAAAACATCCTCCACAGTAACAGCAGCAGCGATTTGTCCAAAGAGTTCAAGACTTAATATGCTTCATGGAACCTCCTAGGTGCATAAAACTCAAAAAGAGTTGTAAACATTGACTTTTGCTTCATGGAAATTGGCAGCTGGGGTGATATAACTATTGACAACGGGAAAATATATAAAGAAAAATAAGAATAGAAAAAATTGCCTTAAAACTTAATATAATGCAATATCTCCCTTGATTGTTTCGATTTAGATTTTCTTCTCATTTTTCTTTTGTTTTGTTTTGCTTTAATTTTGGAAGAATCCAATTTATTATTATATTTTTAATTTTTGGAAGCTCTCTGAGACAATTTCAATGGGATCTAAAGAATTTATGCATATATACATATATTGTATTTTAGTATTTAAAATTGAACTGTTTATGGCTTTCAATAAGAATAATGCTAATGCAATAAATGTGATAATGCTATTGAAAAGGATAGACTATTCTGCATTTTTATATTAAGTGAAGATTGGGAAACTTAATGAAACCTTACCAATTCAAATTTATGGTTCTTGACTCCTATAATATAATGTAAATGACTGTACTCTCATTAAAATAATTATTACTGAAGTTATTGTTTAGGGGAAAGGAAACTGAGGTACAGACAATATTGACTATGTTCAATCACAGTGGAGACAAAGTAAGAGACATTAATTATTATTTATCTTGAAATTTATGGGAGAAAAACCAGTTCAACAATGTGGACCAGATTTGAAGCATGCTTTTACTAAACACTGGCCAGTAAGAACTCTGACCAAGTAGATCTCTGGGTTCCCAGGAAATAGCCATAAGTCAAGTTTGCAGAGGCTTAAAAAGGCGCAATCCACAATCTACTACATTTTCCATCATGTCCAACCAGGAGCTAGCATACATCGTGATGTTTTCCTGTCCATATACCTCCTGCCCACAGGTGATCAAGTACCTCCAATTGGGATTGGTCAAACCTAGGTCAAATTGAGTTTATTTTAAAGTGTATCAACTGAAAACAGAACCCTTAACCTGTAAAGTATATTTTTTCTAGTTTTGGTCTCACAGTTATCACATAGAATATAATTTTTTAGCAATTCCTGGTCCTCATATACATTAACAGCTCAGGAAGCCAATGTACAGAAAAAGAAGTGCTTGCTTCCTGCACACATAGCTATTGGTGGTGGTATTTTGGTTTTAGCATATGTGACTGCCACCAGCCACTGCTAGAGAGGGCTCAATGGATACATTGCTCACTGCACACTCTACACAGGATCCAAGTTCCGATCCCTAAATCTCAAGTAGGCAACATTAGCGTGTAAACATAATCCCAGCAGTGCCTATCAGTTCAGATGAGAGTTCAAGATTGGATAATATCTAAATGCTTGCATGCCACCTAGCTTGGAATACACAGTGGAAAGGAAAAAGCAACCATGTTAGATAAGACTGAAAGATAGGACAGACCCTGAAAGCCCCCTCCGAAGGGAGACCCTCACTCAAATCTCGGGAATAGCGCGCACCCAGTGAGGCACCGAGACCGGACTTGCTGCAATCACACGAGGAAGTTTATTGAAAACGAAATTGGATGAGATCTCAGGCCAGCATGCTGGGGTCGAGACTCTACACCCACGGGGAGTGGAAGAGTTCGACCCCGACCCAAACTTGTGACAAGCTTATAAAGGCAAAAAACATCAAAAGAGTGGAAGGAAATAGAGGAAGTCCAAAGTTACACGTTCACTTATCAGCTGACTAGGGAGGGGGTAGGGGAGATCCGGAGTTACATGTTTACTTATCAGTTAAGCTATGTATTGTATTAAACAAGGCGTTGGAACATTCCACAGAGGTTGTTGGGACATCCTGGAGTTATCTCAGGAACTATTTTTCTCAAGAGAGTTCCGTGAGCGACCCTCGTGAGCGACCACCTGCAGGGGATGGAGGCCCTAGGGTGGCGAGTTCATGTCCCTACAGACAGCTAGTAAATTTTTTACTTTTCATTCCCCACTTCTTCTTGTGAATTGCTCTAATCTTAGAGCGATCCCTCAGTTTCTCGTAGTATCTGGTACTGCTGTCTTAAGACCATTACCTGGATAGCACTTATCCTTTCTTTTATAAATGCCACCAGCCTATTTAGAATACATGGCCCGAAGGTTAGGATCAGCATCAAAATGATTAAAGGCCCGGCCACGGCGGAGACCAGAGTAGAGAACCAAGGTGACCGATTAAACCAATTTTCATACCATCCTTGGTATGCTTCTCTTTCTTTTTTTCTGTTTTCTAGCTTTTCTCTAAGCCTTGCCATGGAATCTCTGATGACACCGGAATGATCTACATAGAAGCAACATTCTTCCTTTAAGGCAGCACAGAGCCCTCCCCTCTTTAAGAAAAAGCAGGTCTAATCCCCTTCTGTTTTGCAGCACTACCTCTGACAATGAAGTTAATGACTCTTCTAGTTTAGTTATGGAGTGTTCCAACGCTCCCAGGTCTGCATCCATAGCCGCTCTGAGCTCATTATAGTAGTAGGGCTGCTGAATAAGGGCGGATGCTCCAGTCCCAATCCCTGCTGCTACTCCTAATCCTAACAAGACAGCTAAGGTCAGGGTAACAGGTTCCCTCTTGTAACGAGTACGGTGATCAAATTCATCTATAAATGAACCATCATCATGATAGATGACCCTAGGCACCAGCTGGACCAAAATACAAAAGTCCCTAGTACTGTTAAAAAGTGACGTATGCAGGCAGGGGGTCAGGCCAGTGCCACAGGCCCACCAAGTATCTGGGGGGGTACTAGATATTGATTTGGGCCATCTGTCAGGGTGTTAATAGTACGTTACAGAGGGGCTGGTGTCTGGTAGGCACTTTGCCTATACATAGTCCAGTGCCTGATACCGCTGACAGGGTCAACTTTCGTTGGCTCCCCCAGGGGCAATGCGAATGGTCAGAAGTAACATTATAGCTCCGCATTTGAGCTATTCCCTCATAATAAGGGGGACTAGAAGCAAAGCACAGCCAGCAAGATTGGGTAGCAGTGGGGTTTGTGCGGTTTAAAACAACGAACGCACTATCAAGCAGATTAAATAGGCGATCCTCGGTTCTCATAGGGGGGTGGGAGGATGTGATCAAAGAGGGTATGGAGTAGGGCTGGTGGAGGAACCTTCCTTTGGTGATGGGGTGAGACCAGGAAGTCTCTCAGGCCTGGGTAGGGGGTTATCAAGCACCGGATTGGGGCCTACCGGTTGTGCGGGCGGACTCTCTATCTTCATCCTGATAGCAAAAACAAACCCTGGGTCTCCTGCTCCAGTATAGACTCTCCACCCCCAGCGGTTACCTTTCACCCATCGACGATCTTGTTTTCCCTGTGCTGTGAAACTAATATTCAGAGGGTTGCAATAGTTGCCTTTGCATGGCCCCTGAGGGCCAACCGAGGCCCGGGAGCACATCCAGTCTTATAAGATGGGTACTTAGATGTGTCTCTCTCTCCTCTTTCTGGCTCTTCCGACTTACGACCCTTTTTTACTATAATCAGATCCCAGGAGGAGGAAGGATTCCAGTTGGCTTCTCCTGTGGTCTCACATCCCCATTTAGCACAGAAATAACCTGATGCCCCTCCACATTGCCTCTTCATCTCTCTGTTATGTCCCTGCCCCCGGGCAGACGTGAGAAGTCTGCTGCCTGGAGGTTGGCTCGGAAGAATTGTCCGGAACATCCCAATGTGCTCCCTATACCATGAGGGACACATTGTTCCTCCGGGGGTGGTTTATCTAAATTGTCATAATTAGAAAGATCCCAGGCCAGGGAACCGGCAGCTAACTTACAGATATCAGGTGCAAGATCCGGCCACCAAGTCCAAGGGGGTGCACTGCGGTTTTTGACCACACAACGGTGCCCTCTTCATTAAGCACTTCCCATGTCAGTCTTTGGGGGGCATGAGGTTATCCCCCAAGGTTGGGGCTACGGCGAAGGCGCAGCTTAAGAGGATTGTCACTGGCTGCCACTGTCCAATTATGTTCGCGGTTGTCTTCATTTTGACTGGGTGCCTTTTTTTATGTGAAAGCGTGGATCCAGGCAGCAATCCCGTCTACCTTTACTGCCGTGGGAGTAGTCAACAGCACCAGATAGGGTCCTTTCCACCGAGGCTCAAGCGTGCCAGCGCGATGTCGTCTGACCAAGACTGAGTCTCCGACTTGGAACCCGTGGGGCACTGCGGTGGTCCCTGGAGTGTAGGCTTCTTTGATCTGATTCCAGATCTGTGTTTTGACAACTTCTAAGGCCTTCAAGTGAGTAAACAGAGCAGAGGAGGAGGGAGAGTCAGTGCAAGGATCCAATATCCCGCCTGATTCAGTCAAGGGGGGTCCCCCATGTAGGATTTCATAAGGGGTAAGGCCGAAACGTCCAGGTGTGTTTCGGACCCTAAGGAGCGCAAAGGGGAGGAGGGTCACCCAGTCTTTGCCGCCGGTCTCAATAGCCAATTTAGTAAGGGTCTCTTTTAGGGTTCTATTCATTCTTTCTACCTGTCCTGAGCTCTGGGGTCTGTAAGCACAATGTAATTTCCAATTAGTCCCCAGTTGGGTGGCCAACTCCTGACTTACCTGGGCAACAAAAGCAGGCCCGTTGTCCGAACCGATTACCTTGGGAATCCCGAACCGGGGCAGGATTTCTTCCAGTATCTTCTTGGTTACTACTTGAGCAGTTTCAGACTTGGTGGGAAAGGCTTCCACCCATCCTGAAAAAGTGTCTATAAAAACTAGAAGGTACTTATTACCATATTTTCCTGGCTTAATTTCAGTGAAGTCTACCTCCCAATAAACTCCCGGCCGATCTCCCCTCATCCTTTTTCCAGGTTCTTTGAACGGCCGGGCAGCATTGGTCAAGGTGCAGGCCTGACATGACTCTACTACCTCTTTTACTACTGTATTTAATCTTAGAACATAATATTTAGAACCTTTGATTAATTGCTTAAGCTTTTCATTTCCAAGATGAGTTAGCTGGTGTATTCGTCTCACATAGTCATGCCCTTCCTTAGAGGGCAGAATGATTCGATCCATCCTTGGTTTTTGCCAATCCGCCGGAACTGAACATCCGAGCTTTTCCTGCACAGGCCATATCGTTGATTAAATCATAATCTTTATAGGGATAGATGAAGCTGGGATCCATGGCTTGCGGGGGTTCTGGCAGGGTTCCAGTTTCTTCCGCCAGTACTACCGCTCCCTGGGCAGCTTGCTTTGCCGTTAGATCAGCCATCTGGTTCCCCTTTGTGACTGGGTCAGCCCCTTCTGTTGTCCCAGGCAGTGGACAATGGCTAATTTTTTTTTGGAAGATGTATGGCTTCTAGGAGGGCCAGGATTTCTTCTTTGTTTTTAATGTCTCTTCCTGCTGAGGTGAGTAGGCCCCTCTGCCTGTAGATGGCCCCATGAATGTGGGCTGTGGCAAAAGCATAACGGCTGTCGGTGTAAATGTTGATAGCCTTACCTTCTGCCAGACGCAGAGCTTGAGTCAGTGCCAGAAGCTCAGCTTTTTGAGCAGAGGTTCCTTCTGGGAGACTGCTAGCCCAAATTACCTGCTTTCCATCTACCACCGCTGCTCCTGCCCTTCTTTTACCTTCTACCACAAAACTGCTGCCGTCCGTATACCAGTTAGGCACCCCCGGCCAAGGTTGGTCAGTCAGGTCTTTCCTGGTCCCGGTTTCTTCAGCCAGGACATCAGTGCATCGGTGCACCGGGGTAGAGTCGTCTGCTTCGGGGAGCAGGGTGGCCGGGTTGAGAATAGCAGGAGGAGCAAAGGTTATTCGATCGTTTAACAACAGGCTCTGGTAATGTGTCATCCAGGCGTTTGTCATCCAGCGGTCGGGGTGGCTGCGCACTACTTTCTAAAGCATGGGGAGCAATTACAGTCACATACTGACCCAGAGTGAGCTTATCAGCGTCTCTGACAAGCAGGGCTACTGCAGCAATGGCTTTCAAGCAAGAGGGCCACCCACTGGCAACGGGGTCTAGTTTTTTTAGATAGGTAGGCCACCAGCCGCTTCCAGGGCCCCAGGGTCTGAGTCAGAACTCCACGGGCCACTCCAGCCCGTTCATCAACATATAGAGTGAAAGGCTTAGTCAGATCTGGCAGGGCCAAAGCAGGAGCTGTGAGCAGGGCAGTCTTTATATTGTCAAAGGCTCTTTGGTGCTCCTCCGTCCAGGTGAATGGGACTTTTTCTTTAGTGAGTGGGTACAGAGGGGGCCGCCAACGTGGCGAACCCCGGTATCCAGAGTCTACAAAAACCTGCAGTTCCCAAAACTCTACGTACTTGTCGAGGAGTGGTGGGGGGTCGGGATCTGCATCACAGTCTTTTTCCGTGCTTCAGTGAGCCACCGCTTCCCTTCTCGGAGGGTGTATCCTAGGTAGGTCACCTCCAAGCAACATAACTGGGCTTTCTTGGCGGACACCGGTACCCCAACTCACCCAATTCCTTTAGGAGCTTTTTGGTCCCATCGAGGCACAGTTCCTGGGTCGAAGCTGCGAGTAGTAAATCATCCACGTACTGCAAGAGAGAAATCTGAGGGTTCTGGGCCCTGAAGGGCGCAAGGTCACGGTGGAGGGCTTCATCGAAAAGAGTCGGTGAATTTTTGAATCCCTGTGGCAACCTAGTCCAGGTCAGTTGACCCGTATGTCCTCCTTCGGGATCTCGCCACTCAAAAGCGAACAGGGGTTGGCTACTCGGATGCAATCTGAGACAGAAAAAGGCATCTTTCAAATCCAGAACGGTGTACCAGGATCGTTCAGGCGGTAAGGAACTCAGCAAGTTGTAAGGGTTGGGCACAGTTGGGTGAATGTCCTGTACCCGTTTATTGACTTCTCTTAAGTCCTGGACCGGGTCGATAATCATTGGTTCCAGGCTTACGTACCGGCAGGAGGGGGGTATTCCACGGGGGACCGGCAGGGAATCAGTATACCTTGTTGTAACAGTCTCTGGATATGTGGTCGAATGCCTTCTTTAGCCCCTTGAGTTATGGGGTACTGTCTGACTGAGACGGGGGTGGCAGCCGCTTTCAGCTCAACTTCGACGGGTGGTACTTGTTTGGCCAGTCCCATTCCAGCCTGCTCTGCCCAAACCTCTGGAAAAGCTGTCAGCCACTCTCTGGGGGGCAAAATCCCAGTCTTGGGTTCATGGAGGCGATATTCTTCTTCTAGACTTAAAACTAAGCATGTTATAGGGGCCTCTCCCCAGGTGACTTCTGGTCCCTTCGAGGTGAACTGGACCTGAGCCTTTAGTTTGGTCAACAAGTCCCTCCCCAGAAGGGGCGCAGGGCACTCAGGAATCACAAGAAAAGAGTGCGTTACTTGGCGTTTTCCTATTTCTAAACTTCTTTCCGTTGTCCAGGGGTAAAGTTTACTTCCAGTGGCTCCCATAACCAGAGTTCTTTTGATCCTAATTGTCCTAATGGTTTAGTCAAAACTGAGTATTCGGCTCCTGTATCTACTAAGAAATTAATGGGGTTCCCCCTCCACAGAGAGAGTTACCCTAGGCTCGGGGAGGGGGACCGAGCCCAACTCCCCTAATCTTCCTCCAGGGCCAGTATCTTGGGGCCCTTTTGTTTCTTTCGGGGCAATCTCTGGCCCAGTGTCCTTTTTCTTTACAGTATGCACATTGGTCTTTCTCAAGTTGTAGCCTCTGTCCTCCCGGGGGTCTTCTTGCCCTGTTGCCCAGGTGTCCTGACTGTCCTTTCTCTGACCTTTCTCCACCTACTACTGCGGCCAAAATCTTAGTCAAATTCCTCTCTTGGTGGCGATCCCGCCGATTTTCCCTCTCCTCTGCCTCCTTTTTTCTCTTTCTTGTTTTTCTTCCTCGGTCTCTCTCTTGTGATACACTTTCTCTGCCTCTTTTACTAAATCCTGCAAAGTATAATCCTGGAGCCCCTCTAATCTCTGCAACTTTTTCTTGATATCAGAGGCCGACTGCCCTATAAAAGCCATGGCTACAGCCGCCTGCTGTCCCTCCGAGGAGGGATCAAATGGGGTATATCTCCTATAAGCCTCCATCAGTCGCTCCAAGAAGACAGAGGGTGGCTCCACTGGACCCTATAGGATTTCCTTTACCTTTGCCAAATTGGTGGGTCGCCCGTGCGGCCCTTTGAGACTCTGCCACTAGAGCCCGGCGGTAGACTGTGAGACACTCCCTACCTTCCGCAGAGTTGTAATCCCAGTCAGGGCGGACCAAGGGGAAAGTGGCATCTATAAGATTAGGGAGGTTGGTGGGGGTCCCATCTGGTCCTGGAACATTCTTTCTGGCCTCCAGGAGGATCCTCTCTTTCTTCAGTCGTAAAGAGGACCTGCAAGAGTTGTTGACAGTCGTCCCAAGTGGGCTGATGAGAATACATCAGGGACTCGAGGAGTCCCGTCAAGCCTGAGGGGTTTTCTGAGAAAGAGGAGTGGTTAGTTTTCCAGTTGTACAGATCAGCTGACGAAACGGCCAGTATTGCAGTGGGACTAGTTGCCCTGGAGCTGGGGCGGGTCCATAAGCCCGTAATGGTAAGGCAACGGTGGAGTCAGGTCCTGCGCCAGATCCCTCTGGGCTGAGACCCCTGCGGCCGAGTTCCGGCCGCTGGTCCTGTTTCGGAGGCCGTCCGAGAGTCCGTTGGGGCTGGCACCTGTGGGGGGGCTGCATGAGGAATGGGTTGAGGATATGGGGGAAGAGGGTGGTCAAGGAGGGAAACATCATCAATTTCAGGATAGATCCTCGGGGAGCAGATGGAGCGGGCGCCGGCGGATCTGAAGGAGGTACTTTCGGTTTTGCGGCCACGGCCACCGTCACCGTCTCTATCCCTGATGTCCAAGGTTCCATCCAGGGTGGTGGGTTTTGGACTAGGTTCTGCCACACGAGGATGTATGGAACCTGATCAGGGTGTCCCTCTGTGTCCTGAAAGATAATTAGCTTGACAGCGGAAATGACAGATAGGTTAAAAGTTCCTCCCGAGGGCCATCCTACACCAAAATTTGGCCATTCGGAGGAACAAAAAGTTTTCCAAGGTCTTTTCTGACTTCAAGAGAAAGATTATGAGCCCTAGTCTTAACGTCCGTCCAATGGTTCAGAGTCAGTGTTAGTGGGGTCGTCACGGTCTGTCCCATGTCTACCTCTATTGACAAAAATAAGCATAAAGACAGAAAGACAGAAACACAAAAGCAGCTGTCGACTCCGAGTCGACCAGTAATTCTGAGAGGAGTCAGACAGGCTAGAAATGGCCCTTTGACACCAGTCGTCAAGGAGAAAATTTATCTCCCGACCTTCCCTGCGGAGGTCCACCAGGCGTCCCTGGTCCTCCTCCTGTCCTCCTGGGACGTCTCCCAGGGCGAACAAACGGTGGACACCTGGACACATCTATCCCTGTCCACTCCACCCTCCTCCTGGAGAGCGGCCTCAATAGAGCGTTTGCAAAGACGAAACTGCGATCGCACCAGATTTTTGAACAGGCCACAAACACAGAGTCACAACAGAACAGAAATTCTTACCTCCAAGTGGGTCTAGGACTCCTGGGTGGTCGCCAACTCCCGGACGAGTCCCCAAAATGAAAGCCCCCTCCGAAGGGAGACCCTCACTCAAATCTCGGGAATAGCGCGCACCCAGTGAGGCACCGAGACCGGACTTGCTGCAATCACACGAGGAAGTTTATTGAAAACGAAATTGGATGAGATCTCAGGCCAGCATGCTGGGGTCGAGACTCTACACCCACGAGGGAGTGGAAGAGTTCGACCCCGACCCAAACTTGTGACAAGCTTATAAAGGCAAAAACATCAAAAGAGTGGAAGGAAATAGAGGAAGTCCAAAGTTACACGTTCACTTATCAGCTGACTAGGGAGGGGGTAGGGGAGATCCGGAGTTACATGTTTACTTATCAGTTAAGCTATGTATTGTATTAAACAAGGCGTTGGAACATTCCACAGAGGTTGTTGGGACATCCTGGAGTTATCTCAGGAACTATTTTTCTCAAGAGAGTTCCGTGAGCGACCTCGTGAGCGACCACCTGCAGGGGATGGAGGCCCTAGGGTGGCGAGTTCATGTCCCTACAGACAGCTAGTAAATTTTTTACTTTTCAACCCCAACATAATGACTTGGCAGGAATGCCACTCATAAGGGAACATACATATGGGCAGAGGGGCTGCTGTTTCTTATTCCCAAAGCTGGAGACATTAAAACAATCAAATTCATTTTTCCTCTAGCTATTTCTGGATCAATATATCACACACGGAAGTGCCCGGGCCATTGTACATCCTGGTTCCTACTCTAGTTTATGGGTAATGAATGTCAGAGCCAAACAAGAATTTACTGAGTCAGCTTTAAAACAACAAAGACAACAACAACAACAGGTAAATAACACCAGAGTAGCGGAGAATCTGGTAATTACTTCCTCCCAGGTCTGGGTGCCTCAACAGTAGGCATAATCCCATAATGACTATCTCTCACCAGGGGTGTGTGACAACCTTTTGTTGCTCAATCCACAAGGCTGTGAATCTTTGCAGTTTGGCTCTGGAAGCAAGGAAGTTTTCTGTATAGCTGCTGACCCCATGTGCCCTGGGAAGAGGGGAGCTGGTCCTGCCTTCAACAAAGGAAGCAGCAGCAAAAACAGGGCAATCCCACTCAGTTACATGAGGGTATGGAGGAGAGCCAAGAGAGAAATGCCATTGCTTTTGAATTTCCCTTTTGATCTGAACTAAACATTGCTGCCCTCAATTGGGATGGGCCATCCCACATAAAAGACAACCAGAACACGCCTTCATGTAGGGCTTCCTACTCAGACCATTCTCATTTGTGGCAAGTGACATTAAAAGCAATTGTACCTTCCTACCAACCTCTGAGCATTTGATACAGTTTTCCCACTGTACACTCTAGTCTGCTTTTCTACTTACTGGACATTCCAAAGAGTGCTCAGCAAGTCTCACATGCCTCTTGCCAATACAGACTCCACCTGTGTAACCACAAATTCAGGGAGGGAGAGAGAGAGAGAGAGAGAGAGAGAGAGAGAGAGAGAGAGAGAGAGAGAGAGAGAGAGAGAGACAGAGACGAGAGAGAGAAACAGAGACAGACACAGAGAGAGACAGAGACAGAGAGAAAAAAAGAGAGAGACTGAGACAGAGAGAGACAGAGACAGAGAGAGACAGAGAGAGAGATATCTTTGAATTTCGGTAAACTTGTGCTTCATCCTGGATATAAGGGAAATAGAATCTTATGCTATGTGTTCATCCTACTTTCCTTCTCTACAGTTAGAACAATCTCTACATCAGAATTAAAAAGAACAGAAGAAATATTTCCTGGTGACAACAAAAGCATCCATTGAGGATTTTGTAAAAGATTATAAAGCTGGTTTTACGACTGCTCAGATGTTACTCCTGTTATAAACATTCTTCTTGTTTAACAGTTTGACACGATTTCTGTTTTGGCAGATGTTTCCTTTGGTTTTTGTTCCAATCATGTCAGAGCTTGATTTAACTAAAATCTGTTACAATGTGTGACTGGCAGTCAAATCGCAATCTGTGGCAATGGGGCTATAGATGTGAACTGTTGCCATCCCCTGGTGCTACTTTCTTGGAATCTGTTTCTAGCAGTTAGTCCCTTGAGAACTTGCTCTGGTGCCTAAAACACTGGCTGTAATGCTTGCCACAAGACTAGAGTGAAAGAATATAGATATTTACATAATCCAATTTATCTGGCAGATAAATGTATAGGTCAGCAGTTCTCCACCTGTGGGTAGTGACATATTTGGGGGTCCAAAAACCCTTTCACAGGGGCTGCCTGAGTCCATTGGAAAACACAGACATTTACACCGTGATTCACAACAGTAGCAATATAATAGTTGTAAAGTAGCAATGAAAATGACTTTATGTCTTGGACTCACCTCAATATGCGGAATTGTATTAAAGGGTGGCAACATTAGAAAGGGGAAAACTACCGGATTCTAAGTGGATGATCACTTTAAACTGGGACATATATTTAAGCGCTTTAAAGTCATGTAACATACCGGGAAGTTCTGTTGTAAGAAGGCAACAGATACAGGATATAAAAGGATTTAGAGGAAAAACCTGCAGCTCTCATTTGTTTAGGCCTTCATTTTACCAATTTTATTTCACCATTCTGAGTCTCAGTTCTATCACCGTGTGTGTGTGTGTGTGTGTGTGTGTGTGTGTGTGTACTGCTGCATATCTTAATATCTTACATGCAGACGATGCAGAGGTAGACATCAAGCTTTTGTTTTTAATCACTCTTATGACTTTGAGCCAGGGTCTCTCCTGAAGCTGGAGCTGGCTATTTCAGCTAGACTAGCAGCAGATATTCTAGAAATTATCTCTGTTTCCCACGACACTGTGGTAACACTGTGGTGCGAGCTCTTGGTTATGTAACACAAGCTCCTAACCACTGGGATATCTTTGCATTCCCATCTATCCCATCCTCTTTTCAATTGCAAAAGATACAGATGCTTCAAAAGCAAAAGAATGTGGTGAGCTCTTGATCCTCCTGCCTCTGCAAATCCTAATGGCATACACCACAAAGAATCACCAGCCTATAATTCACACTGCCAGAGGAACTAGGATACAAGTTGGATTCTAAGAGATTCATATAAGGTCCATCCCAGAAGGAGGAAGGGAGAAGTTCTCCAGAGCACATGGGAAGTGGGGGGGGGCGTGAGGGGACAGAGAACTAGGAGAAATAGAAGGGGAGAAGAGGAAAGCTCTTGGGACTAGGAAGATTGAGCCAGGGGTGGAATAGAAGACAGAAGAGAGAGAGAGAAAGAGAGAACATAAAAGAGGGAGCCACTATAGGTTTGAAGAGAAAACTGAACCTAAAGGAATGTCCAGAGACCTACAACTGACTCCAACTAACAATTTGAGCAACAGTGGAAAGGCTACCATAAATGCCCTTCCCTGATAATGAGATCAATGACTAACTTATCCACCATCATGGAGCCCTCACCTAGTACCTGTTAGAAACAGAAGCAAACACCCACAACTAAACACTGAGTCGAACTAGAATCCAGATGCAGAGAGAGAAGACAAGACCCGGTTGCAGAACCACATAGAGACAGCTGACCTGAACAAGGAGGAGCTAATGCCCCCCCTCCAGAGTGATGAGACCCCTGAATATGGGTCTCAGCAAGAAGGACTGAGCAGTCTGGGGGACCTCAGACTGTGGAACCAGGATGTATTCCTGGTGCACAAAAGGACCTTGCGGGCACATCCCCCATGGAGGGATACTCCCTTAATCTAGAGACAGGAGAGAAATTCTAGTCCCTACTCCAAATGACTTAACAGATTTAGATGACTCCTCCTGGATGGTATCACCCTCCATGTAGAGTGAGGGGGAGTGGGAGGGGAGGTTGCTCGGGGTGCATGTGAGGGGGGGGGAGAGAGAGAAAGAGGGAGGGAGAGGGAACTGGGATCAATATGTAAAATAAAAATAAAAGAAATTAAAGGAAAGAAAGAATGTGGTGAGAAGGCAGCCTACGTTTACTTTTCAGTAGGAGTCCTTACTGATTGTTGCACTCATGGAGGAAACTTCCTCACATGGACAGAACTACATCCTGATGTCTAGGTACTGTGGAAAAATAAAGCATTGAAAGTTTAAGAAAGAGAGGTCATTGGGAAAATTCCTTGCCATGTGAGGGTAAGGATCTGAGTTCAACCTCCAGAATGCATGCAAAATTAAGGCAGGGTTAGTGATGCCCACCTGTTATGGAAGAACTGGGGCAGAAGAAATAGGATGATCCCTGGGGCTTCATGTCAGGCCATCTGAACCTACTTGGTGAATCCCATGTTAAAGGGAGATGCTGCCACACACACACACACACACACACACACACACACACACACACACACACGGGCATAGAATAGAAAGCAGGAGCAGAGTGTTTTGACTATTGACAACTAATGAAGCTATGTATAGATATCAGCTCATTTATGTCCCTTGTCACATACAGGTTCTAAACAAAGTAAGAAAGTGAGGACACTGTACCAGTGATTTATAATGCTACTGATTGAGAAGGGGTATATACTTCTCTGAACTTCGTGATAGTAAACCTTGACTTTAAGAGTAAGGTCAGGTAAAACTTCCTGCCTTTGTTAATCTCAGAATTCACACATATTTGACCAATCACATTGGTATCTCAGCACAGTGGCAGCAATAAAATGATGAATAAACAGCAAAACTTCCACAAACTGTCGAAGGACATCACAAATAATAGCTATTAACTCTGTATAATCACCAGACAGTGGTGGCATACACGAATCCCAGCACTTTGGAGCCAGAGGCAGGCAGATCTCTGTGAGTTAGAGGGCAGCATACAAAGCGAGTCCCAGGGTTGTTGTACTGAGAAACCCTGTCTCCAAGAATGTGTGAAATCCACACCATGAATATATTAACTGAGACAGTGTTCAACAAATATCAACCAAAGAGAAATCAAGTTAAGAATGCAGAAATCTTGAACTACCTATTAATAGTGGATAGAGAAAAGCTAATGCATTTTGAATGGTTATTCTAATTGAGATACCATTCCAGGCACTTGAAAGATATCCAAGTTTTCTCTGTTCAGTATTAATTCTCTTGGGACCCACTGTACTCAGTTACAGAACAGAGCTGCTTCAATGTCACAGGTCACATGCATTACCGAGTCATGCTTAACACTGCTTAAGCCCTATGACCTTCACCTTCCCTGGATGACTTCATTTGAAACATTTTCTGGAGTAAAAGGCAAATTTGCTATGTCTCATGAGAGATCTAACTAAAAGACCCATCCAGGATCTGGGTTGGCATTCTGGAATGATCTTCTGAGCTCAGAGATGAGGAGTAAGGAAAAGAAAACAATAAGCAGAAAGCCACAACTCTTGGAAATGTGTCTTTGAGACAATGTGCTCTAGCCTAATGGTAAGCTATTAAATCAAAACGTAAGTCCCATGACTGCAATGAGGCTCCTTCCCATGAAACTTTGAAATATACCTTTGCACAAGATAGAATTCTACATCATTCTACTCCCTTCTGTTATCCATATGTTTCATAGATAACTGTATTTTCATCCCCACAGTCAAAAGATCCCATTCACTACCATAATATTTAATTTCTTTACATCCTGTTATTAGGTTAACAAAATTTTTAGAATTCTTTAGAATGAAAAGTTACTTGAAATGATTTCTATAATAAAATATAATAATTTTTAGGTGATGAGAACTTTGGAAAGCATATTGTAAAGTCTGAAGTCGCTCAGCAACTGCTTTGAGAGACATCTAGACTACCATAAGACAACACAACGTTAGAGGAAATGGGTTCTTTCTTGTAGAAGAAATTGTGGCCAGCCTACCCAAGCAAGAGTCATCCTGTCACCCCCAGTGCCCAGGCAGCCCGCATGGGCATGTGCTGCAGGGACTTCTTCCCTGAGCCAAGCTGCCAAGCCTGCCTTAATACCCAGAGATGCTGATGGGGAGACACCTGACCCAGAGACACCAATGAGAAAAGGACATATAGCAGAATCATGCTTTAAGTTCAGGAGGCCAGAGCCAACAGGGCATTGGAAGGGGGTATAAAGGCAGGCTTAACTTCCTTAAGAAATGAGTCTGCAGAATACTCTGCTACTCACTGACTCCCAGTCCCTGAGTCATTGGTACTGTGTCTTCTAATCCCCTCCACCAAGTGGTGTCCAAGCAAGGTAAACTGCAACACCCTGTTGTTGGTAGTTTGATAATCTATTTTATTTGAAGAGGAAATTAAAATTTCATTAAATACGAAAGTAAAATTATGCATGTGCTTTTCATTTTCTAGGTTTTATAATTTAAACGTATAAAAATCTACGAATGAAACTCTTGTTACAAATAAAACATAGTTAAAGAAGCATCCTCTCTGTTGTCTACTCAAATTTTGAAAATATAACCTCAAAGAATTTTAAGGTAAAGGCTATGATAGGCCTTTAATTCTACATTCTTCTCTTTTAATGTAATTGTATAAATTTAATGTTTCTATAAGTCTAGATAGATCTCCCAGCTCCATTGGTTGGAAGAATAAAAGGAAAGCATAATTATTTAAGAACAATGATTCTAGGAGATGTGGATTTAGTGTCAAAGAGAATAAAGAAGAAACTTCAGCCTATGGTTGTGAGCTGTTGAGTGCTAATCTAAACACATTATTAAAGTTTATGGCTCCACAAAAAAGGTGAGGATAACCATTCTAGTTAAGCAAAGTCTATTGTCAGCAAATAAGTATATTCTTAGAAAAATCACAGCTTTAGAAATTTACAGCTTTAGCCTGAATCTATTTTTATAGCCCTCCTTGTCTTTGACATTCACCAAAAATATTTCCATGGGAAGCAGAGATATCATAAAAACTGCAAATACACGTTCATTTTTATTGATACAACATAGTATTTGCAGAGACATACGTATAGCAGTCCTCACATGTGAATATCCAACTCTTAGAATCTGTATTATAGATTTCATGGCAAACATGCTGAAATAAGAAGTGAATTGTTTTATGGTTGTTTATTTGTTTGTTTTTGTTTTTTATTAAATTGAAGCTGAAGCTTGGATGGAGAGATTTTGCTGGATTATAACATTGGGTCCAATGATATAAAAATAGTCATAAGATTTAGAAGAAGTGAACATTAAAACTTAGAAAAGGGAGAATACATGAAGATCATACTGATGTCCACCATGGGGGTGAAGAGTGGATTGGCTAATAAAATAGAGGAAGTTAGCCATGAGCCACAGATGGAAGGTGGTACATAGAAATTGGAAAGGTACAGGAAATAGTCGTCTCACCTAGAATTTACATACTAGAATACTTTCATGATTGTTTAGTGAGATGAAGTCTAACATCAGATTATAGGAGAGTAAAGAGCATAAATCTGTCTGGATTTAAGCCACAAAGTTCTTGGAGATTTTTATATTAACTGTAAGATAAGAATATTTTTATTTTTCTGCTTCCCTACAAAAGAAACAGAAATATGATGATGGCTTAGAAATCTGGCACTAGGGACAGGAGAAAAACTGAACTTATAATCATACGAACTTTAATTCTATCCCAGGAATCCAAGTAAAAGAGATGCACATGGGATTGGTGATTTATAATCCCTACACTGAGAAGATAGAGACAGGCATATGCCTGGGCCTCTCTGCTCAGCCAGCTTTGACTACTTGGCCAGTTTAAGCTAAGTGAGGGACCCTGACTCAACGACAAAAACAAAAAGAGTGAATGATGTATGGGGAAAAATAAGCAAGGTTGTATTTTTGGCCTTTACACATATATCATGTACTTATATACACATGTACAGATAAAGGCACATATGAATGTGAATATGTGTATTTGTGAATATACTTGTACATTCACACAGTGACTAAAGAGAACCCTTAATTTGGAACGAAGCCAAAATTTTTTTGATAATTCTGATAGGAAAATCCCTCATAGATGTGACTATAAATATTAATAACAAGGACTCTGGTTTGTGAGGGCTCAAAAATAATAGAGAAGAATGAGGCTTAGAAAACAAAATTTTCAAATAAAATATTGCCTCAGAGAATTTCACACAGAGACTATTGGTCAAAAGAGGTACATTAAAAGCATTTTATTTTTTGATGAGGACTCAGGAAAAAATGGAGATGGTATGGGAAATTGGGGATAAGATTACCCTAGTTATAGAAAGCTTAGCAAAGATATGTGAATCAAAATTTATAAGGACAAAATTGGACATTCAGCAAAGATTTCTAAGTGAATACAGTCTGGTTGCTTCCTATAAGATATAAGAAAATGTGAGAGAAGAAAAAAACCACATAGAGATAAGGACTGTTAAGTAAAATGGAGTCTGATATTGATGGCTTGAAAATTAGTGGTATTCGCATTCCAGGTTCATTACAAAAAAGTAGATTCACTTTCAGGAAGCATGCTTTATAGAAAAATCCAAGGATATGGTTCTTTAAACTTTGTTAATCTAAAGTTTTAAGAAATCTTTTTCTGTGTAACTTCTGGGAAGAAAATGAATAAACGAGACAAAGACTGAGGACATTTTCAAATGCTGTATCCTATAAAGTAACATAGAAATTATCTCAAAACTCAATTATGTGAAGATAGAAAAATCAACAATTTAATCAGAAGATTAGCAAATAGCACAAGCACATTATAATAGGGAGGATATACAGAGGGCAAAGATCCACAGGATAAGGAGTTCACTGATGATTGAGAAAAAGAAGATCAAAGACTCAGTGAGATACTGCTGTACACATTAAATTAAAAGATAAAATTAACATAAGATGCTTCTTACAATGCTGTGATGCTTTGAATAAGAATGACACCCACAGGCTTATGTGTTTAAAGAATGAATGAAAAAATCAGTCCCCATTTGAGAGAACTATTTAAGAAGGATTAGGGGTATGACCTTCTTGGAAGAGGTATGTCAATAAGAGCAGTCTTGTGGTTTCAAAAGAAATTTCCCCTTCCCAGATTTCTTTCTACCTCCAGCTTGTAGACAGGAATTCCCAGCTGTGTCTCTAGCCACCTATTGCTATGAGTTCACTATACTGTCATACATTCTAATCCCCTGGAACTAGAAATATAATAAAACTTTCTGTTATGTTTGCTCGGTCACAGTATTCTATCATAGTAATAGAAATGTAACCAAGACAGGAAGTAGGATATAGTTATAGAAGACCTGGACGTGTGGCTCTTTGAAAAAATATGGAAGCCTTTCGGATATTGGCTAGAAAAACATTTGAACCCTAAAAGAAAAGCTCACTGGACCATCATAGTAGGATCTTGGAAGACAATAGTGTTTAGAGAAATGTAGAGTGTGGGTCTACCCCAAGTGGTTTCAGCAGGAATGAACATTAGTAGTATTGTGATATTTTGGAAAATAATATGGCTGCTTTCTGCACTTATCCTATGAGTTTCCTGAGGCTAAATTTAAAAGTAATGGGATAATTTCAAGACTGCCTAATATTGACTCCATCATTTCATTATTAGTAATCATATTTTCTCTCTTTATCTTTACTTTTTTGACTTAATTTTACATTCCAATCAAAGTTCTCCCTCCTACACTTCCTCCCATCCATCCACACCTCCCCCTAGCCAACTCCCAGTTCTCTCCTCTTCAAGGGTAAGGGCTCCCATGAGGTGTCAACATAGTCTAGTACAATAATAGGTTGGGGCATGGCTAAGCCCCTCTCCCATTCATTATGACTGAGTAAGGCACCCCATCATAGGGAATTGGCTACAATAAGCTAGCTCATTTACCAGGTTTGTATCATGGTCCTACTGCCCAGGACTCCTCCGGTAGTCCAAGCTTCACAACTGTCTCCCACATACGATGGCCCTAGTTTTCTTCCCTGGAGTCTCCACAATTGTAGGTCTAGAGTCCTTGAGTTTCCATGAGCTTGGTTCAGCTGGCTCTGCACATTTCTCCATTATGATCTTGACCTCCCTTGCTCATATGTTCTACCCTCCTTCTCTTTGCCTGGATTTCTGGAGCTCAGTCTGATTCTTGGTTGTGGGTCTCTGAATCTGGTCCCATCAACTACTAGATGAGAGCTCTAGGATGACAGTTGGAGTATCAATCTGATTCCAGGGGTAGGCCAGTTCAGGCATCATCTCCTTATGCTAGGAGTCTTAGTTGCAGTCTTTCTTGGGGATTCTTGGGAGTTACCCTAGCACCAGTTTTCTCCTTAAGCCCATAGTAGTTTCTCTGTTAAGATGTATTTTTCATTGTTCTTCCACTGCATCCCTCCCGGCCTAGGCTTCCCCATTCCCTCCTGTTCTTATTCCCCACCCCCATCCCCAGTATGCCCTGTAGACATCATCTAACTTTTCATCCCAGGGTGATCCATGTGTCGCTCTTAGGATCCTCCTTGTTACCTAGATTCTGTGGAGCTGTGGACTTTAGTCTGGTTATCTTTGCTTTACTTCTAATATCCACTTATGAGTGAATACATACTGTGTTTGTCTTTTTGACTCTGTGTTACCTCACACAGGATGTTTTTTATTTTTTATTTTTTTTCTAATTCTATTCATTTGCCTGAAAATTTGCTATTGTCATCATACTTACCACTGATAAATACTCCATTGTGTAAATGAGTCACATTTCACTTATCTATTCTTCCATTTTGGGGCATCTAGGTTGTTTCCAGGTCCTGGCTATTATGAATAATGCTGCTATGAAAATGGTTGAGCAAATGTCCTTGTGATATGTTTGACCATCCGTTGAGTAACTTCCCAAGAGTGGTATCACAGGGTCTTGAGGTAGATTGAGTCTTAATTTTCTTGAAAACCACCATAGTGGTAATGAGGTTGACAGAAATAGTTCCCCAGTAAAGAGCATGCCAAGTGGATACCCAGTACTAAATGTTTAGTCCTGGAAGCACATGCATACACATAGTAGTATACAGATTGTGCTTGTTGTATTTTTATATTTAGGAACACACACACACACACACATACACAATTGTAACAACAGTAATTACAGTAAAAAGAGGTCATGAATTTGAAAGAGAGTAAACAGGATCTCATACATAAAAGTTTAGAGAGAAGAAAGAGAAAGGAAAAGGATGGAATTATACTATGATCTCAAAGGATAAAAAGACTACAATTCTGTACTCTCACCAGCAATGGAGGAGTCTTCCTTTTGCTCTATTCCCTTCCCAACTATAGCTGTCCTCAGTATTTTTGACCTTAGCCATTCTGACAGGTTTTATTTGGTGTTACCGAGTCATTTTGATTTGCATTTCTCTGATGGTTAAGGATGTTAGCACTTCTTTAAATATCTTTTAACCATTTGAAATTCTTCTGGTGATTCTCTGTTTAGCTCTGTACCCCATTTTTCAATTGGGTTATTTCAAATTTTAATGTGTAGTTTCCTGAGTTCTTCATACAGTTTGGAGATCAGCCCTCTGTCAGATGTGTAGTTGGTGAATATCTTTCCCCATTCTGTAAGCTAACATTTTGTCTTATTGATAGTGTCCTTTATGTTACAGTAGCTTTTCAGTTTCAGGGGTCCCATTTATTGATTGTTGCTTTCAGTGTCTCTGTGTTATATTTAGGAAGTGGTCTCCTTTGCCAAAGTATTTCAGGCTACTTCCCCCTTTCTCTCTGTCAGGCTCAATGTATCTGGATTTATGTTGAGGTCTTGATCCACTGGGATTTGAGTTTTCTGTGTGGTGATAGATATGGATTTACTTTCAATCCTCTGCATGATAACATCCAGTTATGCTAGCATCATTTGTTATAGAGGTCTTTTTTCCATTGTACTGTTTTGGTTGGTTGTCATTCTTTGTTATGTTTCTCATCTGCTACAAAGGTAAATTTCTTTGAAAAAGAACATGGACTGTATTTACCTGTGGGTATTAGAACAAATATTTAGAATGCTGTTAGAGATTATGGTAGTTTAGTAAATTGGTGGTTATGTTTTTATCTGAAATTAGTGAGTTCAATAACCTGGAGTATAGGTTTCTAATACCAGGCATGAATTCCTCCTAGTTGAGCTGGTATTAAGTACAATTAGAGGGCTTTAGGAATACCAAGTTATACATGCCATTGGTGCACCCTTGGGATTATTGTACCATCCTTGTCATTATTGTGACTCATAGGCACCATGGCTATATAGGACAATTGGCTGCCTTCCTCTTTTGGAAACTTGAATCAAGTCTACTGGTACCATGAAAGCTAACCCACAGAAAAGAGGAATTCAGGGCAGATAAAGTTCAAGGAATTCTGGGTCTCATGACAGAAGTGCATGTTGTTTTCAGCAATACCAACTTACTGTCTACCTTTTGAGGGAATGTGACACTATGTAATGACAATAGCATATAATATTTGCGGAGTCTATTGGATAACTCTGACTATAACTCAAGAGAGTTTCTCATATCTGGGGTCCCCCTACATGACAAGAAATGTTCACTTAAACATTATATGCTTATTAACATGCAGACTTGTATGCATTATAGCACTTTTAGGTCAGTAGTTAAAAGTATGATTCCTTATGAATTCCTCATATACTTTCTGATATTTTTTGTCACTTCCATACTTTAGTAGAGCCCCATAATGTTTTTTTTTTTTTCATATTGCCCATTTAGTCACTTGTAGAATTATTTGAGATATCTTATATATACAATACTATATGATCTGTAAATAGGAATAATTTGATTTCTTTCCCCCATTAATATTTTTTTTTAATTTTTTTTCTCTTGCCTTCTTGTTCCACCTAGTACTTCCAGGGCAATATTGACAAGGATCAAGAATAGTGGACAGACTTGGCCCTTTTGTGGAATTGCTTCAAACTTTCTTCATTTAGCATGGTGTTGGCTGTGAATTTTTCATATATAGTTTTTATTAAGTTGAGGTATATTGCCTCTAGTCTTTCTTTCTCTTGGACTTTATCACGAAGGCATATTGAATTTGACAAAGGTTTTTTTTTCTACATCATTGAGATGATCTTTCTTGTGATTTATATCTTTAAGTCCATATATGTGGTTTATTACATTTATTGGCTTGAGCATGTTGAACTACCTTCATTTCAGGAATTAAAGCCAACTTAGTTATGGTCGATCATCTTTTTGATATATATCTATATTCAGTTTGCATGTATTTTACTAAGGATTTTAAGTCTATGTTCATCAAAGATAATGGCCTGTTTTCTCCTTTGTTGGATCTTTACTTGCTTTTGGTATAGAATGATATTGGTTTCATAGAGTCTACAAGTACTCCTTTTCTGTTTTTTTGTTTGTTGTTTTTGTTTTTGTTTGTTTGTGTAAAAAAGATTGGCTGTACCTTCTTTGAATGTCTTGTATAATTCTGCTCTGAGTCCAGCTGGCCCTAAACTTAACTTTTAGCTAAAAGGTACTATTTTATTGCCCTTTAAATCTACACATTTGTTATGTATCCAATTAGGTTGATTTATTTTTGTTTTAATTATGGTTACTTGGCTAAATATAGGAACTCATTTATTTCTTTTAGGTTTCCAACTTGATGGAGTAGGTATTTTTAAAGTATTCCCTTGTAGTGTTATCAATGCCTTTGCTCTAAGTTTTGTTGTTTCCCTCCTCATTTCTGATTTTTTTAATTTTTTAATTCTCTCTATCTTTTGGTTAGTTGGGTCAAATTCATTTATCTTCTTAAAGAGTAAGCTGTTAGTTTTAATGACTCTCTTCATTGATTTTTGTTTGTTTCTACTTCCTTAATTCCTTCTCTAAGTTTTATTTTTTTTTTCTATTGATTTATTTTAGACTTGTTTTGTTCCTGATCTTCTATTTTCTAAAATTTGTATCAGTAAGTCATTTTTTGTTATTATTCCCTCTCCCCCCTCCACACACACAAATTTTAAGTGAATACACCTAGCACTATCAATTTCCTTTGTAGGACTTCTCTGAATATATCCCAGAGTTTTAGGGTGTTATGTTTTGGTTTTCTTCAATTCCAGGAAAATTTTCTTTCTTGAATTCTGACTCACTCATCACTTAGTAATGAGTTGTTTAAAATCTACCAGTTTGTGCATTTACTAGAGATTCAGTTTGCTGTGAATTTAAAGTTTTATTATATTACAATCAGATAGGATACATGGAAATATTTCCATCTTTGTGAATTTTTGAAGATTTGGTTTGTTTCCCAGGATGTGATCTATTTTACAATAGTTTTCATGTGCTACTGAATAGAAGTTACACTCCTTAGTGTTTGAGTAAAACATTCATAGAGATCTATTAAGGCCATTTGTTTATAATGGTATTTTTCCTGGTGTTTCTCTATTTTATTGTCTATTGGAGAAAGTAGAGTGTTGACATCACCTACTAGTGGTAGATGTTCACCTGTATATTTAAATACAATATTATTTATTTATGAAATTGGCTACACCAGAGTTTGGTGTATGTATGCTCAGGAGTGCAACTATATTTCATGAACTGCTCCCTTGGTTAGAATAAAGTATTCTACTTTATTTCTTATGAATAGTTTTAGTTTGAAATTTATTTTGTTCAGTAGAAGGGCAGTGATTCCTATTTGTTTCCTGGTCCTATAAGACTAGAGTACCTCTGTACATTCTCTTACTCTAAGGCTGTTCCTATCTTTGAAAGCTACATTCTTTGATGAAGCTAGGTAGATTTTTTTTATTGATCCATTCACCTAGTCTGTTCATTTTGACTGGAGAATTAATATTTAAAGCAATTTTAAGGATTTGTAGGTTAATTGCAGTCATTGTGTAGTTCACTTTTTATGGTGGTGTTTATGTTCTCAGTGGTTATTGTGTTTTAGCAATTATGGCTTTGTGATACTATAGTACATTGCATATTTTTGTAAAAAATATTTTTTCTTATATTTGTTTAGTATAATACTTTTAGTAACTTCATTTCATAGAGAGTATTTTTTTTCTCTATGGTGAAAAGTTTTGTTGGATACATTAGTCTAGGTTGGCTGGCATGATCTTTGGGAACTTCAAAAGCATTGATCCAAGCTCTTCTTGCTTTCTAAGTTTCCACTGGAAAATCAGCTATTATACATAAGGGTTTTCCTTTATATGTAACTTATGTTTATTTTTTCCTTTTGCTTTTTTAACACACTTTCCTTGTTTAATGCACTTAATAATTTGATTATGACAGTCCATGAGGGTTTTTAACTGTTTTGGCCTTGTCCACTTGGTATTCTGTGTGTTTTTTGTATCCATATGGAATTTATATGATTTGGTTAGTGTGGGAAAATTTCTTCTGTAATCTTGTTGAAGTCCTGCTGTATGCCATTGACTTGAGATTCTTCTCTTTCATCCATTTCTATAATTCAATTGTTTGCCTTTTCACGGTGTCCCACATTTCCTGTATGTTCTTTTGCTGTTTTATTTTTAATTTTTCATATTCTTTAATTATTTTATGTAGCTGATATTAATTCCTGATATAATTCATGATTCTATCTTCTGATTTATTCATTCTACTTCTAAGGCAATCATTGAGTTTTCTAGTTGTGTTATTGGGCATTTCATTTCCATCTCCATTCCAGCTTAAATTTTCTTCAATGTTTCTATTTCTTCATTAAATACTGTTTTTGAATTCTGGATTTTATTTCACTTCCATCAACCTTATGTCCATGTTTTCTTGGGCATCTCTTAAGTGCCTATGTACTTTAAGATCGTTCTCTTTAAGTTCATTGAGCTTTTCTGGGGGTGAGGAAGTCTTCTTCCAACTCATTGAATTCTCTGATGAAGTTATGATTGTAAAAAATTTGATTACCCAGGTTTCATCTAGGCAATTCTCATTGGCAAACATTTCTGTATGATTTGTAGGCTTAGTGAGGGATATGCTGCCTTTATATTGCATGTTGTTTGTATTTTTTTAATGAGATCTGAGCATGTGTTCTCCTTTTGTTAGTTCTATATATGGTAAGGACAGAGCAGGTGGGGAAGAAAAGAATATTCTTTGGCTGGGTTAGGACAAGGGGTTGGATATGAGAATTGATGTCATGTGGACACAAGAGACAGTATAGTATGTGTCCTGGTCAAATGGTGGCATGTGTGTGTGTGTGTGTGGGGGGGGGAGATCTAGGGGTTACAGAGGGTGTGTACAAAAAAAAGTCAAGAAGATTCACTTTGAAAGACACTGAAGGATGTGTATTTCTCTCTAGGTAAAGAAATTGGATGTGACATGCAAGAGGCCTGTGGGTAGGAATAGTGAAAATGAGAAAATATAGAAGTCTAGAGGTGGGTTCTTATATAAGCAAGCATAGTCAGACTAGGGTAGAGAAATAAATATAATGCTTGGGTTATATCTGAGGAGTTGAGGATGGTACATGGAGAGGGTGGGAGGATAAGAAAGCCTCAGTTGGCTAGACCCTGGAGAAGAAGGTACAGAATGATGAGGCCAAGTGTCATTATTCAATTTTATACTGGTATACAATTTTATGCTGGTATACAAGAGAGACAGAATGAAATACAAAATGTACAACTTGAAGATAAAGGGGGGGGACCAGAAAAGTAATATATTAGAGCCAAAACTTGTGCTGAACTAGATAAGGAGATAAAAGTGAAGCCTGTTCTACAATGAAACAAAAGGAAGTATGCCCTCAGAGCAAGACTCCACTCATCTTAAGCTACAACCTAGGAAAGAAAGGGGCCTCAGGAATTTTCTGCTTCACAATAGCAAAAACAATGCAAACAAAGAGAATGTGAATGTGATTTAAGGGAATCAGTGCTCTTACAATTTGGTATGTGAACTTGGCAGTGATGCCCCTACAGAAATTCTATCTTTAGAGTCATGAAGGACACAGAAGTACAAGAATTGCATAATCTTTATCCTTTCAGTTAAAAAGAGCCACAGAGACCAGACATGTGGCAAGGGAGTCCTTATACAGAAGCCTTTGTGTGAAGATATGAAGGTGAAATCTAAAGTGCTTTGGGAATCTCAAGATGCTTGAGACACCAGACTGTGGGATGTCTACCTAGGAGAACTACAGACAAGGAGTAGAACCAGTCAAAAGTGAGAAGTTAGTTGAGGACAGCAAAGCCAGAAAGCCAAACTCTGCTAATCCCTTTGCCATCACATGTGAACATATAGGATTTAGATGTTGCCCTGATGGGTTTCCTTCTTACTTTGGTCTTATATTTCTCACTATTCTCCCATTCCTCCCCATTGAAATGGTAACATATATACTGTGCAATTATCTGCTGGAATTATGCATTTGGGTACTTATGTTGCACAGTGTTACAGTTAAGAGATTATATTGTGTCTCACCAGAAACTTTCAATTTGGGACGTTTAAACAGGATTGAGACTGATAGACTACAGGAACTTTTGAATTTGGACTAAATGCATTTTGCCTTGTGATATGACCATGAGAGGATGGGGTTCAGGGAACTGATTGTGGTCCTTTGAATTAGTATAGTTCCCATAGGCTAATATGCTCAAATATTTGGTCCTCAATGATAGGACTATTAGGGAAAGAATTGGAAATATGACCTTTTAGGAAGAGGTGTGTCACTTGGAATGGCCTTCCAGAATGCAAAAAGCACCTGTCACTGCAATTGTGGCCTCTCTGTTTCCTGTTTGTGGATCAAGATGTGAGTCCTCAATTTGTTTTAGGGCCATATTGACCTGCCTGTTGCCATGCTTCCTACCAAAGTGGTGATAGGCTCTATTTCTCTGAAAATGTAAGCCTCAAATAAACCTTTTTTGTATATGTTGCCTTGGTGAGGTTGTTTTTATTATAGCAATAGAAAATGTAAATGGTGTGCATCCCAATGTGCTCACAGCATATTGTACATTGTCTGTAAGTTGAGAATCCACTTAATACACCCAAACCAGTGTGCTTATATGTCAACAAACTCACTTTACCTTTTACATAGTCTGTAATTTGACAATACCTTGAAAATATCCAAACTAAGAGTAACCACAGCTTATATTAAGGATTTAAATGTGTTCAAAAGAGTTAACCTAGCATACAGTTTGGTAAAAGCTTATTTTATAGTAGAGCATTAACTTGTTATGAGCAGTTTTTCCACCAGCCTGGTCCAACAGCCATATCAGCCCCAAATAACACACAGAGACATTGTATTAGATATAAAGCTGTTGGCCTGTTACTAGTATTTCTTATTGGCTAGCTCTGTCTTAAATATTAATACATTTCTATCAATCTAAGTGTTTCCACTTGGTCCAGAGTTGTTCTTAGGTCCCTACATCTTGCAACTTTTCTTACCTCTCCCAAAATCCTCCTTGTCCCCTAGTCCTGCCTATCTTGCTTTCCTATTTGTCAAAAGTGCTTTGTTCATTAACTAATAAGAGAAACATATTTACAGAATTATATTCCCCATCAATTGACTATTTTTTTTTTTCATATTATATTACACTTCAGTTTACAAAAATATTAGCTTCATTTGTACACATTTACATCATTACAAACTAAAATTCTAAGTTGAAACATTGTAATTTAGGGCATATATTGAGGTGGCAGTGATAGTATTTTTTCAGTAAGTAAAAACTTTGCAATTCAAAACTTCTGTTATTGATTTAATTTTTATTTTATGTGGGAACTTACGTGTTTCAATCTTACCTTGAACCCATTATGTAGCTAAGGATCAATGGAGAATCTCATCTTCCTGTCTTTGCCTACTGAGTGCTGAAATTGCACAGTTTCACAAGCATGCCAGCAAATGTGATAATCAAAATCAAACTCAGCTTTATGCACACTAGAAACTCATTCTACAAACTCAGCTATATACTCAGCCCCATAAATAAAATTGTTATTTTAATTAATTAATTAACTAATTAATTAATTATACATCCAAACTGTGATTTACAGTCCCTCTTCTCCTCCTACCTCCCCTGTGCTCCTGCAATCCACTCCTCTATTTCTGTTCAGGAAGAGTAAGTACTCCAATTGGTATCATGTCGTATGATGGTGCATGGCATATCAAAGCATGAATTATCAAGTCACACCTTCACTTGTATTGAGGCTGGGAAAGGCAACCCAGCATGAGGAATAGGTTGCCAGGAGCCAGCCAAAGAATCAGGGACAGCTCCGGCTCCTTTTGTTAGTAGTCCCACAAGTGCATGAAGCTACACAACAGTAGTCACATATATGTAGAGAGCCTAGGTCCATAGGCTCTCCGGTTGTTGGTTCAGACACTGTGCATACATATGAGCCCAGGTTACTTGTTCTTGTGGTTTTTCTTGTGATGTCCTGGAGTCCTCTGGCTCCTACAATCCTTTCTCCCTCTCTTAGCAGAATTCTTGGAGCTCAGACTAATGTTTGGCTCTGGATCTCTGCATCTGTTTTCATCAGCCACTGGTTGAAGGCCTTCTGATGACAATTGGGGTAGTCAACACTCTGAACTCAGGAGATGATCATTTCAGGCTATGAATGTACTATTGCTAAGAACAGAATCTAAGTAAGTAAATTATCAAATTATCTGAAATCAGAGATTTGAATTTACATGTAATCCTGGAAATTTCTGCAATAAAAAGAAAAGAAATAAAATATATGGACATGCAAATCTTCTTCAGAAGAAACTTCTGAAGTCAGGATTCTTCAGTGACTTTTGGAGTCAGGAGCTTCCAATGGCTGCTGAAGTTAGGAACCTTCAGTGACTGACTGCTGAAGTCTAGAACCTTCAGTGGCTGCTGGCATCAGGATCTTCAGTGGCAACAGATAGATTGATGAAGGGTGTGGTACTTGTGGAAGGGGTTGTCATTGTTTCCAATAGGTGGCCATCTCATTGACGAAAAGGAAATCAGCAGTAGAAGAAGATAATGAGGGACAGGAATGAAGGACAGGAATGAAAGGATACAATTTTTTTTTAAAATTTATTATATACATGTTTGAAATTGTCACACACACACACACACACACACACACATAGTTTGTTTTCTTTTTTTCTTTTCTGAAAGTCACTGTGGTATTATGGGCAATGCCTACATTTTCCTGAGTTTCTCCATCTTAGCCGGTCAGTGCATTTCATGTGGTGAAGATCAGAAATAAAAACACTCCTAGTGATTTGAGGATCAAAAGGACAAAGTAACAACTTTGAAACACACACTGAGCGAGGCTGTCATGTTGGAAACTGCACAGAGCATTTTGTTCTGTATGACAAAGACCAGCTTTCAATAGGAATTCTGTTAACAGAGGCTATTTAAACTGTCAGAAGGGCAGCAGTCGGTCTCAGAGCCTTTGTCTGAGGGAGACAAAAAACATCAAGACACTGTTTCTCGACAATTCTCTCTACCTGTGGCTTTTCCATTCCTGCCATCTCTTCCTAAATGATCCCTGAGCCTTGGGGGGGGGGGAATGTGTTGTATAGATGTCCCTTTTAGGGCATTCCTTTGGGACTGTGCAAACTACAGTCACTTAGTTACTTATCATCCCATTTTGGCCAGTTAACTGCTGTTCACTCTAAAAAGAAGTTTCTCTGATATGGGTTGAGAACTCTATCTATGGAAAGAACAACAAATATTTTGATGCCCTGTATAAAAGACAAGAAAAAGACATATGGTATAAAGCTTAAAATGGGGACAGAGCTTCGCAGTGATATATTTTCCTTTTGTTGCTCTTGTATGCAGTCCTGGGTAAACTCATCGATTTACAAGCTGGTCTTGAAGAACTTCTTTTGGTCTTATTATTTGGGAAAGGATGAGTAGGTGTGTCTTTTAGCATTTCCGATGGAAATGCAAGCTCCAAGGGAGGGTGAATTCTATTTATTATAGTAAATTGTGAAATAAAAGGCCATTTACTCATGAACTGCATAACACATTTATTTATCTTTCTTTTAAAAAATGACCTAAACATGACTTGTTTTATAAGTTCACTTTTGAATATTGATAAATTCCAGAATATTTGAAATGTAACTTTGAAAACAAATGTTCCCATTGCATATAAAATGACTACTTTACTACCTCTTTGGAACTTTGCAAAGTTAGGTAGATAGAATGGTCTGGTTCAATAATATTTTCAAGTTATACAGACAACATTTGCTGCACACATGACCCTTCCTACTAAGGATTTATTTATACAATCTATATAATATTCTGCAACACATTTCTTTGCAAATTTTAATTCTTAGTTTATATGTTATTCTAATCATTTATGGGCTCCAATTTCTGAAATAAATGTGAGACCCATGTTGAAAATTGTGTAACACTGATTAACTGATTAGAGTATTTTGTGGGCAGTGGAATGCTATTGGTTCCAGAGATAAAAGTATCTAGGGTTACCTTAATCTGAGATACTTAATAGCCATCTGTTATTTTCCTGTGTCTGGCTTAACATCCTTTTTACTATATATTTGGAATTTTAATGCTAAAGACAACTTGCTTCCACAAAAGGAAAATCTCAGAATGTCATCTGGTGATGTCAAATCTTAGATCAGAGTTTTCCCCAATTTGCCATAACCTACCTAACTGATAGTTCTGTCAATCTGTAATTTTATATGCTTTGATGTGTGGATTTATGTATATTTGTGTGTGTGTGTGTGTGTGTGTGTGTGTGTGTGTACATGTGTTCACATGTGTTCACATGTGAGAGACAGAAAGAGAGGGGGGAGGGCTTGTATGATGAATGTGCACATGTATGAGGAGGGAGCACATTTGTCACAAAGTTCATGTGAAGGAGAGTGGATTTTTTCTACTATTTATTCTCACCTTCCAACTTCTCAAAGGAGGCATTTTTTGTTGTTGTATACAGCCAAGCTGTATACACCAGACTAGGTGACCTACAAGATTCCATCATTTCCCCGGTCTCCAATTCTAAGACACAGAGATTCCAGAGACATGAAACTGTGCCCACCATTACATAGTATTCCATCTCATCAGAGGCAACTTTCTGAATCAGTAGGACACATGTTATCATTCGAATCTATTCATTCAGGAACATCACATATGATTGCAATTGTGTTTCCTTAAAAAAATTACCATTTTAAAACTAATTTATGTGTATGAGTAGTTTGGGGATGACAGGGGAGAATAAATGCCTTAGTACTCCTGTGTAGGTCAGCGCACAACTTGTAAAAGTTGGTTTTCTTCCTACCATGATGGTTCTAAGGTTCAAACTCAGGTCATCAGTCTTCCAGATAATCTCTTTTACCCACTTAACCACTTCACCAACATATGTTATATTTCTTTAATCACAGCATAATACAACTGCTGTCCGGTACAACTGAATGTATTAAAGTTTCATATAACATTTATGAAACATGTAAAAGTATGAGCACTATTGATTATATATCTTTGTATGGTATTATAAAGTAAAAATATTTTTGATGTTTCCTAATGTGTTGCAAAAATAGCCTCTCATGAAGTAGAGTCTATGTTGAAACACCTCTTAAAAAGAAAGAAAAGAAAGATAGAATGAGCTGTCTAAACTTGGTGGTTGGTTCAGTGACTTCTACATGAACCTGATGAGGTGGTGAATTCAATTGACCATAGTGCATTACATGAAGCAACTGAGAGAAAAACAAGAAACAGCACCTATGTGAAAATGGAATTTTATTGACTTCTCCAATAAAAGACACCTAAAGTCACATACAAATCCATTTATCACAGACAAACTCAATGCCATTTTTACTGGCTTTCTTCATTGAGTGTTAGTCTGATAGTCTTTGGGAAAAACATGAGTATCTCTGAGTGAAGCTTGAAGTGTGATATAAGAGCAATTTCCCCAAAATGACGATAACTTAATGTTGACTTCAGCCTGTAATTTTTTTGTGATGAGTAAGTTTGATTGACTCCTTTCAACTTAAGATCTTTTATAAATACTAATTTTAGTTTAGAGCTCAATGATCAGAAAAAGATGATTGGAAATAATAGCTCATGCAAGTCTGACAAAAACTGTTTCAGCAGCAGAGAAGGGCAAATAGGTTGGAATCTTGGTTGATGTTAAGTATTAACAGGTGATACAGTAGTAGGTTCTAGATTGACGTTAAGGAATATCTGAAGTCTATCGCTTCATATAATTTTTACAACTGTCCATTTTTATTTGTCTGTGTGGTACAGAAATGATAACTTTGTCATTAGCATCTGCTCTTCAGTCCCTTGTGACTCAGGACAGAGCTTTAGCTCAGTGGTTAAAAAAATCACAAACTGCTTTTGCATAGCACCCAAGCTCGTTTCCTAGCACCAACAGCAGACAGCCCAAACCACTTTTAAGTTGATTGCAGGGTATCAGATGTACTCTTCTTGCCTCTTTAGGTACCAGCACTTATGCGCAAAATTCCCACCCGCCAGAACACTTAAAAAGAACTTGCATCAATGTTTTCAAAAATTGTTAGTGAGTTCAACAGGAGAGAAACATTTTATTTTTACTCAGTATCACTTATCATGACAAATGTTTTTCACAGGCACTTTCAGTGTTTGATTAACTTGTTATAGGGACAATATTGAGCTGAATTTTAACTTTGTATTGATATTCCTAAATAAGCCTTTGCCAAGAAATAAAATGCATCTAAAGGATAATAATAAAATAAAATACATGAAAACAAAAGGAAACAAATCAGAATAGAATAAAATAAACAAACAGAAGCAAAGCAAAAACAAAACAAAAATCCATAAAAACAAAAAACCAGATATAGACTCAGAGACTCAGAGCCACTCATCCACAATTAAAGAAAAAAAATTGATACATTCATAGAAAAAAGTGTTTTGCCTACTATGAACCATACATAAACACACTACCCGAAAAAAAAAATGATTGCATGGACTTAGGGAGGGAGAAAATATTAAATCAAAGAAAATTTGTCCTCCAGATGGTTCCTGGTTAGTCAGATTTCTGTATCTATGTCAAAATACCCATGACAATCAACTTACAACTAAACAACAACAACATCAACAAGTCAGGGTCAATTTTGGTTGGCTATATATCCCTTGGGCCTGTGCTGGCACAGAAAAATTTATGTAGAAGTTTGTGTTGATGGATATTACCTTCATGGAATCCTGAAAGCAAAAAAAATAGAGGGACCTGATCCACAGTGCCATCTCTAAGGGTACGAAATTAGTACTCTCTTATTATTAAAAATACAAATATACAAGGAAATGAAAATCATAATCTAAATGGGAAAACCTCCATGATATTCTAGCAAACATGATTTAGCAGCACATTAAAAGAAGCATAAACCATAAACAAGTTAATTTTCTATCAGCATGCAAAGATGGTTCAATATACCACTATATTCATCTTTATTCAATGTGATATATATCCACTAACACTGCATTGACTACAGAATTAAAGTTACTTTAAATTTTATTGCTAAAATGTGGATGAGCCAGGATCTAGAACTTCAGACATTGTTCTCTTGGCACATGCTATGTACTGGTTTAGGAAGATCATAGAAGGTGTCAGCTGTATATTTTTCCCTTACATACTTTGTCTCCATATTTTAAGGATAACCTTAAAGGTATTTCCCTACCAACCACTTTAGCATTAATAAAATATAATCTGCTGTCATACAATATAATCAAAATCAATGAAGTTAAATATAGCAGGCAAACAATGTTTGCTTATAGTGATGACTTTCCTATCGTTAATAAATGAACATAAATATGAGCAACTTGCACCAATTTATTATCTATTTTTCTTCTCATAAGGAGGAAGAGCTAAGCTGGTAGATAACTTCAAAGTGGTTACTCTCAAGTCAATCTCATATTTATTAATAATGAAATTAAGTCCTCATCTATAATAATAATAAGAAAGTTGATCACTAAGCAAGAGACATAAAATGAGTGGCATTTATTCAAAAAACGCCAAGAGTATAAAAATGATAGAGTTGTTTTCCTAAGATTAATGAAACAATAGAATGATGCAACTATCTTTATCCTTAAGTACTACTACTATACATTAGTAACTTACAGAATAATTCATTATTGAATGCCTTACTTAGGCAAGTGTGTTGGGAAGAAAAGAAGGAAGGAAGGAAGGAAGGAAGGAAGGAAGGAAGGAAGGAAGGAAGGAAGGAAGGAGAAAAAATAGAACCTTGTCCTGCAAGCTACTAGGAAGGATTTGTACAGAGAATCTCGTATGAACAGGATGCTGTCAGAAAGTATTAATTACTATATAAATCTCAAGTAGTTTTTGAACTATCAAATCTTTAAATAGATAAATAATATATCTTTCCCCTGGGTAAATGTAGAATTGGACCCACAATTTTTCTTGACTTGAACAACTTTACACTTTGTTCTACATGTTGGACATTTTTTTAATACACTATGAAGTTATGTTCTCAACCATTCACTACAGAAAATTCCGATCTTCTCAAGTTGTCAATTTTCAGAGATTGATTGCACTGCCCCTATTTCCACTAAAAAATTATCAAAGAGATGATCTGATTGTCATTCATTGGACTATGTGATGCTCTAAATCAATAATTCACATTATTAGCATAATAGCATTACATGATCAGATGAGTTTTCAGGTAGATCGGGTTATTAGTTTCAAGTACAGAGAGTGCCTTTGATCACTGGGTTATGATTCTCACAATAATTGTGCTACTATCCTCATGTGCAAGAGATTTTCGACAATTACATTTCCTAATAGTTTTTGTTAAAGATGTGTAAGGGAGAAAGACTTGAAAGTAACTTAGGAATTACACTGAAGTCAGAACTTTGGGAAACTTGAGAAATTTTTAAGTTCCTCAGACACACAGTCCTCTTGTAATCTCTGCAGATACTGTTGGCCCACCTTTTGCTGATGTATATACATGCCAGTGACAAATCTTAATGCATTTTCTCTATCTCCTTTTTTTATCTGTTAAAGTGAGCCCTGTTGAAGACAGAACATATCTATATTGCTCACATAGTTCTCAAAATCCTCTCTTAGTGCCCAGCCATGTATAATACTTGATGCTTATGCATTGCCTAGTACTCTAATAATTGTCTAGCACATTTGTTATAATTTATTGATGAATTAATTTCCTGCACTGTTAGTACAGTGCAATAAGTGCTAGAGATGTCTGTACTTGGAGGTAGCATAAAAAGTGAGCCAAATGTATGTATGTTGATAAATTAAGTGGATTCAGCAGCTGAGGGGACTTCATTGTGGGTAATGATGGATTATGAATGTTCACTGAAACTACTTAACTGCAGTGTTAAAGTCCTTGATACACAAGCATGAGGACCTGCGTTCAAGTCCCCCAGAACACATTTAAACAGGATGCTTTAGTTCACATCTAAAATTCACTACTTGTACTTTGAGATGATAGACAGAGATAGGAGAACCTCTGGAAGCTTGAGGTCAGCTAACCAATAGTACTCAGTGGGAAACAAGACGTGACTGTCTCCAAAAGGAAGGAAACTGAAGTCTGACAGCTAGGGTTGTCCTCTGGCACAGAGAAGTTATGACCCTATAATCAGCACTCCAACACACAAACGTGCACTTACACACAGATACTCATCACACACAGGAGTGGAAGACATTACCAATAAAACCAGTACCCATCCAAAGACAGAGACTCACTTTCCATCACTGAGGGTTTCAGATGTTCCTACAGCACCCACACCTGCATGCGATTCAGTTGCCTCCTCTCTGAGTTACCTTTAGATGACTGTAAACCTGGACGACTCCTGGGTTCTCCTGATGCCAATACTCTTGGCCCCATCATGATGGCAGTATCAGGACTTAGCAGTGTGAAGGTTACATGAGGAGAACTGCACTAGAATGCTGGTTCTGTGACAGTCTACCCCTGCTTTAATGTTATTGTAAGAGTTTTTGGTCCTCTGTTCCTGTTTTAACCCACTGTCTTTTTGAGCCATCAAACCAATTGAATGCAGTTATGTAGTGGAAAGGCTCTAAATGAGAATTTCACTCATATTTACAAAGTCATCTTACTACTGCTTCTTCAGCTTAGCCTTGGGAAAAGAAAAAAATCATATATCAATATCTAAGTGCTACAAAAGCACACCATGCACTTTTTCTTTTAACTGGTTCATAAAACTGAATGTCTAGCTGTAGAACAGAAGAAGTTGAATATGAACTCCTTCTGGAAGGGCAAAGGGACTCATTTTCTGTTTAGTGTTCCATATGGCTAAATTTTCACACAAAAATCTCCTTATAGGAGACTAAGGCAATTTCTTCTTGTATCACCACATACATGGGAAACTTTACAGCAGGAGAAAATACACACTTGGTAGGGCCAAGAGATCAATTTGCAGCTTCTCAGTAGTGACATTAAATACTTCCGTACTATTTATTAAGAAGTTTAAAATGTACAAATCAAAACATACACAAATATCAACATGGAAGACTAGCAAATAAATAAAAGAATAACGTCAAAACAATAGCAAAAGAAAATACATGATGTTGTGTTATAGGTATTTTTAATTCTGATTTTTATCAGAGAAATATGTATGCTTTAGACCTAATTTTATCTTATGCAAATGGGATTTGTCCAAGCAAGCAAAGCTCTCTCTCTCTCATGTGCTCAATAGCTATTTCTAATTACAATCTGTTCTACACCAGCAACTTTTAATAGCTAAATACTAGACATCAATAAACAATGTTCCTATAGTACTTTCCATAATTGAAAAGAATACCTCCATAAGTACCATCTCTGTAAGATAGCTTTTCTTGGGCCATTTATTCAGTATATAACAACCCCAGGCCTGAAATAAAATAGCAGTTCACAATAACAGTAAGACTTTGGGAGTTGGTGATGAGTTAGGTTTTAATAAGAAAGTTATAGTGGGTCTGAGAATTTCAGAATATTTCTTCTATAATGAGAAGTCTACTACTGACTTTTGAATTACCCAGGTCCTATTGAGTCAACTTGGAGGAAAAAAATACCCCAGAATTTCTATATAGCACAATCAATTGAACTCTCTCTCTCTCTTTCTCTCTCTGTAGTGTACTGTTCTTTGTGCATGCGTGTAACAAGGGCACATGTTTACGTGCAGACATGTATATAAAGATAACAGCAAGATACTCCTCTATCACTGTGTACTTTATTGCCGTGAGACAGGGTCCCTTGCTGAACTGGAAGCGTGTTGTCCTGCAAGCTCTGGAATCCACCTGTTTCTGCTCCAAATACTTGGATTACAAACATAAGCAGGCATGCCCAGTTTTTTATGTATGTGCTGGGGACTTGAACTCAAGTCATTATGATTGTAGAGCAAGCATTCTTAACTATTGATCCTTCTTCCTTGCCTCCCATATGACCTCTCATATATGATATTCCTGGGTTCAATGTAAGAATTTTCCTCTGGTATGAATTGAATGTTGACTACTCACATAAAAAATTAACTCCAGTTAGTCACATAGTAACAAGCAAAGTAGAGAGAAAAATAGTTATTATCTTGAAATGTCAACAAAATACTTAATCCTACACAAAGTTTGTTGTTGAATTTTTTGAGCAGTAAATTATCTAACTTACAGTTTATAATTTTGCTTCAGCCTCTGAAATACAGGGCTAAGTTGTGATTCACTGGAAAGAATTGTGAAGATCGCCACAGCCTGAGTACATTGTGTGAGAGTCAAGTCTCCATTTCAAATCAGATTTGATATTCCATTTCCTCACTATTTTTCTGATTTTTTCGCTAATACATTTTTGTTCCATGTTTTATTACTTAAATCCATTCATGAAGAGTGTGAAAGAGGAGTCAGCAGTTAAGAGTGCTTATAACTCTTGCAGAGGATCTGATGCAAGTGGCGTTCCAAAGCCATAACCTCTGGCTCACACACCATGTAACTACAGTTCTAGAGGATCAGGTTCCTTTTAGGATGCACCTACATGTGCCTGGTGCACATTAATACTGCCAATACACACACACACACACACACACACACACACACAGACACACACACACACACACACACACACACACACACACACACACACTTGAAATAACCAAACCATCTCCTTGTGAATATGAAAGAGATTAATAAAGGAAATCAATTATTTGCATTTGTTTTTGTATATGTGTGTATGTAAGTGCTATAGCACTAATATAGAAGTCATAGATCACTTCAGGTGTCAGTCATTATCTTCCAGTTACTTTTTAAGGCAGGCTTTTATTGTTTGTTGCTACATAAGCCAGGGTACCTGGCTTGGGAGTCTGTAGGGCCTTTGTGTCTTTAGCTCCCTTCTAATTGTAGGAAGGCTTCAATCATAGATCTCAACACTACTAATCTGGTCATCCATGAGTCATGGGAATCTGAACTCAGGTTCTCATCTTTGTGCGCTATTACTTTAGACATCAAACCAACTCCTAGGTCATGGAATTGAGACAATTATTTGATATGACAAAGCAAACTAACTATAAAGACCGCAACTTTTCCCAAGCACTTTGCCTCGTCTATAAGTTTAGGGTCTAAAATTTCTGAAGGAGATACTTTGTTGAAACATAAGGCCAGTATTGTTTAGTAACTATTTTGAAGATGAATGTGATTTTAGAACCTCATTCAATGGCCCAATTGTATTTTTTTTTCTTCTCTTTTGTCCCTTGGAGGCATTTTTCATGTTTGGGAGATTGGGTGTAGATAAAGGAGTGCTGGCAAAAGAAAAAATACATATATGATAAATTGAATGCAATCAGTTCTCGACTCCACTCCTGTTTTGAAATGAAAGCAATATAGTACCGTCATTGTAACAAGTGACAGGCAGACAGAGGCTTATTAAAAATATATTATCTTTACAGTTTAACACACATTAAATATTTCAATCCTTTTCCAATTCTTTGCCTTTTTCAGCCTGAAACAGAAGGGAACTCAACAAGGAAATGTCTCCTGCCAGGATTCAGCTGAATTATTTCATTTCCTAATCCAAAAAAGCAGATTTCATTATTTTATGCACAGATAAATCTTGTTAAATGTCTATGCAATTTTTTCCCTTTCAAATGGGAGAGCATACTCCTTTCTAATAACACTTGGAGATGATTAAACTATAATGTTAACTGATTTTTTTTCAGTATTTCCTGCAAATTTCTGCTAAGTTTGTTCAGAAGCAGCAATTTCACAATGAAAAGGCAAATGTGAGACGACACTAAATGAAAACATCTAAAGCCAACATGACATTTGGTATGATGCTAGGGGAAATGAAAGCCATCTGATGTGTTCCAAGACATTCATTCTGTGTTGGCTATGTGTATTAAGTATGTTTCCTACTGACCATACTAATTTTCCTGCTATTTGCACAGGCCTCTGGCTACTGATCCCCGAGAACCAACATGTTCTGTCCACCAATTCAGTCTGTATCAAGCCCTCTTCCTTCCGGCCACAATGTCCTGTTATTTATATGACTCCATTTGTGAGTTGAATGTGCTTCTCCAGCGAGTGAATTTTCAGAACAGACCATTAAACATTTGCAGAGCAATTTTCATAAGCATAAGTTAGGATGGTGGAACAATTCTATAGAAGTGTTAGATCAAAAATTAATGTCATATGGAAAGACATTTCATAGTCTCTCTGTTAGTTTTAACTCCAAACCAGGAAGAAGAGAAATAACTTTGCCATGAAGGTGAGGTGTGTAATTTTTAAATTTGTATTTTCTAGTATTGCAATAAATATTTCTAGAGAAAAGCTATGTTGTACTTGTAGAGAAAAAAATTTAAAAACCCTAAATTCTTAATATTCTACACCAAAAATAACAGCTATTCAAAAAGACACAGTGAAAATAACCTAATGCTAAAAGAAAGATAACAGATTATCTCCTAACATCTAATTAATATAGGATTCTAAATCTATTTTATAATTAATAAGATACATTATTGAGGAATAGGATACAAAATTACACAAATCTATTTTCAAATTCTTCAGAAAGTAGCAAGAAATTATCACACATGAGGAAAAGCCACTCAAAACATCACTTAAATTTTTACCTCAATTATACATAAATATCTGTGAACATGCAGCTATCTACATTAACATATATATCATATATATTTTTTCATTTTTACTGTAAGCAATACTTATCCATGGAAAAACAATTCTCCATCTGAGTCATCACTTGACATTGCAGCATCTGCTAACTTAGAGGAGCAGGTATTTGATAGATTCCTGACCCTTTCCTCATTACATTCGAAGATGTATGAGTCTTATTTTGGGATGTCAATCTCTGACAGGGACTTTCACTAATAAAAGCACAACACATTGAAAAAAAAAAGAAAGAAAGCAGTGACTGGCTATCAGTCTGTACTGAAGGGCCTTACATCAATAAACTTCATGATGATTTGTGGACAGCAATTAGGATCTGGATATTTTAGCACAAAGTTTAAAGCAGACATCTTGTTTCACAAATTGCCAGTGACAAACTACTGTTAGAATGAAACTACTTATAAAAGAAGAAAAACTATTAAAATAAAGGGAGATTTCTTTTCATAGTCTGGGCTTGACAAACAACAAGAAATAGGCAATTTATCAGTGTACACAGTTTTCCATGACACTAATCCTGAATAGGCAGGTTTTACTCCCAAATGAGAGCAACAGACTGTCAGGGATCTGGTAGCATGTTACAAATAGTGATGACCTTACAGTGGCGAGAATGACCCTTCTGTCAACAAAAAAGTTAATGGAAGGCTAGCAAGGCAGTTCTTCAATTAGGAGCAGGTACTGCTCTTCCAGAGACCACGAGTTCAGTCCTCAGCAGCACATTCAATAGCTCACACTACCTGTGCCTCCAACACCAAGGGATCCAACATTATGTTCTAATGTACATGTTCACTGTGCTGTCTACTGGATAAAAGCAAGGGTCATTGAAGAAAGGGGAACTTCAGTATAGTTCCCACATATTGACCTATAGGTGAGTCTGTATGGCATATTCATGATAAATGGTTGATGAAGGATGAGGCATCCCACCACTGTAAGCAGTGCTCTCTCTGGACAGGTGATCCAGATAAGGGGAGTCCTTACTGCTAATTGAGAAAACTTCTCTTTGCAAACAACAGAGACCAGTGTAGAAAACAACAACATACTAAAATGTACTGTTGACCCAGTCCCAGTGGATACATCTGCAAAATATTCTCACACCTAGTGATCAGAAAAAATTGAAAAAGAGAGGGCAAAAACATTATAAGAGCTAAACTGAATAAGGGTGAAAGCAGTAAACATGTCAATCTCAATGTACAAAAATATGTGAGGTCTCAACCCTATACAAAGAACTCACAGACAACTGAGTAAAGCCAGGAACCGGAGAGGTTCATCCTAGAGAAAATCACATCAGTTGGTTGTCCACTGCAAAAATGTCACCACTGAAAAGGCACATACAAGAACTATTATATACACTCCATTGGTTATATTTAGGAATGTATATATGTGTGTGTACAGTATCGATTAGTAAAATAAGAATTCATGAATTTCAAGAAGAATAAGGAGGGGTATACTTGAGAGTTTGGAGAGAAAAGGGGGGATGGTGTCAGAATTAAGTTAAAATCTCAAAAATAAAGTAAAAGAAAAAAGAAAAAACTGGGCAAGCTGACCAAGCCATGGAAAGTAAGCCGGTAAACAGTGATCTTCATGATCTCTGCTTCAATGCCTGCTTCCAGGTTTATGTCCTGATTACATCCTTGCACTGCTTGCGCTCATTGAAGGACAGTGATGAAGATATATATGCCAAATAAACTCTTTCCTCCCCAAGTTTGAGCCATGGTGTTTTATCAGAACCTAGAAAAACCTAAATAATAACACCACACACAAACACATGTAATTAAAACTAAATTCCTTTACTAGTGCAGGGGCTAGTAGCTGATGAGGGTGCTTAGAAAAGAGATCGAGTGTGGTTTACCTGAACTGTGTTTTCATCAGTTTCTGTGTTATTATAAACTAGCCCAGGTGCATAACATCCTGGATGCAGCACATATTCAGAAGGTAATTCTAGTTTTTTTTTTTTTTTAAATTAAGAATGTTTTATGTGTTTGGCCAAGTTGAGTGGGAAGCTCAGGTGTGAAGGTCAGAGGGCAATTTGCTGGAATCAATTCCCTCCTTCCATCTTGTGGGTTCTAAAAATCAAACTCAGGTTGACAGGCTTGGGGGCAAATTCCTGTACATTCTGAGTCATCCTGTCACCCCATAAATAGCTCTGTTGATTGAAAGTCATATATCATTTTTCAGGATTGGCTATTTTTAATTCTGAAAACACTGTAATTAGATGAAGTCCTTCTATAACTCAAAAATCTGCCTCTATAACAGACTTCTTATTCCTTTAGATAAACTCGCACAATAAAGCTAGGAAAAGTCCATGACATCTATACATTTATGTAGGGCTTTAGCTGTTGAGATCTTTCAGAACAGTGGTAACTGTTCAGCGTGTATGTGATGGGGGAGGCTGCAAGAAGGAGTGAGCAAATGAGTGAGAGAGAGAGAGAGAGAGAGAGAGAGAGAGAGAGAGAGAGAGAGAGAGAGAGAGAAAGAGAGAGAAGAGAACCTAAAGTATTTAATGTCCTAAAAATGGGGAGCTGACCTTGAGAGGTGTGCTAGGTCTTCCAAGCCTCCAATCAATGATATGAGAAGTTTGAATCTGGGGGACATCTGCTATTCTTTCCTGGTTCTTGTGCCTCTAAAAAAAGAATTGGCACAGGGGTTTCTTCTCTGTCACCATCACCTTAGACAGTGGAAGACATAAATACAGTGTGTTAAGAAAGGGAAAGGCAGTCCTGAGAAGGGAGTGAGCCAGAGCACAGAAGTTCATTGTCTCCTGCTCTTGAGAACTGTGACCTTTTAATGGTAATTTACATAAAGCCTATGTTCCCTCACCTATGCACTGTACCCCTTGATCCTTTACTTTTTACCCTTATTGTGGTTCATGTCTTTTCTGCATCATTGGTTACTCCCATATGCTAATATTGGTGCCTCTCTTGCTACCAATAATCTCCTGCCCCAAAATGAGGAACATATTCATGTATTTCCTCAGCTTAAAATCTTATTTTCACTCATGTGCTCTCTCAAATTTTCAAACAGATATTTTTCCTTTCTGTATCATTAAAAATGCAAAGGCAATGATATAATTGTGCCTGCACTCATCATACAACTGGGTAAGCAAAAGTCTTTACTGATGTTAAGAGTTAATTCTCATGCAAGAGGAATTCAGGAGCTAGGGAAAGCATCATGACTCTCATAAGGCTTGCCACCTAGTCTTTTCTGACACATATATTTGACCCACAATGTTTTCCTCTAGATTTATTTATGCCAGTTTTATTTTAGTGATCAGAGAGAGAGAGAGAGAGAGAGAGAGAGAGAGAGAGAGAGATAGTGTGTGTGTGTGTGTGTGTGTGTGTGTGTGTGTGTGTGTGTGTATGACAGGTGCAATCAGGTTCCCAAGAAAGCCACAAAAAGGAATTGGATCTTTTGTTGCTGGAAATACAGGGAATTGTGAACCACCCAGCACAACTGATAGGAGGAAAACTCAGGTTCTCTGGAAGAGCAAACATTTCTCTTAACTGCTAACTCTTACCGCCCCATCCCCCAACACCACAGATCTTATTCTTATAGATTTACTTATAATTTTTAAAGATTTATTATTAGTATTAGTATTGCTCATGTTATATGTATGGCTCTTCTGCTTGTATATTTCTCTGAGCATTATGCACATGCTTGGTGCCTGCAGACACAACAAGAAGAAATCAGATCCCCTGAAACTGATGTTACATATGCCATGTGAGTGCTAGGAACTGGGCCTACATCCTCTGGGGTTGTAGCCAACCTCCTTAACTGCTGACATATATATCTTCAGCCCCCAATTTAATGATTTTAGTTGCTCACTTTTATATCATTAAAAAAATGATTTTGCTATCCCCCACCAAACCTCCCTTTTAAGAATTAACAGCAGAAGGAAATACACACAGTTGGCCCATAGTTTTCATGTGGAACTGGACTTCAACACAAGGCAGCAAGCAAGTATGAGTCCTGGGAAGATGTCTAAGTAAAGTGTTGGCCATGATAGCATGAGAATCTGAGTTCAATCTCAAGAACTACGTAGAAAAGTTGGGTGTGGTGACAGTCATGTATAATCCCTAGCTCTGAACACAACAAAGAGAATTCATGCCCATGATAGCCAGAACTAGTCTACTTTGTAGGCTTACTGTCAAAGATGAGAAATTCTGCATCAAAACACATGGTAGGGTTTAGACTGAGGAATAATAACACTTTAGGTAGTCCCCTGGCCTCCGTACACATACACATGCATAGCACACACACACACACACTATGATAAAAGATAAGGAACCAAAACAAATTCATACATGGTTGAAAAACTTGTGTAAAACAGTCTTGTATTTGCATATTTCCTGCATGTATTCTATGCTACAATCTAAATAAGCTCTATGTTACATATAGTACCTAAAAGAATGTCAAAGCTACAAAAATAATTCTTATACCACATTGTTCAGGACGAATGAAAAGTCTGCATATGTACAGCTAAGCAAAATCTAAATTTGCTTTTAATATTTTCAACTCTCCTCTGGAATAATTCTTCTGTACACCGTGAATATGTGTTGCCCTTATTGTTAATATAAAGCTCATTGGCCAATAGCTGGGCAAAAATAATTGGATGAGACATATTGAGAAAGAGAGAATGCTGGGAGGAAGAAAGGTGGAGTGAGGAGATGCCAGCCAGCTGTTGAGGAAGCAGGATGTTTAGAAAATGAGGTAACACATGGAACCTTCTCTAAAATCAACCACATACTCAGCAATAGAGCAAGCCTCAACAGATACAAATAAATTGAATAATCCCCTTTATCTTATCTGACTACCATGTACTAAAGTTAGAATTTGACAACAACACAAATCGCAGAAACCCTACAACCTCATGAAAATTGAACAAGGAAGAAATAAAGAAAGAAATTAAAGACTTCCTAGAAATCACTGAAAATGAAGAAACAATATACTCAAACTTATGGAACACTTTGAAAGCAGTATTAAGAGGAAACTTCAGAGCACTAAGAACCCACGTGAAGAAACTGGAGAATAATCACATTAGAAAAATAAAACAGCACAACTGAAATCTCTAGACCAAAAAGAAGCAAACTCACCCAGGAAGAATACATGCTAGAAAATAATCAAATTGAGGGCTGAAATCAATAAAGTAGAAACTAGAAAACAGTACAAAGAATCAATGTAAAAAAGAGTTGGTTCTTCTAGAAAATCAACATAAAATATCTTGGGGTAACACTAACCAAACAAATGAAAGACTATATAATAAGAACTTTGAGTTTTTAATGAAACAAATTAAAGAAAATACTAGAAAATGAAAAGATCTCCCATGCTTAGTAAAAATGGCAATCTTGCCCAAAGCAATCTACAGATTCAATGCAATCCCATCAAACTCTGAGAACAATTCTTCACAGACCACGAAAGAACATTACTCAACTTTAAACGGAAAAACAAAAGACCTGAATAACCAAAACAACTTTACACTATAAAAGAACTTCTGGAGGCATCTCCATCCTTGACTTCAAACTCTATTAAAGAGCTATAGTACTTAAAACAGCTTGGTATTGGCACAAAAATAGAGAGGAAGAGAAGTGCAATCAAACTGAAAGCTCTGACATTAAACCCCACGCCTATGAACATTTAATTTTGACAAAGAAGCTAAAATTTTACAATGGAACAAAGAAAGCATCTTCAACAAATTTTGCTGGCAAAACTGGATTCTGGTATGTAAAAGACAGCAGATAGATCCATATATATCATCATGCACAAAGCATGAGTCCAAATGGATCAAAGACCTCAACACAAATCCAGCCATACTGAACCCCTCAGAAGAGAAAGCATGAGCTATCCTTGAAGGAAATGGTACAGGAAACAGCTTCCTGAACCTAACACCAGTAACACAGACACTGAGATCAACCATTAATAAATGGGACCTCCTAAAATTGAAAAACTTCTGTAAGGCAATGGATATAGTCAACAAGACAAAACAGCAGCCCACAGAATGGGAAAGGATCTTCACCAACCCCACACCTGACAGAGGGCTGATTTCCTAAATATACAAAGAAATCAGGAAGCTAGTTACCAAAACATCAAATAATCCAATTAAAAAGTAGGGTACAGAATTCTAACAGAGACCCCATGAACTGGGATCAATATGTAAAAATAGAAAAAATATATAAATAAAAAAGTGCGGTACAGGACCAAATACAGAATTCTCAATAGAGGAATCTAAAATGGTTAAAAAGACATTTAAGAAAGTGTTCAGCATCCTTAGCCATCAGGGAAATGCAAATCAAAATAACTCTGAGATACCATCTTACTCGTGTCAGAATGGCTAAAATCAAAAACACCAAAGACCGTTTATGCTGGAGAGGACGTGAAGAAAGGGTTCCACTCCTCCACTACTGTTGGGAGTGCAAACTCATACAAGTTACTGTGCATTTCAGTATGGTCATTCCTTTGAAAAATGGGAATCAGTCTACCTCAAGATCCAGTACTTTCACTCTTAGGCATATACCCAAAAGATGCACATTCATACAACAAGGACATCTGTTCACCTATGTTCCTAGCAGCATTATTTTTAATAGCCAGAAACTGAAAGCAACCTAAATGCCCCTTAGCTGAAGAATGGATAAAGAAAATGTGGTACATTTACACAATGGTGTACTACTTAGTGGGAAAAAAATAATGGAATGTTTAAATTTGCTGTCAAATGGATAGAACTAGAAGAAACCATCCTGAGTGAGTTAACCAATCATAAAAAGACAAACACATCATGTACTCAATCATATATTGATTTTAGACATAGAGCAAATAATTACCACACTGCCAGAAAAGCTTGGAAATAAGGAGGGCACTAAGACAGACATGGTCACCTGAAAAAGGGAAAAGGGACAAGATCTCCTGAGAAATTTGTGAGCATGGGGGGAGTGCAGAGGGAGTTAGGAGCAATAGGAGGAGAGAGATGGAAGTGACAGAACAGGAAGATTGAGTCTGTGAAAGAATAGAGGAGAGAAAAAAAGAGAGATAACATAATAGAGGGATCCATTAATGGTTTTAAGGGAAATCTGGCACTAGGGGAATGTCCAGATATTTACAAGGATGACCCAAACTAAAAATCTATGCAACAGTGGAGAGGCTACCTTAAATGTCCTTCCTGGATAATGAGATTGATGACTACCTTTATGCCATCCTAGAGCCTTCATCTGGTAGCTGATGGAAGAAGTAGACACCCACATCTAAAGACTGAGCTGAACTCTTGGAATCCAGTTGCAGACAGGGAGGAGTGATGTGCAAAATGGTCAAGACCAGGCTGGAGAAAGCCACAGAATCAGCTGACCTGTACCCTTTAGGGGGAGCTCACAGACCTCAGTCTGATATCTGGGAAACCAGTATAGGACCAACCCAGAATCCATGAATGTGGTGTTATTTTGGAGGATTTGACTTGTAAAGCAAGCTTGTTTCAAATATATATATATATATGAAAATGAAGTAGCAAGTCTTGATCCATGAGACACAGTATAAATAGAAATATGAGTTAATTTAAGTGGAAGAGTTTGATAGTAACAAGCTTGAGATATCAATCAATCTTTTATAATAATATTAACTGTCTATATATTTATTTTAGAGCTGTCTGGCAGGACCAGAAAACTCTTCCTGCACAACTCATGTTTGATGAATCCATAGCCTTCAATACTCTCTAACTACTGCAGTAAAGTCATGGGTATGATTGAAATGATTAGCCAGATTTACAGTTAGGACCACACATACACACACACACACACAAATGTGATGCACACACACACACACACACACACACACACACACACACACGCGCCAACACACACACACACACACACACACACACACACACATTTTGGAGACAACAATAAAAGCAGAATTTGTGCCACTGCTTATAAATTTAATGGCTCCACAAAATTCTTTAATATATTTCAAAGAAGTTCTCATTGTCAAACTTAGTGTTTAGAGCTCTATCCCTTTTTATTACTTGCTAAATACTGAAATGAACATTTCCAATTTTAGCTCTATTGCAGTTTACCCTAAATTAATTCAGTGGAGTATACCTACAATAAACCAATGTGCTGTGCACACTGAGAATTGCATTCTTAACCTGGAGAATGCTTTGGAGAGCAAGAAGTAGATTGTCTATGGAAAATGTCCTCCGTCTCAATTAGGTAAAGTGAGAGGAAGTTGGTAATCTTAATTGACTCATTCCAGTCACCAAAGACAATGCATTCACACTCTGTCCTGCTTATTTTTTTTCATTTAGTAGTTCACTTTGCACATATTGAGGAGGCACCTTCCCAGAGATTCTTCACTCATGACCTGTAGACTGAGAACACAAAGCAACACACAATTTATCAAGAAGTACTAAATCTTTCACCCTTTGATATCTATACATTGGCATCTATACCTAAATGAAGTCAAGAGAGTAGTGCTCTCATAATACCTCATGAGGTATAGACACTTATAGACTTTAGCTCTATAAGACCTTAGCCATCTTAAACAATTGCTCCTGAGTAACTCTTATAAGTCTTCCCTGCAGATGCCAAGCAAACTCTAAATAGATGAACAGATTAGAATGCATATGGAGTTCTGAACTGGTGCCTTGCACTGAGAATATGCCTGACTCTCAGCCATGCTCTGTCTAGGATGAAGCCACATTAATCCCAACCAATATATATATGCTGTCTTTCCAACCCAAATTACAGAAATCCACTTCATCTGACAGCTGACCAGGCCTAGGCTGATTTAGTTAAGTCCCTTCAATAAATTGGATCAGTTTACCCGTTTTCTTAAACCTCTTGGCACTAAAACAGAATGGTCATGTTTTGAGACTGGTGTGGTATATCTTTAAGGAGAGATACTGTAGGTACCCACCAATATGCTCTCTCCACCTACTTCTCTTGCTTTCTCCTTTGGTCACTATGGAGACATAATTTTAACAAAGCAAGAATTGTAAAATTGTTAAATTAATTTAAAATTATCAAAAAAAGGCCACAAAAATGAGCCATCTACTGATTAAAAGGTAACCTTCACTAGACATAACTCTGCCTTAGAGTGGGTCATGAATATCTAATCCCTCACAGTTAAAGCAAGAGCAAGGATTATTTTTCTAGTGGATACTCAATGAGTAAAATACAAAGCATTGTTATCTTAGAAAATGTAATGTGTTGGTTTTACATTCTAATACTTTGAAATGATTCTGCCATACTTAATGGTGAATTCTTTAGTACCAGAGCTGGGAGAGGCAGAGGCAGAGGCAGAGGCAGAGGCAGAGGTAGAGGCAGAGGCAGAGGCAGGTGGATCTTTTGTGAGTTTGAAGCCAGCATGGTCTACATGATGAGAGCCAGGCCTGTCAGGAATACAGAAGAAGGAGAAGAAGGAAGGAGGAAGAAGAGGAGGAGAAGGAAAAAGAGGAGGAGTATGAGGATGAGGAAGAGGATGAGAATGAGGAGGAAGAGAAGGAGCAAGACGAGGAGGAGGAAGAGCAGGAGAAGGAGAAAGAGAAGGAGGAGGAAGAGGAAGAAGAAGGAAACCATTAGAAAAAACAGATATTTACAATATAATTCATAATATTCATAAGAACCCTCTGAACAAATTATGGCTATGAAATGTTTCAGGGAGGAAATAGCAAGTATGGCATGGGTTCAGGATTATAGCATTATAGGAAAGGTTTGAGTTCATTTAACAAAGAAGTTCTTGAGTTATATCATGACTACAATGGAATCAGATGCTGATAAGTGGGTGGGTTATGCTTATGATAGCAGGTTAAAATAAAAAGTGGCTGACATCTGAATTAACCTTACCTTGAATGATAAAAGAAATTATAATTGGATTCTGAAGCATTAAGTTTTGTTCCCTCACTTAATCACTGATGCCATCAATTATGTGGTTTTAAACAGAATAAAGGTGAAATTGCTAAATGGTCAATTCTACCAAAGGGAAGTGTTCTGGGATCAGGTTGTAGCTCAGTGACAGAGCACAGGTTCTGCATGTCTAATGTCACAGAATCAGTCTCAACACCAACACATACACACAGAAAACAAAGTGATGATGTTAATAACAATTATTTTTAATAATTATGCTTAACCATAGTAAATAAAATAGGATTAGAGTGTTATATATGCAAAACCTTGTGCTAAATACCTTCCTATACTTTAAAATTTTTCACTATACTTTTAAAATAATCTATTGTTATTCATCCTACTCTACTAATTATGAAGTTCATATTAGAAATGCTTTAAAGGTAGTATGCAGGAAAAAAATCTACAACTCTTTCCAGTAGTGAAGAATGCATTAAATTATTTTTATGACTTTCATTCTGCTTGACCAAATACAGTAAATTTGTCAAAAAAAGGATGATCTTGAAATAAACATTAATAAAGGAGAAAAGAATATCATATATTTCTTGTTAATGTGCTTATGTACATGACTGAATAGTAATAGTTGTATCCTTTTGTGATATCAACAACATTAATGTGTTTTGCAAGTGACAACAGGCCCTTCAATAGGACAAGTAAGCCTGCTGTGTTAAAACCAGAAGTCATGAATTATAAAATGGACGCTATACTTCAGACATTCAGTCCACTCTAGCTCATCAATATGTAGGAGTACACAATGGCAAGCAAGAATTGATGACTTGGCCACTTGTATTGAAATCTGTTGACTAATGGCAGATTACATTAACTGAATGTTTTACTCCTGGTGTGAGCCCGTTAATTAGGAAAGTTGTCCTGTCATTGGACATTTGACACAAATTCACTTGTCCCCAGAATACATTGATCTAGAAGATAGAAAATCTTATCTGTTGATGGGGATGAGAACATGAGGGATCAGAAAGACCAAGTTGGGGAAAAATAGAGAAGAAAAAGAAAAGAGATACTGTAATAGAGAGAGTCATTATAGGTTTAAAGAGAAATCTGGCACTGGGGAAATGTTCAAAGATCCAAAAGGATGACTCAATAAACAATCTAAGCAATAGTGGAGAGGCTACCTTAAGTGCCTGTCTCCTATAATGAAATTGGTGACTACCTATGCCATCCTGGAGCCTTCATTTATAGCTGATGAAAGCAGAAGCAGACACTCACAGCTAAGCCCTGAGCCTTACTCTGGAATTCAGTTGTATAGAGGGAGGAGGGATGAGCAAAGAAGTCAAGACCGCTGGGGAAACCCACAGAAAAAACTAACATGACCAAGTGAGAGTATGTGGACCCCAGTCTTAAAGCTGGGGAACCATCATTGGGCCAAACCAAGCACTCTGAATTTGGGTGCCAGTAAGGAGGCTGGAGTAGTCTATGGGATCTCTGACAGTGGAACCAATATTTATCCTTCGTGCACAAAAGGACTTTGGAAGCCAGTCCATTCCCCATGGAGGAATACTCTCTAAGCCCAGATATAGGGAGGAGGGCCAAATGATGTGACAGACTTTGATGATCCCCCATTGAAGGCCTCACCCTCCCTGGTAAGTGATCGGGGTGGGATAGGAGCATCAATAGGTGATATGGGATGGAAAGGAAACTGGGGTTATTTCTAATAGGATTGTTTCTAAATAAATAAGTAAAAAAAAAAAAGAAGAAAATCATGCTCATTTTAGTATTGACTCTACTTAAAAAATTATAACAAGTGATTTTAAGCAAACTAATTCTTCTAGATTTTTATTACTAATACGAAATTATGTTACTTAAATGAAAATTTTATATTTAAATTCTTTCCTTAAACTCTATAAACCTTGGAGCTGGGATAGTGACAAAGCAGTTGAGAAAATTTACCACTCCTGCAGTGGACCTGGATTTAGATCCCAGCGCTAACATGGTGGCTCACAGTGGTCTGTATTTCCAGTTCCAGAGCATCTGACACATTCTCCTGACCTATAAGGACACAACGCATGCACATAGTGAACATGCATACATATAACCAGAACACTCATGCAATAAAGTAAATCATTTTAAAATTTATAAAATTTACATCTACTGCCATAATTTATGCTTTATACTCATTCTAGCCAAGGAGTTTGCATATTTGTATAATAAAAATAATAAGTATACAATTAAACATTTACATATTGTTTTTTAAATGTTCTACTTTCTAAGTCCTATAGATTTACAGTAAAATATTTCACTTGCATACAACAAGCTTGCTTGTTTAATAAACTTTGAGTCATGAATATTAGCAGTACTTGAAATATTACATTTATTGTTACATACAAAATATTACATTTATGTTACAGACATGGCTAAACTATGCCTGTAACATACAACCTAAATTAACTGAAGTCTATTAAGATTATTCCTTAAAGACCTGGAAAGATATTCAATGTCTAAGAGCACTTACTATTCTTACAGAGGACTCAGGTTTCATCCACAGAACCCACATGTTTGCTCAAAACCTCCTCTGTCCTTGGACTGTATATACACTCAGATGTGCACGAGTGCATACATACACACACACACACACACACACACTCACACTCACACACACACAATAAATAAATAACAAATGCATCTATAATATTTAAACTACTTAAACAAGTTTTTTGTTTTTTTGGGTTTTTTTTTTTTTTTGTTTTTTTAAGCTGAGGTGTAGCTCAGAGGTACAATCCCCAGGTATAGCCCATGACGTCTTAGTTACAATAATATTGTTTTTTAAGTATCTTCTTCGAAAGTGGAATTTATTGAATTTATTGCTTCCTCCTTATTTGCTATTTGTTTAAACTTCAATCTCATTTGAAACAAATTATTTGCTGTTGCACATTTAACAAATAATTTATTTAGTAAATACTCACTGATGTTTCTTGAGAAGTTGTGGTGGAACTGAGATGTAAGCAGATGACACAAAACTAAGTCAGTAATTAGAGTACAAAGTAATGAGTTCAGCAGAAAGGGAAATATGACAAGTTATGGAAATCTGTATAAAGGGTTCCAAAACAATGAATGCATGTTCTATCATGACATGGGAATCTCGGTGGCAGCTGACTGATACAGTTGATCACAGGTGACATAGAGGAATACTTGCAGTCATTCTTTTTTTTTTTTTTTTTTTTTTTTGCTTTTCATGCAGTATGGGACATAAGTCACAGGAATTTCATTGCCTTAAATAAGAGTCTACCCACTTTGCAGAGGGCAGGATTCAGCTCACAAATGGATATAAATCCATTCTGGCCTCTTAGTACACATATGGAGCACATACATTATTACAGTCAGGAACACATACTTAGACATAAAATAAATAAATGTATTTTAAAAACAGAAAATCTTTGAGGAGCACAGTCAGAAGCTAACCTCTGGTCTCATGGCCATGTTCAGAGGTCTGTCTGATTTTAGATTCTGTGAAGCCTGTCATTAATATTAATCATCACAGTGAGGAAAGGGTTGGGTTGATAATAAAATATGCCACAAGAGTAGCCTGGAGGGAGAGATATCCATATACAACTCCTTAGGAGTGGAGAAAAGGCCCACTATGTTTTGAATGGCTTTGTCCAGGAGGCCAGATCACATGTTCAGGTCTGTCATCTGTTAAACTGTAGTTACTGTAGTCTCTCCGTCACTTGTATTATCAGACATTTATAACTCATCAGGAACTGCGGAAAAACTGGATTCCAGAAATCTAAGATGTAGTCTCCGAAGCAGGAAAGCACAGTGGAGTCAGACACTCTCCTCAGCCAGCATCTCTCTGGAAAGGTCTGAGGTAGCCAGTGATTTCTGTTGCTGTGGGGTTAAAGCACTGTGAATGATTTAAAGCAGTTACTTGTGTGCCAAAGCAGAGAGCACAAGCAGAAGGCAGTTGGCATTTTCATTTCTTCTAGGACTAAGTGGAGAGTTAGTTTTCCAAAGAAAAGAAACTATTGAAGAGAGACAGTTGCTCATATGTTACCTAGTAATAGAATAAATACAACTAGGTAACTGATATAAGTCACTGCTTTAAAATTAGGATGTATGTAGAAACATAAGATCTAGATTAGGTAACACAAAAAGTATAAGGAATTCAAAAAATCCCATAGAATCCAGGAAACAGATCTTTGCAAAAAAAAAAAAAGCAATGACTATAATTAAACTATGTAAAACAAAAGACAGAGATTTTGAGTAAACTTTTTTATGTGTGTGGAAAGAGCAACACAGGTCAGAAATACTAAGGACAAAATAAGAGCAGATAATATTTCATGCTGATAAAAGCTGTCAGGTCTCCATGTCATTGTAAAATGATGTTTATGAACTTAGAAGCTGCCAACATGAAAACAGGATGAAGAAAATATTACAAAGTTATAGGAAACCTATTTAAAACTAAAACCAGGATATATGTTCATATATTAAAATTTTAAAATTATGCTGTCTTACTACATGGACAATTTATTCCCATCCAATTGCATTCTAAAAATTCCTATTTATGGCCATCTATTAGTTAATATAGATTCATATTCAAAATGCTTTGGACTAGTGACTATTGAATACTCAACCCTAGATATGACATACATTTCACTTCCCAAGGCTCAGAAAATACTGTTAAAAAGAGGACAGAAGAAACATAATAGCTAAAGTAAGGAGTGGCGTGCCCTGGAACTGAGTGTTCTGAGTCTGACTTGTCTATCAGACTCAGAAGCTCACATTAGCTTTGGTTGTCTGCACCAGAACTACACAAGACTAGGTTAGTCAACATGTCATCATGGAGCAGGGTAGGGCACTAACTAACCTTTCACCATTCATCGAGGACATATATACTTTTATTAATTACTAAGGGTGTGGAAAACTAAAATTACAAGTATCCTATCTGCTATTACTTTTTTTTTTTTTTAGAAATGTGTGAAAAAACACGCAGAAAGCTGAGAGTTCATGTTTTCTGCTGATAACCAACAAAGGTTTGCATTTAGACAGGTAAATTATGTTTTATTTTCGGGCAGTATAATGAATCTTTCTGCTTGTAGTATGCAGGTATTTAATAGACCGATATGTTGTGGATTTTATTACCTTTCAGGATTGTATTGGAGTACCAGGAATAACTTTAAATGACCTGAATGTGCACAATGGTATAAAGTTTTGCTTCTGGACACACAAACCAATTTGTATTCAACGGAACTATTCTTCTGCCAATATCACATCAACTCATTAGTTTACTCTTATGTGTGCTTTCAAATTTGTACTCACTTTTTTACAAGACTCTTTTTCTATTCTATGTTTTTGTTTATTTCTTTATAAATTCCAATGTCACCTCTGCAAAATGATAAGTAAATACATGCACAAACAAATAACTAAATGTAAATAGCTGGGCAATGGTGCACATTTTTAATCATAGAGCTTGAAGACAGAGGCAGGAAGATGTCTGATTTCGAGGCCAGCCTAGTCTACTGAGAACATCCCAGGACAGCCAGAGCTACACAGAGAAACTCTGCCTTGGAACACAAAACAACAACAACAAAAACAAAAACCCCAAGTAACTAGCATTGCTGTATATTCAATTTTTTTTTTTGCTAGACAATATCATGTCACCTGGAAGTAATTTTATTCTTTAATATTTATTTATGTTTATATGCATGTGCAGGCATGCAAAGATGTTCCCAAAGGTCAGAAGAAGCATTGTATTCAGTGGGGCTGGAGTTGCAGGCAGTTGTGGACTGCCATATGGTACTGGAAACAGCACGCACGAACAGTGCAAGATCAGCAAGCACTCTTAACCACTGAACTATCTTTTCAGCCCCAGGAGGTTTGTTTCCTTTTCTTAATGAGGATTTAAAATAAATTCTACTCTGATTGTCCTGACTAAAAGCTCAGGCATAATGTCAGGCATAAAAGCTCAGGCATAATATCCTTCTTGGTATTCAGAGGGATTGTTCAGGATTCGAGAGTAAGTATGACCTTTGTATGAGTTTTGGATAGATGACATTTTTCATGTCGAAGAGTTGTCAGTTTTTACGTGTTAACATTTCTGTCAGGAAAAATATACTATATTTTATCATGTCTTTCCTCCTTCTATGGAGATAATGGTGGGGTTTCTGTCTTTATCCTTTTGATGCCTTATTGCATTGATTGATTGATTTTCATAATGTGTTATTCTTTCATGTGCTGTTGAAGACACCTCTTTTGGAGTTTTATTACTTGTGTTTTCCCTTCCTTCCTTGCTCCCTTCCTTCCTTCATTCCTTCCTTTCTTCCTTCTTTTCTTCCTCTCTCCACCCCCTTCTTGTTTGTTTTTACATCCCATTCTGTCATTCCATTTTGCTCATTCTCCCTCCGCCATTGTTTTTCTAATGTGGATCTTGTCACAGAACTAAGGCTGACCATGAATTCTACACGCTTCTAAGTTATCCTCATGAGTACTAATAGTACAGGTTTGTCATCACAAATGGATATGGCTGACTTATTTCTTTTCAATTGGTAACTGTTTAGTTTTTGTTTATATGTGTGTGTGAGAGAGAGATTTTTTATATTATGAATATATATGTAGTTTCATGCATACTTGTGCACAAGCAGAGCTTGTCATCTGCTGTCATCCTCTACCACTCTCTGCCTTATTTTTTGACACAGGGTCTCTCCCTGAAGCTGAAGCTCATTTCAGCTATTCTGACTGATTAACTAAGCCCCGGGTCTGCTTCTCTGTGTCTCCCTAGTGCTAGAATTACACGCATGCAATGTAACTTATGTGGGTTCTGGGGACCAGAACTCAAGTTTCATGCTTCTGAAGCAAGTACTTTACCAATCGAGTTGTCTCCAGGAATGTATCAATAATCCTAAGAAAAGTCTTACGTTTCATGTATTTTGCCTGTGATGTATTTATTTGTAGCAGTTTCCTAGTGTTGCTGGATTCATCAAATAAGCTAATTCTTCTATAAATGTTTGATGGAACTCATCAGGGGAGTTTAACTGTGCCTAAGCTTTCTGTGGAATGGTTTAAAATAGCAACTATTTAAATTATGAAAGATTAATTCAAATTTAACTTTTTCTTGAATCGGTTTGATGATGACTGTTTTCTTTCTAGATACTTTCAGATTCTATTAAAGTTACTTAACCTGGTATTTTCTGGCCACTCATAGTATTTCTTACTGCTATATTTCTCTAAAAGTGCCATGATGACACACATACTCATTTCAGTTCTTCGCATGTGGGACTCAATACTCTAAATTATAAAATGAAAGGCAAATCTATATTGCTTGTATAACAAAATCTTGTAAATAGTTGAATTATTTCATTATCAAAAATGAGAAGGAACCTTATTAAATTATATAGTAAAATAGAGTGTGGATTACACTGAAACTGAAATCCTATTAATTATGAATGCATTCCTCCTTAAATACATGACAAGAGTGTTTTGTCTCTAACCTAAAATTATTGACTTCAAATTAATAAACAAGACAAGCTAATAAAGGAAATATGTTGGTTATTCTTGGTTGTCAACTTTACTACATCTGGAATTACCAAAAGCCCCAAATTGGCACAACTGGAAGGGATTTATATTTAATTTGAAGTGTGATGATCAACTTCTAATTTGGATCTCTGAGGTAGAAAGACAAACATTTAATCGAGATTTTTACTCTGCATAGCACCTGGGCTACACCTTCTGCTGGAAGCCTATAAAGAAATGTGGAAGAAGGGAGGGAACTTTTTTCTTTGCCTGCTTGCTCTTATTTGCTAGAAATTCCATTACTTCACAGGCATCAGAGCCTACTTCTTCAGGGTTCCAGATTATTCTGAAGAACTCAAGGCTGAGAAACTACTAGATTCTGTAGTGTAGACTTTCTATTAATAGCCAACTATTGTTGGATCATCTGGACCACAGCCTATAAGTTTTGCTAATAAATATTATTCACACATACACACACACACACAGACACACAGACACACACACACACACACACACACACATAGAGAGGGGGGAGACGAAAGAGAGAAACAGACACAAAGAGAGATGATAGATAGGTAGATAGATTGGCAGATAGAATGATAGATAGATAGATGGATGGATTCTGTAAGTTCTGCTGCTTTAGAGATTCCTTAGTAATATGGATGATATTTTAATTAGTCATTCCATAGAATATATTCAAATGAATCACATATAGATGATAAATACTTATCATTATATTATTTTGCTCTAGTTTAATTTTTGTTTCAGTAATAAACACCCTTACATAAGGCAACATAGAAGAGTGAAAGCTCATTAGAACTTGTAATTCTGGGTTATAGTTCATTATTGTAAGGAAGCCAAGGCAGGAACTTCAAATGGCTAGTCATATGGCATTCACATGTGAGGAAAAATAATATTTGCATGCTCACTTGTTTGTTTTCATAATATCAGCTCAATTTCTCCTCTCTTGTATAGTTAAAGATATACACTGTGACAAGTTGATAATAAAAGATAACTACATACTATAAAGTAAGTACAAATAAAAATGTGTTTTATACACAAGTGCATTAACATATCACACTAAGTAGACACAATATCAAGGTCTGACAATGAGTTATATAATTGGCTTTGAATATAAAGTTGTAAGACTGCCCTTAGAAACTCAGTAAGGACTCACTTAGCTTCTCTGGCTTATCATCATCAAAAGAATTCATATAAGACAAACAGTGAAAACAACAGAGTTTATAACAGATCAAAAAAGAATACAGGTTCAAAGTGTAAAAGAAAACAGTGGCCAGAATCTACTGTCAGACCTACATCCCAGACAGGCTTACCCAGTCCCTAGAGCACCCAGAAAAATTTCTCCTACAGGGCACTATCTGTTCTGGGAAAATGACAGAAAGGGACAAAGGTATGCTATTTTTCTTCACCGTTCTCTTGCTGTATAATAATTTTATAAATACTTTTTGTTTTAATTCTCAGGCTCCTCAAGTCAGGTTTATATGCTTATCAATTAATGGCCATCCAGACTGCTGAAGACATTACATCTCTTCCCTGAGCCAAAGATAGGACCAGGAACCATTATTCTCATCAACAAATAGAGTATAGCTATTCTAGTCTTTGGTTTGAAACATTGCTTACTATGGCAGAGGTGCAGGCCACTTCTATTGTCCTCAACTTGCTTTAATCTAACCAACAACCCAAAACAACTGTTTCAGAAAGTTTTTCCTATATATCATGAAGCAGTGTCATACAATAATCTGTAGCCAATCTGATTCACATCTAAAAATATAACAAAAAATATAAATATTAATGACCTTCAGAATACTCATTGTAATCACATACATAAAATGAACAAACACATTTAAGTGATAAAGTAGATACTTTGTTGTAGCACATTTATACAAGAATGTTACAGAGCAACAAATTTTAGTAACTACTTATAGACAAATCTAAAACTTGATAACTCTAATGTTAACATTCTTATAAAGTGATGAAAGAAATCAGAAGTATTTGAATTAGATATGACCTTATCAAGTTGGTATGGTAATAGAAAATGAATATCAGACTATTTAGCAGTGACAATGATTAAAATTGAAACTTAAATTCTGGTGTTTTATAATAAATATTATTTTAGTAACAGCCTTATAGACATTTATTTTTATATCTATGTATCATGATAAAACTAGTGGTATATTTCTTTGGCTACAACCTATCACTATTTATGTTTGTATATAAAATAATCTTAAAACTCTGTGCAATATTAATACATTAATTCGAGGGTATGTTTATGAACAGAATAGTTCCACTCCACATAATTCTACAAAATTCTTTCCAAAGCATAAATTCCCCATGAAATATTAAAAAAATAAATCTAAAGTGGAATCATGAGATACATGACATAATTAGGAATTCAATTGAATCTATTATACAATTAATTAAATCAACTGTGTTAGAAGAAAATGACCATAAATACACAAATTGAAAAACTGACTCATAATTGATTAAGTGACTACTTTTGAAAATTATCCCCCTAGTAAAATAATGCATAAATTTGTGTTAGTATTTCTCTCATTATAATCATTATATTTTAAATTAATTTTAAAACAACCTCAGGAGTTGGATATCGTATGCATTTTATGGAGGATAGGTTAAGAATGATCAAGACTAATATTATTATAGAGGTTACAAATACAAATTATATAAGAACATGAATTAAAATTGTGTGTATCTTGTCTTGAAGGCATAATCATTCCAATGTATTAAGCTAGCATTATTTTTTAGTCTTTTAAACTGTTCATTTGCTAATTGGAGACTTCAAGTCAACAAAGACACAGAATGAAATAAAAATTGTATACTACTGGAGTAAATTAAGAAAATAAGATGTTTTAGGTTAATAAAGAAGTCTTTCCATTTCGAAATAAGTGTTATCAATAGACGTCAACATCAAATGTTTGCAGAATGAAGTCTAAAAATCCTCATCTACCATCTGGATATGTGTGGCGCCACGCTTATGACAATAACTGAGGCACTATTGACAGTTAATAGCTGCTGGGAGAAGGAAACCATTTTACTCTGAACGTGTAGGTACTGCTTGTCTCTGCTCCAGGGGACAGTTCCACAACCATGCACATACAGGGAACACTGAAAGAACTCAGTGTGCTATTTGAGAAAAACAAATTACAGTATATGAAGATGGGAGGTGGACATGTTGAGACATACCTGGGAGAATAGAGAAATTTCAGTGGAGGAAATAGAAACATGAAAGTAATCATATTTTATCATAGTTATGTGTAGAATTTTATTTATTTTTAATTTTTAATATTTTTTTATTTTACATATTGATACCAGTTCCCTCTACTTCCCATCCCCCCATGCCCTCCACAAGCCCCCATCCACTCCCCAGAGAGGATGATACCTTCAATGAGGGATCATCAAAGTCTGTCAAATCATTTGGGGTAGGGCCTAGGCCCTCCCTTGTGTCCCTAGGCTAAAAGAGTATCCCTCCATGGAAAATACATGTGTGGAATTTTAAATGAGTATTTCTTCCTATATCTGATTTGTGTCAGCCACCTTCCGGAATTCATTTTTGAGAGTCACGTCATTTTAATATCTGTCATCATATTTTGGGTCTTTTACTTTAATTTTACCTTTGCCTTATTAGACTCTTCCATTAAAAATATTCAGCGAGTCAGAACAGGACCAACTTTGTTCAACTCCAACATACTTTTACTTTTACAAAGTTAATCCTTTGGCTAGAACACAAGTTGTTATGTGGCAGGCATTGGTACATTTATTTAACCCTAACTTATAATTCTCAGAAACCACCCTGCGTAAAATACACGTTAAATATGTATTTTTTAATAATGGAATTTTCAATCCACAATAGGAAAGTTCAAGGTATTCTATTTATCTTAATCTATTCGTACTAAGTCTGTATCATAGATCATTCTTCTTATTGGCCCAAATTCTAATCATGTGTGTGGGTGCTATATAATGCATGTGTGCGTAGTATAAGTAATTGAGTGCAGGTGTGTGCACCCATGCATGTGATTGCAGATGTAAGATGTCTCTATGCTTGTCTAGGTGACTGTATTGTGACACTTCACTGGAAGCTAAACACTGTAGCTAGTTGACTGCTCAGTGATCTCTCACGATATACAAGACTCCAGACATTTATGCTGAAAATTAAGTCATGCCCAACTCTTTACATGGACACTCAGTGTATTGATCAGAGAGCAGACCTAGCCTCTAATTAATCATATAGGTCTAGAGGTCTGTACAGACAAACAGAGAGTGATATGGCTGTGTAGAGAGAGTAAATTCTAAGGCAGAGGAAACAAGAACTCAGTTTCTTTTCAGTCTGAGGATTTTGTAGGAGTAAGAGCTCTAGTGGCTGGCTGTTCTGCTTCTCTTCAGCTTTTACCTCCGAATGTCTAACACTGAGTTTTTATTATTAAGACCAACTGGTACTTGTGCTACCCTATGGATTCAAATTCAGACCCTCATGCATACAGAGAAAATTATTTTGCTAATTGACATAGCTATTTATATCCTCCAACTTTCTGTATAATCTTCTTAGCAAGGATAAGAAGTATTTGTGGAAGTACCTTATGCTGCATACTAAAATGGAAGTCATATAATATAATAAGTGTGCATAATGACAAATCTCAAGAAAAAATAAATGAAATATTTTAAAGTATATATTTAAGAATTAGAAATGGATATTGGCAAGATGCTTGTGGTTATAGGCACATACAGGGAGAAAGAGAGAGAAAAAACATGAAATAAAAAATTGTGTAATTAAAATAACTTTTTAAGAATTAGAAGTGTCAAATTGTCTACTGCAGACACATAAACACAATGATCTCTTTACTAAAAACTAAAATATATGCAAGATAAAAGTACACTTCAGATAATTTCCTTTTTAATATTTATATATACACAAATATATTATTAATAATGTATGTGTGGCCAAAACCAGGACAATGATTTAAATATTCACATATTTTTGTTTCATTTATTTTTCACAACATAAGAAGTCACATATTTGAAGAAAATATATACAGTAATGTTTAGCACAGCATAATTTTGAAGAGTGAAAAAAAATCTAGTTGTGAGATAAATATCCAAAATAGAGGGAAAACATAGATAATTAACAGAATGTTGTCAGTATGAAAACTATTCAAGTTTGTAAAATGAAAATAAATGCATAAATCTCCTATTATCTCATTAGCTATCTATCCTTCTACCTCCTTGAAGGTTTTTTTCCTTGTCTTCTTATGGTCCTTCCTACTGCCATTAACTATAGCCCTTCACATACTTACAAGCATGTTAAAAAGATAGAAGCTGGTTTGTCTCTTCTGAAATCTCTGTGACACACTTACCCCTATGTGACACACATAGATAGTATGGACTGACTATAAGTCAAAGATTTTTGTGACTGTCTTGACCTAATCCCTCCCTAATCCCTGGAAGACTTGGCTGGTCATAGAAAATAGCCAGTTCAGGCTACATATCTGCTATTGCTAGGAAGCTCAGGTGGGGTCATTCTTCTAGATTCCATTACACCACATTTCTACCTGACCCTGAAATGTGCCCCTTATTCCAGTAGAGTCTTTCAGTACTTTCCCCATTCATCCTCTCCAAACCTCATCGCTAGTGTTCCCATCCCCACCCACCTACAGTTCTTTCATGACATTTCTTCTATTCTTTCCCAGGGAGATCTGAGCACTCCCCTGAAACTTGAACTCTCCTTGTTACCTAGGCCCTCTGGGTCTGTTCATTGTACCATTTTGTCCTTTATTTTATGGGTAATATTCACTTACAAGTGACTACATACCATGTTGTCTTTCTAAATCTGGGATACCTCATTTATTCTACATACTGAGTCACCTTGCCCACCCTTCATACAAGGAAAGTAGCTTAGTGTTACTGAAACTTGATACACCATATGTTGTTGTTGATTCCTGAACATAAATGGAGGTGGAATGGATTGGGGAGTGTGAAAAGAGGGGAATTTGGGGGGAAACATGGAAGACAGGAGGAAGGTGTACCTGTGGCTGGGATATGAAGGTAAGAGAAGGGCGGGGGTAGAAATAAATCAGGAAAATTGACTAATTCAGGATAGCTGTTCAGGATAAACTGAACCAAGGATTTGGAAGAGCTCTTCCATTAAAAGCTCTAAAACAATGAGGAGTGATGAAGAAGATGATGCAAAAGGAAAGGCCTACCATGCTCATCTGTCTGCAGAATTAACATCAATAAAGGGCTAGTATCAAAAAAATCAGTCTGCATATCCCACAAGTTCCACCTGAAACTTGTGATGTTATTCTCCACAGAACTAGAAAACCCTGTCCTGAAATGCAGATGGGGAACACAAATGAATCAGCCATCCTGTACAAAAGAATAGTGCTGGATACATCACAGCACAAATTTCAAATTATTTTACACATTAATAGTAAAACCTCACATGATACCAACTCTAAAATAAACATTGGGTTTACTAGAATCAGACATAAAAACATCAGATTAGAGCCACCTAATGTCTGACAAAGTTGTCAGAAATGTCTTGGAGAAAAGACAGTCCGCCACCAAGTGAGGCCAGAACCACACATGTACGTGTAGGACGAACTGAGATCCCTTTCTATAGCTCCTTACACATTCAATGCAAAATCAATGGCATAGTTCAATGTAAGTAATGGAACAGCAGAATTTCTTAGTAGAAAACATTTCAAGATATAGACATTTGCAAAAACAATAACAAAAACAATGGTTCTGAAAACAATAGAAAGACTAGACAAATGGGAATGCACGTAATTAAAAAGCTGCTATATCACAAAGGAAGCAATTCATCATGTGGTGAGACAGCAAACAGAATAGAAGGAAATCGTTGTTATCTGTACATCTGACAAAAACAATATTGCAGATATACAAAGAAATTACAGGGAAAAAAATCTTTCCTAAATTAAACAAAGCAAACCAGCCTATAAATATAGGAACTTCTAAAATTAAAGGAGGTTTTTCACATATGACAATATTCATATTTTATAGAGAGTTCAAATTAACTAAATATCCTAGTTTGCTTTTTGTTGCTGTGGTAAAGAATATCTAAAACCAACTTGGGGTACAAAATGAACTACTTCATTTTAAATTCATAGTCCATCATCCAGAGAAGCCTTTGCAGAAACCAAGGTAGGAGTTTAAGGCAGAAATTACCATAGAGGAATGCTACTTACTAGCTTACTTCCCCTAATTGATCTGCTGCTTTCTTTTTTCTTTGTCTTGTTTTGTTCTTTATTTTTCATTTCATTCCTTTCTGTTACTTTTGCTGACCTTTTTCCTTCCTCCCTCCCCATTTCCTTTTCTTTCCTTTCTTTCTCTTTTTCTTTCTTTCTTTCCCTTTCTCCCTCCTTCCCTTCCTCCCTTCCTCCCTCCCTCCCTCCCTTCCTCTCTTCCTTTCTTTTTCTCTCTGTGCCTGTCCTGGCATTTCTTATGTAGAATTTGTAGTGATTCACCTTCATCTGATTAAAGGCTCTTCCCTCTCCACCTACTAACCATCAAAATCCCTCACAGAACAGCAGCTTTCATTTCAGTTGGTTCCAGATGTAGTCAAGCAAAAAAGCAAAAAAAAAAGAACAACTATAACTAATAACTAATAATGCTCTAAAAATAATGTAATAGTGTGATTTGTGTAGAATTAGAATTATAAATTAGATCTAATATATACTTATAATTAAGTTAAATATGTTATTTTTGTTATTTTACCTTACCACCAATATCATTCTGGTCCTTTCCATGTATCCTCTTCCTTTGGCTTATCTTCATTCACATTTCTTTCTTTTCCATTGTCAACTTTGTTCTTGCTGTAAATGATCCATTATCAATTAATTCATTTTACACACTCTTTTCATTTCTTCATGATTTGTGTATACACTTTACATTGTGAATGTTTGTAAACAATGCACACATATTCATTTTTATTATCTACTCAAATGACACATATGGCATGCTCTTAACAAATAATTGTCACCAAAATTTAACACAATGCTTATTCTACTGTAGAGTTTTAAAGTTTTTATTTTATCAGGTTGGGAGTTGAACCCAGAGCCCTGTACAATCTAGTCAATCACAGTACATTGAACTCAATGCCTCTCACTATGGATTTCATATTTAACAGGTTGTATTCAATCCACCTTAATTACATTACTATATTTTTGAAGATTTATTAATATTGGTATTATTAATTTCTTTCTGTGTAATCAGGGAATTGTATATACCTGTCCTTTTCATTAGTAAAATGTGTAATTATCTTTCTATCTAATGGCTGTGCATACTATTTGTGTTAATTATAAAAGTTCATGAATTGGAAATTGGTTCAATAAGAACTACTTATACTTAAAGAGTGCAAATTAAATTCAGAGTACATCCTCAAGTAATATGGTGGAAGAAATGATTCTTTTCAATGATTAGGTGGTATTATGTCAAGCCAAAATTTTCTTCTGCAGTTTACATATGTGAAACATAATTTTACTATTGCTTACTTTTAAGACTGACCCTAAGCAACTATGTTTATCAAATATTTTCCCAGTAAATACTTAATGTGACATAATATTCATTAGAGAACAGCATCTAAGATAGTTTATAATTTCCAAATAACTTCTATAGTAAACAAAAACATTTCATCATCTAAAATTAATCTACATAGAAGTCATACTGATACCAATCTAATGACTTTATAATCATTATGATTAGGGGTTTACATTTTGATGAAGCACATGTGCATTTCTCCACATATACACAAACACAATAACAATTCACAACCGAAAGAGCCAAAAATTCATGAAAATGTTTCACTGGATAAAATTCTAGAAAAACTGTACAGACTAGAGTTTGAATCACCAGAATCTGTGTAAGGCTGGGTTGCACACATCACTAACCCCAGTATGTCTAGCCTTCGGTTATGAGGTAGAGCCAGACAATCCCTGGAATCTGGAGGAAGAGGTCAAAGGCCAGAACTGATAATAAAGGTGGTCCCTTGACTTCTACTTTCATTCTGATAATGACATGCATACATTATGCACTAACATATATCATACACACACATAAAAATAGTACACAAATAACTGATGACCTAATCCTGGTAAAAGTTTTATTACCAGAATTGATGTGAAAACAGAATATTAATTAGTCTGACTAGCCAGAAACCTTCAGAAACTAGCATTACCATGAAAACAATTCCAAATTTTAGGACATATGTCAAATATTAAATATTAGAGTTTGTATCTAAATTATAATAGATTGGCTATTAGCTACTACATAAAATATTTTTCATTTCTTAACCTTTTCTTTCACTTATGGGAAAGTTGATATTTTGCACACATGCAAATATGTTAAGTGCACACAATCATGTTTCTGAATGTCCTCTTTAATATGACACATACAATACTGAGAGAGGTGATTTATACATCTTCCTGTTTCATTGACTTCTTCCTACAAAGTGTCTCAGAAATAACAACAGAAATGTGAGCTGATTTCTGAAATTGTGTTCAGCTGTTCACAACTTCTGTATAGCATACTGGATACTCTTTGACAGTCTATTGTAGCAATTTGGAAGAACTAAAAGTTATACGACATCATATCTATGTATATGTGATATACTGATGACACAAATTGGATTGTATAGTTTATGTTAAAATATAAAAAAGATGAACAGAAGTTGGGAGGAGGATCAGAGATGGAAAAGAAAGCAGGAAGAGTGCCATGTCAGATTGGGAAGGGAAAGAATATAATCAAAATACATATTATGGGGATGGAAAGATGGCAGAGTATGGGCTGTAAGGCCAGATGAGAGCCAGCAGAGGCATGACCATACATACTCTGTACAGTTCTCAGATCAAGGCAGGACTAGAATGTTCCCTACCCAAATCAGGCCCAGGCACATTCAACTCCATAGAAACAAAGGCCAAGTCATGTTAGTATCAGTCAAGCCAGAAAAAAAACAGAAATCATGCAACCAGCAGCCTGCCAACTGACAGCATGGAAAGTGTTTACCTCTACTGCAGTGCCCCTGATCTATCCTCATTCCCTCCTGCCTGGTATTTGAATTGATGTGTTATTAACATTGGTCCATTCAGTCTTATCTGCATATGTAAATTAGACACATTGACTTGTTCTTTTGCCTTCTTCTTCCCCCATGACTCCAGTAATATAAGCTAGTCCATGACTTAAGCAAGTGAGCTGTCCTCAGACACAGTCTCCTAGATCCAGTTCCTAGGATCCTAAAATTACCAGTATACTATGGCCAATTGGTACCAGTAGGGGTCGGGGGATGAGAAGGTGAGGGGTGGAGGATTGGTGGGCAGGGGTGGCAGAGAACCACTTGTTTTTTGAGAAGGCTGGATTCCTTTCCCAGTATTGATATTGGGTGGTTCATAACTACTTGTAACTCTAGCCCCAGGAAAAAGTTACACCCTATTTGTCCTCCATGGGAACATATACACACATAACCCACTCACATAGACACATACATACTCAAAAATAAATCTTTAAAGCATGCTGTGACACATACAGCTGTAGTCTCAGTACTCGGGAAGCAGAAAAAGAGTTTGAGGGCAGCCTGGTCTACAGATCGAGTTCCAGGACAATCAGAGACACAAAGACAAAACATAAGTAAATGTTGAAAAATTCTCATAGAATTAATAAAAATATTTTAAAGTAAAATATAGATTAATCAGTCCTATTTTGGATCTCACCTACATGTTTCTATGGAGTGAAGCAATTTACAAATGTTAATGACACAGTGAAGTATTCATTATTTTCAAACATTTATGCATAAGATGGCCTATCTTCTTTCTTTGCTGTCCCTGAGGTTGAACCCAAGGCCACAAATGTTTTGGGGTAATGATACTCCACCCAGCTCCATCCTTAGCCTATGAATTATTATTTTAATTTATGTAGAAATTTATGTAGGTATTTTATGTAGAAATATAGTATCAGTTTTCTCTTCAAATTTATAATGGCTCCCTCTATTATGTTATCTCTTTTCTTGCTTTTATCTATTCATCCCCCAACTCTATCTTCCTGTTCCTATATGTTCTCTCTGCCCTTTTCTTCTCCCCTTCTCTCACACATAACTCCCTTGTACTCACTGCTCCCCAACACAAATATGCTCAGGAGATCTTGTTCCTTTCCCCTCCTGTGGAGGACCTTGTATGAATCTCTTAGTTTATTTCTTGTATCCTAGCTTCTCCAGCAGTGTGAATTATAGGCTTGTGATCCTTTGCTCTATGTATAAAATCCATATATGAATGAGTATATACCATGTTCCTGTTTCTGTGACTGGGTTACTTCACTCTGGATGGTTTCTTCAAGTTCCAAACATTTGCCTGTGAATTTTAAGATTCCATTGTTTTAACTGATGAGTAGTATTCCATTGTGCAAATGTACCACCTCTTCTTTATCTAAGTGTATGTACATGTGGGAAAATGCTGAGTGAGCTGGCTTTCAATGGTTGATGAAAAAAGTTTATTTATTTATTTATTAGAGTATGATTTTTCTCTAGAAACATTTTGACAAGAGAAGTTAAATTATAGTGCTGGAGCTGGTTTTGCTTTTTATTTTTTCATCTTCTAGTAACTTCATATTTCTTCATCACAACAAGTATTCCTTATGGTTTCATGCGAGTGTTCCATTTCAATAACTTTTCCATTTAGTACTTTATGAGAATAAGAATAATTTTAACTAACTACATCTGCTTTTCTGTGGACATCTCAATGGTGTTGACAGTAAATGAATAGAAGAGCACAGACTTCTGGATTTGATGGTTGGGGTTCACATTTTTGAGTTATCCAGGGCTGGTTTGAACTCCATAAGTGAAAGCCTTACTTTTCCCTATCTGATCCTGTCAATTTCCACTGAGCTCTGTCTATGGGATGTCATAAATAAACTGTAAGTACATGGACGATGTATTCAGGGCATTAATATGGCAAGGCTGGCCACTTATCAGTCAAGCAATTATAGCTTGAGATAATTTTAATATAATATTACAACAAAGTTACAGGTATTAAATAGAAGTTGTGAGCAAGATAGCATTTCCCTTAAACATCTTATTTTCAGGCAGGGCTCACTATTAATGCAGTTTGTATTCCAATTTCTCATCAGACTGCCAAGAACACAGATACTCTATGTAGCTTTTCCTGTTGGATGCTTCTCTTTATGTCAGACATCTCTGCTTCCTGCTTTGATTGTGTTCTTCATCTTTGACATTTTAGTAGGAAGGGCCCACTTCCCTTCTCAATTGCTCTACACCTCTTCCTATTTATAAATGTATCCTGACAAATTTTCTTAATTTTCTTTTCAATAAATAGTAATTACAAACCTGAGGTCCTTTTTAATTTCTCCAGGACATCATGGTAGACATCATTATGGAAGCAATGAAAGTGAAAGCGGCTGCTAAGGTGAAAATGATCAGGACCTCAAACTAATTAATCATTTGAATACATATACTACTCAAGTTTACTCCGACTATAGCCTCAGTTCATAGGAAGTATCCTGTCCATTTCCAGGCTTGAGCATCTGTCTTCAGGTATGGATGTCTGGAGGTCAAACACAGCAGGTGCAACAGATGCAGACTAATTGCTTGATATCCAGCAGATCATTGCACTCAATAGAAGCCAATTAAGTCATGAGGTAACAAGGAAGATAAATATAAGATGATTTAACACATTAAGATTACTAATGGTTCTTACATTATAGGTTAATACCAGGAGACAAGAAATTTCTGTCTTAAAAGTATCAAGACCTTTGCACACTTGGGGCTAGGGAAATGGCTTAATCAGTAAGCCTGCTTGTCATAAACATGAAAACCCAAGTTTTGTTATCAGCACCAATGTAAAAAGCCTAGTGCAAAGTGTACATCAATAATTAGAGCATTGTGATGGTTGAAGAAATGGACATAGAAGCATTCCTGGGTCTTGTTGGTGAACTTATCTAGCTGACTAGTGAGTTTCAGGTCCAATAAGAGACCCAGTTTAAGAAAGGAAAAAGGAAGGAAAGAAGAAAGGAAGGTAGGGAGGGAGAGAAGAATGGAGGGAGAGAAGAAGGAAGTAGGGAGGGAGAGAGGGAGGAAGGGAAGGATTGAAGAAGGTGCTTAATATTGACCTCTGCCTTCTACTAGTCTGTAGAAATGTGTATACACATATGCAGACCCACACATATACACTTTTTTTTTTGGTAAAAGAATGTAGCCACCATGCTAGTCCCTAATAACATGCTGAGACTCTGTATTTGATATAAATCGATTGGCCAGTTTCTAATTCCTTATCGGCTAGCTATGTCTTAATTATTTCTACTATTCTAAGTATTTCCACATGGCTCATCTTACCGGCCAGAGCAGCACTGGCATTCTACCTCTCAGGGCTCTCCATGTTGACTACTCCCCCTACTTCCTCTTTCCTCCTTGTCTCCTAGCCCCACCTATCTTGCTTTCCCATTGGCCACAGTGCTTTATTCATTTGACCAGTATGAGAAATATATGTACAGAATAACATCTCCCATCACTATTTGATGTGGGTGCTAAGAGGCGTCTGAATCCTCTGCATGAGCAGTAAGTGCTCTTAACCACTGAGCAATCTCCCCAGCCCCAAAGAGAGACTTTAACTAATAATAAATTCCTACCATTGATAAGAGGGTCAGTGTGACACTGAACGAGTTTAATACATGTGCATGAATACTGAATTGTTGAATTAATGTGTGAGGACATGGAATGAGAAGAGGGAATCTGCTGAACTTGAGTTAATAAAGTAAATGAATATTTGTACAAAGAATGTATAGAGCCTGCATGAAACTTAAATAGGTACATGTCCTGGTTGAAACCTTTATCCTAGGTAAAGGTTCACAAAAAAGCAGTTAGAATCCATACTTATTTATTAAAATGTTTTATAGGAAGTATAGAAAAGGCATCACAGACAAAACATTTGCCCAGAGTAGTTTTTATAAGACTGCTTTGCAGCTATTCCTCTAAATTGAAACATTCCTCCTTTGAAACGTTCCCTCCTGGAGGCCAAGAGGAAGGTTGGTGAGACTAGGAAAGTAATGTAACATAAAAGGGTCGGGAAGTAAAGGAAAATTAAAAGGCTTAGGAACTTCTGAAAGTTACAAAATTCACAAGGACCATGCCTATGTTTATATACCTGGTAATGACTGATGGGAATACATTAACAAATCAGCCAAGCTGAAGGGAACACTGGGGCATGTAGCTTTCCTGAGTCAGCACCACTACTGAGGTGAGCTTTATCCTGGTATTGCTGCCTTTGAGTCACCTTGCTTCTGTAAGAAACCTGGAAAATAACGTGAATACACTCAGTGGCTGGTTAAACTATGATTGGGTACAACCATTTCTTTGGCTGATTATCGGGGCTTGATCTGGAGTGAATAGACTTTTCTTCAAATGTTCCCTGGAAGAGTCGCATAAAATCAAAACTGTGATACTTACCAGAAAAGAGGACTCAAAGGATTCCCAGATTGCTTACAGAGTCCTGCTTTCTCTGCATTTGGCCTTCTTATCTGTGAAGAGAAATCTTACATTTTAGAAGTACAGCATATGGCCATCCCTTTGGCTGTGAAATGGCATTTCACTGAATTCTATGACTGTAAACTTTATGAATACTGAATGCACACTCAGCTGCTATATTTTCTAAACATAACATTCATGTTCTTAGCTCCTGTGTTTCTAGTGGGTTTCTATTTTCTTTTCATAACTTTTTACAACATATGAATGCTTTTATGTGTGTCTTAAGTAGTCTAGTTTTTACAAGTGGCACATATATACACACCCTCCCACAACTTAATTTTCCTCTTATTTGTCTTTCATATACTCAAATACACTCATAGTTTCATTTTTGTGTGTATAAAACAAATCTTTCAACGTTTCCCATTTGCTAAATGACCCTTCTTTTCTCAATTTATTTCACAAAACACCATGCCATTTAGCTTGAAGTTATGAATACTTACGACATGCGTATCTGTATATGCCACATATTTTTCAAATATATAAAATGATCCATTAAAATAGAGGATGAAGCATCTTATTAAAATACTTAGTTCTATTAGTTTTATTCATGTATCTGTGTGCCTGTGTCTGTGTGAAAATGCCACAAGAATGCTGGAACTCCTGGAGGTCCAAAGAAAGCATTAGATCCACAGAGCTTAAGTCACAGGAGGTTTGAGCAAACAGGTGTGGGTTATTAGATTCTAACATGACTTATCTGAAAAACAGCAGTACCTCTGACCTCTGACCCTTCTTTTCTCCACCAAGTAAAGAATTTAAAAGGGGTATAGTACCCCTTTGAAATAATGATTTGCATCTATCCATTTCTCTGGTCAAGTTACTGATAGATGATCAATAGCTCACAAAACGGAATCTGCACACTGGAGCAAATATCATGTGTAATCTGGTTAACACTTTGTCCCAATAAAACAGTGTTGAAAATATGCTGGGCATCTCATCACATGCTCCCATGATTCAACTTTGAATTAAGGTTAATTTTAAGGTTAATTGAATGATAAATGGGGAAAGTTGGTTTTGTATTAAGCATTTTTTCCTATGTAAGCTAATTGAAACACAAGATGTAATCAAAGTTCTGAGAAAATAGTTGTGACATTCAAATTTGAAAGAAACTTTGTTCTTCTTTGTTTTGTTTTTACATCTCTCTCTGTCCCCTCCTTCCTCTCTCCCTTCTCTCTCCCTCCTCCCCCCTTCTCTCTCTCTCTTTCGTGTGTGTGTGTGTGTGTGTGTGTGTGTGTGTGTGTGTGTGTGTGTGTGTGTGTGTGTGTGTGAGTGTGTGTGTGTGTGTGTGTGTGTGTGTATGTGTGCGTGTGTGTGTGTGCTCACATGAGTGGAATACCCATAGAAGCATGGAAATGAAGAAACCAACAGTTGTAAGCTTGTCAACACAGGTATTAGAGACCAACACGGGTTGGTCTGCCATACCAGCAAAGGCTCTTAACCTGTCACTTCCCAAGCCCTGGCATCTACTCTAAATGACTGAGTGCTCTAAGTCACTTATTTGTTAAAAAGCCTGCTTTTTCTAATTATTATGTTTCAAAACTCCCATTTAAAGGCAAACTTAACTCTCAGAGACTAGGGATTTTAAAGCATAGAATTATCTCTGTAAAGAAATTATTCTATTACAAACAGGTTCATTAATCAAATGTTGTCCTAATGGAAGATGCTTTCTTCTCTATTTAAGGAATTACTTAAAACAATTAAAATAGCAAGATGCACTGCAAGATGTCTATTGCCTGGATTCAATGCCCCATAAGTGTGTTTTATTGTGTGTATTCAAAAGATTCATGTATTATTTACTATCTCTCTCCTTCCACACCACTGGCTTGGTTGAAAACCTTGATCTCCCTACCTTTGAATTGCAATGATTATGACTATGATGGTATGCACACGTGCACACAAAAATAAATCTGTTCGAATATGAGGAAGAATGTAATACTAACACAGACTATTTTGAAAAGAGTTCTTTTTCCAACAGATAATTGTTTTGACATTTATTTATGATTATTTAATTATATACCATGCATTCAGAGTTCATTTTTAGTGTTTCTCTAATGCATATAAATTAGTGGATTTTCTTAGTGCCTTTATTTGAATACTGAAGGTATTTCTACTTTTTGTATATTATAATGTTATTCACTTGCATTATATATTCTCTGTATTAAAAACCCAAATACATTTCTAGTTATATGTGTTGACACAAGTGTTTGCAAATATTTGTGCTTTACATGATAGAGCCTGATTTATGCCACACTCAAAACATGTCTCTCCTAAAGCTTGTGTTAACACACTTGGAAATAAACAAATGGATAATCCTCATGGGTCAGAATTAGTAAATTAGGGCTTCACTTTTTGAATAGTATTTTGTGATTTCATTTTGGATATATCATAACTTTTAAGGTTGGACCAGGACTATGAATGGCTCTTTTTGACCACCTAGTAGAAGCATATATAACCTATACTTTCAAGGTCGGATAGACACTAATAAGGGAACTGTTAAGTGAAGTATGCATTACAAAACATTGATGATTAAGAATGAAGGACTTCAGAAATAGTGAAAATAGAAGTCAAAATACATGAAGAAAATTTGCATAATTAACATCTCCAAGTGCTGATGAGATGGTTCCATGCCAACAAGTTGAGGACCTGAGTTCCTTCCCTTGGATGGAAAAGTGTAAGGTGAGAATCGATTGAGACAAGTTGACCCCTGACTATAACGTTCTTGGGACACCCAAACACACACACCGCACAACAAAACCTTCTAAAAAGATTGCAAAAGAAACTGATCAATACTTCCAAAGCTTTAATGAAGGATAGTTGAATTTTGTCAATTAATACATTTCATGCAAATAATTTTCTTAACTGACTTACTTAGTGTGTGTGTGTGTGTGTGTGTGTGTGTGTGTGTGTGTGTGTGTGTAATTTACAATATTTTCATCATCTCAGAAAGAACCCCAGCCCTCTTCAGCTATATTTCCTGGAAAACATTAAACTTCATTCTCTCTGTGAATTTTAAAGTGGTTGCCTTCTCTCTCTCTCTCTCTCTCTCTCTCTCTCTCTCTCTCTCTCTCTCTCTCTCTCTTTCTTCTTTTTGACTAATAGTTCAAGAGTTACACATGTTATCTACTACACACTGGCCATTGTATGAAAATATCACATTATTCCAGTTCTCATTTTTGGTTCATGTAGGTAATGTTTACCTTATCCTCACAAGGCCAGAAAAGGGTCTGGAATTGTTTAGAGTTAGAGCTGTAGTCTGGAAACCAACATCAGGTCTTCTGCAAGAGCAGGGAGTATTCTTAACAACTGACAGATCCCTTTGGCCACAAAGCCACAAAACAAAACGAGTTATCATGTTTCTATTAAAATTCCACAAATATGATGGGTTTCACCCTTCAATATGAAAAATTTTAATGAATAAGCTTTGGTTGAGTTGCATTTAGACATATTGATTTTCAAAGAAGCTTGTAAAATTTGTAGAAGTTTTTATCTGTGGGTAGGCGATCAGTCGGGATATTGAAGGCAAAACTCCATGTGTTACAAGGATCAACTGTCTCATATCATTGTTGCTTCTATGATATGTATGAAAAGGAGTCTAGTGGGTCACTATGATTGAAATGACTTGAAATAGGTCACAGAGAATCTGAATACATGTATCATCAGATGGATTTTATTTGACTTTGTCAAACTGATGGCCTCTGGAGACAGTCTTCCTTATGCTGTCATCTCACCACGTTCATTCTCCACATCAGAAAGAAACCCTTTCTTCTTGAGTTGCTTTTCCCAGACATGCTGTCACTGCAATGAAAAGGGTAAACTAATATAATATCTTCATAGTAATTATTTTGCCCATATACAAATGTATATAAGGGAAATTAGTTTTATGAGTGAATATATAATTAGAAACTCATGATAGTGACAAATCACATAAAAGATAACAAAAAGAAAACAGCAGCTTTTGTAATATCTAGGAGCATACTATAAATGTGTGTAATTAGCTACCTTTGTGGCCCCTGTAATGTGGTCGTAATACTGCTTTTATGATTCATATAACTTCTCATAGCAAAGATTTTGTCATACAATTTTCTAGAGATGAAGTCAAACATTTTTCTCTTTTCTGTCTTTACTTTAGCCAACTTATCCAATAAATATTTCAGTGTCATAATTTATTCATCAGATCACAAAAATTTCTCAAATTATTTTGAGATCTGAGGCTTTGACCACATTTCTTTCATGTGCGGACTTCATATTTTCAAAGGACACTTTAACATCTTGCTCAGTGGCTGTGCACACATATTGTGAATGTCAGGTGACTACAGTGAACATTGCTAGCTGCCGGAGTTTTTAAGTACATCAAGTGGGTTAATGGCTCCCTCTCTCTGTCCTTCCATCTCTGCTTTTGTGCTGTAGAAGGGCAAAATTTGTGTCTTTTAGCTTTACTGCAGTCTTCTTGTATTTTTAGTTAAAGCTAATGTGATTTAATATTTGCAAACACATTAAGGTTTGATCACAGCTTTTCAACATTTCTTTAGAACTTTTTATTTCAGAATTACTGGATGCTGACAAGATTATCCTGATGTCTGTTTATTTTTTTTCTTTTTTTTTTTTTGCGGCATAGTTATTCTTGTCACTCAAAGAATAAAGTAGGTTAAAATAAGTATTTGTGTGTGTTGTCTATGGGTTACAGCTCTAGAGGGTTTGAGACCTGCAAGAATGGAGCTGATGAGTGAAATGTACAACTTACAGGGACAAGCTACCCACAGTGGATAAGCAGCAAGAGAAATACATGTGTTTTTTCATAGAGTAATATAAATAAATATGAATAGCCAATTGCTATTAATAATCTGAAACAAACTCACCCCTATCTGCTATACCAAGGAAGAACATGAAAGCACATTTGAAGAACAATTCTATGCCTTGAAGAAACTGAGGGAAGTCACAAGACTTGTCTTATTTTCCTTGGACCATGTTTTCCCAATTTGTGTTTTATTTCCCATTGCTGTGATAAACTACCTTGACTGTAGCAATTCCGCGTCTCAGTCCACCATTGTAGGGAAGTCACAGAAGCAGGATTTTGAAGCAGCTAATCACATCAATTCCACAAGAAAGAGCAGAAAGCAAACAAACAAGAACTAGCAAGACAAAAAAGAATACCATAATAAAAGAAGAAGCCTGCAAATACAACAGGAGTCTAGACTATGCTAGCCAACTACTCCTGGACATGGGGTCTGGCCCACCCTACACTGTGGGTTTGATTATCCATTTTGTTTTGTTGTTGTGAGAGAAAGAGAGCAAGAGACAGGAAGATGGAGAGAACATGAAGTTATGTAAGTAATGAGGTGTGGAAGATCTGGGAGGAGTTCCGAGAAGAGGAAGAACATGACCATAATGTATCTACTAAAAAAATTTAATACAAAGGAGAGCAGAAGGCAACAAATATGCATTCATGTGCTTAGCTCACTTTCTCCTTGTCATTTACTCCAGGCCACAGGAAATGGTAGTACCCACATTCAGGGTGATTTTTTCACATCAATGAACTAAAAGACAATTCATTCTTTCATAGTCATGGCTATAAAATAACTAGATAATCCTCACTGAAATTCCCTTCTGAGATTATCAGATGTAAACTGGTCAAGTTAAATCATCATATACCTTTTTCTGGGTACAAGATAAAATTTTAAATTCCATAATAGGTTGATATTATGTAACTGCATGAGGAAATCTCTGTAGAAATCCTTTCCACTTCCCTGGAGCCTCCATTTTATGGCAAAGAGTTTACAATTCATGTTTTGGTATTTAAAGGACGTCTTGGCTATTACTTAGCATGGGTGTCCCTTTACTGAATGCAGGAAACAACTTTAACTCAGGCAACTCCATACCTTGTTGCCCCATAAGTCCTACTATTCCTTCAAGTATAAGACTTTGGTGAGCTTGTGTGTACCACTTAATGACTATGCTGTAATTACCTTTTTCACAACCTTTTTTATTCTTCTAATACAGTGGCTGAATACTGTAGTATTAATATTTTAATAATAATTTATATTTGTGTTTTGGTTATTATAATTATTTATTATCCAATATTCCCCAATAAAAGAAGTGCTCAGAGACTTAACACAACATATGAGGATCTTTTTGTTTCTACTTTATAAAATATTAAGTCTTCTCTCCTATTGTTTAATACTTAGGAATCTGTATGTATTGCCCTCTCTAGAGTATTGGAGACCAGGGTTGAGGTTAGTTCCAAGAATTCAAACATCTGTGAGGAATTCTTCTTTATTAAGTTTTAAATTTGTAGGTTGTTTTCATGGCATCATCATACATTTGACTCATCTTTTACTCTGATTAGTTCCCTTTCTCCTGCCCCCTCCCAGTTGGTTCCCTTTCCTTACCAATTTGTCTTCTCTTCTGTTTCCCTATTTTCTGTACTCCATTATTGCCTGTATTTCTCATCTCCTTTAAGATTTGTTCCTGTACTCTCAATTCACCAAAACGACACACGAATATTAAAATTCAGTTTGCATGGGAGATAAGACACGGTATTTGTTTTTCCATGTCTGGCTTATTTTGCTTAATATATTTATTTGCACTTTTATTGTTTTCTTGCTAATATCATTATTTTCTTTTTATTTACAGCAGTTTGAACTTCTGTAGTATATAGACACTATTTTTTTAATGAATTCATCTATTGATAGATATATTGGCTGGTTCTATTTCTTGGATATTGTGAGCAATGCTGCAATAAACATAGATGTGAACGTATTTCTATTGTATATTTATTAGAGTCCTCCAGGTATGTTCTCAGTAGTTTTTGTATCTGGGTCATGTGGTTATTCTCTTTTCAATCTTTTAAACCCTCTCTATAGGTTTTCACAGTGGCTGCACAAGTTTACAAATCCAACAGCAGTGAACAAGTGATTTTTTCCCACTCATCTTCACAGCAATTGTTGTCATCTGTTCTCTTGATGATAGTCTTAGAAACTCAAGTCAGATTTAATTTGCATTTGCCTGATGGCTAAATGATGGTGGGTATCACTAAAGGGATTAGAGAGAACCATATAGGCTCAATTGATGATCTAGAATCCTATTTATATTTCACGTGCTGCACCACACAATCATAGCATTTGCCACATAATATACCTTATAATCTTAATTCTAGAGGTTTTACCTCTGTTTTTGATCACTGGTGTCTAGCATATTATTCGATAGCAACTGGCTGTTCAATGGCAATATAACTGTTATACTCAAAAAATGTTGGATGCTCTTATTCACAGGGCTGAAAGACAGAAAAGCCAAATACTTGGGAATAGTTTTGTGAATAGATGAACAAGTAAAAATATCATTTTTCTTAGTCCTAGCACATTTCCCATCATGGAAACAGCACTGATCAATAAGACAAGTAAACCACTGTGCTAAGAAAGCAAGGGTCAGCAGTGTGTAGAGATTCCAATTTCATTCACAGGTGATGAGTATGGGCTGATTGACAGGCTCCGAAAGCCACATATAAATTGCAGCAGGATTCATCAGTCAGAGTAACCCTGTGCAGACACCCAAAGGTATTTCATTTGAGTTGAAACGAGTTGTTTAGTGCAAAAGAATTTCTATTCTCTTTCTTATTTGAAACCACCAATTCATTATAACACCTGCCCATGGACATGCTTATTCAGTAATGTATTTGGGTTTGTTTTGGGCAGCCCCTCAGCATTCTGTCTTAGAGGTTAATGTCTCTCAACTTCTAGAATAACACTTTCATGGTCTCACCATATTACACATTCCTTATTCAATGAACTGCACTGGGAAAAGAATGTGGATTTTCCCCTACATTTTTCATAAATAAATCTCATAGAATCTTACTTTTAATGCACCCAGATAAGAAATAATTTTAGGCTCTTACAATGTACCTTTCATTAAAATTTTATCATTTTCTACTTGGAGAAAATCTCACAGTATATTATTCATATAGCAATACACATAGCAATATGTACTCCATACACATGAAAACCAAACTTAATATGTATGAACTGTATAGACTTCTTGAACTTTTTTATTTTCTGCATGTACATATTGTATGTGTGTGCACATGTAGGGCACCTGCCTGTGTGTTTCCGTGAAGGCAGAGGACAAAGTCAGGTGTTGTGTTGTCTTCAATCATCCATTTCGTTTTCTAAGATAGACCCTCATTCATCAAGGCCATTGATAAATAACTGGCCAGCAAGCCCCTGCATTTCTCCTATCTATGCTCCCATATAGCACTGGTGCTTCAGACACACTTATACATGTCAATGCGATGAGTTTGAAGTCAGGCTCTCATGTTTGCACAGCAGACATTTTACCCACCTAGTCATCTCCCCAGACCAACTCCTAATTGTGACTACTTTTAGTAGAATGCCTCTCTTTGGCAATAATTGACTCAAATCAAAAGGAGAAAAATAAATACTTTAATAGTGTGTGTAAACGGAAATTTCTCTGTCCTGCCCCCATCCCACATCCTCTTTGAAATAATCACTTAGAAGCTTAATATTAATTACAAAATGCTTGGCTGTACAGCTCAGGCTTGTTACTTACTGGCTCTTACTTTTATATTGACCCATTTGTATTAATCTTTGTTTTGTCACATGTCTCCTGGGTTTACCTGTGCTCTAATATATCTTCTTCCTACAGCAGCTGGCTGGCATCTCCCTCAACTCACCTCCACTTCATCCAAGTCCTCATTTGATTGTTCTACCTTGACATAGGCCAAACAGCCTGTATTATTAACTAGTGGAGCAATACATAATCACAGTATAAAGAAAGATCATCCCACAGTAGATGTGTTCCTTCACCTGGAACACTGTCTCCAAAGGTAGCCTCTTCTCACTAAGGCTAACATAGCTATTGTCTCTGGTGGCTGAAAACCATCATTTCAGTGGCCTTCATGACCTTTCAAAATCCTCTTAGGAATCAGCAGAGTGCCTTGTCCTCTTAGACTTGACATTAATTATTGCTGTGTAAATGGTTACTCTGCCCAAAGTTTGGCTATTACCATCAACAGATGGATCTATTAGCGATTTCTGCATCAAAGATCAACCAAAGATCAAAGGCATTTGAAATAAAGTTAGGTGGACTAATAGATACTGATGCATTTCTTCTTGTCATCATCTCTTAAACAATACAATATAATAGCTATTTAACCAATGTTAGAGTTATAGTCAGTAATATAAGTAATACAGACAGACTTTGCACTGGGATGATATGTATATGCCACTTTCTGGTAAGTAACTGAGTCCTCATCCTACACATATGGGGAAGGGCCATGGCCATGCTCCAAATGATATGACAGACTGTGAAGACTCCCATGGAAGGCTTCATCCTCCCTGGGGAGCAGGAAGAAGATGGATTGGGGGTTTGTGTAGGGGGAACATGGGAGGACAGGAGGGTAAGGGAACTGGGATTAATGTGTAAAATAAGCTTGTTTCAAATTTAAATTTAAAAATATATGTTTTTAAAAAGGATGTTGATGTCCACTGACCTACTGATACAAGTCACCATGGATACTGAGGGATGATTACACACTATCTAAACATTTATATTATGATAAGAATAACCACATAGGTTTTCAACAAATTAGACTGATGCTAGCAAGATGGCTCAGCAATACAGAGTACCTGATGGTCTTGCAGAGGACCAGGGTATGGCCCCAAGAATTTATATCACAAACACCTGTTACTCCACATCCATGGGATGCATGCCTTTTTCTGGCTTTTTAAGGAATTGCATACATGTGGTATACATACAGACAAACAAACAGGCATATAATATACAGATACAAGTCAAAAATAGTTTAAAAATAAAATAAAATACCAATTCTACAAATTATACTTGTCAATATAATATATTTAACTATGTACACCTTGGTACTTGGGTGGTTTTTCTTCTCATTTATTGAATCCTCAACTTGATGTACAGTTGACAAATTTGTTAAAATACCATCCCTGATACCAGAGTGAGGAAAAAGCCCATGAGGCCTCAGCCCTGCACAAAGAACTGTAGGTAACTGAAGAATGCTGGTAATGGGAGAAATAGTCTTCCATAGGAAAGAACACAGCAAGTGATTATCTAATACCAAATGGTCAGCCTTGAAAACAAACACACAAGTAGTAATATACAAGTAGTAGGGATGTGCATGTATATTCCCATATACATGTAGCAATAATTAATGAAAAATAGGTCATGAATTTGAAAGAGAACAAGTGAAGTTTCTAAAAAGAATTTGGAGGGAACAAAGAAAAAGAGAAATACTGTAATTCTGTTCTAAACTCATAAACAAAATAAAACCCAAATACATGAGCAGTGACTTGACACACTCACTGGAATTTTATGTGCTGACCTTCTCAGTGCAATGTCTTCTTTCTAACAAGTGTGTGTAGGGTGGGATCCATGAATAAATGAGTCCATAGAGCACAGGGTGGAAAAATCTCATACCCCATCCACCAACTCTTGCAAAATTAATGAGCCCTGTTTTAGAATATGTGTTATAGCAACTGCAAATTCCCTGGTCAAAAATGACCGCTTCTTTCATAGGTGATTCAGCCTCAATTCTGTTGCATCTGAATATATGATGCCAGTATATTTATTTGAAATATGCAATATGTCATCTGACTGACAAAAATGAACTAAGTTATAGAAAGAACAATTGGCTAAATATCTCAAAGAATGAGGATTAGAACAAAATACATAGAGTCTATGGGTAAGCCACAGGATGATTGTCTCATTCCTAGTGATTATGGTAAACATGGAAGTGTTGCAACCATTCATGTAAACATCATTGTTCTGAATCTACAGCAATAGAGAATAGTTTAGCCATAATCCATTAGGCAAATGGACTAGCTCTACCGAAGTGTTAACTTCATGTAAAGGAGAATTCAGACAAGAAGATGGTAAAAGAGGATTATGGGAATAAATGTCTTCCCTTGACCATTGTGTAGATGGAACTATTGGGTATACTAATATCATTTATATTTTTCTGAGACCATTGAGAATTTTTTTTGCATAACAACCACTTTGAAGTTCTATTTATTTATTTATTCTAAATTCTGACTGTTTTCCCTCCCCTCCTCTCCTCCCATTCCCTCACCCACCTCCCTCTGCCACACTCCCTCAATCTACTCCTTCTCTCTTTCTGTTCAGAATAGGACAGGTCACACATGAGTATCAACAAAGTATGGCATATGAAGTGGAGGCCTAACTAAGCTACACCACTTGTTTTAAGGCTGGGCAAGGCAACTCATTATGACGAATATGTTCCCAAAATCCAGCCAAAGCAGTAGGGATAGCTCCTGTTCCCATTGTTAGGAGTCCCACAGGTAAATGATGCTACACAGATGTCACATATGTGTACAGTGCTTAGGTCAGTCCCATAATCTGGTTGGGGTATGGGTGGTGTGTGAGAGTACTGAAAGATGATTAGAGGATTTGCTTTTGGGGGTCAGGTAAAAACCTGATACAAGGGAGACTTCTACAAATCTGTAAGGTTGGACCCAGCTAAAACTCCTACCAATTGTGGATATGGAGCTTGAACTGGCCTTCTCCTATGATCACATTGGTGACTACTGCAATTGTCATCAGAGGGCCTTCATCTAATAACTGATGGAAACAGATGCAGAAATCCACAGCCAAACATCAGGTCAACCTTGGGAAATTCCCCTGGAGAGAGAGAAAAGAAAGGTTGTAGGAGCCAGAGGGGACAAGGACACCACAAGAACACCTACGGAAACAACTAACCACTTTCAACTTCTTTGGTTGGTAGTGCTGTATGAACGAGGAATGTTTTGTTAGGGCCACCTAATAAAAATAAGCCAGTTACTGTGTCCTTCTGCATAGAATCTTAATTCATTGTTTCTAGTACAACAAACAATACATATACGAAAATATGTTTGTCCTTTCTCAAGCCATATGAGACGCCACCTTGTGAGTTCAAATTTATTCAGTTTGATTGATGCAGATACATATACACAAGTGTGAGAAAATGCTATCTAGATGGAAAGCACAACTTTCTGATAAATCTCCAGTTGACAATTTCTCTACACAGTTCTCACTGATTGAGTCTCAATTCTGGTCAGCTAAGATATGCCTACTAATCAAATTAGCAATAGCCTTGCCCATTTTCCTATTTCATACTTACACTGCCTGAGATAAAAAATAAAATAAATGACTTGTAGGAAAAAAAAAACATATCTTATACTTTCATGATGGGAAAACACAATCTGTGAACTTTTTCTACTGACCACTTAGACGTCATGTGACTGAGATTTAGTGAAAGAATAATAAAATATAACCTGGATATATCCCTATCATACATTATTTATACACTCAAAGATCTCAAAGAGTGAATGGATTGATTAATATTTAAGTATTTCTAAAGCTAACTTACTCCACTCAATTAAAATAGAATTTCATCAATGACTGGCATCTATACTTCAAAGCATTGCCTTATGATTGGCATTTCAACTAGTGAGTTTTATAGTGCTACGGTTTTAAGTTGTCTGAGCATTTAGTATTCATGGGTGATATCATCTTAGATTTATTAGCTAATATTACAAAGCTAAGCCCATGCTACTTAGCTCCCAAATGCAAGCTCCCTCAGATTTACTTAAGAAACCAAGTGAATGAAACCCTGCCAAAAGTCATAAAAGTGTTCCTACCAACCTTGTTGGTGATGAACTTAATGCCAAATGCACCACTAGGCAAATTATGTGCCTACACCAACTAAATGGTTAGAGTATCACAGGGAAATGACATCATTCAATTTTAGTACTTTTGACTTTTCACATGCAAGCAAGGTGTTGGGAGTCTGCACAGCTTGGGTGTGTGTGTGTGTTCATGCATGCGTGCGTGTATATTAGGGAGTTATGTAACAAAGATTTTGTCCTCCATACATGAGTTATGTGCTTTTAAGTTCACTCAGGAATCTTTGCAGAATTTGTCCATTATTTTCTTCAGGCCAGGGTTATTTTCTTGGCACCAGAATTTTTGAAAGTCATAAAAGCGACAAGCTGCATTGTTGAATCAATTATTTTGCTATCATAGATAATAATTAAAGGAACTATTTGCCAGGTCACTGGCTAACTAAAAAGTTAACAGAACAGAGATGACATATACAAACATTACACGGCATGTATTACAGCAAAAAGTGGTTTATAAGCATGATTGATTCAACTAATGATTGCAGTAGAGTTTTCATAAGTCAATAGTCAATAGTGCTGTTATCTGGGCAAGGCAGTATGGAACACTGAGTTCTGTAGTACAGCATTGCAAACATTCAGTTTTTCATTAGCATATAAGGATACCACACAATGTAGCTAATGAGATGGGTGGGAAGAACACAAAAAGAAGACTGACTTTTTTTTCTGGAGCTCAAATATTGAACTTGGTAGACAAAGACATTAAATTAATTGTACTAAACATGCTCAAAGGTAAAGAACTAAGATCGGACAGCAACGAAGGGGACTGATTTTGAAATAAATAAAAATATGAGAATATAAGTTATAAGATAAAGATAAAAATATAACTTCAGATGTGAAAATTTCACTAGGAATATTCACCAGCATATAAGAGAAAGTAGAAAACTCCACTATACAACAGAAACAATAAAAGAGAGAAAAATATGTAAAGAAACAATGACAAAATCCAAATTGGATCACTAGTTTTATTTTTTTATTTGTGTGTGTGTGTGTGTGTGTATGAGTGTGTGTGTGTATGTATGTGTGTATGTATGTGTATGTGTATGTGTGTGTGTGTGTGTGTGTGTGTGAGAGAGAGAGAGAGAGAGAGAGAGAGAGAGAGAGAGAGAGAGAGAGAGAGAGAAAAGTGAGAGAGAACAGTGAAAGAACCCCTAGAACAGGAATCAAATTCAAATCTTCTGCAAGTGCCAAATGTGTTTGTCATAGCTGAGCTAATATTTCAGCCCCAGTCTTTCCAAATATGATTAGAGGACTTACATATCCAAGAAATTCAGTGGATCCCATAGTGTATGGCATAGTGATAGACAAAATGTCAGAGAATTAACTGCATAAAAAAGAGAAATGGGCAAGTGTCCTTGCTCATTAAGAGTCAACATGGGGTGGGAAAGACACAGGGTCACAACCTTATGGGTTTTTTTTCTGTAAGACGAATGCAATGTGTCAAGTGACAATTTGGTATACACAGGTTAATATCAACAAAAATGTTGAGATTACCTTGGATGAAAAAGACTCCTCAGCCAATGATGCTGCACAAATGGATATCCACAAGTACATATGCTAAACTCAACCTCCTTTTACCCCATAAGATAAACAGCTTGGAATGGATCAGAGGCCTAAATATAATACCTAAAAGTTTCACACAGTAAAGAATATAGAAAATTCTTGTAAGGTACAAGCATAAGCAATAACCCCCCAAGAAAGGAAACCTAATAACACTAAGATTAACAGAGGGTGTTAAATGAAATTTATGGTTTATCTTGCCTCATCTCAGTGTGATGACTTTTATTTTTATCTTATGGCATTTTATTTCCTTATGTTTTTAAAACTTGAATGAATGAATGAATGAATGAATACTTAGTCACCAGCTTAAAGGTTAACAACTGAACTCTCACTTATTTCTACTGGGAAAGGAACAAGATTTCACCAATGGAGTGCAATAGACACATCAACCATTCCGGGTCTCAGGTTTAAGAGCAGTTGACCAACATAGAGTTGGACTCCACAGGGCATAGGATTGCTTGTTTCTTTGCGCTCTCTCTCTCTCTCTCTCTCTCTCTCTCTCTCTCTCTCTCTCTCTTCTGTGTGTGTGTGTGTGTGTGTGTGTGTGTGTGTATGTGTATACACTGTACTTTTATTTCATTACAGTTTGGTTTTACTTTTTTTTTCTGGGAATGTTTTACCTTGCCTTTTTAGTTATAAGGGATTGTTTTGCATTGGGTTTTCCTTTTGTTTTTGAGAAAACTTAAAGTTGAGTGGCTACAGAGCAGGAGAAGATCTGGAAGGACTTGGAGATAGGGAATACAATAAAAATACATTTGGAGTTAAAAACTGCTTTAAGCTGATTCCAATCTGCTCAGTTGAGTAGATTAGCTACTCACAGGCCACCTTAGGTTCTCAAGGCCTGGGCTGGCTGAAAACATTTATGGGCAGCCCAAGCTCCTTCAGATGCAAAGCCTAAGCTGCTGTACAGGGTCATGTATGGGTTCATGGGCCTGCTGCAGCTGGAGTCTATGTTGATTTTTGTGGCTTGTGTTACCACAGGTGGCAATAATATGTGCATGATGAAATCCAAGAACTTGGCTGAGTTGGTCCTGCCATTTACTGACCCTGGGAGAGATGTTCTGCCCCTCACTTGACACAACAGCAGGAGAGATGCCACCAAGCCTCACAGGAGAGCTGGCCTCAATTACTTGTGTATGGAAGTGCTAGCCCCCACCACTTGTGAGGAGAAATGGTCCTACCCCTCTCTATGGGTGTGGGAGAGCTAGATACAACCTTCCCTTGATGTGTATGGCCCCAGTGGCCAGGTCTGACCTGCTTAATTACCAACCATGCCCACAGAACCATGGATTGGCCAAGTCTAAGATGTACCCCATCTTTGACTTATTGGAGCATGTGAAAGGACTGCTCCTGTAGAATGACACTCACAGGATCTCCCAAACTCAAATCCAGAGATGATGGTGTATGAGAAACCAGAGTCCTTGAAGCACACCAATGACTACTTGCAATGAACATGTACTTGTGAATTTGATAGTAAAAGCAGGTGTGTAGTACATATGACACTCTGGACTCCCAAAGGCACTAAGACAAATGGAGAAGTGGTGGAGAATTGGGAAAGATGAAGTAGCAATGTGTTTTGTTTATTTGTTTCAATATTAAGGGTGAAGGGTGGCTATGGTTAGACTGGGAAATGAACGGATTGGGAGAATGTGAAATTCTCAAAAAATCAATAAAGAAATTATGTTTGTAAAACAAAATTGTTTTAAATGATAAAAACTAAAATCAAATTATATCTTTACAGATTCTGCAAAGGAAACAATCACTAAAGAGAATGTTCTGGAAAGGTTGGGAGGAGGTCATTTCATGGGGAATTATAACCTCAACACATTAAGAATTGAAAATTACATCAAGCACTATTGGCAGGTACTAATCCTAGTACTTGGGAGACAAAGGTAGGTAGATCTCTGTGAGTCCATGGCAGCTTGGAATATAAAGTGACATCCAGAACAGACATGGATATTACATAGAGAACCATGTCATGGAAAATCAAAAAGCATACCAAAAAATAAAGACATGACAGCAATGACAGCACCAAATATAAATGAGCAAATGAATTAGTCAGATATCTCTCAAAGAATAATACAAATTCCAACAAATATTGTACATCCTCAGTCATCAGAGAAAATTCTATAAAAACTGTATTGATATTCCATCTCACCATAGTCAGAGTGGTTCTTTTTACAAACACAGAAATAAAAACAAGAATAAAGAATTGCTGGTAGGTACTCAAGAAATAGGAACCCTCAACATTCCATATTTCCCTGTTACTATGGAAACTACTATGAAGGGTCCTCAACAGTCCCATACTACTATGCCACTGCTGGGTATAGATCCAAACAAAGGTACTAAGTCAGCATATGACAAAGACACCTGCATATTTTTACACATATTCTTCCAAAATTCTGAAGAGTGAATTAAGTGTTGCTCAATCCATGAATCAATAAGGAAAATGTGTGCATATATACATATACATACATACATATATATATATACATTATTGTGACATATTAGCCATGCATGAAGAAAAATTGTATGAAATATATGTAAACATGGAGACTTTCATATTCAGTAAAGCGAGACCGACTCAGCAAAGAAAGTATTGCGTATTTTCTTTCACATGTAGGATATAGATTACATGAGAGGGCGTGGGCGATGAGTCAGTTTGGGGATGGGAATGGTGAAGCAGACTAGAAATGGCAATGTGGCAGAAGTGTGTGAAATTAGATCAAAGGAATGAGTGTACATAAGTGAAAATGTTACATTGAAGTCCATTATTGCATCAATTAGCTAAACATAAGTAACTATCACATTTATGGAGAAGGGTCAAATGCTGTCTGAGAGGCATGACATGGCAGAGGCACTCATGAACTCACAACAACTAGTTTCCTGCAAAGGACCCGCCCCCTTCACAAAACTGAGCCAGTAAACAGACCTTGATAGATAGGAGAGGGAGTCATGCAAAGCCACCCAGGGGAATGAATGAGGATGAGGGAAGTTGTATTTTGTGTGTGTGTGTGTGTGTGTGTGTGTGTGTGTGTGTGTGTGTGTTCTGTGTGTGTGTGTGTGTGTCTGTGTGTGAGAGAGCCACTGGTGTGTGGTTCAGTAGACAGTGGAGGAGTAGATCACACAGCACCCATGCTAGAAGTACTAATTTGAATCTATTGGGTCACAGAGAAAAACTGCAAACCAACAGAAAGACATTGAAGTGAGCTGGAGCTTGGTGAGAGGAAGTGAGAGACTTACGGTGGGAGGAGAGCAAGAGAGGCCAGAGGGATTGGTGTGATGAGAATATACTGTAAGCATTATGATGTTGTCAAACAAGCTAATAAAAAAAGCCTATATGCATTAAATCAATGTGTTATTAAATAAGAAATCAAGACAGGACAGAGCTTTATGGAATAGCAAGGTGAATTGTAAAGCAAAGCTAGGACTTTATGGATTAGTCTGTTATACCAAATACAATAATGATAAAGACTGAACTCCAAAAAATACACACACAGCCTAGAGTAAGTTAAGTTACCCATTACACTAGTGACTAGGCTGCACCATGGATTTCTTTTACAGTAAAGATTTAAATCTATTAGAGTTCCATATTTTAAAACAACATATTTTAGTGAGATCACTACCAAGGTGCTGGTATTTGAGGAGAATGGCAGGGGACTTTTCACTCCTTCGAAAATATTTAAAGATTTCAGGATGCCAAACCTGGGACTGCTGATGTTAGAACGTCACTCCCTGATCTAATGGACATACCATAGAATGAGATGTACTCTTTCTGACCAATATCCCCAGGGCTCACATCCACCCCCACTGAATTCTCTCCCTTCTCACTGTTTTCTAGAAGCGAGAGACACATTGGCTGCAGGGTGCTGTAGAACTACTCATCAACCACATGGTATGTGTGGTGGTTTGAAAGAAAATGTCCCCCAAACTGAGTGGCCCTAGGAGGTGTGGCTTTGTTGAAGCAGGTGTGCCCTTATTGAAGGATGTGTGTCATTATGGGGATCAGCTTTGAGGTCTCATTTATGCCCATGGTAAGCCCAGTGAGACAGATGACTTCCTGATGCCTATGTAAGATGTAGAACTCTCAGCTACATCTCCTGCACCATGTCTTCCTGCATGATGTCATTTTCTAACATGGTGATAATTGATGGAACCTCTGAACTGTAAGCCACCCCAATTAAATGTTTTCCTTTATAAGAGTTGCTGAAGTCATGGTGTCTCTTCACCACAGGAGAAATCCTAACTATGACAATATAAAGCTGCCTCTTTCATCTGAAGCTTATAAGATGACGATACAATGCTGCCAGTCTGTCCATGCCATTAGAAAATGAGCTCTTCTCAGAGCGCCTGCCACGCTGACGATGTCTGTCTGTCTATGACATTAATAACTCGTCTAACAACCACTTACCCATAAGACAAACCATCTCATTGACTGCTTTGAACTCTAAACCCCCAAATTTTCATTTGATAATACAGAGAATTTTCTTGTGTGAGATGAGGGTATCTTGGTAAGGGTTATTTTTTGGCATGTGCCAGTTGCTGATGTCATGGGATCTGGTTATGGCAAAATAAATCTAGCTGTACTTAAATGGACTGTATGCATGTATGACAAACCTAATGAAACTTTGTTACTCCAAAACTAACAAAATGTTTGAGATTCTTAGGAGTTTTAACTGGCTTAAAATAGAGGAAATTAAATACAAATATTTGTATAATCTATACTTAAAATTATTTAGGATTAGGTAAGAATGTTATCTAAAGGTCTATGTCATTATTGTTTAAGTTGCTAAATCTTTTGACAAAAAAAACCCAGCAAGCTATAGTCTTGCCTTGTAATTGAAAAAAATTCAGATTTAAAGAATTGTCCTAATGGCTGAAAACTTGATAATTGTGTTCTTTTTCCATTTTAATAGACAGTTCATTCAGCTATTCTCAGAAATTATTTATCATGATCAAAATCAGCTGAGTTTTTCACATACTGAAGACATTTAGTCTCACACATTTCCCTCAGCTTAGTATTTCAGTTGGTGCTCCATATTCTCATAAATGTGAAATTCCTTCCAGACTAGAATTTGTCTTCCTTTGGAATATCTTTGTATAAAATACAAAGGCATATATATTTGCTTACATATGGAAACTTTTCACAGTTTAAATGATTAGATAAAAGAAGAAATTATATTCACATTGGGATTTTAGCAATTTTTTAAGAGTTTCTGAGGTATAATAATTTCAAAGTCATTGTGAATGGACACACACACACACACAAACACACACACACACACACACACACACACAGAAAGAGAGAAGTATTTAGAACATCATTGGCAGGGATCATTAATTTAAATAGCTGTATTTTGTCTTCTCTTTTATGCCTCTTAAAACATATATTGCTTAGAATTAAATACACATGGAAAATTATTTGCTTTCTCTGGGGCTCTCTTGTAGATATTAATAACAATCCCTTTTGTACAATGAGCAGTAAATGCAGAAATTGTGAAAGGAAACATTTCATATGCAATTTGAAGAACTGAGAGATCATGCTCATAACTGTTGTAATAACAAATTCCTCTTCAAAAGGTCTTTTGATGGCACCACTACCTTCATTGATATTCCAGGGTCACCAGAACTCTGACTTCTCATTATAATCACAATAATGATGACTATTAAAATCAGTAGCTGGAACACTTCCTCCCACTCTCAGAGTGAGTCCTCAATTTCTTCTGCTTTACTCCAACAATGTTCCTTAAACAAAACAGTCGTGCCTCACAGACTAAAAGTTCAACCATTCCACTGACTCTTAGACACTTCGTAGCATCAAGAATCACTCTCCTTTGAGACATATCTGATTCACTATCATCCCAGACCTTCTCTCCCAGAACCCTTTGCTCTTCCTTACATCATATACCATGGAGACATAAATAGGCATCTGGTCGTGCAGAGAATTAAGCCAGAAATTAACAAGCATGATTTAATTACATCAAAGACCTCTGTCCTGCAAAGGAAAATCTGAACCTATCAGATGGGAGTAAATCTTTGCCAACATGCATCTGAAGGAGGGTTAGTGTCTAGTAAGTACAGGGAATACAGAAACCTAGTCACTAAACCAGCAGACAATATCTATTTAAGAAGTGAGCTAAGTAAATGGGCAGAGGATTCTCAGGAGAAGAAAGATAAAGGGCTTAGAAATATTTTCAAAAGTGCTCACCATCCTCAGCCATCAAGGACATGCAAATTAAAACTACTTTGAAATGTTACTTTAGTCAGAAGGGTTAAGATTAAGAAAACAAAAGAGAGTGAGAGCTCATGAGGATCTGGGGAACAGGGAGTCCTCTTGAACTGCTGATGGGTGAGGAAATTGATGCAGCCACGGTGAAAGTCAGAAAGATATCTACTGGCTGTGTCAGATTTCTTCTCAAGCATGACTATAGGGTCTCTATTCTATTCAGAATACCTAGAAAAAGAAACAGCCTAAATGTCCATCCACTGATGAGTAGATAACAAAAATGTGACACCTATACTCAATTAATTATTTAAATATGAACAAAATGAGACAATGAAAATTCTGGATAAATGGGTGTACCGAGACAATTTCTATGTGACACTAGTTCTTCATCCCTTCAAGATATAGAGCATAATAGTATATTTAAAACAATGCAACAGAACTGATGAGATAGCTTTAGCAGGTGGTAAAGTCTCTGCCCTGCAAGCATGGGAAATTGAATTCACTCTTCTGAAACCACATAAAAAATAAAAGTGGTGGAATTTAATTATAATCCTTGTGTTGGAGTGTCACAGAGAATAGATACCTGCAACTCTTTGGCCAGCATGCCTAGCTTACTTGGAGATATCCAATTCAATGAAAGACTCTGTCTCACAAATAACAAGGTATAATGCTCCTGAGAAATGGGGTTTAAAAGTGTCCTCTTGCCTCAACACATGCACAAGCTCACCCATGCCCATGTTCATGTACACACACACACACACACACACACACACACACACACACACACACACTGAAACAATATAAATCCTAGATTAACTAAGCTAAGATTTATGGCTTTGTGGTTCAAAGAAGGTGATGATGTTAGGATGCTGATATTCTCAGGTTTTGATAAGTTAATCTTCTCTTCATCCAAGTTGAGAGTATTCCACATCTTTGCATTTGGACAGTACACCAACTAATGACTGAAGAACACAGGTCAATGTGTGCTAGAACATTGCATTTAATGGTTTAAATTTTTCTCTTTAAAAATAACACAGCATCAACTCCTCCAGGATTAACTAAAGAGAGTGAGCAGTTCTTTTTGTTTCGAGCTTAAAGTTGCTCTTCATGTGAGAAAAGAATGGGAGCATCAGCTTCTTCTGTCTCAAATACTGAAGCCTAATCCTTTGTGCTTCTGGTGTTTCAGGAGTTTGCAAAGAGTCATAATGGCTGGTGCAACCTGCTCAGAGTTACCAGGGGTGATGAAGGGAGTTAACAATCTTTGGGGGGGGGTGCAGAAAGATGGCAATTATGAACAACTTTGATACCCAGCTTTGGTTAAGGCCTTTTGAATTTGCTAGAACAAATTGCCACAGAATAGGAGAATGGGTGGCATGGACATCAGGACTTACTTTTGTCACAATTATGGATGTTAGAAATCCAATATTAAGGTGTCAAGAGATTTACTTTCTTCTGAGCTCCTTTTCTTGATTCTCTTGTATGATCTCTCTCTTTCTGCCTCTCTGTCTCTCTGTTTCTCTCTCTATCTCTCTCTCACTGTGTGTGTGTGTGTGTATGTGTGTATACAAGTGTGTACAAGTGTATACAAGTGTGCTCATGTGTATGAGGACCAGAGACCAAACTCAAAAGTCATTCCTCAGATAACACATACCTTTATTTCTTGGTTTTGTTGTTTGGGGTTGCAGGCTCTCTCACTGCCTGTAGCTCATTAAATAAGCTTAATTCTTTTATCACTGAGCCTCAGGGATCCTCCTGGCTCTTTTTTAGTGTGGGGATTACAATCATGAGCCTTCACCAGCCTATATGAGTTCTTATAAGAGTTCTGGAGCCCGACATCACATGCTCGTGATCAAAAAGCAAGCATCTTAACAACCAAACTCTCTCACTGGTGCCTTCTTCAGATTTTATAGTCTGCTATCTTTTCACAGCATCTTCATTGGCCTGTGGTAATTTTGTGTTTCAGTTCGTCTCTGGTCACTCTTTGTACATCCAATTTTTTTCTAGTGATAAGGGCTCTAGCCATAATAAATATGGAATGGCCCCAAGAGCTTCATTTTAACTCAAGAGTTTTCATTAATAAACCATCCAAATACCGTTCTATTCTGGTCATGGTGAATTGAGACCTCAGCATGAGTGTAGAGAAAAAAAATTGTACCATGTAAAACTTGCAACAATACACAACAAGAATTCTAGAGAATTCTGTTAAACTTATATGTAGAGTTAATGCCAAGAGGCACATGACATGTAGTCGCAGAGGGATGCCTGGAATGGGAATACAGAGAATTCTGTGTTCAAGAAATCTGTCTTACCCAAAATGTTCTCTCTTATAAGAATCATATATGTTCAGTATGTGTTTAGTGTGCACAACTAAACTGTGTGTGTGTGTGTTGTACATATATGTGTGTATATGGCTGCGTGAGACTGGGCATGTGTTTATAGAGGCCAAAACAAGATACGAGGATGTCCTCTATTCTCGCACTCATATTTCCTTGAGACACTGTTTGGCATCAAACCAGGAGTTTCTTTGCAAACAGCAAGCCCATGTTCTCACCCCTAACAGTTCTGGGGTTGCAGGCATACACATGTATGGCACAGAATGCTCTTAAAAAATGAGTATTGAGAATTAAAACTTAGTTTCCTGGGCTTGCACGACAAGCACTCTCATACACTGACTTACAAGCCACCCTTATGGGTGGGCCAGTCTTCATTCTGCACGAAGTACTGTTCTCCCTTTCCTAACCCGATCTTCCTGTCTTCTAAGTGCAGATACCGATCCCATGAACAAACCTAAGAAGATTTCCCTAGGTATCTCTCTCTCCCTCAGTCTTCTTCTCCTTGGCAAACCAAAGTAAAGCCTCTATAATTTAGAAACTTTTGTAAAGCTACTCATTGTGTTTTATTTTATTTGAACTTGAGAGCTCAGACTTAAGTTGGAAATGACCAGTCTGCTCTATAATTTGATAGTTCAAGCAGTATTAAACTATTTAATGCCTATGCATTTAATTTTACTCATCTAAGATAATAATAATTAAGGAGGAAGACTGACATTGTCTTCTTGTTTCTCTGTGTATTGTAGATATATATATATATATATACATGTATATATATACATATACATATGGATATATACACACATTTTAAATAGCTTATTCTTGTCTATGAAAATTTAAAACAATCTTATAAATTGTAATTCCCTAAAGTTGCAGAGACAGTAAGTTCTTACAAATGTTAATAAGGGGCAAAGGACAATCAATAAATCAATAAAATTCAGCAAACACAATACTGTTATTTCTTCCTTAAGACAGTAACTCCATTTGAGGAAACATGTCAAACCAAATTGTCATAGAGCGTATAATATTCATATGAGGATCAATTTTAAATTGTTTATGTAGAATCATTGGAGGCAGGCAGGTAAAATAAAATCTTTGTTAACTTTATTTAAGGGAACTGTAAACATATGTTAGAAGTGTTAGTCACATAGTGATGGAGTAATTTAATCTTTGTTGAAAGATATTGAGCTAGAGAAAACTAGTGAACTGCTCTGTGTGCAGCATCAGAATAGCAAAAATCAAACCAGAAATAGTTGTTCGATTCTAACTCTGGGAGGTGGATGTGATCTAACAGGTTAAAGTATAGTGGTGGGTCTTGGGGTCATGATTCAGCTGGTAAGCTTCTTGCTACACAAGCACAACAACCTTAGTTTGCTTCTGGGACCTATGTAAATGGCTGGGATGTGGTGCATGCTTGAAATTCTGGTGTGGGAGGGAAGAGTATTGATGGATCCTTAGGAATTTCCAGCTAGCCAATCAAGACAAACAGCAATATCTTGTATCAAAACAATAAGGTGGGCAGTGACTAAAGAAGACACCTGTCTTCTGACCATCATGTACTTAAATGCACATGCAGTCACACTTGCATATACCTGCATATACACAGGAACACACACACACACACACAACCACACAAAAGGTCTTCTTTCTTCTTCTACCTTTCCACAAACAAGAGTTTGATGACCATATACTTATATATTAGATTCATTTGGAAAAATATTTATTCAAATGAAAATGGGGCTTCCAATCCATATATCCAATCTAAATAAACTAAAATATTGTATTAACTAAATGGAAATGACTGGTATACAGCATGTCACTACAAAATCTGGACTACCCATCAAGGTATTCTGCTTCTGCTAGAACGCATTTGCTCTATGTTGTGTTTTGGCTGATGCCCAGCATTACATGAAGCCAATACATAAGTCAGGGAGCACTTACTCTACACGCCCTCTCCACTAACGTTTGCACCATGGATTGTCCAGTGTGTGCTTCTGCTGCCCCTAAGAAACCTTCTCCTGGTGATGAGTGCTTTGTCTCTATTGAGACACTGGCCTACAGAGATTCTGTCATTTCATTTTAAATAAAAGACTCCTAAATTTATTGATCTTTTTGAAATAATGTTAGAATGAGGTCAGGTGGCAAAAATGCCTCTCAGAGAAAACTGCTTCCCTAGATCTCTTGAAAATACTCTTTTTCACAGACATGATGGCAACATTTGTTTTTTCTGAATGGGAAATACATGTATTTTGTATTATGGGGGGCAAACAGAACAATCAAAAAATGTACATTATGATGTTCTTTAAACTCCCATTATTGGTACTTTAAAGATATGTATTGAAAATTGTCCTTATGAAAACATACAGAAAAAAATGAGAATTATACATAAAATTGCATCTTGCCAAAATTCTCTGCCCTTCAAACATTACTTAGACATCTTTGTTGTATGGAGAATGCCTATGCTATCAGATACAGTGTGTGTGTGTGTGTGTGTGTGTGTGTTTGTGGGTGTGTGTGTGTGTGTGTGTGTGTGTGTGTGTGTGAGTATGTGAATGTGTACGTGCATGCATGCGTGGTTTTATATTGAGTACTGTGGGTGTGCATTCCCATGGGTGTGCACATGGAGGTCATGCCCTATCACCCTCCCCTTCTTCCCTTGGGTCAGTTCCCTCAGTGAGCATGGATCTAGACAATGACCAGCATGTTGGTCTCCCTGCCTCTGTCCTCTACATTACAAGACTTACAGGCTTGCCTATGGCGAGCAGGAAATTGGAAGGAAGAGTGGGAAGGAAAACCATAGTTTGAATGTAGAATGAAATGAAATAAAAAAAGAAAAGAAAATATGAACCAAGATTTTTTACTATTAATTGACTTGTTTTACATGAAATACCATTGACATTATTAAAAGAGAAAAAGAAGCACTGAAGGCAAGATAATAACAGGAATCCAGAATTACAAACAAAGAACACTGAAATACATGCAGTTATTTAAATAAATTAGTGGGCTTTATTTTTCACTTTCCTTTAATTGGACTAAAAAGAAAATGCATAAAATAGTGTGTATAACATTTTTGAGAAAAGGCCATATTCATCATATAGCTGCGTAAACAGGGTCAATTGGAAGGACACTGGGATAAAAATATAACTACATAAAGTAATGAATATAGATGATAATACAACATCACAAAACTTACTGTTGCTTTCTGAACATTAATAATGGAAACGGCATTCATCCCTAGTGAAAGAATAAACTTTGGGAGTCCGTTCCCCATGAAGGGATATTCCCTTAGCCTTGATATATGGGGGAGGGTCTAGGCCCTATCTCAAATGAGTTGACAGGCTCTCATGATGCTCCATAGAAGACCTCACCCTCCCGAGGGAGTGGATGGGGAGTGAGATGGAGGGATTGGCGGAACCATGGTAGGATGATAGGGAGAGGAAACTGGGATTGATATGTAAAATAAGATTGTTTCTAATTTTAAAAAAAGATACATGTAATATATATATATATATATATATACATACATATATATATGTATACAACAAAACTATAATCATTGGAGAAAAATGAATGTAAGTACATATGGTTAATATTTCCATTTTTCACTGGAATTAAGCAAGTATAAGTTGGAGCTAATTCTGATAATTTGACATGTACTTAATAATTTAAAATATTTTATATGCATTAGTGAGTGCCTACATGTGTGTATTTTTACTATGTGTGTTCCCAGTGACCTCAGAGATCAGAAATTGTTGTTTTCCCTGAAAATGAATGGAGGAGCAATGTGGGAGCTGGAAACCAAACAGCAGGTCCTCTACCAAAATGGCAAGTCCTCTTAATTACTGAGCAATCTCTTCAACATCTTATTTGCTGTCATTTATTTTTTCTTTTTTGAGACTGGGTCTCATTGTATATCTCTGGAACTCTTGATCTAGACCAAGTCACCCATAAGTTTAGAGACTCACTTGCTTCTGTGTTTTGAGTGAAGTTAGTAAATTTTAGATGAGGCAAAACTATAACATTAAAGATAGTGACAGATCACTAAAGAAACTGAAATATTGTACCAGAAAATATGTACTAAATGCAAAGGAGAAAGTGGGAAGAAAAAAAGAGCAGAAACGATATAAGACACAGCACAAAATAAATTGAAAGATAAAGATCATACTCAGAAATCTTAATTTGTTTAATTACCCAACAAAAAGAGACACTACCTGTCAGGGTATAAAACATGACACATGATATAGAGTCTCACAACCTGAGTTCCATCCCCAAAGCCCACAGTAGAAGGAAAGAATGGACTCCTGACTTCCACAGATATATGTCATGCCACATATGCAATGCCTTCTCTCAAAAACATCATCATCATCATCATCATCATAATAATAATAATAATATAATAAATAGTTTACATTTAAGTACTGCAGAGAAGACTTGACATGAGATCAAACAAAACTTTAAGAAGAACCCAAGATCACTGGGACAAAAGGGACATCTATTCCACTCTACCCTGATAGCTTATAAATGCTTCACAAAAGCCACAGGAACATTGTACAGAATCACTGGTAGATACATAAACATAAATAAATCTCAGGAAACCTTAAGGGACCAAATAATATGGACATATACTCTCTGTTTAATGGGATGAAAGTACAAATTAGTACAAAATATACATTTAAAGTGTTATAAATGTGAAAATTAAATCATACCTTTTTAGACACCCAATGACCCAAGAAATAAAAAAGAAAAATCAGAAATACAATGAGGGACATGTAAATGAAGACACAGTATAGTACTAAGATGGGCAGTAGAGCTAAAAATGTACTGGGCAACCCACAGATGTTGATATTTATATTAGACAGAAAATGGATTCTATGTTAGAACCTACATCTTCCATATTAAGAAGGAGGGAGTATATCCATTATGTTATCCTGTGTCTTTTTATTAAAGAATTGAGTCCAGTGCTGTTGACAGATATTTATGACCACCTATTGTTAATTAATACTATTTATTATTATTATTATTATTATTATTATTATTATTATTATTATTATTTGTGTGTGTGTGTGTGTGTGTTTCCCTTCTCTGTGTTTTACTGTTGTGAGAATATTTTATCTATTGACTGTTTCTTCTGTGGGTGAAGCTAACTTCCTTTATAACTTCCTTTGTTTGGAGTTTTCCTTCATGTACCTTCTATAGAGCTGAATTTGTGGATAGGTATTATTTAAATTTGACTTTGTCATAAAATATCTTGTTTTCTCCATCTATGGTGACTGAAAGTTTTTCTGGGGTGTAGTAGTCTTGGCTGACATCCTTGGTCTCAGAGTCTGCAAGATGTTTGTCTAGGACCTTCTAGCTTTTAGACACTCCATTGAGAATTTGAGTGTAATTCTGATAGATATCCCTTGGCATGTTACTTGTCTGTTTCCTTTTAATATTCTTTTTTATTATGTATGTTAAATGTTTTGATTATTATGTGGTGAGGGGAATTTTTTTCTGACTATTCTACTTGGTTTTTCTTTACAAGAAAGCATCTCCAACAAATGGTGCTTCTACAACTAGATGTCAACATGTAGAAGAATGTAAATAGATCCATATCTATCATCCTGCACAAAAGTCATGCCCAAGTAGATCAAAGACTTCAACACAAATCCAGTTACATCGAGCCTGAGAAAAGAGTAAATCAGAAATACCCTTGAGTGCATAAGCACCAGAGACAACTTCCCCAATAAAATACCAGTAGCACAGACACTGAGAGCAACAATCAATAAATGGGACCTCCTGAAACTAAAAAGCTTATGTAAGGCAAATAACATTGTCAATAAAACAAAACAACAGCCCATAAAAGGGAAAAGATCTTTATCACATCTGACGGAGGGATGATCTCCAAAATATACAAAGAACTCAAGAGACTAGACATCAAAACCCAAATAGTCTAATTAAAAAAAAAAAGCTTAAAATAGAGATCTAAATAGAGAATTATCAACAGAAGAATCTCAAATGGTTGGGATACACTTAAAAGAATGTTCAACACCCTTAGTCATAGGGGGAATGCAAATTAAGTGAACTCTGAGATTGCATCTTACAACAGTCAAAATGGCTAAGATAAAAAACACAAATGACAGTTTGTTTTAGAGAGGACGTGGAGCAAGAGGAACACTCCTCTACTGCTGATGAGACTATAGACTTGTACTATCATTGTAGAGATCAATATGGTAGTTTATCAGGAAATTTAAAATCAATCTATAAGACCCAGCTATACCATTCTTGAGCATGTATTCAAAGGATGCTTAATCATACCACAAGGATATTTGTTCAACTATGTTCATAGTGGCTATACTTCTAATAGGCAGAACCTAAAAACAACCTAGATGTCACTCAACTGAAGAAAAGATAAAGTAAATGTTATATATCTACACAATGAAGTATTACTCAGCTGTTAAAAACAATGACATGATAAAATTTGAAGGCAAATAGAAGGAACTAGGAAAATCGTCCTAGTGAGGTAAACATATAGTATGTACTCCCTTATAAGTGGATATTAACTATACAGTAAAGGATAACCGTGCTCCAATTCTGAGACCCAGAGAGACTAGGTAAGGAGGGCCCAAGGTCGGATGCATTGATACTGGGGGAAGGGAAATAAAAGAGATCTTGTGGGTAGACATGGTGCAGGTGGAAATGTGAACGTGAGGGATTGGGTTGGGAGGTGAATAGAGTGGGAGCATACTGAAAGAAATGAAAAGAAGGAGGCATTTGTGTTCAGGAAGAAACACGGTACAAGGGAAACTCCCAGGAATCTACAAGGTTGATCCCTGAAGCAGCCTGAACTGGCCATATCCTGTGACAAGGCAAGATTTCCAATGGAGGGATTGGAACACCAGCCCAGTCATACAACTTTTGACCTACATTCTCTCCTGCTTTATGGGATTTGCTGAAGGAAAGGTAGTACAGAGATTATGAAAGTGACCCACCAATGACTGGTCTAGCCTCAGACACATATCAGAGCTTGCTTTTGACACAGCCAGGAGGGCAAGGACTCAGAGGCTGGATGGTCCAGAGACCTAAGATAGAGCCAAACATGATTTGAGAAAAAAAAATATGTCAATGTAATGATGCCCAGAACTATTCTGTTATACTCATAAGTACGTGACTACACCAATTGCCATCAAAGAGCTTTCATCCGGTAACTGATGGGAACAGATGCAGAGACCCATCATCAAATGTTAGGCTGAGTTTGGGGAATCCTAATGAAGAGAGGGAAGAAAGATTGTATGAGTCAGAGAGATTAAAGACATCAGAAGAAAACCAACAGAGTCAACTAACCTGGGTGTGGTGGTTTGAAAGAAAATTTCCTCCCAAGCAAGTGGCACTATTGTGAGATGTGGCCTCATTGGAGGAAGTGTTTTGTTGTGGAGGCGGGCTTTGAGGTCTTATACATGTTGAAGCTTCTCTCAGAGAGTTATACAGACTATTTCCTGCTGTCTGAAGATAAGTAACCACCAGCACCATGTCTGTCCCATGCTGCCATGTCCAACTATGAATGTCCTACTATGATGATAATGGATTGAAACTCTGACCTATAAGGAAGCCACCTTAATTAAATGTTTTTCCTTTATAAGAGTTGCCACTGTAATGGTATCTCTTCATACTAATAGAAACCCTAACTAAGACCCTAGTCTCATTGGAATTTGCGGGGTCTGAACCAACACCCAGGGAGCCTGAATGGGCTGACCTATTTCCTTTCTATATATTGACAGTTGTGTAGCTTGATCTACTTGTGGGACTCCTAGCAGTGGGAGCAGGGTCTGTATCTAATGCTTTGGCTGACTTTGGGGAACCTATCCCTCACACTGGGTTGCCTTACCCAACCTGAAAACAAGGAGCAGAGCTTAGTCCTACTGAAAGTTGGCATGTCATGTTTTGTTGCTACCCATGGAGGGTCTGACTCTTTTTGTAAAGAGAAACAGAGAAGGAGTGGATATGGCAACAGAGAGGGGGAAATGGAAAGAGAGAAGAGTAGGGAAGCTGTGGCTAGGTTGATAAATGAATAAATAAACCTAAGTATTAAAAAAAAAGAATGTGGCAAAGGAAAACAAAATGAAACTGACACTTTCATATAACAGCAAAGAAAATGACTCTGTGGGTAACAGCATTTGCTGCATAGACATGAAGAACTATGTTTGGGTTTTGACATCCATGTAAAAAGCTTTCCATGGGGGCATGTGCACCTATGTAAAAAAGATTGCATGTGCACCTGTATCAAAAAGATTGCTCAGGCTTATTGGTTGCTATCCTATCTCTAGCTTCAGAGAGAGACTATATCTCAAGGGAATAAATACAAAGTGTTAGAATAAGACATGTGATTTCCTGCTCTGCTACCCATATAGACGCATGAACATCTCACATACATACACATATGCTACATACACACACACACACACACACACACACATGAAAATTGAAGGAAAGATTATCAATGAAAATATTGAAATAAAGAGTGGAAAATAAGGAGGTAATAAAAGAGAACATAGGCAATTCTTCCAAATCAACAAGCTAAGAAGTGTTTAAATGGATTGACTGTGAAAAGAAGTGACCCAAATTTAAGAAGTGAAAATATTTAACTAAAGACCTTACAGAAAAGTTTTAAGTTTATTATGAAATAGTAGCCATCCTTGTGTATGAAAAAAATGATATACATGAAACTGAATTTCCTTGAAAGGCAAGTGCTACTATTATCCGATTCTGAAAACCAAAGGAGATACAGTGAATAATGATGCCCACACCACGCATGAGCATATGCAGCCCAGGAGGCTTCATTGCTTCAGCCAGATGAGCACTCAGTAGAATCAACTCTCATCATTCATGAACTGTGGGGCTTTGGCACTCTTCTGTTTTGTTTTGTTTGAGACAGGGTTTCATTCTGGGATCGCAGCTGTGTGCCACCACACTGGGCCATAAATTTTAAATAAAAGAAGAGGGAACATTTTCTGGCTCCATTACAAATTCATTATTCTCCTAATATTAAAACTGGAGAAAGACTTCATGAGTAATGGGAAATCCAGTATCTCTTAGAGATGTGAATTAAAAATTCCTCAACATAACACTAGGTTACTAGATACAGCAATGCATAAAACTAGTACACACTGCTTCCAAATGGGAGTCACTAATGCATGCAAACTAATTTAACTACTGAGGATCAATGTAATGCAAAAAGGAAAATGGTTTTATAATTGTCTCTGTTGATACAGAAAATAATACTTGGCAGAATAAAACACCACTTCATGATGAAAACACTTAATGCATCAATGGAGGAAAAGTTCTAAATAACAGCAAAAAGCATCTATTATCAGTATATGTGAATATGTGACTGAATTTGTCTCAATGTTAATCTCTGTACCAGCAGGCATAAGAATTTCCTTTGTTATCGTTAACTAATATTCTACTATATAAATATACCACATAGTGGTTATATATTCAACTCTTCTTGGACTCTAATTTCTTCTAACATTATTATGAATTATATTATATGGATATAGATATACATATACAAATTTGAGACTACATTTTCAATTGCTTTGGAAATACACCTGAGTGGAATATACCTGATTTCCAAATCATACAGAAATTTTTTTTCAAAAACAATCATATCATTTTATATTTAAGTTTTACAATTTTACATTGCTATCAGTAGTATGAAGTAATTTTCATCCTCTACTTCCTCAAGCACTTATGAGGTGGTGTGCGTGAGTGTTGCATGTTTTTGTTATTACTAACATTCTAATAAAATAAGGTGGCATCTGCTTGCAGTTTTAAATTTCATTTTCTAAATAACTAGTGATTTTAACCATTCATTCTCATGTATTTATCAGCTATGCACTCAACTTATTTAGGTAAATGTCTATCACACTAATTTGCCCAAATCTCTGCCTATTTTGTTAAGTTTCAAACTCTTTACTCTAGGTATGAACTTTTATTGTATATGCAAAATATTTTCTCCTGCTCCATATGTTCAATGAGATAGTTCACACTAACCTCAGAGCTCAGTGGGCTACTGCGGTGCTGATATAGAAACTTCACCATTGTCTATCTTGAATAATTCTCTAAATTGACTCTCTTTTGATGAAGAACAGAAACTAATCAATAATTGGAAATGTTCTGTGCTTGGGATTTAGTAGATAGGATCTCCACAGACATGGCTTAGAGTGATTCCTCTTCAGAGTCTGGTCTAAGAAGCCCCTTAAGTCAGACCAAGCAGAAAAACCAGTCCTTGGTGGCATGCTCACTTTCAAGCCTCAGCACAATGGCATGTAATACATTAAAGTCTAATTTGTCACTTCGTGGAGATTCAGCCTGCAGCAAGGTTCTGATTATAATAGTCTTTCTTGAAATCGTTTCTCAGGCACATTTTGCAACACACAAATGAAATAAAGGTGTGATTTGTTCTTCCATTCTGCCAGTGGCTTGAGGCTGATAGTTTATTTTTATCTGAGCATCAGCAGTGGCCCCTAGGGCTGCTGAATAATTAAGCACCATGTTTCCTCTGACTCCTCAATAACAAAATACTGAACACTTTCCCACCGTTAGTTAATCACAGAGCCTAGCAGTAAGGCTACTGCTGAGGAGACCAGCAGCTTGCTCTTAACAGAAATTAGCAAATTTAGCTGCATATTTTCCCCTAAATTTCCAAAATCCTTGAGACTTTTCCAATTTGAAAACTCATCTGCTTTTCATGCCAGAGGTGAGATTCTTCTAACATTCTGAGAAAAATCTTTAAGTGCAAATCACACTAAGTTTTGTGTCACCTTTTGTAAAATGACATGACCAATTTACATAAATATAAGAGCAGTTAGGGATTGTGTCTATTCTGCAATAAGATTAGGACAAAACTCTTTGTGGTCTAACGCTCTTATACCTAACTTTTAGACCTTTGTGGCACCCATTTGGGCAGGAGGAAATGCGCGCGCGCGCACGTGCGAGCGTGCGTGCGTGCGTGCGTGCGTGTGTGTGTGTGTGTGTGTGTGTGTGTGTGTGTGTGTGTATGTATGTGTGTATGGAGCATATTCCCGTGTGTGTGTGCATGTTTGTGTTCTCGTTGATGGAAGCTTTGGGAAAGCCGCCTGCCAATGAAGGAGCCTGAGGTCATTTCAGGGAGTTATTCCTCAGGTGTTATCCATTTCTATTATGAGGTAGGATCTCTGTCTTGAACCTGTGACTGGCTGTTAGGCTGGATAGGTGGGCCATTGGGCTCTCAAGATCTGCTTCCCTGTCTCTCAGGCACCAGAGTGCAGTTGCATACAACCATGATGCTCTTTTTATCTGGGTTCTTGGAGTTGAACTCAGGTTCTTCTGCTTACATGATAAGTAATATACTGAGGGAGCTATCACACTAGTTCTCCACCTGAACTCATTTTGAAACATGAGTTAACAATGTTGAAAGTAATGCTCATCTGCAGTTATCTCCAAAAGTAATCCTTGGAAGAAATCCATAGATATTAGTGAAATACTGTTCCTCAAGATTGGTTAAATTGGTATGTTAATATGTAGTCAATAGGCACAAGAAGTGTACAACAATTCAAGAATGTATGTATGATGCAAACATGTATATATGTATAATTTACATATGAGTGTCCATGTGTATATTTGCATGCATGTGCATGTATATGTGTGTGAATATGTGTGTGTATATGTGTGTTGTGTGTGTGTGTGTGTGTGTGTGTGTGTGTGTGTGTATGTGTGTTTGTGTGTGTGCACCTTGAGACCTTGAACAGAGGTTGATACTGACTTTCTCCTCAGTGGCTGTCTGACTACTATTTTGGAACAAAAAAATATTGTCCCTGAACTGAAACTAATGGATTCAGTTAGGCTGACTCTCCAGAGAATTCCAGGGAACCATCTGCCTCTGCCTCATAACACTGGGATTAAAGGTGCACACAAGCACACCAAGTTCTTTGTTTGGGTGTTAGGGGTCTGAGCTTAGATCAAAAGTGCAAGCCCTTTACTAACTGCCATATCCTCACTCATTAAGGTTATATTAGCTAAGTATAAATACCATTCATTGATTCAAAGTACAATAGCTTATATCTGTTATGGGTATATTTTCCCACTGGACTGGCCCCACAGCCACACCAAACCCAAATAATACACAGAGACACTGTATTAGATATAAAGCTGTTGGTCTGTTACTAACATTTCTTATTGGCTAGCTCTCTCTTAAATATTAACCCATTTCTATCAATCTAAGTATTTCCATATGGTCTTATCTTACTGGAGAGAGGATCCAGAGTTCTACACTGTTGGACCTACATGTTGAAACTCCTCCTACCTCTCCCTCAATCCTCCTTGTCCCACCTATCTTCCTTTCCTATTGTCCAACCATGCTTTATTCTATACCCAATATGAGAAACATATTTACAGAATGACATCTCCCATCATGTACCTTATATCTAGCTGTTTTTTCCCTTGTCTTTATTCATTTGTTAACATGAGAAAATATTTTCACTGACTTGTTTCCAAATGACAATAAGTAAACTATCATGTCTACTTGTAATATGTAATGAGTCTTTTCTCTTCTCTTTACTGTTTTTGGATAAGTCATTACTTAATTAATTAAACACCATAGCTGTTCTTGTGATCAATGTTAATGTTTGAACCCAGAGAATGTTTCTGTCTTCTGAATGCCAGCAGGCTCTTCTCATTAACACATAGACTTAACTGAACACTTAAAGCCATCCAATGAAACTCCAGGTGACAACACTTCTTTGTCACCCTAATCATGTGCCAAATGGCTACAGATGCCTCTCCTGAAGTCATACCAGGGAAACTGCAACTAACATAAATTATTATTTTAAATCCCAGGAATGATTTGTTGAGTTTTGGGTGGATTTATGCATATATTAGTGCATGTACCTATAGGTGTGTGTGCCTTCTGTGGAAGTCAGAGGTGTCTTCATCAGTTGCTTCCCATTCTTATGTATTTATTTGTTTGATCTTTTGTTGTTTTAGTCTGGGTCTCTTATAAAGACCTCGAGCTCACCAGTGTGGTTCCAATGCACAGCCAAAGCCAATGCTAGGAATCCTGCATCTCTGCTCCTCTGGCACTGAGGGTATAAACACTCAACATTGTGTCTGATTTTTTTCAACTCTTTCAAAATTTAATTGGTTAAGGAGAAGAGTATATAGACATCTCAATTCTTAAATTCTGAAGAGTGACCCAATGTGTTCCCATTCATTGTGTATCTCTTTGGACTTATTTTGGTGATGTTCCAGCCTCAAACATGGCAAATTTTCCCTAAGACTTCTCATAACAATCAACTTCACAAAATCTTTAATCCTACTTACTGACAAGTTTACCTCAAATATGTTATATATTCAAATTTCCATCTTTCACATCAAATTATCACAATTGTTAGGAAAATGGACTGTCATGACAGTTCTAACAAGGCAAAGACTAAAGGCCAAGGAGTGTTTTTGTTGTTGTTGTTTTGTTTTTTTAGGTAATAGTTCTATTAAAAACACAAGGCCAGATATAACTGAAAATATCCCATATTCATATGCTTTGTGTTGTAGGATAAAAAAGTAGCTCCCTTTACTGAATGTTATGGTGACACCCATATACAGTCACAGCCTTTCCTCTCCTGATTAAGTATCCTGCTATTTTCTGGTGGCAAAAATAAATAAACAACCAGCAAATTATTTAAACGCTTAAAAATCATTCACATGTTAATAAAATTGTTTTGTAGTAGAATCTACTCTCCACTACCATTTGAAAGTGTTTCTAGAGTTACTGAAAAACTTACATTTACAAAAGAGCTAATAAAAAATATTTCTCTGAATTGTACAAGAAAAAAGGCAGAGACCATTGACAGACAAGAGGGATGGTTAGTCAGATCTAGCTTCTTTCTCGTCTACTTCAGACTGGACTCTGGTTTTCTGTCTCTTCATTTTCTGCAGGCAGATCTGTAGCATGCTGGTCAGCCAAGTAAGCCTGTTTGCTGATTGAGCCATCTTCCTCCCCCTTGTCCACTCATTTGCTTAAACTCCAGTTCAATTTTCTCCCCTATGTAAACTACTTGCTATAAAATGATTACACAAGATGACCTCATACAAGTGTGAGCATTTTCTCCTTGCCCACCTGTCCTTATGGCTTTCTCTACTCTCTTACTGCTAATCATCACTGCAGCTGTCAATCCTCTAATTAAGCAATTAAACAAATGTTGTGGATCATAAGATGAAGCACACATTTTTTTAATCAAAGATCCTTTCTGATTTCAGGTAAAATGGTGAGAAAAAAGATACTTGTATTTTTTTTTCTTTAGTACAGGATAAAGATACCAGATGGGACCGGGCTATTTTTGCCCCACATCTGAAGTAGTTCATGATGACAGATGCAACAAAAACATAAGAGCTGATGATCTCAATAGTAATATTAGACACTTGGGTGCCTGCCTTCTTGGTATTAAAAGAAGGGTATAGGATGGTCTGTAAGAAAAACAATTTCAAATTTGTAGTAGGGTTGAGAAAATGGCTGATAAAACTTAGGCGCTATAAATAAGTTAAGTTTCTGTCTCATGTGGGAGCTGCATAGACTATGAAGAAAAAGCCACTAATCTATTTAAGAGGCAAACTGGGTTTCATTCCCTGGAAGCACATGCAATTGTTGCAAATGACTTTGGTTGTGTGTCCTGCCCTATATATCTATCTCCCAATCCTATAACCTCACTAGTGGCTCTCTAGCATTATATTCTTCCTTCATATTGTAGAAAAGACTGAAGTAAAAATTAACACAACATTTCAGTTTTATCTTCTGTTGCTGTGATAAAACAATACTGAAAAGATCGACTCAAGGAAGAATTATGTATTTGACACACATTTCACAGTTGCAGGCCATTGCTGTGGAGATAGAAAGGTGGCTTGGTCTGACATAATCCAGTCACATCCTCAGGCAAAGCAGAGAGAGGATGCACATGGGTATGCCAGTGCTCGGCTTCCTCTCCTTTTCATTCTGACCAGGGACCCCAGGCCAGAGCGATATGCTGCAGGCAATAGATCAGTCTCATACATGAATTAATATAATTGAGATAACCACTCACAGACATTACCAGAGGATTTTCCCCCCACATGATTATTGACTGTGGAAGTTGACCATGAGCACTGACTATCACATATAGGGAGGCAGACTTAGGAATTTAAACCACTTAAAGAATGTCCACGATGTACTTCTGTAACATCATTTTATGGCTTGAAAAATGTGCTTAATAGACGCTAAAGGATGGAAGATTTGACAGTGGAGTTTGACAAAAACAAGTACTAGAAATCACAAATATTTCAAGTTACTGACATATTTTGTTAGTAAGTAACATCAAAGTTCACAATAGTTTTGTTAGGAGTTTTTTGTTTTCAAAATTTAAAAATCTTAAAGTTTTAATCTTTTGTATGATAGTTAGATTTAACTATCAATTTGACACAATGTGGAAACACCTGGGAAGAGTCTCCATGACTGGGTGGGCATGTGGGCATGACTGTGTGCCTTGCCTTGATTAGTTACTGTTTTATTGCTATGAGGAGACGCTATAGCCTAGTCCATTCTAACGAAAGAAAGCGTTTATTTGGGGATTTGCTTACCATTTAAGAGTGTTAGTCCATGACCATCATGTATGGAAGAAGACAGGCATGGCATGGAGATAGTAGCTGAGAGCTTTATTACCCTGATTCAGAGATGCGAGAGAGAGAGAGAGAGAGAGAGAGAGAGAGAGAGAGAGAGAGAGAGAGAGAGAGAGAGAGAGAGAGAGACTCAGCCTAGTACGGTGTTTTGAAATCTCAAAATCTACTCCCAGAGACACACTTCCTTAAACAAGGGTATATCTATTCCAGCAAGGCCATGCCTTCTAATCCTTCCCAAACAGTTGCATTATCTGGTAACCAAATACACAAAAATATGAGCCTATGGGAATTCTAACTAAAACCACAACAGTGGGTTTTTGTTAATTAATTCTTTTGAGTTTCTGAGGTTTAATTTACCCAGAGACACTCATATTAAGTTCTGAAATAAATGAAAATTTATCTGAATGATATATCATATATGAAAGAATTAATTCAATTATTTCAAATTTATCATGAACTTACACTTAATAGTCCAAAGATGATGTATATTCCTAAATTGACCAAACTGTTGTGTACATAATATTGATAAACATCAATTAGGAATGTATGAAAATGTTGTACTGTACACAGACTGAATTATCATACATTAATAATAAATATTTAACAAGTTTATTATTACCCTAAAATATCTTCAGAAGAATTTCCTGTGGCTATTGCACTGTTCGAGCTATTATTTTTGACTATCTCCACAAAATCTGCATAAAATTAGGTATTCTTCACACTGTCCTGAACAGGGGAGTAGTCTAAGGTACTCTACCCCTCCCTGAGGACTACATGCAGTTAATGGTTGGCAGGGAGACTGCTATTCTCATCAGTGATATAGCCACTGAGAAGATGTGCAAATTCCTGTAAAATCTGCTCACCTTTGTAGCATTTAGTAATTCTTTAGAGAAAGTAACCTCAAACCTCACCAAAACAATATCTGTAAAAATTGTAAAGGCAATGAAGTTTAACTGTCTAAGAAAAGTTAAGACCCATGCTCCCAGGTTGTCTTATTTATTCCCAAGAGTCCTTCTTTCTCTTAACCTTCTTGTTTATCATCTATAATTAACATGTAATAACATCTAACTCAGTTTTATATTGGTTTGTCCTGAGAATCAGTTCTGCATCAAAACCAAGGGTCTAATTTTTACCTAAGTGAAAGTCCCTAAAGCATTAAGGGAATTTTAAAGGTCACTGTTACTAACAGCATGGAATTGTGTTGCCAACATTGACCCCTTTAAATAGAGGGATTGTAATATTTTAGAGCTTTGGCCCTGTATGAGAGGCATTTCAAGGAAGTTGTCTAATTGATGGTCCCTGAAGTCATTGTCAATACACTGACACCCAGACACTGTGTAAAGATGTTTGTAGGAATTATGCAACTGTGCCTTTCTGATAAAGACTAGAGAAATCCTAGGGACATGAGAAGGGAGTCATGCTTCTCACCATGGAGTCCAGTTACATCTGGCTGCAGAAAAACCACACTCTGCCTAATGAATTGGAATGTTGGGGAGGGGGGGAGGACATGAGGAATGGCAATTACTGATGACAGAGGCTTTTGTTAGGGAAAATCTTGCAGAGGGTTCTATAAGAATCAACGCCTACAAGCTGCTAACAAGCTGGAGGAATTGGAAGGCAGAAAGAGAACAGCAGGAAAGAGGGTGGAAATGTCCCTCTTGTCCCACAGCTGGCCTTTGTTAAGGATAACCTGTGGATAGTCAGTTGAAGAATGGGAAGTGATTGATAAACATCTTCCCTGTGGTCCAACTGAGGCTCCACAGACTAGAGATAAAAAATTTAGAGAAACAACTCACTTTAGGTCTGGAAAACAAATTATTGTAACTATTAGAAAACACAGTTCACCTAAAATGGAGTTTTACAGGATGATATGTTTTTCGCTGACATTAACTACTACTTAAGGCTTTTCTACCCTTGCAGCCATAAACCTCTAATGTTCTAGAAGTCTCAGCAGAAACCACATTTACAGGGAAAGGGCAAGTGCTAAACCCTTTCTAAACATTTTATCTGATTATATTTCAGCAGAGCCATCTGATTTGTCTCACTTAACAAAAGACAGAAGAAAAAAATATATAACTTTCAAGCCATAAAAATGGTATGTAGGGATATGAAGGCAATTTTGTGTCAATCTCCCTTGAGAAGCCTAGCCCTACATTTGGGTGTGTCTTACGCTTTGTGAGTCTTTGAGAAGCCCATTCCCATACTTCTCAGGTATGTCTTACTTTCTTTTGAGCATTTCTCTTTCTCTTAGCCCTCATGCTTAAACTGATGTTAAATATTCTTTTTTAAATCCCAGCTCTGTTTTATAAAGTGGATAACCTTGAAATGCTTTTCTGTGCAAAGCCATGAACTCTAGAATGCCTGATCAAGGTTCCTAACATCCAGATGTCATCTGGCTGCTCTGTTACCCCACCACTGACAGTAAGACCGAGAATAAAGAAACACACATGCACCACCTGCTCTAGTAATTATGACCCCTTTTCTTTTCTCCACACTCAAAATAAGTGTGTTTCAGAGGAATGTTAGAGTCCAGAGCTGAGATTCTGAAGAAATGCTACTCCCTTTCTGTTGAAAACAAATTTAGAATCCAATAACCCAGTCAAACCCAAGAACTACACCAGGCCCAGAATGGATGACAATCTCTGACTCTACAAAACCCTAAGAGTCTTTCCTGGTTCAGAGTGGCCTATCTTTAAGGACCAATTTTCATCAGCCTAAAAGAGTTAAGCCCTCCCTGGGGAGCAGAAAGGGATGTGAGTTGGTGGGTGAAATAGGGGAAAACTGGAGGGTGTGAAAACTGGGATTGACATGTAAAACAAGCTTGTTTAAAATTTAAATAAAAAATAAATAAATCACCCTCTCCCCCAATAAAGACAAATGAAACTCTTAAAACACAAAAAAGAGTTAAGCACTAGAATATGGAGGTCTTATTAACAATCACCTCCATAGAAACAAGCCCAACAGACCCCAGCTAGATGGAGAGTTTGAAAAGGACAAGGATTTTATGGAGACTGTTTAGCAGACTCCAAACCTGGACGTCTTGATTCCCTGAGATATTCTCTGAAGGGTGCAGACTGGCTCCACATTTTTCTTTACCTTGAATCCTTACCTCCTGTTAACGTAATACATTTGAAACTGAAAATCACTGATAGCTAAGAAGAAGACAAGTTTGCATGCCCATGCCAGCAAAGGAGATGCTTTCCCTCTCGATGAGAGCAGGCCTTCTCATTCATTTCTTCTTTCTGTTACAATCACACATAAATTGGGAAGGGGATTAGTCTTTTTGTGGCCTGGGTTGGCCAAGCTGTAAATGAATTCATTTTCTTTTATTAACTATGTTTTTTAATCAAAAAATAAAAATACAGGCAAACTATCTAGTGATATTAGAAGCTAAGTGCATAATAACAGCTTCTCAGCTTATTTTAAAATACAGCTCCCTGTGCACAAATATAGGGAAAATGGAGGCTTATATAACAATGTGATTTGCCTGGACAAATGGCTCAGTGTTTAAGAACTTGTATCCTTCTTCAAGATGACTTGAGTTCAGTTCCCAGCTTCCCTGTAATCTGACTGCTCACAACTGCCTCTAACTACACCTCCTGGGGGCATCTCATGTCTCTGGCTTCTTACAGCATCTGTATTCCTATGCATATAGTGCCATACAGATACACAAAAATGTTAATCTATCTCACAAAAAGAGATGTATTATTATAACCTGGTTTTAAATTAATATCTGTCTGTCTTTATCAGTTCTTTCAACCTTCCTAATGCTGTGAACCTTTAATACAGTTCCTCATAAAATGGTATGGAGATGCCAACCTTAAAATTATGTCAATGCTACTGTGGCTACTGTTATGAGCCATATTGGTAATAATCTGATATGATAACGATGTTGGTTGTCATAACACACAGGCTGGGAAAAACTGGTCTAGATTCTTATGTTCTATGCAACTGTGTATATCTTGCAATGCATGCATGAAGGGTAATCTAGGTAAAACATACATATATACATACAAATACACACACATAAGCACACTCATATACACACACACACACAGAGACATGCGCATGCATGTGTACAAACAATGATACTATAAACACAGAACTGATCCAGTTAGTAATTTCTAGAAGTTATACTGTGGAATGGTCATATTCTTTGTGTGTTGTATGACTTTAATGTTTTTTATTAGTAACTTTTAAAATGCTCTCCAACAAGGAACAAGTAAAATTCTGTGTGAACCCTTCCGATTTGGGGACTGCAGAAGCCCTTAGACTGACAGTATGAATGACCTGGAGCCCTCATCTCCTGGAAACTGTCTGGCTGCCTCTGCCCAGCTGAGCATTCTTTGAAGGCTCCTAGACTTTCTATTCTCTTTTTAAATGAAAAAGGCAACAAAAAAAAATGTCCTGTGGCTCATAAATAGTTGAAGAGGATAAAATACAGCTTAAATGTATAAACCTAAAATTTCACTTGAAGAAAGTATTTGATAAAAATATATAGTTGGTCTGTGTAGTGCTAAAGACACTGTCAAACCATTTCAGAGTGAGCATAGTTTTGAATACTAAATTATATGAAGGTTGTAGAAATAACAGTTTGTTCCACTTTCTTGTCTTCTTAAATCCCAGGTCAGGGTTTTCTACAAGGAACAAAAGTGTAGAGAAGTTCCCTGAAAATACTTGGATAAATCATGTATTAAGCTTACATTTTGTAGCCAAAATGAATGGAGAAATGACCTACTTACTCTCAGTTTGTTGATTACTTACTGTGTGCTTTGGTGTAGCATCTCCTGTATAGGTACCATGCTCATAAACAGAGAGAAGAGAATGAGCTGATGGATAGATAAATGAGTACTTTGCTTTATATACATTTTACAATTCATATTTAGGTGTGTAGAAACACATGCAATGTTATATATGCTTACGTAATGACTCATGTATGTATTTAATCCAAGACCTATTCTATAAACTCCCAGAAAGCCTCATCTTGAAGGTCATGGAGATGGCTCCATCTCTATAGTGGTTGCTATGGAAACACGAGACCATTAGGGTGGTTCCTGCCTTTGATTTCAGTGTCAGGGAGATGGAGACAGTGGGATGCCTGTGACTTTCTGCCCAGAAAGCTTAGCCAAATTAGTGAGTTCAAGCTTCACATGAAAATCCCATCTCAAAAATAAGATAGAGAGCAATAGAGGAAGAAATTCAACTTCAAATTCTAGCTTACATTTATGCTCACAGATGTCTGTGCATAACTACATACATCAAGCACATGTATTTATGTATACATAACATATAGAGTGTTTGGCATGCACTCACATTGTCTGAAGACGATACTTTAATTGAATTTGAATCACCTTGAAAAATGTTTACAGGAATAAAACAAAAGAAGAATGGATATGGGCAAAAAACAAAAACAAACAACAACAACAACAAAAACAACAACAACAACAATAACAACAACAAAACAATATCTCTTGGTCACTATATCCCCCACTCAGGGAATATCAACAATTTGCTTAGATTTTAGTTCACTTGTTCTTCATAATAATTTTATGGAGCAGCATTATTTCCATATTTATTTTTCATAAATAAGTAAACAAACACAAAAAACCTATATGAATGATCTACATGAAGATATATTTTAAAATTTGATGTAACAGACTCAAGTAAAGACCCGGTCAATAAAATCAGAACATATTTTGATGTCCCTAAGACACATTTATAAAGAACATAGTGGGGTAGTGTCAGCTTCCCATTACATCACCAGAGAAAATAGACAAGTGGATCCTTGGGCTAACTGGCCAGTCAATCTTGCTTACTTGATAAACTCCAAATGAGGTTAAGAGAACGTCTCTCAAAATTTGGTTAAGTAGTATCCTGAGAAACAACTCAAAAGGCTTCATTCTAGCTCCCCCACAATGCATGTATGGGCAACCCCACTCCATGAAAATGTACAGCCATGTACACACATACATCACTTTAAAACCAAATAATATGCAGTGCATTTTCACATATGTTACCAAGAATTTGAGCTTGTGTTTTTCCTTGATGTCATATGTGTTTCTCATATATCCCTCATAACCAGAACCTAAGTAAATAAGCACTGACCTGAATCCCCTCATGAACTGTTAGAGATATGTTACTCCAGAATTGTGGGCTTCCATGCAACCACCTTCTATGACAATATGATGTTATTGAATCAAGAAAAATTTTGTCTGGATCTCCTTACATCTTGCATTGTTGTTATTATCATTATTATATTAAATGGTGTCTTTCTATGCACCTCTGAAGAACAAGACACTGGTCCTTCTGGAAAAGTCTCAAATACAAATTTTATGAATATGGCAGCCAAATGGGTTAGTCACCCCATGAACACAGTCTGTAAAATTAACAGCTACCTTTATGGAAGAGAGGCTACAGCATAGATTTTCAAAGATTAATTTTATTTTTGGTTGTGTGTTTGTGTGTGAGCAAAGAGGGTAAGATGATATGTACACATCAGTATAGGAGGCCATGGAGGCCAGAGGAGCATCAAATCCTCTGGAGCCCAAATTAAAGGCAATTGTGAACCAGCCAAAGAGAGAACACAGTAAGAACAGTTAAGATTTCTCACATTCTAGCCAGGAAGTGGTGGCACACACCTTTAATCTCAGCACTTGGGAGGCAGAGGCAGTTAGATCTCTGTGAGTTTAGGGCCTGCCTGGTCTACAAAGCTACACAAAGAAACTTGTCTCCAAAAAAATTCTCAATTGCTGAGGATCATTCAGCCCTACATAAAGGTAATTAACAACACATCAAACACCCCAATTTCAACAATGTGAATTCACATATGCCTTGAAAGTACACATTGTTATAAAACTAGGAGACAAATAAACAAAAAGAAAACATCGTAAACTATTTAATTTTCTATTTAGCTTGGAGATTTTCTTTTAATGAGATACATATACAGAAAGAAATATGTCTTGTATTTGAGTTCTGTTTTGGTTGTTGTTGGTGGTGTTGACTGGGTTTCAGTACATTAGTGCAAATATACCTATCAAGGATAGTTGAGAAACAATTGTCAGCCTGTCCTCAGAGATGAAACCCAGAAAGGGAAATAACAATAGAACACATCAAGATGTCTCTAGGGAAGCACAATTTTCATTTTCTTCAACTTACTCTACTTAATTTGACAGTTGGGAACTTTTGTCTCATTTAGTTCTCATAACTCAGCAGTGTTCATAGCTCAGTGAGCTTAATTTTATTACAGATATTATCTAAATGCTTCTTAATCATGCAAGATCATGAGGACCAACCAGAGATAGGCTGTTATTTAACAGGGACACTTAAGCACATGAAAAGGACATGGTATTGATGGATACACTGATCAGACCTTCCTGCTGCAGCTTCACTCTGTTAGCATGTTGTTTTGGAGATCAGCAGGCCATGGTTCAACCCTCTTCTGATTATGTAGGAAAATCTCATCAATTGTATCTCATTATCACAATGTGTGTGATGATTTCCACAGGTCTGAAGTTGAGCTCAATTTGGTGTTAACATCACAGGAAAGGAGATGGTGATAAACAATGCAGGGGTGGAAATTTCTTTTTTAAGTGCAAAGAATCTCTAGAATCTTGTTTTCAAAAGGAAAAACTGGAGAGCTAAAGACACCAGTCTTTTCAGAGAGACACAGACAAACCTGTAGAGAAAGCCACTTGCATTTCATTGTTCTTAAAAGTTTACTGTTATTACCAGGTATGTTAGCACTTGTTTGCTCACAGAGGACAGGGAGGAGTTACAGACAATCATAAGCTTCTTTGGTGGATGCCAGAAGCTAATCCTAATCATCTCGAAGAGCGTCAAGCACTGGTTAATGTTGAGAATCTCTCCAGCTCCAGGAAAGCCACTTCAGGGTTAACAAGTTCTTATTTAACAATAGAAGAGATGTATGTCTGAGAAACATTTGGAAAATGTTTGCCTCCATTTCAGTGTCCCTACTTGCCAGCTAGTGTGCAACATAAAAGTAAAAAAAAATTAAATATTTGGAAAGTAGAAACATGTCTCCCATAGTATGGCATACTACTGAGTACTATCTGTTTAGTTGTCTAATATAGATCACTATTTTATTGAGTATACAGCCAAACAAATGTTAACAAACATTAAGTGTCCTTAATTAAAATAATAATTTCTAGGAGGCTTGCTGGTAACCAGTGTGATCATAGCACCTGAGTGGCTGCACAAGTTGATCTACAAATTCAAGGAGAGCCTTTACTACACAGTGAAATTTTGTTTCAAAAAAGTAATATTTAAATACACTATATACAATATAATGTGTATTTTCCTCATTTTTCTAAGTAAAAACATAAAACAATCTCTTAATAACTTTACTGTTAGATGTGACTTATAATCACATTATAGTTTTTTTCTGACAAACAAAACTGACGGTTTTTTGTAGCTATACTCTAAAGCCACAGGAAGCATGTTGTCATAACTGGACGTCTGCATATGATAACTGGACCTTTCTGTTCTCTTTTGTGGTAATTAAACACATTTAAGCATGCCAGTAAAGGTATTTCTATTACTGCTTTATTAATAGCCATTTGATTTCTTGTGCCTAGGTTTCTTCTCTTCCTTCATATATATATATATATATATATATGCATTTACACACACACACACACACACACACACACACATACACACACTATATATACACACATACACATAAATATATATAATCCTTTGCTTTCTGTTTCTCCATATATATCTCTCTGTCTGCCTCTCTATGTGAGTGTGTGTGTGTGTGTGTGTGTGTGTGTGTGTGTGTGCGTGTGTGTGTGTGTACATGTTTGTGTTTGAGTATATTGGCTCAATAATTTAGAGCATATACAGCTCTTCTAGAACTTAGTTCTCATTAGATTTCAGATTCATAATTGAAACTCAAGAGTGACCATCATGGTGTGTATCAGTTCAAGCCATAGCCTTTGGTGACTTTAAATATTTGGTCATTATGCATAGATGATAGATTCTCTTTAATATGTGTGATACGCCACCTACCCAATTGTCTAATCAATGTTCAGAAGAACAAGAAGTTCTACTGACAAAAGGCTGTGTACAGTTTAGTAATACCAATATCACCATGCTCTAACAAAACTTTAACTAGGAAAAATGTTAACTTCAGCGCTCTTGGCCAGTTGACACTCAGAAGAGCTCACTCAGCAAAACTCATGAGTTTGGCTTTGGAGAGCAGAGCAACACAATCACAGGGCCAAGAGGAAGCCTGGTACTACATTAAACTAGCAGGTGGAGAAAAAAAAGGACAGCAAAGGTCAAGGAAACATCCTTCACTGTGTTTGAGAGAGTCAGCCAGGTGCTTGCCGCACCAAATCCAGTAGATCCTGTGTGACAAATTCCACAGAATGAGGCCATAACTTCAAAAGAAGTAGATGTCCTGGAACTGGCTGTGGAACTCTTGGCCAGAGAAAAGCATTGAGCCATAGTTCTCATGGCAATCTCTGCTTCTATTCTCATATTAATGTCCCTGAAACCCCATGTTGACATTTCAAACAAAAGATACAAATGAGAAACCATCCCCTGAGATGAACTCACTGACCATGACCCCATCTCCAGGAAAACCAGCGCTTTTCAGTTCATTTACGTCATTCACACAAGTACACATAGTATTGACAAAAACTTTCCCAACAATAAAACTTCATATGGCTGTACATGTGTAATGAGAGTAGGTTTAAACATTTGGTAAAGAAAGTTTTTTGATAAGAAAAAAATCAAAATAGTTCAATATTTCAAAGATTCACAAGAACTAGGCAACAAATGTTAAACAATAACTGACCATAAAACATTATTCACCTGATCTTAGAAAATTGGCGGTTAGTTGTGGTTAGCCTTGAATGATTTTCTGATTTATTGTTAGCTTTGAATAAGTTGCTCTAACAATGATGATGTCTTTTTTTCTATCTGGATTTGCTTCAATGAACACAATCTTTGAGAAGCTATTCTTTATCCTGGATAAAAAGCCTTGCTTAAAAGCTGCAAAATACACTCAGATTCAAACTCAAACTGCATCTGTGTTTGTTTCTGTTTGTCACTACCACCGAATCCTTACCCACCTAGTTTTCGAGAACCCTCGTCCCAGGGACCCCCATACCCTGCTGGGGTGGTTCGTGGCAGGTGCTGTCCCTGGCAGAGAACTGTGGGCCGATACTGTGGATAGCACTCTGGGTTATTTTCACTAAGGCTGCCTGGCTTAACGTTTGGATAAGGTTTCTGCATCTTCTCTCCTACTGGGAATGGATGTGTGAAGCTGGAGCTGTGTTTTTCCTCAGCCTACTTCTCATTGCCTTTCCCATCTGCTATGTATTTTTCACCTAGCCTATCATTGCCTTTCAAAGTTGAAATTCTCATGTTCCTTGTTTTTGGTTAGTCCAACTCTTCTTTACTGGGGCACAGTGGAGGAAGTTTTTAAACTGGTCTCTCACCCACAAACCTTTGGGGAAGTATGTAATAGGTATCTTTCCTAATGTTTCTCTTTACATTTTCATATGAGTGTCATGTATGTGTGCATGCATATGTATAATGTATGCGTTCATAAAGTATTGTGAATATGATGTATGTGTATTGTTTTGTATGTATGTGCTGCATGTATGTGCAGGCAGGCATGTGTGTGTGTGTGTGTGTGTGTGTGTGTGTGTGTGTGTGTGTGTGGTGATACATTCTAGTGGATGTTCCAGTGTTTTCCTCCATACTTGTCTCACCAGACACAGCAAGATGCTGAATAACTTCCTCTTTCATTCTGCCTTGCTTTCTTGACACAGAGTTTCTCGAGGAATGAGAAACTCATCATTTTGCCTAGGCTAGCCAGTCCTGAAGGGATTCCCCCTGATTCTGCCTCCCTGACACTGGAGTTACAGGCACACAGCTATGCCCTGTTCTCTTGTGTACCAGGGAAGGGACTGACTCATGCTCATTCTACTCACTAAACTGCCTCTGGAGCTGCAATTTCTTCTCCAAATCCCTAACAATCTTAATCTCTGGTTCCTATTCTTCTTTCACCGCAGAACTATATCAAGTTTTGAAAGAGGGATTGATTCACTTCCTTTGCAAGTGAACAAAAATTACTACTGATCTCCTTTTCGAAAATTTGGGCCTTTCAAGTTGAAAGTGTCAAATTCCTTTAGCCCATGTCTACTTTCAAAAAAAAAAATATTTTCTCTTAGCATTTTCTATGACCCCTAGTTTCTAGAGACTAAAGGCAAGGGAAAAGATAAAGGAAAGATACAGTGATTGGAAAACTCCCTAAAATACCTGCTTAGAAAAATGTTGACAGAATGGGCGAGGAAAGACAGAGTAAAATGTTGTATTGTGGTTTACCCAAAGTCAAGCATTTTCTCCATGAGGCAGAGAACGGCTCCTGAGACACTGGAAGTAAATACACTTTATGTGTCTAGAAAGCTGAAACTTCATTCACCAGGTCCATCCACAGGGTTATAGAACCAGTGAACGCCTGCTTGGGAGAAGACACAGCCTAGTTTCAGAAGATTCTCCAACTTGTTTGTGTGCCTGCAGGTTATGTAGCATGTCCAAGTGAGGTGGGATTTTAAGCAATGAAGCTGCCTCTGAGTTCTCCCTTATTGAAGAACCCCCTACCTATATGCATATATTTAGCTGGTAGAGACACCTACTGTCAAGTTTGGAGACCTGGGTTCTATCTTCGGGACTTACATGGTGGAAGGAACGAATAGACTCTTATGGTTGTCCTCTGACCTCTACATTTGCATTGTGGTATACCAATAGACCACACAAACACACACACACACACACACACACACACACACACACACACACACACACACGCACACGCACACACACATACACACACAAATTTAACATATACATAAATTAAAATAATGATTTATATTACTTATAAATGCTATCTTTTATCACTATTTTCCATTCTGAATGTGTTGTATATGCACACACATGTTCTGGTGTTTGTGCCCATTTTTCTTTTTACACGAATAGAGGCAGCCAGGGAAGGATACATGACTCAGTAGGTTCAAGAATGATAAATAATGGAAAGCAACCATTCTTCAGGCACTAGCTCCTGTCAATCTATTTACATTTTGTAAAGATCAACTGCATGTCAGCATGTAAGCTTGGGCTAAGCTTCTGGTGCCTTTTCTTTCATATGGTTTGAGATGTAGTAGATAAAATGTTAATCTAGTCATTATACTACTGTATTAGTAACTACTTTTAAAACTAGTGCTCCTCATGACCTCACCTTCTTGTAACTCTTTGAGCTAAAATGTGGTCTATTTTCAATTCTTTTCATTTTAATATTTGACAGTTCTATACATGTATATGATGAAAATTTTTCATTCCCCATCCCAGTTCTCCCTTCCCCCTCCTACCCAGTGATACAATTTCTACTGTTAAATATTCTATTTTATTCTTCTTTCATCTTTCTCCTTCTAGAGTCTGAGTTCCTTCCTTTTTTCTTTCCTTTCTTTGTGCCCTTCTTTTCTTCCTACCCCCACCACTTTCTCCACTCCCTCTCCTTTCAGCAGAGCTTCTCTCTGTAGCCATCTCTCACCCAACACTTACCATCTTTCTACCTCTGCCCTAAAGAGCTGGGGTAATCCTCATGAAAACACCATACCTAGATACAATTTTCTTTCTTCCTAATGAATTTAAAAATATTTACATACAACTATGATAAAAAATAAAGAGATTTGAATGTCCCCTTGTGAAAGAATTGTTTGAACTATCACTGTGTGGTGCCAATAAAACTGCCTTGAATCAAGGATGGAGTCAGCAATTGGCTGATTAGGATTAGCCATAGAGTTATCAGAGGACTGAGGAAGTTGGATAATGAGAGACAGGATGAGAGAAGGCTCTGAGGTAGATTTCCAGGACTGATAGAGCAGAAAAATGTGTAAAATGGGGTCAGCTGATTACCCCTACACTGTTCCTTGAATTTATGAGGTTTTAATCTCAAATTCTGATTCCTGAGGTTTTTTTTTTATTAATACTAGCACAATTTAGGGTACATTACATCCCCTGATTGTTACTTCAATGCAATTGTCTTGAGAAACCTTATTTCCAATTTGACGGTACTGCAATGGTGTAGCTAATATTCATGACATCTGTAGCACTCAAAGGCTCTTTTTGGACAAGTTCAAGCCAGAACAATCCCAACCTGCATGGGGGAGATGGGCATAAATTCCCCTAAGGCACAGTTAGTAAATTATACCTGATTCGACACTGATAGTTTTCCTTAAAAATGCTGCCACCAGTAAATTGATTACACCTAAATGGAAGGCCACACATCCCAGCATGTATAAACAGCACAAACTGGAATTGATGGATGGCAGGGAGAAGGGCAAAAAGTTGGTTAGGCAGGGAAGGGATGGAACTGGGAGAAATTGTGGAAAAGGTGAATATAGTCAAATCCATTGGACAAAATTTTCAAAAATTTTCTATACATTGATTGGTCTAGTTTTGTAATAACAGATCATGATTTTGCCAAGAAGTCTAATGATTTTTACCTAGCCAGATATATTAGACTTTCTCCTGCTGTTTTTCTTCATGACACATTAATATTTTGTTTTACATACTTATAGCATTCAATTTAATTTCTCATTACAATTTTCTTACACATTATCTACATTCACTTTGAGGTTTGTTTGTTTGTTTGTTTTTAAACATTTGAAACATGTTGTAGTTTGCCTTAGACTCTTTGTACCCATAATGCTCCAGCACCATTTATTTCAAATATTCTATCTTTTGAGTTGTATTTGTGAGTTTGTCAAAAAAAGTCAAAACACTAAAATTAATGGCTAATTTTTGTTTACGTTCTCTGTTTGGTTTAGAGACAGAGTTTTGTTTATTTTTGGGTGGTCCTGAACTCACTGTATAGTCAAATGAAAGTGACACTGCACTTCTGATTCTCCTGTCTCCTGAGTACTGCTCACACTACTATGCTAGGTTTATGCGACAAAACCCAGAGATCTCTGCTTGATAGGCGGGGACTCTACAAACTGAGTTACAGCCCCAGATACTCCTTTTAACTCTTCTGTTTCATCTTTGATCTGTTTCTTTCCTTACAGTGTTACTCCAGCCTAACGGAATTTGTCACCCAGCAATAGGCAACAGGATTTCTTCCTTTACATTAGATTCATGGGATGACTGCAGTGTTTATGAATGATAGTTTGCTATGAGTAGTTTTTCCCGCTGGATTAGTTCCAAGCTGCACCAGCCCCAAATAACACACAGAGATGCTGTATTAGATATATCTATAGTTTGTTACTAGCATTACCTATTGGCTATCTCTGTCTTAAATATTAACCCATTTCTCTTAATCTAAGTATTTCCACGTGGTCTCATCTTTCCTGGAAGAGGGCTGGGACCTCTGTTCTCTCAAGTCTCTACACGTTGACTCCTCACTATGGCACCATTTGGTTAAGAGTAGGTTTTCCCTGCCAGTCTGGCCACCACTGTCTGGTTACAAAAAATATTTGCAGTGGATTTGAAATCTAAATGTGCCTGGCAATAAGATAATAAAATCTTACATGTAAACAGAAGAATATCCATACTGTTATGAGCTAACAGATTTTTCTTAAAATATTAACCATGAGGCAAGAAAATGAAGGCTTTACCATTAATAAAAATTAAGAATATACCATTAAATGATAATAATACTGTTAATAATGAAGCCACTGATTAACAAGAGTCCTGAAATTATTGAACTATTAATACATATATTTTCATGAGTATGGAAAAAGTGTCTCTCAAATAATCTCCCAGAAATTTATATATTTTCTATAATCTAGAAAGAGTTTGAAAGTGAAGTTGAAAATGAATAAAAGTTGAGAATACTATTATATCAAATTCCAGGAAATAAAATAGGTAAAATTGGAAAATCCCCAATGTGTTGAGTCATGAAAGAGACATCAGGAAAAGGCTGTCAGCCACAGAGAAAAGGCCAGTGGCCATCACAGGCAGCAGTGAAAACACTTGTAGAGTATGCATTGTTTAAACCCACTTGGAAAACAGTTTGCAGGACCTTCACTGCCTAGGAATTTCACCTTACATATATCTGTATTCTACACAAGTGTCAACAGAAATGAGTTCAAGTGTTAGTCAATGTGGCAGCTCTATTCATCACTTCTGTATTAGGTTGTTTTCTGCTGCTAGACCAAGACACTTGATGCTAAAGAATGTACAAGATAAGATGTTTATTTGGAAAGTTTATTATATTGTCTGTTAAGTCCAGAAGAATGGTGTCAGCCTCTGGTAAAGAGCCATATGCAGAAGAGAGACTTATGTCAGCCAACACAAAAATAAAAATAAGATGACTTATTCCAACTTAACAGGAATCAGTCTATACCTGTCAAAGCATCTCTGTATCCTGTGAATGGCTACTCATAACCCCATTACTATCCATGAGTCTCCATCTCTCTTGTAATCCACCATCTCTCAGAATCTTCACAGGGACAGAATGTCTACCACATGCCCATTGGTTAGCACTGGTGTAAATTCACAACAGCACTCTGAACTTGGAATTATCTAAGTATGTATGGACACCAGAATGCAATAAGAAACTGCTGTATAATACAGCTATTTCTAGATAAGTATTACTTTTTTTAAAACATGTAAATCTCACCAACTTGGCTTAGGAAAAGCAGAAAGAAATAAAAAGATTGCAACTGAATGATTCTATTTATACAAAACTGAAGACAATAAAATTATTATCTATGCATAGGAGTCAAGATTGTAGTGAAATCTAGTGAGGGACAAAAGCTGTTTGTAAGAAAATATTGTTATTCTTCTATTTCTGGATGTATATGCTCTATGTAAGATGTACTTCTTTAATTGTCTTGAAAATAATTTTATTATCTGTACTCTACATAGTTCTAACAATATTCACTTCCATATTCTTTCATTTTATTTATGTACATATATATGTCAATCTTTTTATATGTCTAAATAATTATATAACAATTATATCTTTATGGTTTATGAATTTGTGAAGGAAAAAGAACACATCGTATTATTATAAGGAAGTATGATACATTGTAGATGAATGTCACATCATGAAAAATATTGTTGAAATATAATTTAAAATAATTATAGTAATTATGTGTATATAATAAACTAATATGTGTAGAGTTATTATATTATATACCCATATGTATATGTATAATATTTAAAATGATATTACATTTTAATTAATCTGTGTTGTGTGTGTGTGTGTGTGTGTGTTTGTGTTTGTGTGTGAGAGAGAGAGAATGCATGGTTGCCACCACAGTGTTTATGTGGAGGTCAGGAAAGAGTTTGATGTGTCCCACTCAGGTCATTAAGCTTTTCAGCAAGCCCCTTCACCTGCTAAGTTATCTGGATATGTGTGTATGTTTGCATGAGTGTGTGTGTGTGTGTGTGTGTGTAAGTTTATCTAGAAAAATTTTATTTGTAAATTTATAAATGAATGTGTATTTATTTGTGCATAATTCTACTGTCTTTCCTATTTCCAGACAGTTTTTTTTTTTTTTGGTCACAATTTCCCCCCATTTCTTCTTGAAGCTGTTGGGTGCTTTATTTTTCCAAAGGTTGTACCTTCATCTTTCCTAGTGGTTTAGTTCACCTGTATCTGAGCTAATTATGACATCTCTAACTTTTCTTCCTTCTTTAGCTTTTCGTTTACATATACCTTCATTTACTTAAATTCTGAGTTCTATTGTATGTTACTGGGCTCTTCAGGTTTTCCTATTTAAGGCCATTTAGCGTTGGACTTTCCAGTGTAGTACTTCCGATGTGGGTCAACTTTCTTCCTTACTTTCTTTTCTTCTATCATAAGCTGTTTATGGAGTTCTCACACACTCCTCTGTTTGTTCCCATGGGAATTAGAGATTTCTGTGTCTAGCAACATCCAGTGTGTCTGTTAGAGTAAATACCATCTGGCACATTTATTTTTCAGCCCAATTCTACCACTTCTCCTGGAATTATGAACTGCAGTGTACTGAATACTGTTTGGAACGATATTGGTATCATGGTTTGGTTTTGGATTTTTAGATTTTGTACTTCCTACCAGTTGCTCCTCCTTACTTTCTCTTCCAAGCCTGGAAGTAGCATTCTCTCACTTTGCCTCTGGTCCTCGTGGAAACTCTATTTTGTCATAGAGGCTGTTCTATCTTAATGCCTTCCAAGGGTCCACAGATGGTACTTGGTGCCACCTCTCAGATACATTGAGTTATGTCCCACTCCATGGGTCTCTTTCCTATTATATGGTTCTTGGAATCTGAGTCCTGCACAGCACTTCTGTCCGTCTATGCTCCAGTGATCCGTCCTGGAGAATTCAGGTCATTTCCTTATCCATTTATAAACCAAAGCTTGCAACTTCCTATCTCCCAGTTTTTGTGCTAAGCATGGATTATATGCAGTCTATGTTGTGTACTTCTGACAGATACATCCTAAATGGAATTCAATATTTGGATTTATGCATCTGATTTTACCTCACAGTGTCTTGTGGTGAGATTTCCTGTTTCTGTTGACAAGAGACCTCCTCTTCTTACATGAGTTTGGACCTCTCCTCCTGTTACTTTTATCTACCATTCTCTTCTTTATATAGGTATGCTAGTGTTGAATGTATATTTCATAGAAGTTTTCATATCTTCTTGGTGAAGTGACCTCTTAATGGTCACATAATTACACTTGTTTCTACATTTTAACTGTGTGTGTGTGTGTGTGTGTGTGTGTGTGTGTGTGTATGTATGTATGTATGTATGTATGTATGTATGCATACACCCGTGTACAGGTCCACACATGTTTATGTGCATGTGGAGGTTACATGTGTATGCCAAGTTATTTTCCCCTGTAATTGTCCACATTAATTTTTGAAACTAGATCCTGAGAAGTGAATCTGGAGCTCACTAATATAGACCTGTAGCTGGGCCCCAGAGATCCACCCTTCCCACTGCTGTAGCACTGGGATTTCAGACAGGCACTCTATGCTCTACATTTCATGTGGGGACTGGGAATCCAAGTGTCTCATGCTCAAATGGGAAGGGCTCTACCAGATGAACAACGTCTCCAGCTCTTTAAAGGCCCCTTATTACTCAATGTTTAGAAATGATAAAAACTCTTTGTATTGTTCCTATCTGTAGACCTACAGGTCAAAACCAAGAAAGTACCCACCATATTAAGCTACTTGTGATTGTCAGATCTAATTGTCTGCCTGTTGCAACCTAAAAATCACCTGACAAGAGAGTTATAGTGAAGTGTTTTCTACATTGGGTTGGCCTGTGAGCATGTCTGGGGTGGGGGTTGTCTTAATGACTCAACTGATGTAGTAAGTCCAGCTTAGTGCTGGTGTCACTATTCCCTAAACAACATAATTAAAAAGAGGTGGAGCTGATCACAAAGGAGCATGGACTTTCACGTCTTTCTGGTTTTGACTGATATGATGGAACTAGCTCTTCTATGTGCCTGCCTTAACTTCCTCTCCATGAAGGATTATGACCTGAAATTGTAAGATGAATAAAACACCTCTCTCCTAAGTTACCTTTCTCAAGTTATTTTATGACAGCAAGAGAAATGAAACTAGAACATCACTAAAGAACATGGTTATTACTTAGCTTTTTACACTGGCGACTCAAGAAGACTGAGGAATTTACCAAAAGTACTCAAGTAATGTGGGGCAGTGTTAGTATCGGAACCCATCCTGCTTACTCTCAAATCCTTGATCTAAACAAGTGCATTCCTCTCTGGTTAATGGGAAGGAAAGCCTCAGATTTTAAGAATTCTATTAATGTGAAGTGAGGCTTATCTTAATTTGCCAGAAGCAGAATTTGTTTGTATTTCTTTTGATGTTATTGTCTGCAAATCCATCCTTCTCAATTTTAAAGGCGCCTCTTTTTACCTGAGAAGCACTCTTCCAAAGCAAAAAGTAATTGAAACTCCCTTCCACTCTCAGTTGTTTCCAATGTTTAATCTACAGAATAAAGCCAATAACACTAATGCATTTTAAAGGAAGAATGGGAGAATTTTTAAAAATGTGTTTATACTCTTATAATTGGAAAGCTCTTGTAAATAAAATGTGGCCATATGAATGAAAAATAACAATAATTATTGTAATTGCTTTGGAACATTAGGATTTCAGAATATGATTTGATAAGCACCTCTTCGCTTTCCAAGTGCACAGTCATGGTTGACTAGCTAATTTTATTTTTTCAGGTTGCATGTTAATAACCAACCAGAGGAGTAGAGAACAAGAAATTTATTATAGTATGCATATTGCCTGAAGAAGCTCTTTCTGATCTATCAGGACTTACTAAGATGAATTTCTATTTCCATGGTCACCTCTATCTTGCCTTTGTGATGCTAGCCCTAAATATTATTGAAAGTTTAAATGATAAACTTTATGAAACCTATTTTTATGTGTGCTTTGAAGATATAATTCATGTATACCACAAATTTTAAACATGTCTATGTTCAATTCTTTTTGTATATCTCTCCAAGGACCTTCCATATTCCCTTCCCACATTCGTATCAATCAATACTGCCAGTTTGTGCATGAGTGTTAGGCCATGTGCTTTAGCATAGGAAGTCTACTGGGGCCACATTCTTATAGAAAAATAAGTCTCCCCCCAGGGTCCATCAGTGGTCCTTTGCTGAAGATGAGATTTCAAGAGTTTATTCTATCCATGTTGGAGATTTAACTGGCTGTATCTGGTGCATGTCTTGTGAAAGCAACCATAGTCTCTATGAGTTCAAGTACCCAGTGGCTCTATCATACATAGGAAAAAGAAGTCCTCTCCCACCTCTGGCTCTTGCAATCATTCTGTCCTCCATTCTGGAATGTTCCCAGACCCTTAAGGGGCAGGAGTAGGATATCAATGCTCCATTTTAGGGCTTAGTATTTCACATGCATGTATTGTCTTCATTTCAACTAGTTACCAATCTTTACATTAACTTATGTGTAACCTCTTGACATTGAGATATGAATGTTGTAATCTGTAAAGTATACAGTATTCTCTCTGTTTCTGGAAATGTGCTGTGAATTCTTTGACAACAGCAACCATCCACTTGACACAGTCTAGAATCACTGGAGATGGGTCTCTGAGAAAATCCCCTTGAGGGTTACCTTTATCTTGTTAATTGATATGGGAAGACTTACCTAATTTTTGGCAGGACAAGGACTGTATAAATAGAGTGAGCTAAGTACTTACATGCATGCATTAGTTCATTGCTCTGATCTTGACTGTGAATAAGATGGAATTAGCCTCTGCATGTTCCTGTTGTCTTGAGATCCCTGCATTAAGGAACTGTCACATAGAACTGTGTCAAAAGAGCTCCTGTCCCCTTTAGGTTGCTTTTGTCAACCTATGTACTTGAGATGCAGATAAGTATTATTCAATAATAACACTTTGTTAAAATTACATTAAATGACTTCTACCATATTTTTATGGTAGTGACATGTTTAATATAACTTTGTGATCAAAGTGATGATCTTAAAACATTCCTGTGCAAACATAGAAATGCTAAATATTACACTTACATTTTCAATTCCATATATCTTGGGGTGGAAAGAAGTCTAGGTCAAGAGAATACTCAGCTTCCAAACTAATCTCTGGGAATAAACTGGGGGATTACTAGAACTAATGAGTTAATACAGAGAATAGACTTCTGCCTTTGGTTCATAAAAGTTGAGGACCACAAGAAGCTGAAGTGCCAGGGGAAATTTGAACAGAAAAATTAAGACAGAACTAATTGGTTTAGTAGAACTATAGAAAAATATTTCCTACATTGGGGAGGTGGTGAGCAGTAAGACATTTGCTTAAGAAATAATTTTTAGGCTGGTGAAATAACAGTAATGTGCTGTTTGTTCAGTGCAAGAGCAAGAACCCTAGTTCCTTCTGCAAAGCTGACTTATAAAATAATTATGCTTATTGAATGAGAATACCTGAACACAAAAGTTTTAATTTAAAATAGTGATTATCAGCAAAAAATAATAGGAGAGGGTTTTCCATTCATCTCGACTAATCTCAGTGGGGTGTGTATTTTGTGTGACACATTTACTCTTTTTTAGTGTGTTAGATTTTTTAGACAGTATTTCTCTGTCTTCCTTGGAGCCTGTCCTGGAACTAGCTCTGTAGACCAAGCTAGCCTTGAGTTCACAGAGATCCACCTGCCTCTGCCTCCTGAGTTCTGTGATTAAAGTCATGGGCCACCACTGTCCAGCTAGTGACATATTTACTCATGTCCTGTCACTAGAGGTTACAAAGTCAGTGCTGAACAGGAATGGGATTGTATAACTCTGTGGAGACTCTGTAACACATCAAAGACTATAGAAAACTATTAACTAAGTCAGAGTAAGTTGACGATAAAACAAAGCATACAATAAAATCTGCTGGACACCTGGATAGACCTGAGGAACCCAGAAAGTTCAGCTTGGAATGGAAAACCACCTGTGTGCCTATGATATAAACAGAGTAAGCAAAACTGGGAAAACCATTGTGAGCTACGGATTATGTTCCCATGCAGGAAGTTGGACTACCTTAAATTATACAAACCCTGGGTTGGGGAGATGGCACAGCAAAAGTGCAAAGATCCAAGTCTGATACACAGAATCCATGAAAGAAAAAAAAAAACCAGACCTGGTGATGTTTGTTTATCATTTCATCACTGAGAGGGTGGAGACCAGCAGACTCCTGGGCCCGGGGGCTCACTGGTTAGCAATTACAACCTACTCAGTGAGAAAATCTATATTAAAAAAAAAAATTCTTTTCTTAAATAAAGCCAGATAACCACTTGGCACTGTAGCACACATCTCTAGTGAGAGCATTGAAAATTCTCAGACAGGAGAATCATGAATTTGAGGCCAGCCTGAGCTCCCCAGAAAGACCCTACCTCATAAGAACAAATCAAGAAAGAGACAGGATCATCATCGTCATCAACAACAACAACAAACAAATACCAGATAATTTACATGAAAATTCATTCTCCATTTGAGGTTATACATTTTCCCTCAAACTTTTGTGTAATGTTGAGTTTATAAACTTTCCAAAAAAAATATTTTTATAAAGAATCCTTAAAGTTGGTGATTCAGGAAGTATTATGTTCTACATACTTATATTTCCACAGAGAGTCTTTATTGTTTATTCTAATTTCATTCTATCACTATTGTAAACCACCCTGACAAAGAACAACGTATGCTGGAAAAGATTACTTTAGCTTACAAGTTCATGTTAAAATCCAGTGGAGTAGAGAAGTCAAGGAAGCAAGAACATAAGAAGATAGTAAAATCATATCAGAACCAAGAACACAGAGAGCTAAATGGGTGCTTGGTGTCAGTATTCAGCTTGTCACATCCATTCTTACACACTTCAGGACCAAACTTAGGGAATGGTGACACCCACAGAGGGATTAGTATGACTATATCAACTATTGTAGCCAAGACAATCCTCCACTAATCACTAAGAGGTAGTGTAGCATGTATGTTTCCGCCAGCCCGCCAGTCTGGGCCCACAGCCGCGCCAGCCACAAATAACACTCAGAGACTCTGTATTTGATACAATCCTGTTAGCCAGTTACCATTATTGTTAATGGGCTAGCTCTGCCTTAATTATTAACCCATTTCTACTTATCTAAGTATTTCCACGTGGTCATCTTATCGGGGAGCTGCGCGGCAGGCTCTGCTCCTTCCCGGGGCTACATCTTGACCCTACCTACTACTTCCTCTTCCTCCTCCTGGGCGCCTAGCCCTGCCTATCTTGTTTCCTATTGGCCACAGGGCTTTATTAACCAGTATGAGAAATATATATACAGAATAACATCTCCCATCATCTCCTCTTTTCTGTCTAAAGTAAAAGAAGGGGTTTAACCTTAACATAGCAAAATATACCATACAACAGTTATCAAATAAGAATCATAGTAAACAATATTTAGTTCATTAACATTTTGTAAGATTTAAAGAAAATATCATCTATCCTATCTTTGTGAGTCTAAAGTCCTATATGTAATTTATCTTTAATCCTAACTAAGGAAAACTATAACCATAACTATCTGTCTTCAACTCCTTCAAAGACCACAGAAGGATAATATATAAACTCCAGAAATGACAGAGACAACTCACTGCCTGGTCAGTCACCCGAAGTTCTTCTGTAATGTTCCATCTTCAGCCTATAGGCCATAGTGTGTCTCCAGACTCCTCAACAAGGCAGGAAACTTTTCTCTGTGTCCTGTAGACTATCTGGCTGTCTGGCAGCCTCTTCCATGAAGCAGGAATCCTGTAGCAATGTCCATCTTGAATCAGCAGTAACCTTTTTGTGGGTCCTGCATGTCCAGTTTCTAAAACATAAAGTCAAACAGTCCAGAAGAGCAGTACCTTGCCCAAATGGCTAGTCTTGCCATATTAGAAGCAAACTCCATAATGTGTTTCTTCGATGTTCATCTTCCTTTCTTCTGTAGGTGGTGTTACCAGGAGCAGTTGTGCCTCACTGTCAAGAAAAACCCTAAACCATTTTAAATGCCATATTCTGTAGGTCTTTGAAAGGCTTGAAGAATGCCTATCCATCTCAAATACATCTCTATATATCTACAAATCCAAATTAACTTAACTCCCATAGGTAACTCTCTATAATCTGTACTAAATTATTACATTACATTTTCTAATGAGCTATATAAACACAATACCTAAACAAGAGGAGAAATATACATATCACAAAATTGACCTTAAATTGTATCAATAAAAGAAAATCCATTCCAAAGCAAAGTACTCATATCTATACCTTAATTCCCTTTTTTACCTTTACAAGGATTGCTTGTGTCATTAACCATTTATAACCAAGCCTATATAAATGAAAACAAACATTTATAAACAATATTTGGGAATTTGGGCGTCGTTCTTTCCAAACTACTTCCTGCTGGTAGAGGGCGCTGTCATGGGGGTCCAAAGAAGACGCAGAAATCTTGGCAGTAGTCTGCAAGGCTTTGTCTCAACTGCTTTGAATGTTGGATCACCTGGGGAGTTGTTTCAGGGGGTCTGGCTTGATCAAACCACATAAGTCTGGAAAGAATCCATAGCCTTCCATTTTCTGTGGAAATAAAAATAGAAATCCTTTTCCCCAGTAACTTGTCCTTAGGCTTGAATTTTGGAGTCAAAGCATTTTTAAAATATATAAATTGAATTAATCTAGCAGCATTTCTTTTATTAGTAGTTGTTTTCTCAGCAATCAAATAATTTAAAGACAACAGAAGCACGTATAGTATCCAAAATTTCTCTGTGTTTTCCATCTTTACGTGGCTTTTTTATTAATCTATTTCTTCTACTTCTATTTTTACATATTTTGAGACAGGGTTTCTCTGTGTAACTTTTATCTGTCCTGGAATTCACTGCATACCAGGTTTACTTTGAAATCACAGAGATCTGCTTGCCTCTGTCTGCCGAGTGCTGGGATTAATGGCGTGTGCCATTACATCCATCCATTTAATTCCTTTTTTCTTTTTAAACCATTGTATCCCATTTCTTTTTCTCTCCCAAGCCAGCGTATTTTTTTAAAACACAGTGTAAACCTTCATTGCAGCTCTCCTACATACCAATGAATTGTTAGCAGAGCTCTTTAAAAGCCAGGCGGCTTTTTGCCACTTATGCTAATTTTGGAAACTTCCCTTAAAGGAGCCGCGCAAATCTCTGTCTACAGCAAAACAAATCCAATCAAGAAAATGCTGCTACCAAGAAGTCTCTGTTCCCTTGTTTCTAAAAACTATTTTTTAAGCTTTTGTTAAGTTTTAAATGAAAGTTCTCAATCCCGCTTCTGACACCATTATGTTACAGTAGGTTACTCCCCGCCGGCCTCCCGGATCTGCTGCCATGGTCCTGCAACCACGTGTGCCCCAAATAACACTCAGAGACTCTGTATTTGATACAATCCTGTTGGCCAGCCACCATCATTGTTTATGGGCCAGCTCTGTCCCAATTATTAACCCATTTTTACTTATCTAAGTATTTCCACGTGGTCGTCTTATCGGGGAGCCGCGCGGCAGGCTTCCTGCTTCTTCCCTGGGCTACATGTCGACCCTCCTACTCACTTCCTCCTCCTCCTAGTCTCCTAGCCCCACCTATCTTGTTTCCTATTGGCCACAGAGCTTTATTAACCAGTATGAGAAATATATATACAGAATAACATCTCCCATCAAGGTAGCATTAATGTTGGCTTTTCTTGTATGGTCATAAGGAGAGAAGGCTTTTAATGGACTAAACTCGGGATGAAAACTTTTTAGATTGAGAAAACCTGAGATGGCTCATTTGGAAAAGTGTTTGCTAATTCAAGAACAAATTCCTGAATTCAAACACAACCCACATAAAAGACCCAGGTTTGGTGGTTAATACTTGCAATTCCAGTACTTGACAGACAGAGACACATGCATCTCTGGGGTTTTCTAGTCCCAGTTATCACCTATTTGGAAAACCACAGGTCAGTGAGATGCCCTGTTTAAAAAGCATAAAGTAGTTTGTGCCTGAGAAAGAACACCCAAGGTTATCCTCTGGCCTCCACACACATGTATACATGGACTGGTGTGCTACCACATCTCAATATAGGTGTAGTTGCCTTTGTGAGCAATGGGGTCTTTTTTCTCTGCCCCACTCCTCTTAGCTCTTGTATTTTGTAGCCCAGTTCAAGGCCTCTCCAAACCCTAGTTGCCACTGTCCTTGCAAGTGTTCATCAGCATTCATCACAGTCCTGGCCACTAGGCCTTGACCACTCATTTCTTTGTGTAAGAGAAGAAATGAGTAAGTGTCTCCCATTCTTTTATTAATATTAACTGTAGCACAATAGAATAAGGTCAATTCATGCACCTACTAATTGGCCCAAGAAGATTCAACATTTCTTACTTGGGGACCCTCAGTTAGGCAGGAAAGTTCATATTTCAGCAGGACTATAATCAATATATCACCTATATTAGCTCCCTGTCCACACACGAGGGTTCATTATTAAGCAGACTCTGCAGTGCTCACTGAATATTGCACTCTGAAATGTGTGACTAGTGCCTGGGAGCAATTTTCAAGCTGTCTTCTGGGAACCAGAGTACACTTAAAAGGATTTAAGAGTAGAAATTTTTCACTTAGGAAAATCCATTTGAGTCATTCACACATTAAGGAAATGGGAGAAATGTTTCTGTACCAACTTCACCCACATTTGATGGGGGAATCCTCCACTAAAACATAGGCATCATTAGCTATTACTGTTGCTATGGAGAGTAAATGCTCTCCTGCCCTCTGGAAATATGGAATCGTATAATGCATTCTGTCCCCTGTTGATCATATCCACATTTGAGAGCAAGGTCCTTCCAATCAATAATAGCATCATGGAGTATTTTGTGGGTGCCAGTATTTTGTAAGAAATTCTAACCTGCCTGTTATGACATATCTGGGGATGAAGGAGGAACTTTCCCTCACACTAGTATACTTAAGCACTTAAAGAAACCATTATAATTCACAGAAATTATGTGATGCTTCAATGTTTTTATTAGCATATTGCAATTCTGTTCAATAATGGATTTTATGTTATTTTTCTCACAAGCATCTAGTGTATTTCGATCATTTTCACTCCCTTATTCTCCCTGCTCCTCCCAATCTGCTTATTCTTTCCTCTTCCCAGATGACCCAACCACTTTTTTTCAATTCTTTTCCTCCAACACAATGAGTTTTGGTCAGATTTCTTACAGAGGCATATGGAAGAATTTGTTTACAAGATCAATGTAGTGATACCTTGTTCATACTCTAACAAATAAAGCTTGTCTGAAGATCAGAGGATGGATAATAGCCATTAGCTAACCATAGAGATCTGGAGTTCTGTAAAGACAGACAGTTAAGTGATAAGACTGGGCAGAGAGAGAAAGTAGTAAGACAGGAGGAGACAGGAGCTCAGCTTGTTTTAGGCGGGGAAGTAAGGCTGTGGTGGCTCCTTTGTCTGTCTGACTTCCAGACCTCCATGGTTAACTAATGGTTAGCTCCACTCTCTGGTCTTCAAGCAAGATTTATTTGTTAGAGTATTAATTACAAATCATTGGCACTTTACCAATAGCAACACTAAAGGGGAAAATATGTTCCCCTCCTTTCCAATCACTAACTGTCGATAATCTCACAGAGGGTAGAATCAAAGCATAGATTTGAATATAAGACATCTCAGCCTTAAGCCCACATTCCAATCTTTGAGTGGTACCACCAAGAAAATAACATCAATAGGTACTATGTTTTGTGTTTTCTGTGACAAAATCCTGTGATTTTTTATGTAAATGTTAATACATTATTGAGAGGTCAGGTATTGTAAAATTGGATGTAGCTAATGGGCAACATGCCTCAGAGCATGTGGAGTGCTATACTTAGTAACCAGGCCTGAAAAAGTCACAGACTTCTTAAGGTGAGAAGTTCTATGAGCATGATGGAACTAGCTACAAAGGGCTTTGAGCAATACATGTTTATAGGAAAAAATAGGTGTGATGGGGAAGAAAAGAGGGAAGAAAAAGGAAGAGCCAGTGTATTATAAGTATTTGCTTTTACATTTACATCTTAATTATTGTCATTGTTATTTATATTTATATTCATACTCTGATGTAATTTAGTCCCTGAAAATATCAAATTGTTGCTCTATGGCTAAAAGATTTACTCAAGCTTCAAGGACGCTCAATTATTGAATATTAGTTTCTGCTGAGTAAATGTCTTCAGTACTTTTCCTCTTATTCCATTCTTAACATCATTGTTTCCTTAATTGCTTCTCTATCAAATATATGTATGTGGTTCTTTCATAGTATAAAACACATGTGATGTATAAAACATAAATTTTATATTATATGAATGCGTATTTGAGAAATCGTTCTTAGATCAGGAGATATGTAAGTTGTCAAATAGGCCATCAACTGCAGGATGCTTGCCTGGTACAGATAAGAACTATGTAGGAAGCCTGGCACCACTTAAAAGAATACATAAAAACTGTAAAAATAAATACTTCTAACTTAAGAAACAAAATGCCATCACAAAACTGTGCTATATAAAAAGAAAATGGAAAAGGGGAAAGGAAGGTGAACATGTGGATCTGTGGTTGGAACTGTAGCTCTGTGGGCTGTGAGAAGTCAAGTCATTAAAATACAGTCAAGGAGACCATGAAAAAATTAATGGAAAATTTCAAACAGACCTCTAAATAAAGCCTCTAACACTGTCAGGTACCTAGGAAGCACACTTCTTCAAAGGAAATTATATTTTTCCTCCCCTTCTTCTGCAGAGTTCCCTGAACTCCTGGGGAAGGGACCTGATGAAGACTTAAAGATAGACTTTATATAGAATGGGATGTGGTTGCATCCTGCCTATCTGCTGAAAGAGAAAACCTCTCTGTTGATGACTGGACTAGGCACTGAGAATATAGCAGAATATCATTAAGAATAATTTCATTGATTTTTTTTTCAAGTTGTGTTTGGTTCTATCCTACGTCTGTGACTCTGGGGTATCCAGTCTCTGCTTCCATTCATGAAGTGTAGGACATGGAATCCCTTTAGTGGCATGGGTCACAAGTTAAAGCCAGTCGCACAAGTTCTATGTCACCATTGCCCCAGCACATCTTATGTGTAAGACAGATTGTGGGTCAAAGATTTCGTGACTGGGTTAGTGTCCAAGTTTCTCTTTTCATGGTCTGCAGAGTACCTTCTCGCTAAGAGAACAGGGACCACAGAATCAAACAAGTAGGGCTCATATGGACCACAGATACTGAAACAACAAGTATGGGACCTACATGGGTATGTAGCAGGTCCTGTGCAAATATATTATGGGTGTTAGCTTGGTGTTTGTGTGGGACTCCTAACAGTGGCAGGGGTTCTATCTCCAATTCTTTTGAATGCTCTTGGGACTCTTTTCCTCCTATTGGTTTGCCTTGTCAAGCCTTGATATGAGGACTTTTGTCTTATCTTAATGTATCTTGTTTTTTTCTATGTGTTCGTTGTCTCTTGGAGGTCTTCTCTGTTCTGAAGATGAAATGGATATGAGGATAGGGGAGGTGGTGTGTAGTTGGGAGGAGTGGAGTGAGGGGAAACTGTGGTCAGAATGTATGGGATGACAGAAGAATCTATCTTTAATTAAAACAAAAAGAGGAATGATGGCCTTGTAGAGTTCAGAGATCTCTGTAAACCAAAGAAGGCAAGTCAAGCACAGAGAACATCACACGAAGCTGCATGAAGAGTTGCTCATTTTCCTGTCTGTAAAATTTAAAGACACTACCCCAGGAAGGAGAAGATAACTTAGTCACTAAAGTGTTAGCCATGCAATCATGAGATCCTGAGTTCAGATTCCCAGAACTCATGTCAAAAGACAGGCATGGTATACCAGTGTTTGTAATCTTAGGACTGGGAAATCAGAGATAATGGGACCATTAGAAATCTCTCAAAACCTAATCTATGAACTCCAGACTCAGGAAGAGATCCTGGAAGAGACCCCAGTAGGAGACATTATGTTCAGAGACTAATTGAGAAAGAAACAGAAAATATCTACCTCTGGTCTCCCTACACATGTGTACACACATGCATATACATATAAACCATTGACACCCATGGCTAAGAAACAGAAGTTTATGCAATATTAATTTCACCCAAGAAGTTATTTTAAGCACTGCTATTTTGAAGGCTAAATAGAGATTTGAAACTCATTTAGATAAATTTAACCTGTATTAGCCAGAAGAACTCAACAGCACTTTAAAAAAAAATAGCATTTTTTTATTAGTTCTTTGTGGATTTTGTACAGTGTGTTCTGTTTACATTAATGCCTCCCACAGCTCCTCCCAGATCTACCCCAATTTTGTGCTTTCCCTCTCTCTCTCTCTCTCTTCCACAATTTTGTGTTCTCTCTCTCTCTCTCTCTCTCTCTCTCTCTCTCTCTCTCTCTCTCTCTCTCTCTCCACCTATCAAGTCCAGTTATTTTGGATGACTAATCTTGAGTTTGAGCCTACTTTGCAGTATAGTCAGCTGCAAAGAAAACTACTGTCCCTCACCCAGCAGATATCAAATACCAATATCTTCTCAGCTAGGGCTGGACCTTTATGTCCCCTTCCCCTACCTGCTAAGATTTCTTTTATCTTGAACTTGTACAGGTCTTGTGTATTCTGTCACAGTCGCTGAGAGTTCATATATGTAAGTACTACAGATAACATTGTTTCCTTGACATCATCCCCCACCTCTGGCTCCTGCAATCTTTTTGTCTCTTCATTTATAAAAATACTGAACCTTGAGGAGAAGGGTGAAAGATAGACATCCCATTTAGACTGAGAACTCTAGGACCTCATATTCTCTGAATAGTGAAAATCTGTGGATCTCTGTGTTGTTATCTATTGCAAGAAGCTTCTCTGATGGGGGTTGAAAATGCAGTGAATAATGAGTATTGCAATGAGTCAGTCATTTTAATGCTATAATAAAAATATAAATAATAAATTTAGTAAAATAATAGTGATTGCTCTCCCTGAAGGCCTATGACTTAGGTAATCATAGGTTTTTGGCCTAGCTGAGTGTGCCAGGTATGGATCCCACCTCGTAGAATGGGTTTTTAATCTACTCTGGAAGTGGTTGGATAACCTTATAACATTTGTCAGCAGTACTTTTAAGTAAAAATCCCATTAAGCAGTTGAACATACGTTTCCTTTGAAGAATATAATTATGGGAGTGAAATCTAAAACATAGCTACTTATTATAAATGTGCATAAAATCAGTTTAAACTCTATGGTCAAGCTGAATTCCCTACTCCCCTGATCCCTGCAGAGCAAATTATAGCAAATATACAATAGGTTCCTCAGCAATCACCCTATTACAAGGTTTTTCAAGAATCATTTCAGCCCCAAAACTTGAATAGTGAAATTAGGAGTAACTTTAAAAATTATTGTGATCAGATCTGGAATCAACCACGAAATGTGTGTCTGGCTGATTTCACAAGGGCATTTCTGGAAAAGATTAATTTAGGGAGAAGCTTTCCATGGTCCAAGACAAAAGCAATTTCTTTTGCTTACCCATCTTCTCTTCCTTCCCTTCCCTTCCCTTCCTTCCCTTCCTTCCCTTCCCTTCCCTTCCCTTCCCTTCTCTTCTCTTCTCTGTGTTTCTGTTTTGTTGCTGCTGCTGCTTCCACTACCATCCTTCACTAATGACAGAGTCCAGCTTATTTAGCCTCTCTATGTAGACTGTAAACCAGCCATACTCAAGGAACTTTCTAGGACATAGTACCAGACTGGACAACACATTTATTGAACTGTCAGCCTCTCCAGCTTTTAGACAGTCATTGTTGAGTTACCCAGCTCGTATCATGTAAGTCAAGCTACCCTAATGAATCAGTTTTTGTAATATACTTTTGTTTTGTCAATTCTGTTCCATTACAATCTTGAAAAATACAGTATCTTATGAAGAGAGTAGCATGTACAATTCCCATGTAAATATCTCACACATGTTTAAATGTATGTGAAGCACCAAGGTCAATAAAAAGGTTGCTGGAAGCCCAGACCTTTCCTCTTTTTGTCTCCATATTAACATTCCAAGTTGTGTACCACAGACATTTTTAATTCATGATGTGACCCCTAACTCTGATCTGTTCCTAAATTTGAGATTAACAAAACTATGCAGTAGCCATTCTTTATGTTGCTTTTTTTCACAATACTGCCAAAGTAAAAGCCAGGGGGATTCTGGCTGTCCTTAAATATATATTGAGTTCATTAATAGCATTGGCTATATGAGACAGTCTCTGAAACAACTACTGTTAGCATTAATATATGCTGGGCATAATATCTAGAATAACCTCATAATATACTATTTTTCAATGATTATTTTTGTGTATTTGTATATGAACATATGTCACCCATGTCTAGATGCCCAGAGAGTTGTTCAAATCCCCAAAAGCTAGAGTTACAGGTTGTTGGGAGATGTTCAACTTATGTCCAGGGATCCATAACCTGAGTTTCTTGAAATAGCACCAAACACGCTAAACATTATAATATCTTTGCAGCTGCTTGTGTATTACTTTCATAGCACAATACCTCATCGTGTACATGCCATGATATATATTATCTACTCCACTATTGCTATTTGTGCTCTTTCCAACTTTGAGTAATTATGCAGAAAGTTTATAGAGGCATTTTTAATAAATGCATATTTGAGTTTATAGACAATCCATATATTTTGAGAATAAGCAGAGGATAAAATTAGCTCATGCTTGAGCTGAGGATGTGTCTCATTTGGGACATGCTTGTCTAGCATTCAGAAAGCTCTGGGTTCAAATGCTAGAATCTCTTAAACCCAGCATCTTAGCTAATGGTTATAATCTTAGCACTTAGGAAGTAAAGTTAGGATGAGAAGCTCAAGGTCACTCTTGTCTATGTGATGGGATAAGGCCAGTCTAAGATATGAGACCATGCCTCAACAATGTGCTAAGCTTTAGTGTAGAATGTGTACAATACTCAAAAGCACACATAATCATCAGAAGAAACTGGGATCATCATTTAGTAAGCTTGTTACCTTAGTTGATATTTCAATAATATAGGTATATAACACAAAATACAATCATTAATAAATGTTGGGATAGGACCAGCAAATGGCTCAGCAGGTTAAAATGGTTCCCACATAGTTGTGAGTTTGATGCCAGAACCCACAGTGAAATCAAGTATGGATGCCCAAAAATTGTCCTCTGGCCTCCACACACATTATAGCATGTGTGTGCTTACACTCAAACATACACTGCAATACACATAAAAACATATATATTAATATGGACTTCAATTAAAATTTAGAAAGAAATGTGTTCAGCAGGCACCTACTTTAAATCTTTTAAGTTTTATTAATTTGAAATTACATAGAAACAGTGGAGAACCAGATCATACTGTGGCAGGTCATCTCATCAGTGACCTGCATAAAATTGAGCTGAAATAATTTCATTTTAAGCCACTGTTTTTGACCTTTCCAAAGGAAGAGTTGGGTTTAATCAAAAATCTGCGTTTCACTTTGATCAAGGAGCACACCACACCAACTCAACTATTTCCATACAAATGAACTATTTTCTGTATGATAGGATTAATAATGAGCAGAATTGCATTTCCATACATGGATGGGGGAATTCACACCAAGGACCTTTGATCAATACATTTCAAGGGTCTGACAATCTGATGGGTAGAGTAAATATTAGTCTGTGATTATCTTCATCAAGCAAAACCCTCTAGAGTTCAGAAGGTACAGGTAGAAATATATCCACTAGAGAAGTCACTGCTCTTGTGAGTTAAAGCAGATGATAGTGTAGGACAAATTCATTATAAATTAAAGGAAAGAATAAAAGAAAATTATGTCTTAGATAAATTTACATATATATGGAATTATGAATCAAAAGCAGTTCTCCCATTTATTAGCTGTAGACATTTAGATTAAAAAATAACCCTTAGTTTTCTTTATCTGTTTACCTGTTTGTGTATAGTGTGTGTGTGTGTGAGTATGTGCATACGTGCATGTATACACACTGATGTTTGTGACTGTGGGCATGTGTGTAAAGTGACACATAGTGCTGAAGTCACAGGCCAACCTCAAGTGTCAATCCTCATCTTCCACTTTTCTTGAGGCAATATCTTTTGTTGCTTTTTAACTCTCTATGGCAAGTCCTTGGACTTGCAGGAATTTCCTTGCTTCCATTTCCCATCTCTATGTAACATCACTAGAACTAAAGATTGAAAATAGTTAATATACTACACATCTCTCAGGCTTAGCTTTCAGATCTGAAAAAACATGGTATCTACAATATTTTTTTTGAAAATGCAGATTTTAAATTTGGTAGGGTAAGTACTGTATAAAAATAACACATAAATATGTGCACGCATATGTTAAAGATGTGTGGTACAGTGTGTGTGTGTGTGTGTGTGTGTGTGTGTGTGTGTGTATGTGTGAATGAAGATGTGACTTTGCACATATAACTACGGATTATTTGGAGGACAGAAAAGGGCATTGGATCAATTCCCTGGAGCTAGCGATATGATACTGGTAACTGAACTTATGTCTTCTGAGAGCAGTAAGTTATCTCTCCAGCATGAACACAATATATTCTTGACCACTGCTGATGTTGATGAAGGTGATTTTTGTTTTATAAAGCTTTCCTCTTTGTTATTTTCTTTGAGCATCAATAAGACTATGTGCAGAATAAAGATTGCCTACTATCACCCCGTGCACAAGATCCCTGCCTCTACTTGGTCATGATTCCATGAGGGCAACAAGCAGGGTAAGATTCTCGTTCCTGTTAATTTGTGTCATTTTATTACCTGGGCTTTCTTCTGGCAAAATCATATTTACATGCTTGGACATGCATTCATGCCTTACTAATCATTTCTCTTCTATCAGTAGACAGGGGCGCATATGGAAGTTCTTTTCAGGTCATTCTTTCTAGTTTTCTGCTCAGCAAATGAGGATTTTTGTAGCTGCTGCTATTGCACATATTAACATTATCTCACTGTATTAGATATAAATTAAAAAATAATATTTTAAACCAGATAATTGGGAGGAGAATATTTACATTGTACTTAAAATTTTTCAGTTGTTTAACATGAAAAAAAGAATGGAGGAAGGGGGAGGAAGGGAGGGAGAGAGGGAAAGAGGGAGGGAGGTAAAGGAAGGAGAGAGGGAGAGAGGGAGGAGGAAAGCCAGATAATTGGTTGTGGAATATTTACATTGAAGAATGGAGGGAGGGAGGAGGGGAGGGAAGGAAAGCAGGAGGAAGGGAGGGAGGGGAGAAGGAAGGAAGGGAAGAAGAAAGGGAAAGAGGGTAGGAGGGAAGGTAAGCAGGGGTTTAGGTTTCAGCCAAAGGTCACTTGCTAATTCCTATATTCTGGGGTTGTAATAGGCATAGCATCATAATGCAACATATGTGGAGCAAAGCTGTTCAGTTTATGACAGTAGGGAAGCAAAAGCAAACACAAGTTCTATCATCTCTGTTGAGGATACACTATTAGGAGGTGTGGCTTTGTTGTAATAGGTGTGGGGCAGTCTTTCAGCTATCTATTGCTCAAGCTTTGATCAGTGTGACAGAGTATACATCTTCTTTCCTAGATATCAATATGTAGCAGTTCCTTCTCCAGCACTATATTTTCTCCAGCCCACATTTTCCTGTAAGCTGCCATGATCACGACCACTATGATAATGGACTAAACATCTGAAACTATAAGCTTCCACTTAAATTAAAGATTTCCTTTATAAGAGATGCCTTGGTCATAGTGACGTTTCACAGCAATAATACCCTAACTAAGACAAGTACAATTCTCCATATAGATTTCAAATAATAATCATTACAGAATATCTGACCCAGAACTTGTTAGACTGTGTTTTACATGGTGTTGTTGCCTAAGTAGCAAAGGAATATTGGGTAGAGTATAAATGTACTCTCCTCTCTATCTCAGAACAAACACCAAGTGTGTTTCAGATACGAATTCTCCCTATTCTAGTCTCATTACATAATACTGTGCATTTTATGTTTTGGAGAGTGCCTTCTGGGGTACAGCCTCTAATTAGCAGAATTTCACAGTGATTGCTTCAAGGACTTTTTTTCTTGGTCTTATTATTAAATTATAAGTTTATTACCATTGATGTTTTTGAAATTCATCTGCCAGATAATCTATTATAATACTTTTCAAGTTTATATTGTGTCCCAAAGAGATGCTAAAAAGAAATTGGTTTTGATTTCCAAAGAAATTGAGTTTCAACTTGAGGAAACAGTGGCTTCGAAAGGTTCTCTGTCTGTGAATTAGGTCCTTAAAAATCTATGAATCCACCTTCCCTAGAGATCTGTCATAAATGACTAAGTATGCTTAGAAAGATCTTGATAAATCTAACTATCTGGAACAAAGAGAGAGAACTCAACTTTCGAGAAAGTTTATATTCAACTATTTCTCCAAGGAACAGGACAACTTTAGAGGGTAGTTGAAAACCTGGGCTAATGGTACTGTGAAAGGCAACACAGGAACGTTTCTCTCAGAAAATATTACAAGCCTCTTTAAAGATGTTCAGCTGGTCATGTATGACCTATGGTGCTTCCCGTACCCTTAGAGGAGAAACTATTCTAGAAGGGTTGCCTCACTGGCAAGAAGGAACACTGCCCAAAAATTGAGCACCAGCAATAGTCCAACAAACATGAGAAGCCTTGACTTTTCTTTTTATTTCCTTCTTTTTTTATTAATAATATAATTTAAAAATTTTACATGTGGATCCCAGTTTCCTCTCCCTTCCTCCTTCCAACCCTTCCTCCCTCCCTCCCTCCCTCCTTCCTTTCGTCCCTCCCTCTTACCCTCTTTACCCTGTGACATGCACTGGCCACCCTCCCCTCCCATCCTCCACCCCCATTCCATTTGTAGGGCTATGCTATCCAGGTTGGGTCATATAAATCTGTCAAGTCATTTGAAGTAGGGAATAGGAGTTCTCTCTTGTCTCTAGGTTAAGGGGGTACCCCTCCATGGGGAATGTGTCCACAAGGTTTTTTTGTGCACCAGGAATAGATCCTGTTTCTACTGACTGAGGTCCCCCAGACTGCTCAGTCCTTCTAGCTGAGACCCATATTCAGGGGTTCTGAGTCAGTCCCATGCTGAGTTCCCAGCTACCAGTCTGTGGCATTAGCTCCTCCTTGTTCAGGTCAGCTGTCTTTGTGAGTTTCTGCAACCTGGTCTTGTCTCCTCTCTTTGCATCTGGTTTCTTGTTCGACTCAGTGTTTGGTTATGGGTGTTTGCTTCTGTTTCCAACAGGTGCTAGATAAGGGCTCCAGGATGGTGGATAATTTAGTTGATGATCTCACTATCAGGGAAGGGCACTTATGGTAGCCTTTCCATGGTTGCTCAAATTGTTAGTTGGAGTTGATCTTGTAGATCTCTAGACCTTTCTTTAGGTTCAGTTTTCTCTTCAAACCAATAATGAAGCCTTGACTTTTCAATGATGTATAAATTGTCTTCAAAGCAGTGTATGAAAAGTTATTAATATTTGTATTCAATTTATGATACTCTGAATAATTGTATTAAAGCTTGTAAGATACTTATAGGTTTTTTGTTGATTAGAAGAAATGTTTTATAGATCATTATGTTTTATTTTTTCAGAAATGTGACGGTTTTACTAACATAAAAATTATTTCTATAAGTATTCTAGAATTTCATATATCATACTGACCCCCCAACTCCTCCCAGACTGGTTTAAACATGTCCCACTTCCAACCTCAACTTCACAGTCTTCTAAGTGTATGTTGCTCATACGTACATGAATGAGTATAGGTCTATCCACTGGAGCTTGAATAATCAAACTGAGGTCACTTCTATAAAGAAAACTGACTGTCCTTACCTAAGAAGCCTTCAACTGCCAAATTTCCACAGCCAGAGGTAGAGCTTCATGAGCTACTTCCCATCTATGTGGGAATCCTGACTGGCTTGCTCTTGTACAGCACCGACTCAGACAACCACAACCTCTGTGAGTCAGTGAGTACAATGATCCTGTTGTATTAAAAAGACACTGCTTTCTGGTATTTCTGCCTAACTTCTGGCTCTTCATCCCAATGTTCTCTGTTCCTAGAGATAAGGGATTGTGATATAAATGACCAATTTATAACTGAAAATGTGTAGTCACGTATTCTCTGTACTTTGATCAGCTGTGAATACCATGAAGGTGATTTGATTTTATATAATATACATAATGTTTCCAATGCTGTGTGTCAAAAGTTACTAAGACTTGGATCCATATCATGATACTCACAAGCCATGGCTTTAATCCTGCAATATTTGCATTCCTTATCTCTAAGTAGCAATACATTTTAGAGACTAGTGAAAGCATTGCGTCCTATAAATGTATGATGTGAGTTATATTGGAGTGTCTCTACTAAAGTTACTTCTGTCTTTCCATTTCACATTCTCCTAGGGTGAGTAGTGCGCTGGAAAGACAAGTAGCAAAATTTGTGGAAAAACTACTTGGAGTGAGCTTTTGATGCTGAGTTTCCATGAGTCTGTAATCTCAGGAGAGTAAAAGGAAGGACACAAGATCACAAATTGATCACGTTGAGTCTGCACAAAGATGGTTGAGTGGTTAACATAGACAGCTGTTTTTCATGTGTTCCCATGACCAATGTTGGGTGGCTCACAACAACCTATATCTCTAGCTTACAGGGATTTGTCACACTCTTATGGTATCTGCAGCATGCATTATTCACTCAAACATACTCACAAGTACATAGAGAAATGCACACATGTATAAATACATATGATAAAATTAACCATTGTCAAGGCTTACAAGCCATCTGGTTACATTGCCTAGAGAGGAGACATGTTAGTACTTGGTTCTATTGCAGTTTTCCCATACAGGATCTGAGAAACCACTGTGACCAGGACAAGTCCACTGGAATCAGGAAGAATGTGGAAAAGAAATCTTCTACTACTTGTGAATGGTTTCATTTGCTGTATTAGTTCCCATGCCCAACTGGATCCCTTTCATTTTTAGAATGTCTCCATAAAGTCAGAAATTGAAGCTATAGCGTAAAAATGACACTTCATATTTGGTGTGCCAATGAGAAAAAATCAGACAGTTCCTGGGTCTAAAGTAATGAAGCCTCTGGTTTCTTGATTGATCTTATACCAGGGTATACATGGAAAACAGAAGGTAGATATGCTTAGAAGAGCACACAAAATATCTTCATATGAATTCCATTAGAAAATAAGAGCAAGGTTATAAGTCAGGGGTGAGAATTAGGGAGATCATGCTTAATATCTGAGAAAGGCAAAATATTAAAACCACTACTTATGCTGAAATGTACCACATTTTGGAATGGAAACATGATGTTCTAATTTGCAAAGTTCACAGTGATGATCTCAAATATTGATTCCCAAGAATGCAAAATTGTTATGGTTTTAAAACCAAGTTCATGATTTTTCCTTTGAACATATTCCTAGAACATCATGGATGCAGAAAGACTACAGTTAAACAGTTGTATATTTCTGGGTGAAATGTGACTAAAAATACAAGAGCTTCAGCGATGCTCAAAGACTCCAGTGCCTATGCAGCAGATGCAAGAGTATAAATGGAGCCTGTGAGTAGATCCCAGTGTAGGTAGATTCCATCAAGCTTACCTGTTTCCAAAGCTATATATAAGTACTCCAAGGCAAATGATATGTGTTAATCAGCTGTATGTACCTTTCTTCAGGGTATCAACAATATAAAAACTCATAAAATATGAATATTTACTTGGATAGATCTCACCCTAAAAAGGAGGCCTGACAGGATTGTACTTAAGAGAAACAGATTCTTTTACAGAAGAGCCATGTTTTCTTCCCAGAATCCATATGATCTAGGACATCTAATGCTTTCCTTTGACCTCTGCAGACACCAGGCAAACACATGGTATACACACATAGATACAGGGAAAACACTCATATATAATAGACCAAAACATGTCTTTTGGCTGTTTCTGGCCTGCCTTCTGGTGCCCTGCTTGGAGCATTCTTAAAAAGTAGGACTGAGGACTGCATGCAGGAGGGGTTGGCCTAGAGGACCGGACTACCTGGAATCTGCCAGCATCCTGGTCCCACCTCCAACCACGGGAAGGGGTAAGTATGAGCCTGTTTCCAGGCCTGCCTTCCAGTGACCTGCTCAAAGCATCCTGATGGCTGAGACCTGAGGACTGCATGTGGGGGAATCTAGCATAGGACAGGCCCATCTGGAGTCTGCCAGTGTCCTGGTCCAGCCTCCATCCACAGGAGGAGTCCTGCCACTACCCTCTGGAGTAAGAGAGCCATAGGAGTATTGGAATTGCTTGCACCCACCTGAAGAGAACCTTGATCTTGTGCCAACCAGGAGAGAGAGAGAGAGAGAGAGAGAGAGAGAGAGAGAGAGAGAGAGAGAGAGAAAGAGAGAGATCCTACCAGTATGCAATGGAAGAGATGGGTAGAGGACAGTATAAAAAATACACTCAACAACAGAAAGATCAAAATAATGCCACCAGAGTCTAGGGACTCCATACCAGCAAGACCTGAACATCCCAATACAGATGAAGCAGAAGAGAACTACCCTAAAAATAACTTTATTACAATGATAGAGACCCTCAAAGAGGTAATGAGAAAATCACTTAAAAGAATAGAAGAAAAAATTCAAGAAATGGAGGAAAAGACAAACCAAAAATTCCAAGAAACAATTCAAACAATGCAAGGTTTGAAAGCTGAAATAGAAATAATAATAATAATAATAATAATAATAATAATAATAATAATAATAAACCACACACAGTCTGAGGGAATGTTGGAATTTAACTACAGATGCAAGCATAACAAACTGAGCACAAGAGATGGAAGAGAGAATCTCAGGCACTAGGAGAAATAGATTAGTTGACCAAAGAAATTCTTAACTCCAACAAATTCCTGACACAAAATATCCAGGAAATATGAGACACCGTCAATAGGCTAAACCTAAGAATAATAGGTATAGAAGAAGGTGAAGAAACTCAACTCAAAGGTGCAGAAAATATATTTAACAAAAGTAAGTCTTTTTAGTATGCAAAAGTCTAGTTTGGAGTGTGTGGTATCATGTTTTCTCAAGCAGTAACAAGCACCATTGACAAAAGAAACCTAGAAAAGAAAGATTTTATTGGGCTTACATTTGCAGGTCTCAGTATACCATTGGGAGAATTCAGGGCAGAAACCTAAGACAGGAACTTAAGTCAGTAACTATGAAGGAAAACCACGTACTTCCTTTCTTTCATTTTTTCTTTCTTCTCTTTCTTTCCTTCTTTCTCTCTCTCTCTCTCTCTCTCTCTCTCTCTCTCTCTCTCTCTCTCTCTCTCTCTTGGTTTTGTGATACTGGGTTTCTCTGTATTGCTTTGGAGCCTTGAAGCCTGCCCTGTCCTGGAACTTGCTCTGTAGACCAGGCTGGTCTGGAACTCACAGAGATCTTTCTGCCTCTGCCTTCCAAGTACTGGGATTAAAGATGTACACTACAAAAGCCCAGCTTTGCTAGTTCTCTTATACCCCCCTGGGCCACATACTCTTAGAGTGGACTATACATTCATGAGTTAAATAAAAAGCAAGGCAATTCTCACAGACAAGTGTATGTGTCAATCTGATGTGGGGAAGCTATCAATGGAGATTTCTCAGGTAACACAAGGTTCTGTCAAATTGAATATTATAGCTAACTAAGCAGAGGGTAAAAACAATCAATTATGGTAATATTCCTGTCACTGTACTAGTACAAGTAGGGAAATGCTGAAATAAAGAGAGATCAGAAACACGACTCAGACACATCAATTGAAAAAGAAACTTCAGAATTATGAGCTAAGTACACTCCCCAAAACTCTCACAAAATAATCCGGGCAGGGTGGTATTTACCTGTAACTCCAGTGTTACAATGGAATAAACAAGAAAATGGCTTGGGCTTCCCAGCCTACCAGCTAATCAATGTCTCTGAGTTCCAGCCAAAACGAGACCCTCTCCTCAAGGCCAAGGTAGAGAGCTCCAGGAAAATGTCACCTGAAATATACCTTCATTATACAGGCATATGCACACAAGAATTTATACACATGCCAAAACACACATACAAGGAAAGCAATTAAAAATTCTTATGTTTCTACTAGAGTGAGAATTATAACACAGATGTAATAAGCAGAAATGAGGGGAACAATCACAGAACCCAAACCATGAATCAGTTCAAGTGAGGATATAAGTAAGGATAGACACAATATATCTTGTTTATACTTTGTTTAGTCAGCTTCACACAATCAAGAGTCACCTAGGAAGAAGAAATCTTATTGCCTTTATCAGAATGGCCTATAGGCAAGCATGTAGGTCATTTTATTGATTAATGATTGCTGTGGGAGAGAAAATCCCAACACAGATGCTGTCATCCCAGGACACATGTGGTCCTGGGTGATAAAAGGAAATTGAGCAAACCTTGATGAGCAAGCCAACAAAGGAATTCCCCTTTTCCCTCTGCTTCAGTCCCTACCTCTAGGATTCTGCCATGGATTTCTGCCCTAGATTAAACTATAAGCTGAAAGAACCCTTTCCTACTCAAATAGATTTACAAAACATTTAGAAATCATTAGGAAGCAAATACATTATTTATTTTTGATTTCTTAACATGTTTGATGAGATGAGCTGATATATAAAATGATGAGGTAGACTTTGTAAAAATAGAATAAATTTATTTGAAGATTTTGAACAACATATTCAAAAACTGACATTTTCTTACAGATTATGAAGTGTTAGATGAAATTTAAATACTTCAATACTACAAAACAGTAACACTTCTCAGAGAATGGAGGAGTGAGGGATGAAATTGTTCATTTTGTACACATACATAAATTCTCGAGGATTGAAAAAATTAAAACAATGTTTTAAGAGCACTAATACAACATGAGTAGACTTAATGGCCATGAATCTAAGTAAAATGAGGAATAAATTAAAATTGTGTAGTTTTACTTACAGGTGGGCTCTTAAGCATAGTACAGGTATATAGGGGAAGAGGAAAAGAGTCTGTTTATCAGTGTGTGTATGCCAGGAGGGTAGGACTAGGGCTATAAGATTAAAAGATGCAAAGTAGCTCATAGGATGATCAGACATACTTCCCCCAAAGTATGAGCAACCATGTAACATACTTTACATGATACCTTATGTCACATCCATGACCATTTTTTTCTCTACATGTATCTCATATCATCATATCACATACCTTAAGGACATACATTAAAATTGCTCTGAAGGAATAACTAATGATATTGCTAACAAACCTTGAATGCACATTTCATACTTTAATTATTCACAATGCTTCCTTTGGTTCAATTCACTCAATTCTTTCAGCAAAGACACCACCTGAACTAGTGTTATGGTCTAAAAGTTGTAATGATTTCCTGATAAACAATCAGTGGGGCAAATGAGAGATGTAGAAATAATTGCTTAGAAAGAGAAAAGCAAGGGTTATAAAGAAAGCATCCTTCCAGCTTGGTAAACAGAAGTTAAGATTCTTTCTAACAATGTTAGGCCTGATGTAGTTGTCTGTGATGATTCTCATCCTGCTTTCATTGAGTTGAACTTGATACATTTTAAGCCACAAATTATGCATTCTAGTTGTCTCCCCTGCTGCACTGAAGCAGGTGACAACATAAATATGCCAGACTCATGTGATCACATCTTCAGACAGAAATAATGTAGTTATTTATTATAGTCTATATCAACTGTCATCGTGATTAAATCCAGAATCACATGGGGATGGGTATCTGGACATGCCTGTGGGGGTTATCTGTGTAGGTTAGTTAAGATGGTAGACTTGCCTAGTGTGGGTGGCAAAATTTCCCAGGCTTGAGTCCTGGACAGTACATAAAGGATTGAGATGGGCATGTGCTTTTCTTGTTATATAATCTTTCACTATGGATTCTGTCTAACCAGCTATTTTAAACTCCTGACACCTGACCCTCTTTTTTTCCTATAGACAATACCCTTAAATTAGGAAACAAACTGAGCAGTTCCTTTAAGTTATGTTTATCATGATATTTTATTACTGTAATGGGGAAAACAACTAAAACACATAATTACAGTAATTCTTTTGACTATTAACTTCAAAGGCCGTAATTAGAAAATTGTAATTTTATTTTCCCTTTGAGAAAATAAGAAATATTTGATGTTATTGGTTCAGAATTATTTTCATACACACTGTGCTGGTTTGAAAGACAATGCCCCCCATAGAGAGTGGCACTATTGGAAGGTGTGGCTTTATTCTACTAGGTGCCACTTTCTTGGAGGAAGTATGTTACCATGGAGGCAGACATTCAGACCTTATATATGCTCATCCCATGCCCAATGTCTCACTTCTTGCTGTGATGATAAAGACAAATTTCTCAACTGTAAGCCAACCAATCAAATGTTTTCATTGTAAGTGTTGCCATGGTCATGGTATATTGTCACAGCAATAAAAACTCTATGACAGCAGTTGTGACAGAGACAGTAATATTGTTCTGATAAGCTGAACCATGTTTTTGTTTGGACTTTGGAACTATGGGTTAGAGAAGTAATTGGATGCCTCAAGTGGGGACAAATGGGCCCTCCTAGCAAGAACATGGAAGACAGTGATGAAGAGGGAGATTTGAGCTGTCAGGGCCTCGTTCAAGAAGTTTTAGAGGAGAAGAATTTTAGTATGCTGCCTAGAGATCCTTCTGGTAATATTGTGGTAAAGAATGTGGCTGCTTTTGGCCCTTGCCTGAAGAATTTACCTGAGCCTAAAGTATAGAAGTTTGGATTAATTTCACTTGCAGGGAAAATTTCCTAACAGCATAGTATAGTTTTGTGTGGTTACTAGTGTTCATGTTTATAAAGGTTCATAATGAAAAGAAGAAAGCTGAGCAAGAAAAAATACAAAATGTATTTTGGGAGAAAAGGAACACTAGGAAGTAGAACAGAGCTTGTGTTCAAGTCTTGAGTTCAAGGGGATACACAGACTAAAAAATGGAATAAAGGGAGTGGTGACCTCAGGGCAAGACCCCACCCTAAATTTTCAACTTGTGAAAACAAATTAGAGAAAAGCATAGAGCTGTGTGTGGTGGTACACACCTTTAATCCCAGCACTCCAGGTGCTGAGACTGGACGATCTCTGAGTTTGAGGCCAGCCTTGTTAATGGACAGAGTTTCAGGACAGTCAAGGTATGCAGCAAAGGAATCCATTGAAAACAGAAAGCTTGTGAAGATTTAATTGAACAGGGGACATATTCCAGCCACACCAAGCCACAGAACTTGGCATCTTAGTTAGAAATCATAACTAAGACACACAGTCAGAAATTTCTGTTCTGAGCTACCTGCCATGAGTCAAGAGACTCAAACTCTAGTCCTCTGAAAAAGATATAAGTATGGGTAAATGCTGACCCATGTCTATAGCCTTTATTATTTTTTGGCAATAAATTAACCTCTATTATATCTATTAATCAGCATGTGGATATTTATCCTGATTCCAATCACAATATTATGAATAGTCTTGCTATAAACATGTAGTGTTGCCTTGATACTGCTTCAACTTCTTGCTTAAGATTCTTTTGAGTTGCTATTTATTGGTGAATCACGCCTTTATTCTGAGCACTTGGGAGGCACAGGCAAGCATGCAAGCATATCTCTATGAGTTCAAAGCCAGCCTCGTCTACAGAGGGAGTTTCAGGACAGGCTCCAAACAATACAGAGAAACCTTTTCTCAAAAAAGAAAAACAAACAAACAAAAAAGATTCTTTTGAGTATATCCTCAGTAGTAGAGTTGGAGCATACTACTTTTCATAGCTTTTTCCTAATACCCACATCAGAATTGATGTTATTTACTTTCTTGATGGTTTCCTTATTATGGGATTGGAAACTTGTTTGTTTCTGTGAAGAATGTCATTGTAATTTTGATATGGATTTCATGGAATGAACCTTTAAATTGCTTTTGGTAATATAGTCACTTTTTCAATATTGATTTTACTTAGCTATGGACATTGGGAGGTATTTCCATCTTCAAGTGTCTTCTTCAATTTCTTTGTTAAATGTTTTAAATATTTCACTAGAAAGGATTTTTATTAATGTACTTTTGCATTCCCTTCTATTTTTGAAGCTAATGCAAATTATGTTTTCCTTATTTCTTTTTCATTATGTTTGTTTTTGGTATATCCCAAAGATATTATACTGATCAAGTTTATTAGTTGTTTTCTGTTAGAGTCTTTATGGTCTCTTAGTTATATGATTATCATCTGAAAGTAGAGATAATTTGATTTATTCCTTTTCTATTTGAATCCCTTTGGATTCTTTCTTTTGTTTTATTGCAAGGTAAGTCCATCAGGAACCACCACATGGACACTCTTAAACAAGAAAAGAGTGCCTTTATTGCTGGAAAATAGTTATATGGGAAACTTGCCCACATCATGCAGTCTAAAGCCTAAACACCCTTTTTCTTTTACGTGCAAAAGACATCTTGGTGGTCACACTTCACTTAGCAAGCAGAACTGTGGAAGCCTAGAAGTAAGGTAAGTGCATTTAGGCACTTTTCTGGAACTATTAACTAGGTCATTGTTAGATTATGTCTTTGTTCCCACTTTGGCAGATGCTGGGGTCTGAAACGGGTAAACTAATAAAGGGCCCAGACCCTCACTCAGCCCCCTGCTTTAGCAGCCATAGAGAAAAGACATGTAGGCCTCTGCCTCAGGAGAAAACACAAAGAAACCCTAAATTTCCTGGCCTCCTGTAGCATAGGGCAAAAGCAGAACACAAAGAAACTCCAGAAGCCCCCTAGCCTCCTGGATGCTTGGTTCCTGGGAACTATTTAGGTACAAAAGGGACTCCAGGGAATACCAAGACCTCCCTTGTAGTTTCCAGTATACAATTCTGAAAACTATTGGTATCTATGAGCAACATGCCACCTGCAAGTAACAAGACAAAGCCATAGAAACCACACCATGTTCCCTTTCAGCTCTGACCAATGAGAATAATTGGCACACGGGTATTTCATGCCGAAATATGACTTTGAGAAATTCCCCTGATTGTTCCCCAAATGTCAACCAATCAGAAACCAACCCATACCCACTGATGTAACCTTGTGACTTTTGCCTTTAAAAACCTGACAGTAGACAGGGGACTTGCTTCCTCTGGTGGCTCCTGTGTCAGCCAGCTAGACGAGGTCCCTGTAATGGTTGGATGAACAATATACCTTATGCATTTACATCAGTGGGTCTGTCTCTCCCTGGTTGTCCCAGAGTGTACATGTTCACTCTGCCTTCCTATGAAGTTCATCACAGCCTTCACTGGCCCACCCATTTCCACTTTCTCTCAGCCATGCAACGACATAACAATAAACTAAGATGGAGTTCTCTATACCAACACTTCTGTGACATTACCCACCTCACAAACCTCCCTTCAGCCTCCGCTTCCCTGTTCCCTACCAGTGGATCACTGTGATATGCAAAATTATAAACTAAGATCTCTTCAGTTTATCCCTTGCTTCCCCAAGTAAGGATCTCTCTTTATTCCTTCATTGTCAGAACAGTTTCCTAGAAATTCAAGTGCTCACATGCTCTGCTTTTCACCATGTAAAATAGATTTCAAATTGGAGTTTTACTTATTTATTCTTTAAACATCATCATGAAAATATGTCATTATAGTCCCATGATACTGTTATCTATCTACAATGAATCTGTAGTATCTCTTATTCTGTTATATGAAGTATTTCTCAGTAGGTCTCAAGACAGAGTGTCTACACACCCCATATAGAGACTCAAAACAACAATTATACTAAACTGAAACCAATGAATTTACTGGAGTAATTTTTCATTTACAAATCAGGGGTGATTCAAATGCAGCTGTATAACCTTTATAAGCTCACATTAGCATAGGTAAAGACCTATGAAGGCTACACTCTCAAGCTCTATACAAGACAGGTACAAAGCTGGGAAGTCTGAGAATTTCCTCTTAATAACCAATATGGTCAGCGTTTCCTCCCCTGTGTGTTGTTTATTGTTTATTGTTTATTGTTTATAACTTTGAGATGAGGTCCTCCAAGACATTTAAGTTGTAGACTTTCAAGATGTGTGGTATTTGTCTACTTACTGAGACTCATGAGCCTTCTATTAGTTCCTGAAGGAAATGTTTCATATTTTTTTGTAAAAAAAAAAAAAAGTTATAAAGCATATGCACACCAAGTAACAAGTTCTTGTTTATTCATGCACATTATCATTATTTGCATATTTAATACACATCTAAACCATCAAAAGATAATCTAAAACAACAACAAAAAAAATATAGCAGCCTCCCTTTCCTGGCCAAATAAACAACTCTATCTTATAACAGTGATTAACAAGACCGATTTTTGTTTTAATTTCAGTCAGGCAGTATGCCATGCCTAAATCATTTTTCTTATATCCATATCTAAAGCATCAGAACGTGGTTTCAGTTATGCTTTCCACATGCATAATCTCATTACTCCTTACCAGAATACTGCAGTATTCAAATTATTTAATTTAATTTAATATTCAAGTTATTTAATCACTTTATTTGACAAAAAAGTTTTTGTATATTTTATTTTAATTGTTTTCCCCAATTCCTCGCAGATGTGCCATCCCCGACACAATTCATGTCACCTCTCTCCCCCCAAAATAAACAGCAAGACAGAGACTACCAAACCAAACCAAAAGTCCATGAATAATTATGTAATACATGGCATGGTGTGTTGGCCAGCTACTCATGGGCTTAGGTCCTGCCCTAGAGTGTGTTTGATATACCCAATTACTCCATTGCATGATATAGTTTCTCTTTGCCCATCAGGTATCAATTGCAAATACCGTCTTTGCTCAGTTGGAAGTTTGTGTCTGCTTTCCCTTTCCAGTGCTGGGATTTTGGCTGGTTTTGACCCCATTTGGATATTGTATGTTTTCTCAAAATCTCTTTGAGTTCATATATATACAAGTTTGGTTTTGTATAATATTTCATTTGTGTTCTGACACAAATAAAAGTTAAAGGACTGAGTTATCCACTAGTTAATAATAGAGATCTGGAGGACTGCACAGAGAGGATACAGGAAGTGATACGGGGGGATAGAGAGATGATCTCAGCCCCTTCGGGATGGAAGAATGGAAGAGGTAAGAAATATGAAGTCACTGGAGGCTGCTGTGCTGTTTATCTGATCTTTCAGGTTTTAATACTGATATCTGACTCCTTATTTTTATTGAGAAATTTATTTTTTGAGACAGGGTTTCTTTGTATTGCTTTGGAGCCTGTCCCGGAACTCACTCCATAGACCAGGCTGGCCTGAACCTCACAGAGATCCATCTTCCTCTGCCTCTGCCTCCTGAGGGCTAGGATTAAAGGCCTGTGCCACCAACACCGGTCTTTTATTAACAATTCTAAGTAGACTCACTCTTTATGTGGCATTCAACTTTTGGGGCACTAATTCACAAAATAGCTCCACTTGCCAGTGGCTTTGCAGTGGGTGTGCATAGGAGGTATGCCTGTCAGTCACTACACTGCAGGCTAAGGTTTTTTGTTTGTTTGTTTGTTTTGTTTTGTTTTTTTCTTTGTTCAAGTCCTCTGCAAATTTTGGGATTTTCCTGTTGTACCCTATCTACAACAGTCTCCACCTTCGACCCTCAAACTCCACAAGCCTAAGTTTCAGGGGCTCCTGGGCTCCAAACATTGCCAGACTTACCTGCACTAGACCGGCAGGCTCTCCCTTCAGGTAGCTCCTACCATACATGCTTCTTGCACATGACTCCCTACATGCGTTTTTCAGACAGCTGGCACTCTCTCCCCATGAGCTGTGGGCTTCCTCTAGACCCCTTCCTTGGAATGCTGTGACACAATGTAGCTGCCTTGACACCCTTGTGGGATTTTATAGTTGTTGTAACAACTCATACAAGCAAGTAGCTGCAGCTGTTCTCATCAAAGCCGTGCACCATTTGTGTTTTCTTCCCAAAGCCAACTTCACACTTCGTCTTCATGAGAGGCAGATTTGGTGAGAAAACTGGACATTCTGAAAGGGGATGGGGGAAGAGAATTTTTCCAATGTTAAAAACTGGGAAACACTGTTACATGGAGGTAATTTGTAATGAGATATCCACCCACCCCACCTGCACCTGTTGCACTGACCATGCAAACAGCTGAGGGCAAGGTAGATATCTCACTACAGGTGTTATGACTCCCTAGGGTTACACAATGGATGTTTTAAAAATAGAACAATTAAATAAGGGGATAGTTAACTTAGATGGGATTCACATATTAGTTTGGTAATTCTTTTTTTATTTTAAAAAGTTGGTTTATATGAGTGACAAGTTGGTTTATATGAGTGACAAGATACAGAAGTTAGAAAAAGTTATTAGAGAAATTAATATCATTTTGACTGACATATTAAAAACCATGGAAAAGTTCCTAAAACAGAAAACAGAAATATTCAGTCAAAGACAGAAAAATTTAAAGGAGAACCAAACTCACCATTACATTATAAAATTAGAGAGGAACATCCCAAGGTCATCAAACAACTAACCTTAATTTATCCAGTTAAGTTATGGAAACATAGCCAAATGGCAGGTATCCTCAAGGCTATGTAAGAGATGACAGAGTTCCTATTGAAATGTTAGATTGGAGGAGATTTAAGGAAGTCATAATTACATGCGGTATTTATTTAACTTTTGTGACGCAGATGTTAAATTCATGGTGACCTAGTAAGAAACTTGTCCCGCAAGACAGGAAATCCTTGGGTACACCAGTATTGGAAACTGTGCCTCAATTGCAGTGGGGGGCCTAGTCAAAGATGAGGCTAGGACCATGGAATGATGAAGTAGGGCTAGGGGTATTGAAATTTCCCAAGACCAACTTCTGGAGAGGGCAATTATGCTAAAGTTCAAAGGCAGCCTCTATATGATGACCACACCTTGGATGTAGGCCATGTAGCAGCTTTGAATTCTTGTAAAGTAATTGAAGAAGTCAGAAAAAGAACTGAGTCATTTGCTAAAGCTCAAAAGAAACCCTCCACTGTTTTTTGTTTTGTTTTTTATTAACAAAGATTGACTTTAGGTATAAATAGAATGTAAATGGAATGATTCCAAATTAATGAGGTAGACAAATAATAACTGAACCTCTGGCTTTTAAAAATTCTAATTCAAAATGCAAATGGTAATTAGGAAAGACAGCACATGTAGAGGAATGGATGCTAGATACAGTCAATATTGAATCTCATAACCATGATGAAGCTTATATAAGAGTGGTGATTTCCAGACGCTTGCAGAAAAAAATCAAAATGTCAGGTATTTTTATTGTGGCGAACAAGGTCATCTAAAAAGGCTTTGTAGGCAGGACATTCTAAGTAACTGTTTATTCTAATAAAAACAGACGGCTTTTGCCTTCTGGATTATGCAGACAGTGCAATAAAGGCTTATATTGAACCAGTGAATCCTGATAAGCAAGAGATAGAGCAAGGTATCCACTTGCCAGCACAAAACACCTCAGAGGGCCTCTCACAGCCCCCTGGTCAAATTTGATACAGCTATTGCCTGTCACCCTCTGGAAAAATCTTCCCCAGAGCAATTAAAGAAACTAATACTTATTTTAAAAGATCATGCTTCTCCGTATGATAGAATAGCTTTAGAAGATAATTTTTTTTCAGGAGAATCCTTAAGGTAAATATTTTGGCAAACTTCCATAAATAATCAAAGCCCAAATTTAAAAATAATAATAAATGATATTGCAATTGAAAATTTTTTAGACACAGGGGCAGAAGTATCAATAATTGCACCAGAATCTTGGCATCCAAATTGGAGGTAAATATTCAACTGTTAGAAAATGAAACTTCATCACAAGTAAAACAATGCATGAGATGAGTTGAGTGCATAGGGCCAGAAATACAAAGATGAAAATTAAAGCCCTATGTGGCTAACACAGCAATGAATTTGTGGAGACATGATTTCTAACAATGGAATACCCAGATTAACATTAATCTCAGAAAAGAACCATAAACTAACATATGTTTTTGAAAAATATTGAAATTATTATTTAGAATAGTCCCCAATCATTGAGATTGTACAAAAACAGGGCTGAAAACTCCTGATCTTTCAAAAGTACCAATAGCCCTACTTTAAAAATGATAAACAGACATACCTGTCCTTTGACATCAGAAAAAGTACAGGCCTTACTATAGCTGTTACAGGAGTAACTAAATGTTCAATATATTGATGAATTGACCAGTCCTTGGGAGTCTCTGTGTTTGTTATAAAAAACAAAATCTGGAAAATAAAGAATGTTAACAGATTTGAGATCCTCAAATAAAGAAATTCAGCCAACGAGTCCTCTACAGCCTGGAATTCCCCTGCTTTCTTTATTACCTCAAGGATGCTCTAGTATACTTATTGATGAAAAGACTGTTTAGTCACTATACTTTTATAAGAATAAGTTAGAGAAAATTTTGCCTTCAGGTGCCTACTTATAATAATTCTCAGCCTGATAAGAGATATAGGTGGAAGACTCTTTCACAAGGAATGTTAAACAGCCCTACTCTGTGCCAATAGTTTGTACAATAGCTATTGGAAATTATATATGCATAGTTTCCTCAATCTATAATTTACCATCATATGGACTATCTATTACTGGCTGATTCAAATGTAGACACTTTAAAGAAAATGTTTGACATAAAGAAAATTTTGCCTTGATGGTAATACAAATTGCTTTTGAAAAATACAAAGAGAAGATATATTAATTACCTAGGGTATAAAATATGTTTACAAATTTTCAACCCCTAAAGGTACAAATTAGGAGATATCAACTGTGGACTCTAAGTGGCTTTCAATAAATGTTGGGCGATATTAACTGGATACAGCCCACAACAGCTCAAGTCCTAAGAATTTTTTTCAAATCTTACAAGGTGACAAGAATGTAGTACAATAAAAGTATCAGCTGATACAGAGAAAGAATTGGCTTTGGTAAAAAAGAAATTACAGGATGCATGTGTGGATCACTTTGATCCCAAGCTGGATTTCATTCTGGTTACTTTATTTTCCATAAATTCTCCTTTAGGAATTTTAGTAGAGAGAAAAGATAATATCTTAGAATGGATGTTTTTTACCACACAAAGAGAGAAAAAATTTAAAGACTGATATACAAAATGTTCCTGGTTTGATTCTAAATGGAAAAGTAAAACTTTATCAATTAGGCGGAATAGACCCAGCAGAAATTTATTTTTATGAGCAGAAAATGAACTTTGACAAAGAGCTTACTTTTGGTGGTGAGATTAGGAAAGAGAATTCAGTTTACAAAGAGAGCTAACTGGATCCTTCCTCATATAGTAAACATCAATTTCTGGAGCTGCTACATTGTATACTGATGCAAGCAAATCAGGAAAGCATGTTATAAATTAGGAAATTTGGATAATACAGCTTGAAGTCCTTATGATTGTGTTCAAAATCAGAATTATATGCTATTCTCAAGGTATTACTACATTTTCCAGAACCTCTTAATATAATTTCTGACTTTCATTATGCAAAAGAGTTGTTTTACATATTCAGCATGTAAAACTGCTGAATTTATTCCAAATGGTACTCAATTGTCTTTGTTATTTATTCAGTTTCCAGAGATAATCATAAGTAAAATCATCCCTTATATAAAGCACATGATAGATCCCATACCAGTCTACCAGGCGCTTTAGCACAAGGCAATAGTGAAATAGACCAACAGTTGGTAGAAAATCTGCTAGAAATTCCCCAGAATTTCAGAAAAAACAAAGTATAAACAAAAAACAAAACAAAACAAAAATCCAACATGTCAGTAGCAAGGATTTGAACAAAGATGTTTCCATCACTTTGCAAAAAGGAAGGAAATTATAAGGAAATGTCCTATTTGTTCTTTGTATAATCAAATGCCACTACCTGTAGAAAGTAATCCAAAGGGTACTCAAGGAAATGAAATTTGGCAAACACACATGTTTCATTTTACAGAGTTTGGAAAATTAAAATTTTTATACATTGCCATGGATACATATTCAGGATTTCAATAAATAACTACTTTGAATTTTGAAAAGGTTGATTCTGTAATCACACATTTATAAGAAGTTATGGCCATCATTAGTATACCTGTACAAATTAAGACTGACAAGACAATACTTTAGCATATGTCTCTTATAAATGAAAGTTTTGTGCATATTACAATATGAAGCATATTACAGGTATACTACACAATCCTACAGTTACAGAAAGATCTAATCAAACTCTAAAATATAAACTTAATCACAGAAATGGGTAATAAAGACCCGCAAAAATATATTACACAATTCTTTATCAACTTCAAAATTTTGAATGTTAATGAGAAAGGAATGACAGCTATAGAAAGACACTGGATAATAGATAAAAAAAAAAAACTATGGATTCATATCAGCATGTATACTTTAAAGATGTGTTGTTCTCAGAATGAAAACCAAGATATGTGTTATGCTGGAGAGGAGGTTTTACTTTTGTTTCCACAGGAGAAGAAATGCTATTGATACCCTCAAATCTGATAAGTATTAGACTCAAACAAGAGAGATATCTTAATTAGAAGAGGAGATAATTTATCAAACATCATAATCATTCAGTCTAAACTAACTTATAGATTAACAACTGCTTTTCATTTGATCAGATATTACTTGCCAAAAAGGTAAAATCCTCAAAGTTATGGTTGGAACATAATTTAGTTTTTATCTTGTCAGAACAACAAAGCCATCCAACTAAGGAATCTCAAGACTGGACAAATGAGACATCGGAAAACAAAGGATGAATCTACCAGAGAAAATGTCCCAAGGAAAAAAGTAAATTGGCCTATTGATATATCACATTTCTGTTATGGATAGTTCATGAGACCCCCAAAAATCCACCAACGAGCCCACTCTCTGATGCAAAAGCACAAGATTTATTTTTAAGTTACAAGTTTCGGCAGGGACCCTGTCAGAAAATTGGCACAGCATCTGCAGGAAAAGGGTGTTTGGCCTCAATTGCAAGGGGCTTTTAAAGGAAAAACCACAAGCAGGGCAATATGTGCCTTGGCTGTTCAGGTATGGGTAAGATCAGGGAACCTTTGGATTCACTGACGTGAAGGAAAGGAAAATTTCAAAATTATTACTAACATTTTCTCACAAGGAAAGTTTTGGTGAGATGTTATTTAGCAAAATTAGTCATTGCATGACCACTCAGATGCCATCTCTTTGACCAGGGTGGGCACACAATTTGGGTGCTCCTTGAAAATGTATATGGTTCCTTGGTTGGAGCTGAATTAGCCTGTGCCTCACAGGGAATTTCTCAAGATCACTTTTTCTGAGGATCAAGTTAACTCCACCCTCTCCAGTTTACCTTGCTCTTATAATTTCCAACAGGACAAAGTTTCAAAAATCTTCCAAAATGTTTTTGTTGCTCTTCTCTAAAGACATATAATGCCTGTATTCAAAAGTATGTTACTAACATAGAGACAGCTGACCTGAACAAGGAGGAGCTCATTCTGCGCCCCCCCCCAGACTAATAGCTGGGAATCCAGCATGGGACTGACTCAGAACTACTGAGTACGGGTCTCAGCTAGAAGGACTGAGCAGTCTAAGGGACCTCAGACAGTGGAACCAGGATCTATTCCTGGTACACAAAAGAACCTTGCTGACACATCCCCCATTTAGGGGTACCCCCTTAACCTAGAGACAGGAGAGAAGTCCTGTCCCTACTTCAAATGACCAGATTTACATGACCCCACCTGGATGGTATAGCCCTACATGTAGAATTTGGGTGGGCGATGGAAGGGGAGGGTGGTCAGGGTGCATGTGAAGGGGGATAGAGGGTAAGAAGGAAGGGGGAAAGGAGGGAGGGAGAGAGGATGGGAGGGAGGGAGGGAGGGAGGGAGGGAGGAAGGGAGGGAGGGAGAGGGAACTGGGATCAACATGTAAAATAAAATAAAACTGTTTCTATAGTCACAGTTTAATTAAATATTAAAGCTAGCTTTAGAGTTGGAAAGTGCCTCTCTCCATCATTAAACACAACATGCTTATGAAAGGAAAATCCAAAATCTCTGTCTTATATGAGAAGAGCCACCTGATATGGGACAGAAGTAAAAAACAAAATTAAAGTACAATTCATAGTTCCTTTGTTTCATTTTGACACATTAAACTTTTCTTGACATGTAAACATGGTCTCAAAATTCATAAAAGTCATATATGTATATATATATATATATATATATATATATATATATTAAACTTTTGTCATGCTACTAATACTCGTATAGAGTCCTAACTAATTTTAGAAAAAGGCTTCATTTAGCTTCCTGTACATGGCTTTGGGTGGGACTCTCTACTGAGTAACCATGAATTAGGTTTATTATTACTATTGAAATAGAAGGAGTATATGATACAACTCTATCACTTCTGAGAACATACTCAAAAGAATCTTAATCAGCATGCTAAAGCAGTATAAGGGCAACACTCTGTGTTTATAGCAACGCTATTCATAATACCAATATTATGGATTCAGGACAGATGTCCATATGCATAAGAGTAGATAAATAACTATGATATCTATATATAATAGAGATTAATTAATTCCCAAAAACTAATGGCCACAGAGATGTTTCAGTAGTTACAAGGATTTACTGCTCTTTTAGATTTGTGTCTAATAATTCATGCCAGATATATCACAACAGATACTTCTAGATGTATGTCATAGTGTTTCTTTTTGAACAGGAATGAAGTTTATTGGGGGAAGGGACAGAGATGAGTGGAGAAATAACACAAAAAGAGTAAAAACAGGCCTGCCTCCTAAGAGAAACAGCAGAAAGAGAGTTAGTTAGGTTGTCAAACTAAAAGTTCTGTGTTCTACTAGGGCTGGAATATGTTCTGCTCTTCGATTATATCTTCACCACCTTTCTGTTTTCAAATCTTTCCTTTGCTGCCTATACTTGGCTGTACTGAAACTGGATCTGTAGACAAGTCTGGCCTCAAGCTCAGAAATCTTCCAGTCTCTGCATCTGGAGTGCTGGGATTAAAGATGTGTACAACAACACACAGCTCTGAGATTAAAGGTTGGAGCCACCACACACAGCTGTATGATTTTCTCTAATTTGTTTTCACAAATTGGAAATTATGGTGGGGTCTCGCCCTGAGGTCACCACTCCCTTTATTCCATTTCTTAATCTGCATTCCCCTTAAAAACAAGGCTTAGTTCTGTTCTACTTCCTAGTGTTCCTTTTCTCCCCCAAATACATTTTGTATTTTTCCTTGCACAACTTCTTCATTTTCATTACAAACCTTTATAAACATGAACATTAGAAACCATATTATACTGTTACGATATGTTCCCTGACAGTGGAATTAATCCAAACGTCTCTACCTTAGTCTCAGGTGAATTCTTCAGGCAAGGGCCAAAAGCAGCCACATTCTTCACCACAATATTACCAGAAGGATCTCTAGGCAACATACTAAAATTCTTCTCCTCTGAAACTTCTTGAACTAGGCCCTGACAGCTCAAATCTCAGCTTCACTGTCTTCCATATTCCTGCTGGGATGGCCCATTAGTCCCCACTTAAGACACCCAATTATTTCTCAAACCCATAGTCCCAAAGTCCATATTTCTCCAAACAAGAACAGGGTTCAGCTTATCACAAAAATATCCCTGTCTCTGTTACAACTGCTGTTATAGTTAGGGTTTTTATTTCTGTGAAAACATGCCATGACCATGGCAATTCTTTAAAAAGAAAACATTTAATTGGTTGGTTTAACAGCTCAGATGCTTAGTCCATTATCATCATGCACAGGCAGACATGGTGTTCAAGAAGGAGCTGAGAATTTTACAGCTTGACACAAAAGTAATTGGAAGTGAGCTAAGGCACTGGGCATGGCTTGGGCACATATGAGATCTCAATATCTGCTTCCTAAATGACATACTTCTTTATACAGTTCCAAAATTACTCCGAAAAGAACACAACTCCTAACAGTGCTACCCCTTACAGGTCAAATATTCTAACACATAAGGCTGTGAGGGACAAGCCTGTTTGTGCCACCACAGCCTACTTCGATTATAAGCCATTTTATTCTCATTACATGGCCACTGACAATTTTATGATTTCTACTTGCCTTGTTTTTTTAAGGTCATGTAAAGTAATATTTATTTCATTCATTGTGAGCTGATACACCACCCTTCCGATCTTACATGTCAGTCACAAAATCTAATACATTATAGTCCAGGAAGTGAGATGGAATGAGTGTTTAGAGAGCAATGCCTAGTTTCTGAGCCTGCCTGAAGAAGAGACAACCTAACAGATTACAATGATGTATCATTGTGTAGTGGGCCCATTTTTTCTTACCAAGTATTAGCATTTGAATAGAGCAACTGCTCACTATTGGACCATTAAGTTGAAAAGAATTCAGTAACAAGAAAAATATTCAACCTGTTATTTGAAACTAATTTCTCAATTAATTTTCCTGAACCTCTGTCTCTTCTTATAGAAAATAGACAGAACAATAATATCTAGAAACACAACTTAATAGCAAGGTGAACTCATAAAAATTATTAAGAGCTTGCTAATAGTTTCAGATGTTGTTCCATTTTCATCATAGTAGGGAGCATGAAGGCATTCAAACAGGCATGTGTGAACCTGGATATGAGAGTTATGTCCCTGAAGCAGAGGGAGGTGGATAAACAGAGAGATAGAGACAGACAGAGAGACAGAGACAGAGATTGGAGGGAGATTGAGCCTGGCACGGGCTTTGGAAATGACATACTTACTCCAATGCCACACCTCCTTATCCTCATAATTGTTTCATATGGCCCCTATCCCTGGTGATAAGCATTCAAATATATGAGCCTAAGCAGGCAATTATTCAATCCACCACATTCCTGTCCCTGCCCCCATTTACTTAAATCCATATTTTAATCCAAAATGCATTTACTCTAATATCAAAGGTTCCCATACTCTATTACAGTCTTATTGCTTAAAAGTACAAACTCCAAAGGCTCAAGGCATCTCTTAACTATAATCACCTCTAAAGTCCAAATAAAAAACAAATCACATACTTCCAACACAAAATGGCACAGAATAAGTATTACTAAAGAAGGATGTAATTCTGGGATCAAGTCAGGTTAATAAACAGGTAAAATCAATATAAAATACTCATAATACAGAAGGAAACTGGCCAACACTGATTTAACTGCTGTTCCTCTTGTTCTCAATTGGAAAGGTCTGGGGAAAATCACCAAGCCCTGGCTTCAGCAAGTCCCCGACCACCAACAGCCCAAAAGAGCATAGGCCTTCACAACTTCTTATCTGATCATGTACTTTTAGAGAAAACCATGCCCATTGGGCCAAGCTGCTACATACCATTGGCTAGAGTGCCAGTGTCAATAATTTCCCACATATACCCCTTTAAGACAGAGGGTTCTAATCTTAACAATAAAAACTATATTCAGTAAGAAATGTTGTCAGTTATTTTAATGATCCCTCATAGAAGGCCTTACCCTCCCTGGAGATTGGATGGAGGATGATGAGATGGGGGTCAGTGGGGTGCGTGGGAGGATGGGAGGGACAAGGAACTGGTATGATATGTAAAATAAGAAAAAAACATACATATATTCAGAAAAAGAGGAACAACAAAAGAACTATTTCAAGTATTCTCCAGAAGAAGGACAATGCAATCTTACCAAAAATGAGACTACTTACAACAAGAAAAATTATCAAGTAAGAAATACATCCTAGATGTTCAGATCATAGGAAACTGGAAATTTTATAGAGATTACTCAAGTAGCTTACCTTTCCTGAAGAATCTAGGCTCATACCTGATATGTCTTGAGCTAAAATTCATGAGTATTGTAACTGTCTAGTCTTCAATCCCATTAAAGGTCTGAGAAGGAAAAAGTAATGCTAGAAATGACAGAAATAGAAAAATGAAAGAAAGCATAGTGATGAAATACTTGATGACTGAAAATCATCATGAGAAACTCTAAATTCAGCTTTTGATATCAATATATATCTAAGAGGTCCTCAGATCTTCAAATCCTTTCAGCTTAATTGACTGCAACATACCCTGTTAGGTGTTGGTATCCCAAATCTCTGGCATCTCTAATCACTTAATCCAGTGGCCTCCATCCTAATCCAGTACTTATCCTCACAACCTCATATAACACTCTCTCTGGGTCTCCATTCAAGGACACCCTGATACATGCCTGTGAGTCTCTTTGTTTCCATTTTCTGCAGGAGGAAATATGTCTGATAACCAAAAGAGAAACATAAACCAACCCAACCACAAAACCTTTAATCCACAATCTCTCCTCCCTGAAAATATATGCTAGTGTAACAGTGTCACAAAGATCAAGAGAGTAACCAACAAATGTCTGATTTGACTTGAGGCTAACTCCACATGACAGATCTCATACCCCACACTGATTGAGTATCCAAGAGTCAAAGACTAGACTCCTAATGATTCTCTGCTAATCTTATAGATCAGTGCCTTATTCATCAATTTCTTAATTGAGTTTTCTTTTTTTGAGAAAATTCTATGCTGTGTCATGTTAACACATGTCATGTCAGTTTAAGCAGAATACTCCTAAAGGTACTAGGGAAATTGCTGTACAAACATGAGTTTAGATTGTCCATATGTCTATGTAAAAAGTAAATTGTTCTGATATGTATGTAATCCCAGAACTGGTGAGGACAAGACTAGAGAATTACCAGTCATCACTAGCAAGCCTATTGAGCCAACTGTTGAGTTCCTGGTTCAGCGAAAGTCATTACTGAAAAATGTAAGATGAAGAAGTAATTGAGGAAGACACTGGACATCAGCTCCTAACCTTTACTGGTGTGTAAGCATGTGTAAGCATGTATGCTGCTCACACACACACACACACACACACACACACACACACACACACACACACACACACACACACTCCTTTAAGGAAGATGATTTGCCTCTGACTGGGAATAACATTTGGCACAAATGTAATTCCAAACTTAATTCTTAGTTTAAACTTAGCTTTGAGCAGCTGCTGCTATCCAAGAGGAGCAGGAAGAGTCTATGGAGATATGATAAGGATTGCTAGTGTGATTCTACTGAAACTCAGTGAGTTCTAAGGCCAGGAGACTGGAGGAAGAGCTCATGTTAGAACAGCATACACTGATAGTTCCATCCAGAGCCCATGCTTAGATGACAGCAGAGGTCAGGAGAATGATAACATGAAGGGAGAAGAAATTTTCAGTAAGCATTTGACAATGGCAGATGCATATGCATATATTTATATAAAGGTTATAAAACATTATCTTACATGGTTGTAACAAATACCATTTTATGAGTAATAATGGTATGTACACAATGATAGGGAGTATGTGTATGAACAAGCACAGAACAATAAAAGACATATTTCCCACACCCTAGAGTTCTCTATTTCTCCATAAACAGGATAATCCCAGAATCTGTGTTATATAACCCCTCCTTGTACCCAAAATGCACACCATCTAGGCCCATCAAAGGTAATAATGCAGTGTGCTTACCTGAATAACTTAGCCTATTTTTAGGAGCATTAGAACTTTCTAAATTCAGAATCCTTCATTTACAAGCCTGGCCCAGCTGGTGCTGTAGCTAAAATTACAGCATACCACCATTCACTTTATCTGTGATCTAGGGCACACCGCCCATCTACTAGGTAAGTATCATTTTATTTACTTTTATTTACTATATAATCACAGAGCAAAGCATCAAGCACAAGAGCATGTGAAAATGAAGTATCAGTACACCTGTATGCCCAGCTTCTGTTAGGCTGATTCACTTTTCTAACAGTGTAATAAATTTTTTGTCTGTTCAGTAATAATAATTTTAAAAATTACAACTGCCATCCAACATAAATGTGAAAAATGCTAGTGTTTAGGGCAATATGAATCATGGATGGTAAAAAGGTTGGCTGAGCAGGCTGTCAGCCATCCATAGAACCAGGCCATACAGAAAAACTGCTACTTGTTCTGCAGAAGTTAATTTTCTTCCCTTCTTGAATCCTAAAATTCCCTGGTGGAGGCTGTGTCATTTATTTGTACTCACGCACATATTATTTGTAGGTGTGGGTGTGTATTCAGAGGAAAACTATGCCATGCCATTTCCCTTTGATGCTTCATGGATGTAAGTAACTGTGTTCACATACAAACAGCAGAGAGAAGATTGATTGCTATGAAGCACTGTAATTGGTTGGCTGTTGCCAAACAAAAGGCATAAATGTGAACTCTGATTTGAGTCTTAACATAAGATGCTTTCGTTTATTTTCCATCATTTTTTATTGGCTCCTTTAATCATAATCTGAGACTTCCCCTTAAGTTATGTCTCTCCCATGAGAGCCACATTATACCTGCTAGCCAAGCGGGCAACCTCTATTTCTTCTCTTCTAAGCTGGTTATGCTCTTCCTTTTTCTTTATGTAATGTTTTAGCTTGTGAACTGTATCTCCTGTTCATGCAAGGCATCTTAATGGTATGTTCCATGTTATTTCATATATATTCATATTTAAAAATAAATGTTAGGAGCCTGAAATATAGCTCCGGGGGGTGGGTAAAAGGGTTTTCTGCAAAGCCTGGCAACTTATGTTTGATTTTTGGAACACATGTAAAGGTGAAAGCAAAGAACCTATTTTGTGAAGCTGTCCTCTGGCCTGCACATTCACCACCCATACAAAAGTAATATTCTTTAATTAGAAATATGCAGAACTATCAGCCAATCACCTACTGGTAAGGCTTTAAGAAAAATCTTATCACTCTCTTTTGAGACAATGCACTTCTTATGGTATTCTCTAAGAAAAATAAAATCATGAAGATGTTTCTTTTTGTCCTAGTTACATAAATTAATTTTAATACAGGAACCATTGATTTCACAATGCATGATCTATAGCAAGAATTACAGACATTTGTTTTTAAGTCCACTAAATCTAAGATATATGATAATATGCTCTACTAAGAGGGCCCTCAATTTGAATACATTAACATAGACAAAATATTGAGCATTTACTCAGATGAACTTAACTTTCATTTTCTCCTTAACAACAACTGTGATGTATTAGAAAAACAAAATAGCAACAACAATAACGAACAATCCAAGGCCACCGATTTGCCTAGACATAGATTCATTTCCAGTGACTCAGATGGTAGAAGAGATCTGACTTCAACAAGTTATCTTCTGGCTTCCACACCTCACCCTCACCCCCACACAACACACAGATACACACAATAAATAAATAATAGAAATAAAACTAGTGCAATCGAAACTCCTCGCAATCTATAAGGGAGTCTGAACTAGCCATGTTCTGTAACTAGGCAAGGCCTCCAGTAGAGGGACTGGAACACCAAACCAACCACAAACTATCAATCTACAATTGATCCTCTCCGCAAAATATACTCTGGAGTAAATAAAGGTGGTGCAGAACTTATGGGAGCTGCCAACCAATGACCTGTCAAACTTGAGGCCCACATCACCAGTCACCAGAGAAAACCCTCACCAGACTGACTAAAGAGCCAGGAACCAAAGGCTGGATGGCTCAGAGACCTTGAAAAAACCAAATACAACTGACAAAAAAGTCAATGAAATGATTCCTAAGGCAATTCTGTTATCCTCATAAACCAGATATTTGCATAATTTTCATCAGAGAGGCTTTGTCCAGCAACAGATGCAGACACCCAGAGCCAAACATTTTGCAGAGCTCAGAAATGTCCACAGAAAAAGGAGAGTAAAGACTACAGGAGTCTGAGGGTTCAAGGACACCACATGAAAACCCAGGGCTGATAGGGGCTCAAAGAGATTAAACCAATAATCAGGGAACCAACATTGGTCTGATCTAGAGCCTCTGCATACATGTCGTGATTGTATAGCTTAGTGTTTTTGTGGGACTCCTAACAGTGTGAGCTGTGGCTGTCACTGTTGCCTGGCTCCTTTTGGGACCTTTTTCCCTCTTGGGTTGTCTCCTATAGCCTTGATATGAGGGTATGTGGCTCATTTTATTGTTATTTGTTATGCATTACTTGGTTGATATCCATGGGAGACATGCTCTTTTCTGAAGGAAAACACAAGAGTGGATAAGAGAAGTGGATCTTGGGTCTAGGGGCCTTGGAGAAAAGAGAAAGGGGAAATTGCAATTGGGAGAATGTATGTATGTATGTGTGTATGTATGTATTATGTATGTATAGTTTTCCAGGCATCATACTAGAGTCATTTAAACCTCCAATTTTCCTCAAATAGATATTAGAATATTAAATCCAATAATTTCTGAGATCTTTATTACTGGAAATTCATAAGATTGTAGCTTTGAAATTTGGTAAATAAGAATTTTCAAATTTCTCCATATTATAATTTATAAGCTCTAAAGATCAACTTCATTATTTGTTCTAGTGTAGCTTCAAGCAGGTTAGCTGTAAATACACTGACTATTAAAGAAATTCTGGTGAGTATAACAAAACTTTCTAAATATTTATTTCCTTTGGTAGAAAAAAGTCTGACATTCATGAGACACAACCTTCCTCTATACTAGTCCAAAGATAAGGTCCTTTCCCCTTAGCATTGCAAAGTCCTAGAGGCTCTGTTGAGTTTTGTAGAATCACTCTAGAGAAATATGAACAAGTACGAAGAACTGATATAGACCTATAATGTAATAAGGCATCCATAAGGCTAACTTTTGTCCTGTGCTTTTTCTGCAGATAATATTTAATTTGACTGAACAGGAAAAAAAAGAAGAAGGATAATTTTACTACCTGACATTTGTCATGGCTGTTGTCTACTTTAGTTCCTCTAGCTGACTAATTCACTCTGGAGAGCAGTCTCTAGAGCTAATTCAATCATTCTTCTGCATATTCTCCAAGGAAGGAGACAGAGGACATGGCCAGGAAAAGAAATCAGTGAGATGAATTCTTCACTTCTCTTTAGAGAACTCAAATTCTTAAAAAAGATGATATTCCTAAATCTGCTGAGACAGGTCATAGTGAAGAGTATTGCTAAGTGCTCACAGGGTGAGTGGCTACATGCTGGCCATGGGTGGAACCTGAAATGGAAACCATCCCAAGCACACATGACAATGAATTTGCCTCTTGACAGTTTCACAATATTCTCTGTCTCCTTCCTGCCTCCCCTCTGTCTCCCACATCTTGTTTGAGATAGGGTCTTATGTAGTCCAAATGGCCAGGAAACATTAATCTCCAGCCTGCCTGTATCCACCTTCCAAGTGTTAGTATCACAGGCCTGAGCTACCATTACTGGTTTATTCAGGGCTGGGGATCAAACACAAGGTTTTGTTTATGCTACACAAGTACTCTACCATGTACATCAAAGCTAAGTTGACATCCCTGACCCAAGCTTTATAGTTAAATATCCTTTATTATCACAGGATTTATCAAAATTAAGTTGTTTTTAATTCCTTAGGGAAAATTAATCCTTTGGTAAAGGTATTTGATCTCTGGTACTTAATTTTACTCCCTGTTATAAAATGTCAGCAATGTCAGGAAAGGGTGGAGATACTTGTGGTTTGTTGGAGAAATTCATACAGAAGTACAGGCTCTAAAGCACCCTTACCAAGTGTTCTAAGGCAGCTGCCTTACTATAGAGGAACCACATTTGTTTAGATGAGATATATATGATGGTCAATCATTATCCCAGGTGGTTGCAGCAATGAGTGAAGGCAAGTAAAATATAGCTTAATATTTTTGGGAAGAAAATGATTTTAGTTCAATCTGCTTTTCTCATTTTCTATTCTAATTAGGAAGGTAATTTAATAATAATTCTCTTATAATGATCTCATATTTTTACTGAAGTAGTCAAATTTAATATTTACTGTTCTTAGAAACTCTACAACTAGGATTTATACATGAAAACTGAGCAGCTGTGCTGCTCACAGATGGTAATGGAAGAAAGAAAGAAAGAAATCCACATTAGATTCTTCACAATTTTTGATGTTTATGTAATAATTATTAAGATGATTATTTGTGTTTGTTTTAAGAAAAATATTTGATAATCCAAAGTGAATAATTTTTTTGCATAGCTGCATCAGGGAAAAGAAATGTTTTATAGAAATAGTTGCTTGTGGTTGCCATTTAACTATTTTTCCATGGAACCGAATATCACTTAGATGGATGTCTTACTTACTCTTTTCTTAAGCCTCCAGAAGGTCATGGATGTTAGAAGATGTTGAGGAGTAATAAGTCCAGAGGGAAGTGCAAAGATATCAAAGATAGAATGGCTGCCTGTCTCTGTAATCCCAGCCCTAGGGGACGAAGGGGATCCCTTGGCTGTCCTGCCAGCCAAGATGAGGAACTCCAATGTAATGAGAGACTCTGTTTTAGCTATTAAATAAAAATATTGATAGTATCTGAGAAGTAACACATGAGCTTGACCTTTGGGCTCAGCACCAATATTTACTAATATGTGTGTATACCCCTCCATATACAACCCCCCCACACACACAATGATGGGTTCCAGAACATATCATTGTTATTTATCAGGACTCAGTACTACTAATACCTTGTGATAGCTGCAGCAAAACTTTTAAATAGAAGCCATAGAACAAGCTCAAAGCACACTAGGAATCCAGTCTTCATTAAGAAGAAAGTATGACATTTGCGATAAGCCCTTATTAAGGATTTAGTGAATGTACTACAGGTAACTATATTGACAGCTGTTTGGATAAAGTATTATTAAAATATATAAAATAAAAATAAACATTCTTGAAATCAATTTCTATTTAAAAGTGAAAACATAAAATTGCATGTCAGTTTTCTGCTGAAATGAAATCTCCTGTCCTCATTGATTTCAGCATTATTGAAAATTCCCCTTCTGAATACTGAGTTTTGAAAAGGCCACAGAGCAGGACTTCCTGATCCTAATTGTGGTCAGGAAATATCAGGGAGTCCAAAAAGGCAATGAGCAACATCCTCCTCTACCTGAGATAGGAAAAAACAGAAGGGGAAAGAGAAGACAATACTTAGGATAATGATCTGTGGGGTGAAAGCTTCTATAGAAGAAAGGTGTGTGTGTGTGTGTGTGTGTGTGTGTGTGTGTGTGTGTGTGTGTGTTTTTGCTGTGCACATGTGTGTTCTGTTGCCACACATGTAGGTGTACATGTGTGGGTGAATGCACATGTGTAGATCAGAGGTTAACCAGATATCTTTTGCACCACTCTCCACCTCGTGCATCAAGTCAAAAGTCAAGGGTTCACACTTAAATACTGAGCACACAGGGTCAACTAATCTAGCCAATTATCTTGCTCTGGGTATAGTTCTGCATCCTGAGTCCTGGGATTTCCAGTGTGTAGTGTCATGCCTGCCTAGAATTTACTTGGATGCTACAGATATAAGCTTTTGTCCTCATGCTATATAGGTAGTGCTTTACACACTGAGTCATCTTCTTTATTAACCTAACAAGAGTACAGTTCCTATTAAGCAGGAACTGTTACCACAAGGCAACAGATTTTCTAACCCCGTGGTCTTAGATATCCTATCCATCAGAATCCTGAGTAATGAATGTTTGCTATAGAAGTCTCCAGTTTATGCCATTGTATTATGTGTCTACCCAAATGGACCAAGAAAGGCCTTTCCACATGCAGGAGCTATGCTATGGGCTTCCTGCTCTGAGACATGGCGCCTGGGTTTTCTTTCACACTGAAAAAGCTAAAGAATGCATGGCCAAAACTTTTAGGGGGCTACCTGTTACCTCTATTTCCCTGGGAATATTGACAAATGGGCCATTAGATGCCAAACTTTTTCCTAAAATAAATGGAAGGCATGATCGATATTAGGGTTCTTCAGAAAACCCTATGGGGTTTGTCCATGGGGTACAAATATGTCTGAATGAGATTTATAAAGAGGAATCTGCTCAAGTAATTATGGAGGCTGAGAAAACTTATAATCTGCCTTATTGGAGGACCCAGGAAAGTCTTTGTGGGCATTAAACCTCTAATCTTGTTTTAGATATAATTCTGTTGGCCTGCTACTAGCATTTCTTACTGGCTAGCTCTGTCTTAAATATTAACCCATTTCTATTAATGCAAGTGAGGCCACGTGTAAACTTCTAATTTTTAAAAGGATTTGGGAATTAAATATTTCTGATATGTCTTATTCATGGGGCTGAAAAAGAGCTTTATTACCAATTCAAATAATTAGGGAGGAAATAGAAATTAATGCCTGCAAGTTCTCTACAGCCCTTCAGCAAGGTGGAGAGTACTGGCCATCACTGAGAATGACCAGCTTATTATGGGCACAAACTCAACACGCATCTATGTTAAGAAGGTCCTCATGGCCATATTAAGAAATAGCAATAATCAGATATCGGGCATCCTATTGCCTGAATATTTCAAAAAGCAAAACAAAGTGTGAGTGGCTCACATGTGAAAGTCCTATCTATATGTATATGTGTTTGCACACATATGTATATGTGAATGTATGTGCTTGTAGGACATGTGTGCATATGTGAGGCATATGTAAGCATGGGGTGTGTGTGAATGAAAGGGTTGTTTATTGGTATGTGTATACTTGTGTGCATATGAACATTTGTGTGTTTTTTTGCATGTACATTGTTTGTTTTCTTATTTCTAAAATATTTGTACAAATATTCACCATGAAAAATATTCTGCAAAAAGTAACTTGAGGAGGAAAAATATTATCTGGATCAGAATTTCAGGATACAGTCAATCCTTGTGGGGAAGTCATAGCAGAAGAAATCTGGAAGCTTTCCATTCACAGCTCAGGACAAAGAATGCACATCTGGGCTTGCCTCACTTTATCTTCTTTAAGCAGCCAGGATCTCAGCCAAATGGACAGTGCCACTCACAGTCAGAGAGTTGTCTTACCATAATTGCCCTTGTAAAGATGATATCCTACAATCATATCCAGAGGCAGGTCTTCCAGGTGATTCTAGCACTCTAGTTGAAAATTGATGTTAAGCACTACAAACTATGAGAATATTCCCTTGTACAAAAGACAGGGAGCCATTAGATAAAACAATATAACTAAAAAGTGACATTTGACAGTGCCCCGAACAATTGGGAAATGAACATTTCCATTTTATTATATAAAATAATAGAACAATTAAAATAATTTATATTCATATTGTACCTTGTATTTTCAAAGTATGATTTCTTTTAAACTGCTATTTGGGCTCATTTGGGCTCTCAGCCCACTGCTACCAATTTTTTTTTAAAGATATCTGTACTTAATATGGTGGCACACTTTGTAATTCCAGCACTCAACAGGTGGAGGCAGGGGAATCAGTACTTTAAAATTACTTTTGGTTGTATAACAAATCTGATGCCAACTCAGGACAAAAAGGAAGGAAGGGTGGCGGGGGAGGGAAGGAGAAGAATTAAGTCATTATTTACTCATGAAACATATGTCTGAGCACAACAAACTAAATAATCACATGAAAATTCTTACAAAATGAATCTAAAACAAATTATATCCCCGTGAGAAACTTCTGGAACACCCAAGGTGCCTTCTCTTTTTTCCTCTCCCTATATTTGTGTTGCCGCTTTTAAAATACCCCAGTCCTTTGATTATAATTTACCGTTCCTCATTAAGATTTTGGAAATAATCCTTGGCAATATTTATTTACACTCGACAAACTAGCTTAAAATAAATTAGATTATAAACCAATCACTAACCTAAGAACATGCAGCAGTTTGCAGAGCAGGGCTGATTTTGCAGTGGACCCATGAATGACTTGCAACCTTATCATGGGAGAAGTGCCAGAGGGACTGCAGTACTGTTTTATGATCTGCAGTCCGTGTTTTGCCTCCAAGATGTCCCCATGGCTGCAGAGCAATTAATTTGCTGTTTTACATAATAATTAAAGTATTTTAAATGTTCGACCATATGCAAGCACATCTGTGAGAAAGCCTCTTTATGGCTGCCTTCTGCTTATTCTCTACTAGTTTTCTTGCACCAGAGAAAATGATGCACCACCTTGCCCATTTGACCCAAGTTCAATGTCTTGTTTTCTGCCGTTAGCTCAGACTACTAGGGACTATTTCTAACTTGGTTCATTTAGCATATAGACTCAAGAACCTGAGGTGTGAGGAGACACTGCCTACCTGTGAAATACTATATTCATTGGAGTGGTACTTCTCCTACCATGTCTTCCTGGATTCTAGAAAAAAATCAAATGCATCTGGGGTTGACCATGCAGAGAGCCATCAGTGATGTCTTTTTTGAAATTACCACAAAATCACAATGAGTGGATTGAAATTCCATAGGGGCTCAGTACAAACGTAAGTGGTAGGAAGGGAAGCGCTAGCTTTCCAAGACTGGCTCACAACCAGTATCTGAAACTATATTGCAATTTTGAGCTTTTTTTTAAAGACATAGGATGGTGTAATTGGCTTTTTCTAAAAAGTGGATTCAAGCCAATATGGAATTATATTAGGTGATTATCCCAGTCTCAGGAATACAAATATGTTTCATCTGAATTTGTCATACCTGGATTTTAGATAGGTATATAAAATTGCATGTGTAAATGTACGTACATGTGTATGATATGAAAATAGAAAGGACATTGTCCCAGGAAAGTAAAAGAATAATAGAAAGAGGTGGGAAGAGGGACACAAGGGGTTGTATTAATTAAGGTTCTCTAAAGAAACATAACCAACATGACTATATATGTGCATATATCCATATATAAACTATTAAATCAGCTTATGTTGGCGTATTAACAACAGTTGTCTATAAACTTAGAGGCTGAGAACTGGTAGTTGCTGATGTCTTGAGGCTTGTGCCTGAGCAGTCCAAGTATCTGCACAGTGGCTGGCTCACAATGGAGAGGCCAACGTCCCAGCAGTTTCTTAGCCCATAAGTCCACATTCCTCAGCAGATTCTAACTTCAAAAACCTGGAGGACTCCTGGAAAGCCTCTCTGTGCACAGAGACCACATGGTAGGCTAATGTACACCCCAGGGTGTTGACACAGGTGTGACACACTCTATCAGGTCTCCAAGGGGCAGACCAGGTATGCCTGAATGCCAACAACAATAGATACCCAGATCAAATTTTTAATTGATTAATTTAATTGATTAATTTGCACAAATGTGAAAACCTGAGTTCAAATCACCAATACACTTTTTGAAAAGCTATGTATGGCCATTATAACTGCAGCACTGTTAGAGATGTGAAGATCTTTGGAGCTGCAGGCCTACCTTCAAGTTTAGTTAGAGTCTTTGTCTCAGGGATACGTTGAAGAGTGATGGGGCAGGATGCCTAATGTCCTCTTCTGGCCTTCACAATAATAAGCAATGTTTCCTACACAACCACACACACACACACACACACACACACACACACACACACACACGCTGTACTACACACATGTATATGCACACACAGGTGGCTCTTGTTAGTATGTCATGAAAACAAACTAAACTCATTGAGATGGCCCAGGGTTTAGGGTCAATGGCACCATGCCTGAATTCAGTCTCCCCAGAGCCACATTGTGGAAGCAGAGAACTGACTCCTTCTATATATTGTATCCCAACTTTCACAGGTGTATTGTGGCACTAGCATGCCCACATTCACATGCATACACATACACAAAATAAATAAAATTATTAAAAAGAAAATGCACTGAAAGTCCTGTAAACTTTGAGTGTGAGATGCAGGTTTGAATTACTCTGGTCCTTGTAACCCATACCAGAATTTTAGATTTAGTTCACTTCTGAATGAAATATATTCTTTACTAATTCTTTCCAAACTTGTCTCTGCACAATAAAACTGCAAATTTTGGTTGTTGGAACATATCTTTGTACAGACATGTGCAAGAATTATACATTAATAAAAGGGAATTTTGACTCAGCAATTTTCCTGGTATACATAAGGCCTGAAGTTATCAGGTTCTGCCTGTATCTCAATGCTGATTTAATTCTTATGTCTCCCCCATGTTCTATAAGTAAGTTCTGTTTTTTTTTAATTAGATGAAGATTCTTCTTTGGATAATTTAAGTTTAAAATACACTTAAACCATCTATACAACCTAAAAATATCTCTTTTAGTAGTTTTAAACTATACATATAAGCTAAGTCGTCTAATACAATCTGGGTAGACTTCTGTGACTAATGAGGTAGAGATAATTAGAACTAGATTATTCTTCTAGTTTCCTAAAAGCTTAGATTTACTCTTTAGGTATTCCTTCTTTTTTTAAAAAACATGAGTACCAATGGTATGAATTGCCTACTGTAACCTATGGACTTAAATAAATTTAACTCAAGACTATATCCCCATGAGTGGTCTATATTGAATATAAGGGTTTATATTCCTCAGTTCTTGGATGAAGCATTCTATCATGGTTAATTGGTCCAAGAGGATGTGAATGCTATTCTATTCAATTACACACCTACCAATACTCCTGATACTGCTTGGATGTGTCAATTAAGAGGAGAAACAGCTGAGTACCCCAAATCTACAGTGCACTTATCTAATATATTTGAAATCCTTTGAGTTTTTCTCACATATATTACGGCATAATATTGTTTAGGATCTAACAAAGCCACTGAAAATCACAATGCAAAGACAGCCACACCCATACAAGCTAGGCAGTGGTGGTACACGCCTTTAACCCAGGACTCAGGAGACAGAGGCAGATGGACCTCTATGAGTTCAAGGTTACCCTTTGCTACATGAGAATGAATCAGTCTAAAAGAGAATAAGAACTCACACCTTTAATCCCAACACTAGAGATGTATAAAACGAAGAAGCAAAGGGCTTCAAAAATTATTCAGTCTCCAGTCATGGAAAAATAAGATCTCCATTTTGGTCTTGGTAGAGGTTAAGAGCTATGTCTGGCTGCTTTGCTTTTCTGATCTTCAGCTTAAACCCCAATATCTGACTCTGGGCTTTTATTATTGGTGAAACAGCATAATATTTCCTTAATACCTTAAGGATGCATGTCATGGAGAAGAGTATCTTTATTGTTACACATTGTCATTATTTAATGTTGATTGATTTTTATCTTGGTTTGAATTCAGCTTTGTCTAAAATAACGCAGCAATGGTAAGTTGCTCTTCATTGCTGTTGACATGTATGCCTTTCTCTACCTCAGGCACTATAACTTCTCTGTGGCTAGCCCCTAAAGGAGATTTCTTGGGCTCCAGAATGATAACACAATCTGTCAAAAGATTTGCCATGCAGGCATGAGTACATGAGTTGCATTCTCTGTATACAACACTTCTCCTATTTCTAGGCCTCGTTTATTCATAATTGTCATATATTCTGCTATAAAAGCAATTTTCTTGAATCAAGTGATCAAGTTAGTCTTTCTCCAGGTGAGTATAATCTCTTAGTGTTATTAACTTTGAAGTATATCCACCCTATTTAACTGCTAAGTTCTCATTATGTAAGTGTTCTGGTTGAGTCAGTTTCCATTTATCTTATTTATGATGTAATCCTATTCTTTATTACAGGTGCTATTGTTTTTATACATTTAATAGCCAAAGAACCCATAGGCCTATGATGGTTAATTTTAACTGACATGTAGTGTTACATGGGAAGAAAAATCTCAAGGAAGGACTGTCTAGATCAGGTCGGTCTGTGGGTATGTCTGTGTAGAGTTGTCTTAAGTTTGTTAATTGATTTAAGAAGACTCAGCCCACTGTACCTGGCAATCCCTCATCATGGGTCCTAACCAATATGAGAATGGAGACATCAAGTTTACCAAAGTCACAAAATGAAGTGAGCATGTTTGCATTTTTTCTCTATGCTCTTGGTTATGGGCAAGATATGACTAGCTGTTCAAAGCCCCTGCCTTGACATCACCACAAAACCTGGAGTTTTACGCTGAAACAAATTTCTTTCTCCCCAAAGTTACTTTTGTCAGTGTATTTATCAGAGCCACAGAAATGAAACTAGATTAAGCCTCCTGAAGATATTTTCATTATTTCTCTTCCTCGGTGTATTAATTGTGTTGCTCTCTGTGCAGGCAGACCTGCCAAATAGAAATGTATTTTTATTCATGATTATATCTTTATTGTGAACTTTTTCTTCACCTGGCTGATAATTCTTTGGAGTCTTGCATTGCCTGGAGTATGAAGTGTTTAATATAAAGCAGTTTGAAGTTTGTTCCCTGCTCAAGCTGAAAGAGGTTTAATAAGCCAAGATCAGAATTCATTTAATTTGGGGGTTTGGGAATTCATGCATAATAAGTTCCTTCTGAACCTGAACTTCCAGTCTTTGTAAAGAAAGGCTTGAGGTTTCAGTTCTTTTTAAAGATTTTATTTCCTTTACTGTGTGTGTGTGCAAATGTTTAGTTTGCCTGTACATCTGTGCACAACTTAGGTGCCTACTGCCCACAGAGTCCAGAAAAAGACATTGGGATGACACTCTGGAGCCAGTGTTACAAGTGGTTGTGAGGCACCCGTTATGGGTGCTGTGAACAAGGCCCTCTTCCTCTGCAAGAGCAGCAGATGCATTTGACTGCTGCATCAAGCCTCCAGCCTCATCACTGGTAATGCTTTATTAGGTAAAGCTTGCAAATTCTTATGGGCTTTGTTCTGAGTGCTTTCTCTTTCAGTTGAACTGGTAGTGTCTAAGGAGAATGGACTTGCTTTTTGGAATAGTTGAGAAGCTCCCTTGATTATAGCTTCCTGTGATGGTAGCTCTTTAGGGTCTCCTGTACTTTCCCTGGACAAGCCTAATCTTGGATGCCCTGGGCCTGAGCAGCATGGAACCACGTTCACCTTTACTGGTTTCTTTGGTGCAGGGAAAGTTTCTGTGCATGTTGCTCAAGTTTAGCCATGCTTTTAGTTTAGCCATCTCAATGTATTCAGTGTTACCCAAAAAGTGGGAAGAGCAGCCAAGGCTTTGTTCTATGTACTGTGGATATCTGGCTTTATCAGCTTACAGACATTGCTTTAATTTGACAAAGCTGTTATTCTTAGGAAAGAATCATGGCAATGTGGACAGTCCAATGCCTAAGGACAAAGAAATCTTGGCTTAAATCTACACTTCAAATCTTGTAATCTTAGGAAAAGTGTTTACCATTTTTAAGTCTGTCTTAATAATGGTGTGGAAAGTTCCCTGTTCTATTAACTATATAATTGCCTTAAAACCAACCAAACAAACAAAAGACTCAGGCTATCCAGATATGGTTGTACACACCTATAATCCTAGTATGTGGGTGGGAGAAGCAAGGGTATCAAGAGATCAGGACCAGAATCAACACAATGGTGATTAGAGGATATCCTGGGCTACATTCAACCCTGTCTCAAAAATAACAAAACAAAATTAAATAAATTTCATTTGTCATTGAACTACAGAAATATTGTGTTTGGAATGTAGCTCAGGAGCTAGCTCTTACAAAGTTCTGGTTTCCATCCATAGTACTATGGGGTGGCGGCAGTAAAACTTCCTGATACACAACATATAGGCCTAGGCAATCTTTTGTGCATTCAGTGCATAGTGAAATGGGAGTGGAGAATAACACCGTTGTGTTCACAAGTGTATAATTCCAGCGAGTCTCATGTAATTGTGAAAACAAAACAGGTATGGTTTTAGACTGCCTGGGTTTTCCGAGCAAGCATGAGCTGTCTCTATTTATTTTGCTTCGATAACATGTGCTAAAAAAAACTTAGAGGAGAAAGAATTTATATGTTAGATTTCTAAAGCATCACTGCGAGGAAGTCAAGAACCTTGACTTGACAATTCCATTTTGACATTTTAAGATTTCTTTTGCGCATGTTTGGCACTATTCCCTAGGCAAGTGCTAAATGATACTGTTCTGATTCTAGCATTACTATCTTTGTTTTCCCTCTTGTTTCCCCATCCTACACCACCTCTATTTCTTTTTCCCTTTCTGCCTGAATCATTGCTGGTTTTTATACTCTTGTTTTTTTCAAGCATGAGTCACAACAGTAATTTGCCAAATGAGTGGAGTCAATCAAAGAAATCATGGGTGACGTTCATTAAGTTCCTTGAGGTTGAGCTATTGTGTGATATACTTGTGTCATATTGAAGAAAAACCACATGAATACTAACTGATATAATTAAAAGTAATCTTTTTCTTGTAGTAGATGAGAAATACAATATTTGGGGAGGCAGTTGTGGTAGTTAGAATATAATTGTCTTCTATTATCTCATAAAGAGTGGCATTATTATGAGGTGTGGTTTCATTGAAGTGCATATAGCCTTGTTGGAGGAAGTGTGTCACTGTGGAGTCTGTCTTTGAGGTTTCCTATGCTCAGGATACTGTTGAGTTTGTCAGTTGACTTCCTGTTACACCAAGATAGAGCCATCAGGATGTCTGCCTGTGTTTTGCCATGCTTCCTGACATGAAGATAATAGAGTAATCTTCTGAAACAGTGAGCAAATTGCCCCAATTACATATTTTCTCTATAGTGACTCTTTACAGCAATAAAAATCTCTAACTAAGATAGAAGTTGGTACCAGAAACTGGGGCAATGCTGTTATAGTCCTGGCCATATTTTCCTTTGGAGAAATTTGGATTTTGGTACTTTGGGTTTGGACAGCAATAAAATGCTTTAATCACTGCTTAATGGACCATACTATTAGGAGCATGGACGACAGAGGTATTAGGAGTTATTTGAACTGTCAGGGGCTAACTCAAGAGGCCTCAGAGAAAAAGAATTTTAAAATGTTTCCTAGAGATCACTCCTGTGATATTTTGTTGAAGAAACTGGCTGCCCTTTGCCCTCATCCTAAGAGTCTGCCTGAGGCAAAAGTAAAGAATTTTTGATTAATTCCATTGGAAAAATATCGGAACAGCCAAATGTAGACTCTGTCCTGTGATTTTTAGTGGTGACGCTAATATAGATCTATAATGAAAAAAGCTGAGCAGGATACATTACAAAATGGACATTTGAGGAGAAAAACAGCACCTTAAATAGAATACAGCTAAATTCTGTGTTTGAGGAGATAAACATATTAAGACATGGAATAAAGTGAAGCTTAGAGCAGGGTGTAGAGTAAAACAACTTTAATCCCAGCACTAGTGAATCAGAGACTGGCAAATCTCTGAATTTGAAGCTAGTATCATCTGCAGATCCTGTTTCAGGACAGCCAAACATAGGCAGTAATGGACAGAAAACTGGTAAGATGTAATTGGATGAGAGGGCCATGTTCCAACCCCAGTAAGCAGCAGAACTTGGCAGTTTCAGCCACATGGTTCTGGCTTTAGAGTTACAGAAAGTAGAAATGAGTTATGGAATACGCCTCTGTGTCTTAAGAAGGTCATCCAGTCCAGGCATGTGCCTAAATGAAGGTCTAATAGAGAGGTCATTGTGTCAAAGGTAAAGTTAAACTTCAAGCCTGGATTGCCTTGGACAACCCAAGATATTAGATATGCCAGAGTTGCGTGCTAAGGAGAGCTGATGGCAGGGGGTGGGACCAGTCCAAGAGAAGTATGTTGCAGCCAGTAAAGGTGAACAGAATTGGAGATCTGAAGAGCACATTGACCTCAAGCATGGAGATGCAGTTAGGAGTTTCCCAAGATGGATTGTTGTCATGCTTTGGTACAATATTTCCTCTATATACTCTCTTCCCTAAATTTTAGAAAGGTAATATATATCCTGTGCCATTATACGTTGGAAGTTTGTGACCTGTTTTTTATTTTTATTTTATAGGGAATTACAGTTAAGAAGTAGCATGAATCTCAAAAGAGACTTTTAAATTTGGACTTTTAAACATTGTTGAGACTCTAGACTATAGGGACTTTTGAAGTTGGACTAAATGAATTTTACATTATAATATTGTTACAAGCTTATGGAGGCCAGGGAGTGGAATGTGACAATTTTAGTGTAAGGGAAATGTTATAGGAATTTAGCAGAATCACTATATCTGGGGTAGACATTGACATGAACAACTATTTTTAGAAGTATTTTAGCCTTAAAGAATCTTTGTGGAAAACAGTGATTGTTTCCTTTGATCTATAAAATTGTTGTGCTTAAGGGGCATTGGAACCATTTCATAACTTTGCTCACAAGATGCCAAGATACACCAAGGCACTTGTATTATTGAGTATTGCAAAGGATAAGTAATAAAGGACTAGAGTCATGACAGCATGTGATATCTTCTTTGGTAAGACATGTAAATTAGACTAGGGATCTTGGTATGAGGAACTACTTAGCATAACAATCATTAAGTATGTCTTTGCATGGCTATACTGGGTCCAGTCCATGAGAGGAAGCTGAGGCTTCCTGCTGTCACATATGCGTAAAATTTCATTGTGGAGTACATTCTTTCTTCAACTGACCTATGCTATATGGTTCAGTCTGACATTTGGTGCCCACTGGCCCTCATAATCATCATAATCTCAAAGGAAATGGCACTATTAGGAGGTGTGGCTTTTTTGGAGTAAGTATGGTTTTGTTAGAGGAAGTATATAACGGTGGGGTGGGCTTTGAGCTTTCTTACGCTCAGGATACTGCTGAATGTGTCAGTCAACTTCATGCTCCATGGAAACCAATATGTAGCCAGCACAATGTCTGCCTGCATATCACCTTGCTCCATTCCATGATAATAATAGACTTAACCTCTGTAAGTGAGCCACCACAATTCCAAGTTTTCTTTACAAGATTTGCACTGGTCACAGTGGCTCTTCACAACAATAAAAACTCTTAACTAAGACAATAGTAGTATAAGATAGAAAGTATCAATAAAATATAATTGTTATTTAATCATGTGACATTATTTGATCTAAAAAACTTTATTTTAAATCTTGTTTCCCCACTGATATCTGTAATTACACCTAAAGCCTTGTATTTTCTTAGCAGCCCCTCAGATACTGAATTTCCATCCCTGCCTTTGCTTTAGAAAAATTTTGTTTATTTGTTTAAGTCATAGTGCTTTGAAAGAATGGACTCTGCCTAAAATATTCTGTGCAGTGAGAGCCTCAACATCAGGCCAAGTGAAATACTTGTCTTATTTTATAGCATGTGGCACCAAATAAAAGGCTTCATGCATGCTGCTCAAATCCTCTCCCACTAAACTGCAACTCCAAGGCAACCTAAGCATAAGTTGAACATCAAGAATAATAATTAATTGCTATTACAATTGATGCACTGAAAAAATTGAATCTGCAAACCCTCAATGATTCCGTCAAAAAGGGGGAAACTTGGGATGGAGGAGGGTGGGGAAAGGTGAGGGAAAAGCAAAGGCAATATCAAGGAAAATATACTCCCCAGTAGCAAAGATACTACAATTAGAAAAAAATCATTTGGTACTTGCTTACGGAATCCTGATGAGCATAAAATCAAATACAAATATCAAAAGAAGATTGTCACCATTTAAACACATTCACCCTTACCAGGTTTATTATGTGGAGAGAATATGGCAAGATGAAAGCTTTTCAAGCCCAGCTTGGTCTGTAGATCTAGTTCTAGGACAACAAGAGCAACACAAAGAAACCATGTATTGACAAACCTAAAACCAAAACAAACAAATAAATAAAACAAAGTTTAAGCTTTACAGTGATAGCAGAGTCAACCGTGAAAGAGTTTTGCCAAAAAGACTTCATAAATTGAGTCTTTGCATCCCCAAATCAACAAATTCAAACCAGGGCATTCTATCTGAGAGTAACTTTCCCTGACAGTATCAAATGCTCTGTGAGCCACTCTAAACGAAAGGAAACTTTTGCATAAATGGAGGTTTGTAAGACCTCACAGAGGGAGCTGGAGCAAGGGCTTACTTCTTATTCTCACTACCTGTGGGTTCCATCCCTGCAATCTTCAACATGTGACTCACAGCTTCAGGCAACACAAACCCTGGGGAACTTGGTGACTTCCTCTGGCATACACAAGTATCACACTTACATATACTACTACATAGTGTATGGACTACATACACAGATACACATAACATAAATACAAATAACATCTGTTTTTAGATAATCTGAAAGGGCCATTAAAAGACCCTTTCATCTTCATGGCCAGCTTGCTTCTGGTCACAAGGTGAATACATGGGTCAATGGCAGCTTGGGATGCTGGGAAATCTGGAATTATTATGGTGAGAAAATATATACTGGGGTATGGGAGAGGGAAACATAATGGTCGGGTCCGTGTCTTGTTGAGAGATTGAGATCTGAAGAGGCAAATACAGTGAGGAGCAAGGTGGGTGCCATGGTGACATCTGTGCACAGGGTGCTGCTGAAGACCATTTCTGGATCCATGGCCCAGCTGTAGCAGTGGTCTGTATTGATATCAGTCCATAGTTCCTATTAATACCAAAGGCCAGGAGGATAGGACTGCACAGGGTTGATCTTGCCTCTCACTGGCTGCAGCACTCAGGAGAGCAGTTCTTACACCTCTCCTGGGCAGCACAATTGAGCTGACCCCTGCATACAGGGGTTACGGGTAAGTATGCAGCAGCTGTCTCTGAGGGCATGAGTATGGAAGAGATGGTCCCGCCCCCTTGACCTGCTACATGGCGTCCTGAGTGAGGGAAAGATGCCCTCCCCACCTTTGCCCATCTCCACTTGTGGCAAGCAGGAGACCTGATCCAGTTGCTCACCAACCCAGCCCTATACCTCACCTGGGAAGCATAGTGCAGCTGACTGTCAAAAGGGGTACAGTCAAGCTGCCCCCGAGAACATGAGCATGGGAGATTTGGCCCTACACCTCACCTGCCATAAGTGGTGTGGGTGAGAGAAAGTTGCTTTCCTCTACCCCCCACCACATTGGCTTGTGGGAGAGCTGGTCCTGAGGTCATGAGAGCAGGAGAGATGTCCCTGCGTGTCACCAGCTGCACCACTCAGGAGAGTGGCCCTTGCACTTTGCCTGTGCAACAGAGTAGAGCTGGCATTGGTGGTGTAGGTGTGGGTGGGGTGGCCCTAAGGGTGTGAAAGCTGGAGACCTGTCTAGCCCTGTTCCTTGTTGAACTAGCTAGGCCAGTGCTGAAAACCTTACCGTGGTGGTGAGGGTAGGGGAAAGCTGGTGAGCTGATGAACTGTGCAGCCACCCAGGTCCAGAACCAGAGCTATGAGTTGCCCCATCTCACCATCCACCCAATATGTTGGAGTACATAAAGGGACCAGTCCTATAGATCCAAAGTTGTGATATCTCCATGACACAGGGTAACAACAAGACGAGTCCCAGTAGGGGTCCAGTATTTATAGTATAGCAGTAACCAGAGGCCTTGAACCAGGCTAATGACTTTGCAATGGACCCTTGCGAGAACGATATATAGAATAAAGGGGATACTGAGTGACTCACTTTGTCACACTAAAGCTTCCAAGACTAAGTCTTTCCTTTTCATTCTTCCCTCTTTTTTTCCTCTTACATTTTATTTTACTTTATATTGTGAGTCAGAGATTACCAGGGCAGAGAGCTCTAAAGGAATGGGGAAAAGAATGGAATTAAGATGTTTGTTGTGAAAGCCACAAAGAATGAATGGAAGTTTAAATCAGTGAAGTCTGAGCAGAAGCAACGAAGCAAGGCAGACATGTAAGGTTATTCAAACATGCAGAGTAATTTTAAAATTTTAAGATTAGATTAAGAACTTCCTTTTTAAACAAGGTCAATCCAGTGACCATGTATTAAATGTTTTTATTTCATTGACAAGCAGTCTTTCAATAAATGGCATTCAGAGAAGTGCAGTACCAAAAAATGATCCTTAAAAACAAGGAAATGCATATTTATCTGCCAAGAGTGACAACTTTAAAATTAATATATCCAAACTGAGCTTCAATACTGGATACATGTTCAACAAAAATAAAGCAGACATTTCAAAGAACAAAAAATACACTATAAGAAACACAGCAGGGTTGAATGTTGTCCTAAATCAAGAAATCAGTCATAAAAAACAATATTGGCAAATAAAAGAAAATAGAATGCCCATTATTATATGTGGTGATATCAATGTGGGAAGAGATACAAGAACCTGAAAACTCCAGTATTTACCACTAGGCTCATCTAACCCTGTGGCATCCAGTATAAGCGTTGTACATAAAACTCTCATTAGTGCAATGTCATAACTTAGGAATATAAAGTCAAGGGAAATATTCTCACCTAGGATTCCAGGGAAACAAGTCACACATGACATGCACGCATGCATGCACGCACACACACGCTTGCACACACATGCACCCATATGCTCACATTGCTCAGTGAAACCTATTCTAGATGTCCAGCTGCCAGAAACATAAGCTCATGTGATCCGTTTAAGACATACATTACTTGTATAACTACAGTGGTTGTGCATTCAATTCCTTCTTGTAATTATCAACTCATACTGAACAATGAATACTGGGTCCAAGAGGAGTTTTTAGTTTTGCACCTGTCTTTCACATCTTTGTCTCCCAGTTAAACACAAACTTTTCTGTATTAGCTACTAGACACTAATACTACATCAAGAGATACCCAGATGTCCTGTGAGTCTATTTTATCTAGGGAATTTTAAGGTTTATATAAACCTTATCTGGTCCCACCAAATCCAAAGTAAAATTCTCGCAAAGTTCTCTCTGGGGAACCAATCAATGTATGAGACTTTGGGTATGTGGATACTACGAGGAGCCTTAGTGACTCCAGGACAGCCACACTGGAAAGAGATGAGGGATATACTGCTAGAGAAGAATAGAACTGCTAGAGGAAATAGATGCCCTATGTGAACAGAAAAAGTCAAGAAACAGTAAAACAAATACATATTTTAAGTATGGCACAAAAGTGACAGATATAATTTGCATGGTTAAAAAATAAAGCTTCATTCAGATGCACTGTAAAACATATCTTAGCATGTTTTAAGCCCTGAATTATAATACTGTAAGTTAGTAATCCCCAAGAATATAATATTCTCTCTCTTTTTTATATTCATAAAGTTAAATAACCAGAAACTGATTTCTCTGAGCTATATGACTCTGTTGTTATAAAAATGCCATCACATTCAAGTAAGACTGATGATAAAACATACTCTAGACATTTTCCTATAATAAGTCTGAGCTCTAAGGAAGAAGAAAATATTAACAAATTTCCAGGCTACACTGAAAACATTTTCAGTAAATAAAAGGAAATTGAACTGTTCTGAGGAACTCATTTGAACACAGAAAGAAGTGGTTGTAATAATATCTGTAGACAGCAAGAGGGACCATGGAAACCAGCACAGCCCTCCGAGATATTATTACCTTATCAAGATAAAAGAAAAATATTTGTGGTCACCAATAAGTATTTTAGAGAATCTAAGCCAAATAACTCTACTGAGGAAATCATTCAAGAAAGGACTGATAGGTAAGTCCCAAATGGTTCCTAAGAGTCAGGATGCTGACCGAAGGCCAGCCTTGGATGCCTGAGGGAGCTTCTGACCAGGAAAATTACAGAAGAAGGAACAATTTGTTGTGAAAAAGTGATACACTTCATGATGCTGTATATGTGTATGTACACGCACACACGCACACACACACACACACACACTAGATAAACACCACGTGATTGCTGAAGTAACGAGTGAAAATCAGAATAAATATGTAAAGCAATGGCAAGAACTACTAGTAAACTACAATTAAATGATAAATTAAAAATAAGAAATAAAATCAAACATGAAACACATCAATGATTTTTGATAAATGTTTATATACACTTGAGAGAGAGAGAGAGAGAGAGAGAGAGCTCTAGGCAGAAGATTCATTGCATAAAACCCTGATGACCTTGGTCCTTGGAATTTATGTACAAAACCCTGCACAATAGCACACATTTGTAATCTCATCACACCAAGGGAAATTTGGAGCATAGGCATGAGAATTAATCTTGATGCTTCTAGACCAGCAAGTGTGAAGTATGCAGCAGGAAAAATAAGGCAAACAAAACAATTAAAAAGAGAGACAATGCTTTAAAACAAGTTATAAGGGAAAGGACGAATTCCTTGAGATTCTCTGCTTTTACATAAGATCAGTGGCACATGTGGACCAGAACTCACATGCATCATACACATATACATAGACACACACCAGAAACATACATATACATAGCACTTGAGTACAACTGATAAACAAAAGACATCATCAAGTAGGTCAAGGAATGAAATTCATTTGTATGTTGCTCCTAAGAAATATGGATAAGAACCATATCAAAGAAAGGTTAAAAACAAAATATCATCTGAATGGATAGAAAAGTTAACAAGTGACTATGAAAAAATATAATTTAACATTCAAAGCATACACAATAGAGAAATGTAATATGATTTTACCTTAGCAACCGATCTGTAAAGCAGAGGAAAAGAGTGAAAACACAGAAACACTTTCTCATATGCATGGAAATTTACTTTCATCAAAAATTTCAAGGTTAGGAAATCAGAAACATAATAACATTTTTAAGACAGTATTCTGGAACAACGGATGGAGCCAAGTTATTTCCAAATCTAGTACACAATTAGCAAAAATGTATTTCAGAGACAAACCAATAGTTAAATTTCAAAGACTGACAGAAGAAAGTATAAGAAAATGATTGCTTTTATTGATTGATTTATTATGACTTTGTACATGGATGTGCCATTGCACACATTGGTATGTGAGAGGCTAACTCATGCAAGATGATTTTCTTCTGCCATCTCTGGATTACAGTGGTAAAACGCAACTCAGCAAGCTTGGCACCATTGCCTTTTCTTGCTGCGCCATATCAATGGCTCTGAGTAACTTTCGAACTTGACTTTAATAATTTATTTATTTATGTTTGGTTACAGCTTCATAGCATGACTAGGAAAGAAACAGGGCCTAGGGCTTAGTGGTAGGGCATTTGCATAGCAAGTACAAAGCCATATGCTGTATCCCAGAACTGACAGTACATCCACAACAACAAAGAGATGCCAAAACCAGCATATATATTGGGCATATGTCGATATGAAGCAGGAGCCAATGAAACAGCATTCAAGACCATAGCTGTAACAACCCATATAAAGTGGTATTAGATTGTAATTGGATTTAAAATACACATCATACATATGAATTGGTATAAATAAACAAAAGAGAAAAAAGATAAAATTTTCATGTCAAAGAATTCCATTTTTTTTTTATGTAGACCTTCTGTTTCAAAGAGATAATGCACAAATTGCCACTGCTTGCAAGTTGTCTATGCATAACAATCTCTTTTCAAGATTACATTAGGGAAAACAGGTGAGGGAAGGTAGGTTGGTTAATTATTTTTTTCAAGGTGACATAAGCTAGAGTCACCTATGAAGAACAAACTTCAAATAAGAATACACCTCCATCAGAGAGCCTGTAGAAGTACTTGTGCTGCATTTTCCTGATTTTTCACAAGTGTGGAAGGGGCCACTGACTGGGGCACCACCCCTGAGTGGGGTGTTTTGGATGATATAATAAAATTAGCTGAGCCAGCTATGTAGAGAAAGCTAGGAAGTAATATTTTCCCTTGTAAAGCCAAATGCAATGCATTCCAGTTTTCTTTCTTTTCTTTCTTTTTTTTTTTGTACTGCTGTGCTAAAATAGCATGGCCAAAAGCAATTTGAGAAGACCAAGGCTAATTTCATCTTACAGCTCTTAGTCCATCAACAATGAAAGGCAAAAACCAGAAGGAAGAAATGGAAAGAGAGGCCAGGTATATTTATGCTAATATCCAAGGCTTATGGAGGAATTATAGAATAGTAACATATATCTGATTTCATGGGTTAATTCATTAGCCAGCACACAATAGCTAAACCATAAAAGAGATAAATAATACTATTTCTTTCAAATTAATAGTTTTTTTTTCAAATGATGACAATGAACAAAGAATGACAGATTATCAGAACAGGCACAGAAGGTTTATAACTTATGGCCAATGGGGACTGGTGTGCAGAACAGTTCACAGCACTTATATGAATTTTCAGGGCTAGTATACACAACATGACATTTGTCTCTTCAGTTGCATCCATTTTGCCTTATTCTCCCTTAGGACTAAAATGATTCACATTCTATATATGCTACCTGTTCTTCATCCAGAAAGTGTCTCAGTGATAAGGTGACTTGGAATACTTCTGTTACAGATCAGGGAGGGATATAGCTGTGTCACATAAAATATTCAAATGGGGAAATATGAATATATTCTAAAATCCACCAATTCTCATAACCTGTGAATCCCCATGTTAATTCTGTAGTTTTCTCTTTTTGCCTGCTTTTATGTTCACTTTTTTTTAAATAAAATAAATGTTTGTGCATTTAGATGGAAAGACATTCACAATTTCATTTCACTTCTATGTGGTTAATCTCAGGACATGTTAGCATGATTATATATGACATGATTTCAAATAATGTTGTGCCATTGACCTTGATAGGACATAATCCTTTTCACTTGATTCCCAAAAGCAGAAATAACCACCTGACAAACTTGTTTTCTATGTCAATGGCTTAGAAAGGCTTTTGTAAAACTATGATTGCCTATTTGATTTTCCTTTTGTAAGGTGTATGATTTTGTATGCTTGTCTGTGTGATTATATGTGTTTCTGTGTGGTCTGTATGTCTCCTTGTAGTTTCTGTTTGTGCTGTGTGTGTCTGTGTGTGATGTGTGTCTATGGATACACCTATACATGTTTTTGTGTATGGGCCCCTCTGTATATTACATGTGTGTGATGTGTGCCTATGTTTATGTCTGTGTCTGTGCCCCAGTATGTAACACATATTTCTATATGTGTCTCTCTGTGGGGTGTGACATTTTTGGTAAGCGTATTTCTGTGTGTACCTTTATAGTGTGTCTGTTTGTGCCCTTATGTATGGTATGCAGTATATGTACCTGTGTGTATATGGCCATGTAAGACTGTATGTGCACACCCATGTTCTATGTCTTTGTTTGGTGTGTGTGTGTGTTTCTGTGTGCATGTATCTAGTATATCTGTATTACCCTGTGTGTGATGGGTAGTGTATGTGCCTGTGTGTGTATGTGCCGATGTTTGTCTATATGTGTACACTTGTAAGTGTGGTCTATATGGTGTCTGTGCCTGTTCCTGATAAACTGAGTGATTTTTTTTTGTATAGTCTCAATTCTAGGTCCTGTATTTCTAACCAGTTAAATGCACTCCATTTTAAGTCAAAATTCCAAACCACCATTTGAAATGGCAAAAATGTAAGAAGAGCACCAAGAGTTCTATCAAGAAACAAGACAATGAGCAAAGAAAGAGACACATCTTGGCAAACACCCACCCCAGTGAAGGAGGGGGCTCTGCACGAGACTGGCTGGATTATATGGTAGTTCAGGGCTGTGAAACTGAGAGGCACAATTCTTCATTATAAGAGTGTCAGGAAGACTTGTGTGGCAGAGCGATGCAGAAGGAGATAGAAGCATAAAAGGTAAACAGTACCAGAGGGAAGACTGGAATCCCCTGCACTTACAACATTAAGCACCTGGCTGAGAGAGTCCTGTTCAGAAATTCCTTTTCTACAACAGTATCTTTCAGGATGCTGCCTTTGTTCTCTTCTAAAAGTTTTAGTATTTTGGGTTTCAAATTGAGGTTTTTCATCCACTCAGGGTGCTACATATGGCTCTAATTTCATTCAGCTGTATATGGACAGTGTTCTCCAATCCATTATAGTTTGCCTCTTTTTCAAATACCAGATAAATGTATTTATTAGTGTTCACAATGGAGCCTCCTATTTTATTCAACTGGCATACATGTCTTTTGGGTGCCAATACCATATGGGTTTTATAACTGTAGGTCTACAACAATTATATATACATGTACATATACATATATATATATATATATATGTTTGTGCGTGCACGTGTGTGCATGCGCACATATGTGTATATATGTATACATGTGTATATGTATGTGTATATATATGTATGTATATATACATACATATATGTATATGTATATGTATATGTATATGTATATGTATATGTATATGATGTGTGTGTGTATTTCTCTAATGTATCTGGAATAGCAATTTCTCCAGCATTCTTTTTATTCAGGATTGCTTTATATATCTAGGGTCTTTAGGATACTTTTCTATGTGTGTGAAGAATAATGTATTTTAGTTGACATTGTACTGACTATGTAAATTGCTTTTGATAGGATGGTCAATTTCATATTAATTCTACCAATCCATGACCACAGAACATGGTATACTTCCTAATGTCCTTCTCAATCCCTTCCTTCAGAGATTTGGAGATTTCATACCATGGGTCTTTCACTTCTAAGGTTTGTTATTATAGGCTATTGTATTGTATTTGATTTTATTTTGAATGGGAGTGAGTCCATAATCTCTTTCTCAGTGTGTTTGTGGTTGGTGTACAGAAAAGCTATTGATTTTTGTAAGTTGATTTTTTTTTTACTCTGCCACTTTTCTAAATGGTTCATAGTTTCTAGATATTTTCTGATAGAACTTTATGCATGAAATAATCTGAAAATGGAGATGCTGTGACTTTTTTCATATTTGTAGCTCCTTAATTTCTTCCTCTTACATTATTGCCCCAGCTAGTGATTTGAGCTTAATACTAAGGAGGGAGGACAGTGGCTAGCCCTGTTTTGCCTCTTATTTTAGTGGGATTGTCGAAAGATTTTCTCCATTTTGGATAAGGTTGGCTGTGGATTTATCACATACATACGTATATGTATATGTATATGTATGTATGTATGTATGTATGTATGTATGTATGTATCCAGCACTATTTCTAGAGTAAGCCACTTGTTATAGAGGATTCTCTCCTTGGTAAGTGCTTATATTCACTTTACTAGCACTTTGTTGAGAAGTTTGTAACTATATTTATCAGGGACATTGTTTTGTAGCTGTGTTTCATGTTTTTGTTGACATTTTCAAATAGTAGAGTGGCACTGGCTTCATAGAACAAGTTGGGTAATATTACTCCTGTTTCTATTTTCTATTTTTTCTTTCTTTCTTGATTTTTTCTTTTATCTTTATGAATTTTGTTGAAAATCCATTGGAATATCTAGGCCTATTTGAGACATTAATGGGGATGTCCTTTTGTATGCCGTGTATATATGCTTCTCTTATTGGTTGGTGAATAAATGCTGATTGGCCAATAGCCAGGAAGGGAGCATTGGCAGGGAGAATGTTGGGAGGAGCAAGGCAAGGAGGAGTTTCTGGAGAGATGCCATGGAGCCGCGGAAGGAGTAACATACCTGAGCATTAAGGGTAAGCCACATCCCTGTGGCAATGTATAGTTTAGTAGAAATGGGTTAATAATTAAAGGAGAGCCATTAGCCAGACAGTTTGTAATTAATACAAGCCTCTCTTTGTTTATTTGGGACCAAACGGCTGTGGGACCTGGATGTAAAGAAACTCCATCTACAGACATTATTATTGTTTCAATAACCTCACCTCCTGTATGTCTGCTTATGTTGTTGGTCTTGGTTTAACTTTGGTAGTTAGGATGAATTAAGAAACTCATCCATTTCTTTTAAATTTTTACTACTCAATATAGTACAGGTTTTTTTAAGTATTCCTTTATAATTTTTTGTGTTTTGTTGTTGTTTATCATAAAGTTTCCCTATTCATTTCTGAATCTGTTAGTTTGGGTCAACTCTTTCTTTTGGTTTATTGAACTAATGGTTGGTTGGCCTCATTTATTTTCTCAAAGAACAACTCTTAGAATCATTGATTCTTTGCTTTATTTTTGTTTTCTCTTTTTTCTTAGACTTTACTATCTTTTTCTATAAACTAAGTTTTGACTTAATTTGTTCATTTTTTTTTAGTTACATCACTAAATCCTTTAGTTGTGCTCCTTCTTGGACAACACTTAAATATTTATTGTTATTCTCTTAGACTTAAATTAAGAATTTCTTTGTGTCTTCTCATAATTAATTGAATTATTTGATAATATTTTCAATTTTTCTTTAAAATTCCAGGTGCTGGAGTCAATCTTAGTAGTTCTCATTAAATAACATTTTTATATGATTACTGGCATTAAAGGGAGACATGTTGCTTTGTTTGGCCATTCATATTTTGCTTATGAAACTTGACCTAAGTGTGTAGAATTCTTCCTTTCCTCCTTCCTTCCTTCCCTCCTCCTCCCCTTCCTTCCCTCCCTCCTCTTCTTTCTTTCTTTCTTTCTTTCTTTCTTTCTTTCTTTCTTTCTTGTATGTGTGAAGTGATAAACTGCCCTTCTGTAGGTTGGACCAGTGCCAGAGATACACTGAAGCACCTGTGCTTATTTACCAAACTAAAGTCACCTAATATAACTTCTAGGAACAAAGTCAGGCCAGGCTGGAAGGGCCACAACAAATCTGAGGCTGTGACAATTTTAATAAGAGTAATCAGACTTTTATACCTTTATCTGAAACAGAATATAATCAATTGCTAGCATCAATACTTTTTTAGTTTCTAGGATACAGTGAAGTTTGCAAGTCATACAGGTTACACAAGATTAATATCTAAGACAATTGTCCTGACAAACTTTCAGGCAACCCTGACTACTAAGGGAACATACAGAGACACACAAAGTAGTGTGAACACTTCACTGCCTGAGGGAGTGCATCAGCCTCTCAGGAAGTGGAAGGCACACTGTGCACCAGGAGCCTTGGACTCTATCCTGAAAAACCATGATGCTTATCTCTCATGGCAGGTATGCCAAGCCAACTCCATTATTCCCTGCAATACATGACCTCAGCTAGGCAAAGAGAAGTTCAAAGGTGAGCTGTTTAGGTGGACCAGAGAAATGTGACTAATGAACAACATGTCTAGATAGAGCTAGTCCAGGAAAACAGGGATCACAAATGTAGTAGGTATACAGCCACTGGTCTGCAATGACAACTGTAGGTTTATAGATGGCAGGTATTATTGGGCAAGAGCAAGGAAAGGGAAGAAACCACTTACTTAGGAAAGGAGGCTCATACACAGAGAAGGTTCATGGGCTTACGGTATGGAATGACTAGGCTTGTAGGTTTTCAGATCCATCACACATGTTTTAATGCATTGTGTTTTCATATCAATAATCTTCATGTGTTATGCAATTTCATCTGTATCCTTTTGTTAACCCATAAGGTCTTCAAAGTTAATCAATTAATTTTAAATGTTTAATTATTTACACATACTATTTTGAACTATTTCTGTTTAGTTTGTTTAGATCACTATATTAACATATTTAAAACTTAAACATACAATATATTATAACAAATATACAGCCACTTGTGAAAAGAATAACTATTTTATTGTTGAATGATATTTCTTATAAATGATGATTGGGTAGCATTAACTAATAATATAGTTAAGTTTTTCTAGATAAATAATGACACCAAGTCATTCTTTTATATCCGTTATTTTAACATGATTGTTGAAATTTCCAATTATTTTTGAAAATTTGTCATCATCTCACCCCAGTAATATCATTTTCTGCTTCAAATATTTTGAAATTCTGTTTAAACCATGTGTTGACTATTTCTGTGTCTTTTGAGAGAGTACATTGTTTCATCAACATGATGCTGGCTTTAATCGACAACACAATCTAGAATTCCTTGTGGAGGAAGTATTATTGAGAAATTGTCTGGGTTGGGTTGGCCTATAGTCATGGCTGTAAGCAATATTCTTCATACAATTAATTGAGGCAGGGAGGCACACCTTGAATGCATGAATATTGTGTACATCGTTTCAGAGACTGGGCTCCGGACTTAATAAAAAGGAGAATGTAACGTGAACACAAAGCACAGACACATTCATTCGCTGGTCCGCATTTAAGTGTAGATGTCATGTGACCAATTCTCTCAAGCTCTTGCTGTAGTGAGTTTCCTGAAATGATGGACTAAATTAAACCCTTTCTCCTCTAAGTCAACTTTGTTGGTCTATTTTTATCAAAGCAAAATGAAGAAAAATGAACAAAATCATCAATTAACTTTTCTAATACTTGTAACAACTGTTGATCTGGAATCTACTCTGTCCTATATCAACGTAATCATATTACCTTTCTTTAATTGTAGTTGTCCTTGAATTTACCTATTTTATGTATGCTTTATATTTAAAATGCAACATTTTTAGAACTATCATTCAGGGTGGAGTTTTCAGTTACAATCTGAAACTTTAATTCCAAGGATTCAAATTCTTTTCAATACAAAGGTTAGTCTATTTCCTAAAATGCTTTGTTATGTGTTCTTATTCTTAGTAACAACATTTTTTTATTTCTCTTTGGGTGTCTCTCTCTCTATATATATACATAAATATATATATATATGTGTGTGTGTGTGTGTATAATGAAATATATATATATAATGAAATATATATATGTATATATTTTGTTTTATCTTCTTAAAGAGCGATTAATTGAATTTCATTTTATGTATAATAAATCCAAAGGTTGTAAGATTTGGAAAATTGTCAGTCATCTACTCATCAAATTTATTTATTTTGTGTGTGTTTATGTACATATGTGTGCTATGGTGAACACACAGCAGCCTAAGCATAACCTACAGGACTTAATCCCCTCCTTCTACTATGTGATTTCCATGACCTAGCTAAGATGTGTAGCATTGGTGACAAACACACCAGCACTTACGCCAGCCCCTTTCAAGTCTTTCACTAGTTTACTTCTCCCTCTCTAGGAATTCAAAGTCATAGAGCATTTATTTTTGTTTTGTTCTTTTGAGACCAGGACTCATTCTGTAGCCCAGGCTACTATAAGGCTTATGACAGTCTAGCCTCACTGTCCTCAGAAAATGTGTTTATTCTATATACACATAATATATAATTAATATATTATTCAATACATACATAACTATATTTACTAAGATATCTAATACTACACTATAGGACATTTTGTTCAGATCCTGAATAGTTCCATTTAACTATGTCATGTTCAGACATAAAATACAATATGTATGGTCTTGGCACATGCATAAAATCATTTAGGACAATTGTCAAAAGTACAAATTCATCATCATATTTATGTATTCTTACAAACACAACAATATCACTAGGCTATTGAGGTGACTCATAGGGTAAAGGTGCTTTCTGGCAAACATGATGGCCTGAGTTAAATCCCTGGGATACACATGGTGAAAGGAGAGAATAAATTCCTGCAAGCTGTGCGCTGACCTCCACATACATGGGTGACCTCACCATACATACATAAATAAATGTAATGAAAATTTTAAATGTATAATGATAATGCAGATGAGGTATTCAACTGCAAAGCCACATATGGCTCAGATGTGCAATTTTTGTGCACTTAGAATTGTTTATTCTGTCAACCTGCAATCCTGTGCATCATTTCCCTGTTTCTTTTTCTTGATTGCAATTTTAGTCCATTCCTAATAATTTTCCCTGTTTCACACATTTTTTTTAAATTTTTAGTCATCCAATCACAATGACAGAATTTTAATTTCATTCAGTGCTTGCATTAGGTTTCAATGTTGCTTTTTCTTATAAATTTTTGTAGGCAAGTTCACGTGGAGAGAATAAGCCTTTGCAGTCTCTTCTGTATAAATGTTTTCAGCCAGCAGCCTTCTGTTTTCTCTAGAATTATATTCAAATCTCATAAAAATCCCATTTCAGATGGGCATTCAGTACGCGGACACAGATAAGTGAAATGAAGAGAGCTACGCAATGTTACAAGGCTAGAATTTATCAGAACAAAATTTATACTTAGGGAATACCTGTGTACAAAGCCAATACACAGATTTTTATACTTCCTAATATCATGATCGCCTTGTGGACACTCACATGTACTGTGTCTGGCTTTATTCAAAATAGCTAAGTTGTTGTCCAGTGTCAAAGGACCCACTATGGTCTGGCTTCTGACAGAGACATTCCAAGATCTTAACAGCAGTAGGGCCTGAAAAGATAAGCCCATTGTTGAAATATCTCCACATAGAAAAATAACGTGCTAGTGTCATTGGTGCTGGAGTCTGCGGGCTGCAGGTGTTCCCAGTGGTGAGTTTCTCAAGCAGAGACTGCTCTCACCACAGCATCAGGACCTGTCCTTTGGCAGTGCATCTGTGGAGATCTTTCTCATCTCTATGGATAGAGTAAATGAGTCTGCCACAAATAAATTTTCCATGGAGAAACAGTTAGAGGAGGAGAGGAAAGGGGGAGAAAAGGAACAGTTCTGTGAACTCTTAATTAGTGATTTCAGATTTGAAACCACAGAAATGAGTTTGAGAAACTACGGCTAACAATAAGGAAAACTCACAGACTGTGTGGTTATGAGGAATCCTGCAAGCAAAAGATCAAGAGGATTTTAATTTGTAACTTTCTCATCCATGGCCAAGTTTGAAACTGCCATGGCTTGCAAGGCCTAGTTCCATTGATGGGAGGATAGTTGAGCCAGCACCTGCTGTAGCAAGAGAGGAGTCAGGAAAAAGGAGATAATGTGAGTTAGGAAGCTGCTTATTGGTGGAATTAAAGAAGATGGGAGGAAGACCATCTTAGCGATTAGTTTGAAGAATATGGAAAAATTAATACTATTAAAATAATGGCTGATAAGGAGTCTGGAAAGTAAAGAGGCTTTGTTACTCTTGATGACCATGATCCTGTGGATAAAACTGTATTGCAATAATAATAATAATAATAATAATAATAATAATAATAATAATACACTATTAATGGCTACAATGTAGAAGTTGGAAAGTCATTGTCTAGATAAGAAAGGAATTCCAGGGTTCTATGAGTGGACGAAAAGGAAACCTTAGTTTGGGATTCTATTTGTGGTGATAGCAATTTTGGACCAGGACCATAACATGTCTTTAGCAGGGGATCTGATGAACATGGAAGCAGATGTGGAAATTTGGTTTGGGCTATAATGGCTATAGACAAAGACCTAGAGGTGGCAGTTTTAGAGATAGAATGGAGCAGGAGGATATGGTGTTAGAGGATATGGCTATGACAACCAGAATAGGGGCTAGGGTGTTATTTATGACAACTATGGAGGAGGAAATTATGGAAGTAGAAATGACAATGATTTGGGAAATTATAACCAGCAGCTTTCCAAGTATGGTCAAATGAAGAATGGAAACGTCAGTGGTAGCAGGACCATGAGAGGACCATGGAAGTGGGGGTTACGTGGGCAGAAATGACCTCTTCTTACTTTCCAGGGGATTTGCTGTAAGTGGGAGAGGATGAGTGCCCAGAGGTAACAGAAGAGCTTCAGGAAATCTTAGCAACAAGTTTAAGGAAGCACTTACTCAGCCGTGTATAAATGGGCAGTGATATGACAGATAAATGACGCCAGGGTATATGCAAATAGCTATTTTGTGAATGGATTATTTAATACTATACTGTAGAGGGAGGATTTTAAAAAATGCCTTAGAGGCATCATTACATCTTAGCTTTGTAAATGTTTCTTTCTAGTGGTCTTTGTAAGAGTAGAGAGGCATTCCTACTTTTATAATGTTAAATTTTAAGTTTCGGGTGATATGTGAAACCTTTTAAAAGACTTTTCTGAAAAGTTTCCAAAAGCTATTTGTCAGGGTCATGGTGTAATAAGATACAGTGCTTTTCCTTTAAGAAGTTTAAGTGCATGTGAAAAGTTAAGAAGTTGCTATATATTTGTGATTTAATAAAATAATCCCAAAGGAGAAAAGGAAAAATGGTGTGTACATTAGAAAGTAGTTGTATTTAATAGACCCTTTGTATGGATTAAGCATTGTGCTGGCCTGCCCCTGTCACCTGACAGAATGCACTCAGGCAGTGCTCTAGTCAGCCTGGGGTTCTATGAGTATTGTCTGCACGCAGGTGCAACAGGCCCCTTTAAAAGAAAGACCTGTCCTCTTCTCTCTCTCTCTCTCTCTCTCTCTCTCTCTCTCTCTCTCTCTCTCTCTCTCTCTCTCTCTGTGTGTGTGTGTGTGTTTGCATGAATGCTATTTTTCTGTTTTAACTGCTTTGTCCTCAACTATGAAAGAATTTATTCAATATTGATGTTTGGTATGTCAAAAACATTATAGTTATACTTGCCTATTAAGTGGTAGCTATGCTCTTATCCCATGAGAAATGATCAGATCTACTTACATTCAATAGGTATATACTTAATGTCTAGCTATTAAAATCTAAGGGCAGACTTACATTTTTAGAAACAAGAATAAGTATGACTAACAGCTAGAATATCAGATCTTAGAAAAAGAAAGAGAAGGCCATATTGAAGTACTTTATTTCTCCCCTGTATTTATTTGTTTGAAGATATTTAACTATGTGTATATGGGACAGGGAGAAAGAATGTGTACGTGTGTTCAGTGACTTCAGAGACCAGAGGCAGCTGGTGGCCCTGGGCCTGGAGTTATAGGACGCTAAGGGACTTGCATCATCTGCAAGAGAATATATGGCCTTAACCACTCATCCACCTCTCCAACCCTTACCTTGTTTTGAATTACATGGAAATTACAAGGTATTTCTTTAAAATCCTCTAATATTTGTTTTGATTTGTAAATAAAATATGGAAAAAGTAGTACTTACCTCATATAATTCAGGTTAAAATCCAAAGCATTAGTAGTAATGTTTGTCCATTAAGAGTGCATAATAAATAAATAAGGAAGGAATTTTGAAGGGAAAGATATTATTAATAGTTCTAAAAGCTTCACTTAATACAAATTTTAATAATGTCCTTTATGTGAGGAAAAATATGTATTTTTAATTTAAAATATATAAATGCAATTTAAACACCAGTACTACACTTAAACTATTCTTAAGTTCATGAATTGTCTGAATATAAATTTAAGATAAAAACTTCTGTTTCTTTGAGGATTCAATTTTACATGTAAATGTAGATTGGCTCTCAGTTTTATAGATCAAAAACTGCTTCCTTATTTTTTTTTTAACCAGATTCTCTTTTAACTTTTTTTTGGTTCTTTATTATACCATAAAAGGAATTATTTCTGTTTGAAGTAAGTGGCCTTTAATTTGGAAATAATAGTGGGTACTGTGTAATTATATTCATATTTCAATTTCAGTAACTGTGATAACTTCCAAAAGTTCAGTTGTTGGCACAGGAATCTATAGTAATTAAATCATCACATACTAATCTTCACCAGGTGAAACTGTTGTGCATCTTCACTCATCTTGAGACTTACAAATGAATGGATTTTTGGCACATCAGGTTTAATGACTTCAATCTTTGTGTATCTTGAACATAAGACTTTCTTCTTATAGGCACATAATATAATCAGGTACATTCTCATTACCTACTGTACGCTGGTCCCCAACCCATTGTGCATGGCATCACTGTTTCAATAATGTTCCTAATTAAAAGATTTCCTAATATCACAGTTTTGGGGTATAATTTGTGCATTCCCCTGTGTTGCTGCTTTTTGACTCATATGGGGGAAAATGCCTAAGAAAAGCTATTGATAAGGCAATTTGAAATGTTGATGCACAGTGATTTAGCATATAATTGTATGATTGATTCAGAAATAAGGTTTAAATAGAGTATGGCATGGTGTTTGTTAAAAAATCTATCCTCACCCCCAGAGTTTCTATGAATTGTTTCCTTGAGACCAGCAAATGAAGGCAGCTGTGATAGTCAATAGTCATTGTTAGCTTTGCACACCTAGAATCACCAATGGAAACAAACTTCTGAGTGTGTGTGTGAGGGAGATTGAGGATAAGATTTATTGAGCCTGGAAGCCCCTCCATGAATGTGGGTGGCACCATTACATGGTCTTTGGTCCTGATCTGAACAAACAGGAGAACAGGCTGAGCATCAACATTTCCCACTCCGCTTCCCAACTGCAGATGCCCTGTGACCAAATTCCTCACACTCCTCTGCCTTGATGTGCCACAATGAAAGTTGGTTTTACAACCTATTTTCTTGCATCAAAGAGAAAAACTATAATTCAACAGAGAAAATCTGGGGAAAAGAAAACCAAGGCCACCTTGGGAGCCACTGAATTGTCAGATTAACCACAGGAAATACATATTAGATAAAATTAAATAATTTTCTTACTCACAGGAAGTGAGCCAGCCTCCATACAACAGAGACCCCAAGCACAGAGGTTACCAATTACCCTAGAGTTAGCTCATCCAAATGGTTGGATTACTGCCCAGGGAGAGATGGTTGACTAGTCTCCTCTGGCAATAGTTGGGGGGGGGTAAGTTTTGTTTTGAGCAGATACTTTTATCTTCTCCTGAGCTATTATGTAGACCTGAACCTTAATTTACCCTTTGCTTATGTTTTGGAAGACAATAAAGTTGTTCTGAGATTCAAACTTAATCTTCACTGTGACCAAGAAAGAAGACCCTCAGAAGAAAGACTATGTACTATGATGTTGTGTAGCAGTTTCCTCCCAACAAAATCATTGCATTTTGTTTGGACTTGTTATGGCTCAGGAAGTAAGAAAATTTACAAGATGCATAGTAAACAACACATAACATTCAGGAAGTTCCTGAAATTTTCAGGATTCATAAGACTCACCTCCAAGTAAGGACTTTTGAAGAGAGGGGAAACTCTCAATTGGCTGCACTGTTTGGGAGTAACTCGAGTCCTCATGAGTCATCATCACCCAGTTGGGGTGGGCTTCTTGGTAATGCAGCTGCCCTGAGTCAGTTGTTTTCCTGTTAGTAACCTCACTGAATTTATTGATTCACTAGGAAACACTTGGGTGAGATCATTTATTTGCTCTGTCTCTGGTGTCCTATCTGGGGAGTAGAAATATTTGTTCATATTTCTCCCGGAAAAAAAATCACATACTGTACAAAATTAATTAAGTTGAGTCAGATTTTCTTCAGGAAACCTTAAAGCAGGGTACATAGGCTACATTCTGTCATGAAGAATAAATGCAGCAATGAAGGAAGAATCAAAGCACATTACAGTGCAGGAAACAGGAGGCCCAGTACCCACTGAGAAATGTTTCCAGAAAGAGGATTTCTATAATGGGACTTGGAGTAATAGCATTCATATAGCAATGATAATCAAAGTACTTACTGCTTGGTCCTCAACAAACAACATGTGGTACAAATTCTTTCAGATATAAAAATTCATCTACAACCCATTCATAAATGACAATCTCTCTCTCTCTCTCTCTCTCTCTCTCTCTCTCTCTCTCTCTCTCTCTCACACACACACACACACACACACTCACACACACAATTCCACTCAAGTCTGACTTGGTGGACAAGTATGTCTATTTGGATTACTTACATGAACATTATTTACAGGAACGTGGGTGGTGTGTTACCTATAGAAACATAAAGGCAAATGTATTACTGAAAACCCAAAAGCCCACTTCAGCACGACTGAAGGTCCACAGAAGCTGCATCCCTGCAGCTCTGTGCCAGCATGTAGGCAGCTCAACCACAAATTGACAACCTTGAGGAGAAGCCTTGTGAATCTTCTAACTTACTAGCATATATGGGGCTAGGGTGCTGTTACCTTCTGGAACCTGTAGATCTCCTTCCTCATTCCTCAAGGAAATATTTCAATTCATAGTAGAGACCTAGGCCACATTAAGTGAACTAAGTAAGTGTGTTCCAAAAATACAACTGTATACAATTGTTCAGACACCCAGTTCTGTGAGGTTTGCTGCATTAATTTCATGACTCCCTGTATAACATAGTCCAACTCATAGCTTGCAACGTGGCACTAATTCATCAGAAACGTGAACAAATATCTACTCACCTCAAATAGGAAAACAACAAGACTTGGTGATCCACTGTGTATTACTGGAGTTACTTGGAGGAGAAAGGTGAGTATTTAATCATAAGATAAAAATTGACAATTGCATTGCCAAATCCCATCCCAGTATGGGTGATGGATCATAAATGATGGAACCCTGGAGTTGTATGCTGCACAACTTTCAGGCAGAGTAACAGGTTAGCAGTTGTCTTTTTCCAGGCAGCTCAGTTGAATTGAGCCTCTCTTCCAGGCAGCTCAGCTGGTGTAAACAATTTGGGGAAAGTGTAGTTTATCTGTTTTTCAGCTGCCTTTTCTGCTTGTATATGTTTGGGAAAAGAAGCCTGGTGGCAGCTTCAATTTTCTGAGCTTAAGTAGCTCCCTTGCAGTATGTAATACTTTTCCTCCTTTTACAACAATTTGTGTCTTGGTGAGCTTCCCTCTGAGTTGGAAGGTTTTATCTAAGAGGAAGTGGTGGCCCCAAATTCTTCTTTAGTCTTGGGTCCTTTACAAGACACCAAATTCCTACTAAAATTTCCAGAGAAATCCTAGGGAATTTTCCCAAAATTTTACACCTCTTAGAATAAATTTTTGTGAAAATTTGTTGTGTGACTTCTAAAACTGCAGTATGAGGGCCTGGATGACAATCTTTTATTTACAGTCATCATCATCATCCAGTTATCTGTATCTGTCATACATAGATAATCTACCTTGTTTTGGGAGTCATTTGGACTACACTGAACAATTCAAAAAGAGGTGTATTTTTGCTTGTACTGGGGTTTTAAAGCATATAGTTATTGTGGGAAGCAGTGTCACCAAATGTGCATACACACACACACACACACACACACACACACACACAACACACACCACACACACACACCACGACCACACCACACACACACCACACACACACACACACACACACACACACACACACACTCCCTGGCATATACTGAAAAGACTTCACATTTTACTCCACATAATACTTGCTTAGAAATGTCAATAACAAGCCTATTTTCACAATGGACTAGAAATTAAAATTACCCAAGTGTCCTGGATAAAATTAGGGTACCTATACAGAATGGAATACTATTCAGATCTAAAGAAAGACAAAATAAGCTGGAAAAAGATGGGAAAGTGAGAAGATTATGTTGAGTGAGGTAACCCACAACCAGACATGTTCTCTCTCATCTGAAGTTCAGAGCTCTAAATCCTCAGATGTGACAATACAATATGTAGTAACCAAAGACACCTGGAAAGTGTGAAGGCTTTGCTTTTTTTGTTTTGTTTTTATTGTTAAAGGTTGGAAAGGACATGAAACCGGGTAGGTAAAGAGGGCCAAAGATTAGAAACAGCTGGGGGATGGAAAAGAATACAATAAAAATGTATGAAATTTTCAATTTTTTTACAATGAAAACAAGGAAGGATGGCAAGGAAAACCGTCTTCTCTTTGGATCTCTTGATGCATAAGGCACCTTTGGGTGAGCATCCATCTCTGGGGGTGGGTAGGAGAGTCTTTTCCACCTAGTTAATTCTTTCTGAAATTATCTTCACAGATTTGGTCAAAGACAAGTACCTTGATTGATTTCAGAAATAGGCCAACTTGACAATCAAGAGCAGCCATCACAGAGACCAATTTTCTCACAATGGAAGGACCAATTCTTGAAAATTAAGGGCTTCTGTCCCTATCCAATTTCTCCTACAATGAGTTTATGAAGAATAAATAGTAAACATAGGTACAGGTCCATCTCAGCAATTCACCCTCAGAGAACTGATTTCATTTGGAATCAGATATAAAAAGGTCTTGCTTGAAATATGTGTTTATTGTAAGCAAATAAGAGGAGATAGGTAATCTATGATGGTGGTAGTATCAAGCAAAATGTCAGCAAATGTTAGTGTTCAAGAATCTGTGGATCATCCACCATAAAAGACAGGACTTGAGCAAACCAAAAATGTACTCACAAAATATGAAGTAGCAGAGTTCTGGTTCCAGGCTGCATCCCAAAGGTGGGAGCAGCATCCAGTTCTAAAGTGGAAAACCCCAAAAAGACAGTGGTCACATCCAATCATATTATAATACAGGAAGAAGAGTTTGGGGTCTTGGCACAGCCATATACTTCCTGCCTATCAGGAGGTTGTGTAGTTTGTTCACCCAGACTTGGCTGTGGGCTGACCAATCAGAAGAAAATTGGGCCCAGTGTTTCTAGTTTGGTCTCATTATAGACACCTGGGCAAGAGGGTTGGTGTTGCAGCTCAGCCTTAGGAAATTGTGAGCAACAGCTCAGGGCAGATCAGCCTGGGACAAAATGGAGTTCCTGCTGCTGACTAGAATCGAACATCACAACTCAGTAAGAGTTAAGCAAAGATGGGGAAGTGAAAATGATCTATTAGATTTCTCCCAAACATGATGACCTGAGTTGCATCCCTGGAACCTAAATGGTAGGAGAGAACCAAATTCTGTACATGATTGTCTAATCTTCACAATATGCTCAGAATAACTTCCCCAAAACACAAATTTGTGGGTGGGGTGGGCACATGTGCACACATGTGTACAGCCACATACAAAGAAATAAAAAATTAAAGTTAAGCACAGATAACTAAGGAAAATGGACATGTTGGAAATGCCTTCTAGACTTGGAGCCTCAGAGATGGAGATGAGTAACACATTCTCATGCAAAGCTGCCTATCTCCAATTGGATTACACTTTGAAGCAATGCCAGCTCAGTGTGCTGTCAAGAAAAAACAAGTGACAAAAACAAGCAGCTGCCAGTGAGCAGAAGTACATAGTTGGATATGATAGCAAACAAGGCAGAGCAGCTTTAAACTTAGTAAGAGTTAAATAAGCAATCATCACAGAAGCTTCCTGAGACCAGGGTCTGTTCTGATTGCTGCATAGACTGTAAGGATATCTGAGCCTTTTGCAGAGGACACAAGAAGCTGCATACTGTGGCCCCTTCACTGATTAGGACAGAGTCGTCATGAATGATAATAGTATTTTGTTTAAGATTGTGGAAAATAGGCGAATGTGGTTTTGGAGGTCAGTTACAATCTGATATTTAAATAAATATATATGTATATATAGTTACATATGTGTATATGTGCATATGCATAAAAGTATGCACTAGAAACATTTTTGTTTGAAACAGGATGACTTTGACCTTCTGTGTAGATAAGAATGACCTTGGCTGCTGTCCTGTCTTCTGAGTGATGCCTGTAACACTGTGCTTTCTACCATGCTAGAGATCAAAGTTAAAGCTGTCTGCATTCTAATTAAATATTCAACCAACTGAACTACATCACCAGCTCCTTGAATCTTCTTTTGAGAGTTACCAAGTACATAAATTAACAAGCAGAACATTGATGAAGCTACTGTAACTACATTCAAAGAACTATTGGCATCCATATTTGAAGAATCAACGGATATTGACCAAAAGGCTTCATAAAGTAGACAATAAAACCATTAATCAGATACTCATAACTGGTATACATGCTGGTAAATGCTTATCTATGTGTAGACATTTAAGTGCTTTTTATCTTGAGTTAATGTTGAAGAGCATCAGTGAGATGCTCTTCCAAGGTGACTCTAGGTTGTAGCAAATTAACAAGTAGAACTGACAAGTAGGTTTATGAGATGGCTCAAGAGCTTATGACACCAAACCTGAAGACCTTTGAACATCAGATTCCATTTAGTGAAAGGCCAGAACCAACCTCCCCAAAGTTTTCTCTCACTTCATCTCCACATGTCCATAGTGCTACTCATGTGAACAAATACATAGAGACACACACAGACACATGCACACACATGCACAGACATACAGACATACACCCAAAATAAATGTAAAATCAAGTTTTTCAAACTTTGGCATCATACTAGGTCATATCCATCCTCTTTCTTCCAATTCTACAATGTGTGTACTCTTTTCCTAACACAAAACTATATACCACCCTATCTGAAAGACATAAACATGCTTCCTGGTCCCTCACACTAATATTAACTAAAATGGATTCAATATGTATGGGCAGGGAGTCACTGAATCAGAAATGATAAAGTAAATAACAAAAGACTCTTCTAAACAGTAGAGAGAAAAGAGTGCATAGCTAAGAGTTCACTGTATATGTAAGATATTGAGCACTATCTTGACAGTACTATAAAATACACTTTATATGATGCTGTAATAATACATGGTGAGTGCATACATACATAGTTTTTAATATTGTCTTAGTATTGTGGAACATTTCTTTGACTATGTAAAGGTGTGCTACAATTGTTTATGCAACACTTGTTTGATTATGTAAAGATATATTGCTGTTTTACTTTGTCTTCCTAATGCACCTATTGGTCTAATAAAAAGCTGAATAGCCAGTAGGTAGGCAGTAGAGGAATAGGTAGGATCAGCACGCAATGAAAAATAGGAGGAGGAATCTAAGCTCACAGAGAGAAAGAGAGAACGAGCAAGAAAAAAAGGGAGGTACTGGGATTAGCCAGCCAGTCAGTAGTCAGACAGAAAAGCATGATGTGGGACACACAGAATGAAAGAAAGATAAAAATCCCCAAGACAAAATGTTGATGAAAAGAAATAGGTTAATTTAAAATAAAGAAAAATAGCTGGCCAGAAAGAAGCATAAGCTGAGGCTGAGCATTCATAAGCAATATTAAATCTCCATCATATCTTTATTTGGGAGCTGATTGGTGGCCCAAAAGAAAGCCTGTTACAGAGTTTGGTTTTCTATTGCTGTGAAAAAACACCATGACCACAGGAAAACATTTAATTAGGTTCACGTACAGTTCAAACGTTAAGCCTATTGTCATCATGATAGAAAGCATGGTAACATGCAGACAGACATGGTACTGGAGAAGGAACTGAGAGTTCTACATATGAATCTGCGACATGCACCTCGACCAGCAAGGAAGAACGACCACACCTTGAGGATTCTTCTCAAATCACGCTTTATTGGAGAGCCTCTTGATTGAAGGGAGAGCAGGAAGCGAGGGGCCCCGAAAACCCAAATGCAGCTGCTTATATAGGGAAAAAGGACACGGGTCGTACACTGATTGGTCACAGCCGAACTGCAGACACCCGAGGCCTCGGGATTGGCCAGAGACGCCGTTCTTACTGCGCATGTGGGAAGAACTGTACACGCAGCCAAGGAGGCATTGCCCAACATGGAGTCGTTCACTGCATCCTGTAGGGGAGCGGTCGCCATCCTGCATGAATCAGCATGCAGTAAGATGGGAAAATTATACTGGGCCTGTCCTGAGTTTATGAACCCACAAAATCCACCCCAGAGATGCACTTCCTCCAACAAGATCACACCTACCCTAACAAAGTCACACCTACCCCAACAAGGCCACACTCCCTGTTAGCCTATGGGGGTCATCTTCTTCCAACCTACCACAAATATCTACCACACATAACCAACCTCTTGACACCACACCACAAGATTGTTATTTACAGATGTTATGCTTGGAAACAAAAAAAAAAAAAATCAAGTTACAAAAAATAATCCCATAATGTCTTATGTAACTATGTGTTTTTTTGTGGAAGGTCACTTGTGGCTTGTGTGCTAGGATTTAGATAAGGTTAAATATTAGCTAAGATGAAACTAAGTGGTCATAGTTTGCAGTGAACATAGTCAATGAGCAGATTATTTTTTATATTTTGGAACAGAAAAGGGATGTGAAAGATGAAGTGTAATGATGAGTTGTAATAGAAGAAAAAGGCTTTTAAGATGGAGACCACAGAGAAGACAAAGGCAAAGAGTTACCCTGTGATATCACAATTTGTAAGTGACTGCCTATCTTATATTATAGGTAGCAAGAAGTTAAAAGTGACTGCTTCTCAAACTTGAAGATAACAGAAAACTTCAGGCTAAAAAAACTATTAATTTTGGCAATTTTTTTCCAACCATGTATATAAATCATACATATTATAAGGAAAAAATAGCATAGTCAAATATCTTAGGAAGAAAATGAAAATTATTTTTATAAGGCAATTCTAATAACACAGAATGCTAAAGTTTATAGGAAATGGAGTACAAAGTTCACTCCTAAATCCATGTTAAAAAGTAGAGTAATGTAGTAATTGAATATAAGTAAAAACCTCTAACTATAGAAATGTTCCCTGTGGATATATATATATATATGTCTACCCTCCCCAACAGAGCACCGATACTTGGACAAAGTAAAGGATTCACCTATATCTCTCCTTGAAAACCAATGAGTTTGGGGGCTTACATACAAAGTGTGAATCAGAAGTTATTTCCAATGTGTGGTGACCTCAAAACAGCCAGACAGCTGAAAAGTACCACCTCAATACTGGTGACAGCTTTCCCATAACTGAACAGAGGTAATATGCCTTTCTCTTGATGCCCCCCCACACTGCATATACTCAAGCACTTCTTGAGACATGCATGTGGGGCAGGATTACATACACCTAACACAGAGGCACCAGGATTGGGTGGAGTATCAGGTGAGCATCTAATGACCTCCCATGCTCTCCTTCTGTAGGAACTCCAACAGGCCCAAACTTCATACTCTTGTAAGCACACACAACTACTCCAGTGAATATTAATAAGCCTCAAAGTTAGCCTCAAAGTGCAGTGTTCTACAACAAACGGTAACCTCCACATACAGGAAGAATTATCAAAGAGTGAAAAAGTAGTTGAAATTTACAATTTTTAAAGAAATATTTTTTTCTCTCCATAAAACAAACCAACAAACAAAAAACAACAGAAGTCAGTGAAATGATGGTGGCTATAGATGCTTTCAGGTTTCTGATGTAGCTCAGAATCCTATGCAGTTCTAACTGGAGTCTATATGAGCATTTCAAAGTCACATCCTTTCATTGTTCTCTAAGATTATTAATGCTTAAGAATGGGATATCTTTCAAAGACAGATTGTGTGGGAATATAAAGCAATCCACCCTCTGTTTCATAGCATTAGACCCAACAGCATCATCTGCAGTTGTTTGGGATGGTTGAACCAGGGAAGCATCACCCCTTTCTCAAGAAATATGTTGAGTATTTAACCATGGATTTCTTTCTATGATCACAATGCTTCTCAAATTGTAGAATGACAAAAACCAAAATGTTGATTTTTCTGGCTTGTTGGGTTTTGCATATCTGTATCAAGTGTTTAATGTTTGGGAGATTTTGTTGGGCTCACTCAATGAACATCTGTTACAAAAGCCTATGAAAGTATTGTTTCTAAATCTGTATTCAGCCATTACTGAGAAGAAAAGGATAGTTCAAAGACACAGTAACCAGTATAAGAAAGAACTGTTGTGGCTTGGCTGTTGGCTTGATCCACAGACTGGTGTTGAAACAACTATAAATTTCATACTGGGGAGGCAGAGAAAGGCAATTCCTCGGGCTCAATAACCAACCAACCTAGTCTTATTGGTGGGTTTCAATCAGTGAGACAACCTGTCTTGATAAAAATGGGTGGGGAGAGAAACTGAGAAACAGAACTGACATTGACCTCTGGCATCCACACCACACACACCAACTCTTTGATGAGAAATTATAACCTTAAATATGTAAATTGCAAAATGTTGAAATGTACTATCCAGGTCCATTCTAATCCATCTTTTCAACTTCTTCCCCCTTTTATGACACTCAGTTAAAAAATTGTTGCTATTCCAAGAGTTATTGTATTATATCTATATGCAACATGAATAATGTTAATTCTTCAGGGAGATATTCCCCTGAGGCCTTTAATTTGATTTTGAAATGAATGAGGTGGATGACAATCTTTTGATATCAAAATCCCCCTAGGAGGGTACTTTGATTTGCCTAGTAAATTGTGAATGTCTTGTTGATTTTCTCTTTATGACTCCATTGAAGGATGTATTGACTTTCTTGTGACAACTGAGAATGGAGAAAACTTAAACTCCAAAGCATCTGTCATCAAAATTTTCTTCCATGCTCAGCAGCAGGAGGCATGGACACATTGACCCAGTGCATAGAGCTGGAGTTGTTTCCCCTCTACCTGGTGTTTCAGAGTACACACCAATATGGCTAAACAGTAAGTAAAATGGGTTATTCACATCAAACTATTTAAACTACCTTTGTGACAGACTATATTTTCTCATTGTATTAGATAAAAACATTGGCATTTTTAAATTTACTAATGCACTGATTATATATAGTGACATTTTTCTCTAAGTTGTACATATATTTACTTTATTGTGAAGGGCACATACCTGTTCTGGCAACCTTTTAGAGTTGGTGTTTTTCTTCTACCATGTAGGTTAAGAATATTGAACTAAGGTTGTCAGAGGCAACAACCTTTACTCTCAATGGCTCCAATAATGGGGTTTATTATACTGTTTTCATACATGTACAGGTTTTAACATAGTAACTCCAATTACCATCTGTTGATTTTCCACTCAGGCTGATCCTCATTTTTACCCAGTTAGTCTTTCTCCTTTCCTGTCTTTTGTTTTTTTTGGTAAACCAGTAAGTTTAGTTATGATTGCCTACAGGAGCATGGATGACTTGTTATTTAAAGTAGAATGGGCAATTCACTAGCAACTCCCCTACTGCAGAAAACCTCTCTCATTCCCCAGACATCATTAATGGCCTATAGATGTTCAAGGAGGGCTGCAGGCCTCTGACTGCTCCAAGAAGAAAGTTGATGGGTGTAGCATGTCTATTTTCTGCCAGCCCACCTGCCACTGGTCTGGGTCCAGAGCCGTGCCAGCCCAAAATAACACTCAGAGACTCTGTATGTGATACAATCCTGTTGGCCAGTTACCATTATTGTTTATGGGCTAGCTCTGTCTTAATTATTAACCCATTTCTACTTATCTAAGTATTTCCACGTGGTCATCGGAGAGCCGCTGCCGGCAACTTCTTTCTCCATGCTCTACATCCTGACTCCTCCCAACTACTTCCTCCTTCCTCCTAGTTTATTAGTTCCTCCTATCTTCCTTTTCTATTTGCCAAGAGGGCTTTATTTATTAACCAGTATGAAAAAAATATTTACAGAATAACATCTCCCATCAGATGGGTCTGATCTTGGTAGCTCTATATCACAGTGCTTTAGAATTCAAGAGAGATGGTGTCATTTAAGACTGGACAGAAAAGGTTGCAAATTTGGCCAACTCCAGCTAAACAGTAAGGAGTGAAAAGAGCAGCTTGGAAGTATAACTTCTAATACCAGAGCCCAACCTTTGCTGGGAAAAGTCAGAGTAAATGCCTGCGATTTGTGTCTTCTCTGTGTCTTCTTACAGCATCATTCAAAAGCAAGTTATACTTTCAATTTGCAGAATGTTTCTGCTGGTGTTAGTTCCTTGTATCAATCTTCCAGCCTTGGTTTTTGGCTGGGTATTCCAAGCACTCATGGTTGGAAGATACTGCTCATGCCTCTTATTCACTCTGAAGGAATATAATCTTCCAGCCTGGGAATTGCTCCACACCTCTCCCCCCACCCTGTACATTTCCAAATTGGATTTGTAGTCAGTGCTCTTCCCTGATTATTGCAGTTTCAGCCCAGCCAAGCTCCTCACAAGAAACTTGGTGGATGCACAGTTATCTCCAAGCCAATCTCTAGGTTCCAGGTCCATAAGATTTATCACTTCTACTATTTTGCAGATATAATTTCCAAGTGAAAGCCACTTGGTCTCAAGCATTCAGTGATGTGGGCATCTCAGATTGGCATCCGTGGTTCCCAGTGTGGAACTCAAATTTATAGTCATGGTCTCTGTTGAACTTTCTAGAATTTCAAATTTCTGGAACAGATACTCGTGTCGTAACAAGTCTCAAGATAATTCTGATTCACAATAAATGTAAAATAAAATTTGAGTTCCAGCAATCCCCTCCTTTATTTCTTGTATCAGCTGAGTCTGTGTAGCTGCATTTAAAATGTATTCTCTACTCATGATTTTCTCTTGAACCAACTAAGCATGCTGTGGTGTGAGTTCTTTCATCTAGAAAAATGGATCAACAGGTACATGCTTGAATTGCAAGTGTAGTGACCTCATTTTGGTACCAAGATCTCACAGAAATGCCTGATATACTGGCATGTACTTTTAATAATAGTTATGTGGACAGGGGGTTGGAGACAAGTTGATTTCTGGAAGCTTGTTGGCCAGTTAGTCTACCCTATTAAGCAAAGCTCCCGATTGATGAAAGACCCTGTCTAAAACTGAAAGTAAAAGGTAACTAAGGAGTCTCACTAAAGACTGTCCTGGTTTCCACATGCATATGCACAAACATATGCACTTATAACCACATGTACATATTCCACATAAACACAAACACACATGTGCATGAATATCATCCTGTAAACTTTTATGTGGTTTTAAGTCCAAACAAATATTTGTTTTTTGTCTCAAAAACGAGGATTATGTCTTGAAAGTCAGTGTATTTATATGTAACTACATATAAATATTTCCAAGGACATATAAACAAAGGGCAAAACAAATACGAAATCACTTTGTAAATGGTAGCAAGTTCTTACTTCTGATCTAAAAGGTAATCATTTTAAAAGTCATTATTATGATAAATGGTAGTATACAGGTAGACATATTTATGGACATTGATATAATCTGTGAGATTTAATTTATCTTCTGTTGTTTGCAGTGATAGAGAGAAAGATTCCCAATGGACAGTGCTTCATCACAGTACTATAAACATAAAGAGAACATCTGATCAGTAGGAAATACTCACTAAAAGAAATTAACCTGCACTTCAGTCCTTATATGTACTATTTTGCTCATCCAAACTATAATTTGTAGAAAAGGTCTTGATCCAGAGTTAAGAAAAATTAAAATAGTTACAAATTAAGGGTTACATAGTGCCTGTTCAGCAGAATTCAGATACAACTTTAAAGGGGCAATCTAGAACAGATTCTAATTCCTTACATCCATACAAGAGAGTAAAAGACAATAATATGACCCACTCACTGAGACATATAGAGAACAGCAGCAAAATTGCAGTTAGTGTTAGCTGCATTTAAGGAAGAATGGAAATCATCACCTTCAACAGGAGACTGAGAATTACAAAATGTCCCAGAGCATTATCATCTATACCCATCCTTTGCAAACAATAAGTGAAATTCTTCTCTGTTCACATGGAGTTCCCTGCTTGCTTTCTTTCCTCCTTTGTCCAATGTAGAGACTGTCACAATTAATTTAAGGGCTCAGGAGAGAATCTCTGATGTTCACACCTTGAGACTCTAACTTCATCAAGTGAACAAAGCATAGACCCCTTTCTAGATTAAACTCATAGTTACCATCTCCAGAACTTACTGTGATTTTATACTAAGTATATTTGGGGAAAGGCCATGATTTAAGCCATTATGTGCTTTTTTGTGCTAGAATGAACATAAACAAGATGTATGCTGTAATCAGGAGAGTTACAAATACCTGCCTTAATATTCAGTTTCCCATAATATTTACTTTCAGCTTAAGAGGATTAAAGAATACATTATCAAGTTATTGTATGCTATTGAGTAGATCACCTCTAATTCATTAGGTTCTCTGTGCACTCCCTGCAATTCAGCACCTTAGGAGTGTATTTTATTAAATCATAATTGCATTATTTTGTCAGTTTACTTTTCCCTGAAGGTACCTAGAAATTGCTAGCAATAGGGTTTCTAATAAAACCTTTATTAGTTTATTGACTCATTTGATCCTTCATTAGTCCAGCACGCATTAGTAACTACTTGACTGCTAGGTTATGTATGAGAAGCTGGAAGGTCAGAAATAAAAAAGTATTATATCTATCTTTGTACATTCCAAATTATGAGAAATGATGCTTGAAGTCGTTTTTATGATAGAATTTGGTAACATGTTGGAAGCTATGAGGTGTAGTGGTAAAACCCAATTAAAGAACACTTGGAATACCCCAAGAGAGATGGAAAGGAGCGTCACTGGAAAGGTCAACCTAGCTGATAAAGACTTCATACTGGGGTAAATCTAAACCAAGCAAGACAAGAAGAATGGTTCTAGTATAAGAAAGAGTGGCTGCCAAACCTAACAAGCATGAGTCCACTCCCAAGAGCCCCACTCCCAGGATCAAATGAGGTTAACCTATGAACCATTTCTCAAAACCAAATTTTTTAAGCTATGTGAAACCTCAATATTGCCAGATGCTTCCCATATAAGAAACAGCAGGTGAATTGGATGAAGGCAGCTTTTTTGGTAAGAGTGATGATGTAAGCATATCTTTTCTCATTTCTCCTTTTGCTAAAGATTGGTAAGCATGGTGGTCAGCTTTAATTTTCAAAGATATGATGTACAGTCACATACATAAGTAGGGAGCCTCAATTAGGGATTATAAAGATTAGATAGTCCCATGGTTACATCTGTGGGAAATTTTCTTATTGCCTTAACTGGAATTAGAAGACCCAGAGTGTAAGTAGGCAACACCATTCTTAGGCTTCAGGTTCTGGACTATGTTAGAGTAAACAAGAAGTGTTCTAAGCATGTGTGTGTTCACTGATTTCTTCTCTTGACTGTCAATGTGACCAGGTATTTCAGGCTACCACTCCTGCTACTGCCCTAGGCAACAGTGAGTTAAAATAAACCCCTAAGTTGATTTTGGTTAGAGTATTTTGTCACAGCAACAAATGAATCTAAGACATTGCGCTAGACCATAGGACACTGCTCAAGAAAACATTTTTTTTTATAATGCCTATAATTATTCCAGCCACAACCTTGATCTGCTAGAAGCTATGTAGCATTGGTCTTCTCTGTATACAGGCTTGATTTGGGTTGTTACAGTTTAAAATCTAACCAACTTATTGTCGAAGTGCAATAAAGGTATGCAAACATTGGCCATCTCTTAACGCTAAAAAGAAATCAAGTGTGTTTGTAGATTTGAGAAGGAAACGAAGAGCCTTGTAGATACAAGACAAACTCTCTACCAAACTTTTCTTGAGGCTCAATTGATGACCATTTAATACATATGAAACCAGGAACACACACACACACACACACACACACACACACACACACGAGTGTCCTGATAGAAAAGTTATACATTAGACTATAATCTGAGTGCTTCTATTCCCATGAGCAAGGATCAAGAGAAACAATCATTTATGAAAACAAACAAACACACAAGTAAATAATACAATCCCCCGCAAACAAAATGCTACTGAAAATGTTTGAAATGTTCATCTAAGATCATTTTTCCCCTAAATGCCTTAATTTACCCTCTGTCCCTCATCTACCTGTTCTATCAGTTTTCAAATCAATTACAAACTTCTCCAGTATCAACTCTTCCTGTGGAATCTACATCCTAGCCTAGCAACACAGATTACACTTCCCTAGCCTCAGATGGTCCTGCAGAACCTAGTGCCATATTTGCCATGCTAGGACTGTCAGAGCCCTTTTCACTGGAAGAGGTGCTTTGTGGAGGTCTCTTGCTGCTTATCAGTTTCTGTCCTGGTATGAAAGCACTTCTCACAGAGATGGGACTATCTGGAACTTAAAGCCTCTTCTGAGCTCCTGCATCCAATCTTCTGTAGTTATCTGAAGCTATATTATCATGGTACCAAGGAGGTACCCAGGTCACATAAAGCAAAGAGTTCAGGAGAAACTTCTAAGTTTCTCCTTAAGATACTGTCTTCAAATAAGGAAGAGGATTTGAGTATTGTCTGTATTCAAGCATAGGTGTGCATCTCTATCAGTTAAAATTATCTATGGAGATCATCTTCAGAGATCATATTTACTTCTATTTCATAAGGCATACTTTGCATTGATATGTAGAGTTGTGCGTGTGTGTACAGATTCTCTCTCTCACTCTCTCACACTCCCCCTCTCTCTTCCATTAGTTATGCACACACATACTCTCTTCCAATAGTTACTACATTAATAGAAGAAATGATAATATTCATAAGTATAAAGTCTTAAAACATTCAAGAACACCTTTGAATTGTTTCACCATGCAGCCTTGGAAATTTTAATTTAGGAGGAAGTATATAAACAATGGAAGTCAAGATCATGATGAATATATCTACAGATAGCTAAACCAAACTTGTGGGAACTCATGAACTCTGGACCGACAGCTGTGGAATCACACTTGGACTGAACTAGGCCCTCTACATATGGAAGACAGTTGTGTAGCATTTTGTATCTGAGCAGCTCCATCCCTGGTGCATAACCTAACTTGTGGAAGCCCATTCCCTATAGTGAAATGCCATGCTTAGCCTTAATGTAGCATGAAGAGGCTTGATCCTGCCTCATCTTAATAGTCCAGGCTTTGCCTCCCCATGGGAACCCTTACTCTTAGGAACAGTGGATGGAGAGTGGGTTTAGGTGGAGGTAAAGAGGGTGGGAGGAAGGGTGGAAGGAAGAACTGTGATTGAAATGTAAAATGAAATTAAAATAAATGAAAAAATAGTAAAAATTATATATATAGCATATATGTATGAAAGTGTAATAATAAAACCTATTACTATATATAAGTAATAATTGCTATTAAAAGTTTTTTTTAATTTTTTATCAGTACATAATAAAAAAGAAAGTAAAATATAGAGCTGGGAAGTGGCTCAGAGGGCAACACATTTCCTATTCAAATGTAAAGACCTGAGTTTGAAAGCCAAGAACCTATAAATACTTAGTGGACATGATGTCCTCCATACAATCACAAGGAGGTAGAGATAATGAATTCCCTAAGCAAGCTGGCACTGGGTGCAAGGGAGAGTGGTCAAGAAAGAGAGCAGACACCAATGATTGGTTTCCACATGCATGGGCACAAGTACAAGAACACACATGTGGGGCTGCACACATGCACACATCACAAGATACACACATGAAAAGCATAAGATTTCTGTTTTTAAAACATATTTTAAAAAGTCAAAGCAAATTTTAGTAACTACACAAAAAAGGATTGGAAGTTATAGAAACTTTCAATTTTAAACAGAAATTTTAGAAGTTCAATGTAACATCCACTGTGTTACAGAGCTATCTACAAATAGAAATTTTAAATTACAAATCTTAATTTTAATTAAAAATAGAAAGTTTCTTTTAAAATGATGATGAAAAGTCCCTGTGTGGTGATATCTTTTTTAGGTGCTGTCACACTGAGGAAACGAAGAGGGAAATAAAATAATACTGCCTCAAAATCTGTTTCAGTTTATTTACAGAGAAACTGTTTTGCCACCTCTTCTCAAGAATGCAAAGGATGAATGCTCATTAGCTGAGAGAATATATAGGAAATCCAGAAATAGATTTGTATGAATTCAGGATGAGAGCAGGTGATAGAACTTTGCTTATGAATGGAAATATAAAACACACCACTGGCTTCATAGTCCTAGCAGCCTGGTCAAGGCCAGGTTTCCAAGCCACTGGTTAGATAAATTAACATTTTACCCCTTTTCTTTTTATACCTGTCTGAAGATTTATGTCAAGAGCACATAATTACTGATCATCGGGATAATGCTAAAAAACGGTACAAAAGTAAGAGCTCAATGTGACTGCAGAATAAACATCAAAGATTACTAGTTTGAAAGAGCACAATACCAACAGTTCATTAAAATACTTATTTTTATTATTTTAAGGTATACATACATATATAGCTATATCTGTGTGGGGGTACATGCATAAGAATAGATGTACCTATAGAGTCTGGAACAGGACTTTGGATTCCTTAGAACTCGAGTTACAAGACATTGTATGCTACTCAAAGTAAATTCTTCGAACTGAGTCCAGTTCTTCTGTAAGAGAGGTACCTGTTTGTAACCAAATGGTTATATCTCCAATCCCTCAACTAATTCATTTTAAAAATGCATCCTGAGCAATTTCTTCCCTTTCTTCTTTCAGTCCTATTTAGATGTTATTTCTAAACCAGGTAAGCATGTAGGAAATTTCACAATATAAATGTTCTCATCTTTGCTTTGACTTTCATTGGATAGTCTGGTTTAATTTCCTTCCTCTGTTGGCTTCATACTACTTAATGCAAGAATGGAGACTTAGGTTTGAGCCCCCAGAATTCACATAAAAATATTGTGCATGGTGTGATATGCTTACAATCCTAGCATGAGAGAGGCAAAGACAGAAGATCCAAGGAACTCACTATCCAGTCCATGATCTGCCCATTCAGTAAGAGATCCTATTTCAACAAGAAAGATAGTAAACCTTAAGGAAGACACCAGACATCAGCCTCTGGCCTATACAATGAATGGGTTGATCATCACTTTTCCAGGGTAGATCATAGTTGCTGATAACCGGCCATAGGCACCCTCTTCTCTCATGTTTTTCTGACTTGGATCAGGCTGGGTCTGTTCAATGAAGCAGCTCCTGACTTCATTTATCTTCCACTATTTGGTCTTGTTCAGAGTTGAAGAAGCTTGCTGAGCTATCTAGAGGAGAGTGTAAGTTACCCTGGGGTCTCTCAGAAGCATGAATGTGGGCAGACTAAGTCTTCAGCCACAATGATAGAACAATCTCTTACTGTTGACAGCAAAGGTTCAGCTGAAGGGACTCACACTGTAGCTGGCCACTGACTCCACATCTGTAGGAGTCCTTTAGGATTAATATATCAGGAAGGAGCTCTATGGACAGGACAATATAAAAAGCTGCCTTGAGGGGATGCCAGGGATCATTTATACAATACAAAGCTTTCTTTCCACTTTGTCTCTGACCGTTACAACAGACAAAGAATTTAAAGCAAGGCTCTTTTATATGAAACACAATCCAGTGTTTGTAGTTATCATTTGTTATTATAATTATTAAAATTTGTTATAAAACTCTAGTGATTTAAAACCATGGACAATAAGTTCATTGCCAGGAATTATCTTTACAGGTCCATACTTTATCTTTAACAGACAAATTTTGTGAAACAGTAAGATTTGTTAAATCTCAGTACTAAATGTATATCTGAAAGCCAACTAGGAATCAAGATGTAGAGATAATACCTGAAACTGATTATGTATGAAATGCTGGAGAAAGAAAGAGATTAACCATCTCCTTCAGCATGTGGGTCTATATACCTATTGCCTTCAATACTATATTGCAATGTGAGTGAGTTGTGTTCAAGGCTTTCTGAAGGTGTCTTTACTTTGTGTCCAGTACACAAATGTACACACATCTTGTTCAGCAAGATTGTGTGTGGGTAGTCTCAGGGGAATATAGATCAACGATCTATATTGTTGCCACCCCCCCCCACAGAACTCAACTGCACACCAACAGGGAGTAAAAAGCTTGGAGAACAAACACCCATGACCTTTAATCCACCAATCATAGTGTACAGAATAGGGGCAACACAGAATGGTTAGGTTTGGAGGAGGAGTGGGTCTCTATAGAGACACACAGAGACATCATCTTTTAGGCAAGAGCTTTATAATGCCAACAAGAAGCACAAGCAAAGAGATCTGAAGGAAAGATTCTAGTAGCCCAGGAGAATAGAATTTATACTTGAAAGGGTCCATTGCCAGATATTAAGAACATATAGTTTCTGTGGCACCATGAGGAAATGGATCCAAGGTCAACTGACATCACCTATTGAGACTTAAGAGACACAGTTATTTCCTTTTTTTTCTGACTGACGCAGGTGTTTGTTAAGTCCCAAGAATATTCCTGTTAAAGTGGCATCTTAAAAACAACATCAACAACAGCAACAAAAACAAAAGAAAAAACAATGGGCTAACTTAGCATGTAATGTGACAAAAGTTAGCATGTGATATGGCAACAGTGCTCAATTACCCTGCCTAAAACTTTGATTTCTGAAATAGCCTATTCCCAAAGACAGGAATTGACTTCAGTGAGAGTTGGGCATAAAAATGCTGCAGCTAGGCACAGCCTGTAATGTCTTCATAGAAGCTCTGAGAGAAAGAGATTGCATAGGCCATCCTTGGTTCTAACAAGAATTAGTGGCCACTCTTGCCACTCCAAGTGAACATCATGATTGGCAGCTGGACACTGCGCACACAGCTGAGGACAGAGTGGAACTGTGCTGAGCCTTTCTTTGCAGAGAAGAACTCACGTACACACATCATACACTAGCATATATGAACACATAATTAAAAATAATAAAATTAAAAATCTGCATAAAGAGGAACAAAAGAAAACAGTAAAGGTGGGCCTAAACTCAGAAACAACAACAGAATTTGTACATGTGTAAGAAAATGTTGTGTCTCATTTTAAGGACATGACCAAAAGATAAGAAATACTCACTCTAAGGTTCCAAAGTATATGTAGTCTTTTGCACAGGGGCCTATGTACAAGTAGAAGGATTAAAAACTCCTGTGATGTTTGTGTGGAACCCTTCTGTAGCTTTGAAATCCAGATGACCAAGTTTTCTCTTTATAGCTGTAAGGAAAGCTACATAAGCCCAAATAGCAGTGGCACTATGCTTTACAAAAACTAAAACTGTTCCTATGATAATTATGGCCAGCCCAGCATAGCAGGATACCCTAAAGAGGCAGTAATGTTAATCATATTATTGTTACTTATAGATAACTTTATGTGCATCCGATTATATACACTCATCTGAGCAAAAATTAAAAAGTGATATAATTTGTACTATCTCAGAGGCAAGACCTTTAATATTATATACCATTAATCTTTTAAGTTATAAGAAAACACATGGCAGCCATGAAAAATAAACTGTGACCTAATAAAATTGATAAAAGAATAAACAGCTTTTAGAGGAGGATGAAGAAGGTAGACATAGGGCAATATAAACGAAAAGAAAAAAGATGGTTGGGGGGGCTTATAAATGTGGTGAATGAAGAAAATGGCCCCATAGGGAGTGACACTATTAGGGGGTGTGTCCTTGTTGCAGGCAAGTGTGTCACTATAAGGGTAGGATTTAAGATTTCCTTTGCTCAAGCCACACTTGGTATCACACACACTTCACTTCCTTGTTACCTTGTGGATAAAGATTTAGGACTCTCAACCCCTTGTGCAGCACTACACCTGCTACATATAGCCTTGTCCTGCCATGATGACAAGGGACTAAATCTCTGAAACTATAAGCCATGACCAATTAAATGTTTTCCTTTATAAGAGCTGCTGTGGTTATAGTGCCTCTTCACAGCAATAAAACTCTAACTAAGACAGGAAAGTTGAGAGAAAAAGAAGATATCCACTGAAAATGAGATCAAAGGGAAATGTTAAAGAGAGGGAAAAAGAAATCATCAATATTATAACATGCTGGAAATTGTAATCCTTTAGTACATATCTTTAACAATTGATATGATGTGTTTTAATGTGAAAAGCTTTCCATAGACTCATGTGTTCAAACACTTAGTACTCAGTAGGATATACTGTATAGGAAAGTTGCAGAACCTTGAAGAATTGGGACGCTTGATGAACTAATTGTGTCAATACAGCTTGCTCTAGGTTCTATGGTCCAGTCATACTTCCTGATCACACTCTAGAGTGTGGATACAATATGATGAATCAGCCTCTTGTTGTGCTGCCAAGCCTGTCACCTTCTTTTTCCTTGTTTATCCTATATAATAGACTGTATACATCTGGAACTAAATTACAAAATGACAATAAAGCCTATCTAACATAAGATTTTCCCCAAAATATTTTCACAAAACAACATTGATATAACAAACTTGTGTACTAACTTCCAGGAAGATCTGAGCAAATATCTTGTTCATCCAAGATGAGATAAGACAACAGGCCAAATTAAAGATTTCATCAACATGTAACTTGGTGAATCAATAAGTTTGCTAAACTTACTTACAGAGCATGGGTGTGGGATTACTTACAGAATATATACAAACACAAAGTCCCACCCCATCCCAGAGTACAACCAAACTGGACTTGCATCAGAGTCCACTTCATAGTTAGCTCTTTACTTTTTTATTCTCTGTGTCTCCCAAGATAACCTATAGCTGGAGAGTTGGAGAGAAAGTTGTAGTGCATAGAATCCCAGAATATACTATGAAGGTTTACAGTGTGTTTTAAAATATACTTAGCCTTGGGAGAGACAAAGAAACAGAATAAAGTGGGATAAAAAAAATAGAAAGAGAGAGAGAGAGAGTAGCTACGTGTGGTGATACACCTTTAATTCCAGCACTTGGGTGACAGAAACAAGCAAATTTCTGTGATTTCTATGTGAACCTGGTGAACAGAGTAAATTCCAGGGCAGCCCAAGTGCCCAAGTTACACAGAGAAACTCTGTCTCAATAAAAAGCCACGTAAAAATGGAAAATACACAGTCTGGATATTTATGTTATTGTGTTGTCTTTGTGTTACTCAATTGCTAAGGAAGCAACAACAATTGTTACAATACACTTAATTGTCAATGCTGTTGAATTAATCCAATTTATATATCTTAAAAATGCCTTGACTTCAAAAATTAAGACTAAAGACAGGTTACTTGGGAAAAGAATTTCTATTTTTGTTTCCAGAGAAAATGAAAAGCTATGGATTCCTTCCAGACTAACATGGTTTGATAAAGCAAGACCCCTGAAATAGTGTCCCAGGTGATACAACATTCAAAACAGCTGGGACAAGGCAGCATTGCAGAACACTACAGCCAGGATTCCTGCATCTTCTTAGGAACCCCAAGACAGTGCCCACTACCAGCAAGAAGCAGTTTGGAAAGAACAATGCTCAAATTCCCAAATATTGTCTATAAATGTTTGTTTTTATTTAAATTGGATTGGTTATAAATGGTTAATAACCACAACCAATCTGTTCTTCAAGGTAAAAAGGGGATTATGGTATAGAAATGAATACATTGCTTTTGAATGGATTTTTGTTTAAGTTCAATTTTGTGATGTGTGTATTTCTCCTCTTGTTTAGATATTACATTTGTATAGCTCATTTAAAATGTAATTTAGTACAGGTTATAGATAATTACCTATAATAGTCAAAACTTATAATTAACTTAGTTGGGTTTTCTAGATACAAAGAGATATATTTCAAATGGAAAGACATTCTTAAACCTTTCAAAGACCTACAGAATTTGGCATCGGCATTTAAAATGGTTTAGGGCTTTTCTTGACAGTGAGTCACAACTGCTCCTGGCAACATCAACTCCATCAGAAAGAAAGATGAACATCTAAGAAACTTGTTATGAGGTTTGCTTCCAATATGGCAAGACAAGCCATTTGGGCAAGATACTGCTCTTTTCTGGACTGTTTGACTTTTTGCTTTATAAACCGAACATGCAGGACCCACAGGAAAGTGACTGCTGATACAAGATGGACATTGCTACAGGGTTCCTGCTTCATGGAAGTCTGTTAGACATTCTGCAGGATACAGAGAAAAATAACTGACAAACTGATAACACAGGTAGACAGTATTAAATTTCCTCCTTTGCTGAGGAGTCTGACAGACTAACTATGGCCTATAGGCTGAAGATGAAACATTACAGAAGGACTTCGGGTGACTGACCAGGCTGAGTTGTCTCTGTCATTTATAAAATTTATATATTATACTTCTATGGTCTTTGATGTAGTTAAAGACATAGTTATGGTTATAGTTTTCCATAGTTAGGATTAAAGGTATGTTACATAAAAGACTTTAGACTCACAAAGATAGGATAGATGATACAATATTTTCTTTAAATCTTGCTAAATGTTAATGGACTAAATATTGTTAGCTACAGTTCTTATTTGATAACTGTTTTGTTATATATTTTGCTATGTTAAGGTTAAAACCCTTCTTTTTATTTATACATAAAAGAGGAGATGGTGGGAGATGTCATTCTGTAAATATGTTTCTCTTATTGGTTATTGAATAAATCACTGTTGGCAAATAGGAAGGCAAGATAGGCAGAACTAGGAGACAAGGATTATTCTGGGAGATGTAGTAAGGAGAGTCAAGATGTAGGGATTGAGGGAAGAGGTCTTATCTGGTAAGATAAGACTATGTGGAAACACTCAGAGTGATAGAAATGGGTAAATATTTAAGGCAGAGCTAGCCAATAAGAAATGCTAGTAACTGGCCAACAGCTTTATATATAATACAGCATCTCTGTGTATTATTTGGGACTGATGTGGCTCTGAGTCCCGGCTGGTGGGAAAACTACTGGTACCACATGGCAGCTGGCTTTCTCACTTTTCCTTTAAGGTACGCTTTTCAATGAATCTCTGTTCTCTTTAAGACTGTATTTGTGTTTCCTGGTATTATGTTTTGAGGCATTTCTCCCTAAAATGCTCATCCTTGAAGGGAAAATTTCTGGAAGTTTCTTTCCCAAACCAATACACATGCTTCCTTTTCACTGTCTGAGATTCAGAAATCATTGTAATTGTGTATTCCTAATCACAACTGAGGGATGCTAGAAGTTGAACCAGAATGATAATTGGAAAATTCCCATATGATTAGTACTATATAGATAGAAGTAGTTAAAATGAAAAATGAAGGCAAAACATCAAAACTGATTTTCAGAATTAGGACATCCCATTGCATAGGAGGAGAACCAGCCACTACTCTGAATAACCTGAAAAGTAGAACAACTCCTAAAATACCATGATCTTAGAAGACTAAATCACAGAGAAAAGGCAAACATGTCATACTGATAACTGACAACACAAAGCTAGCAATCTAAAGCCTTTCTCAAAATCAGTATGGGTTGCAGTTGAAGCATGACACCTGAGATTGACCTCTGTCCTCCACAAACATATACACATCTCTTCACGCACACACACACACACACACACACACACACACACACACACAAGAGAGAGAGAGAGAGAGAGAGAGAGAGAGAGAGAGAGAGAGAGATACTCATACACATTCACATACATAAATTTAAGACAAATAATACGATGTAAGTGTAATTAAGGCTTGTAGGACAACCAGGGAACACACAAACCCATCATTAACTCCATAGTTGCCATTACTGGTGCAGATTTCTGGTAGGCTCCAGAGCATTCTCCCATGGTTTACTAACTTCTGACTTCTTTGATCTCTTGGCAATCTCTTCTGCTTCTAACTTCAGAAATTGCAGATTTTGTAACAAATTTTCTCAGCTGATACATGTAGCCCACAAATTCCTTTATGTTTGTTTTTACAATTACTTTCTAGTACTCACAAGATATTTTCATTTTAGTCTCCAAATTATTCCTCTCTTATTTCCCAACACACTCAGAGCTGAGACACAGGGTCATGTTGACATATCTCCCCCTACCATATGTGCTTCCTCACAAACCATGGCTGCTCAAGTTCAGAGAAAGTGATCCAACCTCAGCTGCAAGGAAACATTTTTTTAAGCCTTACACCACATAAGTTCCACTCATCTATTCACAACAGGGAACTTAGTAAAAAGTATTTAAAACATATTAATTCCAATCAGCCCAGCCTAACTCTCTGCAAAGGTTCCTACATAAAAGGAACATTCTCTTAATTACACCCCAAAATTCTGCAGCTAAGAAACTATAATTTTTTACTTGTACTATCAGTAGCTCTAAAAATGACTCTAAATTTAAAAATTAGCTCTTCCCCATATACATAACAAACAATAAAAAAAACTGGAAATTTCCATGAGGTAAATCAGACTGTGTTGATGTCTTTCTGAGTTGAACCTGACATTTGCAGACCTATCTTACCATAGAATAGTGTTTTAATTTGTCCTATTTTGTTTTGGTTTCCTATTCTATGTCATGTTCAATGTCCTGTTCTTGTTTCTTTAATTTGTATGTGTATTCATTCTCTCTCTCTCTCTCTCTCTCTCTCTCTCTCTCTCTCTCTCTCTCTCTCTCTCTCTCTGTGTGTGTGTGTGTGTGTGTGTGTGTGTGTGTGTGTGTGTGTATAAGGGTTCATGAGTAAGGATAAAGGTTATGGGTACAGTTATGATTAGGGTTATACAGAAGATTGTCTATCAAGACAGGGTCTCTCATAGGCCTGGAGCTCATCAAGTAGGCTAAGCCATCTGACCAGTGACCCCAGAAACACAGTTGTTTCTGCCTCCCCATTCCTGTGATCCCAACCATACTCTGTATCACATGGATTTTGGAATTTGAACTCAGGTCATTATGTTTGCAAGAGAAGCCCTTTTACTTACTGAGCCCTAGCCCCATCCCCCATTCTCAGTGTTTATTACACACATATCCACATCGTGAACAGAATTGCCATTGTTAGTTTTCTCATTCTTGTCCTTAGTTTTAAAAACTCAGTTGTTCCTGTTCTGCCAGTTATAGCAAACACCATCTGTTCTCTTACTGGACAGGTAGTTAAATCTCTTCCCTCCAGAATTAGAAAATCTGTTTTTCAGTCCTAAGGTATGGATTTTACACATGCTCAAATATGCATGTCCAACACCTTGGCTGCTATGTCTACTTAAAACCCTGCCAAATGTTTGCTTTCCAAAAAAGTCATTTGAGAGAATTCTCACAGTCAGAACCGAAGCCTGGAAAAGTGCTATGTGATTAGAAGTTCTCAGTGGCTTAGTTGATACCTTTCTTATCATTCCAGGTTGCTTGGCAAAGTACTTCATTTTTATAAGGCTTATTTATCAGTAAATCAGCCATCTTCTCAAGATTTAGCTAGCCTTGTTTAAATGATCCTGCTTGTGCTCTGTCTGAGGCCAATTCCAAGGGTTGTATTATCTGTGTAGCAAGATGGATGACCTGCTGATCCTTTCTCAAGTAGCCTGCATTGGGGAGGAGCATACAGATGTGCCCCCAAGTTCTGTTCTTCCTAAAAACCAGTCCCTATGGCACTCATCCTCAGTGGACACTGTCAACCTATCTTTAGCCAGAGAGACACTGTGTAGCTTTCTATGGATTCACTACACATTTACTATTCAGCCTTGACAACAAGCAGGGAAATCAAAACTTTTCTATTCCTTCTTTAATATTTTCCACAAAGAGAAAGATTGGGAGAAAAATTCAAACACACCACATAGTGTTAGACTAATTGTAATATTAAATTAATTTTGCAGAATCTTGTCACACTGACTTCATCAAATTCCAAGCCAATGTCAATTGTACTCCAGTAAAGCATCCCAATATAATCTTCTATCTTCTCAAAAATTTTTTTCTGTCTTCAAAATTACAGAAAACATATATTTTAGTTCATTGAATATTTTTTAATAAAGGTCAACATATCAGTGTAATTCTCTTGTTAAAAACTTTATATTTAATGATATAATTTTTAAGTTCACATTAAATAAATATTAGTGTAATCTTGTCAACAGGGATATTCATTGAATTTTTCCTCTACAAAATGTGTCAGCTTACTGATACACTTTATATATGATAACTAATTTTGTTTGTTTTTAAACCATAATTTATTATAAGCACAGCAATACCATTTACATGGTAAGTAACAGGTGGTTTGGGACAGTTTTTTGGGGGGTTGTTTTGATTTTTTTATTTTAAGATTTATTTATGCTGGGCATTGGTGGCATGTGCTTTTAATACCAGCTCTTGTAAGCCTGAGTCTGGCTGATCTCTGTGAGTTCAAGGCCAACCTGATCTATAGAGCTACTTACAGGACAGGCTGCAAAGCTACAGTGAAACCTGTCTCAAAAAAAAAAAAAAAAACCACAAAAACAAAAAAACCAACCAAAGAGATTTATTTATTATGTATGCACACCTGCATGCCAGAAGATGGCACCAGATATCATTATGGATGATTGTGAGCCACCATTGTGGTTGCTGGGAATTGAACTCAGGACCTCTGGAAGAGCAGCCAGAGTTCTTTACCACTGAGCCATTTCTCCAGCTCCAATGTGGCACAGTTTTAAACAACAGGAAAATTACAGTTTACAGAATCCCTCGGAAAATTGTTTGTAAATCACCTTTTAAAAACAGGTGAAGGTAACAAATATATTCAGTGATTACTAATTACTACTGCATCAATCATCCATAGAATCACAACAAGATAGAATCCAGATTCTCCAATGCCTTTTATTTCTAGTTTATATTTCTACGTCATTTTCTGTTTTTATATCTTACACATGTATGCACAGATACATGGGTCAGCATAAACATTGTAGAGGCCAGAAATTATCCTGTAGTCCATTTCATTCATATACTTATTTTGAGACATGGTCTTCGTATGTGGACTGGCACTTGAGAATCTGACTAGGCTGATCAGCTAGCGATCCAGAGATCTGACTCCACCTTCTCAGCTAGGGACAGCACATATGCACCACAATGTCTAATATTATATACAAATACTGGGGCTTGAACTTAGACCCTCATGCTTTTGAGATAAGCATTTCACTGACTGAGCTGTCAACTTGGATCCTAACTCATCACTTCAATGCAGGGATCACAGAAGATTAATAAGGTGTCAAGTTTTGAAATCAGACATAGCTTTGATCCCATGGGGTCTATGAGCCTTTGGATACTTTTCATTGATTCTCATGAGAGATGCAATGTTCATTAATACATGGCATGTTTTTGAGCATGCAAGCATGTCCAAGCAATAAATAGGTTAAATTTTCCTTGTCTATCCTAAGAGACAAGCCAAGCATTCCCATAACAGCAGAGAAAGGGATCAACAGAAGTCTTATGTGCAATGTTGTAGATCCCTAACAGTGGTATTTTCTGTTATATTATAAGCCAAATTATTTAGTAGTTGCTTAAGTCTCAATCACATCTAAAACCCCTACAGGTAATAGAAAATAAAACAATAATAATTTCAAAGGGAGTTTGAGAAGTTAAAGAAGGTATAATCAGTTCACTTGGCAGTAGGAGCCCATACCATCAGTATTTGCTCTTACTTACTTAAGACACAGCACTAGCAAAGCCCCACTCTTTTGTTACATTTTCTAAAGCATCATGTGGTAGATATTTGAGTAACAAAGGGAAAGATTATATCTAAGTGAATTTAAAAAGTAATGGTTGTCACTCCAAATGGAAAGAAAAGGAAAATGTTTCGTTCTCATCTCTATGTGATAGAGAATTTGAAAATGTATGATATGGAGGCCCTGGGCATTAGGATGTACAAGCCTATGTAGCTTAGCTACTCAAAGCTAACATTGCATGAAAGTCCAGACGAAAAGTAAGATGCTTATGGTCTCTGTCTTAACAAAATGAGATTACCGTGGGTCTCATGTACTCATTCAAGAGGCAAGAAGGTGTGAAATATGCATTTGAATGAATTCTATCCAAAACTCTCAAAACAAATTTGGGGCACTTCTTGTTTCAGCCATCTGGAAAATTCTTTTACATGGAGAGATCACTCTTTGGTAAAGCCATATGATCAAAGTGCTATCTGGGTTATCTGGTGAAGTAAAACAAGTCTTAACTGCTTTTGAAAATTAGCCTGACCAGAGGAGCATGAAAGAACATATTAGAGAAACATTTAGATATAGTAGAATAATTCTGGTTTGTGTTTCTTTCAACTAGACAGCAATGGCTAAAGTTGCTTGCCAATCTATATAATGGGACCAATAAGATAACTCACTGGCATGTTTTTATGATGATATAGATTAAGTGATGATGTTAGCAAAGTTAAGCTCACCAGATTTACCGGACTGGATGATTGTGTTGGAGGTACAAAAGACTGCTAATTCTGAAGATGTGTTTTCATTCATATCATCCTCTTCTTTCTCCTGATTCATTACACTTTTCATTACACTTGGCCATATTTACTCCACCCCCCAAAAAAATCAAGGTTGGATGGATAGCAGATGATGTGTGAAGAGAGTTACACCTCCATACCCAAACAAGATATTAACCTGACAGACTCAGCAACTGGATATTTTTCCTAATTCTGAATCATAAGTTTGAGGTGCCAAAGCCTCAAATATTGTTTGTTGCAATATTATTATAAATGATGCATATCAAAATAAACAACATTATGGAAATTTGACTGCACTCACATGAAAATACTTAGGTTTTTGTGCTGTTATCTCCTTTGAATTGAAACATCTGTTCCTAGAGAAAGGGTGCAAGGGCTTAATATTGAGGAACAAAACAATGTTCAAGGCTCAGGAAGTAAAGGAACTGAGAAGTCTGAAGAAGTTCCTAAAACTTACAAGAGCCATAAAGCCCTCACCTAGGTTTATATAAGCAATAAACAAATGTTCTGGAATGGAACCTCTTCACGCAGCTAATCAGACTGGAATTTAGGATACAGCATGGGTAAATCATCAACCATGCTGGGATGGAGTTTTCAGCACCTTTTTTGACTCACCTGTACACCTATGGTAACTTCTTATCTATATTCCTGTAAATAACTTCAGCACATAGACACAAGGAGAATCATTACTTCAGTATTAATGGCCCACCTGGAATAGATAGATATTTATTCATGTATCCCCAGAAAAGGTCACATATCATAGGTGTGTTACAATATGTTTAAGTGACTAAATTTTGTGAGGTGGCTTGGTGTGGAGATATATTCAGGGGGATTTCAACTAGGACTTTAAAAATGTTCTATGTTGGACTCTAGCAATCTTTTTTATTATCTGGTATTGCCATTTGTGTTGAATCAATGGATATTATGGAGAGTGGGTATGATTATCAACAATGGTAATACCAAGCATGCCAACTTTCATGACGAATTCTTAAATGGCTGACCCTGAGATAAGCCAGCTGTCATAGTGTGAACATTCTCAACTTTACTTGTGAAGAAACCATGTAGAAGACTGAGACTTCCTTTGCACAGCCTTATAAGAAGCAGTCTCCCCTACCACTCTCCCCAGTTAGACATCATGTGACTGAACCACTAAGCTACAGCATATAGCTTCTGGCTCTTGAACCAAAGAAATAAACTATTACAAGTAATTATGGTTGCTATAAACTTTGTATTTTCAATTAAGTTGTTAAACAACATTAAGTAATTCAGGCACACTCAGGGAACATTGGTCTGTTAATTTCCTTTAGTGCTTGTCTTAGTTCATTCAAAACAATCTTTGAATGAATTGTATATATGTATATGTGTTTATGAAACATGTATTTATGTAATATATATATATATATAACATATGTATATATGTATATACATGTGTGTATGCATTTTTTTGTGAGTGTGAAATGGAGGGCGTGGAAATTTTACCAACCTGTGAAATAAAAACTTGGCCCTTTAAGAAGGGCTATTCCTTGCTCCAGGGTTGTGTCTTATTCTCCTACCCCTTCTGGGACTGGAACAGGTACCTATCCATGGGAAGAAAACGGGGAGAGTCAGAGGAGCCTATGAAGTTTGTGGCATGACCCTCCTCTAGACTTCCATCTCTGCTCTCCTCCATCCTCTTGATGGAAACTGTTCTAATAGAGGTTATTGCTTAAGTTGTTTCTCAGTGTACCTTCATGATGTCAGTTGGGTAACTGTTCTTTTGTGTTCAGCCCCCTCAGGGTCTCTGCTGCTTTCACTCTCAGGGAATTGTTGGAGAATTCTATTCCTCCTGCCTCAGCTCTCCAGCTGTTACATTCACTGACTCCTTCTCCCTCCAGCTTTCCCATTGTAATGGATTTTCTTCCCGGGACATAGACGTCCTTGTCCATTCTATAGAGTGAACTTGGTGGTACCACTACACAAGCACTCCTTACCTCAAACCCCAGTAACAGTAACATGTGTGCTCCTGTGTATTAGTGCAAGTGTGCCTGTGCAACAGCAGGTATGTGGAGATCAGAACAGAGTCTCAAGTGTCAGTCCTTACACCTACCTTTTTAAAGATAGTCTCTTGTCATTATCCCCTACTAAGCAGGGTTAGCTGGTTCATGAATTTTGGAGAACTATTTGTTCCTGCTTCACATTTTCTATAGGCGCTCTAGGACTACATGTATAAACAATGCACCTACAGCTTCATTGAGGTTCCCAGGAACTTAACCACCAAAGCCCTCATGCTTGTTTACAAAGCACTTCATCCTTGGAGACATCTCCTTAGGTCATTGCTTCAGCTCATACTCCATACAATTTATTTGTAAAATGAATAAAATTGTACTGATCCATAAGCAGCTAGTTTGCTTTCCTTTGTGTGTATGCCTGTATGAAGATTAAACACCTTGGTATGTTGGCATAACATGATATATATCCTTGGAAGTGCAATAAATATAATGTGTGTGTCTGATGGTTTAAAAGAAAATGACCTTCAAAGGCAATGGCACTATTAGGTATAGATGGAACTTTCTGTCCTGCCCAGTCCCACAGCTGTTTAGTTCTCCCCTCCAAAAAAAAAACCCACAGAGGCTTATATTAATGATTAACTGGACGATGGCTCAGGCTTCTTATTGACTGTCTCTTTCTTAATGACTAATTCGTTTCTATTAATCTATTTATCTCCACATGGTATTGGCTTAACAGAGAATGTCTGGGCATCCTACATTCCCAGTACTACATAGTGTCTTTCCTTTGTCTTTTTTGTCTTTGTTCCTTTGTTCAGAATTCCCACCTAGCTAAATCCTGTCTGTCTATTAGCCAAAGCATCTTTATTCATTAACCAATAAAAGGAACATATATTCACATCATATAGAAGGACCTCTCCCAACAATTAGGAAATGTGACCCAGTCTTGTTAGAAGAAATGTGTCACCATGGAGGCAGAGTGTGAGGTCTCATATATGCTTGAGCCATGCCCAGTAAGACAGACCACTTCTTGTTGCTTGTGAGTCAAGATGTAAGAAACCTCTCTAGCATATCTGCCTGCATGCTGCCTTGCTTCTAGCCTTGACAAGAATGGACTAAACCTATGAACTGTAAGCTGCCACATTAAATGTCTTCTTTGTAAGTGTTGCCATGGTCATGGATTTTCTTCACAGAAATAAAAACCCTAACTATGACAGTGTGCTTTGTATTCTCACTTGCAAAGCATTGCTTTCCCACAATATCTTGACCTTTTAATGAAATATGACATGATTACTGATATTAGGTTAGATATGTGACCAACATATACCCTTAAATGATATAATAAAGTAGAATTTTACTGGCAGGATATTTGTGTAGATATAACCCACTGCAGCATCATGATATACCAGTTTTGATGTATTAATAATCAATACAATCACCAATAGTGTGTGGGTGTCACAGTCAGGAAAAGAATTTTTAAGTACCTTGTTTTGGTGTTGTTTTACCAGAGGAATCCAAATTTGAAATCTCTACTCATCTCTCCATTATTCTTTCTTTGTTCTATGTGTCTGATCTGTGTCTGCCTGAATGCTGTCTTTTCATGTTAGTTCCCTTGTCTGCTTTTATTTTTATTAATAAAATTATAGAGCATTATAGAAAGTATCACATGAGGAAGAAATGAGAGATACTTCATAGAAAGTGTTTATCAAAGTTTTACAAGTGATAAAGTCCCTGACCCCAACTGACCCCAAATGACCTAGATAAACACACCAATACCACGAAGCAATATTTGTATGTTGTATCCAATGTTTATGGTGAATATTCATTTCATAAGGCTTCTTTTGTCCTATTTCACTTTTCAGTGAATATTATATTAACACACACACAAACACACATGCATTTCTCTCTGAATCAGGGTCATGGAAGAGTATGTGATTTAAAATTAAAGTTGTGTGTTAGCTTTGTTTGTAAACACTGAATATGCTGGAAATGCAAGGCAAGTAAGTGTGATTGTACATTGTTCTCTTAAAAGCAAGTTAGACAAGCATGATGAGTTCACAGTATAGAATAACAGTATTAAGTGACCTCAAGGTGCATCATTAACTTAATCCAGCAAAAGCCCCAGACCGTAAGAATGTAGAGGATATTTTCATATGGTGAACTGCTTCACATTTAAAAACTTAAGTTGTGTGATACTTATTCAGAAAACCTTAGGAGAGTCCCTGGAGTCATGAAACACGACTTTTCTAAATATCAAAGGTTAGCTTGAGAGAGCCAGTTCTCAGCAGAACTGCAGCCATAGCAAAAAGACCTGAGCAGGAGGCAACCCCCCCTCCCCCCCAGACATTGCGATATGGCTGCCCCTGACCTTAACACTAGCACAGTAACTATGAATTCCTTACAGGGAGGGAATCAGAAACAGGCTACACTTCACCCAATCAAGAAGGCTAATCAGGGACTAGTAACACCTCACCCCACCAAGAGTGGCCAATCAGAAATGGAAAAAACAATGCCAGGTTTCCTTGTGAAGAGATTATAATGTTGCAACTTTCCTGGACCCAAAACAACCCATCAGCTCAGTTTAGAAACCCCTAGTCAGAGTTTAAGCCAATCCCAAGTCTGTAGCTATGCAGATTTGGAACTTTCAACCCCTACTTTGACTGGCCACTATAAAAAATGGTCTCCTCTAATCCTGCTGGTGCTGCTGCTTCAGACTGACAGAGAGGCCCGAGCTAACTCACAGTATTCTTTGCTTTTGCATTAGGTTGTCTCTTGGTGGTATTTTGGGGTTCTGGACTTTGGGCATAACAAGCTGCAGTGCATGGGAGGCAGAATGGTGTCAACCTTTGTGTCACATCACTATATGTTGAAAATACAGAAGAAAAAGAATTTAGGATGTAAGAGAACATGTGGCTAATATTGGCTGTGCCAGAAATGCTGAGATGCTTAGATTTCCAACACGGATGCCTGAAAGAAGGAAGGACTAAGCTTAAAGATCTGGGTGTTAGTTAGCACTGACGTTGTTAGTAGCCATCATCAGTCTACCCCTGGATTTTGGTTAGGATGATACCTGTCATGCTACTAGTTGACTTTTTGTTTTGTTTTGTTTGTTTGTTTTCACGATAAGCAAAGAGTAGAAGGGTATTTGGAAGATGTCTCAGTAAGTAAATCACTCATTGCACAAATTGAAAATCTGAGCCAAGCTTTCCAGAATTTATGTAAACAGGGAATAGGAGCATGCGTCTGTCATCCCAATGATCTCAACACTAGATAGGAAGTGGGAATAGAAGAATGCCAGAAGCTATGGTTGGTTAACTTAGCACATGCAGCAGCAAACAGCAAGCAGCAAGACACACTGCCTTAAACCTAACTCCTCTGAGCTGCTAACATGAACACACATGAGTGTGCCCCCCATACATACTCACAAATACTTGGGAACCCTTATACACACACAATCACACACACACACACACACACACACACACACACTCTCTCTCAAATACTCACACAATACATATTCACATACATACATGTACACAAACATAGCTACACACATATCATACATGCACAATACCATACACACAAAATGATAAAACTAAATTAAAATAAGGTTATTTCAAAATGAAAGTCCAAATTATCAGACTAGAGATAAAATGTTTGCTTCAAAAACAAAATGCCCCGAGATCAAGTCCCAGACTGGAAACAAATCCATAAAGGTTAAAAAGTCAAGGGATACAAAATATACTCAGAATCCACTTAAATTGAATTTCCAGCTATTAAATATTTATCATAGCTGTATCATATAGATACAACATGTCATGGGTCATTGAGAAAGTGAGTTATTAGGCCCAGTATTTTGTACAAATTAGTTAAATAAATTGAACTGGGTATTCTGCTAGGCAACTGCTTATATCTACTATAATTATTAGCAGGAAGTAAAGGACCCAGAACTAATTCTTATTGTTTGCAGTAGAGTTCTATAAAGTCACTTCTAGCACTGCATTAGTGAACAGTCAGTCATCATTCCTTAGAGATATGGACTCATCTGGTGTCAGCACACAACTTTCTTTTCTAACACCTTGCTCTTTTGAAGATACTTAATTTACTGCATATTGTTGTCAAGACAACTTCCCTTCACCAGCAATTTGTCTCTCCCCTGCACCAAAAAAAATGGACACATGTACTTCTTCCAGTAGACACATCACAGCCTTTTTGCTATGTGTAACACTGGGAAGTTCTTCAGCACTATGCTTGGAAACCATCTAGAACAGTAAAGTTACCAGTGAAAAGCACAAGATAATGAAACATGAACCAAAAATATTCCATTAATAGAGGCTCCCTTGTCTGACATAGGAGAGTGTATGCTGTGTCAGGCACAACCTTTGTAACACATCAGTCTAGAATGTGTTCTCATGGCAGCTGACATTTTGTTTCTTTGTACATGCCCACGAAAGCCCTCACATATGTTGGATGAATTGATTTAGGGGCTACAGTTAATATCAGTAAGAAGGAAAAGCTCAGTTGTGAGTAAATGATGAGGACCAACAATATTTGTTTAGTGCTGTTCATTTGAGGAAAATGATAAAGGAATCTACTTAAAAGTGCCAATTGATCTTAGTGACTGGGAAGTGAAGACAGGAGGATCAGGAGTTCAGGTGAGCCTACACCACACACACACACACACACACACACACACACACACACGCACGCACGCACACACACACACACACACACACACACACACACGGGAGAGCAGACAAAGGGGAATTAATAAAACACTAGCTGTGCACACAGGAAGACCTGAGTTTGCAGATTCAGACCTTATCTATAAGCCAACTATTTAAGTTCATGTCTACAATCCCAGTGTTTATATGATGAAGTAGAAGGCAAAATATGATAATATCTGGAATCCTGTGAATCAGCTATCCTAAACATGATACCCTGTATTAAACATTGTGGAAACTGAAGACCAACAACCCAGGCTGTACTCTGATTGCTTACACGCCTGTGATGTGCTATGTACAGACATGAATCTCACACGTATTACATACACACACACAAAGATTTTTTCAAATTGCCACAAACAACTTGTTTTTAAAGATAGTATTGAACTAAGCACTAGATATGTAATAACTTGTTTTGCAAATATATGAAGTTTTACTATAACAAAAGCAAGCTAGGCACATTGAATCCCTATACAATATCAGTCTTTTTACATTTGAAGGATAGAAAAATACAATTTCATGCAAGAGATTCAGACACGTAAAATAAAGGTTGAATACTGTTTTTGTGTTCTCTAATGATCCTGGTACCACATCATTCCTTTCACTGGGAGTAGACATGACAAGAAGCATGTTCTGTCAGACATGAAATCAATGCAAGGAATAAATCAACACCTTCCAAGTTATCTATCTACCAATGTCACTAGAGCCTAACTTCATCTGACCTTTACTGAATATATGGATACAGAATACACCATGATTAAGGGGACATATTCACATTACTGCTTCATTTAAATAACTAATATTGATCTTGGAATAACATGTTCAAATCAATTTGTTGTGCTTGCTTAAGATAAATGTTTGAAATACTGAAGAATAAATCTTGTTCCAACCAAAAGATAGGTACTACTTCAGGAGACTATAACATCAATTTCTTGACTAAGTATCAACTATAACATATCAGATAGATAATACCCATCCCTGGCATTAAAAACAAATTATTGTGAAATAATAAAGGTGACTTACAAACAAATGAGAGAATAAACAAAGTAGAAGATAACATTCTATAATGTGCTTCATATGTCAGCCTTTAATACTAAATAGTAACATCACAAAATTTACTGAGTTAAATACACAACAAAAACTTAAAATGTGTGAAATGTCCTTGATATTCTCTTAACATTAAAACTCTTATCAAAATGTATATGCTTACCATTATCAACTTAATGTTAAATATTAAAATTGTGTTATATAGGTGAATAGCAAGTAATGATGCTTGAGAACACATATCCACCATTGTATTACTAGAGCAACTAGACTGCATTCAGGCAAAACATTAACACACATAGATAAATAAATGTAAACAATAATCGTCTTCCAAGGTGCTTGCAAATAATCGTCTTCCAAGGTGCTTGCAAAACTTTAATTCTTACAGTAATGCATGGATATTTCAGCTGCTTCTGCTCCTCATCAGTCAATGGCAGTGAAATAGTATCTACTCAGGACCTCCTTTGTTCTCAGCACAAAGGAAATGCATTTGCTCCAGAGGATGGAGGGTATGGCATAAGAGACAATGATATGAGACAGAGGGTGATGAAGAAGGAAAAATAAACAGAAGATTGGAGAGAGGGAGTAGAGGTTTTTGTCCCTGAACAGTGGACAAAGGATTGCAACTGGATAGAGAAGAGACAGATATAGCCCACAGAAAAATGAGAATTTGTGAAGGTAAAAAGGGAAGCATGTTGGGATAAAGTGTTTAATTTTAATTGGGCATGTTAATTAGGTGATCCAAAGGAGGCTTTTGATTGCTGTACTTCAATACTTTGATAGCTAGACCTTGTTAGCCAACCTCAGGAAGTCTAGTCTGTGACGCTGAACCAGGATAGAGATTCTGAGTAAACACTTGGTGCTGATGCTGGAGTTTGACCTTAAATCTGTTGGAACAGAGAGTCTTCAGACAGAGGCAAAGTTGAGGAATTTAGAAAAAAAATACTTTGGATGTACATTTAAAACTATTATGTTCATGGTCTGAGTATTGGAAAAGAGGAGTCCCAAGCCCAGAAAAAGTTCCAAGAGCTTTGGAATAGGCAATAGGCAGAAAAACAGGCTGTTGGTTGAAAAGAGTACTTACCTAGAATCTGTTTGCGAGTTCTTGAAGGGAGCCAGGCAATTTTAGCTTGGTTATACAGGTTTAATTGAGGAACAACTGATATCTGAAAATAGGGTCTGGTTGTTGGAGATAATACAAGTTGGGAGGCTTTTTGTTACATCAGAATGTCTTTCCTGGGCTATTCAGGCTAGTTCTGAAATTGAAATTTTGTTGGAACGTGGGCGATTGGGGAGGATCTTGACCAGCAGTGAGATGGACAGTTTATGAAAGGTTTAGAGGTTAGTGTGGAGATGGGTAAGGTGGTCTAAAGTGATGTGTTCATGGGTTGTTGTGAGAGAGAATTCAAGATAAGTAGCTTGGAGAGAGGAGAGTTGAACTTTGGATGGTGAGAATTGGAAACCTCTGGAGCTAAAGAAATTGAGGAGTAAGGCAGTGTCAGATTGGCTATCAGTAAGGGAGGAACTGTAAAGGAGGAGGTTATTTATATAATGAAATAGCTAGTGAGAAGAGGGAAAGTAGGTTAATGCTGTAGTGAGTTTCTGGTAAAAAAAAAACAAAAACAAAAACAAACAAACAAACAAAAAAAACAAAAGAGGAGACAGTCTATGCATCCTTAGAGATGGGCACCCCTGGTCAGTTGTCAGAATTGTTGAATATCAGGGTCTGTACCAGCAAAGGTAAAAATGGTTTTGGGAGTAGACACCCAGGAGTATTGAGCATCTTTAAGATTTAGGACTTAAAAGTGAGTGGCATTGCAAAGGATGATTTAGAGGATAATGTACGTCTCTAAGTGTTAGAGACTTAAGGGTGTAAAGGCAAAAAAACAGTAAAGCAAAGGTTCTGAACTACATGGAAGGTTTTGTTACATTTTTTTTCTCATAAACTGGGAGTATCATAGGGTGAAGAGGAATGACATGGAAATGAAGGGTTTTAGGCCTAGGCAGAGGCTGGTAAAGGTAGGGAGTATTGGGGTTTGGAGAAGTAGGTAGAAGTTCTTTAAGTATAATGGAGAAAGATTTATGATGGGTGGCAAAGGGAGAGTTTGTACCCCGTACAATGGAGTTGACTAGAAAAGTGGGCAGAAATAAGAGAGGGTTATGGATTTTGAAGAGTGAAAGAATGAATAATGGAGGATGGGGTGGGGGAACACCGGAATATCCTTGGATCTTTTGTTGGGGGAAAATGCAAACTTTTATCAATTCTGGAGAGGATATTCATTCCTGGTAGGGAAATAGGACATGAGGGAATGAGGAGAAAAATAATCCATGAAAGGAGCAAGTTAGGGGAGGAGTCTGGAGAGGTGGGTGAGTGAGGGAGAAGGGTGAGTGCGACATTTCCTTAGTATTTTGTTTCTGTGAAGAGACACCATGACTACAACTATTAAAAAGGAAACAGTTAATTAGGGCTGGCTTAGAGTTTCAATGGTTTGATCCATTATCATCATGGTGAGAAGCATGGCATTACATAGGTAGACATGGTTCAGCAAGCAGCAGAAGAAGACTGAGGACCACACTAGGCGTAGCTTGAGCATAGGAGACCTCAAATCCCACCCCCCTCAGTGACTTCCTTTAACAAGGACACACCTAAAAGCCACACCTACTCTAACAAGGCCACACCTATTCCAATAAGGCCCCACCTCCTAATAGTGCTACTCGCTATTGGCCAAGCACTCACACATTAGTCAAATCACCACAGAGCCAAACAGTAGCATAGAGAGAAGGTGAGAAATCTGAAACAACCTTTTATATACCTGAAATTACTTTCTCAGACCCATAAAAGACTTCTGCCTTCATGACTTAAGCTTTCATCTCTTCAGACTTTCATATCCTTTATTAGACCTGTATCACTTACATCATTCATTTTCCTTCGGTCTGTATGACTTGTCTTTTTCTCATAACCTTTAGAAACTCCAAATCGTTGTGGGTGTGAAGCCTGGCATCAAGGCAAACTGCACATATGAAATAGACTGATCAGGGAGCTGGGCGTTTGTTGTTGTTAAAGCTACAGTTAGCTAACAATGTCATCAGAGATCTGTGAAGGATAAATTTGTGTAGGAAGTACAATTTACATGTTTTTGTACCGATAAAATGGCAGGGCCTTACTTAGTTGTTTGAGGCCTGTGTGGAACATTGCAGAAGCAGTAGACCTTCAGCTGTCAGAAAAGAGCAGCATTTAATCTTTAGCTGTCACTCAGAGCAGCAGGCCTTTGGTTGTTAGACTCAGGTCTGAGGAAGGTTTTGTTGTTTTGTTGTTGTAGTTTAATTATTTACTTTTTCCATAGAGGAAGGACTTCAGAAAATTGGCCTTATTTTGACTAGGCAGATCACAGCAGTCAATCCAAACGTGTCTCCTTTGTGCAGCTTCCTGGCAGTTTGTCCAGTGGTTAAGATTCCATCCTCTTGGTAGAGTTGTCAGTTCATTTTCTCATTTGTTTTCTTTGGAGACTTTAAAGTTTCTTGTTAAGGGGGAATCTCCATTTATTGTGGGAGGTTTTATTGAACTTTTAAAATACCATATTCAACAGATATCTGAGGAATATGAGCCCTGTGTATCTATTAAGTATACCTGATATTAGGCTTAACCATGAAAACACATATAGGAGAATAAAGTTTGTGTCTGTAGCCAATTTTTGCCATTATGGAAAATGCAGGATGTCACAGGTTTTTCTATGATTAGGTTAAGTAGCCAGATACCAGGGTCTGGCAAGCAGTATTCTTGCAGCATGCAGAAGCTTAAATAGGGTACGGAATGACACATAGCTTACAGTAGAGGTTGGATTGTTTTCAGAATATAAGAATCACACAGAGGGTGTGGGGCACACAGAAGAAAAAACATAGTCACATTCTGGCACCAAAGCTGTTGTTGGGTGCTAAAGTATACTACTAATATGAGTGTTTGGGGTAGATAAACCTTTCTATCACCAGTGGAGGCCAGTGGGCCGAAGTCAAGGGACCAGGCATCCCTGTTGTATCTGGAGAGGTCTCTGGGAAAAGAGATCATCATCCAGACTCTATCATTAAGAGGTTCTGAGGAAGATCCCAATCACGGACCATCAATAGGATTTTCAGAATGAGAAAGGGTCTAGATTCGAGCAGTGAAACCACCAAAGGAAAGTTTGCCAAATATAATGACCTGCAGTGAAGGAATGAAACAAATTTTATGGGGAAACTCACCAATTAGCCTCTGGTGGAGGAAGAAGGATGCCTCCTGAAGACCTCACTGTTGCAAACCAGCAGTCTGCTGACCCTGCCCCCTGACGATGGTCAGGACACCATGGCCATGTCATCACTATATCACTCATTACAGGGCTGAGTAGGGGACTCAGTTTCCCTTTTAAAGCAAGTGAACCCCGTGCTTTCTCCCCCTTCCTCTCTTCCTTTCTCTTCCTCTTCTTTGCTTTCACTCTCTCTCTCCTTCACTCTCTCTCTGTCTCTCTTTCTCTCTCCTGCTTTTGGTTGGCCACCAGCAATTCCCTTTTCTCTCTTCTCTACCAATAAACTCCACTGGGTGGGCTGAGTCTCGTATTTGTGTTTCATAGGTGATAGCTGTAACTAAAGAAAAACTTTGGTGCTGAAACTCCATCAGGACTCGGCAGCCATCTACTGTGGATCGGCGAGCCAGAGACACTCGGGGACCCTGACTCCAAACCAGCAGTCCACTTCCATCCACCCATTCACTGGAAATACCATCCCACACGGGCTACAATTCAGTAAGGTACCCATTTTCATTGTAACTCATTTCCTTAGGGATGGGACATTTCCCATTTCCCATGGGTGAGTTAAGATACTGCCCTCACTGTGCAGTGCATCCGATTCCGGCTTCAAGCCTTCCTGCATTCAGTCTGCTGAATCCTTATTGAGCACCTACCTGGCCCTTGGCACATTCTTGGGCTGATGAGTTCCAAAAATTGGCTAGTTTTTACTTCACCCTTGGGAAATAAACCAGCCTAGATATCCACTAGAAAATAAGTCAAATTGGCTACAATTACTGCCAGCGAATAGGTAGATGGAAGGAGTTACCGTATATCCAAGCTTTTCCTACCTCTCTGCTAAACAATCTCTTTCCTTAAACTTATCTGTTTCTGTTCTCTTCCTGACATGCTGAAACTCTCCTGCCTACTGCAGCTGCAACCTGTCCCAGGGCCAGAACCTCCCTCCACCTAAAAGTGTCCTGTTCTGCTAGGTATCTTATGCTCCTGTCCTCACTCTCTTGTTTGTCCTCTCTGCTGCCCTAATAATTTGTTTCTTCTCTGTGCAGATGCCAGTGGTTCACAGTGGTCTGGGCTGGGCTGAGGCAGCATCTGTTCAAGGTACTTTGAGTGTTTTTCATTTTTCTCCCCAAATGAGGTTTTCTGGGTTTGCTCTCTAGCACCACTCATGCTGACTGGTGCATTTGTTTCTCATACCCATGAGGGTTTTATAGCCTAGCAGTGCCCTTAGACTGGTACATACATTTCTCAGACCTGTGGTGGTCATTTTGGATGTTGTACCCCTTGGACTCTGGTGTCCTGTTAGTTTCACAAATCCTTCTGCCTCACACATGGAGAGAAAAAAGCCAACAAAATTATATCTCAAAACTTTATGACTTCTACCAGTGTTTGGCATTGTGTTTATGGAAGCCACCAATTTGACCATGTGGCCTAACCTCACCCCAGGTGGTTCTTCTCTCTGCTACACCAGCCTAGGCAGAGGGTCAGTGTAGCCAGCTTCTTCCGCCAACAGAACCTGTAATTCATTTACTTTTTGTCTTTTATTCTTTGTCCCTAATTTCTTTTTTCACTAACTGTTGCACATGGCCTCTCCAGGGCCTGGTAGAGCACAGATTTCATGGAAAATTCTTGCAGAGGATCTCCTTTCTTGTCATTGACAGTTTTAAGTTTTCTCTGTATCTTTAAATGTCCTGTCTGTTTCCAACAACATATAAATCAGAGATCACACTCTGGTTCTTCTCATGTATACCTAGTCCTGTTTGATACATCTGTACATGTGATTTAAATTTAACTTTATATGTAAATGTAAGTTAAGTCTATACAACTGAAATTTAACTGTGCTGTCTCAAATATTTCTAAATTGTTATGTGTCTTTAAATGATGGTAAACATTAAGGTTATAAAGGTCTATTTCAACTTAACAAAATATTTATGCCACACATTTCTTTCTGTAAGCTGTTTATAAAGGTTAAGCTTCTATTACTACTACTACTACTACTACTACTACTACTACTAATAATAATAATAATAATAATAATAATAATAATAATCTCTACCTCTTTGTCCTTTACAGGTGTAAATCTAACCTACTAAGTTAAAACCAGTTAAGTTACAGTCAGGCTGGAGAGCTCTGAGTAAAACATCCCTCCACAGCCTCTCAACTTGAATCCAGTTTTTCAGACAGATTAATTAATTACAGGGATAAAGCATTATCTAGCCACCTATGTGCTTAAGGCAAGTAACTAAAGACAAATTTTGTCTACTGAAATATACTAAACAGACAGACACCATTCAAATGCTCAGAGATCTAGAGAATATGGCATTTAAAAATGTTTCATTAAAAAGCTTTTATAACAGAGAGGCAGGCCAGCTTCTGGCACTACCCATTGCCTCCAAGAAGAGTGGTGGACACTGAAGAAATTCCACCCACAAAAGTGGCAACTCTAGCCACGTAACAAGCCTGCATTTCATTAGAAAACACATAGACATCTGAAGATTAATATTAAAAGAAAATAACAAAAGGAGGGCAAAAACATAAGAAGCACATTTAGATGTAGAGACATGAGACACAGAGGTTTGCACACAAGGGAGTCCCATAGAAACGTAAACCAAACCCATGACATAAACACAATGACCTGTAAGGAAGGAAAAAATCCAGCAACAACTCCAACTTCATGTTAACATTATGAGACAAAGAACTTCCAAAGGCACCCCTGAGTTAGTTTTCTGCTGGCCATCTTACATATTTTAATGTATTTTGTTGGTGGCTCATTTTAATTTCATTTGTATTTTATAATTACTACTGTTTTGCAAATTTTATAAATATTTCTCTGATTACATACATACATACATACATACATACATATATATATATATGTATACCTACATACATATATATATATATATATATATATATATATATATATATATGGTGATATGTCTGTACTGTCACCTAAAATCATTAATGAGAAGAGGAGGGTCCCAGTGGTAAGAGAGGATGAAGGGAAAATGGAAGCAGCAGGCTGTAGCATTAATTATAATTAACAAGCTCATGGGAAATACTGGGGTATAAAGGAATAAGAAACCAGAACAAGAAACTGTCCCTGATCTAAGGCAACAGAGACTCACTGCTTGATAAGAAAACATGCTTGCCCCTTGCTCTTTCTTAGAAAAGGACAACATTTGTTCTTCTCCTTGAGAAGTGACCACCAGTGATATCTACTTAGCAAATTCTATTTGCTAAAGGTAAAACCATTTTAATTAAAACCTGCAAGTTTCAGCTTTGGTAAAACCTACTTAGCTTCAGGAAAAATCTCCTTTGAAACTGGACTGGGGATGAAAAGACCTCCATAGGGTGATCACAGCATATTGGCAATACCTAGCCCTATAGAAACTCTAAAATATTTCTGATTGAAGCTGGGCCTCTTAAACAGTAGCTGGAGACTACATAACTATGTTGTTAAATTGAGTTTTTCTTTTGTCTTCCAGTGTTGAGGAATTTGTATTGGGGATGGGTAAAACCCCCTAACAAGGGTAATTGAATGAATAATCAAAAAATGATGAAGTTCTGAAGAGAAAAAATATTAATGAAACAAAAGTTAGTCATTCATCTCATTTGTTAGTTATTTCTGTGTCTTTGGTACCATTTATATTATTTTCTTATCTGATATATGCTTATATTTTCTCTTGATGTAGTGTGTGTGTGTGTGTGTGTGTGTGTGTGTGTGTGTGTGTGTGTGAATACACATCTGAATATGAAGGCCAGAGGTTAGCACTGTATGTCTTCCCCAATCATTCTCCAGCTTATTTCTTGACATGTGACTCTTCACTGAATGTGAGGTTTGTTAACTGGGCTAGACTTATTGACACTGAGATACAGGCCCCTTCTGTCTCCTCTTACCACCACTGGAATTACATATGCAAACCATTATTTTAAATTTTTACATGGATGTTGGGCATCTGATCTTAGGTACTCATGTTTGTATGACACACACTGTTTTGACTGAGTTCCCAGCCCCATATGACATGCACTTTTAGTAGTATATTTCCTTTTTTTATTAATTTATTTACTTTAGAAACAATATTATTTTACAAATCAATCCCAGTTCTTTCTCCCTCCCATCCTCCCATGCCCCCATGGACCCTGCATCCCACCACCCACCCACTCCCCAAGGAAGGGACCTTCCATGGGGGATCATGAAAGTCATACATCTTGGCTGACAGAGAATCCTTCCACAGAGAATGGGCTCCCATGGTTCATTTGTGCAGTAGGGCTAAATAATGTTCCACTGCCAGAGGTCCCATAGCCCCTATCCAGGCCTCCTAACTGGCACCCACATTCTGAGGGCTTGGTTTGACCCAATACTGGTTCCCAAGCTTTAAGACTGGAGTTCTTGTGCTCTCACTTCGTCAGGCCAGCTGTTTCTGGGGGTTTTTCCAGCAGTGTCTTGATACATTTGCTCATCAATCCATCCACCCTCTCTACAACTGGATCCTAGAAGTATGGCTCATTGCTTAGGTATGAGTGCCTGCTTCTGCTTCCATAAGCTAATGGATGAAGGCTCTAGGATGGCAATTAAGGTAAATATCAATCTCATTATAGGGGAAGGGCATCTAAGGCAGCTTCTCCTCTGTTGCCTAGATTCTTAGCTGGGGTCATCCTTGTAGATCTCTGGACATTTCCCTAGTGCCAGATTTCTCTTTAAACCTACAATGGCTCTCTCTATTAAGGTATATCTTTTCTTGCTCTCCTATATTCCTCCCTTGATTCAGTATTCCTGATTCCTCATGTTCTCCTCCCCCCACCTCCTCTTCTCCCCTTCTCTTTTTCCTCCCTTCCTCCCCTCTCCCCTTGTGCTCCCAATTTGCTCAGGAGATCTTGTCCCTTTCCCCTTCTTAGGAGGACCATATATCTCTCTCTTAATATCCTCCTTGTTTCCTTGTTTCTCTGGTTGGTGTGGATTGTAGGCTGGTAGTCCTTTGCCCCATGTCTAATATCCATATACGAGTGAGTGCATACCATGCTTGTCTATTTGTGATTGGGTTACCTCACTCAGGATGGTTTATTCAAGTTCCATCCATTTGCCTGTGAATTTGAAAATTTCATTTTTTTGTTTGTTTGTTTTTTTGTTTTTTCTGCAGAGCAATACTCCATTGTGTAAACGTACCACATTTTTTCCATACATTCTTTGGTTGAGGGGCATCTAGGTTGCTTCCAAGTTTTGGCTATTACAATCAACGCTGTGATAAATGTAGTTAAACATATGTCCTTGTTGTATGAATGTGCATCTTTTGGTTACATGCCCAAGAGTTGAATTGCTGGCTCTTGAGGTAGACTGATTCCCATTTCAAACTGAAAGTTTCTAGGTTTTATGAAGCAGAATTCATTGTCAAAAATCCCTACCATATAAGATGTTTTAAAGTGTAATTACTTTAATACAGAAATAAATTGTTTATGTTTGGAAATAATTAAGTAAAAATAATATTTTGTGCTTGAGTCTGTACACATGCATTATATCATAAGTGAGGAAGTAGAGAATGATTTATAGAAGTTGTTTCTCTTTTCCCATAATATGAGTTTTAAAGATTAATCTCAGATTTTTAGATTTGGTACTAAGTAAGCACTTTTATCTCAGCCATCTCATCAGTCTTGAGAATTTGTTTTTAAAGATATTATATAATTAGTTTGGGATATCTGAGGGATTTATTCCCTGAAGAGATGGTGCTAACCATCTATGCTCTAATGAATTTTCTCTGTAAATCAACAATAGTCATTTGTCCATGTGACCCCTGCTGAAAACAGGCCTCACAAACACACTTAGTTTCTAAACATCTGTTGCAGTTGGGTACATTTGTGTTTTTCATGTGGGGGGTAGGTTCACTATATTAATTCACCAATAATCTCCATTTATAATGTATTATGCCTTCCCACATGCTATGTACCAGCTTCCTCCATATTGAAACACCCCTCTTATAGAGAAGCTTAAGACTCTGAAGATAAATGAAATCTTCTAGACTAAAGAATTAAGTAAAATTTACATGGTTCAGGTAGCTCCTGAAATTTACATGATTCACAAGGCCCCTCTTGAAGATTATGTAAGCAACACTAATTCTGGGAAGAAGCAACTTACTGAGCTGTCTTACAAGGAGCTCCAGTGGCACAACGTTTGTGGCTCGCCACTTATTGGTGATGGGCTATGTAGTTATTTTTGTGTCACTCATGCTCCTGTAAATAACCACTCTTTTGTATTTCTGTAAGTAATCCTAATAAATTTAGTATTTCAGTAAGCTTTTCCTTTGTAAAATTGTTTCTTTGATTCATCAGTGGTGCCCTTTCCGGGATGAAGAATTTTTTTTTTCAGTGTCTTCCCTGAAAAAGTGACATAATATAGATGTGACTTTAGAATTACTTGACATCATCTTGTACTCTAGAAGAAGATTTTCCTGTCTATCAGGCAAATTCTGTACCCCTGGCATTCAAATTCAATAGTAGATTAAAAAAAAAAGACAATTATAATAGATACAAGTTTTGTTTGGTTTTGGTTTTGGTTTTTTGGTGTTTGTTGTTGTTGTTGTTGTTGTTGTTTTCTAACATAAGGGCATCTTGGCAGTAAGGAGTCAAGGAATGCCACAAGGTCACACCATTTTATGAACTTCACACAAGCGATTTATTAAGGTGAACAGCAGAATGGCAGTGACTGCCACTGACAAAAAACAGGGGCAGCAGAGTTTGGGGTAGAGGGTAGGAATTTTATAGGGTTATTGGAGCATGCACAGTGAGATAGTAGAGTGTTGTGAGCTAGTGAGAAAATGTACCATGGCCACCAACTTTGAAACTTTGTTTGACCATTAATACTGAGTAAGGAGGGAAGGAATTTCTTAGTCTCAGAGCTTGGAACCAGGCCAGGGGCAGGGTGATTTTCCACTAGCCTGTTAGCCCCAAAGATACAGTTCTTGGAATAAAGACAATATAAAATGATCTATCATTTTCACAATTGATATGTGCCACAGAAACTTTGCTCTGAAGTATGTACTCTAGAAAAGTGATTATGGACATGACAGAAACATATGCAAGAATATTTATATAGCAAGTTCATAACAAGAAATTTGTGCCCAGAGAAAAAGGGCTGAAATAATTATACTTTTTATGATTCAGTATAATGCAGCAATAAAGAGCAGTGAATTTAGGAACATACCAACATGACTACATTTATGAAAGATAATTTTAAATAGATAGTATAATATTAAATCACATAGATGGATAGATAATTTAATTCTTCTCATTAAAATTAATGAAACAAATAAAGTAGGTAATATCTTTCAGAAACATGTACAAAAATATATTTTAAAAGGAAGAAAATTAATAAGACAAAATTCAATATTGTGGTTGCATATTCAATGCATAGAAAAAAGGTTTAAGAGCCCTGGAGACTTAAACATCTTCCAGCATGTTATTCCTTAAGCTGAGTAATGTTTATTATTAAGTATATAGTAATATGAAGAATACAAATTTATGTAGATACAAGATGTAGGAACCATTTTAAATAAAAATAAAATGAATACTTCAACCTTTCAGTTATTCATTGAGTGTGGCATATTAGACACACTGTCAGTCATATCAAAAATGAGTTGACATTCCACAGAAGAAAGGGTCACATGTTACACATGAAGAAACTTGAGTTTCATAATGTTCGTAAATCACTAAAGAATCTTTTAAAAGATAAATTTATTTAAACTTTATGTGTATGAGTATTTGACTTTTGTATGTATATTTACAGTGTATTTACGTATTGCCTGTATAGGCCAGAAGGCTGTGTTGGATCCATATATCTGGATTTACAGGTGTTTGTGAACCACCATGTAGGTATTGAAAACAGAATTGAGGTTGTCTCCCAAAGCAACAAATACTTCTAAATAAGGAAGCATCTCTCAGCTCACTTTGTAAAAAATTATTTATTTATTATTGAAGCAAATGCTTATTGTTTATCTTAATTTGGAAAATAAGATTTAAAGCTACCCAATTAGTAATGTTTGTCATGAAAGAAATAGAAATAACATGTTTTAGAGGGTAGAGTAAAAAGCACATGATTCACCTTATACAACTGCTAAAGCTTTAAAAATATGAAGGTCATAATATTAATCATGATGAAGTAACACATGGGAAAAAAAGTGTTATTGATGCCTACTTATGAAACTACAAGTTGACTTACTCAAGGTTCCCAGTAATTAAATGTATGGTTGGGTCTCAATTTCAAACCACTCACCTGTACCCTTCTTTCATTTTGTGACTATGAAATACTACTAAAGTTCTTTATTTGTACCTTTCAGAGAGAAAATTTAAAAGCTATAAAAGTAAGGTGACAAAACTAGAAAAATTTGTTCAAACAAACAGATTTTTGACTTAACTTTATAGGTACTGGAAAATGGACAGAATTAAAAGAAGATTTATCAAGACGTATTTTCTGTTTTGATGCAGGAGAACTAAGAAAATTCTAGTGTGGGGAGCATGCTTCTTCAGTAAATCATACAAAAAAATATGCATTGCCATATATTCAATTGGAATGGAAACCAAGTCAACATATAAACAATACACCAATGAACTTACCAACAACTTGAATTAAATAATACAAGTTTATCAAAATTTTATTGACTAAGGCACTTTAACCCCTAAAAATATGTGACTTAAACAGTACGGTCACTCTTAAGAGAGACATCATGTGTTTATTCCCAACCAGGAAAAATTAGGTCATGTGTTTAATTACTCCTTTATTGTTTATAATTTTATGTATTTATTGTGTGTGTGAGACTGCAAGTGTGTAGGTGGCAGTCAGCTGTCCAAATCTCCTTTTCTGCACCTAACATAATCATAGGAGTTCTGGGGTTACTGTAGCTGACTTTTTATGTAATATCAAACTCTGCCTTGCTCTGCTAACAGTTTTAAACACCGAGGGATCTTCCAAGTCCTAAGTCACATGTTTTATTTCCAGTGCATATATTTAAAAAACCTATCATCATACTGTAGCCTATTACAGGGATAGCAGTATTATTTTACAAAGTGTTAAAACCAGTTTAAATTAAAAATTGTGTTGCTGAAACCATGTGAAGTCATATAAAATGCTAGAAAAATGGTAGCAATTCTCAATAGAAGGTTGCATAACTTGTCACCAATGTGTAGTGGAATAACAAAACAAAGCATAAACAGTACAGTGTGCCTGTCATTTGAGGGAAGTCATCAGATGGAATAGTACCAGAAGCTACATACATAAAGTCTCAGAACGTGACAGCCTAAACACAACCAAAACAAGGATGACACCAAAGGGCATGCTAATGTAGACAGAGGAAAGCTCAGCAGTCATCAACTATAGACCAAGAACTACAGGCTACTAAACAATGCTGAGAGGAGGAGAAATGGTCTTCACCAGACAAGAGCTGGTTACCCAATACCAAATAGCTATCCAACTGGTTATCCAATACCAAATGGTCACTCCTGAAAACACACATACAGAATAACATGGTACAGACAAAGCAAGTTGTATTTATGCACTTAGATAAAGAAGCCAAGCATTTGAGAGCAAAGGGAGAGCTTATTATGGGAGGAGTGGAGGGAATGGGGGGTGAGTAGGTGGGTGATGTAGTATAATCTCAAAAATATTAAAAAAGAGTTATCCTGTTTATCTGTGACTTTTTAGGCGAATTTAACTCTCTGAAAGCACCACCACAAAAGAGACAAAAGGAATACCCAATACTAACACAGACTTCCTGACTCACCTTGCATTGATTATTTTGACACTTTTCCTTTCACGTTCTCTTAGTTTCCCATACAAGTTTATTTTCTGACATTGGACATATCTGCCCATTCTAAACTTCTAACATGCTGAGGTGAGAGCTCTGAACTGTGTGAAGGTGCTAGGCTTGGCCAACAATTTCATGTGAGAGAGCATCTGTACATTTTGAAAGGATTTATTTCTGTGGGCAATACTATGGGAGGCACAACAGGTACCACAGAACAGTGCTGTTGCTGGCTACACAACCTGTGAGCCTTCCCTTGACTGTGGGAAGTCCCACCATGCCTCTGATACTTATCACATAACAGGGGAGGGAGGTTTGTTTTTTATTTTAAATATGAAAGAATGCATTTAATTTTAGTGTGTGTGTGTGTCTGTTTGCTTGTACATATATTGTACATATATATATGTGTGTGTGTGTGTGTGTGTGTGTGTGTGTGTGTGTGTGTGTGTGTGTGTATGTTCATGTATTCCTGTATCCATGAGCACTCATAAGTGTATGGATCAGATATTAATGTTGGCTATCTTTTCCAATCACTATGTAACTCAACATGACTGACCTTTCATGCAGTAAGGAGCTGGGGTAAGCATGATGCCTTTTCCCAGTTGTCCAGGAATATAGGAAGTTAAAGCACACAAGGCCCACAGACAGTGGTAACGGGGTCCTTTTGATCTACATATATGAAATAATTATGTGCAAGTAGAAACCAGAGGCCAACATAAGATGCTTTCTTCAATCTTTTTCAACATTGTCTTTGATACAGTGTCTCTCATTGGAACCCGAGGCACACCAATTTGCCTAGGATAGGCCAGGGAGACTCAGGGTTCCATCTGTGCTGGCATTTCCAGTTGAGGCTTGCTGTTTACTAGGCCTGTTTTCTTTTTAAACACTGCAACAGTACTTTAATCATTGAGACATTTCCCCAGCCCCCAGAATTTAGAACTTTTATATTCATATTTTCAACTAATCGTCTTCCTCATCATGAATATACTTTCAGTCAGATTCACCCCCATTAAAGTAAAGTGATTTGGAACCAACTATAAAATATCTCTTATCACATTTACATAAAGCCTTACATTAATGGGCCTTATTGTACCTTCTCCCAAGAGTATTATTCTTGCTTTTTCTTTTTTTTTTTCTTTTCTGCTCTGACATTTCCTGCTACGAATCCTGGTCTTCCCTTATATGCATAACAGGAAGTCTTCTAATTAACCTTTCTATCTTCAAAATTTTGTCACACCAATCGGTGCTTCCTGTTATCAATGGAAGAAAAGCAATTTAAATAGTGATTTTGACAAGTAATTTACAACATGATGATCACAGATTCAGACAAGGTCAAGACTTGTGAGACCCAAACTTTGAGAAGGTCAATAAATAACTCAAATACCTTACAGTCCAACTTCAGAGGAGTCTTGAATGGAGTTAGAGGATTTCCTCAAATACCTTAGCATCACCATGTCTTTTTATCATGTTTCACTTTGAAAAAAATTAAAACCCTTAACTCCCTTTAAAAGTAGTTTTATCTGTAAAATTTATACTATAATACTTTGCCTCCTAAGGTCAATGCCTTTGTTTACAAACTGCCTGGTGTTGCACATTTTATTTCTTGGATAAAAACAATGGCCTCTGATAAATACTGAATTAATACAGTGTAACTTTAGCTTTATAGCATAGTACAAACTTCCGAACTTGATCTGAGGATATTGGTAAGTGAACTAAGGAGGTTACTAGCTCAGTAATGTGGCTGTCACTCTAGAATGGAGATCTACGTTTGGATCCCCAGCACCTGGGGATGCTGGTAATATAGGCCTATAACCTCAGTGATGGGGAGGCTGCTGAGGTTTGATGTCCAATCGGTATAGCCAGCTCTGAGTGCAGTGAGAGACCTTGTCTCAAAGTGAATAACCAAAGGGAAATAAAGTAAAAAGAGGAGAAGACCAGGGTGATGGCTCAGAGGGAAAAGTGGTTTGCCTCTCAGCATTATCGCCTGACCACCTTAATTAGATCACCAGTGTTCTCTTTCACATTCCAGTGAGCTGCCCTCTGACCTCCACATATGCTGTGACATGAGCATTCTACACACACGAACACACACAAATACACAATATTTGTTTAAAAATTACGGAAAGTTGAAAGAGATGAAAGACATCTAACTGTGACCTCTGTATTCAACATGTATGCACACATGTCCATGTGTATCTACACAAACACATACACATACTGTTAGGTCCAAAAGAAATTCTAATTCCTAAAACTCCAAAAGTCTATTCAAATATCCAGAAGTGGGTTCAACATGGAATCTAGAAGGATTTCTGGCAGTTAGATTAAAGCTAAAGCTAGTTTTTCTAGAGAACTTGTAAAACCAGTTCCCCTCTGCCAAAAGGAGGCATTTCCTTTATCACTGGCAGAAGGGACAGATGGCTTCCTGTGGTACCTGTTAGCATATCAAAATGTATGCTGGGTGCCTTCAGCATCATAAGTGCCTTGTACACATTTCAAAGTCCATGCTTGCATCCTAGCCCCCATTTCCTCCTTCTCTACCTTAAACTCCCCCAGCTCGGAGACTCCACCCATGACCCTAGCTACTCTCTCTCTCTCTCTCTCTCTCTGTTTCTCTTTGTCTATGTCTCTCTTTCTCTGTCTCTCTGTCTCTGTCTCTCTCTCTCTCTGGTTCTGCTTTCCCCACTATGATTTCTCTATTCTCTATCTGCTGCTATTCTCCCTTTCTCCCCTCTCTTTCAGATAGCCCTGACCATGTTCATATTACTTCTTTTTTACTCTGCTCTGGACACTTTCAGATGTCACTGACTATCCACTCTTTCATATTTACACTTAATCATACGACAGAGTGATCTTGCTGTCAGTTAATACACATACACACATATAAGCATACATGAATATATCCTATACACACAACGTAATAAAAAGAGAAATACAAAACAACAAAACTTGTAAGCATGTTTTCACAAACCTGTTTGAGTCCAGACATATATTTAAATATATTTGCTATTAATTACATTAAAACAAGTACATAATAAATGTCACTTATTAGTTACCTTTGAACTATTACACAAATATCAGTATTATGTTTTAATAATATAAAATAATCTTGGTAGCAGAAAATAATGCTTTTTCAATTTTGTATTTGAACATGTGTTAAACTATATAACACATTACTCCAAGTCAGTGGCTTTTGATGTGTGCATGGACACACACACACTCATACAATCCCCAGACACACACACACACACACACACACACACACACACACACACACACAATAGCAATGGCTTTTATGTCAGATAAATCTCCTTTATCATCAGGGATGTACTTAACTCATTTGCACGGATTTCAGTTGTTTTGAAAGTTTTATTTTTTTAAAAAAAAAAGGAGTAAAAACACATTTTCAGTTTAATTAGCAGTGTATAATATTAAGAATACCCTGCATATGACAAACACAGAGCAGACAGTGGGGGGTGGGGACAGAGCAAATACTAACTATGCTATAAATGTGCAAGAAATGGGTGTGTAATTTCAAATGCATTTTAAAACCATTCCCAATTTAATTAAAACTCAACTCAAATGTTCTAAGTTAGAAAATTAAAATACTTTCTGATTTTCCTTTAGAAAATTCAAAATGAACCAGAAAGAAACCACTTTGAACTAATATTCCCTCAGCACTGTAGTAAAGAATAAATTGCTCTAATTTAGTAATCCAAATGTTCTTGGAGATGCGTAAGTGGACAATGGACTTTCACAGGTCCAGTCCTCACTGCCTGGCAGTCTTTATAATAGACACTGGAAAGGATATGTATGGAAATGAAGCCATGTATTGAAGCCTTCATTCTCTCTGCTATAGTTTAGCTTTGAAAGCAAAGGGGATCATTTTTTATGATTCTGCACTATTAATGACATCTGTGCTCATAAATCCCCATAGCTGTGCTATGAACATGCCTTCTGTGGTTAAAAGGGTCTGTCAGGAGAACAACTAGTTTTTCTTAACTTTAGCAGTGCTTTTAAGGTTTCCGCAGAAAAACACTCATTTTCATGGATTAAAGAAAAATCCTTAATCTAATAAGGAAACCAGACCATCTTTCAATATTTTCACAGTTTTTATTAGTAAAGAAAATACATTCTTAAAAATAGTTTTACTTAAATTTGAAACAAGCTTGTTTTACATGTCAATCCCAGTTCCCTCCCCTTCCCTACATCTCTAGGCCCCATCAACACCCATCCCATCTCCTTTCTGCTCCCCAGGGAGGATGAGGCCTTCCGTGGGAGATCTGAAAAGTCTGTCATATCATTTGGAGCAGGGCCTAGGGCCTCCCCCCATGTGTCTAGACTAAGAGTATCCCTCTATGTGGAATGGGTTCCCAAAGTTGATTCATATACTAGGGATAAATACTGATTCACTACCAGAGGCCCCATAGGCTGCCCAGTCCTCCTAACTAACAACCACTTCAGGGGGTTTGGGTAGGTTCTATGCTGGTTTCCCAGCTCTCAGTCTGGGGTCCATGAACTCATGGGGTCCTTGTTCATAGATGTTTCTGTGGGTATCTCCTGCCTGGTCTTTACTCTATTGCTCATCACTCCTGCCTCTCTGCAACTGGATTCCAGGAGTTTACTTCAGTGTTCAGCAGTGGGTGTTTGCGTCTGTTTCCATCAGCTACTGGATGAAGGCTCAAGGATGCCATATAAGGTAGTCATCAATCTCATTATCAGGGAAGGGTATTTAAGGTAGCTTCTTCACAATTGCTTAGATTGTTAGTTGGGGGTCAACCTTGTAGCTATCTGGGCATTTTCTAAGTGCCAGGTTTCTTTTGAAACCTATAATGGGTCCCTGGGGAGCTGAAAGGGAATGGGATGGTGATTGATGGGGGGATAGGGGAGGACTGGAGGGTGCATGAAATGGAATTGATATGTAAAACAAGCTTTATTCTAATTTAAAAAAAAAACTGCATAAATTTTTTTAAAAAACCTATAATGGTTCCATTTATTATGGATATCTCCTCTCTTGATCTCCTCTTTCCTTCCCCTGATTCAATCTTCCTACTCCCTCATGCCCTCCTCTATTCTCCTTTTCTCCCCTTCTCTTTCTCCTAGCTTCCTCTCCCCTCCCTGTAGGCTCCTGAGTTTTTCTCAGGAGATCTTAACCCTTTTCCCTCCTCAGGAGGACCATGTATGTCTCTTTTAAGTTATTCCTTGTTTCCTAGCTTCTTTGGTGGTGTGGATTGTAGGCTGGTGATCCTTTGCTCTATGTCTAAAGTCCATATACAAGTGACTACATAAGATATTTGTCTTTTTGTGATTGGGTTACCTCACTCAGGATGGTTTCTACCAGTTCCATCTATTTGCCTGCGAATCTCAAGATTCGATTTATTTTTTTTCCGCTCAGAGGAGTACTTCATTGTGTAAATGTACCACATTTTCTCCATCCATTCTTCAGTTGAGGCACATTTAGGTTGCTTCCAGGTTCTGGCCATTACAAATAATGCTGCTCTGAACAAAGTTGAACAGATGTCCAAAGGGACACTTTGAAAGCAGTACTAAGAGTAACATTCATAGTACTAGGTGCCCACATGAAGAAAAACCACACTAGAGAATTACAGCACAACTGAAAACTCTAGAGCAAAAAGAAGCAAATTCACCCTGGGAGAAGCAGGCACCAGGAAATAATCAAATTGAGGGCTGAAATCAATAAAGTAGAAACTAGGAAAACAATGCAAAGAACCAATGTAACAACGAGTAGGTTTTTGAGAAAATCAACAAGATAGAAAAACCTTCATCCAAACTAACCACAAAGCAGAGGGAAAGCATACAAATTAACAAAATCAGAAATGAAAAGAGGGGCATGACAACAGACACCGAGGAAATACCAAGAATCTTCAAGTCATACTTTAAAAACCTGTATGCCACAAAATTTGAAAATTTAACAGAAATTGACAATTTTCTGGGTAGATATCACTTATCAAAATTAAATCAAGGACAGATGAGCAAGTTAGATAGACCTGTAACCCATAATGAAATAGAAGCAGCCATCAAATATGTCCCAATGTAAAAAGGTCCAGAGCCAGATGGCGTCAGCACAGAATACTACCAGAAATTCAAAGAACAGCTAATACCAACACTCCTCAAATTGTTCCACACAATAGAAGCAGTAGGGTCATTGTTAAACTCTATTTATGAGGGTACAATTACCTTGGTCTCCAAGCCACACAAAGATACAACTAAGAACTAGAGACCAATTATCACTTATGATCATTAATACAAAAATATTCAATAAAATAGTGGTAAACAGAATCCAAGAACACACCTGAGAAATACTCCACCATGACCAAGTAGGCTTCATCCCAGGGATGCAAGGATGGTTCAACATATCAAAATTCATTAATGCAGTCAAACAAACTGAAAAAAACAAACAAAACAAAAACTATATGATCATCTCACTAGATGCTGAAAAAACCAAAAATTTTCATGATAAAGGTCTTAGAGATCAGGGATAACAAGAACATAACTAAACATAAAAAAGCAATATACAGAAAACCAACAACCAACATCAAACTAAGTGGAGAAAAACTCAATGTGATTCCTCTAAAATCAGGAACAAGACAAGTCTGTCCACTCTCTCCATATCTCTTCAATATTGTACTTGAAGTTCTAGCTAGAGAAATAAGAAAACAAAAGGAGATTAAGGGGATGTAATTTAGAAAGGAAGAACTCAAACTTTCACTTTTTTCAGATTATATGATAGCTTATATAAGTGACCCAAAAACCTCTACCAGGGATCTCCTATAGCTAGTAAACATCTTCAGCAAAATATCACAATAGACTCCAAAAAATCAGTAGCCCTACTATATACAGATGAAAAAGGGGTTAAGAAAGAAATCAGAGAAACATCATCTTTTACAATAGCCACAAATAACATAAACTATCTTGGGGTAATGCTAACCAAACAAGTGAAAGACCTACATAATAAAAACTTTGAGTCTTTAAAGAAAGAAATTAAAGATGATACCAGAAATGGAAAGATCGCCCATGTTTTTGGATAGGTAGGATAAACGTAGTAAAAATGACAATCTTGCCAAAAGCAATATACAGATTCAATGCAATCACCATCAAAATCCCAGCACAATTCTTCACAGACCTTGAAAGAACAATTCTCAACTTTATATGGAAAAACAAAAGATCCAGGATATCCAAAACAACCTTGTACAATAAAGGAATTTCTGGAGGCATCACCATCCCTGACTTCATGTTCTATTATAGTTATATTCCTGAAACAGCTTGGTACTGGCACAAAAATAGACAGACCAAACGAATCAAATTGAATACCCTGGTATTAACCCACACACCTACAAACACCAGATTCTTGACAAAGAAGCTAACATGATACAATGGGAAAAAGAAAGCATATTCAACAAATGGTGCCAGCATTAAGTAGATGCTGGTGTGTAGGATACTGCAGATAGATCCATATATATCACCATGCTCAAAAATAAAGTCCAAATGGATCAGAGACTTCACACTGAGAAAAGAGAGAGGTACCCTTGAAGGAATTGTTATAGGAGATCTCTTCTTGAACATAACATCAGTAGAACAGACACTGAGATCAACAATTAATAAATGGGACCTGTGAAACTGAAAAGCTTTTCTGAGGCAAAAGACACAGTCAATAAGAGAGAATGGCAGCCCACAGAATGGGAAAAGATATTCATCCACCCCACATATGATGGAGGGCCTATCTCCAAAATATACAAATAACTCAAGAAACTAGTTACCAAAACACCAAATAACCCAATTAAAAAGTGGGATACAGAACTAAATAGAGAATTCTCAATGGAGGAATCTAAAATTTCTAAAAGATAATTAAGAAAGTGCTCAACATCCTTAGCCATCAGAGAAATGCAAATCAAAATAACTCTGAGATACCATCTTACTCCTGTCAGAATGTCTAAAATCAAAAACACGAAAGACAGTTTATGCTGGAGAGGATGTGGAGAAAGGGTTACATTCCTCCACTGCCGGTGGGCATGCAAACTTGTTTAGCCATTTTGGAAATCAGTATGGTAGTTCCTCAGGAAAATGAGAATCAGTCTACCACAATATCCCACCATTTCACTCTTAGGCATATACCCAAAAGATGCACATTCATACAAGAGAAAACATATTTTGATCACATCCACTGACATTATTTATTTAGAAAAATGAGGCAAGAAGTCCATGCTTGTAATAGTTACTTTAAGTAACCATATGAAATAAACAGTGCTCAACTCAGACATATAGCACATTGAAAATTCCCAAAACTTAAAGGAGTATGATTTGATCATTGACAATCAATGTTTTGTATTTTAATATGCTATAGGAATCATTTATCTGCTTCTTTGATTTCTTTGAGTGTTATTCTGTGTTATTCAGAAAACATAGTTTTTTCCTTCTTTGAGTACTCTTGTACCTAATTATCTTTAATACTATTGCAGGTAGTCTTGTATTCCTCATTTCCTTTAAGACAATTCATTGTTTGAATATATAAAGCAAAGCAATATGTTTGTACCGATTTTCTCACCCTACTATTGACCAGACTCACTCACTACCACCACAGGCTGTCCACAATTTTTAGGTATATAGCATTTATATATGTGAATCAAAATGAATTTAAGATTTAGTTTTCTATTTCTGTGAAGAACATAGTAGGGATTTTGAAAACATATAACTGTTGGTAGGATGGTAAAATTCACAATAAGATATCTAGCAATCCCTGAATTTGGACAATATTTCATCTTCTACTGTCTTCTTCAATCTCTTTCTTCAGATATTGTAGGTCTTCACTGGGGTGGATTTTTCCTCATTGATTTGGTTTATTACAAGTCATTTTGTGTCTCTTTTAATCATCTGTGAATGGGAGAGTTTCTACAGTCCCTTTCTCAGCATGCTTATCATTGATATACTGGAAGTTTACTGATTTTTTTTTGGAACATTAGGTATTTTTTTTTTCTTGACACTTTACTGAAAGTTTCGGTCATTTCTAGAATTATTTTTGGTGGAATTTTTGAGATCTCCTCTACATAGTACAATAAATCTGAGGCAGGGGCAGTTTGATTTCTCATTGTAGTCCTCTGGTTCCCTCTTGTACCATTGTTCTAGCCAGCACTTCAAGCACTAGCCTATTTAACAAGAGTTGGGGAGAGTGGACAGTCCTGGCCTGATTTCATTGTGATTCCTCTTAGTGTGTTTCTTTCCATTTATGATGTTTAGGTGATGTTGGCTGAGGTTTTGTCCTCTATAGCCTTTGTTAGGTTGAAGCACGTATCCTCTAGTCTTGTTTTATCCCATGCTTTTATCACAGAAATGTGGATTTAGTTAAAGGCCATTTCTTCATGTGGAGGTCAGATCTTGATGTCAGGTTTCTTATTTATGTCTTTCAAATTCAGCAGGGTCTATCACGGAACCCAAGCTTTCTGATTAGATTAGTCTAGCTAGTCAGTTTGTCAGGGGAGCCAGAATTTATCTCTCAGTGCCTTGTACAAGTGGGTTTTCATGTCATTATGGCTTTTACATAGGTTCTTATAATTCAAGCTTTGGTTCTTATGCTTGTAAAACAAATACTTTATCCAAGGAGCCATTTTATCTCAAAACTAACACTTTGTAATGTATAAAATATGAGCTGTATACATTGAGTGCTTCATAACCATTACTCATATCTAGCTTCATAACCTCTCCTTCCTGAAGGATATTCATAATAGTATTAGAATATATTATCTAAGTTTCCAAAAGAAAGGGACAATCTTTAGATCCATTCAGCCAAAGCCTATGATCCACAGCAGTGACTAGAGTGACTAGATATTCACAATGGTGAAATAACAGTACTTTTATCTTGGAGATAACAAACTTAAAGCCATTGGAGAATTCTGGTACTGTCAAACTAGCCAACAGCACAGAGAGTTGCTAGCAATGTCTCAGACCTGAGAAGGGAAACCACTGCAGCCTACTATCCAATTACATTCCCAATGTACACTACCAATAACCAGCTACCAGCCTCTTCAAAGAAGCTTTGCGTCAGATAAAGTCTGTTACAAAGATCCAAAACTGGTTCAAAATTCAGAGGATAGGGGATTGTATAGTGCCCAATCCAAACTCTTGTACCTGCAGTGATTATAAAAGCCAGAAGCCAAGGTTGCCTGTTGCTAAGTAATGCTCACTATTTGTGGCAGGGAAAATATAGCCATGAACTCACAGCAATAGTATTACCTAAAAAGTCTACTGTTATTACAACAAATGACACACTAATTTGGACATGGTTCCATGCCCATATAAAGAGCTATGACTGCTCAATGGCTGCTAAGAGAGGAATACCTCATTTCTTCCAGGAATAAGTTCCTGCATATGCTGTACAATCCCATGTCATCATCCCCACACACATGTACAATGATTAAGGGGTTCAGTGAGCTTTCTTTTTTTCCTTTAATTCTGTGTGTGTGTGGGGGGTGTGTGTGTGTGAAATAATAATAAGTAAAAATGGTACCATGAATTTGGGAGGGAAAGATGACACAGAGGAGTTTGAAGGAGGAGGGAAGATTGTGATGTAGATGCAGTGCTCATGTATAAAGGCTAAAAATTATTAATTTTTAAAAATAATAATCATCTCCATTAAATAAAACACCAGTTCCCATTCTCCTGCCTTCACACTGTGTGTGTAATTTTCCTCCTGGAAGGCTTTTATGAACCCAAACGTTTCAGATCCATGTGTTTTATAAAAGGCTCTTTTGACCCAGAACACTTTACAATGTTCATGTTCTCAAGAACAGTTAAAACTATTTTCCAAACATTTGTGTTATACTTAGAGTTGTGGCTGAGTGATCTGAGCAATCAAACGTTGATGTTAAAGGCTGATCTTGACATTGGCTCCCAGTGCTGCTGCAAGCAACTCACTTAACCTTGGGGTTTCAAGTTTTTCATCTGTAAAATTGGGATAAAAAACACTTACCTGCCCCTCAGGAAAATGCGCAGGCTTCTGAAAGTAAATGTGAGGGAATGCATTGAATGTGAGTGTGATTCCAGAAATAGCAAAAATGAGAATGTTCTCTTCAACTTCTATTCCCACTGTTAGTCTATGCTCCAATAAGCTATGACGTTTTGTAGATTCTGTATTCAAATATTAGAAAGTGGGTCAGTTTCAGGGGTAATGAAGGTGGGACTCTGGCTACCACTCAGGTCACTGCAAGGCAGGTGATAACAATGTGTTTTGAACAACTTTTATACTAGGTTTTGTTAAAAGGTCAGTTTACTGGGGCTACTTTAATAATTTTATCAAAATATTAATAATTGTCCCCAAAGCAAGGCCAACATGTGAAAATATGACCAATTTTAGAAGTTTGAAATCTACCAAGATGAAAATTTCTGCTGAAACTTGGGTGTACATCTGAATTATTCACTAAGGAAGCTTGAGGGACAAAATTCTTTCTCTCCCATGCTCACATATGCTTAGTAATAATTATGTTCTGAGTGGTCCGCAACCAAATAGAAACCAAAGGAATCTCTAGTGATTAACCAATTAGAGTATTACACACTAGTAGGTAATTAATAAAACAGCTGGACTCGGACTTGAAAATTGTAATTAGATAAACTTCTCAGCTTATGGGGAGAATTTCACCATGGAGAATGTAGATATACAAATCATTACTCATAAAAAAAAAGATTTTATGGGTTGTGTGTGTGCTAAATGTTGAAGATCAAGTGCCACCATCTATGCAAGAAGAAACAGTGCCAATTTTCTTGAGTCATCTTACAGTCTCAGAGTGATCATGTGTTCAATACCTCTCTTGCTTTTGAGTTATCTTCACTTTTACTTTGTATGTATTAAGTGATTGTCTGGAAGTATGTTGGTGCACATTTTTAGTATGCACAGAGGACAGAAAAGGAAGTAAAATACCCTAGAAATGGCCATGCAGCATACAATTTTAAATTGATACATGGGTTCCTGGAGCTTAACCAAAGTCCTCTGCAAGAGTATCAAGTGTTTTAAATCACTAAGGTGTCTCATGAGCTCTCCAACTGCATGTTACCTGATATATTTTTCTGACTTACACAAGCACCAATACATAGGTTTTAAACAGACATAAACACACATATATAAAAGTATTGTATAAGTCATTGGTAGCACATCCTTTCAATGATTCCAGTAATATGCAGGCACAAGCCAATTCATGTACAGCAACACTGCTCCCTGGAGATAATCTGTTCTCTGAAGACTTTAGGAACTAGGAGGAAGTCAGCACTAATCTCTATCTCTGACAAAAAGCATTCTTTGAATCCCTTTCCTGCAAACTCTGTAGCACCAAATAAAATACCAATGAAAAGCAACAACATGTATTAGGTTTTTAAATTAGTTTTCTTCTTTCCCTATTTGATATCCATTCATTTAGGTTTACTTTGACTATTTAGGGAAACCTAATCCCTGACATGAAAATATCTGTGAGACATCACAGAAGTGAAGTTGAGTGATTGATATGATTATAAAATATTAAAAACCACCAGGTAGCTAGGGCAAGAAATCACTACAATATATGCTTTATGGATGACAATTTTTATACTCTAAACCATATTACAAAGTATATGTCAGAAGTTATTTTTATTATGTGATTATGTATATATGTATATATGTATATATGTATATATGTATACATATGTATGTATATATACATATACATATATCAGATATGTGTATGTGCTGCTATTCCCATATATGAAGTTACATATAAAGCAGACTTATAAAATTTCATCATTGTACATTGTGTGATGTAATGAACTACTGAAATATACCCTATATGCATGCATAAATAATATTGTGTATCAATTAAAAGTAAAATAAGATAGGCTGACGAAACAAACAAAATGGTGACCCTAGTAATCAAAAACAAAGGTTCTACAACAAGTAAAAAAACACAGCCCTTGGTCTTCCATAAGTGCACAATGTGAGAGATGGAGTGGTCCAGGGCCTGAAGCACATTCATAACAGATGGGCACATGGAATTTATATATTCATTCACTCTTCCTAAACCATGTTGTACGTGTCCTTGAGTATGTGCAAGCATACTCACATAACTATATACAAGACATAATACTTGCATATTTAGGAATTAGTTTAAATAACACCCCATAACCACAAGCAAATAACATAGTAATGTTTAATTCAGTAAAGGAGAACTGCCTTCTATGCAAAGCTCAGTTAAATACAATTAGGAATACAATGGCAATTGGCAACTTTACCTAAAATGACTAAAAGAATTCAGATGGTCTTTAAGCTATCAGCATTGTATACCATTTGGATGAATTCTTGCAAAGGCAAAGATTTATTCAACATAGGATGTAAGGAATCCATAGAGTAAGACATTCTTCAAAGAAAGGTGACATTTGGTGAACAGTTGATGAACTCTTGAACCAATGTCTTCATACTTCATAATAAAATGCTTCAGCCTATTGATTAAGTCACTTCCAATTATTTTTCTCTGGATTATTTTCCCTAGAACTAAAAAAACTCACTCCACAAATGGCTCTTATGACCAAGACACAATCACACAGAAGTCTAACAGTATACCTGGGAGTTTCTTAGGGTTCCTTATAGGAGCATAGGTGACTCAAAGTTGGCTGCATCTTGAGAATGCCCATCCTGTCTACAACTCTGTAGTCCTCAACACTATTTACAAGTAGCATGACAGGTTGGAGTGATTCTTTTATCTTCAGCAGTCTTGATTGCATATATAACCTGTTAAAAGAAAGATCCTTGTGAATCTTGCAAGTTTTAGAACTTTTGTGTTGGTTATTTTCTCAGACTTAACGAGGTCATATTTTGAATGACATATGTCTAACTTTGGAGAGTATTCCTACATAATAGCTCCTGCTGGTTTCATTTCATTTCTAAAAGAATCCTAAGATTATCAATAATAAGAAATGAAGATATTCAAGAGGGAGACTTTCCATCTTGATTTACACATAAGAACAATTGCTCACAGGGAAAGGAAAAAAAATAATTGTGCTAAGATTTCTTGCATGCTTTGATTTCCTTTGCATTCTTTTAGATTTTGATTTTGTTTATTTGCTTCTTTTGGAGTTTGCTTGTCTATTTATTGCTAAATTGTTTCATTTGTCCCAGGTTGGTCTCAAACTGAGCACTTATCTGAACATGGCCTTCACCTCCTTGGTACACTGATTGAAAGGGTGTACCATGGTGGGCAATATAAGGCCTTTGTTGGAATTTCATGAGAATGTGTCTCTCTTAAGTGGGAAAATTGGAATACTGCTTTTTACATTAAGGTGATATTTTCTAAAGGTTAACTACTTTTGAGTGCAGGACCTATATTGCTCCAATTTGAGAACAGGTCACAATAAGTCATATAAGAAGGCTTTAAAAACTTAAGAAAACCACCTAAATACAAATGTTTTCCAAAAGGTATTTAGTTATAGGGAATACATCTCCATTTTCATGAAATTAATATCCTGGCTTTATCTTCTGGCTAAGAAAAGATTACGTGTTTTGTAGCAAGCATTGACTTGTAGCCATTGGGGTAATATATGCTGCTGCCACTTACAAGGATGAGTCAGAGATGTCTATCTTGGTCGATCATATTTTTAATCCTAGTTGAACATATGTCTTTGTTACATGGATGTGCATCTTTTGGGTATATGCCTAAGAGAGGAATTGCTGGATACTGTGGTAGACTGATTCCCATTTTCCTGAGTCACTGCCATATTAATCTTCAAAGTTGCTGAACAAATTTGCAGTCTCACCAGCAATAGAGGGCTGTTCTTCTCTCACTACATCCTCTCCAGAATAAACTGTCATTGGTGTTTCCAAGTTTAGCCATTCTGACGGGAGTAAGATGGTATCTCAAAGTTAGATTGATTTGTATTTTTCTGATGGCTAAGGATGTTGAGCACTTTCTTAAGTATCTTTCAGCCATGTTGGGTTCCTCTATTGAGAATTCTCTATTCAGTTCTGTACCCCATTTTTTAATTGGGATATTTGGTATTTTGGTGACTAACTTAGCAGCATTATTTTTAAATTATTTTTAAAAGGTAGAACCTGGAAACAATCTAAATTACTCTCAACTGAAGAATGGATAAAGAAAAAGTGGTACATTTACACAATGGAGTGCTACTCAATGAGTGTGTGTGTTGGGGGGTGAACCTTGAAATTCAAAGGCAAATGGATGGAACTGGAAGAAAACATGCTGAGTGAAGTAACCCAGTCACAAAATGATGAACATACTGTATACTCACTCATGTATGGATTTTAGACATCGAGCAAAGGATCACCAGCCTACAATTCACACCGCCAGAAAAGCTAGAAACCAAGGAGGACCCTAAGAGAGACGTACATGGTCGCCCACAAAAGGAAAAAGGGAAAAAGACACCTGAGCATATTGGGAGTGGAGGAACAGTGAGTAGAGAGGAAGTTAAGACAAATAGAGGGAGAGAAGAGGAGGAGAGAGGAGAACATGAGGGAGCAGAAAGATTGAGTTAAGGGAGGCATAGAGGAGATCAAGAAAAGAGATACCATAATAGAGGGAGCCATTATATGTTTGAATAGAAATCTGGCACTAGGGAAATGCCCAGAGACCTACAAGGATGACCCCAACTTACAATCTGAGCTTAAAGCCATTTCCTGATAAAAAAAAAAAGATTGATGACTACCTTACATGTAATCCCAGAACCTTTATCCAGTAGCTGATGGAAACAGAAGCACATACCCACAGCTAAACACTGAGCCAATCTCCTGCAACCCAGATGCAGAGTGGGGGGGGTGATGAGCAAAGGGGTCAAGTCCAGACTGTAGAAACCCACAGACAGCTGACCTGAACAAGGAAGAACATGTGGAACCTGGTTGATAGCTGGGAAATCAGCAAAGGACCCACCCAGTCCTGTGAACTAGGGTCTCAGTTTGGAGGCCTGGGCAGTCTATGGGATCTCTGACAGTGGAACCAGTATGGATCCCTGGTGCACGAAAGGACTTTGGAGCACATTCCCCATGGAGCGATATTCCCTTAGCCTGGAGACATGAGGAAGGGCCTAGGCACTACCCCAAATGACTTGACAGATTTTGATGATCTCTCCTGGAAGGCCTCATTCTCCTAGGGAGTAGATGGGGAAGAAGACAGGTTGGAGGGGGGTAGGGAGGCATGGGAGGATGGGAGGGAGAGGAAACTGGGATCATTATGTAAAATAAGAAAAAATGTAAAATAAAATTAAATTTAAAAAATTAATTCCAGATGGAGTTCTGTGATTTCAAAGCCAGCCTGGTCTACATAGTGAGTTCCACTCCTGTTGGCTACATAGTGAGACTCTGATTAATAATGATGATGATGTAATAATGATATAATACTAATTAATAATAATAAAGAATGGTTTTGAGTAAATTAAGGGAATGAGTAGTAGAATACTCTATTATATCTCCAGTGGCACCAACAAGCTCTTCTTCCCAAGGGGCTGACATATGATTTAAAAAAAATATGTATTTCAAAAATACGCTAATAGCATGAGACAAAAAGACATAAAACTAATCATGGCATCATATTAATCATAAAATGAGACTATTAAAGAAAGAATGAGCTCTTGCTTGAGTGATGAGTGAGAAATTGTGTTGACGAAGAGGCTAGTTCTTAGATACCTTTCCATTTCTCCTCAGGAAATCAAAGTCTACAAAGCTCCATTGAGTATAAAGGACACTTTTCCTTTTGTACAGGTAATGATGTGAGATGTCTACATTATGGAGCTTAGGTGCTGGGCATACAGACTTTATGGCCACTGTTGTCTTTTTGAAAAACCTTCATGTGTCTCCAAAGAAAGGCCAATCTGACTTCAGTTGTAGAGTTGGATCAACATTATTTTATGTATGTGATCTGCATCAGACCCTCACAAGAGTCCTAGAAGGACAGGGTAGTAGCCATTTTAATGGTAAGAGCTCTGAGGTCAGAGGGCTCAAGAATTCCATTTATGTTGATGTAATTAATAACAAAGTAGTTCAGTTTTTTGTAAGGCAAATATTCTCATGATTTTGCTTTGCAAGACACCATGTAGCTTGTATGCAAAATGTCAGGCTGACATGGAAGTAACTTCAATTTAAACATAACTTACTCATTTTTCAACAAGACTGTGCTGGTGGCTTAGACTTGATGAGAAAAGCAAGCAGCAATGGCAACAACTAAGAGTACTGCCATAAAACGAAGGTGCACTTTTGGTATATCTCCACGTGTTTATTTATTATTCTGATGTCACATGTAAAATTATTTTGTAGGTATTTGTCTTGCAAGAAAATTTATTCCTACAGTACCCCATGCTCTACTTTATTGCAAAGAAGCTGCCCAAGTAATTTCATTCTAATTTCAATGCAAATTCCAAGCATGCAATACAGCTCCTTGTGATTTAAAAATATTTATATATTTGATTTCTCATTGATTGCTAACTTGTAATAGCAAATGTTCTACTGTAATGTAATTGGGTTATAAAACTGCCTTCTTCTATTAAAACAATTTTGTACATTTCATTATAGAGAGTAGATCATCAGAGATATATGCCTTTCATGCCTAATGGGCAAAGTCTCAATCTAGTGTGATTGGGTTTATAAACGTGTGTTTGTGAGATAAAGAAAGAGAGAGAGACAAAGAGAGACAGAGAGATCACATGTGTGACAGTATGTGTTATGTATACATATGTGTTCAGCTATGACTGAGTATGCTTAGAGAACAGATCAGGACATTACATACCCTGCTCTATTCTTCTTAGTTTTATTCCTGTAAGACAGGGTCTCTCATTGAGCCTGGAGCACAGATAGTTCCAGATAGTTCCAGCAATCCTTCTATCCTACCCTCCACAGCACTGGTGTTATAGACATGGGCATAGTCATGCCCGGCCTGGTGTGAGTGTGTGGTGTGTGGTGTGTGTGTGTGTGTGTGTGTGTGTGTGTGTGTGTGTGTGTGTGCTGGATATTTGAAGCCATGCTTCATGCTTGCACAGCAGGTTCAGTTACACACTGAACTTTAGCCTATAAATGCTTTTTTTTTTTTTTCGAAAATGAGTACTTCACTTAGGAAAATATTAATTAAATGTATTGGTGTGGGTCAGCAGAGTCCCTTTGAAAAGTCTGGGCATGTGTACCTGTGGTCATACTCAATGACTACAGGAGTTACTGTTGGGTTCCACTTCACCATACCCACTGTGAGAAGTGAAGCCCCGACGGAGAACAGCCAGAGTCAAGAGCAAGGACAAATTTAACCAACATCATGCTGGAGCCATGTGTATAGCCCAGTGTCATACCATACCTGCCTTGAAAACTATCAAATAGTGTTTGAAAAAGTAACAACAATAATTGTCATGAAACAGACAGAAACACTACAGTTAGAGTGAAATAAGAACCAGCTAACTGGAAATCCTAGGACAGTGGGTGAGTAGAAGTGGGCAGTGAGGCATCTGGACTGTTGGGGAGATTCTGTGTCATGCAGGTATGGGAAGACTCTTCTCAGATTAGCACTGCCTTCGCCCTTCTGGATGTGAGAAAGGTCTATTTCCAAAGTTATCTCTCTTGACACTTACCCCAGCGTGATCCCAGTAGCTATATTTAGAACTGCTGTGAGGACCTACGAGAAACCCCATCAACCACCACAAGCTGATGCTGACTTTTCCTAATGACCTATGGCCAAGCCTTGAACAAACTCATGTTGTATCAACAGCTAAAATATAATGAATCCAAAATTTTGAACAAGGAAAACCTGAAACCAGATTTTCAGTAAGCTTCATTTCATAGTGTGTCATTGGAGAAGCACCACAGGTGTGCTGGCTTCTGTTTGGCTAGAAGACTCAGGAGGTACTTCCTATCTGAGTCCTGGCAGTGACAGAAATAAGTACAGGTTCATTTCCACTTTTACCAAAAAAGATTCTGCTTACATCCAGATACTCAAACACTATAGGAAGAACATAAACCTAAGTGGTGTAAAATAGATCCTTTTTATTTAAAAACAATTTAGATTTGTTTATTTTATAAGAGCTTTTCTTGCTTGTCTATATGTGCAACACATGTAGTATGGTAACTGTGGAGGTCAGAAAAAGGTGTTTTTTACTTTGTTACTAGAGTCCTGAACAGTTGTGAGGTGCCATTAGATTATAGGAACACAACCTGGGACCTCTGTAACAACAAATGTTCTTAAACATTCAGTCACTTCTCTAGACCTTAGCCATTCATTTTACTGTTTCACATTTAACATTTGAAAACACCATCCTGGACATGGCATGTTATATGAAAGCCTTAGGATTGATTTCCAAAACTGCATCAAACAGGACTAGTGGCACTAACACTGGGGCAACAGGAGGATTGGAAATTTTGTCATCCTTGGCTGCACAGTAAATTCAAGGCCATCCTGGGATACATAAATCCCCAACATAAAGACAACATTCAACTTACATGTAAACAGAATTCTGTTATATTCAACACCATTATAATTTGGGCTAAGTGGAATGTATGAGTTATTCTTGTTGCTGTGACAAAAACATCGTAAAGGACCAAGGGTTTATGTCAGCTCACATTTCAAGGGCATATATACCATCCATGCTGTCAAGAAGGCATAGTAGCAGGATCAGTAGGCTTCTGGTCACATTAATCTACACCGAGGAGTCAGAGAGTGAAGATATGCAATGGGGATATAAAAGGAAAGGCCAGCTCTTATTGACCAATTTCCATTAACAAGGCTCGACCTCCTGAAGGATCTACAATCTTCCTAAGCAGCGCCAGCAGCAGGAGACTATTTCCTTTCAAACTATAGTGTGAAAGCTGGAAGTTTGAAATAACATTTAGAAAGGAACTTGGCAAACAAACGATGACTAAAATATGTTGGGATTATTTTCTGTGTTATTATCTACGTCTTTCAAAATCGCTCCATCTATTGATATGTTGTTTTATGTTAAAGGGAACTGAAGATCAAGAAAGTAAATTATCCAAGTATTCAAGAAGCTGAGACAGGAACCCGATAGTAAATATAGTTGAGGTAGCAAGGTGATTTTAGGAAATAATGGTGCTTGCCACCAAGCATGGTAACATGGATTGAATCCCCGAGACACACATTGTAGAAAAGTAAGGCTTACTCCATGCCTTACATACTGAATTTCACATTTATGTGATAGCATAAACATATGTGCACACACACACACACACACACACACACACACACACACACACACACACTTTACTGGCATCCACACACTAAAGAAATAGTTAAAAGTTTAGGACTACATAAAACAAGACTAAAGACAGTTTCCTACAGCACAAAAAGCCAAGTAGCAGCCTCAGGCTGGCATGTGTGACAGAGATGGCACCTTCGCTCACTCTCCAGAAATTGTCAGATCATGAAAATTGTTAGCTTTGGCATCAGTCAAAAGAGTGGCTCCTACTTGGTGTTTGATAGAACCAATAATAGAACCTGAATAGGAAAGGAAATAACTCTTCCACACTGTGTATTTTGGCAGTATTTCATTGGAAAGCTCCAGGACTCATCAGTCATTATGCATCAAGCCTAAGTGTAATAAATATTGGACATGGTTGTAGATAGCAATTATCATGAAATGATAAAACGTTTGATGAGAATTTTGGACTAAGAGAAAACATTTGATATTAAATATTATATTAGTATTACCTCAAAACATGAAAATACATTTTTTACTGTAACTTTTGAATGCAACTTTGATACCATGGCAGTCTGACACTGTGGAAACAAGGCTTTGGGATATACTGGATGTTGGAGAAGATCAACCAAATACCTACTTAACCTATCACATATTAGAATCTTAATTAATTTAAAGAGTCCTGCTAATTTCTTCAGTATTCTGAGAAACTGAGATTAGAATCTATAGCATGTGTCTAGAACAAACACTATATGACATCACTCAATAGAATGCATAGACTTTGATAACTTCCCAATAACTGTTGATTTCTCTTGATTTGCATTATCAAATAACTCATCGGTTCATTGGGAAACATTATGAACAAATGTACTTAGATCTTTTTGCAGTTAACTTGCTACATGATCCAAAATAAGAAAGTTACTATATTATTAATGCAGTGAAAATGGCTGAATAATGGAATTTGCATTTTTCCTAAACAAATAATGTCTTCCCTATGTATGCATCCTATCAAAATATAGCTTATATTTCTTTAGCTATTTGCATCTCTCCTTGTAATATGTGCACTGACACTGCTCCTGGGTATATACTCAAAGGACTACACATTCTACTTCAGGCATAGTTGCTCAGCAAAATTATTGCTGCACTGTTCACAATAGCAAGGAGCTAGATGTCTATCAACAGATGAACACACAATGGAAATTTGCTACAATACAGAGTGGGATTTTATATATCTATAAAAATCCAAATAAAATTTTAAAATCTGTAGGAAAACGAAGAATAGTGAAAAATATTAAGTGAGATAGCCAAGATGCAGAAGGACAAATATCTTATGTTCTGTCTCGTATGAGAATTTATTTTCTAAGTGCCATTGTGTATTTATAATTCGGTGGTAGTGAAGATAGAAGTCAGAAAACTTGAAAGAGACCATGTGAATCGGAATGGGGACATGAAGATGTAAGGAAGAGGCTGGGACAACAGAACACTGAGATAGAAAAGGAGAGTTGGTGATGACTGGATGTGGAGGTGACTTTGGAAAAGGGGAGGGAAGGAACATGAGAGAGGTTGGTTATTATATCTGAATTCACTATGTATTTTTCTTATCATTATCTTTATAACATTGTGTTTGTATAGCACTTGCACTGTATTAGATATTATAATCTACTGAAGTCCTAAATTACTGGCTACAATACCAGTAGATTTCATGGGTAACTCAGATACTGAATAATAAATGTTAAAATTATAGCTGCCTTCTCCATGCTAGTCTGAAACATCTGTAGTTTACAGATGGGGTAATTTGTCATTGAATCATCTTATGCTTGCAGAGACCATCACAGTGAATATGAATCAATGATCTTAGTTATAATGAGTTTATTCATGAAAGAATTTCTTTTAATTTTTGTTACCAAAAATGTTTTAAAATTCTACCTTTTTACTTTTGACCTTTCCTTTATGTTTCTATCCAAATAGATAGAATATGCTATGTCTGAATTTGAGACAAAAATCCCTATTTTTCCAAGTCTATCATATAAACATATATATGGAATATATATGAGCACACACACACTATATATACATATATATGATGCAACTAGGATAAGTTACTGTAACTGCTGAGTAAGAGATGATCAAATACATATAATCTTTCTCAAAATGTCTCCAAGAAACAGGAATTTCCTGACAATGCTATAAGTTCATGAGTAATTACTATTTTCATTCACTCTTTTCTTCTCTGGGTGAAAAATAATCAGAGTGACACAGAAGTGAGTTGCCTGTAGCTTATACATGGAGAATAATAAACCATGGCATGGGGGATGGGACCTGGCAGTGAGTGGAGAGGGCGTTAGGAGAAAGAGAAGGGGAGGAGAGGAAAACATGTGGGACCAGGAATATTGAATTGGGGAACAAATAGACAAAAGCAAAAAAAAAAAAAAAAAAAAAAAAGAAAAAAGAAAAAAGAGATACTATAATAGAGGGAGCCACTATAGGTTTGAAGAGAAAATTGAGTTTAGAGAAATGTCCAGAGGCCTTCATGGATGACCCTGAATAACAATCTGAGTAACAAACGAAAAGCTACCTTATATGCCCTTTCCTCATAATGAGATTGATAACTAACTTATCTGCCATCATAGGGCCCTCATCAAGAAGCTGATGGAAACAGAAGCAGACACCCACAGTTAAACACTGAGCCAAACTCCTGGAATCCAGTTGCAGAGAGGGAGGAGAGAAAAGAAAAAGGGGTCAATGTCAGACTGCAGAAACCTACAGAGACAGCTGTCCTGAATGGGAGCAGGTGGCCCCCCAGACTAATAGCTGGGAAACCAGCATTGGACCGACTCAGACCCTCTGAATGTAAGTCTCAGTTAGAAGGCCTGGATAGTCTAAGGGACCTCTGACAGTGGAACTAGGATGGATCCCTTGTGGACGAAAGGATTTTGGGATTACATTCCCAATGGAAGAATACCCCCTTAGCCTAGAGGCAGAAGGAAGGGCCTAGACCCTGCTCCAAAGGATACATCTTGATGATCCCTCCTGGAAGGCATCATCCACCCTGTGGAGTGGGGGGGATGGTAGAGGGTGTCTGGGGACATGGGAGGGAAGTGGGAGAAGGAACTGGGATCGACATGTAAAATAAGAAACATATTTTATATATATATATATATGTGTGTGTGTGTATATATATACATATATATATACATATACATATACATATACATATACATATACATATATATATATATATATATATATATATATATATATATATATATATGACAGAAGACAATTTTCTCTGGAGATCACTGTTCCCAATGACACAGCAGAGTACAAGCTTCTGACAAATCAGATCATTGCAATAACAACTCCTGTTGTTTTTATTGACAATGGGTGTATGAATTTCCTTTGAAACCAGTAATGTCTAGTAAATTAATATACTTTTAGTTGGCACAAGGAGATAATGGAGAATACTCAGCAGTTAAGGACAGGCATCACTTTTTCAAAGGACCAGAATTTGGTTCCTAACTCTTAGGTAGAGCAGCTCACAACTACTGTAACTGGAACTCCAAGGGATCTGATGCCCTCTTCTGACCGCCATAGGCACCCACACTCACACAGACACAAAGGAATATACATTGTTTTAATTTTTAATTTTGGTTTTTTGTTTGTTTGTTTTTGAGACAGGGTTTCTTTGTGTAGTTTTGGAGCCTGTCCTGGAACTAGCTCTTGTATACCAGGCTTGTCTCAAACTCACAGAGATTCACCTGCCACTGATCCCAGGTGCTGGGGTTAAAGGTATGCGCCACCACAACCTGGATGTTTTAATTTTTAAAAAATATTCTTTGAGATAGTGTCTCTGTATGTAGCTATGGCTGTTGTGAAACTCATTATGTAGACCAGGATGGCCTCAATCACAGAGATTCACCTGCCTCTGCCTCTCAAGTGCTGGGATGAATGGCATGTGCCACTATGCCTGACTCTAAATACATTTTAAATCAGTTGTGTTAACTCTTTATAACCTGGTGTGCCCATCATTGTTTTGTATAAACAGCTTCCCAAATCTAATTCCTTCCACTGGAAGGTTTGTGCTATTTGACCAGAATTTTCTCATCTATCACCCACTACTTCCAACCAATTCACTTTCTACATTTAAAAAAAAAAAAGACAAATTATCACTACTTAACCTAACCTAAGCAAGAACTAAGTATTCTCTTGCCTGAGTCTCCTGAATGCTGGATTTACAGGTGTGTGAGCACATGCCCTGCTCTATTTTCTCCGTCTATTGAGTTTTACTGTTTCATATTCCACATATACAAGAGGAACATGTGGTATTTCTGTTTCTGGGTGTGACTTACTTCACTTTACACAATTTCTCCTAGGATAATTTTATTTTCACCAAATGACAGTTATAGACAATAATAGAAATAATAATAATAATAATAATAATAATAATAATAATAATAATAATATATGAAGTGGAATTCTTCTGTGTGCATTACTTTTCCTTTGTCTGCAGAACTGTTGATGGAAACAGATAACTTCTGCATCCTGGCTACTGTGAATAATACTTCAATAGTCACTGACATGCAAATGCCTTTTAAACCCGCCATTTTCCTCTATTTTGTATTTATGGGAAATTGTTGGATCATCTGGCAGTTTTATTCTTTTCTACTCACTTGTTTATTCATTGACATGGGACCTCTCACTGTACCTGGAGCTCACTTATTTGACTAGCCTGGTTGGCCAGCAAGTCCCAGGGGTCCTCCTGTCTCTAATTACCAAGGCTGGGATTATAGTGAATGCCAGCGTTCCTATATTTCTTTATTCCACAGGTGTCTGCAATCTGAACTTGGGTTTTCATGCTTGTACTACAAACATTTACAAATTGAGCCATTTCCCTGCCCATCTTTCATGTTTTTCATAACAAGCATCCTAAAAAGCATAAGGAGTTAACCTAACTGTGGCTTTAAACTTGAATTTACCTTATATTTAGAATCTTTTCAGGTATCCATTAGTCATTTTTATGCCTTCATTTGAGTAATGTTTATCAGCATATTTGGCTAAAATGGGGTACTCTCTTGCTCCTGAGTTACTTGAGTCAGTGAGCATACAGCCTATCAGTAGGGCTGAGTCTGAGAAATCACATTAAGTTTAATCTTCATAATCATCACCATGATATTTTGCTCTGTCCCTCCATCTGTTGCTTCTCTGATCCAGGCAATGTTAAAAGAGATTGTATCAATGCAATTGACCCGATCTATTATGCTTTTGTTTAAATGTAATCTTCACATTTCTCATCATGTACATTTGCAAACAAAAAATAAGAGCATTTCAATATTCTTATTAAAAATAAGATAGGTCTTGAAAATACATATTCATTTACAGAACTAAGAATAATTAGGGGATGTATTATGGATATCCATACATAAGAATAAATGAAAATTGATGTAATCCCAATGACAGACAAAAATGAAATACTAGAATGAAATCAAGTTCTCCCCCTTGTAAGACAATTCAGAATCAAAAGTACAGCCCTGACCTTTCCAATAGCCAAAGCAAAGGGCAAAATATTTGACATAACACATGGTAAGAAAAGCATTTGAAAACATGGTTATTTGAAATGTCAGTCAACTAATTTAAGGGAAGTTCTTAGGATATCTTCATGTCATTCAAATAAAAACAATATTTGTGACACTGGATAGTGTCAACTTGAATGGATTGAGAAACACCTAGGAAATTTAGAGGTCATGCCTCTGGGTATGATTGTGTTGACATTTTCAGAGAGGATTAGATCACAAATTTAATATCCTTTTAACTGTTAACCTGCCCTGTGCCATTTGAGCTCACCAAGAAACTGGCTTCTAAAATGGCATTGTCACCTGTTCCCCATTTCAGATGCAAGCATGATTGTCACAAAGTATCCTCTAAGGCCCCTTGTTAGGGGATCATCGCCCACTGCCCCCATCTCTGTGGCAGATAAGTAAGAAAACAATGGAACAGCTTGAGGGAAGAAAATCTACTGTGTACTTGAAAACAGCCAGAGGTGGGATAGTCCTATTAGCGAATGCTACTGTATCCTATGATACAGAGAAAGAGGAAGTGTGAGGTCAACTGTAGGAAACTCAACCATAGGGAGAAAGCTAAATTGGAAAGTCCAGTTGATAGCCTCAGCTTTTCAAATCAGCTTCTTCTGGATGTTGTATCAGATTTCATGAACTCACTTCCATCTGTTGCTAAATGTTCTCTTTCTTGGAAGTCTCATTGTACAGTAGACTGTGCTCTGTCCTGAAGTCCCTCTATGGGGAACTCCACCTGACAGCTGCTGTGGATTTACCCATTGATTTCTGCTTGGAATTGTGATCACCATATTTGATGGTGTTTGCTACTTATACATTCATCCATATCTGTCTGTCTTTTTATGTATCATCTATACATCACTCGTTTTTAATCTTTCACTTTGATTTACTACATGCTTCATAAACTCGCTCAATTAAAACTAAAGTTTTGGCTGTCATAGATCATTCTGTGTACCATACAGAATAAGAATAAATTAATCTCTAGCTAGTTAGCTACCTTTACATAGTTTTTGTGATGCTAGGGATTGAACAAAGGACACTGTAAACGTTATGTTATCACTAAGCTAAATCCCCAGTCAAGATTAATCCTTATGGGTTCATATGATGTTATTACTGGAATACGGTAAATGGCAAAGCAGGGAGTCCTAGCGATGGGAAGTCACCAGGGCGGTGTGCTTGACAGCGGGGTCTCACTTCCTCTCCCATTGCTCTCACTCTGCTTCCTGTCTCAACTACTCCTATCCAGCATTGATGGACAGAATCTTCTGTACAGAAGTAAAATACATTTTTTGCTTTAAAATTATTTGATTTAGATATGAAATAAGAGTAGCATTAAAAACCTCAGGAATACAATATTCAATTGCATTGACTTATTTTTCAGTTCAGAACAGCATTACTTTTTAATATCTGTTAAAGTCAACATATTACAATAAACTCAGATTCATGGATTTGATGCTAAGTCTTTGCAATCAGACTCGACAGGAAAAATTTTTAGGAATCTTTTTTTTTTTAATCTTATGCTGCTGCAGCTGATTTTTTTGTAGTTTACTTTTCATACTGTGTTCATATCAAATCCCACTCTAATTTTTGGTTCACTGTCTATTACTTAGATAATAACTCATTAACTTTTTCTGGGATTACTTGCAAGTGCAATGAGTAACATATTAAAAACTTGTCACAGGGTTGAAATAACATATAGAGGGAATGTGCCACTCAGATACAGGGTGAACAGCTGCTTTGCAGCTGCTTTTTTACCTCTGTACCTGTAAGTAAAGCTTCTGCTTAGCTAAGAGATCACTGTGTAAGAAGGTTGCTATTCTGGGATCTGGGAAGAAAAAAAGGAAAAAAAGTGAAACAGGTCATGGTCTCTTTGCTTATAGGTTTTTCCCCCGTTACACCACAGAGGAAAAGGCTATGGGAGTGCACTCTATCCACAACCAACTAGCAGGGATTTCTGTGCCCATGCTTTAAGATACAGTGCCCTGTTGTGACTGTTTCCATGCCTGTGCACAAAGAAAGAGAATCACATCAGGCTCGCGTGGCAGATGTGGGAGACCTGATCCCCTGGTTGGAAAGTGTGCTTAAACACTTTGGGATCAATAGAGAAAAGGAAAGGAGTAATTTGGACAGAGGATTTGAAAACAAAACAAATCTGAATGTCCCTTGATGTCAGTGGGCTCCCCACTCTGGTGCCCAACTGTATCTCTAGAGTCTAGGTATTTTGCAAACAAACCTTATTTTTTGTTTACCTCGAACTTTTCCTGTTTTATTTTTTTCCTTATTTTATCAACAGAGGAAAAGGCCCAGAATCCTAGGCGGTAACCATCCCATATTTACAAAAGGATAAGTTTGCCTCTGAAGCAATATAATAAACCTGTGTTTTAGGATGAGATATAATTTAAAATAATCTGTCTTGTCATCCCTAACGTAGGCATCTTTCATTCTATTTTGTACAGTGTATACAATCATTACTATTATCTTCTTCAATCATTCCTGATTTGGATTAGAAAGATAAAATAATTTGCCTTTAAGAGGCCAGCCTGGTCTACAAAGCTAGTTCCAGGAAAGGCTCCAAAACAATACAGTGAAACCCTGTCTCAGAAAAAAAAATAATTTAAAATGTTTATTTATTAACTTATTTGATGTGTTTGTGTATGCACACACAGGCCGGGGGTCATAGGTTAAAGGATAATTCAACAAAGTCAGTTACTCACTTTCAACATGTGGGTCCTAGAAACCAAACTTAAGTCATTAGGTTTAGTAGCGAGTGACTCTACCTGTTAAGCCATCTCACCAGCTGGCTCTTGGCTTTTAATTCATAATATCCCTGTCTTAGTTTGCATTTCTATTGCTGTGAAGAGATGCCATGACCACAGCAAATTTTATAAAGGAGGGCCTTTAATTGGGGCTGCCTTAAAGTTTAGAGGTTTAATCTGTTTTTGTGGACAAGAAGCATGGTGGTATGCATGCAGACATGGTACTGGAGAGGTAGCTAAGAGTTCTGCATCTGGTCCTGCAGGAAGTAACACTGAAACTTACTTACTCCAACAAAGCCACATCAAATTCAACAAGACCTCCTAGTAGTGTCTCACATATATATACAGGTGCCATTGAAGGCCAGAAAAGGAAATTAAATCACTAGGACTAGGGGTTACAGATGGTTGTGAGCACCTAAGATGGCTGGAGCAGCAAGTGTTCATAAACACTGAGATATCTCTCCATTTCCCTTTTAAGTATATGCTTCAGTGGTATCAAATATGTAAAAACATTACCACTGTCAATTGCCACAATGATTCATATTCTCATTTTATAAAAATGAGACTGTATTAAATAGTAACTCTTCATTGCTTCCACCCCAACACCACATTCAACTTGCCATCTCTAAGGATTCAACAACTCTAATACAGGAATACCCTATACAATTGGGACTAGACAATAGTTGACTCTTCTTCAAATTCTCTTACTTAGCATAATGTCTAACATTGTGGTAGATAGCACTATTTTTTAAAAAAATATTTATTTTACTTGTTACGTGTGTGTGTGTGTGTGTATGTCCATGTATCTGTCTGTACATATGCACATCATACCCTGCTATAAAGTCTAATGGAGGATCCAGAAAAAGATGTCAGCTACTGTATATCTGGGGTGTGGGGCAGTTCTTAGCTGGGCTACATGGGTACTGAGACTGGGACTCGATTGCTCTGGAAGAACTGGAATGGTTGTTAACAGCTGAGCATTACCTCAGCCCAATTTTCACATTTTAACAGTGAAAAATGTCTGAATCTGCCATGTTGCATTTATCCGTCTACCCCTAAATGGAACAATTTGACAATTGGATTCCTTCCAGGATTGGTGCTGTTTATTCTTTTAAGTTTGGTAGAATTCTCAAACAAAGGCATAAATGAAACAGAGCTCTCATCTGTCAGATAACTATTGATTACTCAAATATTGATTCCCCTCAATCTTATCTGTGCACATTTACCAGAGATTCTTTGTTAAAGAATAAGTACTAAAATCTCACCAGGTAGCCTATATTGCCCTTGAGATAAGACCCAAATTTGATGGCCTAGAGTGTAGAAGCCTTAAGACTTTAGGGAGACTTACTTTCTTATCCTCTGGCACCTTCACTAATACAATTGAACTTTTTGCTTTAAAATATGTGTAATGTAGTGGTGTGTGTGTGTGTGTTGAAGAGGGCCTTGGCTTTTGTTTTTAACTTTCTCTCACTTTGTTTTAGACCTCAGTGTCCCAACCTCCCCATAAAACATGGAGTAACTGGCCAACTTTTATACCATGTATCATCACTTCTCATCATATATATATATATATATATATTATATATATATATATATATATATATATATAAGCCATTACATAGTAAAATAAGTCTTCTGCAAAAATGAAGGGGCTAGGGATAGAGTTCCATTAGTAAAAGTATTTGTCTATAATGTATGAGGCCCAGGATTTGATCCCCACTAACATGTGTAGAGGCAGGAGAACCAGATCAAGGTCATGTCAGCTACATAATAAGTTTAAGGATATATTGGGCTACATTGGATCCTGTTTCTTAATAATAAATACTTTAAAGTCCATAAATTTGAAAACATAACATATGACCCAGTATGTTGGTGGAGGGTCTGTCCCACCTGGGCCCATGACCATTTAGCCCAAATGAACACACAGATCCTTATATTAATTATAAATTCTTTGGCCAATGGCTTACACATCCTACTGGCTAGCTCTCTCTTAATTTTTAATACATATAAATCTTTGTATTTCTACATGGCCTTATTTTACTGGAGAATGCACAGTATCCTATCTCCTTGGTAGCTACACGGTGTCTCTCAGGCGACCTTTCTCTGCTTCCTCTCCCAGGAATTTGCCTAATCTGGTAGCCCTGCCTTTACTTCCTGCTTGACTATTGGACAATCATCAGTGTTTTATTCATCAGCCAATAAGAGAAACACATATTAACAGCATAGATAAGGACATCCCCATCAATAGTATGACAAGAAAAGATTTAATAAATTTAGTGCTGTGTTGTCTCTTTGTCTTTGTGGGGTCTCTCCCACATCTCTCCTTTCTCCAATTCTTTATCTTTTCTCCTTTTCCATGTACCCCATCCTTTCTGCATCCATTTCTGTTTCTCTTCTCTCCACATCTCTCCTTTCCATCCGCCCCTTCCCCCATTTCCTCCACTCCCCTATGCTATCACTATGAACATGGGCAGAAAGTCATGTAAACAAGATCATTGCTGTTTTCCAACCTACCCTGGAACCACTGACATGGAATGACATTTCCCTCTAAGTCTTTTATTTTTTATTAGTGATCTTTATGCTTTATGCCCTAGCAGCAATATATAGTCACAAGCAGGCCTCTCCGCATCCCTAGGACATCAATCTTGTCAAATCTAATTGAATCAAAGCTCAAGCAGTTATAAATGGAGTACTGGCTGTCAGAAACAAAGCAAGGGGAAAATAAGAGGCATGTGTCCAACCAATACTTTCATTTTTCCCCTAGGAAACACTGTGCTTTCCTAAAAACTCCTTTCTAACATTTCCATCTCTTTTACTCATCATGATGTTGCTCTCTATTAAAAAACAGTTATCTGTCCCAGAACTCATTCTGATTTCACATGAGTTACATGCTTCTCAGAGTAGAACAAGATGATGGAAAATTGAATAACTATGTTTCGGGGAGGGGTGGCTTTGGTGGCAGTTTGAGATTTATGTCAATGCCAACAGAGGCCAAAGTTAGAGATGGAGATGTAGCTTAATCGATAGGGTGTTTATGCAGAATGAATATATCCCTGGACACGGTTGAACACACTTCTAAGTCAGCACCAAGGAGGTGGAGGCAGGAAGGTAAGTTCAACATCATCATGGGTGACATGGATAATTCAAAGCTAGCTTGAGCTACATAGAACCATGTTTCTACAAACAAATAAATAATATGTAACTCTAATTTTACATATAATATGTTACTTTAAATACTAACACAGCTTAATAGATATTTCAACACATGTATGAAATATGTATGACATATGTACTAATGAAATTCAAAACTCAATTATTCATGCCCTCTCTTCTCCGTAGATTCTATAAATCAATCTATACATTTAGAGCAACTTGTCTATTTCTTTTATATAACAAAGAGAAACTGGGACTTGTGTTATTTGGTCTCAATTATTTCATTTAGCTTAGTGCCTTTCAGGTTCTTTGGTCTGATAGACCAGAAGGAAAGTATTGGCTCCTTGGTTTTATTCTTTTTCTTCCTCTTTTGCCATTTGCTAAATATAAATTATAATGCCTACTTAATAAGGTTGTTGAGACTGCTGAATTAAATAAATAACAGAAAATTACTCAGCATACAAGGAAACACATGTACAATGGTGCATTCCTATTAATAGCAACAAAGTTGACTTTGAAGGATATAAGGACAGATAAGAGTTTTCTGGTGCAGAGGCAAGTTGTCATAAGACACCGCAGATGCTCTCAGTGGGTTATGCCTTTCTGGACAACAGTATGCACAGGACCAAGCTACTCATATACCTCCACTAGTTTGTGCTTCTCTATAAAACCTTCCTGGAAAATCCCCAGCTTTATTTTTTTGGACAAAAAAAAACAAGATTGTCGGTTTCAACCAGACATGGAGAGAGAAGTAGAAAGTGGAAAAGGTTCATGATATATTATACATCAGAGGTCTATCTCCTAAAAAAGATTTGTCCATTATTGTTTTTAAATAATGCACTTGTCCACAATAGCTATGCACCAACCTTGAGTCCTGGATCTGGCTTCATTCTCTTCTTGCTACCAATCTTAGATATCCTTTATGTTACTACAATTACTACAATGAAACATTATGACCATGGCAACTCCTTTAAAAGAAAGCATTTATTTGGGGCTTGTTCACAATCAGAGTTTAATTCCATTATCATCATGCCAGAACTTGGCAGCACACAGGCAGACATGCTTCTAGAAAAATAGGTGACACTTCTACATCAAGATCCCCAGGAAGCAGAAAGAGAGAGCCACTGGAACTGATTTGGGATTTTGAAAATCTCAAAGTGCCCTCCCCACTGGCCCTGTGACACATTTTCTCAAACAAGGCTACTTTCAAATCATGTCATTCATAGATTTGAATGCTTAGTTATTCAGATCTATGAGCCTATTGGACACATTGTCATTCAGATCACAACATTATCAGTCATCAACACTAGTTACTGTTGTATTCCTGCCTTGTGCCAATCAGTATTTTTCTGACAAACAGAATCAGCAGAAAGTAATCATGTACAAACTTACATACACACACACACACACACACACACACACACACACACACACACATGAACATTATAAGAATGTCTTACTCCCTAAGGCTGAGTCATCTCACCAATGCTTTCTGTGCACTGAAGATTAGAAAAACAGTAATATTTAGTCTCTGTAGCGAAAGGGACTCACGATAGGCCATAGACTGAAGTTCTAGAAGCTCCTGAGATAGTTGCTGGTTTGAGCCCATGTTCAAAGGCTGCAGAAACTGGAATCTGATGTTTATGAGTAGAATTGGGAATCATACTCAGTACTACTGCCAGTCTCCCTGTCCTCTGCTTTATGTACTAACTGGCTATGAGCATACTGAGCAGGACCACTCAGATCTGGGGAAGGCCTTACTTCTTCAGCTCCTTCTCCCATCATTAATGAAAACACCTCATAGGAGCAAAGGGCAAGTATACTGTGCGAGTTTTCTAGACATGTCTTGACTCAGTAAAGTTGGCCAGCAGTATTAAACATCTATTGGTTTATGTGCAACAGAGACTCGCTGTTGGTCACAGTGAGGCACCAGGAGGGCCATGCCCGAGGCAGCTTGTAGCCTGGCTCAGTCTCTAACCGCATAGTTTAGTTGTGTAGACATCACTTGAACAGTAATATTAAAGTAGCAATCATGAATATAGACACTGTAGTTTTACGTGGCATTCATTCTAACATTTAAAGGGAAAAAACAGAAAACCAATATTGGAAAGATGAGGGAAACCATGACTCTTAATACAAAGTTTATTTATAATAGAGTTTATTATGTTAATGATTAAACATTGTTCATGACATTTGAAAACTCCTTTAATTAATCATAAAAGTACAAAATTCCCATGGAACTTGGTCTCATAAACACAAGAAATATTAATAAGCTCAAGTAGATATACAGAAAAGAACAAATATATTAAATATTTGTATTTGTTTTCACTAAAAATTATTTAAAATTTTTAATTGTTTATGATATTGTAGTTTACAAGAACTTTTTTATACTAGCAAACATGGCATGTTCACCATGTTCTCTGATACCTTTCTACCCCTCCCTTTCTCCTTTTAATTTTTTGTTCCCTTCAATAGTTTCATTTTTATTTTGATGACAAATACACATGATTTTATAGTTCTACACACAATATGGAAACTACTAATAGAATAAAAAAAAGCATATAGTAGTTGTCTTTCTGAGACTGGCTTAATTCACTTAATGTGATTATCTCCATTGTCATCCAATTTCTGCAAATAATACAACTCACTTTTTATGCATTACTCTGATAAGTGAGGAACAAATTTTAATCTCTAAGCAATAAATAAGACAGAAAGTGCATATTCTTGTGTCTCAATGCTATCATGCTCTCCCCATAGCACTCTACAAAGCCATACATGTGTGTGACACTTACTTGTAAAACATGTTCAGAGAATCTTTTAGTGCTTCTACGTATTTTTGTCTAGGTAGATAGACTCAAACAGTAAATGGAAAGCACACAGGATGTGCTTGGTGACATTCTGTCTGGTTGTCATGCAGGCTAACCTACATTTTAACTTTCTGCTTTTGCTAGTCTCTTGTATAGTTTGCTGCTAGCATTCCCCCATCCTTTGTTATCCTCTGTTTTCTTTTAAATTGGCACATCCTACCTGCCATTTTCTGGGTTATTCCTTTGAAGGATGTTTCTTAACTATTCTTTTACTAAACCTTCTTCCATCCCTATACCCAACAATCAAACTTTATTAAGGAATTACGTTGGATTTTTCCCAACATTTTCTATTCAAAAGAATTATGTCCTATTTGTAATTTCCCTTTTGATTCATTCATTTCATGTTTGCTTCCTTTTGTAAATTATAAACTTCATGGGAAAATAATTTAAAAACATATGATGTCTCTTTAACTAAATGAACAGGCATATACTTACTAATTATATTTATCAAAGTGTTTGAAATTCAGAACTCTCCTAACAGTTAACCTTTATACACTCTAAAAATGTACTGTACGCTGAATTGTACCATGCTTAGGTACTCTGCATGCTTCTGGAATCTGTTTGCATTAGGGTATCTGACTACAATGTGTTCCTTTTAAAGGGCGTGTCCTATTTCATGGGGAAACTATTTCTTGTACTTTGTTCTGGAAGGTGGATTGGTCTTATTTTAAAAATGCTAACTATAACAATGCAGGTACTAAGACTGGTCTTTGACAAGATGGTTTTCTCTTAGTTTTCCTGGAGAGGTGCATTAAACCACTGATTCTAGATGGGCATCAAGATCAAATATGATTTCATGAAAGTCCACCTAGGCAAGGCTGTAATATTTTTAAATTAATGGTGGATTACCCACCATGGAGATTCCACAGATCTCCTTACATTGTGAAAATTTTGTGTAAATTCAACTCCCAGCTTGTTAAAACTTTTGTTACTTATCATTACCACCCTGGATACTGTCATAATCTGTCTCTGTGTCTTGAAGTGATCCATTCATTTCTCTTTTCCTTAACTTTTACAAGGGCTCTTTTAATACTAGCCAGCAGTAAAAGTCTGTGTGGCCAAACTTCTTAGGAAAATCACAGTCACCATTAACATTAGACTAAAACTATGTTCAAGGGCACAGTGAAACCACAAAACGGTACTGATCAGTTGGAAGGAAGAAAGATTTATGAGGTTATCAGACTGTCAAGGCTATCTATCTCTCAACAGGAGTGTGGGTGGCAGAAAAGCAAGCAGGTTAATATGGCAGTCACCAGGGTTTAGATTTTGAGCTGATGCAGGCTGTTATGATGTAGATGCCCATGGCTGAGGTTGTTGACCTTTGTGGGTGGAATCCTGTGAAACAGAAACATGTCCTATTAGATCTGTTTTATGGTTAACAGAAACATGGGGGATTCCATGGAGGAATGCAGAATTTAGGGTTCTGTTTTATGTTTACTGTTGTGGAATATATATGTGTATGTATGCATGTATGTATGTACATATGTATACATGTGTGTGTATGTGTGTGTGTATGTGTTGTGTGTGTTCTCTTATTGGTTGATGAATAAAACACTGATTGGGCAGTAGCCAGGCAGGAAGTATAGGCAGGGCTATCAGACCAGGAGAATTCTGGGAGAAGGAAGGCAGACAGAGAAGCCACCAGGGAGATGCCATGTAGTTGAGGAAAGACTAACATGCTGGAGCAATTCAGGTAAGCCACAGGCTTGTGGTAATACATAGTTTAATAGGAAAGGGTTAATAATTAAGAGATCATGCCATAAGAAGCCTGAGACATTGGCCAAACAGTTTCCAATTAATGTAAATCTGTGTGTTCATTTAGGGTTAAATTCATTTAGGGTTGTGGGACCAGGTGGGACAGAAACTCTGTCTTCAGTTTACTCAGTAACAATCCTCTGTTTACCTGGTCAAAGTTATTCTGGGTAGGACATTGTTACCATAGCTGCCATTATGGATGATTGGTAGTGTTAAGTCAAGTTAATGCAAGCAAAAGTCACCTGAAAAGAGAGATCCTCAATTAAGAAAGTGGCTTCCTATAAGATAGGAATGTAGCCTATTTATGGATAAGGGCCCAATCCCACTGTGGGTTGTCCTAAGCCTGGGCTGGTCATCCTGAATTCTTTATGAAAGCATATTGAGGAAATCATGATGAGCAAGTTAATACTCTTGACCTCTCCATGGCCTCTGCTTCAGTGCCTACGTTCAGGTTCCTGCCTTGTTAGAGTTCCTGTACAGACTTCCTTCTATGATAAACAACAGTATGAAAGCATAAGCCAAAAATACAAACAACAACAACAAACTCATGTCACAACCAGGCCCAGGAGTGCAATCCTGTGAAGTAAATTCCAATAATACTGCAAGAGTCTTGTGGCCTAAGTTTCCTCAAAGCACAGAATTGTTCTTGGATTATGCCTTCATGCTCTTCTCAGGAATATTGGACAGGATTGAGTTTACTTCAGATTACTCATTACTACTTACTTATTGTTTAAATCATCCTTTATATGCTTCACATGGGAAAACATCATTTCTGCCTCACATGGCATATCCTTGTGATAGTATACAGCTTGAATTTGAAAGAACTTTTCTCGTGCGTCCTTTCTTGACCATTGGAACATAAATTGTCTGATGCTCTGAATAAAGTTGGCAATTGTCTGAGACTTCAGTCTGCCTCATTTATCAGCTCCAATCTCACAAGTTCCACTGCCTCAAGAGTGGAGACAAATCCATTCCTACTCAACTTGCTTTTGGTCATGGTGTTTTATTACAGCAATAGAAACCCTGACTAAGACCCAATTTACACTTAACAAAATACAAGTGAACTTCCTACTCTGGTGCATTTGCTAGGGTAATTTGGATTCTGGCTCACTCTGTTTTTTTTTCCCCAGAATGAATTTCCTTGACAAGCAAGCTATTTTTGCATTGTTCATGTGTTCCATATTGATACATTGAAGTTATTTTTGTTTCTAACAGGGCCAATGAGTTTATAGGGCTTTCTTACAGGGCATCAATAAGGACCTACTTACATGAGCAAGGTCAAAGCTTCCTCCCACCGCATCAAGCTGCATTCTACAGTTCCCCTTTCAGTGACCTTCCTCTTCTTCCATATTCCAGTATTTCCCATAATCACTTATATGGGGTCAGAGAAACAATAGCCAGAATCTCAGGACCCGAAGTATGCTGAGAAAGAGTCTATGTAGAGAAGGTAATGAGGTCCACCAGTGTCATCAGGGAGCTCCTGCAGAGCTGCTAGAGTCAGGTTTGAGAGTGAAGCTGCAGGGATCATCGGCAAGGTGACAAGGCCAAACTAAGTCTGGAGCAGGAAATGCTTTGTGTCAGGTTGAGATCCAAAACCCATATCCCTGACATTGTCCTGAACAGAAGAGTAAACTTGTAGTCAGGTAAACAAACCCAACTTCTTCTCTTTTCTAGAAAAGCAGCTCTCTTACAGTGGTTTCTGTTAACCAGAAAGAAACCTTAATCTTCTAGAAACCTCCTATAACCTATCTTTGCCATGGTCAGCCACCTCTGCCAAGGGCATCTAGTTTTGCATTAATCTAGACAGCCCCTAACAGCTCAAATCCCCACCATGCTGTCACATAAATGCTACTTGCATCTCTGCTATTCTGAGCTCTTCTTCCTGTCCCCTGACACATGGCCCTGTGGGTTTTTATTCCCAATATATCTTTCTTTCTGCCAACACAGCAATCTAGTTAAATAGTTTCTGCGTGCCATCACTTATAAAGAAGTGGAAGGCAGGAGGTCCAATAGATTATGTCAACAGTGGACCCTACCAAGTCAAGGAATTCAGTCCTTAAGCCACATACCAACAACCAGACAGCAGATTGGTGTGAGACTTTGTTATGAATGTGTTAGTTGTCCATTGTGATGGGATCAGATGAGAGAATTACAACATTTTCTCTGACTTGAGTGTCTGATAAGTTCATAGGCCTGGTTTTCCTGATATGATTTTATACACTCATATGCCCCACACTTTCAATGTTCCCCAACAAACATATAGGGAGTGTTATGGTGGAGGTTCCACCCAAGACCCCTCCCCCATCTCCCTCCAAACCCTGTATCATCTCCAAAAGCCCACCAAAAGATGGTGCTTCCCCAAGAGATGCTCAAGACCACTCCCACAGGATATTTAAATCTCCCCTAGAAAGCAGACCCATAGTTTTTTCAGTCTCCCTTTCCAATCTCCTCTCTGGGGACTAGAATGCCATCCAGGGGCACTGTATCCATTAAACACAGGCTTTTTCAATTTGGTTTAATTTGGTCTGATTTAGATGGGTGCATCGGTGGAGAGGCTTATCCGGTGTACAAACTTTTCAGGGAGGTTCCATTTTTATTCTAAGGAGTAAGTCATTTATGAGTCTTGCTGAATTGGTGTTACCTGACACGTAGTGCAATATCTAGGCTTACTCTATGTCTGGTCATTTTTGTTCCTTAAAATGGACTAAAAACCTGTTTATAAATTGGAGTATTTTAAGGCAAAGCACAGCCCCCCCAAAATTACTGTTTTAAATAATATGGAGCAACTTCAAGTAGGGTATAACCTACTATCAATAAAGATCTGGGAGAGGAGAGGTATCCCTTTACCAACTAAAGAAAATCTTCATTCATTATTCCTAGAAGAAAATATGTGTGAGTGTGTCTGTGTGTGTGTGTGTGTGTGTGTGTGTGTGTGTGTGTGTGTGTGTGTGTGTGAGAGAGAGAGAGAGAGAGAGAGAGAGAGAGAGAGAGAGAGAGAGAGAGAGAGAGAGAGAGAGAGAGAGAGATTGCTATGAGAGCAATGAGAGGGAAACAGAGAATTTTCAGAAAAATACCCTGAAACAGAGGAAATATCGGAATCTTAGTTCATTTCAAGGAGTGACAGAGTGACAGAGAGTAGTATTTCATGAAATTTAGTTCAATATAGCAAACATGCCAAAGAACATACAGGAAAACACCATTGTTCTAGTAGAAACAATACCTTGTCTGTTGATTGTTATAGATAAGAGCTATGTTAAATAAGTTGTTGCAGTTTTTAAATAGATTTTTATTTGAAATGAAACCCCATCACCTTCCCAGCTTCGTTTTCTCCCTCCAGCAGCATCCAGTCACCTTTTGTGATCTCCTTGCTGTTAAATATATGCTGCATAACTGCTGTATTGGTTATTGAACAAAAGCATAAAAGATTAGCTGTTAGCTTAGTGTGGTGCCACATACCAACATTAGGGAGTTTGACAGAGGTAGATTCCTGTGGCTCCCTTAACAGATGAATCTCTAAGACTTAGAAACTGGCCAGCCTTGGCTACTTGATGAATTTGAAACCAGTAAGAGACCTTGTCTAAAAAATAAAAAAGATGGATAATATCTTAGGAAAACAACCAAGCTTATCCTTGGGCCTCCATGCACACCCACACAAACACACATATGTGTACACACATACTCTTATACAAGTCATTAGTTTATCCCATTTGTAAACATGCTACATATAATAATTGAATCTTTTCCATAGTTTCTGTGCTCTTCCATTTGAGTGTAGAATCTATCCTATTTAAAATATGATGTTTGTGTTGCTGTTTGGCACAGCCATGCTTTCCCAGTGTCTGAAAAAATTCAATTAATTGCTTGAGGATGTAAAGAAGTAGAGCCCTCCCTTAGAAAACAGACTAACTATGAACTTGTCCCTGGCTATTTAACGGCTATACCAACTCTATTGTGGAAACAGAATCACTCTGTCTGAGTGGTGGCAACCGCTGTCAACCACATATTTTGTAAATATTTAAAACTCAGTGTAGTCTTTAATTTGTGTGTTGATTGCTCTGGCTCTACAAAGAAAGTTTTTAGTAGTGGTAATGAAAGTTGTATGGCTAGAGAGCCTGAAATAATTATTATTTTTCTGTCTACCAAATAAAAAAAACAAAATTGACTAATGGCTTGCAATATGCACTCATATTTGTGTGACATAGAGAGATGTTTATGGTTTCATAGTCATTATTTACATAAGTCTCTCATGGTTCAAATATTTGGTGCAATCTAATCTAGTCATTTCCCAGGACAGTCATGGTTTAGGTACCCAGAAGGACGGAGAGATCCATTACGGCATGAATAACACATACGTCATAGATAGAAAGAGCTGCCTTTTCTATATCCTTTAGGGCTTCACATAAATTAAGACTGACCAACAGTTTAATCATCCTATTTCTGGTGCTACTGATCAAGAAAATATCCCACCAATTCTCTAGAGGTCCTTTCTATTAGACTTATCACTGCAAAATATACAGATCATGTTTGGCTAAACCAAGCTGATTCTCAATATTCTGTCTTATACGTCAATGTATCTTCACACGCATTAAATATTTCCTAAAAGTATTCTAGAAGTTGGTGATAATTGTGTGTTCTCAAGTCTAGTTCTATCTTTTAAAGCACAGTGATAGATAGATGATAGATGATAGATAGATAGGTAGATAGATAGATAGATAGATAGATAGATACCAATAGCCATACAACAATGCTATATACATGCTGTATTTCTTACTGAACAAGCATAGGCCATGTGAAGTAAATGACATTTGTATTCACCACAATGAGTTTAAGGAATAAGGATCATCTCAAGGATGCAGAGAACTCAAAGGAAGATCACCTACAAGCAGAGGCTCACACTGTAAGAGGAACGAGGGTTTGAGCGATATTCTAGCAACTGGGTTACAGACACTGATGAGGCATTTGGGGATGGAATTCGCAGGCACTCACTGATCAAACAGTACCCAGGCAAGCACAAGGTTAAAGAAGCCCTTGTTGGTGTTTGTGTTCAATTGAGAAAATCTCTTCCCTAGGAATTACTGAGCTCAGCACTGCAGCAAGAGAATGTCACTGTTCTAGGTGTCTTGTAGACAAACCATTACCCATTCTGCTTTGCCTTTCTTCACAACTGGAATGCTTTTAGCAAGTTCTTAAGTTGTCAAGCACAAACACTTTCAAATATTTTCTGTAGTAATCTAGCAAAACTTGATTTAGATGTAAACAGAATTTGTGTGACATGGTAAATGTGGATGTATCAAGGTACAAGAGTGTGTATATTTGATATCAAAAGAGATGGAGAACTGAGAGTTAGTTATGAAGCAAGTATGCATGATATATTCATATCCTCTAATGAATAACTTCTTGGAAAATACTTAACTAGAATGTGTACTTAATTTTCATGGTGTTTTAATTCAGCCACATTCAGGGGACACCATTCCAGCTCCAAATGTTCACTGCTCAGGAACTACAAACAAATCCCACAAATATTCATAGTCTAATTTTCAAGTTAGATCTTTGCCAAGCTAATTGTTCCCAGGTCTCTTAATCAAGCCAGTGGGCTATTGGCCCAGGAATCTTTTCATGTATGATCTCTTTTGTCTGAACCTACATTGTCCTTACATCTCTTCTGTCAGTTGTAAAACCAACATAGTAAATTGAGTGTTGGGGTCTGAGCATTGTGTGGGCCAAGATTCAAGGAGTAAAGATTCTCATTGCATTTGCAGCCTATTCAAGGATCTTTGCCTTCAATCTCTTATCTTTTTGCTCTGTGTTTTAAAATGATTCAATAAGTTGTGAGGTTCAGTTGTTTTAATTTGATCTATAAGCATTGTTGCTTACTCAGTGTATACTGGGATCATGTTTCTGCTACTGTCATTGTTGGTCTCTGTTAGAGAAAGGTAATTTCCAACACAATAGTCACTACATACACATTTCTCAGTTCAAAGCCTGCAAAACTTTCTAGACAAGAGAGCAAATTCTAGAAAGATTTGCAAGACAAGGACAAGTTACTGGGGAAAATGATTTCTAATTTTGTTTCCACAGAAAAAGAGAAGCTGTGGATTCCTTCCAGACTAATATGGTTTGATCAAGTCAGACTCCCTGAAACAGCACCCCAGGTGATCCAACATTCAATGCAGTTGGGACAAAGCAGCCTTGCAGACTACAGCCAGGATTTCTTCATCTTCTTAGGATTCTCCATGACAGTGACCCCTACCACCAGGAAGTAGTTTGGAAAGAATGACGCTCAAATTCCCAAATATTGTTTATAAATGTTTGTTTTCATTTACGTGGGCTTGGTTATAAATGGTTAATGACCATAATCAATCTTTGTAAGGGTAAAAAGCAAATTAGGGTATAGATATGAATACTTTGTTTTAGGATGGATTTTCATTTATTGATACAAATTTAAGGTCAATTTTGTGATATGTATATTTCTCCTCTTGTTTAGGTATTGCGTTTATATAGGTATAATGTTGATGCTCTGTAGAAGTCACCCTGTTGTAATACATGGGAAACTGGTACAACATATTATTGATGTTTTAATACAGGGGGCTAGGGAGACATACCAGTCAGTAAAATTCTTACCACACAGGCATGAGAAACTGAGTTCAGAACCCAGCATCCATGTGGGGAAAAAAAGGAGCTATATTGTTGAGGGAATAGATTCCTGAGGCTTACTGACAAGACTCTAAACAATCAGTGAGTTTGCGGTTCAAAGAGAAACTTTGTTTCCAAAAAGTAGGTGATGAGCAATTCAGGAAGACACTGGATGCTGAGCTTTAATATCCTCATATGCATTTTCACATGCAACCATGATTGTGTCTATATAAGCACACAAATTTTACTTGAAATTTGAAAGAGGGAAGGCAGGCTCAGGATGGTCTCAAAAAGGATGACCTGAACTAAGAATCTGAACAATAGTGGAGAGGCTACCTTAAATGCCCTTCCCTGATAGTGAGATTGACAACTAATTTATATGCCATTCTGGAACCTTCATATAGAAGCTGTTGGAAACAGAAGCAGACACTCACAGCTAAATACTGAGCCGAACACCTGAAATCCAGTTACAGAGAGGGAGGAGTAATAACAAAAGAGGTCAAGACCAGGCTACAGAAACCCACAGAGACAGCTGAATAAGGAGGAGCTCATGCACCCCAGTTGATAGCTGGGAAATCAGCAAAGGGCCAACCCAGACCCCTAAACTAGGTCTCAGTTAGGAGGTCTGGGTAGTTTATGGGACCTCTGACAGTGGAACCAGGATGTATCCCTGGTGCATGAAAGGACTTTGGGAGCACATTCCCCATGAAGGGATACTCCCTTAGCCTAGAGACAGGAGGAAAGGCCTAGACCCTACTCCAAATGACTTGACAGATTTTGATGATCCTTCATGGAAGGCATCACTTTCTCTGTGGAGTGGGTGGGGAATGGGATGGGGGGGTGGAGATGCATGAGAGGGGAAGGGAGAGGGAACTGGGATCAATATGTAAAATAATAAAATTAACAAATAAATAAAAGAGAAATTTGAAAGAGTTACAAACTAGGAACTCATATGCTCATCTGGATATTTGTTTAAGCCGATAGTATTTAATAATCATGTATTTCAGTTCCATATTTATGATAAAAAAAGAAAAGACATAAGACTTTAGAGAGTAGCTTTATTCCTTTCATGATATTGATCCTAAGGATAAAATATCAGATCATCAACCTTAGGAACAGGCATCTTTATCTGTTAAGTCATCTTATTGGCCCATGTCTAACACATTTGACAACTAGTTTATTCATCTATGGTAATAGAAATATAATTGAAAATGTAGCTAACAGATACCATAGTGTTCATCTATAATTCCAATGTTCAGTTGGTAGACTGCTTCTATCTTACATCAAGACAGAAGGTGGAGATAGGTGAGTCCCTGAAAGTTCTAGGGACAGCAAGTCCCAATGTATGCAGTGGAACACAGGGAAGAGAAGAAAAAGACTGAGAAAGATAGATATCATCTGACCTCACATGCTTTGTCACATGTGCCTGAACATGTACACAGGAACACACATGCATGAAAGAAAACAAACAGAACCTCCTGTATAAAAATACAAAGAAGTAAGTACATGTAGCTAATAGACATACTCGACTATAAGTAGATTTCATAGGTACCCTTGGGCAGGAAAAAGATAGTATTCACAGGATTCTATGTCATACATAGACTGGACAGATATCCCAGTCAGTAAAATGCTTACCACATAAGCATGAGTACCTGAGTTCAGACTCCAGTTTTAGAGTCCACTGTAAGCCTTGGGCAATTTGCTCCAGGAGAGGAGAATCAACGTGTGCATTATTCTCTATTAGAGCAATACAAAGTTGACTCAATCTTCCCTCCCAACAAACTGATTTCAGATTCCTGTTAGTATTCCTGAAGCTTTATTAACATATCTACCTGTGCAGTTGATAGTCATTGCTTCTTGCCAAATGTTCAGGGCCTTGGGGGGACTGCTGTTGTCTGGTCCTCATTGTTTGTCAGAAGCCACCTCTGCCCAACAGATGCTCAGCACTTTGAGCTAATGCCATCTTCTCAACAACATCTTACCACTTCACCAAGTCATCACAGTGTGCCACTGAATGTTTTCCTTGGGGGTTCACACTAAAGGGGGTGGCCTCTGTTCCTCAGCTCAATCTAAGAGAGACCTGTGATCCTGCAGGGCTGTGTGAGGGTAGTATGGCCTGGCTGGTACAGGTCCAGGTTCTAGGACACAACTGTGTCTCACAGGAAGCTTTGTAAATGAGAAACCATAGAGTAAAAGTTTGTGCAGCATTAAAATGAGAACCAGAGGAACAGCAAATACAGTTGAAATTTATCTAAATTTCATGAAGCTCAATTTTTGGCAATTTTATTTCATTTGAGTTTCAACTTTCTATTCATCCTTTAGAAGTAAGGCGAGGTGGCTTAATAGAGTGTTGCTGGTTTTGGAGACTTAATGAGAAGGAAATAATAAAAATCTAAGTTCAAAGGCTTTAGGCATTATTTGCAGATAATACAGCTAATTGTGTAATAAAAGCTCAGGCCTGTTATCCCAGCACCAGGGAGACTGAGGTAGCAGGCTCAGATTTTAAAGTCAGCCTGTTCTTTATAGCAAGACCCTGCCCGATACTAATGAACAGCAACAACAAACAAACTAAAAGCACAAGAGGCTTTTGCTTACAGTACTCCTAAATTGTTGTATTTTTTATTCATTCTTATACAGTTATTTAAGCCTGCACAACATATCTAAGAAACTTAACAAAGTGTGTTAGGCTCATTTTTCTTGACTACTGACCCCCATTATCTTAAATCTACTATCCTATGCCAGTGTTACTTCAAAAGAGTCCTGTGTCAGATGGCTCAGTCAGTACAGTACTTGCCACACAAGGACCTCATTACAAGGACCTGAATTTGATCATCAGAATCCACATGAAAGAGTAGATGTGGTAGCTTACACCTGTAACCTTAGTAGGAGGAAGACAGGGATGGATGGGCCCTTGGGTTGCATTGGACATTCTGGTCAAATTGGAGATTCCACATTCAATCAGAAACATAAAAAAAAGAAAAAGAAAAACAATCAAACAAAAAGTGCGGGGTGACCGAGGAGAACACCAGCATGAAATGCCTTTCCTTTTGCTTGAACTTCTGTGAGGCACTTCCTGTATGGATGTTGGGTCTGCTATCCAGAAGCCCATAGATTGAGAATAATCTCACAGTGACAGAATAAACAGTCCCTTTGGGAAGTGAGGGAGATACAGAAGACATTTATTTTAGAGATTAAGGAAGCTCATGAGACCCTTGAATTGGTTCTCGGTGGCATGAGATGTATTGAAAGAACAACCTTAACCTGTCCATCATCCTTTGGCAAGTTATTGCTGTATGTGATTTCCCTCCTGGTATTCACTCCATGATGGCTTCAAAAATCAGACAATGCGATTTCTAATCATGGACTTTCAATCTCCCAAACCGAGTTCTATAAACCTCTTTATAAAATAGAACATTTACTTCAAGGATTTTTTATAGTCATAGAGATCACAGTAACTCACTCCCAATCATTTCTCTCCAATTACCTCTCTCCCTCCTGTGTGTGTTTTTGTGTAGGCATATGTATGTATGTATGAATGTATGTATGTATGTATGTATGTATGTATGTATGTATGTAACTGTGGGAGTCTGCATAGGTAAACATATGAGGACAAATGCAGGTGCAGAGTTCCGAAAAGAACCATAGGGGTTATCTTCTGGTGATTTTGCACTGTTTTATTTGAGACTCGGTCTGTCATTGGCCTGGAATATTTCCAGGTCCATCAGGCTAACAAGCTTCAAGGATATACTTGACTATTATGCCCATCTTGCCTTTACTGGAATTAGGATCAAGTGCTACTGAAATTGTATTTTCATGAACTTGATGAGGATCTAAATGCAGGTCCTCATGCTTGTGGAGCAAGCATTTTGCCAAACTCCAGACCCTTAACTGTCATTCTCATTCTCACATTACAGATAAGGGCCTGCACTGGTAACACAGAATAACTTTTTTAGACACATCTCTACTATGACAGAATAAGAACCCAACTCTGACAATCTGAATAGACTGTCCTAGAAATGAACCTGCATGCCCACACTTCTCAAAACTGTCAACCTTAACATTCTGTTCCCCAAATTGCCTATACTAACATCTTTTGTCATTATTAATATTATATGTTGATATATCCTCTACAAATGCCACCTCCTGTTGTCCTACCATTTTCACATTCCGTGTATGCAATCCAAGTTGTGAAACTCAAGACATGAAGTTGAACATTCTTGTCTTAGAGAGCTAACCTCCCTCAGAATGACTTCCCATCCACTCTACTTTTACTCCAAATTCTGGAGTTTGTTTTCTTGAATTGGATCAAGGGTATTGGAAAATTTCAGAACATTTCAGAAATTGAATTGCCTTAGTATTAAAAAAAATCACCAAATAGAATTTCTTTACTAACCTCCTAAAATTCAACATTCTTATATATTGGAACTGACCTGATTCTACCTCCTGACAACTGTTCCTGACAACACAGGGAAGCTGTCCAGCAGGATGAACATAACTGTGATAATCCAGAAGACAGAGAAGCTCCAAGTTCAAGGCATTTTTTTCTGTGTTTTTTTTTTGTGTCACATTCTTTGTATACAAGTTATTACAGGAGATGGTTCTTGTGTTGGACAGGTATTGGTAGACAAGTCCTTTAAGATAAATGTATGAACATCCTTGACTAGGATGAAAATGTATAGAAATATTTTGTCATTCTTAATGGTTGTGTGCCCAAGAAGCATACTTTCCACTTTTGGCAATTTACCTTGTCCAGCGAATAAGCCAGCTGGATTCTGCTGAACCACATGTCTGTTGCATGGAAATCTTTCTAGATGGAAATCAAACCACAGGGGAATTAGTGGGATTTTTTTGTTTTTTCTTTTCTTTCTTTTCTTTTCTGGCAAGCATTGGAAGTTTATCCAAGTCAACCAATTTTCTCATAGTTGGATCATATTATCAAAATGATTAATGATGGGTGGAGGCTCTTGAGGCCCCACACCTAACTGAAGAGCCATGGAAAAGTAATGGCTGTTGAGAAGGAGAAGTCACTTTTCTTTTGTGGTAAGTTGCCCAGGCACATGCTCATGAAAGCAACCATATTTTAACTCAGTGGGTCAGATATAAATAGACATGAAATTATAAGGTGAATTTTGGATGCAGTGTGTTCAGTAGAAATGTGAGGTGAATAAAAGAAGGGAATGGATGATAAATAAAATAAAAGTTATCAAAAACAAATGAAAGATATAAACATTTTTAAGAAAAAGTTAAACAAAAAGGATTTTAAAATATTAGTTCCCAAATAAGTTTGGTAAATCTATATAGAATTTCATTGAATATTCATTTCTGGTAAGCTGAGCCTCACTTTAGGAATAGGTCTCATTTATACTTCAATTATATTTTCTTTATAGCTCTTCCATTTGCTTGATTAATTTCCATAATATTTGGTTACTCTTCAGGTATACAGGTATTTCCTCAATGCACTAACCATGCTCTTGGGGCTTTGTATTAGATTCTTTTACTCACACTGTAGTTCCTACAGAAAAAGGAAAAAACAATGTCTTTACTCTATTTTGCTATAAAGAATCTGAGATAGAAACATGTAGTAGTAGTTTTTTATTGCTTGGGTTTTTTTTATTTGTTTTTGTTTTGGTTGTTGGCTGACAGCCTGCAAATAACAACACAGAGACCTATTATTAATTATGAAAGCTCAGTCTATAGCTTAGGCTTGTTATTATCTAACTCTTATAACTTAAATTAACCCATTTATATTAATCTATTTTCTATATCTTGGCATTACCTCTATTTCAACTTGCACTTCTTGTTTCTTCTCTGTATCTCCTATGTTCCTTTCTCTCCTCTACAATCTCATCTATACCTTCTGCCTTGTTATGAACCATTAGGTGTTTCATTACACCAACCACAGCAATACACCTCCACACATTATACAAATATCTTGCAACAGAGACAGGTTATGGCTTCAAGGAGATCTTTAAACACTTTGTCAGATTGTGGACAGTACGCTGGTGTGCTGACAATTTTGGTTTACTTGCATTGAAGAATTTTAAATACTTAAAAAACTTAAAGCATCTGTTTCTCCTTGGTCCTGAGAAGGAAACAACTTAATAATTTCCAAAGTTAAAAAAAACTGATGTTTTCACTAATATGAGTTTGCTATTTCTTTGATTTTAGTTCCCTGTACATTCACCCTGATAAGTGATTTAAATATCCTTTTCAAGAATGTTTAAAACAACAGACAGTTCTTACTGGAAATCACAATATAGTCTGATTCCAAATGCCCTCTGAATCAATCATCCCAAAATTCTTCCTTTAGAATGCTTACCAGATTGGAAGCACTATTTCGTGGTTCCTTTTTCACAAATTTTTTTCTCAAAGATTTATTTGGGATGCTTCTGATAGCATCAACTCCCCACATCAGCAACTCTGGAACTCACAGGCATATACCAGGGGTATGAACAATAAGGAGGGTTTTCTTCCCCCTGGTTCCTGACTCTGAGAATCTTGTACATAATCTTATTCAAGTTGTGTTTTGTATACAAAAGTCTTGCTAGCTGTTCTACCCATCAATGACTAATAATATTATCTTTGATTTCAACAGCAAAAATTTGCATAAGTACAATAAGCACAACATTTATGTGTGTGATTGTTTTTATTTCTTATCTATAAGTATATAGCATGTGTGCTTAGTGCCAATAGGAGCCAGAAGAGCCACCAAAGTCCTTACAAGTTGTAGATAATACTAAGCATCTATGTGGGTGTTGGGAACTGAATCTGGATCCACTGTAAAATCAGAAAGTTCTCTTTTGGCTGACCAGTTTCTCTAAATTATCCTTAGACACATCTGTCAAGTGTCCACATGTCTCTTGCCCAGCCCAATACTACCATGGTCTTGGAAGGTGATTCCACTTTGCTTGATAAGCAGAAGATTTCGTTTGGTCTCCTGAGTGATAATGTCTGTGAGTTCAGCTTTTACTATTCCAGTATGAGCTCCATTGCTTCTGTCTTATCTGCTCCTGGGCTTACTCTTATGGTATTAAGAATGTTTTTAATTTCTACTTATTTTGCTTAGTTCTTCTAAACAAAAATCAATAACATTTTAGCACACACATGCATGTGTGCGTGTGTATGTGTATGTGCATTCCCTCACGTGTATGGAAGCATTGTGATTTATAATTACTTTTCTCAGATTCTAAATAAAAACCAGTAACTTTTAAGCATTTTTGTATATGTTGTATATGTATGTATGCATTCCAACATGTGTGTTTAAACATGTAATTTATAATCCTTTTGCCCATATTCTAAACAAAACCAATAACTTTTGGCACATATATGGTTTATGTGTGTATGTATCTATGCACTACAACACATATATGGAAGAATGTGTGTGCAGGTGTCTGTGTACGTTAGATCATAAAAAGATGAAAAATTATTTAGATCATAAAAATTTATCTCCATTTTTACTGAGAAACTGGTTCTTAGTCAATCGTGAGCTTTCCAGTTCTGCTAGTCTAATCTTGCTTCAATTGTCCTCCATCTATTTCACAATGTCAAGATTGTTAAGTGGGCTGTCACACTTGCCTGGCTCACTTTCTTTTTATGCAGGCTATCTGGCTTCCTTGTTGACAGGGGATCAGAACTCTGGCCTTCATGCTTACACAGCCTTCCCAGTCCCAAGAGTGGATATATTTTAGCACCTTCACTAAGCAACTGTGTAATATAATAGTAATCCTAATATATCAAACACAATTTAAGAGTTGACCTTCTCTTGTTTTACTTTGATTATATTCTACAGAACTGCCAGCATTGTTGACAATGATGATCTGACAAGCTACATCAGATAAGAAGTATTAATGTGAAACAGCTGTCAACTAAATGCCATATCATATGTTCTGAGTGAGATCTTGGAATGAGTACCAGAAAAAGTTAAGAACATCTAAACAACTAGAATTAAAATTAACTTTGTAAAATAATATCCTAATAAGATAAAATTATAATCTCTGCTCTCATCTCAATATTCTGTACATTTTAACCTGAAAATCCTAAAGTTTGTGCACAGAGATAGGGCTCCATTGGCAGCAACCTTCATAGCAGGTACTAAGTCTTAGCAGACATTCTGAGCATAGTGGCAAAAAGCCTGCAAGTCCAGCGCTCAGGAGGTGGAGACAGGAAAATTGAGTCTAAGGTTGTTACCAGCTCCACAGTGAGTTTGAAGCCAGCCTGGACTGTATAAGACACTACCTAAAAGAAAACTAATGAACCAATGTCAAAAAAGAATAAATATATAAATAAAACTTAAAATCTGCATAAAATAACAATACCTTCCATGAACACATTAATGTATATAAGTTCTTGGAACATCAATGATTTCATGGCGTCTCAATTGCTTGATTTTTCCTCTGCTCCAGATAGCATCAAATCCCCACATCAGCGACTCTGGACCTCACAGGCATATACCATAGGTATGAGCAATCAGGAGGGTTTTCTTCCCCATGGTTCCTGACTGAGAATCCTGTTCTGTACCTGATCTTATTCAAGTTGTGTTTTGCCTACAAAAGTCTTGCCAGCTGTTCTACCCATCAGTGACCAAGACTATTATCTTTGATTTCAACAGCAACAATTTGCATAAGTACAATAACAGAAAACAATTTCTAGAAACAGAATTACTTAAAGAATGAGCAGATGAAATGAAATTTGAGATAGTTGGACGTGCATGGGATTTGCAATCACTGCTGTGGCCGCTTTATTTTTAATGCAGCATTTTTAAGAGTCCTGAGCCTTAGTTTTTCCTTTCTACTAAATGATGATGATACATCCATGAATGAATAGGACAGTGTATTACTAGTCATTTGAGTAGAAACATGAGAAGGACATGTTCATGACCTCAAGGTATAATTGGTTAAGATTGGCAGCTAACAGCTGTCTGGGTTTCTTTTCTTGTTTCTATGTAAAATATTCACAAAACTTGGAGTGCCTTTCTCCCTCAGTGGGAAGAAGCCAACCACAGGCCCACCTGGCACCCCACTATTAAGTAAAGGCATATGGTAGAAAAATGGGAAGGGAGAAGTCATTTGGTTCACACCTTGTGTTAGAGGGCCACGTTGTCACTAGGCCATACATGTCTGCATAGCCTGTGCTACCAACAGGTCAATGGTGATGTCCAGGCCCCAACTGAACCTTAGAACCATATCTGAGTTGGTGTTCGTGTGGATGTCCACTATGGGGGCCAAGGTAGTGTTAGACTCATTGGCCTGGGCACCAGACAACTATCCCATACCTCAGTAGGAGAGATGCCTTCCACTTCCCAGAAAAACTGGCCCAAATATCTTAGGCACAAGAAAGCTGGTCTGACTTTTGATGGCTCTGGAAGAACCTGTTCTAGATTTTATGAAATTCAGAATTAACAATGATAGTTTAACACTAATGATTAACAGCAGCATTCTGAGACAAAATACTTCACGACTGAGGTAAGAAAAAAAATATATAATAACTCAGAATTATATCCTTTTGACTTTTCTGAAGAAAAAATGTACCTAGTTTTTATTAAAAAATTTAAGAGGGTTCACTCAGGGAAACAGATAGCATAATCTACCATGATGAATAGAAACATGAAACAGTATGGGGGAATTTCAGAGTATTGATACATCCTATCATTTCAGATAGGATGTCACAAAACAAGGTTTCTTGAGTGAAAGCAGGAGACAGAAGACATTGCAGGTCATGAAGAATATTTGGGATTACCTTGTATAAAATTTGAGCTATAGTAAGAATGCTGAGGGGCAAATATAAAGAAAGGGTGTTGTTTGTTTATTTTTTGAGGAAGTCCTTGGTATTATGAAGAAACCCTTACAAAATGTTTTGGATACATATCTAAAATTGAATTAAATGGAGGCATTATTTTCTCAAAGAAATCAGTTTCTAAGGAGCTCAGTATAATACTATGAAGGGAGATCGTCTAATTATGGTCAACTTATTTATTCTTTTAAAGGTTAGCTTTCATGTCTTTGCTATTTTAAGAAATGCAAACTGTATTAAATAAACTAAATCTACAAACTAAGTATGCTGGACTCATCAGCACTAGCCAGTACTTGATGCCTAGTCAGTCTTTCTTGGACCATTGCATTCATAAATACAGTGACTCTGACTTTCACTCATTTTTCTCTGTGTGGCACCTAACCTTAAAACCCTGAATAGCATCAACCACAGTTAAAAGTGAAACCCTTATAATGTTCATAAATGCTATTTCAGATTGTGGCAAGCATTGCTTCATGTGGGTTTGACTATGAGCAAATAACTAAATCCAAGAGTTGATTTCCTAGGATAGCTGCCCTGTTTGTACTGAGCAATGACTGGTTTTATTCTTTTATTTTTACAGATGCAGAGATAGATAGGAGTGAAGTAAACCTTTAGTTCATGTTATAGTCAGTATTCCCTGAAAAATCCACAGAGTGAATAGTAGCACTGTTGGAAAATTACACAAATCATGTTCCCATGATTAGAATTTAGAATTCAGTCATCTCAAATACCTATTTTAACCTCATTATTCAGCTATGATACAGGTTGACTTTGGCAAACTTTGCATGGGTTTAATATTTTTTGTTACAAAATTTTATGAGGGTAAATTCATCAAGTATAAATTACCTGCCATGAGTTTATGGCTCCCATTATACCTTCATCTAAGAAGCACATTGGGTTTTACAGGATACCAAATCCAGACTCAAATGAGAATCTGAGCAACTCGTGACTACCTTCTATTTTCCAGACAGAACTGTAGGCTGTGCCTCATACAAATTGAGTTCTGACTAAAAGCACATTTTTATAATTAACATCATTAAAGATTTTATTTTTATGTGTATGTAAGTGTGTCTGTGTGGGGGTGTCTACATGGAGTTCCCTGAGGAGCCAGAAGAGGCCATCAGATCCTATGGAGCTGTAGTTATATATGGTTGAGAGATACATGACATGACTTTTGAGAACTGAACTCAGGTTCTCTGCAACAGCTGAAAGTACTATTAACCATTGAAATAGCATTCCATACCCAAACTAACATTTTTTTAGTACTTTAGTTTTAAAAGTGTTGTACTAAAACATCTTTATATAACAAATTTTAAATAATGCATATTTTGGCCTAATGTTCAAGAAAGAAAAATGTTAAGAGAGAAAAAGCAGAAAATATGTGTTTAATTCCCTATGTTGGAATTCATGTGAAATTTTAAATAACCTATTGATTTAGATTCATAGAAAGCTGCAAAAGGTAGCTATGGTGGTTTGAAAGAAAATATCTCCCAAAGGTATGGCACTGTCAGGAGGTGTGGCTTTATTGGAGTAGATGTGGCCTTGTTAGAGAAAGTATGTCATTGGGGAGGCAGGATTTGGGGTCTCATGTATGCTCAAGCCACACTCAGCATCTCAGACCACTTCCTGTTGCCAGAGTAAGTCTATAAAAACACTCAGCTCCTTTTCTAGCACCATGTTTGCCTGCATGCTGCCTTGCTTCTCACCATGACAATGATGGACTAAAGCTCTGAACTGTAAGTGAGTCACCACAATTAATTGTTTTCCTTTATAAGAGTTGCCTGGTACCTCTTCATAACAATAGAAACCCTAAATAAGAGAGAAGTTGGTTCCAGGACCTGGGGTATTGCTGTGAGAGGCCTGTCCATGATTTTGTTTGGAAGAATTTGGACTTTGGGGGTACAATTCAGGAAAGCAGTGGAATGCTTTTAGTGATGTGTAATAGTCAATACCTGTAGGATCATGGAAAACAGTGGTGCTAAGGGTGATTTGACTGTGGGTGCCTAACTCAAGATGTTTCATAGCAGAAGTTTAATAGGCTGCTTGGACCTTATTCTTGTGATATTTTGGTGAAGAATTTGGCTGCTTTTTGCCCTTGTTGGAACAGTCTGCCTGAGGCTAAAGTGAAGAGATTTGGATTAATTCTATTGGCAGAAGAAAACACAAAACAGCCCGATATTGACTCTGTTGTATGGTTACTACTAGTCACTCATACAGACTTATTATGAAAAAGAAGAAGAAAATGTAAAATTTGAGTGGAAAAGAACCACCAGGGAGGGGAATGGAGCTAAGTCCTGTGTCAAAGAGATGAACATTTTAAGAAATGGAAGAAAGTGAGTGTTGACATTAGAGCAAGATTCAACCAACTAAGTGATGGGAGATGTCATTCTATAAATATATTTCACTTATTGGTTAATGAATAAAGCATTGTTAGCCTATAAGGAAACAAGATAGGTGGGACTAAGAGATAAGGAGGATTCTGGAATATGTAGTAGTCAGAGTCTAACTATAGGATGCAAGAGGAGTAACAGGTCTGGGACCTCTCTCCTGTAAGATAAGACAACATGAAAACACTTAGGTTGATAGAAATGAGTTAATATTTAAGACAAAGTTAGCCAATAAGAAATGCTAGTAACAGGCCAACAGTTCCATAACTAATACAGTGTCTCTCTGTGTTATTTGTGGCTGACATGGCTATGGGACTGGTCTTGCTGGAAAGTACACATAACAAAATGGTGCCTGCAATGTGAATACTAAAGGCTTCCAGTTAAAACTCGACAAAGACTTAAAAAGGGATTTTAGAAACAAAAGAACAGAGACAAGCAAGACTTCTTGATAGCAGCATGTTTTGCTAGAGACAAGCAGAGACTCTCATGGGTCCTTTAAGGGAGGTTTCCTGACTCGACATGAGCTGAAAAAAATTTGCAGGGCTCTATTAAGAGGCCTTGCTAACAACTGAATAATGTGTATGAGAACTGGCATTAGCAGGGACCACATCTCCAAACCAACAGCATGTTGTTTGATGTGCGCATAGACCAAGGCTGTGAGCACAGCTCTCAGTTCTGGTGGTAAACTTATCTCTGCTATCTTGAAAAGACACTGACATAAACAGCCACCACTTTAATTTTAGCTGTGCTGTTTAGCAGATCAAGACTGTGGCTAGGAAAAATGTACAAATATACACTAAAGGCAGATTCAGATGAAGTAAAACTGAAAAGGTTTTACAGTGTGTTTAAAAATATGCATAGGCTTATTTGGGAGAGAAAATAAAAAGGATATTTGGTTAAAAGAAAATTTAATGGTGGCACAGGCCTTTTAATCCCAGAACTTGGGAGGCAGACGCAAGCAGATCTCTGTGATTTTAAGGTGAACTTGGTGTACAGCACAAATTTCAGGACAGACAAAAGTTCACAAAAAAAAAACTGTCTCCAAATATTAAAAAGAAAAAAAAACAAAGCAAAAGAAATAGAGTAATACAAAAGCCATGTAAAAAATGAAAAATATACAGAGAGTCTGGATACTCCATGCTATTGCGTTGTCTTTCAATTGTTTGAAATAGCAAAAACTGCTAAAAGAAATACTGCTGGATTAATCCAATTAATATATTTTTAAACTGCTTTAACTTCAACTTTTAATTCCAATGACAGGTTACTTGGGGAAAGAGTTTCTAGTTTTGTTTCCACTGAAAATGGCAAGCTGTGGATTCCTTCCACGGTAACATGGTTTGATGAAGCAAGACCCCTGAAGCAGTGCCCCAGGTGATCCAACATTCAAAACAGCTGGGACATGGGAACCTTGCAGACCACTACAACCAGGAGCTTTGGGTCTTAGGATCCTCATAATATGAATAGTGTTCCCTACCAGCAGGAACCAATTTGGAAGAAATGACGGCCAAATTCCCAAATATTGCTTATAAATGTTTGTTTTAATTTAAATGGGTTTGTTTACACATGAGAATGATTACAGTCAATCTCTTTTAAAGGGAAAAAAGGGAAAATGATATAGGAATGAATACTTTGCAATGATATGGATTTTCATTTACTTATAGAAATTTAAGGCCAATTTTGTGATATGTATATTTCTCCTCTTGTTTGGGTATTGTGTTTGTGTAGCTCATTTAAAAATGTAATGTATAATTAAGTACAGATTGTTGATAGTTACCTATGATAGTCAAAGCTTATAGTTAGGTTGGTTATGTTTTCTAGATATACAGAGATATATTTCAATTAGATAGACATTCTTCAAACCTTTCAGAGATCTACAGAATATGGTACTTAAAATGGTTTCGGGTTTTTCTTTACAGTAAGGCACTACTGCTCCTGGCAACACCACCTGAATCAGAAAGGAAGATGGACATCAAAGAGAGTTGTTATGGAGTTTACTCCTAATATGTCAAGACTAGTCATTTGGGCAAGATACTGCTCTTGTCTTGACTGTTTGACTTTATGATGTATAAACTGGACATGCAGGGCCCACAGGAAAGTGACTGTTGAAACAAGATGAACAGTGCTACAGGGTTCCTGTGTCATGGAAGATTCTGCCAGACATTCTGCAGAACACAGAGAAAAATTACTGAAAAACTGCCAACACAGGTGGACAGTTTAAAGTTTCCAGCTTTTCTGAGAGTCTGCCAGACACACTGTGGCCTATGGGCCAAATTTGTAACATATTAGAAGAACTTTCAAGTGCCTGATCAGGCAGCAATTTGTCTTTGTCAATTCTGGAGTTTATCCTTCTGTGGTCTTCGATGGAGTTGAAGACAGATAATTATGGTTACGGATTTCCTTAGTTAGGATTAAATATAAGTTACATATAAGACTTTAGAATCTTAAAGATAGGAACTTTAGAATCATAAAGATAGGATAGATGATAGAATATTTTCTTTAATTCTTGATTATGTTATTGAGATAAATATTGTTAACTATAGTTCTTATGTGATAACTGTTTTGTTATATATTTTACTATATTGAAGTTAAAGCCCTTCTTTTTATTTAGACAGAAAAGAGGAGATGATGGGAAATGTTGTTCTATAAATGTTTGTTATTGGCTAATGAATAAAGCACTGTTGGCCTATAGTGAAGCAAGATATATGGGACTAGGAGACGAGGAAGATTCTGGGAAATGTGGTAGGTAGAGTCTAACTACAGGATACAAGAGAAATAAGAGGTCCAGACCCTCTTTCAGGTAACATGAGACTGCATGGAAACACTTTGATTGATAGAAATGAGTGAATATTTAAGGCAGAGTTAGGCATTAGAGTTACATTAGTAACAGGCCACCAGTTCCATAACTAATACAGCATTTCTGTAATTCCTTGTGTGTGATATGGCTGTGAGACCAGGCTGGAGGGTAAATGAGCATAACACCTAAGCTTCCCACTTGTATGAAGGAATTAAAGAAAAGTTTAAATGCAGGTATGGTACTGTATGTTTTCAAGCCCAGCACTAGCATAGCAGTAGTTACAGGGTATCTGAGTTTGAGGCCAGCCTGGTCTAAATAACTAGTTTTAAGACAGCCAAGGTTAGGCAGTGAAGAAAACCATCAAAAACAGAAAGCTGGTGAAAATATCATTGAATAAAGGGCCATGTTCCTTCTCCAGCAATCGGCAGAGGTTTTCAGATTCAGCCATGTGGGTCTGGCTTTAGAACAAAGATAGAAAGTTGTTATGGAACATCTCTATGTGCCAAAGGAGAGCCACTGAGGCTAGGCATGTGACAGGGGTTCCCCAGGATGGAGGCCTAGAGAGGTCACTGTGTGAAGCTGTGAAGAAGCCTGGACTGCCTTGGAGACCCTGAGATGTTATAGATGCAGAGTTGTGGGATTCCTGCTGGGGAGAGCTAACAGGGAGTGGAAAAACCCCAAGACAAAGGAGGATATTGTAGCCATGGAGATGCAGAGTTTTGACTTTACCCAGCTGGTGTTCAGTCTTGCTTTGGCACAGTACTTCCTCACTATCTTCTCTTCCCTGTTTAGGAATGGTAATGTATATACTATATATTATTGTCGGAACTATGTTACCTGATTTTTGATTTTAATTTTTTAGGAGACCACAGTTAAGAGATTACATGAGTCTCAGAAGAGACTTTGAGCATTAGACTTTTAAATAGGTTTGAAATTGTTATAGACTAAGGGGCCTTTTGAAGTAGGACTGAATGCACATTTGAATTATGATATGGCTGTAAGACTTTTGGTCCCAGCAAGTGGAATGTGGTGGTTTGAAAAATAATATATCACCCAAGGGAGTGACACTATTAGGAGATGTGGCTCTGTTGGAGTAGCTATGGCTTTGTTGGAGGATGTATGCCACTGTGGAGGTCTGCTTTGAAGTCTCATATATTCTTAAGCCCTGCTCAGTGTCTCAGACTACTTCCTCTTGCCCATGAGTCAAGATACAACAATTCTTATCTCCTCCAGCAACATGTCTGCCTGCAAGCTGCTTTGCTTTCCAACATGACAATAATAGACTAAACCTCTGAACTGTAAGCCAGACCCAGTTAAATGTTTTCCTTCATATGAGCTGCCATGGTCATGGTGTCTATTCACAGCAATAGAAATCCTAACTGAGATAATAGCCTATATTTTATCCACATACATTATACATTGTGTCTCTCACTGATTACCTCCTGTTACTATGGCATAACTAATGGCAGGCATTGATAAGAATTTAATAGCTGAAATTAATACTATGTTTTGATTTCATTAGTTTTTGCATACTTCACCTATTCTTTTCAATAATCTATTTAGGAGTTCAGGTGTGAGCCCTGCTATGCCATGACAGTTACTTTTTCTTTCCTGATGGGAGAAGTCCTTCTTTATATATTTTATTTTATTGGTTGATGAATAAAACACTGTGGCCAATGAGGCATGAAGATTAAGTCCAGGCCAGTCATCATGTGAGCTGACAAAGGAGTTAGAGGTTTAGACCCTTCTCTGGCAAAATAAGACCATGTGAAAATATTTAGATTAATAGAAATGGGTTAATAGTTAAGGCAGAACTAGCAAATAAGAACCCCTAATAATTGTACAACAGTTTTATAATATAGCAACTAATATAGCATCCATGTGTTTATTTGGTGTTGAAGTGGCTGCATGACCAGGCTGGTGGGGTGGTAACTTTCTCAACACTTTCCTTATTTTTTATACCCCTCACACTTTTGTAAAAGCTGTTTTGAAGAACATTACTGGGTTGAAGATCTTTGGTATTTCCCCCATGGTTCAATTAGTGCTATAGACTTGAGGAAATGAAATCAAAAGACTGAGTACTATATTCAATCTTATTGAAAGTCTATGTTCTCAAGGTAAGCATGGGCTGGTGAGTGAGCAATCATCAAGCAGGATTCTGGGCTAGAAAGTCTCGCCCTGTGTAAACATCCCATTTCTGGTCACTGTGGCAGGAACTTACTAAGAGCAGGCTGCAGTTATGAAGGAATATGTATAGGTCATTTGCAGAGAACACTGAGTCTACAGAAATTATTTGTGACAATACTTGGTTTTCTAAATTTGTCCTACCGGTATCTTCAAAATTTTTTACGTTGAAATAATATTAAACATTAGGTTGGGTGCTATACATATGTGCTACTCTCATTTGTGGCTATGGTAAAATTTGACAAAATTATTATAGGCAAGATATGCAGGTCTTAAAAAGCAGAAACTGTGACCTCTTTTGTTTAACTCTAAGTCTATCATTTCATTATCATTTCTAGAGGACAAAATATAGAAAAAGTTTGATCTTTCTTTAAGTAAGTTGATTTGTGTCCAAATTTTCTAATACCCTGGCACCAGGTTTGATCTCCAGATGGCTCTGAATCATTGCAGGACACCTAGAGCTAATACAACCAACCCACACAGCTCACACAGGTGCACCACTAGTTGGCAGGCAGCACACACCCAGCAGCTGTGTTTGGGGCCAGGGGACTCAGAGTCCTTTTCTGAAGTCAGAAGATGCTCGTGTTGCCTTGGGGATATCACTTCTTCTGTTTAAGAGAAAACCTGCAAGTTGTCAAAAATCACACCCTGAGGAACAAAGTTAATATAACATTCTGAGAAACATTAGATGCTTTTCCCTTTGCACTCATGAACACATCATCAACAGACAGTATGCCATTTGGGTTTAGATGTGTTTCAAGAAGATGACTTGGAGGGAAGACAAGGATGAATCATTTAGGCAGGGAAAATACACAGGAAGTATATTCTGAAAATAAGCAAAGCTATTCTGGGGGAGATTTGCCCTAAATGCATAAAGAACAAGGAGTCAGGAAAGTCAGGAAAGAATAGTAGAGGCGAAGGAACCAGCTGGAATAAAATGAACAGAACTTATTTGGAGGCAAAAAAGCTGGAAAAACATTGAAAGTGATCAGTGAAGACAGAAAATACCCTACTATAATAAATGCAATTATCTAAAGCAGAAAAACCTGGCAGCACAATGATATCAGTGGTCCATGGTCTTTTAAGAATAATATACAATGAAGCAAGAGACTTTATTGCATCCTACTCAATGTGTCGACATAAATGAGTAAGACAGAATTTGTTATCAAGCAGCTTGGTATTTCAGATTTAGAAAAAGCTGCACAGAACTATTATGGCTATCTTTGTTTGTCTTCTGTTGCTGTGATAAGTTAATCTAATAAAAATCACTTAAGGAGAAAGGATTTATTCTAGCTCACAGCTCAAAAGTAGAATCCACTCTGGCTGTGGAGACAAAGTAGCAAAAGTCTGAGGCACCTGAGGACATCAGTCACAATCTGAAAGCAATAACAGGTGAATGTTGGTTGGTCTCTCACATTTATACAGTTCAGAATCCCAATCAAGGAAAGGCACTACTCACAGTGAGCAGACTATCCCACCACATTCAACATAATCAAAATGAGTCTTCATGGGCACGACCAGAAATCCCTCTTCCAGATAATTCTAGACCTCATTAAGTTAACAATTGTGATTAACCATCACAGTGAGTATGGCACTTGATGTTTTCATTAATATTGTCATTTTAACACCTAATTAAAATATAAACAATAGTCATTTATTAACAATATACATACATTTCCCATGCCTTTATTTGCATTATGGCTTTCCATTATTATGAACTCAGCCTTGTTGTATTTCTGGGGATAAAAATAAACATGTTTTAAAGAAAGTGTAAGGGTCACTGAAAAGGCAGTATATATACCCTTGCTTCACAGTCTTAGATTCTCCTTGACTGTCAGCATCCCCCAGGAACCAATATTATTAAGTCAAAGTCATTCTAAGTCCATTGCTCACATTAGACTTAAGCTCTTGGTATTCATTATATGTACTTGATTGACATTAGCAAACACCTTGAGAGATGCCACATCCTTGTACTTAGGATATCTGAATGATATTCTGATATTCTAGTCAGACTCAATTATTCATCTCAGAGATTTTTCATATTTTATTAATACATAATAAATATACTAAATAACTAGTATAATCTTAATACAATTATAAAGGTACATATTCTACTTCAAACCCACAATTTTGTTTTTTCTAATTTACTCATTTTTTTAAATTCCATCTTACATTCCAACTACAGTTCTCCCTCCCACTTCTCCTCCTGCCTTTTTTACCTGCCCCGCAGCTCATCCTGCCTTGTGCACTCCTCCACATAAGTAAGGGCTTACATGGGGAGTCGACAAATTCTGATACATTAAGTTGAGGCAGAACAAGCCCCTCTCCCATGAATTAAGACTGAGCATGACATCCTACCATAGTGAACTGGCTTCAGCAAGCTAGCTCATGTATCAGGATTAGATCTTGGCTCCACTGCTAGGGACCACTCAGATTGTCCAAGCTTCAAAGCTGTATCTCACATACAAAGGGCCTAGTTCAGTACCATGCACTCTCTAAAGCTGTCAGTCTGGAGTTAATAAGTTCCCCTGGGCTTGGCTAAGCTGATCTGTAGATTTCTACATCATGATTTTGACCTCCCTTGCTCATATATTCCCTCCTCCCTCTCTTCCACTGGATTACAGGAATTCACCCTAGTACTTTGTTGTGGATCTCTGCAACTGGTTCCATAAATTACTGGATGGAAGCTCTATGATGATAGTTGGGGCAGGTCAGTCCAGAATTCTCTACACTATTGCCAGGAATCTTAGTTGGGGTCATCCTTGTGGATCCTTGGGAATTATTCTAGCATCAGATTTCTCCTTAACCCCATCTCTCTATTAAGATATCTCTTTCATTGCTCTTCCACTTTATCCCCCCCACCACCTTAATCACCTGGTTCCCTCATGTTCCCTTCCACATCTCATTTGCTGACCCCAGCCCTCAGTTTACCCAGAAGATCTCATCTATGTAATCCTTGTGCCCCTCTTAGGGTCCTCCTTCTTACCTAGCTTCTCTGGAGCCAGGGAGTATAGTCTAGTTATCCTTTGCTTTAAATCTAATATCCACTTATGATTGAATATATATTGTGTTTGTCTTTCTGAGTCTGTATACCCATAATTTATATTAGCATTTTCAAGTCATACAATGACTTTTGAAGTAAAATTTTATAATGTCAGAAATTAAACCTTTATCACATTTCTTTCAATTAGAAAGTGATGATGCAGATAAGCAAAGAAGTATTTTCCAAGAGAATATTTTAAGTAGGAGAAAGCTGATGGTACCCAATGTATAAGTAAAAATAATTAACTTGAGAGAGATTGTAACTTAAGGAAGACTTGTATGTGCATTTGTGAGGGTATGTGCCTGCATAGATGGAAATTTTTGGTAGTGAAAAAATAACACACAATTATAATTTGGTTTTGGATTGAGGAGATTAAGGGAAAAAACTGAGATGGTTTACTAGGGGTTTAATAGAGTAGTTTTTAGTGATATGTCAAAGGACAGAAAGACAATAGTAACTTAGAGACACTTAGGAGAATTCAGGACCCAGTATCAGACAGACAGCATAGTGTGGTTTCTAGAAACAGAAATCAGAGCCTACATGGCAGATGAGGAAGCCTCTTGCAGTCAGTTTCTCTGCCTCTTGGCACAGAGCAGGGAATAAGATCTATGATATGGATCAGAATGTTGCCCAGGAGTCAATACTCCCTTGGATATGAACTCACTTTCCCTGGTGAAAGATCTTACACCTGAAAATCTGTTATGTGGGGACTGGCAGACAATGCCTCAATATGATGTTTGTTGATGTCTGTACAATGTTGACTGAAATCGGCTACAGATGTTGTAGCATAGACTGAATCTTTTGCTGGAGCCCATAGCCAATGTTAGCAATACACCTTGAAGTCATTTAAGATTAAAGACTACCATCCTACTGTTTGTTTAGCCTGCTTTTAAGGAACATTGCAACATCCATTTTTACTTGCCTTATATTTCACATGTAACAAACATTCACATTGTAAGGTAATACATAGCTTCAATTTAAAGTTATATACTCTTCCATCCTTCTGACCCAGAATAATGCATGTGTATCATTGCTGCAAGCAATAAATACAAAAGTTGGAATGATTTCTTAAAGTTTACCATAAAGGATGAAAGCAACATTCTACAGATATTGGATGATAAATAATGGTGTTTATTTTCTGGTTAAACTGGGGTCACTTAGAGCCAGTGGCTTAATCTCTTGTAAAATTCTGTTAAATATTTCTGTAAAGTATCCATTCCTTCCCCATGTGATGTGATGATTTTTTCTACAGTGTATACAGAGCACTGTTCTTTCTTAGGGATAGACTTATAAGCACACACACACCACACACACACACACACACACACACACACACACACACACCTAGACAAACATGGAGACAGATATATGCAGGTCATATAACAGGCACACATAGACACAGACACAAAGATACACAGGGGTAAACAGATTGGTAGGACTGCAGATTCACAACTCATGCAACATACAGGATGGAAGACACAGGAAGCATGCAGTAGAGAACTCAAATCTGGACTCACTCCTGGGTAAATGACTTCAGGGTAAGAGAGCTTCTGTCCCTCATTGCCCTGCAGCCATTGAGTTCCAAATAAATAGATAGAGGCTTATATTAATTATCAACTGTTTTACTGATGGCTTGGGCTTCTTATTGGCTAGCTGTCTCCTAATTATTAATTCAGAATTATTAATTCTGTATGTATGTATTTCCACATGCATAGATTTATCTTACCAGAGAAAACCAGGTGTCCTATCTTCCTAGTAGCTACCTGGGTGTCTCTCTCTCAACCCCTCTCTGTGTTTCTCTTCCCAGAATTCTTCTAGTCTGGTAACTCCACCCATAATTTCTGCTTGGCTACATTCTGTCTGTCCATTGGCCAAAACAGATGTACTCATCAACCAATAAAAGAAACATGTTCAAGCATACAGAAGGATATTTCCCATTATGGGTAGAAGTGTTTTCCTTTCATTACTTAATACAACACCAGTGCATTATTAGTGACTTATAGTTAACATTAATGCATTATAATCTGTGCAATCTTGTGCATGCTATTTTCTCCAGGAAATTATTAGGATGTTGTTAAGTAAGACAAAGCAGGACAGGAGTTTAGATAGTCATAATCTCTGGCTCTTGTGTATAGAAATAATGCGGCAAACATTAAGACCTCATCAGGAACAATAGCAATACCCTTGGTATTTGAAATTTAACACAGTTAGATGTGTACACATACATATCTTCATTTCTCTTCCTGTTGCTCTGGTGGAACACACTGCTGAGGATTTATCTTTGGCTCTCAGTTCAAGGGCATAGTTCATCTTGATAGCAGACTGGTCACAGCAGCAGAAATTAAAGCAGGTGGATAAATCACATCCACAGTCAGGAAGCAGAGAGAGATGAGCACACAGCTCACTTTCTCTGTTTTATAGATACAGGACCTTAACCAAGTGAATGGATCCATCCACACTTAACATGGTTCTTCTCCATCAGTTACCCTGATCAGGACATTCCCTTTCAGACATTCTCAGAATTTAATCTTAAATTAGATACTTCCTCACTGGCATGCCTGATGACTTGTCTCCTAGAAATTCTATATCCTGTCAAGTTGAAAATTAACATATCACAGCATTTATTAAAAAATGTAATAAATTACTATAAGATGATAGACTAATCAGACATAGTATATGTATTATACTATGTCAATCTCTAATATATAGTATCATATAGCAGAAAAATGCTGTAATATGTACATTATAATAATAATTATATATAATTTTTGCAGATATACTATATATTCAATGTACATATATTTCACCATTTACCATTAAGGAAAGTTTCTATAAAGATTAGTCTATAATGCATCCCCTTTAACTAGCTTGATTTGGGTTAAATGTAAGTAAAAATTGGAAAAAAGGATCATCAAGGGAGGTGACAGTTTACTAAAAGAAGCAGAGTTAGCATCAAGCTACTGAATATAAGCTGGGCTCAGAAAAACATGGTAACACAGAGAACCAAATGATAGTGAAAAAATGGATCATTCAGGCATGTGCTCTAATATGGCTGAAAATATGTTTCAGATTAAAGAATAGCACAAGTGAAATGAAAAAAAAGTAATTATGTGTTACTGTAAAGACAATAAAATAAAATAAAAGCAAAGTATGAATGAAGAGTCTATTTTGTCTCACACTTTGAGGAAACAGCCATTCATGGCAGGAAAGCCCTAGCAGCAAAGACATGAAGCCTCTGGCTTCATTGCACGTACAGTCAGGAAGGAGAGAGAGAGATGGATACTGATGCTCAGCTCACTTTCCCCTTTGTTCTCTGTCCACAACCTCAGCCATGGGATGGTGCTACCCACATTAAAATGAATCTTTCCAGCTTAGCTGACTGGACCTAGAAACCTCTTCACAGGCATGTCCACACATGTCCTAGGTGATTCTAGACCTTGTCAGGTTAACCATCAATATTTGCCATCACAGCAAGATGTTCAGACATAAATTTAATAGAAATCAAAATATTAGAGACAGAATTATTGGGAGGCAGGGGATAAAGGGATGAGTAAAAGTACAATGAGAAAGAACCATGAAGAAAGATACATGTATATGAAAGCATATAAAACTTCCACCATGAAACCCTTCACTTTGTATTATAACTTAAAACATCAACTCAGAAAACAACAAACACAAACAAACAAGGAAGTCCAGACTGTACAATTTAGAAAATTAGATTTGAAATACTTGAAGTTTTAAGATGTCAGAGTGCCACTGGAGCTACATGGATGCTGCAGTTGTAAAAAACTGTTGATGCTGTTTAGAGAAAGATAAGAAAATGCGATACTGAATCCTTATGAATGAGTTGCCATAGTTGCTATAGCTTAGTGCAACATGTGGTAAAACAGATCAGTAATTATTTGAATTCCTATCAGAGGACAGCCATAAATGTGAGTTCAGAAGGACATCTAGAAAGAACAATAAAAATTGTCAGTCACGGGAACAGAAGACATTGGGGCTCAAGTGTATTTCATAAGATGGAAGTAGGAAACATCCTCTAAATTTCACATTTGAATCTTAGACAATGCAAGTTTCTCCCATCATATTTTCTCATTTGGTAGCCTTGGACTTCAGCAGAGTCTGGGCTGAGTTTGAAGATTAAGCCCCAGCACCAGCAGAAAGAAAGTATGGCCAGCTTTTGTAAACAACCCTCAAGGACTGTGTGAGTCTTTAGCATCTGCTCCACAAGTCAACAGAGCGTGTTAAATACCTTTTAAACACACAGAACTTCTGGTGTCTTCTCTAGGGAACATTGCACTTTCCCTAACAGCTGTGACTCTGCTGAAACTGGTGGTTTTGGATGAATGTAAAGTTTTCCACAACCTGTTCCCAGTAGAGAAGCTGAAATCCATTTCTGATTCTTTTCAGTTATAAAAGAAAAGAAAATCAGCACTTGGAGGGGAAAAACATAAGAGGGAACAAATAGTCACAATCCTAGTACTACAAAGAACAAATCATACAAGGAACACTAACAATTCCAGACTGGGCCTTCAGTCTTGACTATGAACATTTATGGCCATTTTAAAGTTTAAAGAACAGAGACTGTGTAACAGAATTAAAACAAGTCCAACAGGAGTGATAGCTCCAGGTTTAAGAGGGCTGGCTATTCTTGCAGAGGACCTGAATGCAGTTCCCAGCATGCACATTGGCCGGCTCACAATGATGTTACTGCAGGCCCATGGGACCTATCAGTCTTTTCTGGCTTCTATGGTCTATTACACATACATGCATATACCCATGCACTTCTTCATAAATAAAGATAAAGCAAACTGTTTCTACTTAGAAATTAGGGTCAAGGAGATTGAGAGTAAGAAGGCCCAGTATTTAAGAGTGTTTACTCATAGCAAAGAGGACAAGAGGATGTGGGTTTAGCTCTCAGCACTCACATAGTGGTTCACAGCTAACTGCTGAGTCTAGTTCCACAGGACCGAGAGGCTTATGTCTGCAGGTGGTCCTCCACAAATGCGGTACACATAAGCTCACTCAGGCTCACACACACACATAAGTTGATAAAAATAAATCTCTCAAGAAAACATTAAGCTAATAAAGGCAATAAAATTACATAAGCAAAATTACCACATAGCTGTAACAACAGATAACAGGCTCCCCAGCAGAAAAAATTGACTTCAGATATTATCACACATCACTCTGAAGACATGTGAAGCTCTCGCCCCTGTTATGCCTTGCCAAACCTATCAGACAGCCAAAACCTACATGCAGATGGGAATTTTACCATCAGCTCATAATGGGCTTGCTTTCTATAAATGTTGAATTCATAGTAAATTTATTGTTACATCCTTCTAATATGGACAGTGTTTTAAAAACATCTTTAAATTTACTTTCATTTATGTGTACAGTATTCTGTCTGCATGTGTCTCTACAGGCCAGAAGAGAGCACTAGATCACATTACAGATAGTTTTGAGCCATCATTTGGTTGCTGGGAATTGAACGCAGAACTTCTAAAAGACCAGCTAGTATTTTTTAACCACTTAGCCATCTATTCAGCCCCTTGACAGATTTCTTTTTTTATTCATAATATTTTATTTGTCCAAAATTAACCATTAAATAATATGTCTGTATGTTTATCTGGGTATGTGTCTGCATGAGAACACAAATACCTTGTGTTTATACAGGGATAGGTGTTGTTTGCGTATGCCTGCATTTATCCAATCCTGGGACATGCAACCATTCCTTAAAGTGCAGTCTCAATGTCTTATTAAGATTCTTGAGTGTTTTAGGAAAATTTCTCTGTGCATCCTGTGTGAGAGACTCATCATGTATATGGCTTCCTTTGTACATGTGCTTCGTTCTTGCTCTTAGTTGAGTAATGTTAGTATTCATTTATTTGTTTTTTTTCCTTTTAGAAAATAATGCATCAATGTTTTCCTCCATTAGGTATCATCAATATTTACAAGAATCAAATTCCTTGTTCTACAAATGTTCCATTGTGCAAAGGTTTAGAGAGGTTGTAATATGGAACAAGAACATCAATCTGTTAGGTGGCAATTCAGCAGAAAAAGACCGAAGACAAAAAAGGGACATACCAAATTCAAGTGAGATACTGTATATGAATTGTGAGGAAATGGGTGCACCAAGCCCAGTGCTAAAGCATTTGCATATGTGTGAGGACCTAGATTCAATTTTCAGTACTTTCAGTCAAACAAAATTAGAGAAAACTTCAACTTGGGGATTTGAGTTTCAGTAGGCAAAGTGAGTGGTCATGGCTTGAGTTTGCAGCTGTGACATCCACATGAAATTGGGTCACATGATGTGATGATAGATATCATTCTGTAAATATGTTTCTCTTATTGGTTATTGAATAAAGCACTGTTGGAAAATAGGAAAGCAAGAAAGGTGGGACTAGGAGACATGGAGGATTCTGGGAGATGTAGTAGGATATTCAAGATGTAGAGACTTGAGAGAGAAAAATGCCCCTTTCTCAGGTAAACAAAGACCACATGGAAATACTTAGATTAATAGACATGGGTTAATATTTAAGACAGAGCTAGCAATAAGAAATACTAGTAACAGGGTAACAGCTTTATATCTAATACAGGGTCTCTGTGTGTTATTTGGGGATGTTGCAGCTCTGGAATCAGGCTGGCAGCAAAAGTTGCTTGTAACAATGGTGTATATTTGTAACCCTGATGGGAGTTTGGCACACAGGAAGGTCACTGGATCTCATTGGCCATCCATTTTAGAAAATTGTGATCTCTGGAAATTCACTGGGATAATCATCCTTTCAAAAAAAAAAAAAAAAAAAAACCTAAGGTGGAGAATGATAAAAGGAATGCAACCAGTGTTACCTCTGGCCTCTACATGCACACGTGGGCATATGAATTTTCTCTCACCCTCTCTCTCTCTCACATACACACAGAAACATGATAGTGTGAGAGAAAGATGAAAAGGAAAAGAAGAAAGAGTAACAAGAAAGCTGTTGTTTCCTGCATTTCCAGTACCACAGTGACCAGGCAGTTTTTGTTATTTCTTATAATGAAACAACTTCTTCCCATGCTCCACTCAGTTTTGATGAGACAGATGTGAAATAGCTATTATTATTTCAATATAACCATATTAAAGGAGAAAAAGTGAAATATCTTATGGAAATTGGCAGAATAGATTTCATGGTAGCTAAATGGGAGACCTAGATTTATATATAAACCAGTTGAATAATAGCCATTTCTACTATATCATTTAGTCTCCAAGAAAAGAAAATAAACTTTCAATTACTAGAAACATCACTTAACACCGAACCAGAAATAAATCCATAACTTTCTGCTTAGTGACTATTTAAATGCAAGCATAAAGAATAGGAATTAGATATAATGGGATTTGTAGAGTTTTTTTTTAACCTCTCACTGAAAGATAAAGTCCAAAATAATAAATTCTTCCTCATCTAAAGGAACATTGAAAAAGTATGACATTCAAAGGAAGAGAGTGTACATTAAGTTATTAAATTTGGCTTTAGTCAGAAACAACCAAATGTTCTTCAATAAAATTCATGAGAGTGAGGAAGTGAAGTTTGAAGAGTAAACAAGAGTTAGGAGACATATTTGAGAGTAGAAGAGCTTCTTGACTGAAGGAAATATTAAAGGTGTGCAAGCTTCTTTATGTTGTTAGGTTCTCTCTTTCAAGGGAAATCTCTCTACTCAAACTATTTTTTGCATGTCTACCTTTCCTGAATAGAGTTATAGTACTAGAAAATCATTTCTTTTTTGGAATGGATCTCACATCCAGTCAGAGGGATTTTGGTTATCTCTATAATTTTTAGTTATGTCATTATTACACAAATGGGCTAATCTCTCTTTGACCATTTTGTGTTATAGCTTATGGGGTTCAAAGCTGAATAAAATTACTAATGCCTTTTTTCTTCAACAGCACACATAGTACCTTCTGATTCTTTGAAAGGAAGCTTCCAGCTTAGCTCCAGCTTGATTTTTCTCTATCATGAATCCAACATGTGTGGTATCTTCAGCAGCACAGCCTTATTTAGTTCTTGTGGGCAACCATACTCAATGACAAGAGTGTACAATGTTTTATGATCCTTTGGTACCTCCCTAACCAATAGTGCATAAAAATAATCTCACATCTGGCATAGAGGTCTGAGTTTAGTACCACACAGCTTCAAAAAGGAATTTTTCCCATCAAGTATGTGAGCTCTAGGGTTGACTGCTGAGCCAGAGAATCATAGGATGTGAGAATATGGATAATAGAGGCACAGAAAGTGGGCAAACAAATACAATATGAAGAGAATAAAAAACAGGCTACTAGGAAGATGGCTAATCAGTAAAACACTTGTGCAAGCATGAAGACCTGAATTCAGATCTTCCACACCTATGATCAAGGATAAGCATGGCAGCAAAAACATGGGAGACCTAAGTTGAGATTCTCATCACCTATGACCAATGATAGGCATGGCAGAAATATCACCTAACCCCCAAGTTTAGACCATTACTACCCATGATCAAGGATATATGTGGCAAAAAGAACACTTAACCCCACTACTGGGGAGATAGAGACAGAAGGAAACTAGGGTCTCAATCATACTGAACTGTGAGCTTCAGGTTCCATGCAAGACAATGAATTGGAAAGTAAGTTAGAGAGTAAAAGAAGAAGACACCAGACTCAGTAGATTCCACACTCTTAGCTCCACAAAGGATGGTTTCCAGGAAGGATCTCAAGCTGGACCATCAATCAACTCTTAGAAACTTGGTGAAATCTTAATTATGTCACATATGCTTTCTGAACATGATGAAACTAAATTTCAGTAGTAAAATTGAGTCATGTAGATTCCACCCATCCTTAGATATGAAAAGGAGTTAAAAGATAGTCGTATATCCTTATTCTTAGCACACAAAAACTAAACATCGGATATTGTATAGACGGATAGAAATTGATGCAAAGAGTAATGGATCAAAAACAAAACGAAGCAACAAAATCAAACAAATAACCCATGAAGAGTGCATATGTAAACTCTGAGAAACTAGAAAGACCTATGAATCATAAGTTTTGAAAGAGGAGAAAAAAAATCATTGAAGAAAACTTACATAATTTAAGGAAAGTTATACCTTGCAGGATAAGAGCTATTTTTTCAGTGAAGTCTATGAAAGTCAGAATGGCTTAAAATTATCCAACAAGTTATGTGAGTCCACAGATGGAAGCTGTGAAACCAGGCAAAACTCTTCATTGTGGTCAAAGGAGAAAGGACAGCTTTCCATGATAAAAATAGTTTTAAGAACTTTATGATCACTTAAACAATTTATACAAGCTAGTAGAAGAACACATAAGTCTGAAGAGAAGATTAAACACATGAAGATGGTACTCATTAGAGAGCTTATAAAGTACCAAAAAGCAAAATCTAATGAGAGACACTAATAGTCTTTGCTTTATAATAACTCTCAAAATCCATATTATCAGTTATCCAGTAGAGACATAGGCTAACAAACTGAACTAAAAAGCAGAACCAAGAAACACACTTCATGGAAAACTGGGGAAAAATTAAACTGGGTCTTTAATACTATCAATATTTTACATGAGAAGAAACTTGTATGCCTGTCCTCCACATAAGAGATTATAATGATACAGATCATGGATATAAACACATACCCCAGCTGCAACAGGACCACAGACACAGATGAAGCCCTGGGCAGCAACTCATGCCTGGATGTCACTATGGTCCTGTGTGGCAGCACAGACCAGCCAGATCTGTATGGTCCCAGATGAAGCATGGCTCTTGGACACTGAAAGAACCAGGCATCTATGTGGCAATTAGTGGCAACATGGGTTACAGATATCAACTAAGACCTTGTCTGTTATAGGGTTATGAACCCAAATAAGGCCCTCAGCAGCAGCCTGAGCTCAGTTGACACCTTTGTCCCAAGTGGAATAACAGGCTGCTCAGATTAGCATGGCCCTGGTAGGAGCACTGTTCATGGACACCAGCATAGCTCTAGGTGGTGGTTCATTGTTACAAGTAAGTTTTTCCCATGGGCTGCCCTGTCCCGTTGCCACACATGCCCCAATAACACAAAGAGACTCTGTATTTGATACAAGCTGTTGGCCACTTACTATCATTCTTCATGGGCTAGCTCTGTCTTAATGATTAACCCATATCTACTTATCTAAGTATTTTCACGTGATCATCTTTTCCGAGCATGGAAGGCCAGCATCTTGCTTTCTCTATGCTCTACATGTTGACTCCTCCTAATTACGTCCTCTTTCCTCCTTGTCTCCTAGCCCTTCCTATTTTGCTTTCCAACGGGCAAAAAGTGCTTTATTCATTAACCAGTATGAGAAACATATTTACAGAATAACATCTCCCATCATCTCCTCTTTTCTGTCTAAAATAAAAAGAAGGGTTTTAACCTTAACATAGCAAAATATACCATACAACAGTTATCAAATAAGAATATTTAGTTCATTAACATTTTGTAAGACTTAAAGAAAATATCATCTATCCTATCTTTGTGAGTACAAAGTCCTATATGTAACTTATCTTTAATCCTAACTAAGGAAAACTATAACCATAACAATCTAAATTCAACTCCTTCAAAGACCACAGAAGGATAATATATAAACTCTAGAAATGACAGAGACAACTTATTGTCTGGTCAGTCACCCAAAGTTCTTCTGTAATGTTCCATCTTCAGCCCATAGGCCATAGTGTGCCTGGCAGACTCTTCAGCAGAGCAGGAAACTTTAAACTGTCCATCTGTATTGACAGTTTGTCAGTCACTTTTCTCTGTGTCCTGTAGACTCTCTGGCTGTCTGGTAGCCTCTTCAATGAACCAGGAATCCTGTAGCAATGTCCATCTTGAATCAGCAGTCATTTTCCTATAGGTCCTGCATGTCCAGTTTCTACATCATAAAGTCAAAAAGTCTAGACAAGAGCAGTATCTTGCCCAAATGGCTAGTCTTGCCATGTTGAAAGCAAACTTCATCACATGTTTCCTCTATGTCCATCTTTCTTTCTGATGTAGGCGGTGTTTCCAGGAGCAGTTATGTCTCATTGTCAAGAAAATCCCTAAACCATTTTAAATGCCATATTCTGTAGGCCTTTGAAAGGTTTGAAGAATGCCTACTCATCTGAAATACATCTCTGCATATCTAGAAATCCTAACTTAACTCCAAGTTTTGACTATCATAGATAACTCTCTATAATCTGTACTAAATTATACATTACATTTTTCAATGAGCTATATAAACACAATACCTAGAGGAGAAATATACATATCACAAAATTGACATTAAATTTGTATCAATAAATGAAAATCCATTCCAAAACAAAGCATTCATACCTATACTATAATTCCCTTTTTACCTTTACAAAGATTGGTTGTGGTCATTAACCATTTATAGCCAAGCCCATTTAAATGAAAATAAACATTTATAAACAATATTTGGGAATTTGGGTGTCATTCTTTCCAAACTACTTCCTGCTGGTAGGGGACACTGTCATGGGGAATCCTAAGAAGACCCAGAAATCTTGGCTATAGTCTAAAGGTTGCATTGTCCTGTTGGCATTGCTTCAGGGGGTCTTGCTTGATCAAACCACAGTAGTCTGAAAGGAATCCACAACTTTTCATTTTCTGTGGAAACAAAACTAGAAAACTTTTTCCCCAGTAACTTGTCCTTGAACTTAAATTTTAGAATCAAAGAAATTTTAAAATATATAAATTGGATTAGTCCAGCAGCATTTCTTTTATAGTAATTTCTCATCAGTCAAATAATTTAAAGACAACAGAACAGAGTACAATATCCAAAGTTTCTCTGTGCTTTCCATATTTATGTGGCTTTTTAAATACTTTATTTCTTTTACTTCTATTTTTACATATTTGAGACAGGGTTTCTCTGGGTAACTTTTATCTGTCCTGGAATTCTCTTTGCATACCAGGTTTTTACTTTGAAATCACAGAGATCTGCTTGCCTCTGTCTCTCCAGTGCTGGGATTAAAGGCGTGTGTCACCACACCCAGCCACACTCTGTCTTTTTAAAACATTTTATCTTTTCTTGTTCTCTCCCAAGCCTATGTATATTTTAAAACACAGTGTAAACCTTTAGCATTTTTTCTTAATGTGAATCTGTCTTTACTGTAAATCTTTCTCTTTTTCTGGCTATGAACCTTTTATTTGCTAAACAACAACATTCCTAAAATGAAAGCCACCATTTTTTTTTTTGTTTTTGTTTTTGTTTTTGTTTTTTTTCCAGTATATCCAAGATTGTGGTGCTATTTTACAGCCAGCAGTGAGCGCTGTATTCACTGCCTTGCTCTGTGCTGAATACAAAAGCATGCTGCTGGCTTGGACCACATCACTGCCATTGCCAGCTCTGGTACACACCAATGAATTGCTATCAGAGCTCTTTAAAATCTGTGTAGTTTATTGCCGCTTATGCTGAGTCAGGAAACATCTCTTAAAGGAGCCGCACAAATCTTTACTTGTCTTTCACAAAACAGAGTCCAGCCCAGAAAAATGTTGCTACCAAGAAGCCTCTCTTCTTTTGTTTCTAAAAACTATTTTTTAAGCTTTTGTTAAGTTTTAAGTGAAAGTTCTCATTTCCACTTCTGACACTATTATGTTAAGTGCATGTTTTCCCTGCTGCCAGTCCTGCTGTCATGCCAGCCCCAATAATACTCAGAGACTCTGTGTTTGATACAATGCTGTTGGCCAGTTACTATTATTGTTTATTGGCTAGCTCTGTCTTAATGATTAACCCATTTCTATTATTCTAAGTATTTCCTCGTGGCTCATCATACCAGAGAATGGCTGGCCGGTATCTTGTTTTCTTTATGCTCTACATGCTGACTCCTCCGCACTCCTTCCTCTTTCCTCCTTGTCTCCTAGCCCTGCCTATCTTGCTTTCCCATTGGCCACAGTGCTTTATTAATTAACCAGTATGAGAAACATATTTACAGAATAACATCTCCCTTCAGTCCATGGCATGATTTTCAATGGTGAAAGGAGTCACAGACTCAGACATGGCCCTCAGCTTCAGTCTCATCCTGAATGTTACCATGTTTCCTTGTGGTAGTGCAGAACACTTTGTATGTTTGGTCCTGGCTACAGCATGACCCTCAGATGCCAATATGACCTCAGGTGGCTTACCAGACCCTAATCCTCCATATGGTTTTCAGGGGTTACTGAAGTCATGTATATCAACATAGACCCTGGATCCTATAGAGACAAGGACTCAGATATGGCGTTTGACAGAAGCTCATGCCCAGATATCATCATTGCCCTGGGTGGAAGCACAGGCCCTTCATATCAGCATGACTCTCAAGGTAGTAAAGCCTTCAGACACCGGATACTGGGCATCCATGAGACATTTGGTGGCCACAAGGGTCCTGGATGTCAACATGCCCCCAACTGTGGTAGGATAACAGACCCAGACCTGGCTCTTGGCAGCAGCCTAGTAGTAGACATCACCTTGGCTTAGGGTGACAAGCACTATATCAGACTACTATATCAGACTACTCCTCAACAACTTCACCTCATCAGTCTCACCAGCTTTTCATTTATTACTCTTCTACTTCTCCTCCATGTATTTCCTAATCATAATGGCTTCTGAACACCTCGCAACACAAGGTACTGGACTGTTGTACACACCTACCTCGGACGGCAAGGAAACATGACCATGACCACGACTCTTCTTCAAGCAGTTTATTCAGGAACCTTGTACATCAGCTTCTGCCTCTCCCAGCTGCAGCAAGCCCTTAAACATGCTCCCACAGTCCAATCAGCTCATGCCACCTGGCGATCCTGGATAGCCCACAGAAGGAGGAAGTGCACCAGATCCATCAAGCACGTCCAAATAAGGCTTGTTTACAGGTAAGCTTGAACTACCTGGCATCCAGCCAGGCACCATCTTGGGGATGTGCCTTCCCACAGTTCCCCCTTTTATGTTTTAAACACAACAGGCAAGGGTAGAGGTCTGATCCCTGATGAACAAGGGACATTGTAATGGCCCCACACCTAGTTATAAGCCAAGCTGGTGCCACACCCATCCTGTATCTTTTCTCAGAGATGGGATTAGGATACCAACTCTTATTCAATCAGACTTGCCCTCCATGAAGCTGCTAGAAGCTAGCCTGAAGTGCAGTACTTTGTCTCACATCCTGAGCATGGAGACTGCTTAGCCCTTTCAAGCCTAAGGTGATTGCCCTGCTTCCAGGGCTGTGAAGGCTTGTGAAATCATGGCTTTACTTCTTCTCTGTGTAACCCTCATCCTGCAGATACACCACAAGGCAATGAGAATGACTAGGATAAGCACCCCTCCCAGGGCATCCATTCTAGCCCATTCTTTCAGATGATTCATGGCTTGGGTGATGCATGCAAACAGTCCCTCAGCAATAGAGACATCGACATGGCTGGAGTTCACATTCACGATAGAGAGCCTCAGGTTGTACATCAACTTAGTGAAGTCGCCAGACCAATTACCTAAAAGATACTGTGAGAGCTGTTTTGGCATATTGCTGCTAAAGAATAATTTTGGTAGGATACTATGGTCACGCACAAGCCGGTCATCTTCCATTCACAGCCTAGCTGTGCCAACTGCCACAGAGCATCGACCTGTTCCTGAACAAGGTCAATGCTTTGATTCAGTACCAATTGCTACTAAAAAATCTAGAAAAAAACTGAGCCGAGTGTCTAATTGGCATGGGCTTTGGGAACATCAACAGGATTCCCCACCACTGGTCATTGATCAGCATCACCATCATCATCATCAGCATCAGGTGAATCAACCCGCAATGTGCCCTAATATGTTGAATGTAAAAGGGCTGTAAACGTCTCCAAATTAACTCTTGCAGCTGTATTATATATGGCTGAATAGGGCTATTTACTTTTACCTTCCCTGCCACCTCCAGTTCTCTAACCAAATTAACAACATAATCGGAATCTGGTACAGACAGACTCAGCAAGTACTTTGGTTTTAAAATCAAGAGGCTCATGATAGCATTGCCTGGCATCATTCTGAAAAACAGGATAACACAATTCATGTCTCACTTCCTTCCATACCTCCAGGCAAAAGGACCGCCCCCCAGAACCTCCTGGGAAGGAAGCTACACTATATGGAGGAGAAGGTCGTCCTGCAGCTGTAGGTTCCACCTGACAAGATTCAGAGCGATTCAGCAAAAATGACTTCTCCATTTTCTTTACCAGCATTTATAGTTCCTCTTCTGATTCTGAGCTTCTCTCCTCTGAACTTTCCTCTGAATTCCTTTTCTAATTTCATGGAGTGCTCTTTTTTCAACTGTTCTAATACTTCTTGTCCCTTTTCAACAGCCTTGAAGCATTTTTGATACTCTAGGCAGCTGTAAACACAGAAGGAGGAAGTGCACCAGATCCATCAAGAACTTCCAAATAAGTCTTGTTTACAGCTAAGCTTGAACTACCTGGCATCCAGCCAGGTGCCATCTTGGGGCTGTGGCTTCCCACAGACTGCCCTGTGAATGTTGTCCTCCATCCAGGACTATGATGACACAGGCTGACCTGTGTGTGTTTTTCATCTAGTTGGGCTGAGTAAAACTAGGCAGGCTTGCAGATCCCTTCATCTAGCCTGGACTGTGGAGGTATAGGAGGACCTTGGATCCCTTCATAGGAACAGTGAGTGTTGAATGCTGAGGGCCATGCTGAGCTGGACCTGGGAGAACTGGTACTGCCCTTTGCTGGGCTCTGAAGTAGGAGCACTCCTCATGGAAGATTTGCATCCTTACACACACAGACACAATAAGAAGAGATGACCTTACCCTTCACCATAGGTGTGGGAGAGCTGGCTCCCTTGCCTATTGATGGTGGTCCCAGCATCCCAGACTGACCAACTTAGGTATCACCCAGGCCCACACCCTGGGCCTTGGGTAGCCCACCCTAACATCCACTCCATCTATGACCCACTGGAGTGTGTGAAGGGACTTTTCTTGCAGAATGATAACTATAGAATCTCCATGACTGGGAGAACATCAAGGTATCTTAGTGGAGTTTCACTGAAACTCCAGTGATGATGGTGTGCCAGAGGCCAAAGACCTTGAGCTACACAGATGATTCATTGCAATCAACATTTTTTGGGGGGTACTGATTGGACAAAAGGGTATCCTGCATGACACACTGGAGATCCCAGTGCCACTATGATGAGTGAAGAGCTGTTGGAGAGGCAGGAAAAATGGAGAAGCTTGGTGATTTTTTGTTTTAATTTGTTTTGTTGTTGTTTTTTTTGTTGTTTTGAGGGATGATGTAGGGTGAGGGGTAAGAATAATTAGGATGCATGATGTGAAAAAAGCATCAATAAAGAATTATGGTGTTAAAAGAAAAAAATAGTAAAATTCTTCATCATAAAGCCTGCTGTAGCCAGACTTAAATGTAAAATTGACTAGTTTCATAGAATAAGGTAATGTGTGTAATTTATTCTTTCATGCACTTAAAATATGTTCCCAGAGGATATACTCTATATGAGTTATTATCATATAACCTATGGAGTTTTACTTGAAAAATAGGAAAATGAAAGAAAAAAATAAATAAAAGACTTGGGCATAGCCTGCAGAGAAATTAAGAGTCCAGTGTTGGCATGCCAAAGACAGATCTCATTTATGTGGAAAAGCACAGGGAAGATTTGAGTATCCAGATGACACCACAAACTTCATGTCAAAGGACTTTAACCCCTGCCAGAACTGGAGAGACAGAGAGATGGCTCAGCAGGGGAGAGATGACCTGAATTTGGTCCTTAGAACCACATTGGGCAGTTCACAACTGCTTGTAACTCTATCTCCAAGGGATCCAACACCATTCTCCACAAGGACATACACATACACATGCATGTGCAGGTGAGGGGACGAGCCATGTTTGTGTGAGCATGTGCACGTGCACACACACACAAACGTTCATTCGTGTGTGCACACACATGGACTCACGGGGAATAAAAAGGAAATCCTTTTTTTCCTTTTTTAGGAGCTTTGGTCTTTGTGAAGGCAGAGTGCTCTGAGATCAGGAGTATCTTTAGAGTTCACATACAAAGGCAAATATTTCAAGGGACTTGGTAAATGTGAGAATAATTCTGTTTCTTATGATCACAGAGGCTGTTTCTCTACACACTACTTTCTTTAACCCACAACTCACTTGAGTGAGCTCCCTCTTTCCGCTCCATAGAATTTCCTTGATCATAATTTCACTATCCCTCCCTCTCAGGAACAGAGATCACATTTTTGAATTTACTACATCTGTTCCCTTAAAGTCTCAGATATGTGAGTTAGGCATAGCAATACCTGTCTCTACCCACATTCAGTGTTCATTGGTAATAAAGCAACATGAAGAAAGATGCCTCTTGGAGAGCTGTGGCAATGGTGATAAAGGATGCTCTAGTGGTTGTGATGGCTCATCTTGGTTTTCAACTTGATTTAACACCTCTGGATGTATCTATGAAGGTATTCTCAGAAAGATATAATAATATAGGGGAAAAGACCTACTTAGAAGTGTGTGGTCTGTAGTTCTCGACTGAATAAAGAAGAGAAAGTGAAGCAGGCACCAGCATTCATTTTCTTTCCTATCTGTGACCAGCTTCCTCACACTCCTGCCACTAAGCCTTCCCTGGCATAATGCATTGGTGATAGTATGAATGTAATCTCATATGGATGATGGGAGATATCATTCTGTAAATATGTCACTCTATTGGTTAATGAATACTGAGTAAAGCCCTGTTGGCCAATAGGAAAGCAAGATAGGTGGGACTAGGAGACACGAAGGATTCTGGGAGATGTAGTAAAGAAGATGCAAGACGTAGGGACTTGAGAGATGAGGACTGGATCCTCTCTTCTGTAAGATAAGCTCATGTGGAAACAGAGTAATAGAAATAGGTTAGTATTTAAGACAGTGCTAGCCAATAAGAAACCCTAGTAACAGGCCAACAGCTTTATATGTAATACAGCATCTTTGTATGTCATTTGGGCTAGCAAGGCTGTGGGGCCAGGGTGACCAGAAAACATCTCATAACATAAGGAGTTACACTATTAGGAGTTGTGGCTTTATTAGTGTAGGTGTGCCCTTATTAGAGGAAATGTGTCACTGTGATGGCAGGCTTTGGGGTTTCCTGTGCTCATGATACTTCCCAGTGTCTCAGTTAACTTCCTGTTGCCTGTAAGGTGTAGGGCTCTCAATTCCACTGCCTCATCTGCCTGAGTTCCACCACGCTCTCTGTTATGATTACAATGGACTTAACCTCTGAAACTGTAAGCAAGCCAACCCAATGAAATGCTTTTCTTTATGAGAGGCCATAGTGTGTCTTCATAACAATAAAAACACTAAAGCAACTGACTATACATTCAAACTGTATTATAAGAAGGCTTTTTTTCCCCTTATATTGTATTTGTCCAGTATTTTGTAACAAGGAAAAGATTAGCAGTTACAACACTGTCAGCTGCCATTAAGTTTGAGGAGGCTAGAGAGTGTGCAGATGTTGAGCCTCAGAAGTGGCTAAGTAGAAGACGAAAAGAAGTGAAAGAGGTTTTGTTACCATGGAAGCTTGCACTCAGCAGAGGATGGGGGCTTCTCCAGAAATGCCACACAGCCTGTAGGTTTGTCTGGTTAGGTTTCATAGCAAAGATTGGAGGTTAAAAGAACCCAATGTTATTTCATGATGAACAATACTTGACATGGAGTATTTCACTTATTTGTTATGTCCAAATGCAGGGTTGAAGGACATTTCAAACTGTGTTTCTTTTAATGCTAAGCTATGCCAGAGTTGTCCATCTTTATTTATAGTCTACATGGTTTATAGTCTATAAATCCATTTTCCTGATTGTTTATTTTTATATGCCTTCTTGTTTTATTTAACTCCTTCCTTTGGACTTTTCTTACTCTCTTTCCAATCCTTTTTTGAGAGATGCTTGAATTAAGGGAGCAGCCATTAGTCTTAGCCACCAGATGCCTGCAAGCTCAGGCTTAGCTTCATGACCAAGTGGCAAAATAGATCATGCTTCAGATATAGGAGCATTATGGTGAGATCTGACCTTGGTACCTGATGGACAGAGTCAGAGATTGGCTCTTGCCTACACACATGGAAATTCTAAAACTGCTCTAATATCTGAACTGAAGCACATTCATTCAGTTTTGATTAAACTTACAACAGATTCTCCTGGCAATTACAGCTCCTATCATAAGAACGAATATCTCTTTGTAAAAAGTGGGCATCCTCTTCTCATGCAAGTCATCATTTCATCCATAAAATCTTGAAATATAAATATTGTAAAGCCTGAATGTTGATTACAATGTCTTGTGGGCTTAGTACGTAGCTCCCTAAAGTAAGACTGCACCAGGTAGTGTGGTAAGAATGGAGAGTGTATATTGCACTTGCTCACCCAAAGGTAAACCTGGAGTAAATGGCACACATAAGATGACAGTTAAGATAGGACTTAGTATAAAGGACAGAGCTATTGTGTGCAATGGCTTTTCAGATAGCTTTTAAACAAGCCATGCTGCTTCTACAGACAATTTTAACACAAGACTCACGTCATGGTTTTTATCATGTTTATTTATTTATTGAGTAGTTTGTAGGCTGTAATTTCTGTTTTTTTTAATTAATTTTTTTTACTTTTATTTATTATTTCAAGTGTGTGAGTGTTTTGCCTACAAGTATGTAGGTCTGGTAGTTTGAATAAGAATGGCCTACATAGACTTGATTTAAATACAAGGCACTATTTGAAAGGATTAGGAGGTGTGGCCTTGGAGAAACTATGTCACTAGGGGTAGCATTTGAGGTTTCCAAAAGCCCTTTCCAAGCCCGGTGTCTCCTTCCTGCTGCTTGTGGATCTGCATGCAGAACTCTCAACTACTTCTTCAGTGCCTTATCTGCCTGTGTGCTGATGGGAGATGTTATTCTGTAACATCTCTGTAATATGTTTCTCATACTGGTTAATGAATAAAGCATTGTGGCCAATGGGAAAGCAAGATAGGCAGGGCTAGGAGACAAGGAGGAAAGAGGTAGTAGATAGGAGGAGTCAGCATAGAGAGCCTGGAGAGAGCAGATGCACCCACCGCTCTCCGGTAAGATGAGCCACGTGGAAATACTTAGAATAGTAGAAATGGTTTAATCATTAAGACAGAACTAGCTGATAAACAATGATAATAAGTGGCCAACAGCTTGTATTAAATACAGAGTCTCTATGTGTTATTGGGGGCTCACTCACATGGCAGTGGGACTGGGTGGCCGGCGAGGAGGAACAAAGAGTGGGACCCGACCGGTGGTGGGGAAAAACCTGCCTGTAACAGTGTGCTGCTATGTTTCCCACAGTAGTAATGAAATAAACATCTGAAACTGTAGGCAACTATCAATTATGCTATGGTCATTGTGTCTCTTCATAGCAACAGAACAGTAACTAGGACAGTGACTAAGACAGCCTGTTTACCACATGCATGCCTGGTGTCCACAGAGGTCAGAAGGCAGCATCAGCTCCTATAGAACTGAAATTATAGAAGATTATAAGCCATCATGTGTGTGATAGAAACTGAACCTAGGTCTTCTGCAAGAGCATCGATCCAAATTTTTAGGTTCATTTTTCTTTAGAATTAAAAAAAAAATTACATGTGTTTATTGGAGCATCTGGGACTTGTCTGCTACCATAAATATGTGGAGATTAAATAAATAAATACATAAATAAATAAATATAATAAATAACTTTCAGGAGTTGGTTCTTTCCTTCCACAACATGCATCCCAGAGTTTGAATTCATGTTACCAGGGTTAGTGGCCACTGCCTTTACTAGCTGAGCTTTCTTGCTGGTCCTATTTAATCACATGGATATTGATCCAGGTGACAATAAGGTCATCTCCATTTGCTGAAATGGGCATGGATAGGGCAGTAGGAAGGATTCTCAAAGGGATGAAATTAAAGTAAAATTGAATTAATAGGATCTTATCTATTGCCATCAAGGATTTCCTATGAAAATAAATATTAAATGCCACCTGTACAGATGAAAGAGCAAGAAAAAAATATTTTTTGGTATCTTCAAGCAACAAATATTACCACTAAAATTCTCCCTAGAATTCTAAAAGCTTGAAAAGATGCATCTTAGAACAGTGTAAGACTCAAGTCTGGTGGATGGTCTCATGTTTTATAACCTTGGAGATTCATCTTCAAGGTTATAGGTTTCCTATTAAAGCTATACCTTGAAGAGTCCTGATAGTTTTGGAAAGTAAAATACTTTTCTCAAAACCATGAATTCCTCATTAGACTGACTTGTTGTAGAAAGGTGAGGTTGTCTCGGGGAAATGGATAAAGGAGAGCTTACCCTGTATATTATTTGAAGTGGAAAGGAACTAAAAGTGACAGAAGTGAGGTATCATGAAAATATCTGACTTAGTCCTGAAACAATATAGGAGGAATGCAGTCAGCTAACTTGAATTTGGTTGATTGCTAAAAGATGTGTTTTAAAATTTTTAATTTACTATCAAATTATGTGTGTGTGTGTGTGTGTGTGTGTGTGTGTGTGTGTGTGTGTGTGTGTGTTGGTTAAGGCCAGAAGAAGGTGCTAGGTCCCCTGGGACTGAAGTTATAGTCAGTTGAAGATGCCTGACATAAATTTTGGGAACCAAACTCAAGTCTTCTACTACAGCAGCAGGTGCTCTTAACCTCTGAGCCATCTTTTTAGCCTAAAAAGATGAATGTTTTTAAGAAAAAAATTATAATTTTCACACAGGTACAAAAATGAACAGAGCTCTTGGAATATAGCACAGTAGTAGAGAATCTGCTTAGCTTATGCAATCTCTTGGAAACTGATCCCCAGCACTGAGTTAATTAATTGATTATGAGAAATAAAATCAAATCAAATGAAAAAAATCAACAACTTTATTTTGTTCACAAATAAGAAAACTAGTAGCATAACAAATTCAAATAGAATCCAAAGAGGAGATAGATGTATAGGTAATAACTTTTGAAATTAATGAACAAGGTGGAGGCAAACGGGAGTCTGCCTTAATGTGGGAAGTCTGTTGTGATATCTTACTTGTGCAAATAAAATTTGTCTGAAGATGAGAGATTGGAGCTCTGCACCAGCTAACAGACAGGAAGTGAGATGTCTGGGCAGAGCAGGAATTGAGATGGTTGGGCAGAGAAAATATTATAGTTGGGAGGAGACAGGAACTTGCTCTTTTCAGGTGGGGAGCTCATGAGTTAAGATGCAGCTGTGGCTTGAATTCATCTCTCTGATCTTTCAGTATTTTCCCCTGTATTTGACTCTGAACTTTTGTTATTAAGACCTATTAGAACACATGTTACAGGAGTCCACTGGACAGAATTGGAATGTTTGCAGAAAAGAGTTGGATGTATCTGTATGAATTGTCTAAAACTGGACAAGTTACTCAAACGAAACAAACCCTTCCTCTCAATAGGATGTGTCATAATTTGCTTCTGGCCCTTCAAGGTCTTCCTCTGATGCATAATTGTTTCCTCCATTTCCATGTCATAGTTAGACTTTGATGGTCACCAGGCCTGATACCCATTTGAGATTTCAACATCTAGTTTAACATCCTTTGTAGATGGTCAGGGCAATTGTTTCTAAACACTCCAACCAACGGGAAATAAGCTTATACAACATAAGAAGTCATAAGCTTTTCCTTAGTATCTGAGGAGCTTATCTCTCATAAATGAGAATAATTCAGAATAAGCACTGATGCACAGAATGTATTAAGTGAGCACAGAACGACTGTGTGAAAGAAGCCAACAGGTTGTCCACTGATGTGAGGTTCTGAGGGAAGACAAATCTGGACTGAAGAAACAGGGAATGATTATCAGGGTGCAGATGTAGGGCTTCATACAAATGACAGTAGAAAAAGATTAAAGCTTGTGGAAATAGGTATAATGTAGTTTTGTGGTAGTCAACATATTGTTTCTGGTAGTATCTATTTGTTAAATCTAATGAATTATGCACTTAAAGTAAAATGAATTTAATTGTATGTAATTTTACCTGACCTAAGCTAAGAAAATAGATAGAAGGGAAGGAAGAAAGAAAGGGAAAATGAAAGGAAGGAAGGAAGGAAGGAAGGAAGAGAAAAAATGAGGGGGAGCAGGAGAAAACAGAAGAAAGGAAATGAAAATTAAAACATAGGTCATAAATTATAACTCCTGATTTGGTTCTGTGGCTTAGTCAATAAAGTGCCTGCCATATAGGAATGAGAACCTGAATCTCAATACTCATGAAAATAACTATGCTCAGTGTAATGCCAGTGCTGGGTAGGCCAATTTAGGAGAAAGCCTGAAGTCACTGACTCATCAGCAGAATTGGTGAATCCCAGATTCAGTGAGAAGAGTATGGTTAAAGGAAACAAATAAATTTGACATAGGGGAGTCACACAAATATGCAACATGCATGCACATTTCTACAAAAACACCCACTCACTGGTACAGAACACACACAAACACACACACACACACACACACACACACACACACACACGGATGCACACACACACACTGTGTTATTTTATAAATTAAATGTCGTCTTGGGCAATGACTTTGTTTAAGACCCTTGATTTTTCCCAATAACAAATGGGAATCTGGGTTTTATTATTGTTTGGCACTCTGACTTTCTACTCCTTATGAACACACTGAGAAGGAAACCCTCTAAGTACATCCAATGATATTTTTTCAATATTGTTAGCTACCATATCAATGAATAAAGGCTGTATTTGGCTGGGGAGAAAATAAGTCAATTAAATACTTACCTCACAAGTGTGATTACTTGAGTTCAATACCCACATCTCAAGTAAGAAAACTAGTTGTGGTGCCATTAATTTGTCATGCCAGCATTGCATCAGAGACAGAAGTATCCCTAGGAATAAAAGGTGAGTCACCCTATTCAGATGAGCAAACTCCAGGTAAATGGCAAAACCTAATTCAAAAGGAAGAACAGTGAGTATTGCCTGTATAATGACACTGGAGTTTTTCCTCTGACCTCCACACATATGAACATATGTGGGTACCCACATACATACACATATACACTTACATACACAAGACACTATATATATATATATATATATATATATATATATATATATATATATATCTGAGCTCCTTCTGAATAACTTTCTATTGTATGAAGTGTATACCTGGATATTTCCTAGTCTTATATTGGCAATTTTCAGTTTATCAATATTTTCTTTATAGAGTCACTGAAAATGTTAAACGAAGTTTGTGCAATAAAGTTTATGTCAAGGGAGAAAGTTCCATTGATCCCATAGCATGGCACTTAAATGGTAGGGCTTATAGTAGAAAGCCTCTCTTTCTGAGGAATATCCTAATAATGAACTGGTTATTAGAAGCAACTGTTTTTAGCATCTTCCCAGATGCACAAGACAGATGAATACTCTGATAGGATTTCCATTTCCCTGGGAAGAATTGCTTAGGAAGTGCCTTTAATCATTTATGAGGATGCTTTATTTGCTGTTTGCAGCAAACAGTTTGCTTCTGCTCAGCTTGACAGAATTTCTACATTCTGCAAACAGCTTCAATAATAGCCCTGACAATGTCATTTATAAATGAGGTGCTGGTGGTACAAACAAAGCTAGAATACACTCTAAGTAATATGACAATGGATAGGCAAGTGGTATAGGAAGCATAGAAGTGAAATTGCATGGCACTATAGGTGAGCTGGATTCCTAGAAAGAGGAGAGGAATGATCAGTGAAATGCATTGCTTTGAATCCTGTAAACATCATATTTCACAGGTTTCCTCAAGTGGGAGTTCTGGTGAGTATGTGGCCCATAATCTCTGCTGATGTCATGATGAATTCTTTGCACAACCTTTTTTTCCAACTAAATTTTGAAAATATATCCATTACTATCTATGCTAATGAAGAGCATAGTTTTGTGTACAGCTCCTACAGTCAAGAGATCACAGACCAAATTCTTACTGTGCACTCTTTCTTCAGCTTAGTCAATAAGAATTTAAATATATGTGAGTATTTTAAATGTGTCTATTTACATGTATGCATACATATGTAGTATGTTCACATACATACATAGGTATGTCTTGAATATACATATGCCTATGTATATACACACAGAGGTATGTCTTAAGTATAATTATAAATGCATAAAAATTTGTGTCTAGAATATATGAACATATGTACATACTTTCTTCTTTCTTTCTTTTTCAAGAAATGGTTTCTCTGTATTGCTCTGGATCCTATGCTGGAACTTACTCTGTAGACCACTTGGGCCTTGAGTTCACAGAGATCTGCCTGACTCTGCGTCCTCAGTATTGGGATTAAAGGCATGTGCCACCAACACCCAGCCATCATACTTGTTTCTTAATATACAAGTATATATCAAATATATTTTATGTCTACATACATATTTATATATCAGATATATCTTATATATAAATATGAATATATACCTGATATATAAATATGTATGAAATAAAACTGAGATATCAGTCAATAAATAAGTCACAATGCATTTATTAGCTGATCAAAGGACTGAATTTAAACCATGGGGTTCAATTCTCTTCAACATCACCTCACATACTGCATATAATATTATTTAAATTGTCCTATAATCTGGTTTTGCATGCTACACCAAGTGATGTTTTAAATATAATGGGATCTAAATATAGTTTCATTAATAAACATTGGTCTTTCTTACAGAATTCAGAAAACATCTAAGTGTCTGTGATGCAATAATTAGTGTGCTGTGGTCTAAAATAGAATGGCTACCATAGGCTCATATACTTCATTGCTTTGTGATTGATAATTGGCATTAGTTGAAAGGCTTAGGATGGATGGCCCTGTAGGAGGAAGTATGTCACTAGAGATGGGCCTTGGGGTCTCAAAAGCCAAAGATAATTCAGAGTCTCTCTCTGTTAACCTGGATGTATATCTCACAGCTACTTCTCTAGCACTATGTCTGCCTGCATGCCACAATCATTCTTGACTTGCTGATAATGGACTCAACCTCTGAATTTATAAGCCATCCACAATTAAATGTAAACCTGACTACCTGAATTAAATTCCCTAGAACCCAGAAGGGTGGAAGGAGAGATCCAATTCCAGAAACTTGTCCTCTGACCTCCACATACATTCTGTGACTCTCTTCTCCCATAACACAGAGAGAGAGAGAGAGAGAGAGAGAGAGAGAGAGAGAGAGACAGAGAGAGACAGAGAGACAGAGAGAGACAGAGACAGAGAGAGACAGAGACAGAGAGAGACAGAGAGACAGAGACAGAGAGAGTTTATAATAAAACTAGGAAGGAAAAATCATTCCTCAGAAATGCTGCAAAGATATGAGCCTTTATTCTGTATTCAAATTGTTTTTGTGCTATCTTACCATCTGTTGGACAAAAGAATTACATTGAATCTCTCAGACATAATTAACAGCCTTTTGATAAGAAAATATAGTAATCCACTTAAATTCTAAAGAGATTTTCTTTGGCTTTTATATAAAGAAGAAAGAGTATTCTCACTTGTATAAGAATGCATTTAAATTTTTTCCCCTAAATTATTTTCCTTTAGTTTTCTAACTCTAAAGTATTGGTTCAACTGTGGGATAGTCTCAGGAGAGGGATTATATCTTCTTTGCTTGCAGTATCAGAAGAGCATATGAAAAAACTTGCAGTATAATATAAGTAAACATTCATAAAGTCAAATGATGAATAATTGAATATTATTTTAAAGTAAAACTGATGGCATTAAAATAAAATATCTGTAGTTATGTGGAATGATTCTCGGTAGGAAAGATGATTATGGCTTCAGTGCCTTGGCTCTGCCTCAGAGATGGAGCAGTTCTGAATCCAGTTAGACCTTGGGAAGATGCCATGGAAACTTTGGAGCCTTGGATACTTCAACTATCAAATAAGGCAAATGACTCCTTTGATAGAGAGACCCTCAACATTTTCTCCTTGTTCTTTTCTGTATTGAGTATGTTTTTCCCTCTGTCTGCTGGTCCCGCTGCCATGCCAGCCCCCAATAACATGCTGAGACTCTGTATTTCATATAAGGCTGTTGACCAGTTACTAGTTTCTTACTGGCTAGCTCTGTCTTAATGATTAACACATTTCTATTTATCTAAGTATTTCCAAGTGGTCATCTTATCTGAGAGTGTGCCAGCGTTCTGCTCTCTCCAGGCTCTCCATGCCGACTCTTTTGTACTCCTTCCTTTTTCCTCCTAGTCTCCTAGCTCCATCTATCTTGCTTTCCTATTGGCCAACAGTGCTTTAGTCATTAACCAGTATGAGGAACATATTTACAGAATAACATCTCCCATCATCTCCTCTTTCCTGTCGAAATAAAAAGAAGGGTTTTAACCTTAGCATAGCAAAATATATCACACAACAGTTATCAAATAAGAATCACAGTTAACAATATTTAGTCCATTAACATTTAGTAAGACCTAAAGAAAATATTTTATTATCTATCCTATCTTTGAGTCTAAAGTCTTATATGTAAGTTATCTTTAATCCTAACTAAGGAAAACTATAACCATAACTATCTGTTTTCAATTCCTTCAAAGACCACAGAAGGATAATATATAAACTCTAGAAATGACAGAGACAGCCTTCCTGGTCAGGCACCTGAAGTTTTTCTGTAATGTTTCATCTTCAGCCCATAGGCCATAATGTGTCTGTCAGACTTCTCAGCAAATCAGGAAACTGTTCATCTGTATTGACAGTTTGTCAGTCATTTTTCTCTGCGTCCTGTAGACTGTCTGGCAGACCCTTCCATGAAACAGGGATCCTGTAGCACTGTCCATCTTGTATCAGCAGTCACTTTCCTGTGGGGCCTGCATGTCCAGTTTATACAGAATAAAGTCAAACAGTCTAGACAAGAGCAGTATCTTGCCCATTTGGCTAGTCTTGCCATAATGAAAGTAAGCTTCATCACATGCTTCTTCTATGTCCATATTCCTTTCTGATGCAGGCGGTATTGCCAGGAGCAGTTATGTCTCACTGTCAGGAAAATCCCTAAACCATTTTAAATGCCATATTATGTAGGTCTTTGAAATGTTTGAAGAATGCCTATTCATTTGCTGACTTACCAGCAGGCTTATGCTTAGCTAGCTGTCATAGACATCCCAGGATCACCCCACTGTGGAAGGTACCATCCATACCAGATTGGATCCTCCTCTATCAATTAACAATAAAACAGGTCCCCACAGGCATTTCTACAGTTAAATTAGATGGGACTGTTCCCTCAAATGAGACTCCCTGGGTAACTCTAGGCCACGTCAAGTTACAACTTAAGGCACCCAGGACACTTCCTTTGTAAAAGAGCTCTATTGTCTAGCTACTGGCTTAGAATAGCAACTTCTTTATAGACATGCCTTTGGCAAGTTTCTTTCCTTAAACTGGAGCTTCATCTGTGAAATGTGCAGGTAATATTAATGACATCATTCATGGAGATAATAGGTCATTCACTCAACTGAAGTGCTCTAAAAATATTAAGTAAAGGATATGGTAAGGGAGATTAGTTGCAAGGATTGTGGCTTCAAATTGGCATCAGCATTTCAATCTAGAAGGAAAAGATGATGACTATGAATTATTATTACCCAGTAATTTTTTTCTTCTATTGTCAGGATCTCTGGTGAGTATTCCACTGGCATTATATGAGTACAGATGTTAAAAGTGATGGGCTAACAAAAGTTGAGGGCTGGATTTTCCCAGGAATGTGGTATACAAAATGCTATGTACAATAGTACAAGGGTGAGAAGACCAAATCACAACTTGGTGCCTTAACCTATATGCTTGTTTAATAACAGTTACTTATGATGCAAGGTCTAGATTTGATCCCATGGACCTCATAAAACTGGGTGCCAGGTCCATACTGTTGTGCAACAATTTTCTTAGAATTGAAATATCCCATCATGGAGGGAAGTACCTTAATTAGTTTTTATTTTTATTGAAGCATTCCCTCCAAAGATGAGAAGAGTGGTTAAAGAAAGTCAGGAAGAAAACAACCTTGTAAGACCTAGAGAGTGGAAACTTACAGGATTCATGAGGTCCCGCCCTAACATCCGGGAAGAAATGAACCAGGGCTAGAGAGAAGACTGATCTACACAGGATCTGAGCTCAGTTAGCATCTGAACTTATTAGGGGAAATTCCAAACCTGTCAATTGGTCTGAGATCATGTGGAGAGATTTGAACTTCTAGTTTTCACAGTCTGTGACTGGTGTTGAACTGGACTTTTCGTTGTTATGCCTGTCTTGACTCATTCCTGCTCCTGTAACTAATACCTCACCTACATTCCTATAAGTAACCCCAATAAATTCAATATTGTCCCAGGTTAAACTTAGGATACAATTACTACTTCATTCTGTTCTGGTTTTGCCTTCTTAGGTGAATAAATAATTGCATGGCATACCTCCAGCAAAAGTCTCACCAAGGTTCACCTGTAATTCTAGCACTTGGCAAGTAGATGGGAATTTCATGCCATCTAAGGTCAACCTCAGTTATATTGCAAGCTGAAACTCAGCAGTATGGGCCACAAGAGATCGTGTCTCAAAAAGAAAAATGTAAACAAAACAAACAACTATCCAATCAACCATTTGAACAAACCAAAATAAGAGGAAAAGTACAGTAATCTTGGGTTCTGTTTTGCCCACTGGGTACATGACAACCAATAAAGCAATAAAGCAATAGCAGAAAATGCCTGTAGTCCGACAGTGGTAGGATGTGGAGGTATCACCTAAGACAGAGTTTGGTTCTTGAATCCAAACTTCCTCCCTGTACATATGAGGGAAGGAGACAGTGTTCTTTCCTTTTCTTTTTTCCATACAGAAATGGTATTGGTAAGTAAAGATATAAGTATGTTGAAAATGGAAATGAAATGTATTGTCTTGTCTATTAAAGTGTTAAATAAGGCAATAATCTAACATATATATGTATATATATATATATATATATATATATATATTCATAAGGAAGCCACTCAGCAGAAATTCTAATTCCTCAAGGTTGAGCTCTTCTTGAAATTGCACTATATGCTCAAGTTTGCATCTTCTCAAAAGTTGTTCTTTGTGCATCAGCTGTGCTAATTTGAGTTAGAGAGCTTCTTGAGGGTGTGTGGCCAAGCAGTGACTGGTCAGAGTGAGAAACAGGGCCTCTTTGTGTTAGGACTAAAAACCCAATGTGATCCATAGAGGGTGTGCCCTCCAAAGAAGTAAAGTGTTTTACCATGGCAAAATTCTTTGCATCATGAGGTCATTTTTTTTGTGATTCCAGACCCATTTTTGAACAAATATAAGAAATGGTTCAAAATGACATGAATTTAAAAACTACAATAAAAACCACGTGGATTTTTTTTCATCTCACCTTTGTTATGGAACCATTCACTTTGTTTTATTCGTGTGTGTGTGTGTGTGTGTGTGTGTGTAGAGGGAAGGGGGTGTCATATTGATTTGTTTTGTTTTTTTGAGACAGCGACAGACTGACCTAGAGATCACCAGGTATGCTAAGGTGGCAGGTCAATGAGCCCCATGGGTCTGCCTATCTTCACTCTAGTCCTGGGATAACAAGTGTTTGCTCCCATGACAGGCACCTTTAAGTGGGCTCCAGGGAATGGAACTCAAGTTCCCTTGCTTGCAATGAAGCACTTTATCAGTGGAACTAACACACCTGTCCAGTTTTATTCCTGTTGGGTTTAAACATAACAACTCAATAGAGAGGAAACATGAAATAAGAATCTCCACAGAAGTTCGCAGTCAGTTGTGTATCACAGATCCACAAGTATTTCCTAAAGGAATGCTGGTGCTCCACCTTTATCTATGGAGTTTATAATGAAGTATCCTGTTCCTCACCTTACTACTTAGTCATTACATAATTTGTCATTTTTATTGAACATGCCTGTGTAGCCATCTGATAGCCCTGAACTAGTCATATTTTACATTTGGATTCAAACCACAATATTTTTGCACTCTCTGATATCAGATAAAGTATGACATGACATGTTTCTTATATAATAAAAAAAATTTGCTCCTTTGATCTGAGGAGAAACTCAATGAGTAAACTACTCATTGAGTTCATGTCACCATCTATGACTATACCAGGCAGATGTGGCAGCATGTCTGTAATCTAATAACTGGTTAGCAGAGATGGCTAGCTCTTGCAGACTAACAGAATTAAAGATCTATAAGCTTAACTGAAGGACTCAGGGTGGCAAGAAATCTAGAAAGACAAAAGACACTACCCTCTAGCCTCAAAAATGCATGTATGCATGTGCACAAACACAATTTGATACCCTAAAATAAATTGATGTACTTTTCATTGTGCCCTCTGTTAATAACAAAATTGCTACCTGTACACAAAATATACATATAGAAATTGCTAATTGGACAACATCATAATTTCAAACTAGTCACCATTACACTAGTTTGGACAGTGTAATGAATGGTAGTGAATGGTAGACAGTTATGGGTTGTAATCTCCACAAGTAAAAATGTAAAGGGCTTAACACAGAATTGCAATTACATAATGAGAGAGTTATTCTTTCCTCACACTTAAGGAAATCATGGGATGCTGAAAGTGATTATCAGTTTATGAGAAAACCCTTAGTCTGTTGGCTCCTGATGTCTTTTGTTCTCTAATCTTCACAAAATTAGACAAAAAGAATGGTGCCTGAAGAAAAATCACTGAGCTATAAACAGCAAAGCCATAAGTACTCAAAGACAAAATTATTTCAAAGTATTGAACATCCCATAGATAGTCACTAAATTCCTAACCCTGGAAATAGATCTACCCAAATGAATTTAAAATAATAAAAGCACCCTGAAAGAAACATCTTCCTTCTTAACATTTTTATTACAATATATCAATTTAGTGTGTGTGTGTGTGTGTGTGTGTGTGTGTGAATGCCCAAGTGAGTGTGTATATGTTGGCATGGCATGCATATAGAGGTCAGAGAAAATCCATAGTGTTCATTTCTTGTACGCGCCTGTCCTCGCCAGCAAGGAAGACGCGACTCCGGGTAGATCTTCTTCATGCAGTTTTAATCAGGATCCTTTAAACATGTTGCTTCTGGCCCGCAGCGAGAGAGAGAGAGAGAGAGAGAGTGAGAGAGAGAGAGAGAGAGAGAGAGAGAGAGAGAGAGAGAGAGAGAGAGAGGAGGACCCCTGCACAGGCTTAAATACCCTTGAGCTAACCAACCCCAGTGAGCTAAGTGGACTCTGCAGATAGGCTACTCTAATGCGGAAGCAGACAGGCTGAACAGACTTAACCAATTAAGGGCTTGTTTACCCAGAGAGTCTACACCAGCGGGAAGGTGTAAGGTAGAAGCCAGCACCACTTCAAGGCATGGCACTACACGGCTCTCTACAATTTCTCTTCTACCATATGTGGCCCAGGGATTTGAACTCAGACTTGGCTGAACCCTTATTTTGTCTCAACAATGTAAGCACATCTTAGCCACTTAAACAACACAATAATGTATGTATTTCATTCTCTATAAATACTTTAGTTTATGATGTGATTATGATTTAAAGAAAGTGAAGCCACCTGGAGAGATGGCTCAAGGGTTAAGAACACTAACTTACTCTAGCAGAAAAAAAAAGGAATTCTGTCCCTAGCTCCCACAGCATGACTCACAACTATTTACAATTCCAGTTCCAGGGATGCCAACTGAAGTCATGCAAGCATTCTACACCTACATACATGTAAACAAAACACATATAAACATAAGATGTATTTTTTTAAAAAAAGAAAGGAAAGCAAGTTTGAATTCAGAAATTCAAATTAAAATTTTTTGTCTCAGTTTTAGTACAAGATAGAAAATCAGAAGACATTTATCAATTAGGTTTGACTTAAATAAATTTTAAGATGGTTCTTACATATTAAAGGCATCTCAGTTAAGTGCTGAGTATGGTGCTATGTTTGCCAAACCTGGGGGCTGAGACTTTTGAAAGGAAGCCCGTGAAAGTATTTGAACTGGTCAATTCCAAGTAAATGTGTTCGAGGCATGCCTTGTGTGGAGTGTTTTCAATTTATCATTTCTTTCTTTCTATAAAATGTACTCACTCACTCACTCTCTTTATCTGCCTGTCTATCTGCCTTCCCAGAGAATACATAGGGAGGTCAGAGACCAATGTGTGGGAGTCAGTCTGTTCTTCCTCCATGTGATTGTCCTGGATGGAGTACAAGGATCAGTTCCAGCTGAAAACACCTTCTATCTCCTACTGAGCAATGATCCAGTACAGCTTGATTCTTTGTTTTCAAGTGGAATATAGCCTCCATAACATAATTCCTTATCAGTGGATGGAGATTGTTTAAAAGTATCATTGAATAGCACTTGTAAACTCTACACATATCTTATTACCAATAGTACAGTTGTATTAGAGTGGAAGAAAATGCCATGATTATAGAACAGAACAGTGTTGTAGCAGAAAATAGATTTTTTAAAATGTGCCTTATGGGCCTTGGAATAGCCATCTTTTCTCAGCTCAGGATTCCCCTTCACCATCAAAGTGACCTTTTCATTCTAACTAAACTGTCTACACTTCTATCACAAAAGAAAAAAGGCAATGATTAAGGGTATGCTAGGTGAACACGAGTTCACAAGCTTTCAATGGATCCTGGATAAAACTTGATTCTGTTAGGACCTCAGTACCTTAAATTGTACATCCATCAGTACTAACCCATAGACATGTGATAATTAAATGGTCTTACAAAGAAATTTAGGCAAATATGCATCATGGTTTTAAATGCAAGTAGTCATAGATAACAAAGGACTGGACATACTAGTTATATTTCTCTCATTAGGACAGGGAAGAAGTTTCCATCAGTGACATAAGCGTGTGCATAAGCTTCTTCCCAAGAATGCACACAACAGTCTAGGCACGAGCGAGTCACATTTGTTATCCCAATTCCAAGGAAGAAGAAATATGAGGATGCCAGAACGCACTCACAAGTCACCCTTGCCTATTTGATGAGCTCCAGTCCATCAAGATAGACCCTGCCTCAGAAGACAATGAGGACAGCTCCTGAGAAGCAATAAGCAAACTGACTATTGGACTCTGTGTGAATCTCTGTGCACATGTGCACCATTCATCACCAAACAAACATGAGTACACATTCAAACTCCTTCATACAGAAACACCCATGCACAGACATGGGTGTCTGCACAGTAATCTACAAAGGGAAGGCATGCATATATCTGCCCAAAGCCCCATAAATTCTATAGCTATTTCTGAAACCAGCAACACCCTATTGCCTGCTGGAATAAATTTATGAAGAGAAATCCATGTTTGATTTTGACTAGTTGAAAGTTAAAATATTTTCTTAAACTTGACAGTTGGTTTCTACACAAATTTTAAATGTCCTAGTGTCTAGGTCATAGAATCCCATTGAATACCAGGCATATTTACAAAACCACAGGTGGGTTTCTTTGGTTGTTTTAGTTTCTGAGACTACAGAAATTCTGTTACTCAATGAACCAGAAAAAAATCATTGATGGTTTTTAGTCTTTGCTTTACTTAGATATTGAAAAGTTTCCAAAGGAAATAGTGAAAAAACAAAACAAAACCACGAACATAAGCAAGTTTCCGTCTCAGACGTCAATGAAATTTCTAGCCATTACAGAGGCCTTTAATATAAAAAATCAGTGTCACAAAAATCTATAAAACAAAATTGCATGTAATGCACAGGTGAAAAACATATCAGGGATGGCAGGTTGTTAACATTTAGTAAAACTAAAGAAATGTCAGAAGAATATCTCTTTGAAAGGTCTGATTCAATCAACAGATGCTACAAGATTAGGAAAAAATGCTCCAAAAGAGCTCTAAGGCTAACTGAGTTTGAGCTCCTTGTTTTTCCTGACTGCCTGAACCCTACATGATATGTGGTGGCCCTTCATTTATTCTAGCATTAAGCATTATGAGTTCTTAGCCTTTAGTTGGAACATTAAATAAGGGTCCATGGGATAGACAGGGGAGAAAATTCTGAAAACACTAACCAGAATGAGAACTGCATAGTGTAGGAGCTGCTATAATGCTGTATTCTTGGAAGACAAAATTACTTCCTAAGGGTCAGGAGAGGGAAGTTTCAGTTTGTAGAAAACAATCTATTACGGTTTTCTTTCCACCTTGCTTCTGAGTGGTGGGTGGTATGTATGCAGATGATGCAGTCCGGAGAAAGATGGCAGTTGCCTGAATTTCTTGTTCTGTACTTTGTTTTCTTGAGACAGTATCTCCTGTCAACCTGGACCAAGGTTGGCTGCTGCAAGCCATGGTGAAGAGTCTCAGGTGCACATGAAGGCACACTAGGATTTTTATATGGGAGCCTTGTGTCTGAACTCAGGGCCTCGTGTTTGTGCAGAAGGTGCTCTTGACCAGTGGACTATCCTGCCATCCCAAGGGATGTTCAAATGGAAACGTAAGCACATGCATAAAAGTAACTCAGTGTGTAGGAATGCATAAGCAAAGAAGAGCATCTAAAAGATGCACTATGAACATAAAAGAACAAATACATAAGCAAATGTTATCCAGGTACATGAGTTCACAGTCAGCATTTCTCCAGAGACACAAGATAATATATCAGAAACAAAAAGACGGTGTATTGTAAAAATCTCAATTAAAACTCTGGGAAATGAAAAGTATAACCAAGAAAGAAAAAATAACAAGAAACAGACTGAACAACAGCCTAAATGACCTCCTAGAGGACTCACCCAAAAACATACAAGTGAAACATTTAAATTATTCAGAAACAAAAGTCTACAATGCATTAGACATATTTAACACAAGAATCCTTAGGGTAAGCTTGAATGCACAAATACATATATCTCTGGCTTAATGAGATACTTTTTGTTCAAACATACCGGGACATGTGATGTGTTCTCGGAGAAGGTGAGTGCATTCTCTTTGTCTTTCTGAAGCTCTGGTGACAGTTGCTGGCTTGTGTTGAAATCTCTCTGAACATCCCATCAGCCTTTTGGAGCTTCCCCAAGGAAGGCATCTTTGGCTTTCATGGCAGGGGTCCTTTCAATTACAGAACTGAATAGAAGTCTTTGCTGCTAAGCTTGCTCTGAAGACCATGTTACCCATGGAGAAATCACACTTAAAAATATTCCTGTTTCCTGTCTCATATGCAGAGAGGAAGAAAAAACATGAAGTGTTTGGTTATTATCATTAATCATTAAAAGTATTACAAGTTTTACTGAAAATTTCCATTGAGTAGATATGATGTTGTTTCAAAATCAAAATATGTATAAGCAAAATTATGAAACATGTTGATATATTTCACACAAAAAATATAAAATATCATTTATTAATGCCTGTAGAAAAATACTGTCAAACTAAAATTCTCCACCAAAGCAGAATGGAATTCATGAGGGAGAACAAATTCACAGCATTTTTTGAAGAGAAAAATTTTGCTGTTTACATACATTGTATGAATTAATTGCCAGTGAGTATAGTTTAAAGAAACTGGAAGGAAGAGGAAACAGGATAAAAGAAACTGTCAAGAAAATTATAAATAGAAATGTGATATGTTGGTATAGTGATTTTCCACAGATTGAAACAGGGCCTCCAGGAAGGAGGGGGATACTCATGAGAATCAGGAAGTCAACACATTTTGTGTTTCTGTGGGAAATAAAACACAGACTCTCCTGGGTCTTTCTCCAAGGTTATAAAAGCATCAAACACTGGGCAAAGAGACTGTCCATCTGAACTGCTGAGAGGACAGGCTCAGGCTTGTGGAGATGCCTCTATTTCCTCCTGAAAGAGTTGCCCACCATCCTCCCGTTCAGGTGGATTTTTAGTAATAAGTTTCCTTTATGTCTCCTGCACCCCAAGTAAGTAACCCCAAGAAAATCATGGGTTCACCTATGATATTATCATTACCTTACACAGCTGTGCGTTCTCACTGTGGGTGCTCTGACTCCTTGGAAAAAGAATCAAACTACACTCTAATGGCAAAATACAAAACTATAGACCCTTGTAAGAATTGAAGGTAAGATTGATAAGGAGAGGAAGATATATCCTATAGGAGAATTGCACATAAGGGATTTCATTCAACAAGAAAATTGAATTCAGTTAATGGAAAGTGCCACGTTGGCCCTACAAGCCATTAAGAAGACAATAAAAGAAAATTAAGATTTCAGAACTGAAAGAGGTTTAGAATGGCACTGTGATACATCTATGCTAAGTGACAGACAGGAAGTAATAAAGCCATAAGATTTTATTTTGTTTGGTTTTTTTCTGTTTGTTTTTTTTCTAAGTAGGTGATTTATTCCTAGCCTGGGAGACGAATAATCAATAATGCCAAACAGGAGCACAAGGCTAAGGTCTGGACAGGTGCTCAGCAGTTAAGGGTGTGTGCAGCTCTTGATGAGGAACTGAGTTCTATTTCCATATACACATTGGACAGCTCACACAACCTCCAAAGTATGCCTTTAGTGCCAGGGATCTGACACCCTCACCTGACTTCCAAGAGCGCTGAATCCATATGCACATACCTACACAGAGATGTACACACACACACACACACACACACACTTAAAAATAAAGAAATGAAAGCACACCTAAATGTTCTGGCCACAAGCAATATATCACAATAAGTCATTTGGGGAAGGAGGAACAAAAAAGAAAAAAAAAAGTCTCAAACTTCTAGTCGCATCAAAATATGGAAAAATTGCAGACATTATAAAGAATAGATAAAATTTTAGTCAAAATATTCTTCGAATGTTTAAAAAACTAGCACCTGTTACACAAACATGAAAACCTGAGTTCAGTTGTTAGTATCCACATAAACATCCACTAAGGCTGTCTGGCAGAGGGTCTGCTCCTTTCCATCTAGCTGAGTATGACAGCTGCAGCCTCAGTGGTAGTCCTTGTCTTGAAAATTGGAAGGGGATGGCAACAAAGAAAGACATTAGATATCAACCTCTGACCACCACATACATGTGCACATATGTTTGCTCATACCAAATGTGCACACTTGTACATGCACACATGTGTGGGGACACACACATGTCAATTGATATATTTAAAGCATACATTTACAATTAGAAAAAATCTCTTTTGGAAACCAATGGGAAACCATTGGTGAGGAAAGCAAAAGGATGATAGAGCCTGTTTAGGTCACAGGATAAGAATTTGGGTCAGTATTTTATGTCATTACAGGGCAAACTTCTTGCATTTTGATTTGTGTTATGAATTTAGCATGTATCTAACTTGCACCTGCTTATGCTAATATGAAATCAGAATCCATGATGTGGAAGTCTGCAGCTGCTAAATGTCTGTATTTCAAATGATGAATTTTCTTTTTATTTTTTAAATTAAATAATTATGCTTAATTTACCATTTCAATGTGTGCATATCAGCTGTCTTAGTATACTCACAAGGTTTTGCAGACATCATCACCATCCAATTTCAGAATCTATTCATCCCCTGAAATTGCCATTAGCATAGTACCAACACACATGTTTTCAAATCAGCACAATTATAGCTTACTTTTGTTCCCATAAGTCTGTGTGCTCTAGATAAGTGGAAGAGGACGATACATGGACTGTGGACAGACATGCTAATGGAATTTGTTGCCACCTGCATGCTTTGTTTCATTTAGTTTACATTTAATTTAATTGATTAGTTAATTTAATTGATGTCTGTCTCTGTGAGGGGAGGTAGTGATGGGTGACCAGGAGAGGGTGTCTTAACTTGGAGCTGGAATTAAGGCTGGCTGTGAGCTACCTGACCTGAGTATTAAAAATGGAACTCAGATGTTCTATAAGAGTCACATGTGCTGTGCTCTTAACTATAGAACTGTCTCTCCAGCCCCCATTTAAAATGCATAATTCATGCACACACACAGATATATATATATATATATATATATGCATATATATATATATAACATTTTGATTTAATATATGAATGTGCATGTGCTGTACAATGGCTAAATAAGAACATATGGAAACACATCTTTGGATTTCAATTTTATGATATTGTGATGTAAGTAATATCTAAGGGCATTGAATACCCTTCATTTGGAGGTACAGAGACCAGAAGAGGACTATGTGTGTACAATACACACACAGGTAAGCAAGTACACATACCAACAAGTAAATAATACTAAATAAATTTCAAATAAAAGGATAGTTAAAGAAGGAGCAATGGGATCTTTGAATGTTTGTAAGCTTACTGTTTTGGTGCTCTGTGGAATACAGCAGATGCAGGATTTAGAGAAAAGCAAACGTGTTGCCCGAGACCCTTTATCTCACACACTTCTCCCCCCATTTTTTTGGTGTGTATGTGTGTGTGTATATTCAGTTATCTATTAGGACAATGGTTAGATTCTGACATCATTTTAAGTATTATATCCATCCCACTTCATATTTTTCAGGTAATTTTTGTTTAAATGTCTGGTGATATTCATTTCTTCTCTAGAATCTTATCGCAATGCAACCCTAAAGTTTATAGCCTAGAGTATCATAATCATTACTCCATTGGTCAGCCTGAAATGGGATCTTGACATGAATTCTATGTGTCCAGTATCTTCTTCTATAACTAGAACATTCAACTTAATAAACTGAATAATATCAGTAGGTTCTATTGCATAATCAATGTAATAGTTATATGTCATCAAAATTAAACCCTTTTTAATATTCCATATTAAGACAAATGCATACCATGCACACAAGCATGTATAAAATATAATATACAATAAAGAACAGGTTGGTTAAGATAAATTTTATTCCTAATAATAATCACCTCTTCACTGATGTCATAGTTATTCAAGTAAGCCTAGTAATAACTATGGAAATTAGTTATGGATTATGAATGGTAACTCAGTCTAAAATTGTCTTGAAAATGAAATTAATACTGTTTTGCCTATCATGAACAACACTGCTTAGTTAGTGGGTAACACATAGCCAATAAGCTGTATGCTTTCCTTTACTTGTTCGAAAGACCAGGAGACCAATAGAACTTCGAAAATAGTTATTCAATGAGAACCAGCAGAATTTCCTGTTGTGTGATAACATTTTTGTACATCATGGAGAGGTGTCCTTGCCAAGGTGTATTCTGACTGGTTCAATAAAGAGCTGAATGGCAAATAGCTAGACAAAAGAGAATAGGCAGGACCTCTGCAGAAACAGAATTTAGTAAATAGATGTAAGTAGTATTTGGTAATAGAAGCAGATTAAGTTATAAAAGCTAGTTGGGAATAAGCCTAAGCTAAGGCCAAGCTTTCATAATTAATAAGTCTCCCTGTCATAATTTGTGAGCTGGTGGTCAAGGAAATCCAAAAAAAACCTGACTACCTTTTCTCATGCTTTTTTGCTTTATGACTAGAAGAAGTATAAGAGATAGAAAATTAAAATTGAACCTTCTTTTCCTCATATATGCTTACTGTTTCTTTCCATATTCATACTTGCTTGCTTTGCATATGATTAAAATGTCTTCTGAGAGGAAACATCCAGTAAAAACATTAGCATTATATCTTATGTCAGCATCCCTTTTTGCTCATGATTCTTACACATTCCACATGTACTCCACATGAATAAAGCATATGAACATTCCAAGAAATGAAGCATGGTAATTTCATGATGAATGTAGCATATGAAACCCAAGATGAGTACAGTATGTGTTCTCTCTACATCATTATGCTGAATGGAGTATGTTTAACTATGATGAATGCAGCATGTGAATCCCATAATAAAATCTAAGTCATTGTGAGAGCATAGGCTTCCATTGAAACATTGAAATCTTTCCTTCCCTGGCCCACCCAGATATTTGTTATTTTATGAGCAAATTTATATAAGTTAAATGTGCAGTTCACTGACAAGATAGTCAAACCAATCTTGTTTAGGAGGAGCAAACTCACACTGGATACTAGACTAACTTGCTGTCTGTTTTGGTGATCAGCACAATCCTACTATTTATTTATTTTGTTTGTTTGTTTGTTTAATTTTATTATGTTTTCATGACTGTTGACTGAACATAGAGCTTTTCACATGTTTAGCATCTAATTTGTCACTGGAACAACTGACTTATCACCCAATTACATCCTGCATTTAACTTCTAATTTTGAGACAGACACTCACTTGCACAGACTAATCTTGAACTCACTCTGTATCTTGATTTGAATCTGCTCTTGCTTCAAACAACAGAGTTAACTATATCACTAAGCATAGCCGATCTCTATCTCTTAACTGGTCCTATATAAGCACTCATAAACTCTACTTTTCTTTATTTACATTTGAAACAAGCTTGTTTTACATGTCAATATCATTTCTCTCACCATCCCCTCTTCTCCTGTCCTCCTCCAAACTAATATTCCATCCCCTTTATGTTCCAGTGAGAGTGAGGCCTCCCATGGGGGATTTTGAAAGTCCGTCATATCATATGGAGAAGGGTCTATGCCATACCCCATGTGTCTAGGCTGAGGAAGTATCTTCCTATGTGAAATAGGCTCCCAAAGGCCATTCATGTACAAGGGATACATACTTACACACTACCAGAGGTCACATAGACTGCCCAGACTTCCTAATTGGCACCCACATTTAGGGGGTCTGGGTTTGTCCTATGCTGGCTTCCCAGCTATCAGACTTGGGGCCCATGAGCTCCCCCTTGTTTGGTCAGCAGTTTCTGAGGGATACTCCAGCCTGTTATTGACCCCATTGCTCTTCATTCCTTCCTCTCTGCAACTGGATTCCAGGAGTATGGTTCAGTGTTTAGCTGTGGGTTTCTGCTTGTGCTTCCAGCAACTACTCAATGAAGGATCTACGATGGCATATAAGGTAGTCATCAACCCCTTTATCAGGAAGGGCATTTAAGATAGCCTCTCCACTATGGATTAGATTGTAATGTCTCCCTCTACTGTGGTATCTTTTTTTTTTCTTGCCCTCATCTATTCTTTCCCTGACTCAGTCTTCCTGATCCCTCATGCCCTCCTCTCCCCTTCTCTTCTCCCCTTCTGTTTCTTCTAACTTCCTCTCCCTCTCCTCAGGCTCACAATTTGCTCAGAAGAACTTGTCACTTTCCCCTTCTCCAGGGGAACATGTATGTCTTTCTCAGAGTCCTCCTTGTTTTCTAGATTTTCTGGCAGTGTGAATTGTAGGGTGGCAATCCTTTGCTCTATGTCTAACATCCATATATGAGAAGCAGCAGATTTTACTGTTGTGGGATTATATTTTTGTACAATGTGGAGATGTGTCCTTGCCTAGGTGTATTCTGACTGGGTTAAAAAACCATGTTTTTCTTTTTGTGACTGGGTTAACTCACTCAAGATGGTTTCTTCTAGTTCCATCCACTTTCTTGTGAATTTCAAGATCCCATTGGTTTTTTTCGACTGAGTAGTATTCCATTATGTAAAATTACCACATTTTCTCCATCGATTCTTCAGTTGAGGGACATTTAGATTGCTTCCAGGTTCTGGCTATTAAAGATAATGCTGCTATAAACATCTTTGAATAGATGTCCTTCTTGTATGAATGTGCAACTTTTGAATATATGTCTAAGTGTGGAATTGCTGAATCTTGTGGTAGACTGATTACCATTTTCCTGAGGAACTGACATACTGATTTCCAAAGTGGTTGTATGAGTTTGAACTCTCTCCTTCAGTGGAGGAATGTGCCCTTTTTCTACATCCTCTCCAACATAAACTGCCTTTGGTGGTTTTGATCTTAGCCATTCTGACAGGAGTAAGGTGGTACTCAGAGTTGTTTTGATTTGCATTTCCCTGATGGCTAAGGATGCTGAGCACTTTTTAAAGTGTCTTCCAGCAATCTTAGAGTATCCCATTGAGAATTCTCTATTTGGCTTTATACCCTACTTTTTAATTGGATTATTTGGTGTTCTGAATTGGTTAATTTGGTGTTCTAGAACTAGCTTCTGGAGTTCTTTGTATATATAGGAAATCAGCCTTCTGACAGATGTGGGGTTTGGGAATATCTTTTCTCACTCTTTAAGCTGCCATTTTGTCTTGTTGACTGTTCTTTTGCCTTATAGAAGATTTTCAATTTCAGTAGGTCACATTTATTGTTGAACTCACTGTCTGTGCTACTGGGATTACTTCAAGAAACTGTCTTCTGTACTAGTTCAAGGGTACCTCCAACTTTCTCCTCTAAGATGTTCAGTGTAACAGCATTTATGTTGGGTCTTTAATCCATTTTGACTTAAACTTTTTGCATGGCAATAGATATGAATCTGTCTGCAGTTTTCTACAATTCAGCATCTATTTAAGCAAGCACCATTTGTTTGAAGATGGTGTCTTTTTTCCATTGTATAATTTTAGCTTCATTGTAAAAAATCAGGTGTTCATAGGTGTGTGCGTTAAGATCAGGGTTTTCAGTTTGATTCCATTGTTCTACCTGTTTTTTTCACCTATACCAAGCTGTTTTCTGGACTACAGCTCTATAGTAGAGCTTGAAGTCAGAGATGGTAATGTCTCTTGAAGTTCCTTTATTGTACAGGCTTTATTTTTTGCTATCCTTGGTCTTTTGTTTTTCCATATAAAGTTGAGTGTTGTCCTTTCAAGGTCTGTGAAGAATTGTGCTGGAATTTTGATGGGATTGCATTGATTCTGTAGATTGCTTTTGGCAAGATTGCCACTTTTTCTATGTTGATCCAACCTATCAAAGAGCATAAGAGATTTTTCCATTTCCTTGTATCTTGTTTAAATTCTTTCTTTAAAGACACAATGTTCTTGCTATATAGGCCTTTCACTTGTTTGGTTAGTGTTACCCTAAGATATTTTATGTTCTTTGAGGCTATTGTAAAGGGTGATGTTTCTCTGATTTCTTTCTCAGCCCCCTTTTTTGTTTGTATATAGTAGGGCTACTGAGTTGGGTTTTTTTTAGTTAATCTTGTATCCTACCACTTTGCTGAAGGCATTTATCAGCTATAGGGAATTCCTGGTAGAGTGTCTTACGTCACTTGAGTAAACGATCCTATCATCTGCAAATAGTGAAAGTTTGACTTCTTCCTTTCCAATTCATATCACCTTGATCTCCTTTTGTTTTCTTATTGGTCTAGCTAGAAATTCAAGTACAATATTGAAGAGATATGATGAGAGTGGATAGTCTTGTCTTGTTCCTAATTTTAGAGGATTCACATTGAGTTTCTCTCCATTTAGTTTGTGTTGGCTGTTGGTTTGGTGTATATTGCTTTTATTATGTTTAGGTATGTTCCTGTAATCCCTAATCTTTCTTAAGAACTTTATCATGAAGGGATGTTGCATTTTATCAAAGGCTTTTTCCGTATCTAGTGAGATGATAATGTGGTTTTTCTTTTTCAGTTTCTTTATATGGTGTAATTCTAATAGGTTTGCCTTTATATGTTACTTTGCCTTTTTCCTTTGATGTTTTAATATTCTTCCTTGTTTGGTGTTACAATTATAATGTGGTGAGGTGACTTCTTTGTGGTCCCCTACATTTAGTGTTGTATAAGCTTCTTGTACTTTCATTGGAATGTATTTCTTTTATTGAATATATTTTCTGCACCTTTGAGTTGGGTTTCTTCACCTTCATCTATACCTATAATTCTTGAGTTTGGTATTTTCATGGTGTCCCATTTTTCCTGGATATTTTATGTTAGGGATTTGTTGGACTTAAGATTTTGTTTGTTAGATGAATCTATTTTTCCTAGTATATCTTCAATGCCTGAGATTCTTTCTTCGGTTTCTTATATTCTGGTGGTTAGGCTTGCATCTGTAGTTCCCTATCATTTACCAGCTCTTCTATTTCCAGCCTTCCCTCAGACTGTGCTTTTGTCATTGTCTCTATTTCAGCTTTCAAACCTTGCAGTGTTTGAATTCTTTCTTGCAATTTGTGTTTTTTTCTTCTTCCTATTCTTTAAAGAATTTTCTCATTTCCTCTTTTAGGGTGTCTATCATCTTCATGAAGTTGTTTTTAGGGTCATTATCTGTGTTTCACCTACATTGGGATATTCAGGTCATGGTTGTGTGGAATCCCTAGACTCTGGTGGTATCATATTGATTATTTTTGTTATGGACTGTGTTCTTATACTGACACCTACACATCCCTTCTTCCAGTGTACTGGTGGGGTCTCTCCCTCTCCTGATGGGTACAGGACCAAGGTTCATTTCTGGTGGGTGCTAGCAGGTCAAATACTCTGATGGCTCTTCTCTTCCAGTGCACGGTGGTTGAACTAAGGAGATGCCAGAGTTTGGATGGGCTGGCCCACTGAGACAGGTTACCCTGTATGCAGTCCCCAGGCCTCAGGAGGCTCTGAGCAGTGCCACAGAAGGTGGGCCTCTTCCATGGTTGGAGGAAGGACCAGGATGCTGGCAGACTCTGATAGGCTGGTCTGCTTGGATGGGCTTACCTGTGTGTGGCACGTTCTAGGCCTCAGGAGGCTTGGACCAGGGCCCAGGAAGGTGGGCCAGAAACAGGCCCACATTTACCACCTACTTTGGGTTAGGTAGGACTAGGACTCAGGTATACTCAGGAGGGATGGGGTGGTCTGCTGGGATGGTCTCCCCTGTTCACAGTTCCCCAGGAGGCTGTGAGCAGGGCACCGGAAGGTATACTCCTCCTGTGGTTGAAAGTAGTACTAGGACACTGGCAAATTATGGACAGGCCAGTTCTCCTGGATGCCCCCCCATAGGTTGCAGGCCCCAGGACTGAGGGAGCTCTGACAAGGGCCCTGCAAGGCAAGCTGGAAATAGGCCCATGCTTATCTCCTCCCATGGCGGGAAGTGGGACTAGGACACTGGCAGACTCCCGATGGGATGGTCCATGGGGATGGGCTCTCCTGCACACAGTCCCCAGTCCTCAGGAGGGTCCAAGCAGGGTCTGAAATGCTATTCTTTAGTAAAGATGCTTTTCACTAAATGTGCAGAAACAAGACAATTTCATGAAGAATTGCTGTTAGTTAGCCCATCAGAAAACAAACCAGTACCAAACATATTTAAGTATGTTTTGCAAATAAAAAGGACCTGAAAAATTTTAAATATGAATTTTATATAGATAGCATGTGTGAAAATGTATATATTTTATTGTCATATGTATATGTTTTATGTCTTATAGCTATTTCATCCATCCATATATAACACATAAAATATACACACATACAATGAAAATACACTATATATCACATGTGTGTTGTGTCATATATGAAAAATAGACAATATCTGCATGTGTGTATAATTTGATATTAATTTAGGATATTTATATACTTCACTATACTTATATATGCATATCCATACATACATATAACTGGAATGATTGGATTGAATGTAGAATAGTGCTTTTTAAACTCTCTTCTGTCATCTCTGCACATCTGTTCTTATTGCCAAATAACAATTATATCAATTGTGTCTAATTAAATTATGTTCAATGCCCACAACACTCAAACTAATTAAAAAGACATTTTTTTTCCTCTGATTTGCAGTGAAAACAAAGCCCGCTTCAGTAAGATATCACATGCCCAGCCATCCAAAAACCACATTGAAATTCAAATGCTCATGCAAAGTGTTAGCTCTTGTCAACAGATTGGATTTGGAAATAAGGCAATGCATATCCATTTAGGTGAGGAACATGAAGTACATAGAGAGGAAACAATGGAACTGTGGACTCTCCCACCATGGAAACTGGCCATGTTTCTACTAATATTACATTTGCTCATATAATGGAGTTGTTTATTAGATTACCTAAAAGAAAGAACAGTTGACTATCAAGAATTATAGAAGTTATATATAATCACTCAAGAAAATGCTCTTTATGACCTTTCTTTTTGAGCCTATTGCTACTCTAAAATTTATCCACATGAACTATGTATTTACTTGCATAGCCTGTTAACTTATTTTGTTCTGATTAAGAAAATCAAGTACACAGAGTCTCTAATATCTACACAATATTTAGTCATAAATGCTGCATACATTTCTTCTTTTTGTCTTCAGTCTTCACAAACAATTCCTGAATTTAAATGCTTCTTCCTACTTCCAGATCAGAAGTACCTGGTTTTGACATGTTAAGTAGAATAGAACAAAGATTTTCTATTAAGCACATAGGCTTTTCTTCTGTCCAAATGACCTTGCTGTCATTCACAAACTTGTTTGTTCTGGAGGTGGGAGACATTGTAGAATCTCATGTAGGCCAAGAGAGGATGAGAGAAGACAAAAGGGATTGGGGCAAGGATAATGAGGAAGAGAATTATCATGGTTATTGTGTTGTCAACTTGACCACATCTGAAATTAACTAAAACCCAAGTGGCTGGTTATGCATCTGCATTATTTTTCTTAATTAAATCACTTGAAGAGGGAAGACCCACTCTTATTGTAGAACTTTTGAACTCCTGATTCATTTGCCTCCTTCCATGGGCTGCTATTCCAGAAAAGAACTACCATGCTCAGCTCTGTTTTGCCTTGTTTCTCCCACTCATTTCAGTACTATATAACACTTAAAAAAAGCACAGGGGAATTTTTAATTTAGCTGTAGATGAGGTTGGTGAAGAATAGCAACCAGTGCTGAGTTCCTAAATTTTCTTCATAGAAAATAATGAATGTTCACGAAGCAAATAACAATTAAAATGGTAATGAGACTACATTAGTGTAAAATAAATAAAAGCCAAAGCCAGGTTAGTGACTAAAGTACTATGTCTACTTCAGAGATCCAGGCTGAGTTTCACCATGAGATATGAGGATCTGCATTTTTTATGCTATAAAACCAAATCACCACAAAGTTACAGGGAGTAGCATTTTGTCTTACGATTGTACAGGTCTAAAGTCTCCAGCAGTCTCACTGAGATAAAAGTGAGGCTTCTGGGAACTTCTTTCCCGCTTACATAGGTTCGTCATCTTCCTTATCCTTTTCAGGTTTTGGATGTGGCTCACTTTGCTTGGCTCAAGGACTTTCTCAACTGGAAGGCCAGCTGCAGCAGATTGAATCCTTCCCACACATTAAAATTGCCTTTTCACTGTTGGGTACCAACATAAAAATGTCCAGACTAATCAACTTTGAAATAGAGCCTTGTTTACAAAGGACCTTTGAAAGCCTTTGAGATTATGGTGTGAACATGACTGGGAGAGGGGCCATAAGAGTACTGGACAAATAAAGTCCATTAAGTCTAAGGATGGCTCTAATTAAAGAAATCCTCAAAGTGATTTCAAAACCCATAACAAATTCTGACTTTTATAAGAAATCTACTTCAAAAATAAACTTAGAAAAGTATACCATAGAGTGGTGGTTACTAGAAACTGCGAAGGGGACGGGAGGAGTAAAAAGAGTCTGGGTAATAAGAAACGGGTACAATTGGGACAGAGAAGCAACTTCAGATGTTCTGCAGCAGTCAGAGACCTACAGGTGATATTTAATTATGTATTTAAAGATTGTTTAGATAGGTGATTTGAAATATACTCAGCATACAGGTATAATAAATGCTTACATTGATGGAGGTGCCAATTATCTACTCTGTGTGTGTATGAGTGTGTGTGTGTTTGAATGTTGTACTGAATTCATTAGTGCAAATAATGATATGTCCACTAGAAATAAGTTGAAGCCAAGTGCATTAGCACATGCATGCAGTCATACACTGAGGAAACGAAGGCAAGAAAATTTCAAAAGTGAAAATTGGTCTGGAATACAAAATTCGATGCTGTTTTAGGAAAATTCCTCTTCCTGAAAATCTATTGTCAGTTAATGGTTGCTGAGGAAAAGAGAGTCATTTCTTCATGTTGGAGCCACTGGTAAGATGCTCATATTTTGGTAAGTCATCTCATGCAAGCCGTGGTGATTAAACTCAGTGGGTCATGTAGACAAACTTGAAATTAGGAAGGAACTCATCAAAAAAAAAAAGGTTCAAAATACATTATATAGATTATGGACTTCTACATAATACTTTTAATATATTGTAAAACAAACAGAACATGAATAATTAGTCAATATATTTTTTTCAAGACAGGTTTCTCTGGATAGCCTTGATGGTCCTGGAATTTGATCAGTAGAACAGGCTGGCCTCAAACTCACAGAGATCCACCTGCCTCTTTCTCTCAAGTGCTGAGATTAAAGACATGTACCACCACCACCTGGCTCATAATTAAGTAATTTAAACCAAAAATCAACGCGACAAGAATCAGCATATTTGTTGTTAATACTAGTTAAAAGAAAAAATGGAATAGTTAAGTCAAATTCAGTGAATAAATACAGCTTTCAATGAAGAGACCAATAAGATGTCTTAGCAGGTGAAAGCAATAGACACAAAACCTGACTACTTGAGCTTGATTCCTAGGATCCATATAGCAGAGGAGATATCCACAACCAAAAGTTGTTCATTGCCTTCCATATATGTGCTAAAGATAAACATACACACACACACACACACACACACACACACACACACACACACACACAGCAGAGAGAGAGAGAGAGAGAAAGGGAGAGAGAGAGAAAGAGAGAGAGAGAAAATAAATGTAATAACAAAATATCAAGAGCAAAATCAGTAGTTTATTGTTTAAAAAAATGTTTACCAAAGTAAATATTTATCTAATAGTATTAAAACATGTAACCTGATCCAAAACAGAAATTGTGGTATGCATGTATAACTCAGAACTCACAGCCAGAGGAAGGAGTATGGGGAGTGTGGGGATACATGGTTTGAATGAAAATGCCATACAAAGGCTCATGTGTTTGCATAAGTGGTGGCTTGATAGAACTGATTAAAAAGGATTAGGAAGTATGGCCTGATTAGAGAAGGTATGTAACTGGTGTCAGGCTTTCAACTTTCAGAAGACTCTCAGTGTATGAACTCTTCAGCTACTGCTTCAGCACCATGCCTGCCTGCCTATTTCCATACTTCATGCCATGAAATCCTACCTCTGGGCATGCCTAGGAGAGTGTCTTCAGAAAGGAATAACTGAAATGGGAAGGGCGATCTTGAATGTGGATAACAGCATCCAATGGGTTAGGATCATGAACTGAATTAAAAGGAGAAAAGAAGCACCATTTTTCTTTCTGTCCTTGATTGCATCTGCTATGTGGCAAGTTTGCTAAAGTCCCTGCTCTTATACCTTTCCCAACATGAGAGACTGTGCCCTCAAACTATGTGGCAAAATAAAGCCTTCTTCCATCCCTGCTTTTGTCACATTTGTGTGTCACAGCATAAGGAAGGTGTCTCATAAACTAGGTTTTGAATACAAGTCCCATTGGAGTAAGTTTGTCACTAAGATTTCTTCTTATCTGGAGCTGAAAGTTTTCAATGAGCACTGAGGTAAAAAAGAAGATGGAAATTGACAGCTTTAGAGAAGAAGGGTCTTGGTGATTATTGACCAGAGACATGAAAATAATAGTAAAAGAATATGGTAAACAAAAAAAATACTCATAGATCCTATGAACCATCAAAATGCATTAGGACCACAACCTACAAAAATAAACATGCTCATTGGCAAAGACTCTGCACAACTTTTGCCTATTAAAGGACATTGAATCATTGAGAAAATGTGAATAGAGCTCACATGAACAGCAGAAAGTCTGATTAGACTTCAACCCATGCTGATATGTTATTCCCTCCTAGCTGAGTTTGTAGCTACAGGCCAAGGGTCTCTCTAGGGGGCACTTCACACATGTCAGTATGAGGGAGTTACCCAGTTGGGCAAGCTCAAAGTTGATTGCCAGTTTCTTGGCAGGCTGCCAAAAGATGGAGAGAAAGAACTGTTTGTTCACAAACTATGACACCTGAATTTCAACAGGGGAGCAAGGGTAGCATAAAACATTCAGTGATTGCAAAGGAGAGCCTTTTGAAGTTTCAGGCCAGTTATAATAGAATTTCTAACAAATAGGGCTTTTTAACCAATATTAATTACACCTAATCTGAAAATTCAGATGGTTGGAGGTGTGGAGATCTATCTGGAGTTTATTTACAAGTATTAATAGCTATGCCTTATTTTAAACTTCAATTGTAATTCTACATTATTACTATGTAATTTCTAACTTATTTTAATTCATTGGTGTTGGCTTTTGTGTTTAATAAGTGCCTTGACAAACATTTTGATGTTAAAGGAGTAGAGGTTGATATTCAGAATGATCTTAGGACTAAGTCTGTATGTATAGCATAGCATGCATATCTGTGTACTTGCTCCTGTGTTGACAGTGGAGGGGTTATGAAATCCATTAATATTTGCACTGTTGCTACCATGCCCTACTTCTTCTCACACACTTCTGTCTCTGCAAGCAATCTGGAGTCAGGATTTTCTTCATTCTAGAGAAAGTAAGAGGGAAAAAATGAACCTCCTTTCCCTTTCTTGACAAAGTGTACTATGTAGATAAAAGATGAGAAAAAATAGTGTTGCCTAAAAATATTAGAATATCTTTTTATTTTTAGAAATACATTTCCTTCCCTCCTTTATCTCCTTCTTCATACACCCATTCTAATTTCATGAACATACTTACATTCATCTGTCTATCATCCATTTATCTATCATCAATATATCATCCATCTCTTTACCTATGTGTCAGTAACTATGGAAGCTACACATTGAAAATGAGTTAGGCTGTACCCCTTGAAACTATAGAAATGGGGCTGAGGATGTGGCTTAGCTTGAAGACTGACAGCCAATCCCACCAAAACTTCAATTTTCATCTAAAGTACTGTATAAACTTGGTGTGGAAATTTGTAATTCCATCACTTGAGAAGTGGAGTCAGGAAAATTGTTGAAAGTCTGTTCAAGGTCATCTTGAGCTACATGAGTGCAAGACCAGCCTATACTCTAAATGGCCCTATACCCTATCTCCCCAAAATTTATGAAAGAACATGTCCAGGAGCCTTAACAGTATGTTCTGATTTGTATAGAATACATTGTTATCTGTAAGTTTGACTATACACATGGAGTCAAGAAATCAAGCCACACAGGATGTTGGCAGATGAGAAAGCAAATGCCACAAGTGATGGGGCATGTTCTTCTATATATGTTTCTCTTATTGGTTGATAACACTGTTTGACCAGTAGCAGCAGGAAGATAGGCAGGGCTAGGAGATGAGGAGAATGCTAGTGAGAGAGGCAGAGAGGCACCATGAGATGTTATGTAGAGACTGGGAGGATAGGACCTGCCCAGCATTCTCTGGTAAGATAAGGCCATGTAGAAATACATAGATTAGTAGTTATGGGTTAATAATTAAGGCAGAGATAGTCAATAAGTAGTCCTATATATTGGCCAACAGTTTAATAATTAATATCAGTCTCTGTGTGCTTACTTGGGGCTGAAGTGGCTGTGGGACCTGGCCAGGCAAGAATCTCCAGCAACAACAATGTGCTTCATAAAAGAATATTATGTAATTATTTGCTTCAAGTTGAAACATTCCATCCTGGAAGGAGAAAAGGCAGTCTGAAAATTCATGAAGTAAACACAACTCACAAGTCTCAGGAAAACCTCTGAAATTTATAAGATTCTTGAATCCCCATAAAAGCAGTAAACTGTTGCTAGAGAGAAAAGACCGGCCATCTGATAAGCCTACAAGTAGTGCTGATATCACATAACTCATTTAGATTTCATGAGTCAATGATCATGTTAATTACTGAATTTTCAGTGATGCACCTGCCCTCAAGTCATTTATGTCCTTGTAAATGACCTCAAAAACTCACTGGTTTGCTGGACTGGACTTGGTGAAATCATTTATTTGGTCTCTCAGTGTTGTCATTAGAAGTGAATAGATGTTTGCACAGATCTCCCCAAGAAAAGTCATAAACAAATAATGAAGCTTAACCTTGTCCTAAGGACCTTATCTTGGTATCTCTTCTAACTTTCAGATTAGCATCACTACTCTGTCCATATTGAGCTCACATCTAGACCTCAGCCTCAGCTGAGTATGCAAACAAAACCAAGGATCCCTTACCAAAAAATGTGTATGGCATAAATAGTTCCCATTTTATACATCTCTATTAAAATGTCTCCCAGTTTGGAAAAGGCATTCTTCTTCTTGCCTAGACCAGCTTTTGGCATCCCTCAGTTATCACGTTGCTCTAGCTAAGACATCAAGTACCATATGGGTAGGTGTGGAGAGAGTGGACAACAATGTCTTGTTACTAATTTTAGTGAAATTGCTTTAAGTTTCTCTCCATATAACTTGATGTTGGAAATGAACTTGCTGTTAATTGCCTTGATTATGTTAAGGTATGTTTTTTGTGTACCTAAACTCTCCAGGACGTTTATAATGAAGGTATATTGGATTTGCTCAAAGGCTTTTTCTGAAACTAATGTGGTTAACATGTGGGATTTTTGTTTGTTTGTTTGTTTTGTTTTCCTTTTATACTGTGTATTACGGTTCTATGAATTACTATGTTCTAGTACTTTGGTACAGGAAGATACTCTTTAGGCTACCAAAAGAGAAACAGAAACACCAAGCCAGTCAAAAACCCTTTAAACTACAATGCTGTCCTTCATGAAAAATATGCTAGAGCAACAGTGACATAAATGTTGTTGAAGTAACAAACCAATGCCTGTTTTGACAGGAGGCCCATTTCACATGATGGATTTCACCCTGCCTCAGTAGCCAAAATAAGACACTAGATAGGTCTGATAGGTCAGACATAGAGTATCACAAAATACTACCCACCTTTAAAAAGTAGTAATATAATGACTATTAATTATATTCTGCTACAGTCATAGATTGGTGTCTTGGGCAGCCATTTTCAGAGATGCTTCCTCCTCCAGCAAATGAAAACAAATACAGAGACCCATAACCAAACAAATCACAGCAAGGCCTGTGACACTCAACATTAAATGGTATGTCTCCATGAAATTCCTCTGCTTGGGATTCAGGGAACCCTCACAGAAGAGGACACAGAAAGATTGTAAGGGCCAGAGAGGATGGAGGACTCCAGAAGAACAAAGACCTTTAAATCGACTGAGCAGATTTCATATGACTCATACAGACAGAAGCACCAAATCCTCTGAGTATATAATTTAACTTCCAATTTAGTGTTTTTATGAGAATCCAGGATGTAAGAATGAGTGGGTATTTGATTCCTCTCTCTTCTCTTGTTCTGTTGGTTTGTCTTGTGCAACTTTTATGTAATTGGGTTTTGTTTTATCTTGTTACATATTATTTTGTTATGTTTTGTTGTTATCTCTTAGAAACCTATTCTTTTCTAATAAGAGACAAAAAGGGAGTTAGTCTAGAAGGGAGAAACTGGGAGAAGTAGAGCGAATGAAAACTGTAATCATGTATATTGCATGAAAAATGAATTTATTTTCAATAAAATGAAAAAATATTTCAAAAATAAAATAATTCTCTCATCACACTCTTTAACTGGATTTCCAGAGCTTGGCCTGGTTCTTGGTTGTGGATCTCTGCCACTGGTTCCATCAATTGCTGTACGAGGGCTCTATGATGATAGTTAGGGAATTCATCAATTTGATTCAGGCATATTCTTCACTATTGCTAGGAGTCTTAGCTGGAGTCCTCCTTGTGATTTTTTTGGGAGTTACTCTACCACCAGGTTTCTCCATGAACCCATAGTAGCTCTCTCTATTAAGATATTTCTTTCATTGCTCTTCCACTGGATCCCCCTTAACAACACCCACTCTAAGTTTTCCCCATGGATATTATCCAATTTCCATTCCCAGTGTGATTCATGTGTCCCTCTTAGGGTCATCCTTTATGAGCAAGGGAGGTCAAGATCATGAAAAATCTAGAGACAGTTGAAACAAGTTCATGGAAATTCATGAATTATAGAACTAGAGACTCTAGGGGAAAAAACTAAGGCCTCCATGTGTGGGAGACAGTTGTGAAGTTTGGACTGGCAATAGGACCATGATACAAACCTGGTACATAAACTAGCCTGTTGGAGCCTATTCCCTATGGTGGGATGCCATGCTCAGTCTTAATGATTAGGAGATAGGCCTGGCCCTGCCCCAAGCTATTGAGCCAGACTATGTTAACTCTTCATTGGATCCCTTACCTGTGAAGAGGAGAAGACTGGGGGTAGGGAGAGGTGAGGGTAGGGTGGGACTAGGTAGAAGGGTGGGAGAACTGTGGTTACTTTGTATAATGAAATAAAAAATACAAAACAGAAAATAAATAAAAGTTAATTTAAAAATAATTAAAATTAAATAATTTTCCTACTTACTTAATATTTTTTTCTAGGCCATCTTTAACCCTTTGTGATTCCTACTGACCATCAGAAACATGTTCTACTTGTGACCTCACTAGACTGGGAATCTGGTAGGTGACATTTATTGTCCCTATGCCCTCCTTTCCTGGCTTTCCATAATTATTGCACCTGCTGCAACCTGACCATAGGAGCCCTTCATCGCATGCCACATCCATCTTCCTAGGGGATCTGCCTGTTGGTACAGACCCAGGGTGAAGCTACTCCTAGGTAGGTATCCTTGGGTTCTATATGAAAGCATATTGAGTAAGACACATGGAATAAGCCAGTAAACATGATTCCTCCATGACCTGCTTCTGGGTTTTTTTCTGTGAATTCCTGTCTTGACTTCCTTCTATGATGAACATAACCCAAATAAACCCTCTAATTTGGTCATGGTGTTTCATGATAGCCTTTGGTCAACTAACACTAAAGGCCTTTGGAAACTTACTTCTATAAAAACTCCCAAGTTATATTTACATGGAAGTAGTTTAAATGCAGATAGCATACAGCACCAAGTAAAACCTCCACAGTCTGGAGTGTGATACGTCTTTTGTTTTGCTATTGGCTAAGAGTGTCCCATTGACCACTCCCCCAAACATCAAAGGTTATTGCCAATGCTATTTGTTACTCTCCACTATCAAATGGGAAGGCTTTGTTGCTGAAGACACCACTTATTATGTCATTGAGCATAGACAAATCAATTTAATACACACCTAGAAGCTTCACCACTACAGACTAGCATTCAATAGTATCTGCACAATATTGGAAAAGAGAAAAGCAATAATCGTCTGTCATCACACACCTATGTTCATAGCAGCTTTATTCACAATAGCCAGAAATTAGAAACAACCTAGATGTCCTTCAACTGAAGAGTGAATAAAGAAAATGTGGTACATTTACACAATGGAGTATTATTCAGGTGTTAAAAACAATTGCATCAAAAATTTGCCCTGCAAATGGATGGAAAAGATCATCCTGAATGATCCCAGACCCAGAAAAATAAATATGTTATGTACTCATTTATACATAATAATACATAATACATACTACATAATAAGTGGTTATTAGCCATAAAATAAAAGATCACCATGCTACAATCGATAGACCACAAGTAACAAGGAGGGCTATGGTGGCAGTGTGGAGAGGGGAAAGACACACATGAATCTAACTGTGAAGGGAAAATTAGGATAGACATCACAGGTGAGTGAGGTGAGAGGGGAATGAATAGAAGTTGAGTGTGGGAACAGGAGGCACCAAGTGTGGGGAAGACGAAGAGAAATAGTACTAGAGAAGACAATTGGAATCAGGGTTATCTCTAAGACCAGCCAGAAACCTAGTGCAATGGAAAATCCCAGGAATCTATGCCAGTGACCCTAGCTAAGACTTCCAGCAATGGAAGATATGGAGCTTGAACTGGCTGCCTTCTATAGATAGGCAAGACCTCCATTGGAGGGAATGGGACCCCAACCCAGACACATAATCTTCTGCCTACAAGATATTTTGGGGTAAAGGTGGTGCAGAAATTATGGGAGTGGCCAACTAATGACTGGTCCATTTTGAGGCATACACTATGAGAGGGAAATCCATTACTGACAGTGCCTGGAGAGTCAGGACCCATAGGGTAAAGAGCCCAGAGATCTAGATAAAACCAATGATGACTGGAAGTAAAATACTACTACTACTAATAATAATAATAATGACAATAGTAATAATAATAATAATTTCAATGAAATTGTTTCTAATAAAATTATCTTGTATTCATAGATTGTTGCCTAGCCCAATTATCAGAGAGGCTTTGCCCAGCAACAGATGGAAATAGATGCAGAGATGCACAGCTAAACTTTAGGGTGGAGGTTGGAAAATTCTGTGGAAGAGGGGGAGGAGCCAGAGAGGTCAAGGACATAAAATAAAACCTACAAAATCAACCGGCACTGATAGAGGTTTACAGACACTGAACTGTCAACCAGGGAGCCTGCATGGGACTGATGTAGGCACATATGTTGCAGTTATGTGGCTTGGTCTTCTTTGGGACTTCTTTGGGTATCAGACTCTGTTACTTGCTTTTGGAATCCTTTCCTCCTACTGGGTTGCCTCATCCAACCTTAATTGGAGTAAAGATGCCTAGTGTAACTGGGTATGCCATGGCTGGCTGGCTGATACCCATGGGAGGTCTGTACTTCTCTGAAGAAATATGGAGGACTGGATGGGGAGGACAAGAGGTTTGGGGAAGGGCCTGGTAGGAGTGGAGAGGGAGAGGGGAAACTGTGATTGGGTTAGAAGAAATGAATAATTAATTAGTAAAAGTGACATGCCTCAATTCAAACCAGAGGGGAAAAAATCTCAGTTATAAGAGAAAGCATATATAAACTCCCACCCCTGAGAAGTCATTTGATGTTGGTACACACAGGTAAAAAAAAAATCAGGTTTTGCCAATAACCACTGATATACCTACCACACTCCAGAGTAGGCCCCATGCCCAGGAGCAGTTGGCCAACACAAAACCCAAACAGACACCATGTTTTGCAGGCTTCTTGTTTTGTTTTCTCTTGGTTTTTAGTCTTGCACTTTTCTTTTGGTTTTGTTTTGATTTAGATATAGAGGAATGGGGGGAGAGAGGGGAGGGGAGAGAGAGAGGGAGAGAACATGAAGTTGAGTGGATAGGGATAGGATCTGGGAGGAGTTGGAGGAGGAGAAATATGGTGTATGAACAAAATTTTAGTAAAAACTAAATAAAATTTTAAGAAGTGTTTGCTTGGGACCACAAGATGGCTTAGTGGATAAAGGCTGTTGTTGCCATGCCAATGACCTGAGTTTCATCCCTAGGAACCACATAGTGGTAGGGCAAAACATTCCTTCAAGCTGTCCTTTGACCCACCCACATACACATGCATAAATAAATGAAATAAAACTTTAAAGAATAAATGAAACAGTTTACTGTTTAACTTCCTGTGTGTCTTTCTTCCCATTTTTTAAAAATAAGACACTAAGAACCTGGGAATATTTGGTGGCATCAGGGACCTAGGTCACAGTTGTGGTTTAGTGTTTGGTAACTGGTAGATAAATACATGGGATGGACTTATTTTAGGCACTGTTTGTTTCACCTCAGATTGGATTACAGTGGCATGTTATTAGCTTGTTGGGAAGTTAACAGAAGCAATGATCACACAGTGGTATTTAACAGAATTCCAAGCATGCACATTTTCAATAAACAAGAGATTGACTCCCCTCCCTGATCAGTGTGGAGCACTCTGAGTATGACTCTTACTGCTCACCCGGTTCTATTTCTCTGTTCTTGTCAACATCTGACCTTTTGGCACCAAGCCCTTCTCAATCACACTGGCACCAAATGAACATGGATTGTGGGAGGCATCTCCTAGCCTGAGCCTTGTTATTGACACACGTAGTAAAAAGTTATCTATTAGCACCCACAGAGGAGTCCAGCATCAGGTAATGGAGGACTTGAAGTATAATCAGCCTTGGTTAACTTTTTCTTTTCTTTTGTTTTTAATTTGTCTTACAGAAGTGGAGAAGGGTTCTATAAAAACTTCAGAAAGAGTGAAAACTCCTCAGCTATTTGACATCAACACCAAATAAAAAGCAGAGGGATTGTGGAGATGGCTCAGTCAAAGTGTTTACCATGCAAGCAAGAGGACCTGAGTTCAAGCCCCAGACTCTACATAAAAAGCTGACTGTGGTAGTGTGCTTGTAATTACAGCACCAGGAAAAGACAAACAGCCTAGGTGAGTCAGATATCAGCATATCCCAATGAGATATTCTGTCTCAAAAGACAATAAAGATGGTCCTGAGGACTGACCTCCAAAGTTAACAACCTCTGTTTTTCATGTGTATACTTAATCTCTGTTTTTCATGTGTACAGTTAACCTCTCTGTTTTCCATGTGTATGAATAATCTCTGTTTTCCATATGTATGCATATGCACACATGAATGCACATTCTCACAAACAAGCTTATGAACACAAATACACATGTGAATTCCCATTATCATAAACATTGCACAAACCATGAGAAAAGAATAATGAAACATAGAAGCCAATTATTTTTATATATTATAAAACCCTGAAAACCTATACCAATGCATCTATCCTGAAGTCTTCATCACTATGGAACACGGAGTGCAAGCTTGCTATCATGCATCATGTGTCACAGGACAAGATAAATGACATGTCACACACTGATTTAGTCTCACATTTCAGCTACTTCAACCATACAATCCTCTTAACAGAATTCATGGTGACTTTGACTTTTATTGTTCCCATTTCAAAGATGAAGTTACATTAAGTCTTTGGCAAAAGAATTATATATTTCAGACATGATTATAAAAATACCCTTTTAGTTCTAACAAAATTCTTTCCTTGAAGACTTAATAAAACACAGGCATCTTTGAAAAGATTGCACAGTGGGAATAATGGCTTGGTTTAATAAGTGGAAACATTGCAGTCTGTTATCTTCAGTTATGAAATAAAGTTCAGGTGGACAGTGTCTACTTCCTGGGGAACACAGTTTAAGTGGACAGTGTCTACTATCTGGGGACAAAGTACAGGTGGACATACAGTGGACACAGGTGAAACAATGCTGGCATGGCCAGGAGAAAAGAAGAGAAAATTTGAGCATGTAACTGATCAGCATGAATTAGGACATTATGAAGAGACACTGCCACTCCCCTGGCTATCAGACTATTCAAACAATGGGGCCCCAAGGAAATGGAATTTCCCCACAAGAAGGAAAATGTTGAAGCCTGGTGCCAGCCAGAGCAGGGTTCTTGTCTCCTAGGATGAGATTTCATTGGTCTCCTAGGGAGAGATTTTACACAGTTCTGATAACATGTGAGGCCACCTTGCAGGAGAGACTAGAACTGAAAAAAAAGAGGGTCCCACTTTGACCAGGACTGATTTGCTATGCATACATACCTCTTTCCTCTACTTAAACCAAAACCTCATATCCATATCCTGAAGATGGACTGAAAAAATTAACAGATCTCTTTGTTCCTCTACTGAAAAAATTAACAGATCTCTTTGTTCCTCTACTGAAAAAATTAACAGATCCTCTTTGTTTATTCAATGTGGCCACACTGAATAAACCCCCTTTTTTGATACTCTGTTTGACTCATTAACTGGTTTATTGAGGACAGGTGGCTGTATTTGGCTGGTCAGTGCTATCAGAGTTCAGTCTGTGACCCAGATAACTCAGGTTAGAAGGATAATTATCAGACTCCTTCATCTTCCACAGTGTCTTAAAAGAACTTCTCCTTTCACTTGAACACCCCCCAAAGGTGTAAAATCCTGCTTCAGCCCTGGCCATCTGGCAACTTGCTATATAGATCAGGCTGGCTCCACACTCAGAGATCTGCCTACCTCTGTCTTCTGTGCTGTGAATAGACTTGTGCTTCCATACGTGCTGGCCCTTGCTTCTCCTGAGATGTCTTGGCCTGTAAATAAGATTTCCCTCCCATCTTCTAGTCAAATTTGTAAAATCTGTATTACCTTCATCCCATTGCTTCCTAGACGAGACACAAGCTGTCTCTGCCTGGCAGTCAAGCTCAACCTGTTCTCTCTCTCTCTCTATCACTGACTGTTCGGCTTGCCCCACATGTCTTTCTGGAATCCAGGTTGTTGGGGCTGATTCTCTTCTTAGAAGCCTTCCCCATATTATCCTCAATTCATTCCTTCTGCACTCTCTTACTGAATACTTGGATCTGACATCAGCTATCACGACAAGCATTCTGACACCTGCCTGTGTGCTGTCTATAAAACACTTCATTATCACCAGCACAAAGATCTGCTTCTGTGTCTTGCTCTTATCTGTTCTGAACTTCTTTACCATAGAATCTACATCAATTTGCTTTCACATCAATGACCCTTAGCAAATTTCTCTGGTTAACTACCGGTAGCTTAATCTTGGCCCCAGTGCTCATGATATGACTCGGTGTTTTATATAGGTGATTGAGGCAAGCAAAAGTAATACTTTTTTCCTAACTTGGCAGAAGGAGCATGGTCACGACCTGTAGAACAAAAGACAGATGAAGACAAAAGAAGCAGAGACAGTCATCATTGTTTGGGATGATAGAGTAGGTAGTCATATGGAAGTATAACCAGAAGACAAGGTATATGGAATGTGGCATGATTAATGATGGAGGAAGAAGTGTCTACTCACATTCTCCTTTTCCTATAGATTTAGGACAGGACTAGATTCTTTTGTGTGTGGTGTGGGGATCAAATTCAGATCTTTCTGCTACTGAGCCACCACCCTCCCTGCACCCTCAATTCCAGATCCCTTAGGCTTTCTCAGCCGCTCACAAAGCTAAACAGATCTCTATAAGACATATCTGCCTAAGGCACACTTGTTCCTTCCTGTGAGCCTTCAAAAATAAGAACTGATCTACTCTTCAGAGTTACTAATATGACAGAGACAGATATGATTCAATCACACATTCTAATTGTCCTAATGTTTTTTCTATGCTTCACTCAAAAGAACATCCTAACTTTTCAGTACATTAAATTCTTCAAGCTTGTATAAAAGTGGCATTTAATGAAAGACCCCATTTTCAGTCCATTTTAGCTTTCTTTTCCTAATAGACTACACTTAAAGATTGAAGACAACATTTATGATGATAGAAATCAAACCTGAGCTGAAGGGGTGTCATGGTGTCCTGGTGGCCACCTGTACATCTAGCACTTGCAGTGAGTAGAGATATAATGGTGCTCACCTGAACACCCCAGCACTTATAGAATACAGGTATAGGGGTATAGTGACAATCACTTTAATGCCCAGCACTTGTAGGTTAGAAGCAGAAGCCTTTGGAATTTAGAGTCATCTCCTGCTACAGAGAAAGTTCAAGGCCAGTTTGAGAGAGATGAGACCTTGTCTGTGCAAGCAAAGAACAGAAGATAGAAATGAATAAAGAAAGTAAGGAGGAAGGAAGAAGGAAAGGAAGGAAGGAAGAAGGAAAAGAAAGGGAGGGAAGAAGGAAGGAGTAGAGAAGGGAGAGGGGGAAAGAGGGATGGAGGAAAGGAGGGAAGAAAAGAGGGAAGGAGAGAGAAAAGGAGGAGGGATATGAGAATTTATGGAAAAAAGTTGAATCTTCAGACTTATAACTGAAAAGACTTTCAGTACTGTGAAGAGATTCAGTACTGTGCAGGTCCAGTTATCTTCTCCTGGGTTTGTTTTAGGCTTCTAGAACAGCCATTCCATGCCCACCTCTGCTTCAGAAATAACAGATAAAAACTTTTGGAATATATTAACCTAGCAGACCACTAAAGTAACCTAGGAAATCATCCTTCTCAGAGGCCTGGCAACCTCTACTTTTCCCATCAATTTGCAAAATGTTTGAATGTTCAAATTTCCCAATCAGCCAATGTCGCTGGCACGAGTCACCAATCATGAGATGCACTAATGGATTGTCATTACAACATGCAAAGTGGTCTTCAAGTAACTAGCAAATCCAGATAAGTTGTTTAACTTTGTCTTTGTAAATCACCAGCCTTCTACAAAGTTCCTCAAAAGTGTCATGATGTAAAGTGTGACTTAACCAGCTTATTCAGCCTTTTAGTTAACCATTACACCTAACAATCATGCCACACCTATAATAGGTTTCATGAATCTCACAATAGATATAAATGGCATGCTGTGTTATCCTCAATCCTAAATAATTGCTACCAGCTCCAACCTTAGAAACTGTGGCTGATGCTGAAGACACAGCTCAGTTGGGAAAGTGCTTGCTGTGTGAACATGAGTGTCGCCCTCAGACCAGATGAGGGGCAGTAGAGGATTGACCATACCCCTGACAACTCTCAGAGCATGGTATGGTAGGTAGGACCTTTCCATACCCAAATCAGTACTGGGCCCACTCAACTCCAGAGAGATGAAAATCCTGATGTTGGAGTCAGCGAGGCTTCCGTCTTCCCACCAGAAATCATGTGAGAATCACTCTGCCTGGAAAGTGTCAGCTTCTGCTACAGAGCTTCTTCCCTGCACTCCATCCTGCTTGCTTTTGTGTTTGAATTGATGCATTATTAATGCTTGCTTGTTCTCAATCTAGTTTGTATACACAATTTAGGTGCAATCCCTGTTCTTTTGTCTCCCACTCCCAGTGAGTTGAACTGCATAAGTTCATCTATTACTTCAATAAACTGCCCTCCAACAAAGTCCCCTGGGCCATTTCTGCTAAAAGAGATGCTGTTCTCACAGTTCCTCTGCATCCTAAAACCAACCTCTGGTGCTGTTCACCACACACATGCATAGACATGAAAATAAGGTAGAGAACTATTGGGAAAAGACACGGATGTCAAGCTCTGTTCTCTGTGTGTGCACACATATACTCACACACGCAGGAACACACACACACACACACACACACAATTCAGTTAATATCTAATCCGTGTATAATATGATTTACTTTGGCAAATACAATCTCAAGCTCATTCTTCTTGAAAATTCTTCATTCCTGTCAGATTGTCACTGTCAATACCAGTCAAACAAAACCTCATAAAAGACTTTTTAACAAGAAGGCCAAATGGCAATTCTATGATGGGAGATAACCTGGAAGGAGGGATAACCTGGAAAGGAGCAGGATCATGGGACTGAACAATACACATTGGCTTTTTTTGGGTGGGGATGGTCCTTTCCTTTCCTTTGATCATTTTCACTTAACTCTACAAACACCTAGACTGCTTGTCATTGAAAAATTATTAGTTAATCTAGACTTCAGACTGGTGGAGAGAAACTTACTAAATATACCATTTTAGCCACATTAACCAATGATATTATTTTTAATATTTTGGTGGACAGATAAACGCAAGCACACACACACACACACACACACACACAGAGAGAGAGAGAGAGAGAGAGAGAGAGAGAGAGAGAGAGAGAGAGAGAGAGAGAGAGAGGGACTGAGATTCATAAACTGTACTCCTGCTGGTCTGCTGCTTGCTATGTGGACCAAGCTTACTTCTAACTTACAGTGAACCTCTGCTTCCTAAATGATGAGATTAAAAGTGTATGCCACTGCATCTGGCTGATAGCAACTGTATGTGTTGTGTGTATGTGTGTGTGTGTGTGTGTGTGTGTGTGTGTGTGTGTGTATGTGTGTGAGAGAGAGAGAGAGAGAGAGAGAGAGAGAGAGAGAGAGAGAGAGAGAGAGAGAGAGAACTTGAAAAACAACAAACTGAATGTCCTCCCAGAAGCCCATTTAGCAATGGACTTCTACAGCTCCATGGACCAATCCATTCCTGATGCTATATTTCTCATGAGTCTCTCACGTCTCCAAACCATGTCTCTGAACATTTCAGCATTCTGGGGAAGGCCTTCAATATTGAGATTTAGATGTGCACATAAGCTACAACAAGCTGAGCAGTGGCATATACTATATTCACTGCACTTGGGAAAATGGGGTAAGAAGATGCGGGAGTTCAAAGCCTGCCTGTGCTCCACTAAAGCTACAGATTAATCTAGCTCTGCTAACTAATGAGAGCTATAAAGCTAGATAAAAACATTTTAGTAACAGACCTGCTCCCCAGTCTTTCCCTGTCAATCATCTATTTGCCTCTTCTAAAATTTTTTATAATCAGAAAATTAAGTAAAAAATTACTTTGCCCCATAGCAAGGGCAGAAGAATTATAAAACTTAGCAATCCCCAGGGCTAGCTAATTACCTATTCAGCCAAATAACCCTGTAATATGCCAACCTAAATCTACAAAACACTAAGTGACTCCAGCATATTTTCAATACTATCTTCCAGTTAACAGAACTCAGCAGTCAGCTTTGCTCAGCCTCACCTTAATGCCTCCAGTTAGGGACTATGCTCTCTGATAGCAAGCATATCTCTAGGTAGCTATATCTGGATATTTGAGTTTGCACACTTTGAAGCAGCCTAGTTCTTCTACTTGGGTTCACAGTAACTTGATCTTCATCCATGATAAGGAAAATTCCTGAACACTTCAAGAATGAGCCTTGGTCAAATGGTAAAATGTTACCAACCTTTTAGAGGTACTAAGTCAAGACACTGCCTTTCATAAAAAAAATAATAATCATATAATTAGAAAAAAGCACCTTTTGACAGAAGTTAAATATCCACAATGTTTTAACTCAGGACTCTTACTTACGCTTCTCTGCTAAAAAGGGCTTAGAGGATATACATTTAAAGTGAGCAATAATGGACTCTCACTGCCGTTTTCTGACATGAAAAGGGAGAATTCACTCTTCTCACTACTCTCCACAGACTTTGGAAGAAAGCCCTTTTTAGCATGATATAAGGAGCAACTGTCCTCAACACTGTTCACAGCAAAGCAAAGCAGGGAAGAAAAGAGAGATCTTCTCGGTTGTGCTGCGATTAGAGACACAATGTGGTCTGTAGAAGCTGGAGGGAGGCAAACAGAAGACAACAGAGTGGACCTCCAAGAGTCTGCAGGAGTGGCTCAACTTTGGGATTGCCAATGATTGAACTTGCAGTTCAAGACATTAAGTTTTAGTAAGTTTGTTTGTTTGTTTGTCAAGTCCAGACAAGCAGACAGACTAAACATTGTGTGTTTGGAAAGTGGAGGTAGCTTTTCTCAGTATAATTTTCATCATGTGCATATGTTTTTGTTGGTGGTGGTAGTTTCTTTTCATCCTAATGTATGTATGTATGTGTCTGAGCACATGTCTCAAATGTGTGCAAATATCCACTGAAGACACATGAGGGAGTCAGATGAAGACACATGAGGGAGTCAGATCCTCTGGAACTGGAGTTGCAGGTGGTTGTGTGTTATGAGATGGGTTTCTGCCAGCCTGGTCCCTGAGCCAGGCCAGCCCCAAATAACACACAGAGACACTGTATTATATATAAAGCCAATTACTAGTTTCATATCAACTAGCTCTGTCTTAATTATTAACCCATTTATATTAATCTAATAATCTATTAATCTAAGTGCTTCCACGTGGTCTCATTTTACCGGAGAGAGGATCTGGCACTCTCCCTGTCAGTCCACCATTTTGAATCTCCTCCCTACTACTTCCTCTCTCCTCCTTGTCTCCTAGTCTCATAACAGTGTAAGTCACTCAAAGTCAGTATTAAATATCAAACCTGAGTCCTTTGGAAGAGTAGAATTCTAAAGGATTTTCACTGCTAATCATGTCCCATTTCTAGTGTGTGTGTGTGTGTGTGTGTGTGTGCGCGCGCACTGCACATGCACATGTGGAGATCAAAGGACACATGCGCGCACATGCACATGTGGAGATCAAAGGACACTTCCCTTCAAAGTTTTTGATATTCAGCATAGATCTTGTGGTGGTTTGAGTAGAAATGACTCCCATAGATCCACAGAAAAATGGCATTATTAGGAAGTATACCCTTGTTGGAGTAGGTGTGTCCTTGTTGGGGGAATTGTGTCACTGGAGTGTGCTTTGAAGTTTTAGAGGATCAGCTAGGCCCAGTGTCACTCTCTCTTCCTGCTGCCTGAGGAGTCAGACATAGAACTCTAAGCTACTTCTTCAGTACTATGTCTGCCTATTCACTGCTATGTCTCATGCCGTAATGATGATGAACTAAACCTCTGAACTCTAAGCCAGTCCCAATTAAACATTTTCTTTTATAAGATTTGCTGTGGTTATGGTGTCTTTTTACAGAAATGAAAACCTATTTAAGGTTTGGGGAGGATCATAGATGTACATCTTTCCTCTAAGTTCCCTGCATAGCATAAGGTATTTTATAGCTAAAAAAAAAAAAAAAAAAAAAAAAAAATCATGGCGGCTTTGAGTTGAAGTCATCTGAATTGTAATGGGTAACGGTCATGTGCTATTTCCAAGATTGCTGAAAGAGAAATCTTGGATGCAGGAGGCACTCCTTACATTCTCTAACCCCCTGTTCTAGGAGAAGCTGCTTCCTTGGCTATATGATGAGATAAAACCAGCATACAGCTATACAGCTATGGTTTTGTAAAAAGACAACAACATCTCCATGAACAGCTGGAAAGATAACCTTTGCAAACACAGCATAAATATGCCTGCAGTGAGAAAGAGAAGGTAAAGCTCATCCATGGAGAAGCTGAAACAGATCTTATAGCTGGGGCCTCAGTGCACAGGTGATGAGGGGATTGGTCCAAATAAAGTCAAACATGGTTTACAATAAATACACACATACTGTAGATCCTTATCCAGAAAAAGAAACCAAGGGCATGAGAAAAATCATAAATTATAATAATTAAAACACTTAACCTCAACCTAGAACTGGTGTGCTCTAACGAATCATGTAAACTCCATTTGTAGTGAGTTTTGCAAATGTCTTGTGTCCCTCACCACAATCAGCCTGATTCTACAATACAATTAATTTATTGACCAATTTCAATTTTAAGCTTGCTTTTGCATTGGATTTTGTGGGGCCCTATTAAATTATTAATAACACTTGGAGTTATTAAGAAACAAATGTGCCTTGTCTTCACAGTAACAGTTTATTTCATATTGTTTCAATCTCTGGAGCTCCTAGGTTCTCTTTGCTGTGAGACTTCCTCTCTCCCTAGGTATTTGCAAGGAAAATGTCCCCAGTAAACCTGACCATCCAGGTTGAAGATGCTCTCAGCTGGGAAACAATTTTATAACTTTCTTTGCAATTCTTTTTTCAGCAAAATAATAGATGCTAAACTATTATTTAACCAACTAGACTGTATTTATTTTGTACAGTGCCATGGATTGCACACATCCTGAAGATTGGGTGGAGGTCAGAGGACAATTTCATTGAGTCAGGTTTCTGCTTCTATCATGTGGGAGCCAGGAATTTAGCTATGTCATCAGGCTTGGCAGAAAGTGTATATTCACTGTGTATCATTGTCAGACCTCAACATTCAGTCCACTTTATTTTAATCTGGGAAAGTATTGAAGACAGCATCAATTGCACATTAAAATAACAATAAAAAGAAATTTGCAGTAGACAATTGTGATACAAAAATGGAATAATCAGGCCAGCAGCTAGAATCTACTGCTTCCCATTGTAAATGAAAAGAAAATGGACAATGCTGAGTCCAGAATGTGAAAAAACTTACCCATATGCTACTGATGTCATAACTGAGCATGAAATAGAAATGATGGGAGACTAAGGCTATGCCCAGAGCATTCCCGTACAAAATTTTTAACATCCCCACTAGGTTTCTCTGTGTAGTTTTACGTATTTGTTTAAAATTTTGCCTTTTAAATCAGATTACAGATGACTTTATTTTTGATATACTGCAGATGAAATAATTTTAATGTTTTCTACAATCTTGTTAAGTTAAATTACACATATGCTCAGATTTTCTGTGTCAAGTTCTCTTTTATATTAATAATTTAAACACTTTGTATTTAACATATATGTAGCATATATTAATAGCTGTGTTACTATAAAAATGCAAAAGTAACTTGGGGTAGCAAGGGTTTTTTCTGAACCATTGTTTGAAGCTACAGTCCATCATGATGCAAATAAGTAGCATGGACTTTAGGAGTCAGCTGGTCACATCACATGCACAATTGAGAAGAAGAAAACTAAATATTATTGTTTAGCTCATCATCTTTGTATTTAGACTGTGTCCCCTATAGGATGGTACCACCATTCGGGTTGTGTCTTAGTTCAGGTTTTTGTTGCTATAAGGGGCACAATGACCACAGCATCTCTTATAAGGAAAACATTAATTGAGGGGACTCTCGGTTTCAGAGGTTCAGTCCATTATCATCATGGCGGGAAGCATAGCAATATGCAGGCAGATGTGGTGCTGGAGGAGTAGCTAAGAGTCTTAATCTTGCAGGTGACAGGAAGTCAACTGAGATACTGGACGGTAGAGCATAGGAAACCTCAATGTTTACCCATACAGTGACACACATTCCCCAATTCTTAGTGTGTGATTAAATACACACACAAATACACACATGAAACAGAAATATTCACCAATACATTAGAAAGATACTGGGCTTTTGACATGATTTGTAAAGTCTGCAAGACAAGTTCCTTTGTAGATATAATGAAAAATGAAATCAAAGCAGTAGTGGTTTATTTAAGCTAATCATGATGCATAAATTTTCTATTGCTTTTCCCTGAATATCCAGGGAGACAGCATGGTGTAACTAATAGATTATAAATGGGATATGAAAAAGAATGACCCGTAGCAGTAAAAATTATGAAGAAGCTTTTAATGCACCCCTCCACAACCTTGTAAGTAAATGTCATGTTTGACAAAGTAGATCATGTAGAGAAAGACCATCTGTGAGGCATATTAGAGATAGGAGGTGTTATGCTTGATAAAGTTGCTAATGCTGATGGCCAGCAAGGAGCTGGCTAATATGTCAAAGGCTTGGGAAGAAGAGAGTTGTGAGAACTGAAGAGTTTGCAAAAAACACACCTGAGACCACTGCTAATGAATGCAGCAATTGAGAATCACTCCATTACAAAAATGTTTCCCAAACCAGATAGCTCTGCTTCTGGTAAAGGCCCAACCTCCTGATGTTCAATGTCATTTCTCTCTCCTTCCAGCAACTTCTTGATCTGTCCTCTGACACTCATTAAATGCTATTCTCTTTTACAAACTAATATGCATTAGTGTTTCAGATTAAGAAACAATTAGAAGCTAACAAGACTCATTCTCTTCACTCTGGATGTCAAGTACTATTCAGTATATTTGATGGTATGTTCTGAAACACCGCCTGTGTTGGGCTTTGTAGGTTGCATTACAGGTTGTCTCCCAAACTTCTGTTAAAATTTAATAAATATTAGAATCACATTAAAACATATTTTAAGAAGCATTGAAGATATGAGGCATCCATCCTTGTGATCTGGAGTAATGTTCTTTTAGAGGGAGTGAGTTCAGTTCTTGTATGCTCTTTCTTTCTTTCTTTCTTTCTTTCTTTCTTTCTTTCTTGCTTTCTTTCTTTCTTGCTTTCTTTCTCTCTCTCTCTCTCTCTCTCTCTCTCTCTCTCTCTCTCTCTCTCTTTCTTTCTTTCTCTCTTTCTTTCCCTATTTCTCTACTTCCCCTTTCCCTTTTTTTCTATTCTCTTCCTGCTCTCTATTTCTTCTCTAACTCCTTTTCCTCATGTATTCTCTTTGTGTGTCTCTGTCTCTCTGTCTCTCTCCTTCCTATTTTCCCCTGCTTCCTGTACCCCTTGAATGCTCCCTCTCATTACAGAATGTGTTCCACCATGTTGTTCCAGATGCTGGAACACTGACACTGAACTTCTCTATCTACAATTACATGAAGCAACAATTTTGTTTTCATTATAAACTACCTCATCTGCAGTATATTTAACTGATATATATGTGTGTGTGTGTGTGTGTGTGTGTAGAAAACAAAATTGAGGCACATATTCACCCTCAAGGAGCCCATTATTTAACAAAGATGAACAAGAAAACGGTATCTCATTACTCCTTAATGCACTAAAACTCAAGGACATAAGTAATAGCCATACCGGGAGCTGGTGGGATGGCTTTTTGGTTAAAGGTACTCAAGGCTGAGCCTAACAACTTAAATTTGCTACCTGAAACCTACATAGCAGGAGAGAAATGACTCCCTCAACTCGTCTTACACATTCCACATGTGTCCCATGGCACACATGCAAGTACACATGCACACTAACACACACACACTCACATACACACACACACTGTCACACACAGACTCACACACAATTCTAAAACCACATTGTCTATATAGGCAACTGTTTTTGGGATGCTGACAAGACCTCATAATATAATTATATATTGTATAATTTTCCTTACTGACAAATGAATAAGGTAAAATGTGTTGGTTGGGAGTGTTGTGCTATGATATGTCTATGGTTCTCTATAGAAGAGAAATTTTCATGTGTTCTAGCACATGAATATGTTAACTCAGAAGAGTTCTCGTAGGAAAACTCTCTCCAGTGTATATTTGGTCATTGGTTCCTGGAACCCGCTCAACCTATTTCAAATAGTTTGATGTAATTATGAGTAGAACAGAGTAAAGCAAATTACATCCACAGAAAAATGTAAAAGTGAGTTAAATGACCTATGAATACATCCCCCCGAAGAATTTCTCCATCACCAAAGAATATTTTTGTTTTTCTTTTAAAATTGGATGGAAGTGGCAGGATGTAAGATGGCTCAGTAGGCAAGAGCACTTGCTGCTCCTCCACAGGATTAAACTTTGTTTCCAAGCATTTAAATAAATAACTAAATAAATAAATAGACAAAAAAGTTTTCAGAATTTGTGGAAACAAAAACAAGACTAGACTACTAGAGATGAAGAACACTGCCAGTCAATATCATTTTGGCAAAGGACAGACAACAGTGCCTTGGATTTAATGTGAAGCGTCTCCCATAGGCTCGCGTGTTTGGTCATTTGGTCCCCAGCTGGTGGTGCTGTTTGCATGGTTGGGGAACCTTCCAGAGGTGAAGCCTTTCTAGAGAAATGGGCCTTCATTTTGAGCCTTGTCCTGCACTTCTCATCTGTAAATACAATGTGACTAGCTTCTTCCTCATTATGTCCCCATGCCTGCCTCTTTGATGCCATAAACTCTGCACTGTGATTAAAAGACTCTTCCCTGTAAGAGTAAACCCTTCCTTCCTTGTATTGTTTTGCCCATCTATTTTGTCACAATAGTGATAAAATTGATACAGAGCACAACCTCAGACAAAAATCTCTGACCACCATGTCCCATATATTTCCTATTTGTAAACAATCAAACTTAAATATGGCTAAAGCTTTTGTTGGCACTAGAAATTTTGAGTCATTGTGTAAGGATTAATAACTAAGAACAACATAACAATCTCAGTCAGTGTTATTGGCTGGATGCTTTCAGTATACTAGAAGATGTTCTAGCCTTGGAGGCAGAGTAGTTACTCTCTTGAGCTTCAGTCAGGTATGTGAGAAATATCAAGTCCCCCATGGTATTAAGAAGTATAAACCAGGTTCAGCCTTAGGGCCATCATTTATGACTCACACAAACAGGTGCAAGTATGGGTTGTTAAGGATTTTCTGGAATTAGAAACTAAATAAATCACATCCTGTATATGTAATATTATGGTGGCATTAACATTATCTACTATGCTTTAACATGGGACCAATTTTACCAATTTGAAGACAAATGTGTAGTGATACAAAATTAAGCATTATCTTTATAAAAGTTGCTTAAGGGAATCTCTAAATATCTCAGTGACATAAACATATGTGTTTGAAATACAATTCAGTCACATATCCAAGAAATTGAAGAAAATATTAAAACAACTTGGTATATTAATTTTGCTGTGATAGTAAAATGTTCCATGTACATAATATTGAAGTACATTCACTTCTTTTACTTGCTAAGTCAATTAAAGATGACATATCAATATCTGCTTCACAGGCCTCTTATGAATAAGCTATCAGAATACACAGTAGATGCTCAATAAAATATGTGATGGGTTGTTCTGCAAAAGACAGTGGTTACATTTCTTGTTCTTCATTTTATTATAACTCATTTGCTATATTTATTAAGATACATTAATTACACATAATAATGGATTTTGTTATTACTTTTTGTGCATATACTTAACACATTTCAATCCCTTTTTTCCCCCATTACCTTCATTTGTGTTCTTCACCTTCTACTACCTTACTTTTCCCAACCAATTCCTTTCTATTTATAGCTCTTTATGTGATCCAAACTGTTGTTTACAGGACCATGGGCAACTTGCTACATCACCACTGAAGAAAATGTGTTTCCCTCTGCTATTAATCAATAATGACTTCTAAATCCTAGGGAAGGGCAAAAGCTTGAGGTCCTTCCCTACTTTGTGACACATTGCTGCTAGGTCCAGTCTTGTTCACATGTTGTAGAAGTAACCATATCTTTACTTTAATGGTGCACTGGCCATGTCATGACCATAATAGTGCTCCACAGTCCTCCCTACAAACTCTTCCACCCTTTTCTTCTCATGTTCCATGAACCTTGGAAGACATCATATCGCTGTCTCATTTGTGGCCAAACAACCAATAATTATTCATATATTTCATTCCCATAAATTTTCTACTTATGAAGCAGGTCTAATTCAAATATTTGTCAGGCAATGTTGATCTAAAAGTTGTTGGTAGAGTATTGCTTGGAATTTTACCTGGGAAGCAGTCATCAGGGGAATTTGGGTAAAGAACTATTTTTAGCTTTGATTTAAATGTACAGGAATCCACAAATCCAAAATAAGCTTAATATGATTTTGATTTCTGCATTTTACAAAGTTTTTCATCCATTTGGAAATGCAGTTCACATGAGCATAGACAACTATAATGGAAGAGAGCAAAAGATACAAAACATAGCCCCATCAACCAGAGCAAGACCTTGAAATGCAGCACTTTTATGAAGAAAAAAGTTTACCTTGCTCAAAATAAACTGAGGCTTGGTGTTCCTAAAATGTATATAAGTGATAAAATTCAACATTTTAGTCAGAAATAGTGAGAGCTTATGGAAAATGAATAGACCCAAGTAGTGAGTAAGATGCATTAGTAATGCAACTTCTAGATAATGTGTTAGTAAATGAATACACCATGTGTTACATCAGTTGTCAATGTATTAGTAGTCCACAGTTTAGAGTTCACTGGCAAACTTTTTACATTTATTGATTTTGTGTGCAGAAGGGTCAACATGGTGTGTGTTTAGAGATCAGAGAGCAAGTTGGGAGAATCAGTTCTATCCTTCCATGGTATGGATTCTGGGGCTTGAACTGAGGTCATCAGTCTTAGCTGCAAGTATTTTTTCCCATTGAACCTTTGTGTAGTTATTTCCTCTATCTGAATATCAACTGAATACTGTAAGGGAAGTTCAACAAGAACACAGCTCAATGGCTTCAGGAAGTCCCTGAAACTATCCACATTCTCTATATTCCTTCCTTTTCAAGAATATATCTGCAGTAAGAACTTCTCAGAATGACTCTCAGGCAAGCTGAGCTGCCTGGAGAAAACAGAGACCATCTGGACTGCCTGGAAGAGACTCGGAACTACTAAGCTATCTGAGAACAAATCTCTCTAATGCCTTTGAACTGACTGCAGGCTGTATAGTGGCAAAAGGTTTCCAGTTCTCATGAACTGTCACACATGCTATAGTGGGTCCTTGTAATACACCTATTTTTTTTGAGTCATTTCTGCTCCTATAAGAAACCCCTCATCTATATCCCTGTAAGAAACCCCAATAAAACTCACTAGATCACCAAGTTGGACTTTCATGATACTCTTACTTAGTTCTGTCATCCGTTCTCTATCTGGGGTAAGTAGATGTTTATTTACACTGCCCCAATAGTTTATACAAGAGAGCCACCTTATCAATTATAAATGTATTACTTTTGAGGTTGAGTCTAATGAGTTTCATCAGTGCTGGTTTTATTGCTTTATATATAATAATTATGCAATTGTTATATGGTTATTTGGGGAAATATTTTTAAAATGTTCAAAAATTGAAAAAAATATGGGAATTTTAAATGTTTTTTTTTTATCTTTTTTTGCTCTATACTTCTCTTTTGAAAATTTGGCAGTCACTTGAAAGCTGCTTCCATGACAATGTCTTTTCCCTATTAATGCTTTAATATTTTCATCTTCTAATTGTATTTATTTGGTTTTATTATGATGTACTTAGATATAAGTTTTACTTATTCATTATTTTCTGTGGGTGTTTATCCTACTTGGCTTCATGACACAACACACACACACACACACACACACACACACACACACACACACAGTTATTCCCCAATCTCACATTCTTTTCGATTTAAAATAGAGAATCAGCTTATCTACTTATATTGAAAGACCTGCAGAGTGTGGACCTTCACTCTCCAACTCAGGAAAGGTGACATCCCAAATCACTCATGAGAAGCAGTCTTGATGCAAATTGCATGAGGAATTTTTATGTCAAGTGCACTGGGATCCACAGTCATATCCACAGTAGAGGACTGAGGACCCTGAGTATAGAATTGTGACAGCTTTTATAGGGTTACAACATAGCATCAAGAGCCTCTGCAGTGCAGACCAATGACTTTAAATCATTTTATAGTTTTAGACCAATCATTTAAAATCATCCAAGTCAGCACTTTCTAGACCAATCAGTTTCTTATAGCCCCGGAGGTCTGCATTTGTTCGGGCTCCTAGACATTTCACCTATTTACAGGCAGAGAACAGGGTCTGGAATTTAAGGTATTTAGGGTGTGTTCGATAGTATTTTTAAACTTCTAGCTTCCTGGGGTCATTGGAGAGTTGGGCTATATTTTTTCATCCTTAAACTATCTCTGTGTCAGTGTCACTTCTTGTTGTGATGCTTTGAATGAAATGGCCCCTCTGGACTGTATTGTCTGAATACTTGGTCATTAGTTGGTGGACCTGTTATGGAAAAATTAGAAGATGTGATCTTGGAGGTCAATCACTCAGGTTAGGCTTTCAGGTTTCAAAAGACTGTTACTATTCCAAGTGCCTTTCTGGCTCTTTCTGCCTCATAATTTTGTCTGAAAATGTGAGATCTCAGCTGCTGTTCTAATTCCATGCCTGCTTGTCTGCACCCATGCTCCTTGCTATGATGGCCATGGACTCTAACCCTCTGAAGCTGTAAGCTCCAAGTCAAAGGTTTGTTTTAGGAGTTTTCTTGATCATAGTGTTTTATCACTGCAAAAGAGAAGCAATGAGGTCATTTGAACTATGTAGTTGAGGATGACCTTGGACTACTAATCTTGCTACAGCTTCTCAAATGCTGGGATTACAGTCACGTGCCCCTAAATCCAGTTTGATTATGGGGCAGGTAATCTGGGTCTATGACACTTCTCAGCATTATTCTTGAAATTTTCAAGGAAAGTCAGGAAGTCAAGGGGGATGATGGCATCTTGACTAGAGATGTAGAAAGGAAGGAGAAGAAAGAAAGTAGTGGGGATTTGTGCACAACAAAGAAAGCTGAAGTAGATAGATAACTGGTGCAACTAATTAGATGTCACAATTGTCATTCTCTATTCCTAGATAGAAATATTGAGTACAAGACTTAAACTCTCCAGCTTAGGACAACTTTATAGCAATCTCTGTTATGACTTTATCCTAGGGCTGGATATGTAACTTCCCATTTTGTTCTTGTTGTTTCACTGTAATAAGGTTTAAGTGTGTGTGGTTTTTTTTTTTATATTTCCTAGAGCATACTTGATGCTTGCTACCTTTTTATATTGTTTTATATCAAGCCTAAATCATTTTCTGTAGACTAAAAGAGGAATTGCAGTGAAAGATCTACCCAGCCACACCTGTGGCACTGACCATGCCCATTTAGGAATGATCACAGCTGCTTAGCTGGGCCTGTGGGATTTGGTCAGGGGTCTGGGACAGGCTTGCTCTCTCTTGCCCCAGATTGGGTCATGGAGGGCAGCCGGTGTAAATCCTCAAAGCAGGCACTTTGCAGTGGTCGTCTGCATCATGTGAAAGTGATTTCTCCCCAAATAAAATTATATTAACCTATATTTGAGCCAGTCCCAAGAATCATGTGCCACGCACCAGTTATCTACTTTATTTTGGTGCCCAAAGTTGGGCAAGCAAAAGATAGAAAACATTTGGATGCCACAGTGGGGAAAATGAGAGAGAAATTTAATAATAGTTCCATTAAATTCTGATATAAAAACTTTCCTAGAATAATATAAATCATTTGGAATATAATTAATATTATAGTTATTGACCTAAATGTTTAAACTTTATCCACAGTGATGAAAATGGCAATTGTTTGTTCATAGGTCTATTGCCATTGATTGATAATGATGCCTGATATTTTATTGCCATGCTAATGATAACTGCAACTTATGTAATAATACATCTATGGATTAAAACCTTATTTAACTTTTACTATCCATATATTTGAAATCAAGCAATTTATTAGAAAAACAACAAAGAATAATTTTAAATTAATTCATTTAAAAATACTTTTGCAAAAAGCAAGCATTTTGTGTCTTTTCTCATTTTCCTGAGTGTGTATGTGTGTGTGTGTGTGTGTGTGTGTGTGATATGCATGCATATGCATGTGTGTAGGCACATGAGTGTGGGGATGCATGGTTACATGGGTGAGCATGAATGTGGAGACCCAAGGGAGATGTCATAATCATTTTGGATCTCTTTCTACCTTGTTCATTGAGGCTAGGGTCTCTCCCAGTACTGATATAGTTAGTTGATAGCCAGCTTGTTTGTCTCTACCTTCCAAGGTTGGAATTACAGGAAGGCTGCCATATTCACTTGGCATTTATGTGTACACACTAAGGAAGCAAACTCTGATTCTCATGCTTCTGAGACAAATGCTCAATCACTGAGCAACACCCAGAAAACATTAAACATCAGTGCATAAACTTTTTCTTGCCCAGTATTCAATCAAGAATTCGTAGTAAACAAATTAGTCTCAGCTTGGCAGTGGTGGTAAGTGCTGTTAGTCCCAGAGCTCAAGAAGCAGAGGAGGGTGGATGTCAGTGAGTTCAAGGGCAGCCACTTTGCAGAAAGAATTCCAGTAGCCAGGGCTACCAAGAGAAACTCTGTCTTCCAAAATGAAAACAAAAACAAACAAAACAAAAAATCTCACAGTCTCACTTTTATAACTGAAAATATTAGAAAAAGAAATACATGGCTAGGCAACAGATGAAATTAATTGTGGAAGTAGATATTTATAATTGTTTTCTTAATCAGGAAAGCAGGGAATTTTTGAAGCTAAAAGAAGTTATTCCTTCATAACGAGGGTGAGATTTCAGGGGCAGAGTTCTTTCTGTTCATCTTTTAAGTTCTAAATGAAAACAAAGCTAAGCATGTACACAGATACACTCACACATGCAGAGAGAGAGAGAGAGAGAGAGAGAGAGAGAGAGAGAGAGAGAGAGAAGAACAATAAGAAAGATGCCAAGATGCCAGTAAACAACATGGTAGAAAAGGAGACACAAGCCTCCTTTCTCCATCCTCAGACAACAAACACGTACACAGATAATCACAGCTATTGGGTGGGATCAAATGGAAACTTTTCCTTTGCTCTTGAAATGTATATTCATTTCTGTCAGACACTCATAGAATAAAGAGTATGCAATTGTTATAGAATGATGTAATACTAACATTTGTCACAGTGCAGATGACCTTAGAAAATATTAGGTTAAGCAAACTATGTCATAGAAGTAGAGAACTGGAGATTCAAATTGTTAGAGAAGGGTACAGAGCAGACATTAGAGATAGCAAGATATTGGTTAGAGAATGGAAAGTTTTGATTAAATGAAGGAATAAATTTCTAGATATCAAATCTTCAGCATGATAAGCACAGTTGATACTGGTATATTATCTGGGGATTTATCTTTTTTGTTGTTTTATAATTTGTTTTTATCCTTTGACAATATCATATAGGTATACAATGTATTCTTTTAGAAAATTTTTATTTTAAAGTTTTTTATTATTTTACATACTAACCACAGCTCCACTTCCACTCCCCCATTCTTCCTCTCACCCAATCCCCCATCCACTTCTCAGTAATAGTAAGGATTCCCATGGAGAATTAACAAACTCTGGAATATTAAATTGAGGCAGGACCAAGACCTCCCCTCACCAAAGTTGACAAGTTATCTTTCCATAGCATAGAGATAGGCCCCCAAGAGACTATTCATGCATTGATCCCACTGTCAGTGGTCCCAGAGAATGCCCAAGCTACAGAAATGTTCCTCACATTCAGAGAGCCCAGTTCAGTTCACCAGCTATCAGTCGCAAGTCATGATTCTGCTGTAGCTCTGGATAGCTCTCTCTAAGGGTTTGCCCATCATGATCTTAATCCCTTTACTCATGTAATCCCTCTTCCCTCTCTTCTACTGAACTCCAGGAGCTCAGCCCAGTTTTTAGCTGTGGATTTGTATATATGCTTCCATTAGTTACTGGATGAAAGGTACTATGATGACAATTAGAGTGGCCATCAATCTGATTACAGTGGAAGGCTAGTTCAGGTGCTCTCTCCATTATTGCTAGGAGTCTTAGTTGTGGTTATTCTTGTGGATTCCTAGAGAGTTTCTCTAGCACCAGATCTCTCCCTAACCCCTATTGGCATAAAAATAGGCATGTAAATGGACCAAGATAATTGAATCAAAGACCCTAGCATTAATCCACACACTTACGAACACCTTATTTTTTTTTACAACAAAGCCAAAATTTTCAGTGGAAAAAGAAAGCATCTTCAAAAGATGGTGCTAGCATAACTGAATATCCACATGTAGAAGAATGCAAATAGAACCATATATATCCCCATATATAAAACTCAAATCTAAGTGGATCAAAGACCTCAATGTAAATCTAGTTACATTGAAACTGATAAGAAAGAATGTGTGAAGTAGCCTTGAATGCACTGGCACAGGAGGTCATTTCCTAAACACACCAGTAGCACAGACATTGAGAGCAACAATTAATAAATGGGACCTTCTGAAAAGCTTCTGTAAGGCAAAGGAGACAAAAGGGCAGTCTACAGAATAGAAAATGATCCTCACCAACTCCACATCCAGCAGAGTACTGAAATATATATATATATATATATATATATATATATATATATATATATATAATGAAACTAGGCATCAAAATACTAAATACTAAATAATCCAATTATCTCAACAGAAGAAATTAAAATGGCTGGAAGACATCCTTATCCATCAGGGAAATGCAAATCACAACAACTCTGAGATACCATCTTATACCTGTTAGAATTACTAAGATCAAAAACACTTATGACAGCTTATGTTGGATAAGATATGGAGTAAGAGGAACACTCCTCTGTTGCCGATGTAAATGCAAACTTGTATGGCTACTTTGGAAATCAGTTCAGGAGTTTCTTAGAAATTGGGAATCAATCCACCTCAAAAACAAGCAATATCACTCTTGGGCATATATCCAAAGGATGCACCTTCATACTAAAAGTACATTTGCTCAACTATGTTCATATTATTTGTAATAGCCAGATCCTGGAATCAACCTACATGCCCCTTAGCTGAGAATAGATAAAGAAAATGGGGTACAGAATGGAGTATTACTCAGCTGTAAAAAAAAGTGTGACACCTTGAAATTGCAGGAAAATGGATGAAACTAGAAAAAACCAATAACCATCATGAATGAGGTAACCCAGCCCTAGAAAGAGAAGCACAGTAGGCTTTCACTCATAAGTGGATATTATATGTAAAGAAAAGGATAACCGAGCTATAACCCATAAGAAGCTAGGAGACAATGAGGATCCTAAAAGATAGATGCATGGATGTCCTGGGAAGGAGGAATAGATAAGATCTCCTACGTAAATTGGGAGCATGGAGGGAGAAGGGATGTAGGGTGAAGGGGAGTTGGGAAGAGAATAAGGGAACAGGATGGTTGAGTTGTCGGAGGGACAGAGAAGGAAAGGACATAAAGATAAATCTTAATAGGGAGCCATTATAGGCTTAGAAATTTCTCACTTTTTTAGATTTAGTATGTGTACAAGCATGTCTGCAGGTGCTGTGGAGGCCAGAAGAGACTACTGAGACCTCTGGAGCTGGAATTAAAGGCAGATGTGAACTACCAGTTCCAAGCCTGGAAATTTCTAAGAAAATTATCTCAGCACTAGTGAGGATAAATACCTGAATTAATTGCTATTTTACCTAGCTCAATTTAATTCACAATGTATTGTATCCCTACAGTATGTACATGATTCAAAGTATCATAAATACATTTTCTTTATTCAATTAAAATTAGAAAAAGGTAATTTACAAATATTTTAGAAGAAAAGTTAACATTTAAAGTATTAATCTGAAAATGTATAAAATTTTCATAGTGAAGTCCATCATTTTGTAACACAAATGATATTAATAAATATAAGTTAAAATAAAATTTAAAATTATATTATAATATGGAGTTAAAATTTTAAATGCTATGAAATAAAAATATCTATAATAAATGTATCACTATAGGGTATTCTATCACAGAATAAAATGCTAACAATTTCAAAAACAGAGAGGAAAAATTAGTATCCATGTGCATGAACACTTTTATAAAAAACAATGTATATGTAAATATGATGATGTGGAAAGATCCACCTGTCTAAACACAGAATTTTTGATAGAAAAAAACAAATGTGATAAAAAGACACCAGTTTGAAATCCTGTTTATCTAACAGAATAGGAAAATAAAATATTTACAACTGTCTCCCCCAGTACCTGAAACACAAATCACCAAATATATGAGAGGTATTTATACAATGTTATAAGTATGAAAGCACTTTGATGTCTAAATGTGAAGTACATGACTTTTAAACTACAAAACCCCCTTCTAAAGTTTTGTTTTTGCAGAAATCATGACAAGCATAAGAGGGAACTATCTAAATCATCATTTGTGATATAGATATAACACAATAAAAAAAATCTTAAAGTCATCTATAAATGGAAAATGAAAAAGTTAGAGCAGAGACTTTTGAGTTAGAATAGAGGCTTGGAGATGGCTTACCTGACATGCCTGCATAAGGAACTGAGTTCAAATTCCCAGGCACAATGCCAGCCTTCTGTAATCCCTGAGCTCTTGTAATGAGGTGAATGTTACCAGCTGTCAGGCCAGTTGGACATGTAGCTGTGAACAAAGAGAAACATGGTCTCAAACAAGATGGAAGGTGAGGACCAACAATGGAGATTGACTTCTGACCCCATACATGTACCCTGGTACACATTCATCTATACCTCCAAATGCAGGAATTATACACATGTTACATGCATTTACAGGATTAAAAAGTCAGTGTAGTGTTTAAAGGAGTCTCTGTCCCACCAGGCCCCATTGTCCTTCAGTCACAAATAAACACACAGATGCTATATTAATTATAAAACTTTTGGCTTATTGACTAGCTCTTTCTTAATTATTAACCCATAACTACTAATCTATGTATTTCTACATGGCCTAATCTTACCAGAGCATGCCTGGCAATCCTATCTTCTCAGTCTCTACATGGCATCTCTCTGCAGCCTCTCTCTCCCTAGAGTTCTCCTGATTTGTTAGCCCCTCCTATTTCCTGCATGGCTATGCTCAATCAGTGTTTTATTCATCAGCCATTAAGAGAAATATATAGAGAGAAGGACATATATATATAGAGAGCCATATTATGTAATACAATTAAAATGTTGGATAAAAAGTAAGTGGCTCTTGACAGACTAATGTATATTATCTCCATGTTCTGTTTGCACTGGCACATGCTGCTAAGAACTGTGGAAAGATGAGCACACCATGAATGCTTGTAAATTCCAATGTCTATTTGTAGATGTGTTAGGTATGTGTCTGCATAGACTTATAGAGAGATGTCTGGAAAGATATTCAAAGCTAAAGAACCAATGTCATTTCAGGTAAGTGTAAAGTCTGGGTTGAGTATAAATAGCATCCATTGTATGTTTACAGTTGCTATCCTTTAGAAAAAATAAGTACCTTATTTTAATTTTTAAAAATAACAGCATTAAAAGTGAACAAATAGACTTAGCTTGTTATTTGAAAATTTTTACCTATAAAACCCTTAACATTAAAGACATATTTTAGTGAGAGATGGGATTTCTCTTTGTGACAAGGTCTCTGTTGGTACATATATTGTGGGTTGTTACAATGAAGGTATTTGTACACAATAGTGAACAAAATTTCATGTTCCAGCAATCTCTGAGCAATTCCGTACAATACCACAATTCACCAAAATTATGGGAATGTTTCTTATTCCTTTCTATCTTACTGGGAATAATGAGTGCCTGCTTGGGAGATGAGAAGCTGCCCGTAGAATTGGGTGAAGGAAAACTGTGAGTTAACTGGCTAGGCTGATACAGAAAAGTGGAAATTAGATGACGTCTGCTGTCAGGTTTGTGTATTAGTTGTCTATTAGAGAAGAACTGATTTGGCTAGACACACTGCTGAGAACTCAGATATACAGTGGTAAGTAAACTCTTGACCAAATATCCACTTCTGGAACTCTGTAGATCAGAGTGCAACAGGTTCTTAAAATTAATTTAAGCTCAGAGTAAGTTTCTCCTGGAAAAACAATCATTATTTTATGACATGCTTCTCCAGAAACAGAACATAAAAGGGGGTTTTAATAAATAGCTGATTAGTGAAACAGTTTCAGGAAGTACAAGGAAGTGATGTGGGTGTAAAATAGGATTTGATAGGGAGAGTGGAAGAACATGTAGTTTGTGGGTTTGGCCAAAGCAAAGCACTCAAACTCATCATTAACCAAGAATATTAAAGTGGTGAACATATGTCTTAAAATTATATTAGTGTAGTGTGTGTATATATATGTGTGTGAGAGAGAGAGAGAGAGAGAGAGAGAGAGAGAGAGAGAGAGAGAGAGAGAGAGAGGGAGAAAAAAGAGAAGAGAGGAGAGAGAGAGAGAGAGAGAGAGAGAGAGAGAGAGAGAGAGAGAGAGAGGAGAGAGAGGAGAGAAGAGAGAGAGAGAGAGAGAAGAGAGAGAGAGAGAGAGAGAGAGAGAGAGAGAGAGAAGTCTGTGCTATAGCATTGTGGCAGTCAGTGCTGACCTTCCACCATATGTGTCCCAGGGGTTGAATGCAGCTTGAGAGGGTCAGTGGTAAGCACTTTTACCCACTGAGCCCTCTCACATCCCCAGAATTAGAGGGGAGGCTCGCAAAAGAGAACTCCTTTCTGCTTACAGCAACATCAGAGGACAGAAACAGTGGAGCAAACAGTCCAGCTAAAATTTAGAAACAAGTGCATCAGAGAGATTTTGAGAAGCTACAATACACTGGCTGAATTTGGAGGGTTACCCTGTGACAGTATTTTAACCCTTAAACCCTAGCAGGTATCAATATGCTTGGTTTTACATATGGGGAAACAGAAGACTAAAAGTTAAGGCATATGCTCAGCTCACCTTGATAGAGTTTCTAATTTAAATCCAGGCAACTGTGAACCACATGTGTTCTCGATTGCTGTCCTCTGGGCATGCCAATGGTCCTCTGGAAATGTCATGGTAACTCTCCAAGGTAGATCTGCACAAAGTGGGGCTTATTGACTTTCCACCAGAGACCGAGAGTAGGGCTTCTGGGGCTCTGCATCTCCATGGGGGATATACATGCAATTAACAGTTGCTGGGAGACAGAATTCTCATTTCCTTCAGTAGTGTGGTCACCAGTAAGTTGCCCATGCTTTGGAAGAAACCTTGGTTAAACTCATTGGCTCACCAAGATGTATGCAGCTGTACCCATTTATTTGTTTCTGCCCTTGGTGTCTTATCTGGGGTGAAAAGACATTTATTCATGTGCTCCCAGAAAAAGATCACAGAACAAAGTATCTGAACTTCATAAAATGGTTACTCCATCTCACTCTAAAATAATTCTTTCTTTTGTTGTCTGCTTCCCACATAAATCTATACTTGCAATTAATTAGACCTACTAACATCATGCAATGGAAAGGCTTTTATGGGTCACCTGGCCCTACCCACCATGTTCACTTCCTGCTATGGATGAGGAAATAGACAAGGGAATTTGCACTTTAACTCAGTTTTTACATATCACTCTTATCGTCTGCCATTAAAGAGATCTCAGAAAAGTTAACTAGCCAATTCTCTAACTGCATGCTTGCAAAACACACTAAACATAGCACCTCGTACATAGGTTTTTATGGTTCAATCAGCTAATTGATATACAGCAATTAGAACTCTGATCACACCTATTAATACCATTACTACTTTATAAAACCATTTGAGATACAATTAATACACTATAAAAGTCACTTTTTAATACATATAATTTAGTGGTCATTAGTAGAGTCATGAAATAATTCAACTGTCACCAATGTCACATTTCCATACTCTCAAAATAAATTCCATGCCACTAATGGTCATCCTTCACTTTCTGGTCCTCTGGGCTCCTGGTCAAAGCCATCACCTCTCCTGTCTGTATGGGTTTTTCTATTCTAAATCTTTCAAGTGATTATATGATACAATGCATGGCCTTTTGTGTCTGGCTTTCTTACTTGCCACATTTTCAAGATTCATCTGTGTACATGTTTTAGTATGCATTTTTATTAAAGCTAAATAACACATGATTCATTTGGGTGTCCATTTATGTCTATGCATTTATTGATGAATGGTCACTTCCTATCTCCATTTTAACTATTACAATTAATTATTTTAAAATTATCAAGTAATTGAACTTGGGAAATTTTTCAATTCATCAAGTTTTTGCCGTACAGGTACCGGGATCTAACATCAGTTCCCAAGCCTCTATATAAAAAACTAGGTATGGGGGTCAGGAGGGATGGCTCCTGCATTAAGAGTAGCTGTGGTTTCAAGGTTCCATGGTTCAGTTATCAGCACCCACATGGAGGCTCACAAGCATGTATAATTCTACTTTTAGGGGAGCCAACACCTTCTTCTGGTTCTGGACACTGGGCACCTGACCATAATAACTGTTCGAATCAGTGAGTTCCAGGTTTAGTGATAGGCCTTTTCCCAAAACAAAAAGTGAAAAACAGTTGCAGAAGATACACAGCATGGACTTGTGGCCACCACATGTATGCATACATGTATACATGTACATACATGTAAAACATGTACATATGAATACATACATGAACCTTAACAATATAAGTTCTGTGTCCTGATATGTATTCACTGTTACTAGTCATGTACCTAGGGATAAAGGAGCTGAGTGATAAGGTAATTTTATGAAATTTCTGAGGCTTCATAAAATGGTTACTCCATCATACCCAACCACTACCAACAATATTTGTAAATATACTTTCTTCAAATACCTGCTAATACTTAGCATATTTTAAACATTTTCACCACTCTAGATGTTATAAATTAATGTTTCTTTAAAGTTTTGATTTCCATTTCCCTAATTTTAATATAGTTAAAATATTTCCATGTTTCTAAATCAGTCTTACATATTTTAAAAAATGCTTCATTCAAATTATGCACCAAAATTTCAGGTAGATAATTTGTCTTCTACCTCTTTTTGTTTGGTGTTTAACTTCATTCTGGCAAGTATTTCATGTACTTGGCAGTTGGATTTTGGACACACTTTAGAAGTGTTTTGCCAATGATTTTTTTCTTCTTGTTGATTGTGTTCAATGTAGTGTCTGAGAATGTAATGCCTAAGAAATATCATGAAAGCTTACTTCTGTGGTTTCTTCTGAGAAGAGATTTATGGTTTAATTTTCACTTGTAAGATTAAATTAGAGTTAGATTTATTTGGTTTATTTTTGTGTACATTTGTATGTGGAATGTGCAAGTGTGTGTGTACACGTGAAGTCCAGAATATAATCTCAGTTGTCAGTCTTCATGTTCACCTCACTTGAGATAGAGTTAACTCATTGTTTGCCATTGTGATGCATGTTCAGGCTAGCTGCATCCTGAACTTCTGATGACTCTTCTTGTGTCTACTTTTTATTTTGATGTAGGACCATTGAGATGATAGGTGTGAACCTCCATCTTGGTTTTGTATGGGTTCTAAGGGTCCAAATTTAGTCTGTCAAGTTTCTGTGACTGGTACTTTTACCTGTCCAACTATCTCCCTGACCCAAGTCCAAGAGTTAATTTTAGTATATAGGATGAAATATGGCTCCAGTCACATGATTTTCAAGTCAATATTCTATTTACCAGTGTTATTTATTAAGGAACTCTTTTCCTTTTGCATTATCCTGAAATCCTTTCTATTTCCAAATTCACACACACACACACAAGAGAAAAACCACTTACAAAAGCAGCTTAATGGAGGAAGGGTTTATTATGGATCACAGTCCATCTTGGTGGTAAAGTCAGAGTGGCAGGGAAATGATACAGCTGTTCCCATGGCATCCTCAGTCAACAAGCAGAGAAAGATGAATACTGGTCCCTATCTCAATATTTTTTTATTCAGTTCAGGACCCTGGTACATGGGTTAGTGTAGCCCATATATAGGAGCCTCTCACTAGCTTAAGTATTTTCATGTAGAAACACCCTCACAGACATGCTAGAACTTGTTTCTATAATCTAAATGCTTTTAAGTTAATAGTTAACACTAGCCATTCTGCCCTTGTTAACAAAAGCATCAACCATAAAGATGAGAATTTATTTCTCAGCTCATGCAGATATGTTGCAGGTCTCTTTGCATAGATATCACTAGAGTACCACCACACAGGCTTGGCTGTAATAGCCATGCAGCATAGCTTGAAATCCATAAATTGAATATTCAGGTTCAGTTCTTCAAGATTGCTAGTTGTTTTGGATACTTTATCCATTGTTCTGAACATTGGGATCAACATATCAAATACAAGGGGAGAGTGCACTTAGGATTTCAACAGGATGGCATTAAATCAATAAATCATCTAAAGACATCAAAGTTCTAATCTGTGAGCATAAATGCCCCTTCATTTGTTTAGGAATAATTTAACTCCCTTCTGAAATTCTGCCATTTGGCTAAATTTACTTCTGATTTCTTCAACAAGTGCGTGATGACTAGAACTTTTCAGTGAGTTCACTTACAGATTTTACACTGACAATGAAAGTAAAATGTGTTTTATGCCTAGGAATGATTGTCTGCATTCTTCTTAAATAAGTTTACTAGACTAAATTTCTAAATGTATATTTTTCATAACATAGTTTATATAATATTTGTTGTTATTTTAAGACAAAGGTAGGTTTCCTTATTTTCAATTATTTTTTTCATTCAGGGACACTAAATTACCAGTAGATTGTTAAATTGAGATTCCAAGAAAACAGTTGCACTTCCCCTATGCTTACAGAAAAAAAATAAAACAACAACAAAGACAAAACAATGTTTCATTATTGTGTGTGATGTTGGCAACAGGGCTATTTGTATTCCCTGTATCTAATTGAAGAAGTTGCCTTCTATTGCTAGTTGACAAGCATGCTAGTAACCATGGACTTCCATAACAAAACTGTGTACAGTGTTAGCCCATTTTAAATAGTAAGGATATAGGAAATTATTGTCTACCTGTTGTGCAGGCTAGAGCCATCATTCAGGGAGCTGGTATAACCAGGTTCTGGAAGAATGTCTTTCCTGCCTTGTACACGGCTGTCTTCTTGTTGTGTTCCTATAAATCTTTTCCTACTGTGTTCACTTGCAAAGAGAAAAGAGGAGCTGGAGGATATTTCTTCTATCTTTTTTCATAAGGTCATACATATTTCCTTCAAAATAAGATCCACATTACTTAACTCATTGAATCTTAATTACATTTTATATAAATTCAATCTTCAAATACAGTCAAATCTCAGTATGAAAGTTTTGGCATATGAATTTCAGAAAGATATATTTCAGTCCATAGCATCAAGTGTGGTGATTTTAATAAAAGGATACTACATGTGTCCAACCAAGGCCATTTCCTATTATGACACAGCCCTATTAGTTTATTTTTTAGTGAACACTATATTTATTTATTCTCATATGTCAAATTGTTCCTAAGATAAACCCTCTTTGTCTCAGTGAACAATGTATTTAATATTCTGCTGGAATCAATTTGTTGATGCTTTATGGGGTGTGGAATGTTCATTTGCATTCATGAGAAATGTTGGTGGACATGTGTGGTGTCTTATAACATCTTTTTGGTTTCAATTATTATCCTTGTAGAACCAGTTGGCAACATCTGCTACTTGTATCTTCTGAGGCTTGATGCAGCATTGTCTTAGGGTTCCTAGTGTTGTGAAGAGACACCATGACCACAATAACTCTAATAAAAGAGCAACATTCAGTTTGGGTGTTTTATATTTTCGGAGACTTAGTCCATTATCATTATGGTTACATGTGGTGGCTGAAGGCAGACATGATGCTTGAGAAGTAGATGAGAGTCCTACATATTGACTGGCAGGCTTACTGGGCATGACTTTAGCATATATAAGAACTCAAAGCTCACCTTTAAACTTCCACTAACAAGACCACACCTATTTCAACAAGGCCACATCTCCTAATAGTGCCACTAACTTTGTGGGCCATTTTCTTTCAAATTACAGCAAGTATGTATATTCATTCTATTGTGTGTTCTTGGTAAATGGAGACTACAGAACCTCTAACAGTGTAAGCTTCTGAGAGGGAGTTCCCTGCTAATTAACTTAAACCTTTGTGAGAAGTATATTCACATCTCACTATTTCTAGACTCAGTTCCATTAATTGGTGTCTGTTTGAGAACATGTTCAGTTTTCTACTGTGTGAATATCTTGGCATAACGTTGTCTATAATACTTCCTTGGGTGTTTTGCCTTTTCTGCAATGCCATGCTATTTTTTCTTTTTTGTTCTTGATTTTGCTAAGTGGCTCTTTTTGCGTATATCCAAGCAGATAAATGTTTTGTTTCAGGGAAGTCACTGTAAGTTTGTGTGTGTGTGTGTGTGTGTGTGTGTGTGTGTGTGTGTGTGTGTGTGTGTGTGTTATCAAGTTTGCTCGTTGTTTCAGTTAATTTTACTATAATCTCTACTACTTATTTTCTGCTCACTTTGGGTTTTTTTCACTTTTCTAATTTTAGCTTCTAAATTTAAAAATTTGTCTATTAATTTTAATTCTTACAGTTTTGATTCTTTCAGTTACACATGCATGTGTAAATAGACCAGAGAGGAGAGAGAGAGAGAGAGAGAGAGAGAGAGAGAGAGAGAGAGAGAGAGAGCTTCCTATTCTTAATGAGCTTCCTATTATGTGCTATTTCCCTTGGATTTTCAATCCACTGATGAACTTCTGGAGCTCACAAGGTTTTATTCCCATGTTTGCAATGTTCTCAGGGTAGTTAAGGATAAGTGGAATTTTAAGAGGCTCTTGCTCTGCTGCTATTACTGATTTATTTATCAGTTCTGTAATTAGTGACATTGGAACTAGGGTTTTCTAAGTTCTAAAGTTTTTTCTAAATTACATTCACTTTTAACAGCAAAAACACTAATTTTATAAATTTAAAATAATTTTGGAGTGTCTAACCTCTGTTTCTTAGGGTGCTGAGGCCATAAGACTGTTCTTTCAAATAAGAAGTTATGCCCAAGTTTCTTAAAGGTAAAATGGATTAAGACATTTCACAGTTGTTTCATTTTTAAAGGGGAAATAACCTTGTGGATTCCTGTCTACTCCAGTTCTTCCTGTAGGAATCTCTAAAGAACCTCAATATTAAATCCAGTATTTCAAATAAAAATGTTTGAAAAATCTCACAACAGCTTGCTAAGGGGAACAGCTCAAGGAGGTGGGAGAAGAGTGGATTTCTTTCTCAGCATCCTGTTGAGAAGACAGCAAGTGTCTCCATTGTTCCAATGTTTTGTCTGCTTTTTGCCTAATTAAATTTCAATGCATTACCATCATTGGTGTACACTATTGCTTTATTAGGAGATCTTATTCCTAATTTCCCCCCTCCTGAAATAGTCAACCTGATGTTTGTGATACCTATGAGATTGTGAGGAAAATAAATAAATAACCATTGGGAAAATATTAATAACCTTGAAAATTAAATTAAAAACAATTCCTACCTTTTGGATAAACATAATTTTTATACAGAATCTTAAGTCACATTGAGACAAGAATAAAAAGTATAAATCAAAGCAGAAGAATGACAAGAAAATACAGTTTCCTTAAAATGGGCTAACTTTATCCTTTGACCATCGGGTTTAACTAATACATCATCCTATTTCTGTTTTGTTTTCCTGCTTTATTGGATACTGTTACATTTATCTGCTTTCATTTCATTTATTTATTTATTTATCTACTGCAGTGGCAGGTGCATGCTGTGGACTACATGTGGAGGGAATGTGGTAACTTGATGGAGTTGATTCTATCTTACCACCATGTGGATTCTAGGATCAAATTGAAGTGCTCAGGCTTGGTGAAATCAACTTTACCCACTGAGCCATCTTTCTAGCCCTCTATCAGGGACTTTTATAATATGAAAGGAATAGGGAAAGGTCTCACAATTTTAAACTGGGTGTTGGTGTGTGGTTTTGTGTGTGTGTGTGTGTGTGTGTTTTGATGCATGTGTGTATGTGTACTCGCCTATGTGTGCATGCCTGTGGAGCCTGACAATGGGATGACATTTTGTAGCTTATGTTTTGAAAGGGGATTTCTGACTACCCATTGTAGCTAGACTGCCTGGCCATTACCCCAGGGATCCTCTTGTTTCTGTACTCTCTCTGAAAATTTGGGATGTCTGTTTTTTAAATGGATGTAGGAGATTTGAACTCAGGTCTTTGTGCTTGTGCAGCAAGCCCTTTATAGAGCTATCGCCTAAGCCCCAGAGACATTTAAAATAGGAATGTAAAGGAAAATGCCTACCTCTTTGATCAGTTTTTGAGCAACTTCTATTGCTTAAAATTCATGACAAAGACAAGCGAGTATCATTGATTTAAAGAAGAAACACATTCTATATTCCTGGTTCATGACAACGAATTTTATTGTAAGTTTTAAAATCATTTTGTTGAAAGCCAGGGTCATGGGTACCACAAGTGAGTATCATTGATTTCTAACAAATTACTTAATATGACTCTCAACCTTTTCTTTCATTCATTCGTCCAACAAATAATATACTTCTAAATGTGCTAAGCTTTTGTAAAATGTGTGAGCACTACTTAAATTCCAAAGAGTTTGAAATCAGTCTTCATTTTACTTTGACACAACACTGAGCATCTAAAATACTTCATTTGTGGTATTTAAGAAATACCTTGTACTCAAGTCATTAACTTTAACTCAAACTTTAGCCCCAAATAAGGAAATTAGGAAATACGTCCATTTCCAATCTCTGCTGCTTCTTGAGAGTTTAACAATTCTTGCACTTACTGGGTGATTATCACCCCTAAACCACTGAGATAGGGAGAAAGAAAGCTGGTGTCCAGGTGACTAGAAGGTTATCTGTTAGTTTTACACGTTTCCCCAGGTATCTGCATTGCCCTTTATTTCTTGAATATTTTAAGATAGATGTGGAAGCTAGCTCAGCTGATACAAGCCTATACTCAGCCTTTGAGATGGAAATAAAAATATAAGTAGTTCAAGGCTAGCCACAGCTACCTAGCAAGTTTGAGAAAAGCCTATGTGGAAAACAAGGGAAGAGATAGAGAGAGCTTGCTACAAAAATTCAAGAACCTGAGTTTTTATCTTTGGAATCTCTATAAAAAGCCAGGCACAGATAGCACCTGCCTACAACCACAGAAGTGTGTGGGGTCAATCAGACAGACCAGGTGGAGACCCTAGGCTCACTAATTAGCCACCCAATTGGAATTCATATGCTCTCAGTTTAGTGAGAATCTCTAATTCAAAACATAAGGGTGGAGAGTGATCAAGACATCCACTATTTACTTCTGCCCTCTACATTCACACACACACACACACACACACACACACACACACACACACACTTGTATACACTATGTGGACACACCTATATTAACAAGTACAAAAACAGTACACTTTCTATGCGTCCCCTTCTACCCTACACAAAGAACAAAAAGAAAATATAGCTCACACACCTGTGTCATTGCAATCTTTGACTTTATCAGATATAGTTGGTGACTTTCTCTTCTGAAGTTCATAGACTATGGAAAATACCTTCAAATGTTTGTATAAATGTCACTTGTAGTTATCTTTCAGAATACATTCCCTTCTCAAACAGCACCTCCATGCTTCCTAAACCATCTAAGTTTAACACATGCTCTGGGGCTGTAGAAATAGCCCAGTCGGTATAGAACTTGCCTTACAAGTATGAAGGACTGAGTGTGAACCCCAGAACCCAACTGCAAAAAAATGTCTGATTGAGTTGATGGTACTTTCATCACCAGTGCTAGGGAAGTCGAGACAAATATATTCCCAAGAGCCACCCAACCATACTAGATCACGGTGCATCAGATACCTGAGAAACCCTAGCTCAAAAAGGAAGATGATGGCTCCTGATATGTTACATTCTAGTGAGTCTCTTTCCCACATGCCCAAATGCATGCACACTCATAAACACACACACACACACACACACACACACACAAATAAAATAAAGAATAACTCATAAACACACACTACATACATAATAGTTTCTTAACTCTCCATTCCAAGGACAGAACTTCAACTGGTGATGACCCAATTTCTTCAGGCTATGGGATTTGGCCTCTTTGAGTGGCAGGGCAAGCCACCACCTGACTTAATGTACCTGTTCTTGGATAGTATAACTAAAATGTGTACCTACCACCTTCATTCTTAAGTACTATTCTCCCTGGAATAAATTCTTGTGACCCTTTGTATTTGTAGTTAGGGAGTTGCTGTCTTTTCCGGTGGTCCAAATGCTGCCTTAGGAGATAATTTAGTTAGATGTTTGGTAACTTAATTAGGATGTGTTTCAGGGTGAGCAGCAATCAGATGTCACTTCTTTCCCAGAATTCACAGTGCTCTTCAATACCTAAAATCCAGTCTGCTTGTCTCCATGAGAAAAACTTGAACTGCACTTGAATTTCCATGTGTCATTTCTCTTGTTTAGAAGCAATGGTTTTCTGTTCAGAGACCACAGCTATAAGATTCTGTCTCTGCAGCTTCCATTAGCATTTCTGATCTGTAAAACAATCTCAGTTTAGTCATTCTAACTTGCGCTTTCTTTTGTTTAATTCAGTGCTCCACATATCACCCTCTGAGCCCTTGCAACCGGGAGTGGAGGGGGTAGTGTGAGTGGCATACCCAAGGTCATTTCTCAGAAATAACAGTAGGTTGAAGAGAGATCCTAAACAGTAAATTTCTTCAACTGTTAAGAATGAGTCTGCTTTAGTCACTCATCTGTATTTAGTTACTGTTTGAAATGTACCCTAAAAATCAAAGTCATGTAAACATTTGTGAGAGATTCTGACAGCTCATGTAATAGCTCAAGAAACACAAATTGATTGCCTTAGGGTTTGAGCATGGGGAATGTATTCAGGGTTTACAAAGCTAAGCTCATGATATTCCCGGGCTGGGATCCTTTCTAGGTACTATACAAAAACATTTGTTTATTTGTATATATCTGTTAGTAGACTGTTAGTAGAATTCAGGGCTTAGCATCTAAAAGGCCAAAGTTTTCTGATTGACTGGGAATGGTCTCCATTCTCAAATGTTAGAACCTGAAATATTTCTTGGCTCATAACTGGGCCCACCTCTTGTCAACATAGGTTTACATCTTCTTAATTATACTTCTGTGGCTATCTCAAGTATAAGTACTGTTTTCTAACTCAGATAAGACATATTCTCAAAACAAATGAGATTAGATTGAGGTCTCCTTGATAATCACTCCGGATATTAGCTATTTTTCTCATTGCTCTTACAAAATAGATGAAAAAAGCAACCTAATTCAGGAAGGACCAATTTTCAGATTGCCTTTTTAGGGTACACTCATATGATGAGTAAGGCATGGCGGGAGGAGCATGAGACAGCTGCTCACACTAAATGTACACAGAGGAAGTATAGGATGCTCTTACTCAGCTTGCTCTTCCTTCGGTCACTTGAGGATTTTGCTCCATGGGATGGTATTGTGCACATGTAGGACATGTCTTCCCATCTATTAATGCAGTCTGAAAAGCTATCACTGTCATGCTCAGAGTTTACCTCCAAGGTGATATCTGTCATGCAGAGCAAGTGGAGTGTCATTATGACCAGGGAACCCTGGATGATCTTCCACCCTATTATTTAACCTTAATGGGCAGAAGTGATCAAGCAAACAAGACACTTTGCTAATACTGCAATATACTACAAATCTTATGTAAAATCTTTGAGAAAAATAAGCAGCTTGTGGCTTGATTGATAGCCTCATGGTTAGTGGCACTTATTGTCCTTGCAGAGGACCCAAGTTCAGTTGCTGACCCCATGTTGCACTCACTCACAACCACCTCTAACTCCAGCTCCAGAGGATCTAATGCTGCTGGCCTCCATGAGCACCTGTTCTTACATATACATACCCACACATAGATATAGATGTGCACACATTTTAAAATCAGTCTTTAAAATATGCACTTCTGTAGAGAGCCACGAAGTGCCACGCCTTAAAGTGGTGCAGGCTTCCGCCTTACACCTTCCGGTTGGTGAAGGCTCTCTGGCGTAAACAAGCCCTTAATTGGTTAAGTCTGTTCATCCTGTCTGCTTCCACATTAGAGTAGCCTATCTGCAGGGTCCACGTGGATCACTGGGGTTAGTTAGAACAAGGGTATTTAAGCCTGTGCAGGGGTCCTCCGGGTCTCTCCCTCTCTCATGTGCAGGCCAGAAGCAACATGTTTCAAGGATCCTTATTAAAACTGCATGAAGAAGATCTACCCAGAATCGCCTTGCTGGCGAGGGCAGGTGTGTACATACTTCATTCCTTGCTTGGATATTTTTCTGAAACATCTGAAGAGGGCATTCCACGCTTCTGGTGTGACTCAGAGTATGTGGTGAGAAGCCACACTTAGGAAGTTGATAATAGTAGTGAGAATCTCTCTGTGTATCTGATTGCATGTACATCCACAGGCAGACTTATACCATGGTGTGGTGGAAGCTAATAAGTGATATCTGAAAGGCTGTGGTTAGATTGCTAAATAAAACAATAGCAAAGTTTAGAGATTTCTGGAATGTCTTATTAAAATGAAGGCTTTATTTAAGGGGTTTTTGAGTATATGTCATTGAACATCTAAAGCAAATCTTCACTCTGATCTGCTTATGAGACATTGTATTCTTCAGAGTGCTGTTGCTGTAATAAATAACAAAAATTATTAATTTATGAAGGTGTGGTTAAACTGAGCTCACCAGACCCAAAATAAATCATAACTAAGTGTTTTATTGGTGACCAACTTACACAGATAAGACTAATAACCACCACAGCACTCCTGCTCCAGAAGATGAAGTCTCTACCTTTCTGATGCTTTCTCCTACCCAAGTGAGCATGCACCTGGAGCTCCTTTACCTTAAAGGAATCATGTCTGCACTTGAAATCACACCCAAAGTGTGTGGCCACTACTGCAAGTTCACTGGCAGGGCACAATGCCACCCCAGACTTATAAAAAGAAGAGGTTTATTTTGGCCTGCAATTTTAGAAGTGGACCCATTCTTTTGGGCCATTGGTGGGTTTTCCAAATGGCAGTATTTGGATTGCAAGTAGGATTGAAACATCTCACTATAGACCTGCCTAACCAAACAGATGAACCCTTCTATGCATCCCTACTATGTACCCTTCTATGCATCCCTTCTATGAACCAAGGACTAGAGAGTACAGCCCACCACTAAAAGTTCCATCAGTTCCCAATAGCAGCTCCCTGAGAAGCAGATATGAAACCTACAAGCCTTTGAGAAGAGGGACCCAAGCTATATAATTGGTAGAGAGTGGCTTATTATTCCTTGTAATGCAATACACTCTCCAGGTGGAAGTAACAATTGTTTATCTTTCTGTTGGAAGAGTGTGTGGCTTCCAAGGATGTCTCTCATTGTTCATTGTTGCCTGGATAAATAGTCATCATAGGATCCACAATTGTTTTCACACAGACATTTCTATTCCACTTATAACTGAAGGTAAATAAAACCTCCATATAAGCTAATTTTGAAAATTAAAAATAAACTCCTTTATTTTGAAGACGCCTGAAGTACACATGAACCCTGATGCAAATATGAATGGAGACAAAAAGACTTTTACTTAACCTTCATGTTGTTTTCCTGTCAGTGTAATAAAGAATAAATAGAAACACTTAATGCCACCCTAGCACAGAGCAATGGGACATCCATTCGCTTGTGTGAAGATGGATGAGTTAGGTGACCTACCACGAACACAAACAGAAATAAATTAATGAGTCCTATTGGGTCTTTGGCATTTTTTTCCACATTAGAAGCACCAAGTCAGTCTAATATATATATATATATATATATATATATATATATATATATATATATCTGAATTTCATAGGAATTAGTACTCGACCTTTTAATCTGCCAGAAATAAGTCTTGGTATTTTTAGAAATGCAAATCAAAAAAGGTTTTGTTTATTTTTAAGTCAAATGAAATAAGAATAATTCACTATTCTCTTTCACCTGCTGGACTGCCTAGTTCATCTCTAAAGTTGGGGGCAAGATTTTTTTTAGAAAAGAAAGCATTTTAAGAGGGAGTGTACTTGTAATATTTAGATGATCTCTCTCTCTCTCTCTCTCTCTCTCTCTCTCTCTCTCTCTCTCTCTCTGTGTGTGTGTGTGTGTGTGTGTGTGTGTGTGTGTGCACGTGTTTGTGTGTATGTTTGTTCATATGTATACCCATGTGTATGGAGCCATCTACCTAGTTATGTGAGCTGTCCAACTAGGGTGCTTGGAACTGAACTCCAGTCTTCTGTAGGAGTTGCAATTGAGTTGGTTCTGTTTGTTTAATAGATGACAGAAAAAGCAGCTTTCATGACATTTGAAATCAAATGTGATTATAATTTCAGTCTCTATAAATAAAGTACATTTGGAACAAGATCTGACTCATTAATTAATATATTATATGTAAGAACAGTATTAACTGATTTCTTCCCTGCTCTCAGGAATCAACTAGATATGCTGCATTCTGATTGGCTTCTATCTCTACCCTTTTGGATTCTGCTGCTACTTCTTTTGCTCCTGCTACTTACTGTTTGGAGTTAGCATACCTATCACCTTTTGCATTCAAGAAGGTATCTGAGTACCTTGATTTCAGTTCGTGTTGTACTAATTACATTGGTTGTTATGAGCACGTTTCTCCCTGCTGGTCGGGTCCCACCACCACGCCAGCCCCCAATAACACGCAGAGACTCTGTATTTGATATAATCCTGTTGGCCAGTACTATCATTGCTTATGGGCTAGCTCTGTCTTAATGATTAACCCATTTCTATTATTTTAAGTATTTCCACGAGGCTCATCTTACCGGCCAGAGCAGTGCTGGTGTGCTACCTCCTTGGGCTCTCCATGTTGACTCCTCCTTCCTACTTCCTCTTTCCTCCTTGTCTCCTAGCCCTGCCTATCTTGCTTTCCAATTGGCCACAGTGCTTTATTCAATAACCAGTCTGAGAAACATATTTACAGAATAACATCTCCCATCATCTCCTCTTTTCTGTCTAAAATAAAAAGAAGGGTTTTAACATAGCAAATTGTATCACAACAGTTATCAATTAAGAATCACAGTTAACAATATTTAGTCCATTAACATTTAGTAAGACGTAAAAAGAAAATATTCTATCATCTATCCTATCTTTATGAGTCCAAAGTCTTATATGTAACTTATCTTCAATCCTAAGGAAAACTATAACCATAACTATGTGTCTTCAACTCCATCAAAGACCACAGAAGGATAATATATAAACTCTAGAAATGACAGAGACAACTCACTACATGGCCAGTCACCCAAAGTTCTTCTGTAATGTTCCATCTTCAGCCCATAGGCCATAGTGTGTCTGGCAGACTCTTTCATGAAGCAGGAACCCTGTAATTCTGTCCACCTTGTTTCAGCAGTCACCTTTTTGTGGGTCCTGCATGTCCAGTTCTACAGCATAAAGTCAAAAAGTCTAGACAAGAGAAGTACCTTGCTCAAATGGCTAGTCCTGCCATATTAGAAGCAAACTCCATAACACGTTTCTTTCAATGTCCATCTTTCTTTTTGACGCAGGTGGTGTTACCAGGAGCAGTTGTGCCTCACTGTCAAGAAAAACCCTAAACTATTTCAAATGCCATATTCTGTAGGTCTTTGAAAGATTTGAAGAATGCCTATTCATCTCAAATACATCTCTGTATATCTAGAAATCCTAACTAACTTAAATCTAAGTTTTAACTATCATAGGTAGCTATAATCTGTACTAAATTATACATTACATTTTTAATGAGCTATATAATTTGATGACATCATGTCTGGGACAAAAACCGGACCATCAAAATTTGAAAATTCTGTTTTTAGATCTTTCCCTGGTCTCCTCCCTTGTCCTTATCAGAGATCAAAAGACTGCAGAGGATTTAGAAGGGGCACATGCTGTACCTTTAGACACCTCCTCCAGATGTGCTTGGCCCTCTAGCTTCTTTCCTAGCTACATTTGAAGTATTGTTGCTCCAGTTGAACAAATAGCAAAAGCTGTCAGCGCCTTCACTCCTGGCAGCTGCAATTCTAGTCTGTGTTATGTGATCTTTTTTCCTGGGAAACAGTTGTGCATTTGTACTCAGGGAAGTCTCAGCCACTGGTTCACACTGCTTCAGAGCAATCCCTTTCTCCTCCTCATAGATCCTCCATTCCAGAGAAAAGACCCAGGGCCTAGAACAGTAAGTGCAAAACCCTGTTTGTCTACTTTAAAACCCCTGACATCATACTTTTGGGGCCAAAGTGATGACTCAGCTGGTGAAGGCCTAATGACCTTCCTTCAACCCCTGGAAGCCACAGGGTAGAAGGGAGAATTAACTGCCACTGTGAGTTGCCAACTTATTCACATGTTTACTATGCCCTGCCTCCCTCTGGCAAATAACTAACTAAATAAATGTATTTAAAACTATGTTGTTTATAGATTGCTATTAGGGATAATGCTGGTTTAATAAGTTTGTGTTTGTGCATTAACCTCAAATAACACACCTATAAAATCATACTGACATGATGGCCAAATGTGAACTGAACAAGGGTGAAATCAATGAATATGGCAAAATGAGCAGAGAAAAGCTGGTAAGGCCTTCAACCCTTCACAAAGAACTTTAGGCAACTGAAGAGAACTGGGAGTAGGAAGGGTAGGCAGTCTTTTCCATGGAGTAGTACACCAATTGTTCCACCAAGAGGCCATTCCTGAAAACATACATACAAGTAACATCCAGTCCCTCTTTCTGTAAAAATAAATAAATCAAACAACAGACAAATATAAAAAATAATATTACATGGACTCAATGGAATATATTTAGAAATATACATAGATATATAAATATACATATGCATGAAATAACAAAAGATGAATAAAGAAGCTTTGAATTTGAAGAAATTTGAATTTGAAGGAGAGTTGGGACATTTGACAGGGGTGGGGGTCTTGGAGTGAGGAACTGGAAGGGAGAAATGGTTAGAATCATGTGCAGCTCAAAAAAATAAACAGAAAAAAATTTATTTCGCGCTATTTTGTATTATATAAGTAAAGATTTGCAACTCTTTCACAATATAAATTTGTACTTTATATTGCCATTATACATCTTTCAAAATGCAAATTTGAAACTTTAGAAACAAGCCATGGTTTCTCTTTAGTATACACGATTTCCTTGTATGTTTTTCTACTTCATGAACAAGTTGACTCTGCAAAACCAGGAAAAAGGCCCTTTCCTATTCCATTCCTACTACATTTTTACTGCATCTAGGGCAGGATCAGCAAGCCCGAAGACCAATTAAACACTTAGCTCTGCTCATAACCCTGTTTGCCTTTAAAAGGATGCTAATTTTCAAACTCCCTGCAGATTGATCTCAAGCACAGATGTGCACAGCAGTAAGTGCATACTGTGTAGGCATGCACCTTATCTTCCAAAGTAGTGGTGGAAAATGGCTCTCAGGCTAATTAGCTCTCAAAAATGATTTAGAAGGACAGGAATTGGGAGAAGAGTCAGAGCCAGGCAATATGTTACTAAATTTCAGATAGAAATGTGTCTTTGGTAGAGTCTTTAAAAAGATTCATAGAAGGACATGAGAACAAAACCTTATTTAGGGGTCAACTATCAATTCATCACCTGTCTTTCAATGACTCCACAACTTGTTAAGACTGAAGTGGGTGCTGCAATGTATTTCATTTGATATAGTGCTTTCCTAATTTACACAGAATCTCATATGCTGTGCATGATAGTGTATGACAGCAATCCTAGCACTTGGGAAGTAGAGGCATGCCAATCAGAAGTTCAGAGTCATCTAGGGTTCCATGGAGAGTCTGAGGACAGCTTGAGCTACATGAGACAGACCCTGTGTCCAATAATTAAAAAAATGTTAGAGAGATTAGTCTTCCTTCTGAGCATCTAACTTCAGGGTTGCATATGAGGACAGTCCACCAGCCCCATCTGTATTCTATTCTTAACCCCAACTTATTTTCGCCTGACTTCTTTTAGCACCTGCAGTTTCCATGACTTTTGTTACACCCTAGGTGCTAAGTACTGATTTAGTCATCTATGTCTACACTGTGCCTCATGAATGAGCTTTAAGTCTGACATGGTGCTTCCTTGTTTGAGTTGGATATTGTCTAAATTAGGGTTTCTATTGCTGTGAAAAACACTATGACCAAAAGGCAAGTTAGGAAGGAAAGGGATTTTTATTTTTGATTAATTTTTGGCTTACACTTCTATATTGTAGTCCATTGCTAAAGGAGGCTAGAATGGAAACCCAAACAGGGCAGGAATTTGGAAGAAGGAACTGATGCAAAGGCGATGGAGGTGAACTATTGATTGCCTTGCCATGGCTTGCTCAGCATTCTTAGTTATAGAACCTAGAATCCTTAGTTCAGTGATGTCATCAAAATGGTCTGGGATCTTCCACATCAAGCACTAATTAAGAAAATGGTGCACAGACTGGTCCACAGCCCAACTTTGTGGAGGAATTTTCTCAATCAAAAATTTTTCCTCTCAGGTGACCAAAGTTTGTACCAAGTTGATAAAAATCTAGTCAGCACAGATATCTAAGAAGTTTCCAGTAGATAAACTATCTCCTTAGAGATGTCTTATTGAACAATAAGATAATAATGCTACAATAGCCTGCTGCCACAAAGTCCTGAAAACACATGTGACTTTCTCTACATAGCAGGGCTTTGGTTTTTCATTGTTATTTTACTTTTTATATTAGGGCTTTACAGAATAGATGACTTGAGGAAGTATCTGAGATGGCTTTCAAAGAATAATTTTCTATGGAAGGAGGTTTAAAATTTCAACTACAATCCTTTCAAGTTTTGAGAGTCTCAGAACAAAGAAAAATTAAAGGGAAGACCAGTAATCTGCCATTGGGTTCATACTACAAACCAATTACCTCACATGTCCACACCACACATCAAAAGAAATGTATTATTGACTTGCATAGTTTTAAAATCACCCTGGGGTCTGAGGATATGTCTTGATCACAAAAGTATCTGTTATACAAGCATCAGGACCTGAATTCAGACCCCAGAATACACATAAAAATATGGGAACAGTAGCACATGTCTGTATCCCTGAAGCTTGTGAGTGGGTAAGAACAAGATGCTTCATGGAACTCAAAGCTTGTCAGCCAAGCCAATCAGTGAGTTATGAATTTAATGAGAAACTCTGTCCTCAAAATTTAATGAGGTGGAAAGAAAAAGAAGACACTCCTATACCACATGCTTGTGTATATACACAACACATGCATACATTTAGACACCACACATATACAGAACACTATGAGGTTTGGTGTGTATGCATCTGTGTGTGTGTGCTTAGTAATGTATTTGTGTACTTGGGTATATGAGAGTATGTTTTGTGTATATGTACATATACTTGGTGTGTGTGTGTGTGTGTGTGTGTGTGTGTGTGTGTGTGTGTGTGTGTGTTTATGTGTCTCCTTGGTTTGCCAAGGTTCTAGGTTCCTTCAGCAGCATAGCCAAATAAGACCAAAAAAAGTTATGGCTTATACTCATTAATTCATTAATGAATTAGTAATTATTCATCTATTATTAATTAAGCTAGTGTAAATTGCAATACATGAATATAGTCTTAGTTTTAATTCAGAGATTTAAAAACATCTTCAAATGTTTAAGGAAATTATTTAGATTTGATGATGTTTTTTTTTTTTTTCAGTTAGAACATTATTTGGCCTGGTCTGTATAGTTAGGAGACAAACAGAACCTTTTTCAGCTTGAAGAATCACTAGCACTGACAAATGTATTGTAGTTGTTTGAAAGAAAATGTTCCCCAAAGAGAGTGGCACTATTAGGAGGTGAGGTCTTATGGGAGGAAGTGTGTCATTGTGGGGGAAGGCTTTGAGATCTCTTTTCTGGAACTTCCCTCAATGTGGCAATCTGTCTACTTCCTGTTGCCTGAAAAATGTAGAACTCCCAGCTCTAGCACCACATCTGCCTGCACACTTCTATGCTCGTTGTCATGATGACAAGGGATTGAACTTCTGAAACTATAGGCAAGTCACTCCAATTAAATGTTTTCTTTATAAGATTGATGTGGCCATGGTATCTTTTCATATCAATAGCAAACCCTAAGACATGTATTAATTGCTTTCTCACTAGTGTAACAGAACACCCACCAAACACAACGTAAAGAAGGGAGGGTTTATTTTGGCTCACAGTTTGAAGGTACAGTCCATTATCGTAGGAAAGTACAACCTCAGGTAAAGGAAGCTGTTGGCCACATTGGACCTTAAGACAGGAAGCAGAGGGAAAAAATACATCGTAGTTTTCCATTTTTATGCACTCTTGGACCCAACCCATAAAAGGCATCACTTACAGTCAAGGTAGATCTTCCTACCTCAGTTAGCTTAATCTAGAAACTTCTTCACAGACATGTTCAGATACTACTTTCCAGGGTGCTTCTATATCCTGCCAAGGTGGAAATGTTTGCCATTATATACTGCTTCCCAGCATCATTCTTTACCAAATATCTCCTCATGGACACTTGAGCTTCTCTCCCTCCCTTGAGTGGCATTTAATCATTGAATTGTCCCCTGAAACTCACTGGCCTGGGATACACTAGTCCTTTACATATAATGACATAAATTTTGCCCAAGAAGATATGTATATCATCACTGCAAGCCTCTCTGAATTACTTGTAATTCCTGAGGTAGGGAAATGCTATATATGGCCACACCTCTCCGAGAAAGCCAGATTTCACCTAAAGTCAACCTGCTTAGTATGTAGATGGGAGAACATTCCTCAAATTTCTAACATCTAGAGAATAATAACAATGGCAAAACATATGTACATGTTCAGTACAGTTATTTCCTAAATGATTCTTTATTCATGGTCAGTTACATATTGATGAATACGGTGTGGTTTACGGTGACAAAACTACATGAACATCTTACAGAAAATTTAATAAGGATTGTAACTCTTTTTATTTTCCTTGAAACAGTTCAATTCCACATACCTCAGAACAGGTTTTGAAAGCTGTATGGTCCCACAGTTCCTTCTTAAGTCCTTCTGATTTTACTTCCTACTCAAACCAAGTGTAAGTTTGCATTTAAGGGTGATTCACACTTTGTGTTTCCAGTCCCTTCTTGCTAGTGCTTCCCTTTGCTGCAGAAGATTGTCCTCCACTGACAAGCATTGGCATCCACCTCAGTGTTGCTGGCACGATTTCCACAGGATTGTCTGTTTCCAGGGAGCATTTACCCTCAGCAATGATAACCTGTATTTTTATGCCTCTCTTTAGTCAAGCTTCTTCCAACCATAGAATCTAATACAGAAAGTAACATATAAAGGAAAACTAGGCTATCCTTTGTTCTATTTTCCTTGTTATCAAAATTGACTTTGTTTATGATGCTCCTTCCTGTTGCATTAGCACTGTGGCAGCTTTCTTGGTTGTCAACTTGACAACATATGGAATGAACTAAAATCCAGAAATGGAATGAGAACATATGGAAGATTTGGTGGGGGGGTGATGTGGGTGAATCCAATTCTAACTCCGACCTTTGAGGAAGAAAGACACATACCTTTGATCAGGTTCTTGAGGCAGGGAGACACACACTATTAGTTTAAGCCACACCTACTTCTGTGAGTCTAAAAGGACATAGAAGAAAGAAACTTTTGCTCTTTGCCCGATTTCCCTCTCCTTGGTAGCACATCCATTCCTTCAGTGGCATTAGAGCCTACTTTGGGATTCTAGCATACACTGAAGACCAGCTGAGACATCCAGTCTTGAGGACTGAGCAATTACTGGATTCATGAAATTTCCATTCATAGCCAGTGTTTGTTGGATTAGCTAGACTACAACCTGTAAGTCACTAAGTCATTCCTATAAATCACACACACACACACACACACACACACACACGTATAAATGTATAATATCATATATATGTACATATATATGTATATATATGTGTGTTTGTATGTATATACACATGTATAACATCGTGTGTGTGTGTGTGTGTGTGTTTGTGTGTGTGAGTTTCTTTCTATAAGTTATTTTACTGTAGAGAACCTCGATTAATGCAAGTACACACATACATAGACACAGGGGAAATTTACTAAAACTTAATAATTATTTTTATGTTTAAAATTCTTACTAAATAAGCTTTCCCAATTTGGTCAGGCAACAGTTAGATGCACTGATAAACACAGTTTTGATATTTCATGCATGCTTTTCCCTGATTGACACCAATAAGATAATTGATGAGCGTTTTGCCTTTAAGTTGACAATTTGGCTTCTGTGTTGGAATTTCTACCAGAAACCCAGTGTGATACTGGCTGTCACTCAAACAGCAGAGTCAAAAGGCAGTTTGTTCCCATATGGGTAGGATAAACTTCTGCTGGCCATTTCGGAGGTAAGAAGCATGCTAACAGCTAGGAAACATCTTCTCTGCCAACTGCTAGAGAAAGGGTGAGGAGCAGTACATACCCAGGCACCCAGCTGCCCTTGGATTCATCTCCTGTGAGGCAAAGGTGGTCCTGTCCCCTTGCCTGCTACATTCTTGCTACTCAGTTTGCAGCCTTCTTTCTCAGAGACTCCTTGAGTCTGAGAAGTCAGTGAACTCATGCCATGGCCTACTTCTTGGATAAACATAGGTTGGAAAACTATACTTTCTTGATGAAAAAGTTAGCTTGGTCTTGGATATGTTTTGAAGAAGTCTCCAGTTTCCTCTGTTCGTGAGCCAGCAGGAGTTTTGCTTCTTGTGATTATAAAAAGAATTCAGAAAGGACACAGAAGCAAACAGAAGCAAGTGTAATGAGCATATGCAAGGAATAGAACTACTCTCCATAGGAAAAAAACAGAGTGAGTGGAGCCACTCCCAGAGGCTGTGAAGGGTATTGTTATGAATATGAGTCATAACACACAGCCTTGCCAGCCCCAAATAATACACTAAGACTCTGTATTTGATATAATTCTGTTGGCCAGCTACTAGTTTCTTATCAGCTATCCCTGTCTTAAATATTAACCCACTTCTATTAATCTAAGTATTTTCACGTGGTCTCATCTTACCAGAGAGCAGGGCTGGCATTCTTTTCTCTCCATTCTCCATCTTGGATCTCCCCTCTACTACTTCCTCGAATCCTCCTTGTCTCCTAGTCCCACCTATCTTGCTTTCCTATTAGCCAACAGTGCTTTATTCATTAACCAGTATGAGAAACATAATTACAAAATGACATCTCCCATCAGAGTATATTCCTCTTCCTCTGGTATCCTTTCTGGAAACTCCCCCATGGCTGGCACTACCAGGAATAAGGCATGCGAGTCAACAAGAGGGTTGGCAAGTAAAGACTTTTGCAGCCAGGCATGAGGAACTGATTTTGATTCCCAAGACTCACATGGTGGAAAGCAACAACTGAGTCCTGAAAAGTTCAATTTGTCTTCTGACCTTGGCACTGGGAAAGTGGCATAGACACAACCTCTCTCCCAACATAAAATAAATAAATGTCATAAAATACTTTTTGAAGTCCAAAGGGGACTTGAATTTCTTGGAAGGCCATTTCACGCAGAATTCAGTCTGTTATAGGCAGATGCATGAAATACCTCTAAGGTTGAAAAGTCCACCAGAGTGAAGGATGACAGCACTCTGGGCATGCTCCCAGGAATAAAGGGTCTTGAAGATGGTTTGATCTGACTCAGTCAGAATGTACTGCTATTATATAGTTTCTTTACATTCTGTTTCTGGGGCACTCGTGTGGTCCATTTGGCATTCACGATTCCTTATGTTCCATTGTTCTACTTGAATCTAGTTTCTGCATAAAGGATACAAGCAATGTTTGGTTCCTAAACAAGGGATTATATGACATTTCTAGAACCTCATAATTATGTTACCACTTGCTCATTTGTTATCAAGGGCAATTGCTCATTTAAAAAATGAGATTCTGACTTTATTGAAGTTATTCTTTTCTCCTTCATGTGGGTCCAGGGAAATCAGGCAGGAGTAAAACCATTCAGGTAATCAAGGCCAAAGACTGGAGCTGGATCATTCCATGGGCTTCTCTGTGTGGTGCTGAGTCAATGCTCAACCATCATGCTGTATGGACTGATAGACCCAATGAGACATAGGAAGGGCATGACCTCCTCCCTTGGGTGTGTGCATTGGCTGTATATGTCTCTTTCGCTCAGTCTCTTTAGCTCAGAAACTCAGTTTCATTGCAGAAATGCTGATTGTCTGCATTGCTAATTGGATGTGAGTACGAGGTGAAACCCAGGCATTGCTTATCAGATGGAGAACTTTAGTCCATACACCCTTCACATCCTTCATGAATGATGGGGAAACTATAGCTGAGAACCATTTTGGAACATGATATTTGATCACTTATTCATCTTATTGGTAACTCATTAAAAGTCATTTTCTCTTGGTTCATTCAGTCAGATAATTAAAGAAGAGAATTTTGTAGATTATTGAGCTTTACTTGACAGTGGCTTTTGAGGACACTATAACAAAGAGTCCTATTGCTAATGAGGCGTGAAACGCATTGTGTGGGTGAGACTATGATAATATAGGATCTAAGGGGTATTGAGTTGTTCGGAACAACCTGGAACATTTCCTCTTGGAAAAGATAGAAGCTTTAGTATTTGTATTCTTCTGCTTATGCTCATCTAAAAGAGCAACAGCACTAAATTTAGTTCTCATTTTTTACTCATGGACAAAGAAGTGTAACCCTCCCATTCATATTTTCCCAAACAATTAGGCATATGCAAAAATAGAGCAGAGACTGGGGTATTAAGCCATCAGACATTTTATAAGAAATGAAAATAGAATGAGAAACACTATTTTAAAAATTATAATTATAAATCTCTTTGTGTGTAGGGAGACATGACACAGTTAGAGGACAATTGTGGGAATTAGTTTCCTCCTTCTAGCATGTGATTCCTGGGTTTCACACTCCGGTGGTCAGGGGTGGTGTCCATCACACAGGTTTGGAAAAAGAAGATCTAACTGATAAGTAGACTTCATGATAATGAATGCTAAGTAGAGATGGAAACATTTTAAATAAAACTAGACAAAGAAAAACACATTTGATAACCAACAGGCTGATAAGTACCACACAGCTAAATCACACACGAATTGTTTACCAAGAAGCAAGGAACATGCCTGGGATATCTGTATTAACTGGAACTAAACTACACAAGAAGGGAAAGGTCATCTTTCTAATTCCTGGCCCTGTCTGACCCTTAGAGAGTACAGCTGTGCAATAACACATATTTGCTTTTGTTTCACTCTTGCTACTGTGACAAAATGCCTAACAGAAGCATTTAATAGAAGAAGAGGGAGTTTATTATTCATCTGGCTTTCTTTTTGTCTCCCCCCACCTTATTAAAAAGATGTTATTTACTTTTTAAGTGTGTGTGTGTGTGTGTGTGTGTGTGTGTGTGTGTGTCCGTCCGTGTACTTGTTCTTTTGCTGCAGCTATTGCCTAAGAAACACAAACATGAGACTCAGCGCCTACATGGAGTTTATTGAGAGAGGGAGAGAAAGGGGAGTAGCTGGTGGCCAACCAAAAACAGGGGAGAGAGAGGGAGAGAAGGGGCCCCAGAGAGAGGGTGTTGCTTGGCGAGCTTGCTTTAAAATGGGGGCTTGCAAATGTGTAACTGAGTCCCCTGCACAGACAGGAAAAGCTTGAGTAGCCAGGTAAAGCCTGACTTAGGGATATCATGGCCATGAGCATCCTGCCCATCATCAGGGACGGGGTCAGGGAACTTCTGGTTCCCAACTGTGTGTGTGTCTGTATGTGTGCATGTGTGTGTGTGTGTGTGTGTGTGTGTGTGTGTGTGTGTGTGTGTGTGTGTGTCTGTCTGTCTGTCTGTTTATTTGTCTGTCTGTCTGAGTATAAGTATGTCTACTTCAGTGCCCACAGAGTCCAGAAAAGGGCATTGGATCATTGGATCTCCTGGAGCTAAAGTTACAGACTGTTGTGAATTCCTCCACCTGGGTACTGGAAATTGAACTTTGGTCTTATAGAAAAACAGTATTTACTCTTACCTACTGAGCCATCTCTCCACCTGCTTCCAGCCCAGGGGAATCATTCTACTCGTATTCATGACATACTCTCACCTGTTCAGTAAATCCCCTATAGTAGATACCCTCCCAGACATCCAGAGGTATGTTTCTTCTCTTACTTAGGTGAATGAATGCAAATGTAGTAAAGTTGAAAATGAAGATCAATTGTGGTAATATTGTTTAGCAAATGAACACTGATCATATGGAAATTGCTTGAGCTCTTAGTCATTTTTTTGTCATGGGAAAAATGGGAAATGTGTGCCAATAGGTGATAAAAATGACAAATGTAAAGTGCTGATTTAAAACATGGCACAAAATAGGTTTCCAACAAATGGCATGCTGCTAGAGAGAGATCAGAATGAGTTCCCTTGGACCTTGGAAGAGAATCTCAGACAATGTCCTGGAGGAATACACAGTAGATTAGCCAAAATTAAACATGAAGATTGAAACTGCAATAGAAAATCATAAAGACCTTATGGGCAAATGGAAAGGGGTTGTTAGGAATATGATTGAGATCACAAAGAAAGAGACCCACTACTCTAACTAAAGTGTCTGAACAAGGCAAACCACTCTTGATGGAAAAGGGTTTCGCTCATCATAGCAGAAGAAAAAGTACTAGGGACAGGAAGTGTACTTGGATTTTATTAAATGCAGGTGGTGTCTGACTCTTTTTCCCATTGACCAGGCTTAAAAGAACGTGCACAGAGGAAATGGAGAAGGAAGGTGCCAGCCACTGTAATCTGAGTACAAAGAAGGTCATTTGTGTAAACTTAGGGTTTACTGGATGGGGAATTAAAACATTTACATAAAATTCTTACAATGTTGGGAAGGTAAAAATATTTAAATTCCAATAAACATAAGTTCATAGTATTTGATAGCAGAGTTTCTCACAGGGTGCACAACTGCCAAACTTGTGACTGTAAAGAGAATAGTGAGTAATGTGGGGCATTCTGAAGATGATGAGCTTTATCAAAAGTCTCGTCTTGATTTGCACTGAGCTCAGCAGGTGCTTTTACAAGGCTACAGTGGATGGACAGCAAAGAGGACAACAAACTTGTATTTTGGTTCATATTTTATTCAGTTTCAGGGCTCTGTCTTCTCACTTGTTATTTGCCTGAGAAACCTCTTTAATCTTTTAGGAAACTTAATTCAAACTGAGCCATATTTTTGGTTTACATACAACAACAACAACAATAATAATAATAGCAATAATAATGACAGTTATTATTATTATTATTATTTATTACTATTATTATTATTATTATTATAGATCTGGAAAAACAGTATGAAGCAGAGCTGAACATTGTGCAAAAATAATTTTTCAAATAGATTTTAAGACAGTCTTAAGAAACAGAAGCATTTGCTAAGGAAGATTCTGGAACTAGTGTATGGGTGTGGGATCTTGAAACAGAGGAACTCCTGCTGTCTTTAGATACAAGTAGTACTTTGATTTTTTTTTTAAAGTCATTGTCTTCAAAATGTTGCTAAGGAATTTGAATGAGAACACAGCATGCTTCCTGAAACACCTGACAGGATTCCAGTTACTGGAACGGTCCCCTGGTGAGAGGTCTCAACAACACTCCAGGAAGTTGGGCTCCTTTCCCACCTCTTGGCCCATAATCGCCCTTCCTTCCTTCCCATCCTGTCCCATTTAGTATTTGCTCTACAAAATGACCATACTTAAAAGACTGAAACAAAAGTCCATGTTTCCAAAGACTGCACCACTCACAGAAAATGGAGCTCATTGGGAATTTGGCAGCCTGATCTTAGCAAATGGTATCCCTCAAATGATGGGGACACAAACCACGTGTCAACTGGCTAGCACATTTCCCTTCTGTTCCTTTCTTTCCATGGGGCAGCATTGTGTTTAAAACTCTGGCGCTGTACTTGGGCAGATGGGAACATCAACTGGAGTTCTATCCTGCGCTGACTGTGTCATCACAGTAAAGCCAGTTCTGTCTGCACAAAGTGTTACATTGTTTTAACCAAACAGAAACTGCTAACAAAGCCCTCGGTGCTATGGCTGGAGAATTTGAGGATCCCGCCCATGGGTTCTTAGTCTTGTAATCAACCAAGTTAAATCTGGGTCAAGGACCATTTTGATAGCATTTGATGGAAAACCGTCTCTCTTTCAGCTTTCCAGTAAGCTGAACATCTTGGCAGTTACCTGGAGTAAAGAGATGGTAAAAAGCAAGAAAACCATGCCGTTTTAGTGTCTAAAAAGCAATTTTACCAAAGAAGATGCATGGCAGAATCAAGGGCTTCAGAAAAAGTGTGACAATGTACAGAGTGGTCAGGGAAGACAATAATTATTATTATTTTATTCTATGAAAGTTTTATACATGAAAATATGATCATATCTAATTTTCCCTCCATTTCCCCAATATTTCCCCAGCACATCAGCCCCCTGCTAATGTCTCCAATAAAAAATAAAATAAAATAAAAAGCTGAATGAATATCAATGAAGGGGACACAAAGTATTTAAAAAGACAGAGGATTGGAAGCAGTGCTGTGAAGTGCTGCCTTGTGTATGCCACATGGCCATTGCACCCACGAACTCACACAACAGCTCTAGTGGTCTACACAGGGTGAAGACAATCAAGATACAGCTTCCTAAGAAAAGCCAGAACGTCCAAGAAAAGGAGCTAGCGAGCTGAGGGAAACAGACCAAGGTCAGGAGGCATTTGAACCTTCCTGGACATTTACAAAGCACCCGCCTGCCTCTCCCACATTTGTACATTTCTGGCCCTTCTTGTGAATATTATACTCTTTCCACAAAGTCCAGCTGAGCAAAGGCTACAGTCATTTTCTGAAAACTGGCCTGAGCATGCTCTGTATGCCCTGCATGCTGCATGCAGGCGGAGAAAGGCTGCCTGTCTTTCTCTGGTAACTCTTTGTTTCAGTATTTGCATTTTATATTAACGTGCGTGTGTGCGTGCGTGTTTGTGTGTGTGTGTGTGTTTGTGTGTGTGTGTGTGTGTGTGTGTGTGTGTGTGTGTGTGTCTGTGCGTGTGCCTGTGTACCACAGCAGATGTGTGGAAGGCAGAGAACAACAAGAAGAAGCCAGTTCCCCCATCTCGTTGACCTTGGGGATCAAACTCCTATCATAAGACTTGCTGTCAATTCAAAACAAAATAATAAAAAGAAAAACCCACAACACAATTCTCACATAAAAGGGAATAAGATCATTTATTCTGGAGCAATTTTAAGCGATCATGGCTATAGAACACAGATTTAGGCTTCCCCAAATTCCATGTTCCGGCACGGAAGATTGTTCATAAATTTCTACAGTTTGGCAGAATAAAGAAAATCAAATCAAGACAAGTTTGAAATGTATTAGTGGGTACATCAGAGAGGAATTTTTGGCAAGATCAGGAGAGGTTTTCCATAGGCCCAAGATGCTATCTGATTAGACTCTTAGTTTGTGGGTTGGTGAAAACTGGTGGTCTTCTAACTTTTTAGAAAGTTTCTATGTATTAATCACAAGGTGTTAGTTGAGACTTGGAGATGTGCAAGGGTAGGTAAGGGGTTAAAGCTAGCCAGAGATAGGGTAGTTTAGTCCTGTACTTGCAACATTCCCACCTCCCCATATCACTGGCATCCTAACCAGTCAGCCTTTGGGGATAGAGTTTCTTTCTAGGAATTCTATTTCCTAGAGGAAGCATCTAACCCACAGAGCCCTCTAGGAGGCGCCAAACTGGATATTCTTGCATGTTAATTCACTTAGCTTTTCTGTTTAAGTTTCTACTGTCACTAAGGGGGCTTATGCCTCTATGTGCTGTGACCTTGTGCACATGTATGCCTGGGTGTGTGCTATATGTATGTGATATACCTGTATGTGGATATGTATGTAAGCCTGTGTGTGCATTTGTGTGCAGGCACACACTTGCCACTGTGTGTACAGAGGGCAGAGAACAACGTTGAGTGTCTTCCTCCACTGCTTTCCATCTTCTTTCCTAGGATAGGATCTCTTTCTGAGCGTGTAACTTGGTTAGCCTGGTGGCCAGCAAGTGCCATATGTACCACTGTCATTGTCTGTCTCCTCAGACAATCTCAGTACTGAGATTACAGGCACCCGCTAACTTGCCTAGCCTACATATAAAGGCACACTTAGCACAGTGCCTTGTCTAGAGCATAGGAAGGCCCCAGGCAGTGTTAACTGTCCCTCCCAATCATATTTCCCACATGGCTAACATTGTTATTTCCACTTTGCACATGGCTTCTTAGTCTGCAGGCCTGTTCAATTGTTAGTGCTGTTTTCCATATTTTCTCTCAATTTTTGTTTTTGACACAGTTCCCTCCATTACTCTGTACACTTAATTTTGACTCTATCATAATGATTTCTGGATGGACCAGGGAAGAGTCAACTACCATGAAAGAAAGAGGGGTAGAAAAGGAGAGCATAATACCCAGAGAACTGAATCATGGGTATGTCATACTGCTCTTTCCACATTTTATGTGCTCTAATTATTTCATAATAACACATTTTGTAATGCCTTATCCATGGTTTTATATATAAGACATTCTTCCTGGGCAGGAAAGACTACTAATGAAAGTCTATTTCTTATTCATTATGTCCTGAAATGGTAGTGATGGTGTGATTTAGAATAATAATACTAAAACTGGTTGGTGGATTAAAAACTGATTCTGAGATAAGTGTCCAGATGTTCCTTTTTAAGTGGAATGCCCACTTAAAAACACTGATGGAGAGATTCCCTGCACCCATGATTCTGATGAGTGTGGCAGCCTCAAATGAGAAAGCATTACTGGGATAAAAATGGGAGAAAATGAAAATGTAATCTGTGTGGACAATACATGGAAAAGTCAATCAGTCAGAGGGAAGAAAGCACAAAGGCTGCCCGATGGGAAGCGATTCTGTGAGTGGCCAGAGGCCTCTGAGGTACAATGAGTGGGTATGAGTCCTGCCATAGGGGAGGACAAGGTGAGGCCAGTGGCAGGGATCATGGTAGCCCAGCAAAGGAGTTGTGCTTTTTCAGCGACACAGAACGCAACAGCGTGATTTAGAGCAAAGGAATGAAATACCCTTGCTTGGGTCTGTAAAATCTCACTTCCTACACATTTAGAAAGTTAAGAAAATGTAACAGTTTATCCTTGAGTTAATGAACCATAGCCTTTATTTATTTATTTTAAACATATATATTTAGTATTCTTTGGGAAATTCACATTATACACTCTAATCCCACCCATTTCCCAGTCTCTCTTCACCCTTGCAGCCCTTCACCATTGCAGCTTCTACCCACAGGAAAATTTAAAAAGAAGGAATAAAAATTAAAAAAATACAAAAAAATTATTAAGAACCAAACAGCCTAGAAATAAAACAAAACAAAAACAAGCAGAAAAAAGCAACAAACAATCAAAAAAAACACACAAAATCCACTTCATTGCTGGGCTCCTCTGTCTTCAAGCCTCTCCATCCCCTCTTCATTCATTTTAGTGGCCTTGGGAACTGCTGTGTGTCACCAAGAATACCCTTTTTATCAGACAGCTTCCCTTGTGGTTGTTTATTGTGTAATGTGTTCTTGGTCAGGTTCAAGGCCTCTAGCTTCTGGTACACCCACTGTCAGCACTGGACCTTCAATGAAGCTCCTCTCAGTTATCCTGCTGTTGCCCCAAGTCATGGAGATTCGGTTGCTAGGACCTGTCTCCTTCATGTGCTCCAACATGTTATAGACAGGGTAAATATTGTGGAGTGGCAACTCAAAGCCCTGCCTGTGTGCCTAGGTAGTAGCTGAGTCTGTGAGTCTGGGCTTCTGGAACCACCCCCTCACACATCTCTCTGGCGAGGGGCAAAGCTAGCTCTCCCTAGTGGGGGTGGGTCAGATCTTCTATGTGGAAATGGGCAGTTCTCTGGTGTCATACATTGACACAGACCCAGGCTGCAGGAGGGCCACAGACCTAGACATTGCACTTGGCAGCAATCCAGGACCAGGTGGCAAGCATGGCCGTCACCCACATTTGGCCTATTCTTCACCACTTCGACCTTTTCAGATTAGCCTCTCTGCAGAACCTAAACTGTTCTACTTCTCTGTCTGTCCCAGATATCACCATATATTTGTTGACCATATATATCATCCCACTGTCTGTGGTTTCTTCTCCCCACCCAGGGCAAGTGGCCCCAGGTGGACATATGTTTGTCATAATAGACAATGTATTATACAGACTTAATGCACTATGTTTGGTTGGCCTGGCCACAGGGTGACAATGAAAAGTACAGGTTGTGTGTGTGTGTGTGTGTGTGTGTGTTGTTTACAGTACAGTACATGGTACTGGTTAGAGAAAAACCTTGGGTGTCAGTTCTCATACACCTTTCATTATTTTTATGTGACAGCATCTCTGTCACATAAATAGCTTAGAAGTCCATCAAGTTGAAGGCTAGGATATCTCTGGCCAATCAGCATCAAGGGATCTGCCTATTTCTACCTCCTCTCATCACTGGTAAGATTATAGGTGTGCCTCATCATAACTGTTTTTTTACACAAATTCTGGGGATAAAAACAGCTCCTTGCATTGTGAGATAGAACACATTACCAACTGAACCATGTATCTTCTCGTTTTCCAAGTGACTTTTAGTTGATTAGTACACGACCTCAACTATAATACTCTGAACTGAGCAAGTAAGTTTCATATGCCTGAACACGGGGCGACTATCTCACTCTTGGTATCCCTAGACTTGCAAGGGTTGTGGTGGAAACCTATAGGTATGGTATCAGAGGCAGAGAAAAGTGGGAAATTTATAAGCTCTTGTTTTCTGCTTCAGAGCAAATAAAGGCTAGTATAAAAAGATGTTTTCCAACAATCCTTGGCTTGTGAATTTAGTATAGAGTTTGGCAGACAGAACTGGTCATTTTTACAAAAAGAGTCAATCTGCTACTGGATAAAATAGATGAAGTTGAAGCCAGGTTTGCTCATATAAATCTCCATGTTGGAAAAGACATATGAATGATGTCATAGGGTATCATAAAATATGCTGGATATGTCATAGGTTATCATTTAAAAAAAACTTGTTTAATAGAATTAGGGATCTGCCAGATTTGTGTATCATATCCATAAACAAGGAAAAAGCCCTACTACATTGCTTGAAGAATAGGAAAAGTTTTCCTGGCAACTTGTATCTATTTAGGGGTCACATTGATCAAGCATCATGTTGACTCCCCACGGTTAATTTCTTACTTTTCTGGATTGTAATATCATCACTGTTGCAAATCCTTCTGCCTCTTCCCTCAAAATATCACCACAGCCCAACTCCCAGAAGCTAAATGCAGAACTGACTACATTAAAACTCCGTGTCTCTACCTGACAATTATACAAAGATTAATCACTTTGAAGCTGCTTTTGTGGTGTAGTTTGAACCACCATTCTATTTAGTATTACTGGGAGGTGTAAACACTTCATGAAAGTGATTTATTTTATTTTAAATTATGCTTATGTGTGTGTTTGTACACATGCATGCAGCTACCCATGGAGAACCTAAAAGACCATTGAATCTCCTAAAGCCTGAATTACGGAGATTGCAAGCCATCTGATATGGGTGCTGGTAACCAAACTATGGAGGTCTGGAAAAACAGTAACTCTCTTATTTGTTGAGTTGTTCTCTTTCTGTCATTCATATGTTTTGATATTAAGTCATAAAGAGTGGGAAATATCAGATGTGTGTGAAGAGGTGCTGATATCTGTTCTATAGAAGCAGCTCAAGTATCATAACTCTTAGGAATTCCTGCATCATGCCATCCTTCTAACGATTTTTGCTTGGATGGGAAGCCAGAATGTTGAGTGAGCCTAGGAAATTCACAGCTTTCCTGGGATTTGAGGTTAGCTTTGAGGCTTTCATGTGAATATTAAGGTTGCCTATTTCTACTCCTATAAAAGGCACATCTGACTACCTCCCTGTAGGCTGTGAGTTCTTCTGTGTTCTGGCTCTGTTCACTTTGCTTTCTTCATTGATCTCTTTCTTCCTGAAAACAAGCCAGCAGAGAGAGTAGCCATTACTATGCTCTCTATATTTCCTACTTTTTCCTCACAAAGCTTTGTTGCCCTCTGGCCAAATCTCACTCAAGAAGTAATGTCTGGTACCAGCAATATGTCTCAACAGGTCCATCTGCCACAGAGACACATGATCAAGTTTGATGTCCAGGAAAACAATGATGGAGAATGAGGGGGGATCCTGTAAGTAGTCTTTGGAAAGTCCACACACACCAAAGATATGCATCCCCCTTCCCCCAAAAATAATGAAATGTAACTTAAAATGTAAGATCACTCATCTCTGCTTTCTATATGAAGGACATGCTTCCTTGTTTCTGCAATATTTCCATGAGAAAGCAACACATGTGGGGTTTTTATTTAAAGATAGTTAGTTTTAAGTCATGTGTATAAGTGTTTTCTCATGCATGACTAGTGCCCTTGGAGGCCAAGAGAGGACATTCAATCCCCTGGAACCTGTGCTAGGAATCAAACCTGTGTCATTTTCAGGAATCACAAATACTATTACCTGCAGAGTCATTTCAGCCGCCCCTGTATCTGTGCTTCTTTGGGGATCTGGAGATGTCCCTCTACCAAGGTATTTCCTAGGCTGAGGCAAGCATTTCAGTTTCTTCTCAGAATTTTCCCATTTCTCAAAACAAAACTTCATACATAAGAGTCAGTAAATCTTGCTCAATGATGATATTAGGGATCTACTACATACTCTACACCACAGGTTTTCCTAAAGATGTAGATATTAAAAACTGGTCTTTCTTGAGGTCTCCCAGATTTTATTTTCTGACACATCTGGGAAGAGAATAGCATTCTCCATCTCTATCCATGTGCAATGTATGCTGAACTGATTTTTTTTCTCATTTGATGGTAAAACTAGATGCAGTTTTTATTCCAAAAACAAATGTGTTCTTTGAAAAATTTCTAAGTAAAAATGAGAAAAAATAATTAAAGATCTTTCTTCCTACAAATATATTAGTAAAACTGATGAAATCAAAATCATCTGGATAATAATCATGACCTAATTAGAAAAATAATTGAGGAAATTGGAGTGAATTGTAATTGAATATACAAGGCATGCTTATTTACAAAGTTTATTTACAACAACACAAGGGATAGCTATAAACTCCCAACTGTTGTTATGTGCAGAGGACCCCTCAAGATTAAAGGATTAGCCTAATCAGTATTCCATTACTGAGGGACATATACAGGAGTCCAGCTACTTTTCATGTAACAATAACTAGTTAATGGTTGCTGAGACATAGGGTGTCTTTAGTGGTATAGCCATAGACAATTTGCTATTGCTTAGGTAAATGACTCTCTCTACTCATTCTCTTAAGGAACACCAATTACATTATACTGGCTACAAATAAGCAAAAAGGGCATGTTGCTGGAATGACAAAGAGATTTTCAGCTCTCTCTCTCTCTCTCTCTCTCTCTCTCTCTCTCTCTCTGTGTGTGTGTGTGTGTGTGTGTGTGTGTGTGTGTATACTAATATATTTACAGTAAGAAAGGGGAATGAACATGTAACACAAAGGAAGTGTAACACAAATGCTGAATGCTAGGGCTTAGTTACTTTTTTTAAAGTCATTTTTCTGTAGCTAAAGGTACTTATTGTTGTGACACCTAGCTCAAAATACACTTGGCCTTTGTAACACTTTCCACACATAAATTCATCTAACTGCCATTTGAAAATATTTGAAAGCTTATTGTGTGAACTCACTCAAGTGTGGAACCTAAAAAGCTGATATCATAGAGGTCCATAGTAGAATAAAGTTTAACAAGCCTGGGATGTGTAATGAGGAGATGAAAACATATAAGGTATATCAAAAGATATTTAGTTGGGCTGGCATTGTAGTTCAGTTTGTTAGAATACTTGTCAAGCATGGGGCAAGACCTGGGTTCCACCTCGAGTGACACATAAACATGCATGGAAGCACACAGAGTACCACCACTTGAGGTAGAAGCAAGCACATAAGGAGTTCAAGGTTATCCTCTGCTACATAGTGAGTTCTAGATCTATATAAGATGCATAAGCTTTCATCTAACAGAAAATAAATAAAGTTTACAGGAAGAAACATGAAGGCATTAATTCTGTTCTCATCAACTAACATTTAACTCTAAATAACAACCATCCTTTTGATGGATGAATTGAATACTTAAAATAAGTCTCCAAAATATAAGCCAAGGTCAGTAAAGGCATAGACTATAAAGCCTGATGGCCTGAGTTCAATCCCCAAGTCCCCATGTGGTGAAAAGAAAGAACTGACTCCCCAAAGTTGTCCTCTGAACTCTGCACACACCTTGGAATGCATGCATATACACACAAAAGATAAATAAACAAATGAAACATAACGTTTTAAGTTTCTGTTTTCAACATGATCGATAACATTGCTACTTTACATTGCCAATGAATGCTGAAAATCGGAATGAAATTATTTGAAATGCTAATGGTATTCTGTATTTCTGATTAAGTCAACCAGATTAATTTTGTGCTTATTTGCAATTTCTAGCAAAATCTGTATTCATTTTTGCCACTCAGCCTACTTGGTACAGTTGCTAAACATTCCTATCAATATTGCAGACAAGACAGAGCACCTGATTAATCCAAATACTTAAACATAGTTTGCCTGATCTTAGCTAATTTATCTTGTATTGACAAAATCAAAAGTGCTTAAGTAATAGGCACACAAAATGTTACTTACCATCTTATAAATGTCAGCCACATTGGGGGATGATATTATGTGTAAAAGCTTGCTTGATTTAAATTTCCCAGTAGAATTGAACTTGTTTTAATAAGTCTTACATATTAAAAATAATCTGGTTGCAACAGGACAAGAAAAATTAGACTCATTTGATATCATCCTCATTTAAATACTTAGTACTACACTTGTACTCAATGATTATATCAAGTAAATTCTCCAAATTTGCAGTTAAATGTAATTGCCTGAGAAATAATGTACTAAAAAGTGAACAGCAAATTTATAGAGTATGCATTACAATTATAGTGTGAGTCAATAGGGAAACAATTGATGGTGTTTTGTTTTTATATTTTAAAGTTATAATTTGCAACTACTTATGTCAGCAGCTATGTAAATTTAAGACAGTATCAAATATCCACAATGTTACAGAATGCATTCCTTGCTTCCTTGCTATCCCTTAAAGGCACATAACATAGGGATAGAGAGAGCTCAGTGGTGAATAGAACATGGTGCTTTTGCAGAGGACCTGGGTTCAGTTCCCACATACACATTAGATGTCTTACAGCTGATTGTAACTACAGTTCTAGGTAACATAGTGTCTTCTTGTATGGACAGCCTCACATATATGAGTATATCCCTACACACACACACACACACACACACACACACACACACACACACACACAACACCCCATACCACACCCAAACAAGAAATGAAAAAAGAGGAGTGAAGAAAGGAGAAAGGTAGGTCAAACTCCATGGAAAACAGAGAAGTTAAAGCCTGTGGGGATAGAATAATAAATAGATTTTAAACTGTATTGATGAAAAGGATAAGGTGTAATAAAACCCCCATCAAAAAGAACCACTATCACTAGTGTCAAACATGGAGGACACCAAGACCATTTCTGAGAATACTAAATCAGGGATCTCTCTTCACATCTGTCATATCTTCTTCCTTTATTTGTTATTATTTTTAATTTATTTTTAAATTATCTATTTATTATTTTTATTATATTATTTTAATTATTTTGATACAGTGTCTGTCTTCCAGACTAGTTTTTATATGTAGTCACAGGTGTACTTGAAATCTTAAAGTTGCCTCCATATCCCCAGCACCGTGATGACAAGTAGTTTATTATGTGTTGGAGATGGATTCTGGGACTTCCCCACCTTAGGTGAGATCTCTACCAGTTGAGCTATATCCCCGGCCCTACATCATGCCTTCTTCAAATATGGTAAAAAGTTTAAAGTATGGCCACTGTATATAGGGCATAAGGTAATAGACTCCTGTTTCTTCCTATGGCACATGATTTCTCACATGCATCCTAGGTCAAAATCAGACGAAGTCAAATTAATTAGGAAAATGCACTAGCATTTCCTGGTAAACCTCATACTTTCCAGTTATCTTCCTTCTCAAACATGATTTGTCTGACAGCAGCCCAATGAGCTTGTGGTTCCTGTTCTTAGACAAGAATCCCCACAGCCTCCAAGGGGCCTTGTCCCCGCATGGCACATCCTCTGAGCCTCTGGAATGGGAAAAAGACACATTCTCAGATGGTGCCTGGCATGCCAGGCTCTATAAGATAATTCTGCCCCTTCTTGTTGGACAAGATAACTCTGATTGTCTATGATATGTAAACTTTTCCTAGAGAGATTTGAATGATATTCAACCCACACAGGCCATCAACAATAAATCAAAGTAGCAGTCCCACACAAATATGCCTTTGTGAACCTATGATTTTATTGGAACATGGGAGATGATATATATATATATATATATATATATATATATATATATATATATATGAGTATTGTGACTCCCAAACAGCCTTATGATTGCAAAGTCTCACCCCAACCTGGATGATGACTTCCCCATAGCCACATAGATGGCATCCTCACTCAGTAGTCTCCTACTCTTTGTAGACCCTTGTACCCGCCAAGACGACTTGCAGATGGGACAGACTATACACACCTTAGAAGGAGGCACAAGAAGACCTACATGGAATCTCAGCCAAGAATCTAATGACCTTCCCCATACCTTGGCTGAGGCAACATAAAGAGACCCAATGTCTAGGTTCTTTTGTGGGTAGCCACAGTTGTTTTGATTAGGAAGACAACATTCTGCAACAGCCTGTGACTCTGAGTACATCACTGTCACCCTTTAAGATCTGTCTTTCTACAGTAGTCTTTAATTCCACAGCAGGATACTTACCACTTCTGCCCTCACTCTGAGTCCATATATTGAGTCCTTTGTTGTTTTCTTCAAAAGACAGCCATAGAGTTCAGACAGAGAAACCAGGAGACTAGACTTCAGCTTATAAAGTTTGCAGTCCCTAGATATGCAATTCAAACTTTGCATGTGCCTGGTTCTTAGAAATCCAAAGCATGTCTATTCATTGCTTTCATGGCATTTGTATGTATATTCATAGGTAGTTTTGATTCCACATCCACCTTCTCAACACACACACACACACACACACACACACACACACACACACACACACACACAACATGGATAGGATTTAATGATAAAGTCCCCTAACATACCATTTTTCTTGCTTTCTGACATCATTTAATTGTGTTTACATCACATTTTTTCTCTCTTTACCATTTATAACATTACATATAACACATGGCATAGGGCACAAATTTTTCAAAGAGCACCTGCTTAGTGATAGATAAATAAATGAACAAATGAATAAATGAGGAACCAAGGTTCGTAATCAATTTCTGAAAAGGAAGCAATTACAACCTTTTAGAAAACCTGGTAGTTTGTGGAAGATTACTAATAGTAAATATTGGATGTGTCCATCTGTGATCATTCTTCCATGTCCCGTGACACAACCTTAGGGTAGGTGACTTGTTTTTTGCCAATGGAATATAGAAGGAGAGATATTACCAACTTCTCAGGAGAAAGGTGTAAAACAGCTACAATTATTCATCACCTTGTTTGCTTTTCTGTGCTCTGAAACCGCTACTTCCTAAATAGAAATTTTCCTTCACCAGACTCTAGGATTCAGGGGTTCTGAACCTCATCTGAACTCACAGGTTACATAGTCAGAGGGTACGATGCCAGCCTTTGTTGACTGTAGTCACTGGTGCTTAGGAGTTCATGGAATAACAGGGATCCAGTGGTGTAATGAAAGAATTATCCTGAATCCTGACAGTGAAGACACAGCTGTTACCTCTGGTTAGGTGATGGGCCTTCTGTTTTCAGGTTCATGAGCTCTTATTCTAGAATGAAGAAAGAACACATTAGAAGTGAGTCTTTACCAAGACCAACAGAGGTCAAGTGAATGAGGGGGTTTAAGAGCTCCAAGTGTTATGTGGGGCTTCCTTTATTGTTTATGGGGTTCAAGAGAAAGAGTAGTTTGATTACTAGTGGTTTAGCTTGAGTGAGTCTGTATTTTGATTGGCAGGCTTGGACTAGGCCATCTTCTGCTAACTTTGCATGTCCCCTCCCTTAATGTCTGATTTTAATCAAATACAATCCCAGTTATGCACAGGCATAAGATTCTCTCCAAAAGTTTACTTTGATCATATCGTTTAACTTACTCCACATTTGCCCCAAAACAATCTAGACCAGATCATCCCATTGCCCGCAGTTCCTAGATTATGTCCCATGATGTGTCTAAATAGAAACTAGGCATTATCTAGAAGTTTCTAGAACGAAGAGCATACTTCTGTTGTTTCAAGCAGGGATACATGCAGCCATGTGTAGGTGTGTGGGTGGGGGTATCCTAGGTTCTTAGATGCATTGTTTGGAAGTATGTGTGCATAGTACTAGCCAAGGTAGAATTCCACATTGCTAAACAATTCCTTGTGTTTGCCTAACCTATCAATACATGATAACCTACTGACATTAAATATTTGGTAATCTTCCTGCATACCTACACCAAGGTGGGTTTTGCACATCTTACAGGTGAAGAAACAGGTTCAATCAATAATTGCAATTACGGTTTTCTCTAGCTAAATTGTAATTGTTCTTCTTATCTAAGGGCTCTCTTACTATTTTTCATTGTCCTGGAGTAAGTGCCTCATCTAGGTAGTGAACCATCTCATGTCTGTATGTGACTGAGTGTTGGCAGATGTATAAGAGATTCATACTTGGTCTTTGCTCCATAGCTCACAATATAGGGTTCCTAAATTCATTAGAAGTTCCTGACTAATACGGATGAGGGTATCATATTTTGCTATTTAGCTTTTTTTTTCAGTTATACTTGAATTGATGCTACTAAATTGACCTTCAAATAATGAAAGATGGTTGCTAAGAGAGACTTAAGCTGTATAGAGTTCAAACTTTCAACTCAACACTCTTATTTCCTGTGGAGAGATGGAAATGGACTCATTCACTATAGGCCAATGACTTGATCAATCATTTGTCTGCCAAAGGCATCCACGAGAATCTTAAGCAGCAGTATAGTCAAACTTCTAGGTTGATGAACATGGAAAGAGACTGATGGTTCATCAAGAGGGAGTGCAGGGCAGCTGCCTCAACCCCATGCTTAGCCTACACACCTTTTCCAGTTGGTTCGTGCTATTTTGAGGAACTGAATCCCTGGGTTTCATAAGCCTTTAAAACAAGTGCTCCAGGCCAAGCAGTGGTGGTGTACACCTTTAATCCCAGCACTAGGGAGGCAGAGGAAGGTGCATCTCTGTGAGTTTGAGGCCAGCCTGGTCTACATAGCTGGTTTCAGAACAGCTAGGGCTGTTACACAGAGAAACCCTGTCTCAACCCCTCCCCCCAAAACCCAAGTGATCAAATTAGGGACCCCACATCCTCTGAAGTGCTTAGTCATATAGGGCTTGGGACTGGCATCCTGGGTAAGGTGGCAGTGCTACAGCCCTAACTGCTTCAACTGAAGGAAGTAGCTGCAGTTTAGGAAAGTCACAGAACACACCCTCTGTTTCTGTGAAGAACCAGATAATTCCTTGATGTGAAGAAGATACACACTAGTGTAAGGGTTTTTATGAACTAACAGAACCCAGGAAGCACCCATGAGAAGGTGTATTACTTACTTTTCTAATTTCTGTGCACAAATGTTGGATATACAGCAACTCCAGGGTGGCAGCATTAACTCCAGAGCATGGTTTGAAGGACTTAGTAGGTTGGGGGGAAGGCATGGTAGCAGAAGTGGCCAAGAGCTGGTCATATTGTATCTAGATCAGGAATCAGAGGGAGATGAACCTGGATGCTCAGCTCCCTTTCTCCTTTGTGTTCATTTAGGACCACAATCTATGACATGGTGATGGTCTTCCTATTTCAATTAACGTAATAAAGAAAATCCCTTGTAAATGCACCCAGAGGGATGTTTCCATCCTGATATCTAGATGAGGTTAGCCTCTGGATATACCTGTGAGGGATTAACAAGATTAGGTGAATTAACACAGGAAGACCTTCCCACTCTAGATGACATCAGCCCATATGTGAGGATTGCACACTACATACAGTGGAGCAGGTAAGTAGGGCAACCACATCCATGGCTCTCTGCTTCCTATGGATGTAATGTGAACAGCTGCCTCACATTCCTGCAGCCATAAGTTCCTCACCATGATGAACTCTACTTCAGAACTATGAGCCCAAAGAGCCTCTTTATCCCTGTTCTGGTTGCTTTCTGTTGCTGAGATACACATCAGGACAAAATGCAACTTGGGAAGGAAGAGCTTTGTTTGGCTGTCACTTCCAGGACAGCCCATTACCTAGGGAAGTCAAGGCAGGAGCTTCAGCAGGAACTATTGCAAATACCATGGAGGGATGCTTCCCACTGGCTTGCTCCCAGGCTTACTCTCAGCTAGCTCTCTTTTATAGCCTAGGCCTTCCTGCATAGGGGTGGTGCTGCTGGCTGGGCCTTCCCACATCCATCTCCAGTCAAGACAGTGGCCAGAGGCAATTCTTACAGCAAAGGTTCCCTATTCCCAGGTGGTTAATTTGTGTCAAGCTGATAATACAAGCTAACTATTGCACTCCATCAAACTCCTTTTGTCAGGGTAATCTGTAACAGAACTGGGAAAGTAACTGATATACAAGGTAGCAAGCATTGATGGGTTGCATTCAGGACACCTGTGTCTTTCACAGAATGGCTCCTGTTCCAGTTCTGTGTGGGACTTTCTCTTGCGGAAAGATTGCTGGGAGCCGCCATGCAGACTAGTTTTGGACCAGTATAGGAGTGCTTGTCCAGATGTGGCAAAAGCCCACGGGACAGTCTCACTGGGCAAGGACCAGTGGCTTTTGGGAACAGCACAGAATACAGCTGTGACCATGAAGCATACACACTCTCTTCTCTCTTGTAATATTGATGATTTTCTTGGCACTTTTCATGCCATATTCTCAATCACACACAGGAAAGATATGATCATTCATGGAAACCCCATTTTTTTCCTCCAATATTTTCTCCTAAAATTCTATGGGAGATGATGCTTCTCAGGTTTTTATTCTAGGGATTCCTGGTGTTGCTCCAGACTCCCAGAGCTGTTCTGAGTCAGTGCTCACATGATCTGAGGCAGATCACCAATATTTCTGTAATTATGTTTTGAACAGATTGTTATCCTTGAAAATGTGTGCCTATATCAATTACCTCTTAAAGGCAGGATGTACCTAGCTCGATATTTGGCCAAGCTAGCAAAATGATAAATGTTGTTTTGGTTTAAAGGTGTTTTGATGTAAACATTGGAAGAAAATATTTTTGACATATTTGTTTTTGCCAGATGATGGGAAAAACCTGTTTGTTAGTATGGAAAAACATCTTTTTTCTTGAAATATAAATAAATATAAAGTACACATCAATATAAATAAAGACACCTGGAGCTAGTCAGGGGAGCCACTTGTGTGAAACTCATCTGGTGATTGGACAATTCATTTCTTCATGCTGATGTCCCTTCTCCGTCTCAAGACCTGAACCCAGGCAGGTAATGACACTTCCGACATCCTAGCTCAATTAGGAAATGCATTTGAAATCTGCACGTGATACCTTTGAGGACAGTCTGCTTACATCTGCCAGTCCCTGTGTTTCTCACTCTTTACATGGAGCAGCTCACAGACAACTCTTTTCACTGAGTCACAGAGCAGAACCTGAAGAAGGAAAACATTTGCACATGCATGAATCCCCCCTGGAGGGAAATAAAAGAAAAGTAAATATGACTGGAATTTGAATCTTCTAAGTGCCCATCATTTTCCAATATCAGATAGGAAAAAAAGTTCATTCACAGACTCTTCCTACTAAATGAAAAGAGCAAACTAATAAAGCAATGGGAACATAGCTTTTAGTAGCATGCCTGCTGAAGGAAGTCTCATTTGAATCCCTAGTACAGAATAAAAATAAATGCATTAGAGATGGAAAGACCTATGGCTTAGTATAGGATTGAAGGCAGCTGAGGCCTGAGTGGAGGGGCCTGATTGTCCTGCTGGTCAGAATTACACTGTTTAAAAGATTTTGAGACATCAGAGTTTTGTGCCCTCTGCCTCGTGTGTGTGATAAGTGTTTGTATGTGAGTGTGTGTGTGTGAGTGTGTATGATGAGTGTGTCTTTGTGTGTATATGTATGAATGTAAGAGTGTGTGAGTGTGTGTTTGTGAGTCTGTGCTTGTGAGTGTGTGTGAGAGCATATGTGGGTGTGTGTAGAGTATGTGAGTATGTGCTTGTGAGTGTGTGGGAGTATCTATGTTTCAGTGTGTGTGTGTGTGTGTGTGTGTGTGTGTGTGAATGTGTGTAAGCGTGTGTGTGTTTCTGTGTGTGTGTGTGTGTGTATGATGGATGAGTGTCTGTGTGTGAGTGTGTGTGTGTGTGTGTGTGTGTGTGTGTGTGTGTGTGTCTGTGTGTGTGTACGTGCATTCATGTGCATGTGGAGGCCCAAGGACATCCATCCCAGGAATCATTTTTAAGGCATTACACACCCTCCCTTTCTTCCTTCCTTTTCCTTCATTCCTTTTCTTTCTCTTTCTTTTTCCAAAAAAAGTTCTCTCCCTGACTTGGAGCTCACAAATTAATCTAGCTGGGTGAACCTCAGTGATCTACGTGTCTCGGCCTCCCCAAGGTTGACATTACCAGTTTGTACTAATAATACACATGCATGTTCAACCACTCCCTGGCTTTAAAAACAAAAACCAACCAAACAAACCCCAAAAACTTTGAGCAGCTTTTTGCTAATGTGTTAAATAAGAAGCAGCAGAAGTCTCAGTGACTACTGGTTTCTTTTTAATATTTTAACCTTTTTTGTCTTTGAAATTATAATTGTGTCATTTGCTCCCTTCCTTTTCTTCTCTCCAGCCCTTCTTACATACTCCCACCTTGCATTCATCAAATCCGTTCCCTCCTTGCTGTTGTTGCTGTGGGTACATATTTGTATATGTGTAGTCCAAAGTCCTAAATATACAAATACAACCCTCAGACCATGCAATGTTTTTTAAATGTAAATTTGTGAGCTGAACTTAGGACTTCAAGCTTGCATGGCAAGAACTTTAAGGACAGGGCATCACCTCAGCCTGACATGAGTGTTTTGTTGAATAGAATTATGTAGTTCTACTAAGTAGTATTATATATTAATCTAGAGTTATGTAGTCCCATTCAGAAGTATCATGCACCATTTTAATGTATCTGATAAGAATACATTAGTGCAAAGAGCTCATCCTTTTCTTCCAGAAGTCTACATGTGAAACCCTTGGTCTTCTATCTGTTGCACGTTTGCCCAGAAGCTTTCTAATTATTCCTTCAACGAGGAGCTGGATTTTGACAGCAGCTGCTGTCATGAAGAGAACAAAGGCATTTCTTAGGCTAACATTGCCCTCATGTTTGCTTTTGTTAAATCTGGTTTTCAAATCACAGTTACATTTTATTGTTGGCCTAAATTGAGACCTTCAAGGACAAAAAAATCACTATATGCCAGCCCAACTAACGGGCTCCCTAAGCAGAGGTTACAACTTTAATGAGATTTAAGAAAGTTTCTTTGAAAGCTAGGAACAGTGTTGCATACCTATAACTCCAGTATTCAAGCATCTGAAACGGGAAGATTGTGAATCCAAAGCCATCCTGGGATTGGTAGACTCTTGTTGGTAAAGGAGGGAGGATCACTTTCTGCTAATATTATATAGCCACTGTTTATTTTCCCACAACCCAGTAAATAACTACTAACCCAAACTTAGGTAAGCAAGCTTAATTAGGCTAGATAGGTCACAAAGAAGCAGAAAGTAAGATGGATACTACTATCTGGAAAGAGGAAGGATTCAGTGAGATTGGGGAGGGGACAAGAGGGGGATTCACATATGTGATCAAGATTCATTTTATGTAAGTACAGAATTGTTGAAGAATAAACAAAGATGCATTTTAAGTATCTGAGTCAACAAGTCACATCTATGAAAAAAATGCATAAATATTCTGAGAGTGCCATGCTTGCATTAATTAAAACAAGATATAAAAGGTCTGATATTGTTAAATTATAGACAGTACTTCAAGGACCAAGCAGGAATCCAAATTTCAGGTAAAGGTTATGATTATTTGCCAAAATCTATATATTGCTAATAAATGTCTCCTTAAGTAACAAAATAAATAGTAATCATAACACAAGGGCAAGGCCAGCCTTCTATAATACTCTTTTAAGTTTTTTATCTGTAAGAATAGTAGTATGACCTTAAAATTTGGTTCCTTACAGGGAACCCACCACAGGCTTTAAGAAAGCCAGCTAAAGAGCAAACACCATGACACAGTAAAGGATCCTGAAAAACAACTTTGAGGAAGCTGAAGAACTTCAAATCCTTGCTTGGACCTTGAATGTACACAGGCATGCACAACACACACACACACATACACACACACACACACACACACACACACACACACACACACACACACACACACAAACAAACAACAAAAACAAAAATTAGTCAAATTATTTAGTCTACAAGTTTTCACTAGACCAGGTAAAAAATGACATTCTTTTGTTATTGTTTTTGTTCTGAGACAGGGTTTCTCTGTAGCTTTGGAGTCTGTCCTGGAACTTGCTCTGTAGACCAGGGTGGCCTCGAACTCACAGGGATCTGCCTCACTCTCCCTCCTGATTCCTGGGACTGAAGGCATGCACCACCAATGCCCAGCAAGTATGACATTCTTAAACATATAGAAAGAGGAACCCTGGTCCATAGCTAGTGCAGGTGTACACTTTTATGGCCACTGTAGAAATCAGAGTAGTTGCCTCAGGAAGCTGGGAAAAGATCCACCTCAATATCTAGCTATACCACACTTGCTTTTCTATCTGAAAAACTCTACATCCTATTACAGAGATATTTGTTCATGCATGTTCACTGCAGCTCTATTCATAAAAGCCAGAAACTGGGAACTACTTAAATGTACAGCAACAGATGAGTAGATAACTAAAATGTGGAACATTTACAAATGGAATATTTTCAGCTGTTATGAAAAATGAAATTCATAGATAAATGGATGGGACTAGAAAAGATCATCCTGTGTGACATAACCCGGAACCAAGAATACAAATATGTTTTTCTGCTATGGTGGCTATTTAATCTTTAGATACATATGCTACAATCCAAATAACTACAGGGATTAAGTGTCTAGTAGTGGCCAAGAGGAAGGAGAGGCTACCCAAAGGAAGAGGAAAGAGAATCTAATGTTGTGGAAATACAAGGAGCTAGAATGGGAGGACTAAATAGGGAGAGAAATGGGAGAGAAGGGTAAAGGAGGAAACATGGGGAAGGACAATGAAATGAAAAGCCATTTGAGAAAACCTTATAGAAACTCACTACCATAGAAGCTTCCTAAATACGTATACATATAGGGAAGGAATCTAAATACTGTCGCCAAATAATAGGAGAGACAATGGCCCAACTAGACATCTCACACCACACCAAGTAAAACTTCCAGTTCCAAGAATGGGTTATGTCTTGTTGAGTCATTGACAAAAGAGGTCCCATGGAGACCTGTAAACATCACAAGCTAATAATAAGCTCTCCACAAGTGCATGACAAGCTTTATTGCTTAAGAAAACACTGTGTCATCAAGCAGGGAAAAGTTTCGGTTGTGCCTAAGTAGAAGCTTCACTCCTACTGACAGGTGTCCATGGAATTACAAAGTATTCGCATGCTACTGGAGAAGAAAATCAATGTAACCCAGGTAAATAAAACTCTGTGACCTATAACAGTGACTCACCTGCAGAGACATACTGGTGTAATAGTCACACAAATGTTATGGGACACCTTTTTATTGGTTTTGAGGCCACTGCATGGGATATAAGCCATCTCAGACACTGCATAGCTGGACATGAACCTGAGACTAGATAAGTCATGGCCCTAGGGGAAAACCTAATGCTATTATTCTGCTAAAGGAATATAGTTATAAAGTGTCTCCCAGTGATGTACAGCTATATTTGTAGATTGGTACCTTGCTCAACCCACATCAGAGTAGTACTTCTTGTGGCCCTAATGGGATCCACAACTGGACAATGTGCACACAGTGACAGACTGAGGAGTACTTAGTTCTAAAATGAATGTATTCACAAAAGCCCACAGGGATTTTTGTGGAAGAAATGGAGGCGAGATTATACCAGTCACAGGTGACAAATGACTCTGAGGAAACAGATACAAAAGAATTGATGCATACATATTCACTGAGAGTATATACACTCACCATGGCAACAGGCATAAAACCCAATCAAGGCTTGAGGGTGGACTATAGCACTGAGAGAAGGAAGGAGATACAGGGTCCTAATCCTACCCAAGCAACTGTCTGTAATTGATAACCTCTAGCAATGCAAATATCAGTTTTCCCTCAGTGCAGTGTTACTAGGTGTATCAACCACACCCCAGGCCAGCCCCCATGCCCAGAAGTAGTGGGTCAACACATAATGAACTCAGTTTGGTAGCATTTTGTTTTGTTTTGCTTTGTTTTGGTATTCCTTTTTGTCTTATTGGTCTTCGGGTTGTTTATGCTTTTCTTTTTGTATTGGGTGTGTGTGTGTGTGTGTGTGTGTGTGTGTGTGTGTATGCATTTCTTGCATTTTTGCTTTAGTTATTTATTTATTATTTATGTATTTATTTATTTATTATTGGCTTTTCTACACAGGGTTTCTCTGTATGTCTGCAGCTGTCCTGGACCTTACTCTGTAAATCAGGTGGCCTCAGTCTCACAGAGACCACTTGCCTCTGCTTTGAAAATACTGGGATTAAATGCATGTATCACCACTACCCAGCTTCTTGCTTAGTTTTTCATTTCTTTATGAAATGGGAAGGAAGAACATAAAGCTGAATAGACCGTGAGGGTGGGTAGGATATGAGAAGAGTTGTCAGGATGAAAAAAAATGATAAAAATTTATTGTATGATTTTTTTTAATTTAAAAAAGAAGGCTGGGTGATGGAGATATATGACTTTAATTGCAGCATTCTGGAGGCAGAGGTAGGCAACTCTCTGAGTTTGAGGTCAGCCTGGTATCCAGAATGAGTTCTAGAACAGCCATAACTATTTTGGTTTCTGTCTAAAAATACCATAAAAAAGGAAGAAATTATTAAATTTTATCATTTCAGTGACTATAAAATATTCATCACATGGAAACATTAAAATTAAAGTAATATGACAAGTAAACAAGAATATGACATAATTTTGAAACCTTTATAGGTTGAATATAGGGTCATTCATTCTGTTACAAATTCTGGTTTATGCTACTTTAGGATGTCTCTGCTGAGATCTTAAGGTGTTTAAAGTATGCCTTTGAAATGTGAAAAACTCCAAGAATGGTTCTCTAAAACCCCCAATTCAAAGTCGAAGAATGGTGAAGCAAGTTTGAAAGGACCCATAAGAAGTTCTGGGACTTGAAACGAATAGAAAGTTCACAAATATAAGTCAGTGGCACATCATTCACACAGAGGGTACATGTATGTATGCTTCAAGACTCCAGGTTGCGACTGGTCTTCTGTAATTATTTTCTACTTTTCTTTCTTTTTGTTTGTTTGTTTTGTTATGATAATATACTCTAACAAGAAGCAACTTACATAGAAAGAGGATTAATTTCAGCTTAAGATCCATGATTGTAGGAAAGTAAACCAAAGCCTGCAAACCACATCAACAGTCTGGAGCTGAGAAAGGGGATGCTTGTCTTTGCTTGCCTTTGCTCAGCTCCTTTCCTTACCCATACAGTGTCAAACTCTCTACATACTGAATGGTACACCAAGAGTATATTTCATCTTCCCACACCACTTAAGTGAGATAATCATTGTAGACCTGCCCAGAGGGCAACCCAATGTAGATAATCCCCGATGGATACCTTTTCAGGTGAGAAATTGTAAATTATGTCAAGTTAGCAAGATTAATCATCGCAAAATCAAATAATGGATATCACAACTAGCTATCTGGTAACCCTTGAGCTAGCTGAGTCAGTGTTCAGAGCACTGCTGTGTGTATGTGGATGGTTAGGGGCCAGGCACTTGGGCCCATCACAGTGTTTTCATGGAAGAAGTATCCACTTTTCTGTATGGATGTGAAGGGTACTAGGGAAAGGAGAGGATGGTCAACATAGGTGTGATCCTTCATGAGGCAGACTCACTGACAGGAGCTGAACATCAGAATTGAATAGGAGGCTATGGCTGCTCTACTGCCTCTGAATCTATATTATTTCTACCCATTTCACTACCTGACTATGGTTACTTCCTCTGTCACATCATCATAGGTTATACATATGTCTTGCTAGCATGGTGGGCACCTGAAAAGCATGCCTACTCAAGGTTAGAATGTATGACTAGGCACTTATAAAGGGACATGACAAAGCATACAAGCATGCTTATATTCAGGCTACCCTTGACTCTATTAAGTTTATCTGCTATCTTGTATTTATTTTCCTTACTGCTTTACTATTTTTGTTGCTATTGTTGTTGTGTAAGACCCGGGAGAGTGTGGTCCCTCGTGCTCCCACTCAGAAAAGGTGGCCCCCCCAAATCACTCATGAGAAGTGGTCTTGATGCAGAAGCATAAGTTCTTTTATATTCCAAGTGCACTGGGGCCAACAGCCATACGCCACATAGGGGTAGAGGGCTGAGGACCTTTGCTACAGGCTTGAGACAGCTTTTATAGGGTTACAACAAAGCCCACGCATCATAAACCAATCATCTCATAGCATCCAGTGCAGACCAATCAATTTAAACTATCCAAGCCCGCTCTTAGCCCAGGAAGTCTGCTTTTTCGAGGGCTTCTGGGTGGGGTGACAAGGCTCATTTCCTGTGTTCACTCACTCACAGGTGCTGTAAACAAAGAATGTGACCTTTTGCCTGGGATTTAGGCTCCCAGCTTCCTGGGGTCAGTGGAGAGATAGGCTAAATTTTTCCATCCTTACATTCCCCACTTCTTCTCTTGTTAATAGTTCTAATCTTAGAACTGGGAGGACTAAAGGCAGCCTTCTCTTTGCTCAGAAGGTTCTTGTACTGTTGTCTAAGTACCATAATCTGGACCACACTCATTTGCTCCCAAACAAAAGTAACAAACAATAAGAGAAAAGTCAAAATGAGCAGTTATAAGAGGCTGTTCCTGGGTCCTATGACGTCAAGTGGCATGTAGGTGGGTCCAGGGGAGGAGGAGGACATATTCTGGAATGGCCGCAAAGGGGGCCTTTTCACCAAGTTCCAAGGTTTTCTGTGCGGTGACATCTCTCCAACTTGGAAGCAATGTGGGTCTTCTAAGTCTCCTTTCACTGAGTAGGCCTCCCAGAGCTGTTTTTATATTCGCTGTCTCACCCATTCAAGCACCTTGAGCCTAGCAAGCAAAGGCTGGAAGAACAGCACATCAGCATTCTATGTACAGAGAAAATTTTCACCAGTGGAGGGAGCCCCTCATAGAGCCATTTATAGGAGGTCAGCCCAAACAGTCCAGGGATGTCTCTAACCCTGAAAAGCACAAAGGGTAGGAGAGCTATCCAGTCATTAATTCCTGTCTCTATGGTCAATTTAGTGAGGGTCTCTTTTATGGTTATATTTATTCTTTCTAGCTGCCCTGAGCTTTGGGGTCTGTAAGCACAATGTAATTTCCAATCAACCCCCAACGTCTTGGCCAGTCCTTGACTTACCTGGGCAACAAAAGCTGGACCATTGTTTGATCCTAGTACCTTAGTTATTTCAAATCTTGGGAATATTTCCTCCAGTATTTTCTTAGCCACCATGGTTGAGGTCTCCTTCTTGGTAGGGTAAGCCTCTACCCATCCTGAAAAGGTGTCTATAAAAACTAATAAATATTTGTTACCATATTTGTCAGGCTTTACCTCCGGGAAGTCCATTCCCCAGTGAGCTCCTGGATGGCTTCCCCTTAGTCTCTTCCCAGGAGGCATTCTTGCAGGATTAGCATTAACCAGCTGACAAGGCACACAATGTTTTACTACTGAGTCGGTCACCTCCAATAGTCTCCGAACATGATAAGGGGATGTTCTAACAAGTTTCTGCAGATGTTTAGCCCCTAGGTGGGTAAGACGATGCATCTGCTGGATGTATTCTAACCCTTCTGAGTAGGGTAAAATCTCCTTTCCATCTGAAGTATAGCAAGTCCCCTCTGGGGTCTCGGTGAACCCATCTAATTCCTTTATTTCCTGCCAGTCTTCCAGAGTATACTGTTGTCCATGTTCTGGGGTTTTGGACCTCTCTACTACAGGCAGCAGGTTGACACCCTGGGCTGCCTGCTTGGCTACCTGGTCAGCCATCTGATTCCCTTTTGAGATGAAATCTTTGGCCTTTTGGTGACTAAGGTGATGGCCAGCCTTTTTGGCAAATGCAAGGCTTCTAGCAAGCTTAGAATTTCTTCTTTGTTTTTGACTTCCTTCTCTGCTGAAGTAAGCAGCCCTCTTTGTTTATAGATAGCCCCGTGCACATGTTGCAAAAGCATATCTGCTGTCTGTGTAGATATTTAAGGACTTCCCTTTGGCCATCTGCAAGGCCTGGGTGAGGGCCACATGCTCAGCTTTTTGTGCTGAGGTTCCTTCTGGCAGGCTGCTGGCCCAAACAATGTGGGTTTCACCCACCATTGCTGCCCCAGCCATTCTTTTACCTTCTACCATGTAGCTGCTCCCATTGGTGAACCAGGTCAATGCCTCCCCAGCCAGCGGGATGTCCATAAGATCTTTGCAAACCCTGTCTCTTCAAGTAACAGTTGATAGCAGTCATGAAGCACTGGTTCATCAGTCTCCTCAGGCAGGAGAGTGGTGGGATGAGGGTGGCTGGTGGGGTGAATGCAATCCTCTCGGTGAGAAGCAGGCTTTGGTAGTGAGTCATGCAGGCATTGGTCATCCATTGGTCTGGAGGCTGCTGGAAAAATGCTACTCTCCAATGCATTAACTTGTCAGTGTCTTTGACCAGTATAGTCACTGCTGTGGTAGCTTTTATACACCCAGGCCATCCACTGGCTACAGGATCATGCTGGCCATGGTTGGGGTCATTATCTGGACTACAGTTCACTTCTGAGCCTTCATCAGCCATTGTTGTCTGTTCCGTAGACTGTACCACAGGTCTGTCACCTGAGGGTGTTGGGGCAGCCAGGTCCAGGAGAGCTGCCCAGTTCTGCACGTGTCAGGGTCCCTCCATTCAAAGGCAAAAAGTGGTTGGCTGGTGGGATGTAACCTCGAATGAGTGGGATATCCGGCCCAGTCAAGGTCCACTGTTCTTCGGGTAGTTCATGAATATTGCCATTTATCAGCACTGAATGCTCCTCTCTGGTATCCACTAAAAAAAATCAGCTTGTCTCCCCTCCACTTTCAAAATTACCCTGGGCTCAGGGAGGGGGTCTGAACCCCGTCTTCCCTAATCTTCATCTTCCCCCAGGGCTAGCGCCTTTGATCCATTGTTTCTCTTCATGGGGCAGTCCTTTGCCCAGTGCCCTCTTTCTTTACAATATGCACATTGGTCTTTGTCAAGTGGAGTTCTGTTGCCCAGGTTTCTAGACTGTCTAGGGCCTGCTCTAAATTTTCTGATTTCTCTCTCTCCCTGTCTACCACTTCTTCTTTCAACCACTGCGGCCAAGAACTTAATCAAATTTTTCTATTTTGTCACACCTTTTCTGCCTCTTTTACTAAATCTATTAACTCAGCTTCCTGTAACCCTTCCAGTCTCTGGAGTTTCTTTTTAATATCCAGAGCCGACTGCCCTATGAAGGCCAGAGCCACCGAAGCTCTCTGGGTTTCTGAGGTAGGGTCAAAGGGAGTGAACTGCCTGAAGGCCTCCATGAGCCTTTCAAAAAACACCTAGGGAGATTCAGTTGGTCCCTGAATCACATGTCTCACCTTAGCAAAATTGGTGGGTCACCTAGTGGCACCTCGGAGACCCACCACCAGAACCCGGCGATATACTTTCAAGCTTTCCCTACCTTTGGGGGTGTTAAAGTCCCAACTGGGGTGCGCCACAGGAAATCCCGTGTCAATCTCATTTTGCAGCTGTATGAGCAGCCCTTTGGCCCCAGGAACATTTTTTCTAGACTCTAACAGAAATCTCTCCTGCTCCTCGGTGGTGAAGAGTGTTTGCAACAGCTGTTGTCTGTTGAGAAAACATAAGAGACTCCACCAACCCTGCAAGGCGTTGGGGATCCTCTGAGAAAGGGGGGTGGTTAGTTTTCCAACTACAAAGATCTGGTTTTTCAATTACAAAGATCTGAGAAGAGCCAGCACTGGAGGATGCAATTTGGCTACCTAACACTAGGGAGCCAAAGTGCACCATGACAGGGTCATAACCCCATTCGTCCATTCTGGCATAGCTCCGCCCCTGCCACCGCTGCCCATGTCTGCTTGGCTGTGGCTCCATCCTGGCAGCCCTGGAGGAAGGAGTAGCTGCAGCAGCAGCAGCGGCAGCGGCGGCACACTATCAGGGGTGGGGAATGCTCATGTTCACAGTCTCATCCAAAGATAGACCCAACCCGCACAAGTGCCCTCCTGTGTGTCAGGGTGGAGCAAGGTCCTATAAAACAGTTGCCTTAACAGCTTGGATAATCTCAGAATGAAACACCATCCGACACCGAATACAAAATGTCTGCCAGAATCTCCCTATCCTCAGCTGACAAATTATGGGCCCGGCCGGAGACTTAACTTCAGTCCAGTGGTCAAGAGTTAAACTAAGGTCAGATCGTCAGTCAGTCTGTCCTATGATAAAACTAAAAAGACACCAAAGACACACAAAATGAAAATGCACAAAACATAAACAGATCCAGACAAAGGCAACCCATCCATGTCTTCCACCATCAGGCAAAAGAATCAAACGGCCACGGAATACAACAGAGTTTGGTCCTTACCTCCTGGGGTGTTCCCCAAGATGGCGAACAGACACATGCCCACCTGTCCTACAAACAAAATAAAGACTCAGACTCTAGCTGCCGGGAAATACAGGGCTTGGTCCTACCGACCAAAAGCCAAGCTCTCCACCCCAGGGGTGTTCCCAGATTGGCAGCAAACAGATTCAGATGCACATGGCTTGCCCATGTGTCCTGCAAACACATTCAGACAACAGAACTCGGTCCTCCGACCGACAGATGGAGGCTAACAACTGGGGATCCCAGGCCTCCTATTCCCCCCTATTGCCCCTCCAGGGCAACAGCCTGTGACCATCCTAGCAAGTCTGCTGATCACAGTCTTCTGATCCCTTACAGCCCAAGAAGACAGCTGCAAACCAAAACCAAGAACACGTGTTCCAAAATACAGATACCAGATCAGAACAGAGGAGCCGGCCAACATACACGCATATACATACACACATCAGAGCATGTCAGAGCACATACAGACACGTACAGACACAGAGGGGATCCCCGTACCTCCAAGTCGGTTCTCGGGTGAGAGGGGTGGTCGCAGTTTCCCAACCAATGCACCAAATGTAAGACCCTCAAGAGCGTGGTTCCTCAGGCTCCCACTCAGGAAAGGTGCCCCCCCAAATCACTCACAAGAAGCAGTCTTGATGCAAAAGCATGAGGTCTTTTATATTCCAAGTGCACTGGGGCCAACAGCCATACCCACGCAGGAGTAGAGGGCTGAGGATCTTGGGTACAGGCTTGAGACAGCTTTTATAGGGTTACAACAAAGCCCACGCATCATAAACCAATCATCTCATAGCAACCAGTCATCCAGTGCAGACCAATCAATTTAAACTATCCAAGCCCATGCTTAACCCAGGAAGTCTGCTTTTTAGCGGGCTCCCGGGTGGGGTGACAAAGCTCATTTCCTGTGTTCATTCACTCACAGGTACTGTCGTAAACAAAGAATGTGACCTTTTGCCTGGGATTTAGGCTCCCAGCTTCCTGGGGTCAGTAGAGGGCTAGGCTAAATTTTTCTATCCTTACAGTTGTTGTTGTTGTTGTTGTTGATGATGATGATGTTGTTTTGAGACTATTTTTCTCTGTGTAACAGCCCTGGCTGTACTGGATCTTGCTCTGTAGACCAGGATGGCCTTGAACTCATAGAGATCCTCCTACCTCTGTGTCCCAAGTGCTGGGATTAAAGGTATGCACCACCACTGCCCAGCTTGCTTCCATCTTGTAGCACAGCCAGGCCCACTTCTTGACTTCTGCCCCCATAATAACTCCTGTGAGTAATCTCTTTCTTACCAAATTGTGTGTCCGCTTCAGGGTATGGTGGTATGTTGTGTTGTGTGACATATGCACATGTATTTGGAACCCAGAGATTTACGTTAGCTGTCACCTTCAGTTGATCTTCATCTTATTACTCCTTATACTTTCTCTCTCTCTGTGAACATATTTTGACTCATGTTTGAGAGAATAGGAGTGTGTGAGCGCATGTGCAAGTGTGTACATATACATGTGAATGAGTTAGGGCAACCTGGAATTTCTACAGACAGGGTCTATTTAAACCTGGAACTGGTTGATTCAGCCAAACTAGACAGGATTTCCTCCTCAGTGCTGGAATTAGAAGCATATACCATCATGCCAGGTGTTTTCCCATGAGGATTCTGGGACTCAAACAGGTCTTCATGCTGTAAGTCAACCATGTTTTTGATGCTAGTCCAAAATCTTTTTAGAGAATTTATGAGCAAAAAATATATTCATAATGTCTATAATGCAAATTATAATTTATAAACCTAGCTTGAACCTGGATAATACTTTAGGTTCTGACAATTCTTTTTTCCCGACAAACACTGCAATTGTTTCATAATAATGTGCCCCTCATCAGTGGTAGGGAAAGACTTGGGAGGGACCATGAGGAGTCTCAGACCCAGGGTAGAAGCACTGAACATCTTGAACAACTGAGTCTGTGATGCAATAGGTTCCAGCAGGAGTTTCCTTCCAAGTGCCCACAGGAAATCTTCCACAGGTTCTTAAGGAACAAAACATCCATAGGGCACATTTAACAAAGTCATTCTGTGTGCCACCCTGCCTCTGTAAAAATCATGTAGTGTGCTTTTTTTTTCATTATAGTAAACATGTTTGGACTATTTTAATTAATTCTCCATAAGAAAAACATTTACTCTAAGTATTCCTTGGAAAATTTGAAAATAGCGTAATACTAGCAACTGAAATGCAACTGTACTTTCCGATTGATTTCCCTGTGAGAGCAAATGAATAGATACCAATTTGAATTGTACTTCAGTGATGGCAGCTCCACATGGGATGGAAGAAAAGATCAGAGACCAAGGTGCTGAACAGCCAACCTCAGCAGGAGCTGCTGATATGGAGGGAGCTAGGACCCTGGAAAGCATTTGTTTAGAGCAAAAGATGGCGATGATGGAATGAGGGCAGACAGAAGGCAAATCAGTGGAAGGAAGGAAGCAAGAGTTGCTCATCCAAAAACATCAACAATAACAACAACAAACAAACAAAAAAAAACAGCCGGGTTCTTGTGATACAGGGAATGACTCAGTTTCCCTCACTCAGCAGACTAATCAAGTTCTCCTTTACAATAAATATAACAATACACAGAGGAAAAGCAAGAAAAATGCCACACAAGCCTGAGGAGATGGCTCAGTGGGTAAACACTTGCTGAGTAATCATGACAACTTGAGTTCAGTCCCTGGATCCCAAAGAAAATCAAGCAAGAAGCTATGTAGCTGTAACCCCAGTTCTGGTGAGATAAAAGTAGCTGCTCTGAGGCTTCCTGGCAAGCTAGCCTAGCTAAACCAGTCATCTTTGGGTGCAATGAGAGACAAGTGCCCATGTACTTGCATGGGCAACCAAGCACACAAACAAATACACACAACACATGCATCACATAAAAACAGAAAAGAGAAAAAAGTAACCATAAAATATTAACATCCTTATTAGGTAAAATATACTAGTCTGTCACATAATAATAGAAACCTTGAGTCATAAACATTATTTCCAAGAGCCAACAACACAATAGAAAGGAAGAAATTAGGCAATTTTGCTAAATAGATAGGTGTTTCTATTGTATATTGGTTGGCTTTTGCCAACAGCAACAAAGAACACTCCATTCTGAGGTAGAGACCCTAGATTACATATGTGCAGTCGATTTTTTCTTATGTGTTTATGTATATTCATGCATGTGGATAGGTGTGTGTGCACATGTGTTTGTATGTTGTTGTATGTGTTTGTAAGTGAGTTGTTGCCAAGGATGCTTTATATCTTGTGTTTTGAGACAGGTCACCTTTTATCTGAAACTCACTGATGTGCCTAGTCTGGCCCTAGCATCCCCTTGCTCTGATTTTCCATCACTTGGATTACAATTATGCCCTACACCTTATATGGCTTTTCCCCACAGTTTCTTGGGATCAAGCTGAGGTCCTTCTGTGTACTAAATAAACACTTGCAAGACTGAACTATCATGCCAGGCCTGTACAGTGGACTCTAAAATGTATATGTAGGATTTGCATTTCAAGTGCAATTGCATCCTGCTTTGGCTAGATGGCTTTTTGCCATATTATGTGAAACAAACAAAAACATGTATTATGGGATTTTTGTACATGTGTGAAAATGTATCGCTGTGATTGGTATAATAATGAGCTGAAAAGCAAATAGCTATGCAGGAGGTATAGGTGAGACTTCTAGGCATAGATAAAGTAGGTAGAGATGATCAAGGTGCATGGAGATGCCAAGGAGACAAGGAAGGGGTCAGACATACAGAATGAAAGAAAGGTCAACAGCTACTAGGCAAAATGGGTGAATATAAATGGATTAATTTAAGTTAGAAGAACTAGTTAGGAAAAAGCCTAAGCTATAGGTTGAGGTTTCATAATATTCATGTCATTATTTGGGGCTGGTGGCAGAAAAAAAGGTCTGACCCCAAACATGCTTTTCCTATGAAATGCCATCTAGTATATTTTTCTAGATCAAACAAAACACAACAACACATAGAAATTATGATAGTGTTCTACAAGGGTTGCTTCACAAAATACCCAGTTTGATAGCTTCTCTATTCATGCTCCTGCTTCTCTTCCATAGACACTTCCAGGATTGCAGTATTGAAACACAGGGATCAAGTTAGCATATTTTGAATTTTCTTTTAAAGCTACTAGTGGCAATTTGCCAATTCTTAGTGGCAATTTTCATTCATCACACACTGTTTTCTCTTTAGACAGATGCCACATCTGTTACACACAAGGAGCTATTACTCTGTTTACTCATGTCTCCCTTTCTGATGAAATAAGTCTTAGTAGTGGAAGGTGGTAACTACAACTACTATGACTGTTTTTACTTGACCAAGGGCTACTGCCTGCTCAGTGATAACTTGGTCATTCTGTATGTACCTGTCAGAGTGACCACATGACTTGGTGTTAAAGCACAGCAGAGAGGATGAGAAAGGTTGTATGTGTTGCTGGGTAAGGCCTCTAATAAAGGAACCATGGGCCCAGTACAGAGCTGAACTCAGGGTGGAGTGCTTGCCTAACACTCTACAAGTGTGGTGGTACATGCCTGCAATCCCAGCACTGAGGAGGTGGAGGCAAAAAGAACATGTGTTCACTACCACACAGTCTATGCAGTATACCAATCAAACACAGGGCTTAGTACATGCTGTGGCAAGCACACTGCTAACTGAGATGCATCACCAGCACCTAGCATTCTTAATTTATCTAGCTATCTTGGATGTTGTTTCATTGTAACCCACTGTTGTCACTCTCTTTGTGTAAGAAAAGACAAGACAAACCCAACTGCCTCATCATCACTCCTCATTAGTAGTCAGCCCCCTTTTCTCAGTCTCATGCTGAATGCTTGGTTAATGCCATAGAACTTGGTCATGTCCTCTTTATATATTTCATGCCCAAGTGGCCTTTTGTTCTCATCACATTGTGGCCTCTTACCTTCAGTCAACCTGGAACTTAACTTAGAATTAAACAAATGTAAAGAGAAGACTCCAAGCCCATGTTCTTATCAACATTTTACTGCTATTCAAAGAGGGTTTCTTAAGTTTCTAAAGTCTAACTTATATCACACATATAAATAAAACAGGCACCATGGGTTGAATACATTCAAAAATATTATTTAGAAATAGCATAATGAAACTGACTACAATATATAAGTAACAAATACCAATAAAAACATTAAAGAAATAAAGCAAGACTGGTGTGATAATTCAACAATCAAAGGCATTTGCCACCAAGCCTGAGTTTAGTCCCTGGGATCCATATGGAAGAAGAGAAGGACCAACTCCTGAAAATTATCCTTTAATTTACACACACACACACACACACACACACACACACACACACACACACACCCAAATATCCAAAATTCAGAGAAATGAAGCCAGTATATTAAAGAGACATCAATTCTCCCTTGTCTGTCACAGCATTGTTCACAATAGTTCAAAGGTGAACTATTATATGTATCCAATCAACCAATGAAGTCATAAAATGTAGTCCACATCTGAATGAAATGCTCTTCATCATAAATTGAGTTCAACCCTGCCATTCATGGTGGTGTGGATGACTCCTGAGACCATTATGATAAGGGAAATAACTCAGAATCAGAAAGGCAAATACCACATATTCTTACTTACCAGTGAAATCTGAAAACATTAATGTTATAAGTAGAAACAGGAATAGTAGTGACCAAAGGTGGGGAAGATGTGGAGAGAAGGAGATAGGAAGATTTTGACAAATGAGCTCCAATTTACAAATAAAAGGAGAAAGTTTTGGTGTGCTATCATCCAATACAGTGATGATATATAATATATCATATATAATATAAACATGCTGTACTTTTCAAAAGGACCAAATTATCGCAAACATTTTAACATAAAAGAATGAAGGATGTTTAAACAAATGTACACATCTCAATATTCTCTAAATGCTAATCAATAAATACATATATCAAACACCATGTATATCATTCATGTTTTTATGTATGTTAAAAATATGGTTGGGGCTAGGGAGATGACTCAGTAGGTAAAATTCTTGCTGAGAAAGCATGAGAACTTCCATCTAAGTCCGCCAAACACACATAAAGCCAGACTTAGCAGTGAGAATATGTAATCTCAGATATTTTCTGGTGAGGTGAGAGGTAGAATTAAGAGAATTCCCAAACGCCCATGGGCCAATAAGTAGAAAGTGAGGACCAACATCCAAGATTGTATTAAGATCCCACCACACACATGTACCTGAACTCAAGTAAACATGCACACACACACACACACACACACACACACAAACACACACACACAACCACACACACAAACACACACACACACAACCACACACAAACACACACACACACAACACACACACACACACACACACACACACACACACACACACACACACACACACACACACACACACACACACAAACAAAGATAAGAGAAAATAAATAAATTGGATATAAAAATTAAAGGGGATCTGGATGGTGTGGAAAGTGGGCGGAGAGATGGAAGAGAGGAGGAGTTAAGTGAGGGCGGGTCAAAATTGGGTTTTATAAGAAATGCCATAAGGCTTGGAAACAAAATGAATGACCACTAAAATCAAGAAAAAACATGTATTTTAAAGTAATTGTATATTAAAAATATATTTAAACGTACCCTCACTCCTAAAGCCAAATGCATAAAGTCAGCTTTCAATCAATCAGATGACCCACAGTCATAACTAAATTCTGTGTGAAGGCATTCGATCATCATTATCACTTCTTTCTGGGCACACTCTAGGCTCAATTACTAACCTACAGAAGTGGAGATCAACCTAGTGACCCTTCAAGAAAAGTACTCCACCATGACTTCACCTTGCTTCACAAAAACATCACCTGAGCCAGGGTTTGACAAAGCATGAGAGCTTTGGAGGAATGAAATTAGCTAACTAGAATGGAATGCAGTATGGAGAGAGGGAATAATCTGGAGTACTAAATTAGGTGTGAAGACACGTCTATCCACTCTTAAATAGATTTGTAGTGGATTTAATTTTAAAAGATCAAAAAGTTAAATTTAATAAAAACATAGTTATCATGAATAAAATAGGAACCCAAAATGAACCTAAGATAGGATTCTCGAGATAGCTCAGTGGTTGAGAGCACATACTTCATGAGCAGAGGACCCAGTTCAGTTTCCTGCACCCACATCGGGTGACTCACAGCTGCCAGCATCTGCAGTTCCAGGGATGAACATGCCCTTGTGGCTTACCCTAGCACTGTACTCATGTACACCAACCCACACAATATTCACATGACTGAAAATATACATTAATTAAAAGGATGAATAATGGAAACATTTTCAATTATACGAAAAGGGGGAAAGCAAACACGACAATGCATTTGCTCAAAAATAACTGTATGAAGAAATTCTAAAGCTGAAATATTTATGCACTTAAGGCTATACTTGACAAGACTGGAAACAGGAGATGTTGAATTAGAATGGCATGTTCTCATGATGATGCAGCAGTTGCTATGTTACTTATTAACCATCCTTATGCAATGACAACTCAAAGATTTCCTTCTAAATCAGATAAGCTGCCATTCTAAAGCCCACGTAAAAATGAGTAATGCAGCTATAATAACACAGAAAGTGAAGAGGCAATGAGGGGTAGAGTCTTATGAGTTGTTAACTGTACTACAAAGACTGGATAATTGCATGATGTGATACTCAGAAAATGAGTGAAAAGCAGACTAAGTGAAAAAAACCTAGAAATAAAACAATGTTATAGGCATTTATATAAAATGAGGTATTTAAACACTTTATGACACGGGAAAAGCAAAGAAAAATTTCAAAGTAATTGATGTCAGAATTCTTCTATAGGGAGACATAATCCATGTCCACCCCTCTTCACAAGGTCCCAAGATAAATTCACTCTGGGAACTAGTGAGTTTATGAGTCTAACAGGAGGTTATTTACCAGCAAGATCATAGGTGAACACCAAAGCAGTCACACTGGAAAGTTTTAGTCTTTCATAACTGCATAAATGGAGCCCTGCCCACTTCAGCTAACCTCCCACAGCCTATATAAGCCTATATAATTACTCCCCCAAATCCCAAGGCTGTGTGCAGAGGTGTGTACGCTTGGCTGGGAAATGAATCTGAATCTCAATATCAATTTCATATGAGGGTCAAGTTATCCTCCTTGCCTTCTCCTTGGTTTGGTGTGTGTGTGTGTGTGTGTGTGTGTGTGTGTGTGTTATGTGTGTGTGTGTGTGTGTTGTGTCTATGCTTGCATATGCACATGCTTATGTGTATGGGTGAGAAAATGTCACACAAGTTCACATTAGTGGAAGGTAGAAGATGTCAAATCTCCTAGAGCTGTAGGTACTGGCTTGGAACTGAATTCTGGTCCTCATATGAGCTCAAGTTCTCTTAACATCTGAGCCATCTCTTCAGCTCCACATATTTTTTTCAATAAGAAATGTCACACAATCATATCCTGAAATCATGCAAGGTGATAATGATGGTGGATGTTCTCAGAGGACATTCTTTAGCAGCAGTGATCAGGGTAGACCTGACTAGAGGGCTTCCATCCCTGGATGTTCCATACATCCATCCATACTTCTCTTTTGGTTCCTAAAGTGTCTCGCATACTCACCCAAGTGATAGGTATAGCTCATCAGTTTTAAACACTTACTGCTCTTGCAAAGGGTCCCCCAGTTTATTGCCCAGCATCCATGTTTGGCTGCTCACAACTTCCTGTAGGTCCAATTCTAGGGAATCATAGGTCATCTTTTGGTCTCTGCTAGCACAGCATTCAAGTTCTCATAGCCCACACACAAACATACATGCATATGTATAATTAAAAGTAAACCAAATCTTGTATGAGGGCACAAACCTTTAATCCCAGCTTTTGGGAGGGAGAGGCAGGTGGATCTCTGTGAGTTTGAGGCCAGCCTGGTCTATAAAGTGAGTTTCTGGACAGTCAAGGCTGTTACATAGAGAATTACTGTCTCAAAACACCAAACATTATTATTAGTAGTAGTAGTAATAATAATAAATAAATAAAACCATATCTTAAAACTTAATCAGTTGTAATCACAGAAAGGCAAATCTTAGCATCTTGTAGGCGGCAGAGAAGCACTCTAAGAGTTTATCTCCACACACATATCATTCACATTTGCTTCCAACCTCCTCTTCCTTTAACAATTTAGCAACTACTATTTTCTCTTCCAAGCATTTATCTTCTTTAGAGAAATATTTTTCTTATTAAAAAGTTGAGTGTACGTTTGGAAAACCGTAGTGAATCTGTCCAGATTTGCATATAAAATATTTGTGTTCTTTCACTAATAAGATATTGTGTAATGTACTCACTTAAGGTGAGACCATGATAATCGTTGATTAGGAAGAAATTACAATCTAGGAACTTTGCCAAATCTTTCCCATAAGCCATCTCTCCAAATTAAGACACTTTCTGCCATGAATAATATACATTTTTAAGACCTTTCTTTTTGTGATTATTTTTTATTTAAATTTGAAACAGGCTTGTTTTACATGTCAATCACAGGTCTTGCACCATCCCATCCTCCTCTGTTCCTCCCACCAACCCCCATCCCATACCCTTTCTGCTCCCCAGGAGCAGACTTTCATAAGGAGTCTTCAGTCTGTCATATCATTTGGGACAGAGCCAAGGCCCCCACCCCCATGTGTTTAGGCTGAGAAAGTATCCCTCTATGTGGAATGGGCTCCCAAAGTCCATTTGTATACTAGGGATACATACTGATCCATTACCAGAGGCCCCATAGACTGCCCAGTCCTCCTAACAAACACCCATGTTCAAAGAGTCTGGGTTGGTCCTACATTGGTTCCCCAGCTGTCAGACTGGGTCAGCCATCTCTGTGTGTTTCTACACCCTGGTCTTGACCCCTTTGCTCTTCACTCCTCCCTCTCTGTAACTGAATTCCAAGAGTTCCGCTCAGTGTTTAGCTGTGGATGTCTGCTTCTGCTTCCATCAGCTACTAGATGAAGACCCTAGAATGGCATATAAGGTAGTCATCAATCTCATTATCAGGGAAGGGCATTTAAGGTAGCCTCTCCACTATTGCTTTGATTGTTAGTTGGGGTTGTCCTTGTAGATCTCTAGACATTTCGCCAGTCCTAGACCCCCCTCTATTACGGTATCTCTTTTCTTGCTTTACATTAATGTGCACATGTGAACATCAGAAGGAAAATTGGGGAGGCAATCATTTTTCTTCACCACTTGCATCCTGGAGACTGAACTCAGACTGTCAGGTTTGACAGTCTTCGCTTGCGGAGCCATTTTGCTGCTACCCTCCTCTCAAATAGTCAGATCATTATGGAAGAGAAGGCAGAAAGAGGAAGAGACAAAGGCAGTGGAAACATTGTCACATTGACACAGAAGAGCAGCTACACTTATGAACACACAGCTGTTGTGATGGCAGGCATAAGCTCCATGGACCAAGGCAGACTAAGTCTCAGCGTGGGAACTTCACAGATCTTTCCAGATCTTTCCCATGGTGTATGTACATTTTTTCCTTTGTTTCTGTTTATTTTTCAGAGAATTTGTGTCTTGTTTTGCTTATTTGTTTGCTATTGTAAACTTACATTTAATATGACCGAGTCCTTCTACAATTCATGTGTCATCTATTGTATTATCCAGTATGCTATAATTGGCAAAATCTAAGCAGTACAGATATTGGCTACAGGTGACATGGAAGAAAGTGATAGGGCTAAATCAGAGCCTGAATGCAACATTGCTGGTGGCAGGAAAGAGCAGAAACCTCACAGAGAGGGCAGGTTGGTGGTCTAGAGCCCATTCTCCATGAGGGCCACCTGGGGTGAGGGAGAACAATGGAGCCGTCTCAGAAAATGAGGAACTGGGAAATGAATTCATTCCATGGCACACTGGCAAGAGAAACCCACACCGCAGGGCCTATGACTAGCAAACTAGAGAGCCCAAGATGAAAAGCCAGGTTCAAGCAGCATGTAACCTAGAATACCAGGGGTTTGGGCAATGAATCCAGGCCTGAAGCTATGTCCCTGCCCCATGGCATAAGGAATCAGGTCTGAGCTACATAGAATGGACAAGGTATAGTAGAAGCATCAATCCCGGTCTATCTCAGAAGCCTTTAGAGGTCTTGGTAATACCTTCTTATTCCCTATGCTTCTGTTTCTAAGTTCTTCTATGCTAAATGATTATGATACTTATTTAAAGCTCTTTCCTAATGAATTGGATAAACAATAATTGTTCACTCCTAAAAGGGCTCTGCCTAGTGCCTAGTTGAGTGTTTTTTTTCCTATCTTTTTTTTTTTTGTCTGTACATTTATGTATAAATGGTATAAATGATAAAGAGGCAAAAGAAGCAGAATTCCATTTATTCCATGAATCTTAGTACCTGTCGTTGTTACTAGATGGTCAGGTCATGGTCTGTGCCCGAGAAAGCCAGATCCAGCTACCCATCCTCCTCAAGACCATAAAAAAATAAATGGAAAGCAGAAAAGAAGGAGATTTATTCAACATGGACATATTATGAGAGGAAAAGGATCCAATCATACCCATAAGACTTGAAGTCCTGAAGTGAGACTAATGTTTAAGTTTAAATAGAAATCCAAGAATATACACATAAACAGTGCTGGTCAACGTGCGGTCCCACCCTCTGTTGGCATGTCATTATTGGGACTTTAGTCCACTCCTGGAATTGACAAGTTTTTATTCTTCATGTTTTATCTTTCTGATTATTTTTAAATTTGTTGTTTACATATCCATCCCAGTTTCCTCTCCCTCCCTCCAATGTCCCCTGTCCCCCTTCCATCCCATCTTCTCTCTCCACCAGGAGGGTGATACATTCCAGGAGGGATCATCAAAATCTGTCAAGTTATTTAGAATAGGAATTAGGCCCTCTCTCCTGCATTTAGGCTTAGGACTTTGTGAAATCACTTTCCAATACACAAGTCACCCTTCTTGTATAAGGCTACCACAGGACCTCTAAGGTATGGTTAAGGGGAAGGTTTTTATCATAGAGATGAGGGATACAACAGCCAGAAGCATTTGGAAGAGCCTATAGCAGGTGGGGGAGATTAGTCTGAACATGGCCAGCAGACTAGAGGAGAGCAAGCAAGAAAGAAAGAGACTACCAAGAGAGAAGGCCAAAAAAAGGAGAGAGAGAGAGAGAGAGAGAGAGAGAGAGAGAGAGAGAGAGAGAGAGATATCTAAAGCATAAGCAGAATGAGATGCTGAGGGGTGTGTGTGGGAGAACTTCTAGGGTAGTGGTCTCAAAGTATGGGTCAAAACACCTTTGGGGTCACATATCAGATATTAACACTATGGGTCCAAAGGAACTGTATTAAAGGGTCGCAGCACTCTATGTGTGAGAGAAGTGATGAGAGGTGCTAGAAAATTATGATACTTGGCAAGACCAGGGACCAGCATGTATTTTGATGTGCTAAGAGGTACCACAGAAAACCATTGGTCTGTTCTGACACTGATAGGGAAAAGGTTCCTTTCGTAGATGGGAAGGAGGCCAGAATTTGGGGACCTGTAGTTTCCTTATATCAGACACCTCTTGCTGGTAACTTTTCCTTCTTTTGGGAAGAGTTTCCTTGGAAATCCACATTCCTTTGTGATTCACTATTTCAATAGTTGATAGACTGAGAAACATTAAATCTACACTGGGAAATAGGACAAGGAAATCCAGTGACCTCCAAGTCCATATCCCAGGTTTGTGAAGTAAGGTTAAGATTTGAGCAGAGGGCCAGCGATGTGTACATATACACACTCCCTCTCAAGATGTGGTCTGAAATATTCTAACAAGTTATATGTTTCCAGGAGAAAATCTCCCCTCTGATCAGGTTAGCCTCCAGGCCTTCTCTTTGACACAAGTGATGCTAGACTAACTTCACCCCTCCAAGGATCCTTATAGGCCCATGGCAGACACTGTATGATGAAATGAATTATATTTGTTGTTTCTTCTCAAAGACTACTGAATGCATTGCCTAACAGGCAGGAAGGAAAACATAGTATGGAGAGATCTGAATCCCCTTTATTACCAGCTCCAATTTACCAAAAAAAAAAAAAAAAAAAAAAAAAGCAAGCATGAACAATGTTAGTAATACACAGATGACCATCCAGGTGGTTTGACTGTAACTGGCCCCCATAATCTCACAGTGAGTGGCACTATAAGGAGGTATGGTCTTGTCAAATAGCTGTGGTCTTGTTGAAGAATGTATGTCTCTGTGCAGGTGGTACTTGAGGTTTCCTATGCTCTGGATACTGCCCAGTGTGTCGGTTGACTTCCTAGGACTTTCAGATAGAGCAACATGTTTGTCTACATACTGCAAGTCTTACACTGATGATAATGGACTAAACTTCTGAACTGTAAGCTACACCATTTAAACATTTTCCTTTATCAGACTTGCCATGGTCATGGAATCTTTTCATAGCAATAGAAATCCTTACTAAGAGAGTCAACAATTGCTTCCCTGGCTTACATCTTTGTGAAGGAAGTATCGAGTTTTATTTTACATTAATCTCCTCAGTAAAATTGAAAGAAGCAATTCCAATTTAAAAAAAAATGAGCTGGGTTGGAGTGCAGTCCCCAAACACTTATGGGAAAAGAAGATAAAAGAATTGTTGGCAATGTGCTACAGGAAATGGCTTTTCCTTCTGATTTCTCAATTCACTTCTCAAAGCATGGTTATCAAAGAGTGGAATAGGGTTGTCTATCTTTTTACCCTTGAACCACCCAGGAATCTCACCTTTGCAATCTCTTGTTGGGGCCTTGAACGTACCAGGGTCCTAAGGCTGCTACAAGCCTTTTGCTCTCTATTATTTCCTAGCAAAAGCAAAGCAGCTCAGGTGTCCAGTGGTTGTCAGTACTGACTATATAAGCTGCAGGACTGTGCAGAAAGAGCCAGCTATGTGATTCAGGTAAATAAATGATTTCACCCAAAAAGTCTCTTGCAAAGGTGGGGAGAGAATTATAAATTAGAAGTGATTTGCAAAGGCCAAAGGAGGGCTTCTGGCCCTGATTCTCCCCTTTTGTAAGACTTGTGAGTTCATAGTGGGCATAGCTGAACAACATAGTTTGGTCAATGAACATGCTTGTGCTTATTTGGTATATCTAATATTGATTATTCTTGAAATTTCTATTATTTCATAAATGTCTTTTGTATGTGTGTGTGAGAGAGAGAGGATATGTGAAAGAGTTTGAGTGATTATATGACTGTGTGTGTAAATGTGTAAGTGTATGTATGTATGTGTGTGTGTGAGAGTATGTATATGTTGAGTGTATGTGGTGTTATGTGACTGTGTGTGAGTGTGTGTGTGTGACTGAGAGTGTATGTGTCTGTGTATGTGAAGTTGTGTGTCTGATGGAGTGTGTATACATAATTGTGCATGAGGTTATGTGTGTGAGACTACCATGCATAGTTTGGAGGCCAGAGGCAGATGTCAGGTGCCTTCTTCAAGCACATCAATTTTTGTGACAGGATCTTGCTCTAAGACAAGGTCTGATCATTTCAAAATACTAGCTGGTCAGTGAGCACCAGGTATCCTTGAGTCTCTACTTCTAAAGTGTTGAGATTATAGACATACTTTGCTGCACCCATTAAAAAGCAAGAACAACAACAACTTGAATCCTAGTGATTGAATGCAGTTCCTCAAGCTTGTGTACCAAGAACTTTACCTACTGAACTTTTTGCCCAACCCCAAAGTTCCAAAAAATTTTAAATGTGTATTTCTTCAACTGTATAATAGATGCAATATATACCTGTTTCAGATGAGTTCTAAAATTCAAATCAGAGGGGTTCTGAAGAGTCTGCCTCTGAGAAGCACTCCCTTGGACTAAAGAATGAAATTTTGATTTCCCAGACTTCCTTAAGGGATGGCACCCTTAGATCTTCACCAGTGTTGCTGTTAGATACCACCTCCTATTCAAATCCTCTGTGTGGAGCATGTTTTCAGATCTAACTAAAACTCACAAAACTCACTGTACATAGGGGAAGCATTTTCTTCTTTACCTAGTAAATCAAGAGGGTTGTCAATGGCTATATGCAGCAATGTCTGTAAAAAGCAGCCCTGTTGCTCAGAGACAATGTTTACTGTAGAGCTAGCCATTGGAACATGCATCTCAGCCCCAGTGCTAGGAGAAAAGAAAGAATGATGCTTGGAGCTTGTGGTCTAGTCTACTCAAAATTCTGAGGTCCAGGATTGATGAAAGAGCTGTCTCAAACAATGAAGCAGATGCTGAGCAAGACATGATGATATCTTCTGACATACAATTGCACTTGCACATGCATGTACACATGCATGTGCACACACTTATGTACACATGCAAACATTTATCACATTCAAATGATGGACATGAGTCAAGAGTACTCATAGTAGAAATGTTGCTTCTATTTAAATATCCCACCTAGTACACTTGAAACTTAAAATGTTAACCCTGACCTTTAAGACTGGACTTCAGGAATTAGTGAGGTAGCTCACTCAGTTAGTACAGTTCTTTTTCTTGAATACTCAAAGCCCAGGGTTCAGTGGTCAGCATAAACCCAGACCTATAACTTCAGCATACACGTAAAGGCAAGGATATTAGAAATTCAGGATCACTCTCAGTTACTTTGCCAGTTTGAGATTAGCCTGAGCTACATGAGAATTTTCTACAAAATAAGTACATACATAAGGAAAGGAGTTCTTGGGTTTGTGTGAGTGTAGGGGTAATAGGGATCTTTTCCCTATATCTTGGGAAAAGATGTAGGCAGACTTTTCTGTTCTGCCTGCCAGCTCTCAAATAACCATATGGAGAATTTCTTATTGCTTATGAAAGCTCAACTGATAGCTTAAGCTTTTTTTAACTAGCTGTTATAAAGTAACCCATACTTTTATTAATCTGCATTCTACCATGTGGCTTTTATCTCTATCCTGTTTTGTGTCTCACTCATTCTGCATCTGGCTGACTTACTTCTCTGCTCTTTTTCTTCCCAGTATCCTCTGTGCCTGGAAATCCTGCCTACCTATCGGCCTTTCAGCTCTTTAGTAAACCAATCACAGTGACACATCTCCCCACAGTATAATAGAATATACCACAACAGAAGGGAAAGTGTGGTCAGAATACATTGTATATTTTATTTTAGAAAAATAATGTTTTCATAAGCCTTGAGGTTGTCTACCTCTTCACCATCCTACCATCTCACATTCAGGTGTAGAAAGCTTCTACTTTCTGTGTCCTGTTCTGTCATGCTTTTAAAGATCTTCACAATAAAATGAAGTGTTCAATGCTATCCTTAAGTATATACTTTCTTTGGGGAAAATATATCACTATGCAGCTCTTGGCTGGCCTGGTGTTCAATACATGGATTCCCGGGCTGGCTTCAGACTCATACACACTAACCCTTTGTCTCCATCATGGTAGTGAATTCCTAGTTGCCTCACTCCCTTAGTGTCTACTTTTATTTTCACTTTTATAAAAATAAGCATACTACAGTAGATAATGCAAATTCATGAAAGGAAAGACAAAGACTACTTTCTACACCTCTTCAGAGACAGGCTCAGAATCAGTACAGAGGAAGAAAAGAGTGACAGGAAGTCGCTTTTCACATGACTGGGGATCATCAGGATAATAATGCAGAGTAAGAGTAAGGAAGAGGGCAGCCTGATGCTCAGGAGGTAGAAATACATGCCACATTGTCACACAACCCAAGCCCATACCCCAGTGTCAAAGGACACAAGGTCAGAGAGCCAGGCAGAAGTAGACCAGAAAATACGGATGGGGTCAAAAGGATAGAAGAACCCATTTTGCACCAAGAACATCCATGACAAACCATTATCCAGGAAACAGTAAGACCTCATTGAGTCACAGGCCTTTCTTTTAAATGTATGTCAAGTAAATAAAATGGGTAATATTGTTTGGGTTTGTTGCATAGTTTAGGTATTTGTTATTTTAATTGATATTTTAATATTTTTCTACTTTTTGTTCATTTGCTTTGTTTTGTGAGGTAGTGGCTTCTGTATCTAGGCTGTGTTCAACTCAAAGATAACTCTGAATTCTTTGATACTCCTCTTGTATCACCTGAGACTACAATCCTGTGCCACCATGCCCCATTCCTCTGGTGCTATCGATGGAATACAGGGGTTTTCTTTTTCTTTTTTTTTTTTTTGTATGTTAAACAGCCTCTACAACTGAGCTACATTGTCTTGTCAGTCTGTGTTTACTTTTGCTTTATTTTATTTTAGATACAAGGACTCACACCTTATCCTCCTGACTCTATCTTTCAAGAGATAGTATTTTGATGTATACAACCATGACTGGTCAGATCATTTTATCTGATTAAAAAGGAGGACTGTGGGAAGAAAGGACAAATGTGTCACCACTTAATAATTGTCATAAGACAAAAGGAGAATGATGGGAGATGTCGTTGTGTAAATATGTTTCTCTTACTGGTTAATGAATCAAAGCACTGTTGGCCAATAGGAAAGCAAGATAGGCAGGGCTTGGAGACTAGGAGGAAAGAGGAAGGAGGAAGGAGGAGTCAGCATGGAGAAAAAGAATCAGAAATAAGGGAGAAATCTTAAAAAAAACAATGACTCAAATTTGACAAATACCAGTTGACTACAATAAAGAAGGGAGTGAAGTTACAGAGGTCACTCAGCTAATAAGAGAGCTCACCAAGCTTGCAGAGGACCTGAGTTCAGTTCTTAGCATCTTTGTCAATTGGCTCACAACAACCTGCAACTTCAGTGAATCTGACACATGTTTGTTATCTACACATTCACTTGTCCTTACAGACACGCATACAGGCACACACACAGAAGTGTGTATACACACACACACACACACACACACACACACACACACGAGTCACACTCACATATAAATCCTTAGAAAGGAGGATTTTAGTATGAATAGCAAAAGCCAAAATAATTTCTAAAAAGATAACAAAACTGAGCATATTATAGCAATAAATATAAATGAATATCCACATAATATATTGCATGCAACAACAATTAATTGAAAAAGAGGCAATTAATTTGAAAGAAATCAAGTTGGTTATGTGGAAGGATTTCTAGGAAGAAAAATGGAATAAAAAACTGATGCAATTATACTAAAATCTGTAAAATAAAAGTGTCCAAAATCACCCTGGAACTTTAAAAAAAATGATAATAAAATCAGTACAAAATTGCTGATAGTCTTTTAAACAGTGTAAACTCAAATAAATATTACAGAGAATGCTATTTGTGACACTGGATTAGGCAAAAGTATAAAAAACAGATTATAAAGGACTAAAATGAGATTATTATACAGAAGCTCAGTGCTAACAAAAGCTGCAGAAGACAGATATTTGCAGTTGTTGTTTCTCAAGAAAAACCCATTGCTTCTAAAAAACAGAAAAGAATCACAGAAATCGCAGTGCAATCTGCCATTTTTCCACATAGAAAAGCAAACTGGATTTTAGATATTGAAGAGCACAGTGAATCCTGGGACAGGACTGACATGTGATTGCTGCTCACCCTGAAACACATCCTAATGAAATTACAAACATCCAACTCACCATCTCCCAAGCCAGCATTTGGACCACTGTGGAAAGGATAGCAAAGTCTGAACTGCTAAACAAACCAAAGTGTTCCAAGAATTTTATACCAGGAAGAACAAGGCTCAAGAATGAAGGTGACAGGTACATTTTAGACTATTCAAGAATAGGTACTTCACTTCTGATGGTGCTTGTGAAGGCAAAGTTAGAACATGGCCTTCCCTGACACTCAAGGAGGCTAGATTCCCTGGTCAGACAATCCTGAAGCTCACTTGTTAAGATGGAGAATTAGGGAGCTGTACTGTGCTATGGTTTATGAAGCATCTAACTAAAAGTGCTACCTAGTAATGGTCTCCTTCATACTCCCCTTCTGGCCCTGCTGTGCTGTTTTTGATATATTGTACCTTTCTTTTTCCATGGTCTTCTACCTCAAGGCTTTGTCAAGACTGAGGTTCTTTCTACCAATAAACTTCATTCCTGAAGGATAATTATATTGACAGAGCTATTCGTAAATCAACCAACCTACAGATTGTGAAATGAGAGTGAATAGCTTGTCCTGAGCATGAACTAAAACAGGCATAACAAGGACTTCAGTGCAAAACTGTGAATAGACCTAGAAGTATAAATTTTGTAAGTGGCCTGTAGAGGGTCAAATATATATATAATCTATGTACATAGAATATATGTATATATATATATATGTATGTAGCATATGTATATATTCTATGTACATATGTATTTATATTCATTTACTAATATAAATATATATAGTACATATTATATCTAAATATGTATCAGTAAATGCTATCTATGATGCATTTAAGGCATTAAAAAGCTGTGACTGACTGATGTCATTGACCTTCATTTCAAAATAAGAGCCCATGAGACTCAAAGAAGCAAAAGTGAAGTCATTTATTCTATAACTTTATGAAGTCTAGAATCATCACAGAGGTGGTGTGATGGAGGGCTTTGCCACACCAGGCCCAGTGGAGACAGTGTAGCAATGGCTGAGAGAAATCTCAATGGTACTCATCCAGAGGTTCGCACAACACATGGTTACGCCTCCTGGAGAAAAGTGGTCCAAGTCCCTGCATGTGCTTGCTTGGCTGGCTGTTTGAAATGGGTGCTAGATGTATTTTGTGCTATGTTAACAATAATGCTTTTGATCATGGGTGTTTTGGTCTATAGCTCCACTGTTAGTTCAAAACCCACAGTACTAGATGTCAGCCCAAGGCCTGATAAATAATTAGGGCTAAAGCTGCAGGAAACAGCCCACAATGTGACCTTGCCTGTAATCAGCCTACGCGCAGCAAGGCTACTGTTGGAATTACTACAAAATTCTAACTTGGGATTTTAGAGCCCTTGAAAAGCTGACCACAAGCAGGCCAAAATAAACAGAGGCTCCCAGTTATGCACTTGCTTACAATCTCATACCTCAAAGGGAATTGCTGACATCTTTATAGAATGTCTGTTTATCTTTAAACTGTGGCCAAAGATCTGTTCCTTGAATTTTATGCATAAAACCCCAATATTTTGAAGTAAACATTGCAGCAGTTCGCAAACCTCCTCAAGTGTGTTTGTGTCTGTCTGTCATGCCGAAGCCACTCCTGACCTGGTTATCCAAGTCTTGGTCTCCATTCAGACCCGTTAGCCACTAAGCAGTCTGTGACAGGGCTTGTCACCTAAGCCAGCCAGAAATCCCTATAATGAATTGCACAGTCCTTCCTCCTATGGTTATGCTGAGTAGTCAGGAAGTGAGAGCCTGAGCCTGTACATTATTCAAGTCCATTACATTCTTCTTTAACACAAACTGTGTATGGGTTCATTTTATATTCTGTATATATTCTGAAGCATGTCAGGTGCATGACTTTGTCACTCTCCAGGTTGCGAGGAAAACTTCTCTGTGGGTGATTTTTCTACTCAGAATATTTGGGTTGGTTATGGACTGAGTGGTAGTTCAACTGTCACATGTTTGGGTGGAGGCAGATAACTAAGTAGGCAGCCAGCATCTAAGGCACCACCCACCCCTATTCATCTATAGCTATACCTAAATTAGCTTAAAATATTTTTATTTTGAATATGAACCATCAAGTTTTCTTCCTCATAATTTGGTTATAGCATCTAACCATTTATGACATACATTAAATTTCAGATGTTTTTTCTGTTATGAATTGCTATTTGAATTTATTTCCATATATTTAGCCTCTTCTACTTAATCATGCTAACCAATTTGCTATGATATTTTTAAACATTTTTAATTTTTTAAAATTATGTGTATGGGTGATTTGACTGCATATATTACACTGTATACATCCAGGGCCTGTAGAGGCCAAACGATGCTGGCAGTCCTGTTGCAATAACTCTTTCCTGCCAGCCTGGTCCCACAGCCATGCCAGCCCAAAATGAACACTCGGAGTCTTATATTAATTATAATACTGTTGGTCATTGACTAAGGTTTCTTATTAGCTAGCTCTGTCTTAATAATTAACCTATTTTTATTAATCATTATATTTCTACCTGGTCTTATCAGGGAATGCCAGACCTTCAACTCCTTTGCCTGATACATGATGACTGCTCCACATCTCTGCAGAGAAGAGGCAGGGGGAGAAGGTGGAGGGTGAGAGGGAGAGAGAGGAAGAAGAGAAGAAAAATATGAGTAATGAGTATGATACAGACAGTGCAGAAACATGTATATTTTTAAGTTAATTTATTTGTTGTTTATGTGTGTGTTGGTGTGTGTGTGTGTGTGTGTGTGTGTGTGTGTGCATACGCGCACGCCCACATGTATATATGGGTACCACATTCATGCAGGTACCTTCAGAATATCAAATAATACATCAGCTCCCCCTTGATGAGAGCTAAAGATAGACAGCTGTGAGCCACCAAACAATGGAGCTGGGAACTGAACGCTGGCCCCCTGGAAGAACTGCAAACCATATGGAGTGTGCTGGGGCAAAAGGCGGTTTGAAAAGAGTCAGGGGCTAAAGACAGAAAACCAATGCTTTTAGGTTACAATAAATAGATTAGAAACAATGAAGATGTACAGAAGACTGTCTAAAGGCAGCGAAGGGAGAACCAGAAAAGCAAGTCAAACACCATAATGCAAAACAAATCACAACGGCATTTGAAGGGGCATTTTCAGCAATGTTCGTGAATATTTAGATTCATTAAATTCTTAAGTACTCATCAATGTGTTGTTTTCTTTCATGATGCTCTACTTTAGGAAGAGATTCTATTAAGTTTTGTGAAGTTGGCAAAATAGTGTACCTCAATTCACCTAAGTCATCAAAAAGAAGTTAATGCAATTTTTATTGCAATACTGACTTTTAAAAGAAAATTGGTGAAAACTGGTATTTCTCTTAATTTCAGTGAAAGATTGATTCCATGAAAGTTAATGAATTAATATCAGCAAATATGCTGTATCAGTGTGTGATGGTAGATCAGACATGAAAACTATCTTCTGAAGCTAAGTACAACTTTTTTAAAGTACCATTTACAATAACAAAAATTGGAAATAGCAAGAGTCTAGCAGCTAATGTATGGCAGACAAGTTAACATTAATGATAGTCAGAAGATTTAGATAAAGAAGGTAAGTTGCAATATTTTATTGCACAGTAGGATAGTGGTAGATAGTCATCATATTCTGTATATTTCCATAACACTAGAATGGGAATTTCAAATGCTTTCATCATTTAGAAATGACTAAGACTTGAGGACCAGGGTTTATATGGTCCAATTTAAAGAATACACAATGGAGGCTGGATAGATAGCTCAGTGGTTAACAGCATTTGTAAGTTTTTCAGATAGCTCATGTTCAGTTCCCACTATCACATTAAATAGCTTACAACAGCCACTCTGGGGACACCTCCTCTGACCTCTACATGTACCTAAATACAAGTAGTTCACACATACACACAAACACACACACACACACACACACACACACACACACACACACATGAGACAGAGAGAGAGAGAGAGAGAGAGAGAGAGACCATAAGACACAAGTGTGCAAATTAATTAAAACAATATGCATTCAAAGAAAACATACTATATACATGCATTGAAATAAAATATTACTTTATGAATACATACAATGTTTACATGCCAATTTTCAAAGCTCAGCAAAAGCTTTGTATAAATATTAGCATCTATTCATGAAAGAAAGTTTGAAATATTGCTGTGTATTAACAGCCTACATATATTGAGCTCATTATGTGACAAGCTTCATTCCAAGTGCTTTATGTCTATAACTCAACCATTTATGGCTGCAATCTTGAAGAGGAATGAACAGCTGGATTCCTCCTGTACTGGAAGCTATAAATCCATCATTGCAAAGAATTTACTAGGAGCTAGGCACTGTTCTGAGTGCTTTCCATATATTATGTCTTTTAATCCTCACAGCACCCCATGAAGTGGCATTGCTGTCCCCTTCTTACCCACACGCACACGAATTTTATAAATATACATAATGTGCCAAACTTAAAAGCCTTCCCTGAGCTTTAATAAAAAGGCATTCAAATCTTCCCATTACAAAATAGGAAGCAGACATGAGCTTCCATTATCACCACTGTTATTTGCCCTGGTGGTACAGTTACTGGTAAATAATCCACACAGGTGAGAAATACGAAAATTAGATAGGCAATAGGAGATAATGCAGATATGACTTCATATCTGAAATACCAATGAAATTCAATTAATAACCTCATTTCTGTGCCAAAATAAAAATGCCTCAGACCTTTGTTATGTGTTTAGTGTGGAAACACCACAAGCAACCCAGACCTTAGTTATGTTTTTAGTGTATGGAAATGATAAAAATGTCTCAGACTTTTGTTGTCTATTTAATATCTAGAAATGAAGAGCTTTGTTTTTGTCTTTACCCACTTAGGGATGAAAAACGCTGACAAAAAGTAGCATAATGGAGACAGTGTGTGTGCATCTGAGGTTATTGTCCATCACTGTGTGGATTCAAGGTAGAAAGCTAATGGCAATTTTTCACAGTCAAGAGCAAAGAGCAATGAACTGAGGCTGCACACTTCTACTTAGCCTGCTTTCTCAATTCCATCCATCCCACTGCCAAGCTCATGAAATGCTGGGGTCCACATTCAGCATGGGTTTCCCACATCAAATAAGCCAACTAAGAAAATCCTCACACACCTGTTCAAATGCCAGGTAAATGGAAACCATCATTGAGATTTCTTTCCTGAGTGCCAATCCCACAATCAAAAGTACCACAGCCATTACTGAATGTGATAGAAACTATGTGCAAGTTCTACGAAGATGAGTTGCCTCCTGCGACAACATCGCTATTGACAATTGGGTTGAAATTCATGAACACACTAGCCACAACTTCAAAAATTATAAATCATTACAGCATAATCTTTTTCTTTATATATATATGTGTAATTTTTTTTCTTATTTTACATATCGACCCCAGTTCCTCTCCCTCCCATGCCCCATGCCCCACAACCCAGCTCAGAGCCCCCCACACACTCCACAGGGAGGGTGAGGCCATCCAGGAGGAATTATCAAAATCTGTCAAGTCATTTTGAGTAGGGTCTAGGTCCTCCCTCCTGCATCTAAGCTAAGGGAGTATCCCTCCATGAGAAATGTGCTCCCAAAGTCCTTTTGTGCACCAGGAATACATCCTGGTTCCACTGTCAGATGTCCCTTAGATTACCCAGGCCTTCTAACTGAGACCCATGTTCATGGGGTAAGATAATGTCTCATGTATCTCAGGTTGGCCTGGAAGCCACTTACATAGCTGGAGATGATCTTAAACTTCTGATCAGTCTGCTCCTACCGCTCAAGTGATGGGATTATAGGTGTGTACAACTATGCCTAGTTTATATGGTGCTGGGAATTTAACACAAGGTTTTGTGCATACTAAGTAAGAATTCTCCCAAGTGTGGAACATCTCCAGGCCCAGACTTACAGCATTATAAAAGCAAATAACATTTTTGATTATCTCGGTTTGTGTACAGATTTCATGCTTCTGCTATAAAATTACCAATTGCTTTTGAGGTATTTTATTTTCAAAATCTTTATAGCATGCTTATAGAATCTCTTTAGCAATGGTTTAAAATTAAAAAAATAGATGAGAGGTAAACCACAAATTCTTCTAAACATAATTTAAACCTTCAATAGATAAAGAATAAGAATCTTACTCTATGTACAAACTCATATTAGCATCACATTACTAGGATGCTGAAAAGAAAGAGTACCACTTCTGTTGGTGTCCAAGATGGAAAGAAATCTCATTTATTTCTCTGATCCTTGTTTATAAATAAAGTTAATAATGGCAGTCACCAAGTAAGTGTGAATGTGCATCACAAGTGTAGGTAGATAAATTAACTCATCAAATCCAAAATACTACCCTTCCATTATGGAAAAGTTCCAAGGCCATTGGTCAGCTCCTGAGTAGCTGGTTGATGACTCTGAAGCCTGGCACAGACTATCTTCTTTGCTCTTGATAGATTTTTACTCAGCAGTATCTATAGCCAGTCAGCCTAAGTGAGTGATGTTTAATATTGCTCTTCAACTGGCAAGCTCTACAATTACCTAGAAGACAAGCTTCTGTGCACATCTGTGATGAAGCATCTATATTAGGTAACTTAAGGTGGAAAGACATACCTGGAGAGGCTGTGATTTCAAGACTGAATAAAGAAACAAAAGCAAGTTGAGTGGCTGCATAAATCATGAGCCCCATGTACCCGCCACCATGGCTGACCTACCATGATGGACTTTATCCTTGTGTGACCATCTAGGGGTCTTGATCAGATTAGTTTTCTCTGCCAGTGTAAGAATTAAAAGGCAGAAAAAGGTCTTGAGGACAGCAGGTTGCCACAGAGAAAACTTCAGACATAGAAGACAGAATCATCCAGTGAAGAAGGGCTTTTGTAAGGAGGAGAACACACACATACACACACACACACACACACACACACACACACACACACACACACACAAGCAGGAGAGACAGAGCATGACAGAGACAGACACACAGAAAGAGACAGAAAGAGAGAAGAGTGAGAGAGCATCCGCTGATCATAACAGGATAACAGGGACTTATGTACTTGAAATCCAGTCTCCTCTCAAGGGCTGGGGCTTTTAAAGATCTTGTAAGAGTCATCTGCTCCTAATTTGGTCACTATATTTGAACACAGATAGGTTCAAGTGGCTGATTGTCCCACAACTTCATTGAAGAAATGCCTTGATCTGGTCTCGAACTTGCCTGAGTGCTCCATCAGCCCAACTTAAAAAGAGGAAAAGACCTCTCAGTCTTTGTGTTAAGCTTCCAGGCGTTCACCTTAGTCCAGGGTAAAAGGAGCAATACACTAAATGAAAATGTGTGTTACTAAGTGCACACATAGCCTCCGTCTGTGCCTACATGATTATGAACCTCCTAGGTGATGACAACAATGGCAGGAAAAGGGGCTGACTCTTCCCATTGTACAGGTCTACTTGTGTGTTAACTTTTAGGAATCAGGATAGGAGGTATGATGGAGGTGCTGAGACAAGTGTCCTTCAGCAAGAGTGCTCTAAGAAGCATTAACCCTGCGTTCTGAACAGCAGGGTTCTGAGGAGCCAGGCTTTCACCACATAAGACAAAACTTAGGTCTTGATGGATTCTAAATAGAGGGCACCCACCCCACAAAGCAGCAGGTGCAGATAATAAGTAGCCTATACTACATATCCTTGATCAGCTTGACTCTTGGGTAGGAGGGGTTACCCCTTTTAAGGTCTGGTGGACACTAAAAACAAAAGGGTCAGCTTTAACAGCTGGCTTATAAGATAGGAGGACTCATGACCTAATATATCCACTTTTTATTAAATTGCCCCTCTTCCAAGGTCACTCTTTGGTGAATACTTACACAATACACAAACATTTTAGTGTTTCCTTCATTCAAAGTGACTCACCCACCTAGCTCCTCTACTAGTATTAAATTTACAGTCATGATCCTCCCAATTTCCAGACCAAAATGTTGTTCATAGTCTATGTATGAATTGATACAGAACAACCTCCTGTGACAGGACAAGACAGTGCAGAGGTTCCCTCCATCTTATATTCTTGCTCAGGCCATTTCAGGTTTAACTAAAATTTTACCTCATTGATGGAGAATATGGTGTCCAAAGATGCCCCAGCTAAGTTATCTGAGCTTCTGTTAAATGGCCTGCTTGTACAAACCTCCTTCTGCGTGAGATGCCAGAATGTGGCTTTTGCCTTTAAAAGCCTTTTGTTCTAAATGCTCAGACTGTATCTTCTTCTTCTTCTTCTTCTTCTTCTTCTTCTTCTTCTTCTTCTTCTTCTTCTTCTTCTTCTTCTTCTTCTTTTCTTCTTCCTCCTCCTCCTTCTCTTCCTCCTCCTCCTCCTGCTTCTTCTTCTGGTTCTTTTGAGTCAGGGTCTCTCTGTATTGCTTTGGAGCCTGTCCTGGAACTTTCTCTGTAGACCAGGCTGGCCTCAAACTCACAAAGATCCACCAGCTTCAACCTTCCAAGTTTTGGGACTAAAGGTGTGCACCACCACCAACAGGCTACTCAGACTATATACTTAAGTCCCATTACATGAGTATAGTTCCAAGCTAGCTGAAATAAAGACTCAATTGGGTACAAACTGTGTCTGTGTTGTCAACTCTCATAGGTTACTTATAACAATGGCCAGAGTCTAAGATCTAACAGTTCTACCATGATATACTGAACCATCCATCCTAAAAGATAGACAAGTAAGAGTAAAAAGTATTCAATGTGGCACATTGGTAATACAAATAAATCTATTTATGCTCAAAATCCATCTTTGGGGGACCCTAACATGAGGTTTAGATTTAAATAGAGGGAAAAGCAATGCATAATTTAGGAGTCCTGGTCATTGTGTGGTCCTGCTCATCATTGATTCATCACTGGGCTCCTGTCTCACCTGAAGGTGGTCTAACAACTTGTTAAAAACTATATGAAATCTCTGCCTAGGAAACAAACTCTTGCTGTGGTCAGCACCCAGCTTTGGCCAATTCTTTCTTTCAGCATGAGATTCTAGGAGCAATTCTATTTCTCAGGGAACCTCAAGTCAATAATTTAACAGACAAAAGAGGAGCACAAGTGTCTCTCTAGAATATCTGCATTCCTGCCAGGGGAGCTACATGCCTGGTGATTCACATCCCAATTAAAAGAAGCATGTCCGGGCACTATGTGGAGCTCTCCCTATTACCAGGAATCCCCTTAGCCTTGCATTTGAGGTCTGTTCCAGAAACCAATTTCTCAAAAGTTGTCAAACTCTTTTGCAGATATGCAGGAAGGGAAGACAGAGAGAAAGATCAAGAGGTAGAGAGAGACCATATTAGCTTCTTTTCTCATTGAGGTGGCAAAAGCAAATAAAGGAAGAGTTTGATTAGGTCCACAGTTTGAGGCTCCAGTCCGTCATTATGGAGAAGGCAAGGCAAGTGGAACTTGAGAAGCACCTGGTGACGTTGCATGCACAGTCAGGAGGCAGAAAACAATCAAGGCAGTGTTCAGCTTACTTCCTCATTTTTAGTCAGTCCAGGCCCCCAGCCTGTGAGATTATGCTTAACACAATCAGGATGGTCTTCCCACATTAACTAACCCAAACCAGAAACAGCCTCACAGATAGGCTTGTTTGCTAAGTGGTTTCGGATGGTGTCAACTTGACAATCAATATTACCTACCACAGAGGAGGGGAGGGGAGGGGAAGGAAGGAGGAATAGCTTTCTTTAAGGAATTAGCTCATCTGATCATGAAGAGTAGTAAAGGAGGTTGTACATTTGCATTCAAGACTATGTTGTAATTTTAGATTGTAGGTTAGTGTTGCTAAGATGTCTCCTTCCTTCTGGCAAGTTGCTCATTACAAACAGAATATATGAGCCCCATCAGTGAACATGGAGCATGTCTTGCTTCACTGAACACATACTTATTGGTATGAATGTTATTTGAAGAAGATAAACATGTCCAAATACATTTATGTACTTGCATGAAGATTGCCTCACATAACCCAGTATCAAATATAAAAAACAAACATTGTAAAAAAAATGTTAACTTTTAAAGGATAAAGACTTTTTTTTGCAGAAGTAGCATCTATCCAAATCTCTGAATAATTTCACTCAATCAGGTTGTCATAAAATTGCAGCAATATCAAAGTCAATGCCTGAGTATTTTAAAACAAGTGTGCTGTCATATTGTCACATGCAACATGAATGTTTATCTAAATGTGTTCAGATTCTGATGGGGTCACATGTCTAAGGAAGTCTCACACATATGGTTTACAGTTAACAAACTGATAATCAGTCATAATTCAGTGATGTGTTTTAAGATGCATTTTCAAGACAATTTTGTTGATATGATAAAATTTTATCACTTGTTTTTATTCCTTTCTACTAACTTGTATCATTTCATATTTTATACAGACACAATTTTTATGATGGCTTAAAATCCCACATCATGTATTTACCAGAAATTGCTTATGTTCCCTGTGATGTCTTATATATGTTCAATTTTGTTTTTAGTTTTTGAGACTTTGCTCCAGGCTGGCCTCAAACTTGCTATATAAGCAAGGATAGTCTTGAACTTTTGATCATCTCCCCTTCACATCCCAACCCTGGGATTATAGGCTTCTGTCTCCATTCCTGGTTTTATGTTGGGCTGGGGATCTAACACTGGGGCTTCATGTGTGTTAGCAAACATTCTGCCAGTTGAATCAGCACATCCCCAAATCCCAATTTTCACTGTTAAAAGCTATGTCATGGATTTTGAATTAAAATATGTATTGAATTTTTAATGTATATTCTTTATACATTTAGAACTCCGCAAATACACATATTGTGTTGGGGTTTGTGTGGGTATGTGTGTGTGTGTGTGTGTGTGTGTGTGTGTGTGTGTGTGTGTGTGTGTGTGTGTGAATTTTGACTTCAGAATAAGTCTCAATTTAAGAATGCATTAAGTTAAGAGTCTATCTCTCTAGAGTCAGAATTCATTTTCCATACACCCCAAGATAAAAGACAACTTCTCAATGTCTTAGTTACTTTTCAATTTCAATGATAAAATAACCCAACAAAAAGCAAGGCAAGGGAGAAATCTTCCAGTTCAAGGAAGTCACAATGGACTGAGCCTGAAACAGCTGGTTACACTCCACACTCAAGAATCTGTGAGAAATGCCTGCCTCTACTCAGTTCACTCTTCCTTTGCACATCCCAGGATCGCAGTCAGGAAGTGGTGCCCAGAACATTGGATGGGTCGTTTTACCTCAATTAACCCACAATTAAGACCAGGCACCACACTGGGGAACTAATATAGTCCTTACAAGTTTTTTGGTTTTTTCCAAAAGAAAAACAGTTAAATGTTATTCCCAAAGGACTTTTGTTTTAGGGAAAAAAGGAGAAAAGTTGTTCATGCATATGAGGTCCAAGACAGGAAAGGCCATTGGAGACCTGGAGTGTGACAAGGTTTTGAGGGGATAAAATATGATGTTCAGCAGAGAAGGATGCTAAGCAGATATCAGGGGCTTGTGCCCTGGCACAGGCTGCTACATACAGATCTCACTCAGGCAGGCCACACAGAGGCAGGAATACATGCTTACCCACAAATGCACACAAGGGGACTGAAAAAGGTGGAGGTCCAGACAAAGACTCAAATGCTGAGACTCAGGTCTCCACCCTCAGAAATATCTTTATACAGAATCGCACAAGAGTGTCACTCTGCTAACTACAGCTATATAGCAGATTATATCACTGTTTGCTTTAATATTCCACATCAGCCTATTTTGTTCTGACTAATAACCACCACTTGATGTCCACCGTCAGACATATTTTTAACTGATTCCTTCTGGATATCCATTTGAACACCATATTGTCTAAACATCAGCTGGCTTTAAGGCCTTCTGTTTCCAACAGGGTGTCTTTTATGGATTTCAGAACACCCCCTTTTACTTCCTATTTGACAAATACAGCCTTTTAGTTCTGAGAAATTTCTTCAGGAGCCAAGGCCAGATGAGCAGTCAGGGAGGAGCAGAGATGTAAGTATGCATTGATTTTGCCTATGCACAGCTACAGTGATGGCAAGTTTGATAAAAGTTAGCTTGGCAGAGATTTTCCTGACTATTTCTTTGTCATCCTTTATCTTATGTTAAATGTCCACAGGACCCTGAACCTAGATCACAAGGATCTCTCTGGTGGTCCATTCCAGACAGTGAGGACATAAAGTATAATCTCTAAGAGACTGCCTTTAAAATGTGCCTCTCAATGCAAGTCACTGTTCCAGAGGCTCTGCTATTACATGGAAGCTAGACAGGTATGGCAGCAGGAGAGAGAAGCTTGTAATGAGTAGGTTTTTCTTTGCCAGTCTGGCCCCACCACTATGCCAGCCCCAAATAATGCACAGAGACTTTGTATTTGTCATAAATACTGTTGGCCAATGTAGCTTGTTGTTTTCTGCCAGCCCGCCTACCACTCATCTGGCATGCTGGCCCCAAATAACACTCAGAGACTCTGTATTTGATACAATCCTGTTGGCCAGTTACCATTATTGTTTATGGGCTAGCTCTTTTTAAATTATTAACCCATTTCTACTTATCTAAGTATTTCCACGTGGTCATCTTATCAGGGAGCCGGGGCCACCTCTTGCTTCCTCTAGGCTCTACATGCTGACTCCTCCTTACTACTTTCTCTTTCCTCCTTGTCTCCTAGCCCTGCCTATCTAGTTTCCTATTGGCCAGCAGGGCTTTATTAATTAACCAGTATGAGAAACATATGTACAGAATAACACCTCCCATCATCTCCTCTTTTCTCTCTAAAACAAAAGAAGGGGTTTAACCTTAACATAGCAAAATATATCATACAACAGTTATCAAATAAGAATCACAGTTAACAATATTTAGTCCATTAACATTTTGTAAGACTTAAAGAAAATATCATCTATCCTATCTTTGTGAGTCAAAAGTCCTATATGTAACTTATCTTTAACCCTAAATAAGGAAAAGTATAACCATAACTATCTGTATTCAACTCCTTCAAAGACCACAGAAAGATAACATGTAAACTCTAGAAATGAAAGAGACAACTCATTGCCTGGTCAGTGAAGTTCTTTTGTAATATGGTTACGAAGTTCTTTTGTAATATTTCATCTTTAGCCCATAGGCCATAGTGTGTCTCCAGACTCATCAACAAAGCAGGAAACTTTACACTGTCCACCTGTATTGGCAGATTGTCAGTTATTTTTCTTTGTGTCCTGTACACTGTCTGGCAGGCAGCCTCTTCCATGAAGCTGGAATCCTGTAGCAATGTCCATCTTGCATTGTAGCAATGTCCATCTTGCATCAGCAGTCACCTTTTTGTGGGTCCTGCATGTCTAGTTTCTACAACAGAAGACAAACAGTCCAGAAGAGCAGTACCTTGCCCAAATGGCCAGTCTTGCCATATTAGAAACAAACTCCATAATGTGTTTCTTCGATGTCCATCTTCCTTTCTGATGCAGGTGGTGTTACCAGGAGCAGTTGTGCCTCATTGTCAAGAAAAACCCTAAACCATTTTAAATGCCATATTCTGTAAGTCTTTGAAGGGTTTGAAGAATGCCTATTCATCTCAAATACATCTCTGCATATCTAGAAATCCTAACTTAACTCCAAGTTTTACCTATCATAGGTAACTCTCTATAATCTGTACTAAATTATACATTACATTTTCTAATGAGCTATATAAACACAATACCTAAACAAGAGGAGAAATACACATATCACAAAATTGACCTTAAATTTGTATCAATAAATGAAAATCCATTCAAAAACAAAGCTATACCATAATTCACTTTTTACCTTAAAAAGATTGCCTGTGGTCATTAGCCATTTATAACCAAGTTTATAAATGAAAACAAACATTTATAAACAGTATATGGGAATTTGGGCATCGTTCTTTCCAAACTACTTCTTGCTGATAGTGGGTGCTGTCATGGAGGATCCTAAGAAGATGCAGAAATCCTGGTTGTAGTGGTCTGCAAGGCTTTGTCTCAACTGCTTTGAATGTTGGATCATCTGGGGTGCTGTTTCAGGGGGTTTGGCTTGATCAAACCACATTGGTCTGGAAGGAATCCACAGCTTTTCATTTTCTGTGGAAACAAAAATAGAAATCCTTTTTCACAGTAACTTGTACTTAGGCTTAAATTTTGGAGTCAAAGCATTTTTAAAATATATAAATTGAATTAATCCAGCAGCATTTCTTTTATCAGTAGTTGTTATTTTCTCAGCAATCAAATAATTTAAAGACAACAGAATCGCGTATAGTACCCAAAATTTCTCTGTGCTTTCCATGTTTATGTGGCTTTTTTTATTACTGTATTTCTTCTACTTCTATTTTTACATATTTTGAGACAGGGTTTCTCTGTGTAACTTTTATCTGTCCTGGAATTCATTGCATATCAGGTTTACTTTGAAATCACAGAGATCTGCTTGACTCTGTCTCCCGAGTACTGGGATTAATGGCATGTGTCACCACACCCATCCATTCTACTTCCTCTTTTCTTTTTTAAACCATTGTATCCTGTTTCTTTTTTCTTCCAAGCCAGCATATTTTTTAAAACACAGTGCAAACCTTCATTACAGCTCTTGTACACACCAATGAATTGTTAGCAGAGCTCTTTAAAAGCAAGGTGGTTTTTTGCTGCTTATGCTAATTTTGGAAACCTCCCTTAAAGGAGCTGCCCAAATCTCTGTCAAACAAATCCAACTGAGAAAATGCTGCTACCAAGAAGTCTTGCTAGTCTCTCTTCCTTTTGGGATATTCACTGCCTCTGCTTCTGTGGCACTGACCACACCCATTGAGGTGTGGAGCCAGGGGCAGAAGTGACCTGTGGGACTTGGTCTCGGGAGGAGGCTGAGAACACTCTTGCTGGCGGGACACGGAGAGAGGAGCATCCAGTTCTAACTGTTGCGTTCATCTGTCTGTGTTGTGAGTTGTTTCTCCCTTAATAAACATCTATTCGGCCTATTTGTTTATCCTGACCCTTATTAAACCACAATAGGCCAGTTACTAGTTTCGTATTGGCTAGCTCAGTCTTAAATATTAACCCATTTCTATTAATCTAAGTACTTCCATGTGATCTTATCTTACCAGAGAGAGTGGCTGGCCTACTCTCTCCATACTCCATCTTTGATCTCCTCCCTACCCCTTCCTTCACCAAGGAGCCATCATAGGACTCTAAATCCTATCACCAACAGGCCATCACAGGATTCTTAATCAGATCAACAGCACCATGAAAACCCCAAGGCACATGTAACATGTTTTCCTTTTTATTCAATGATTTTTAAACATTATAAGATTTATCTTATTACTTTAAGTCTATGAGTATTCTATGAGTATTTTGCATATATATATATATATGCCTGAAGGGGTGTTGGAACCCTAGGCAATAGAGTTACTGATGGTTGTGAAGGGAAGTGGGTGGGAATCAAACCTTGTTCCTCTGTGAAAAACAAATGCTCTTAACTTCTGAGCCAGCTTTCTAGCCCCAAACAAAAGTTCTTGTAAAAAGCATATAAAATTTTCCTATAGAGGAGGGGATAAACTGTTGGGGCTACAGTTTATCTTGTAGATGTCTAGGATAGCCTAATCCACTGTACTCTATTTATATATACTATTCATTCATTCTTTCAGAACAATTTTTTATCCTCATTTCTCTGGAAGACCTAGGTTAATAATTCATCCTCTCTATTGCCTGCTCCCCCATTGCCTAAACTGAAAAATAAAATGATAAAATAAGAACACCTTAAAGGGATAACTGTTGGATCTGGGAGTGGCACAAATATTGAATTAGATAAACAGAGGAAACTTAATTCTGCAAGACAGAGCTTCTCACTAGTTAGGGCCATGTCTGGCTTCTTCCTGCAGATATGAGACAACATGGAGAAGGAGAGTCAAGAAGTCAGTCATGGCGTGGGTGAAAAATCATTCAGTTTGCTGCTATCCTGGAGATACCAGGTTCTTATACCATGCCTCTGAATCAAGGGAGTCCTTTTTAAAGCAAAATCCACAAGGAGACAGGTCAGGAGTGATATAAAAAAGAATGTTTACAATATGAGGTTAACTGTGAGGGTACATTCTGGGAATTTACAACTCAAGATGACATTTTACAATTTGTGATAACAAGGTGTTTGTATAAGGTTGCTTTACCCCAGTATTAGGCTTCTCCACCAAGACAGCCAATCAAATCAAGCTAAATTAATAATTAAAAGTTCAGGTCTAATGAAGAAAAAGCTCCCAGATGGTCTTCCAGCTCCCAGAGAGGAGACTTTGAGAAGGAATCATAAAACCACATTACAGGTCAGGGGACCACATCTTAAATAGCCTGTGGGTGTGGTCTTGAGCATCTCTAGGGGAGGACCTACTGTTTCTTAGGCTTTCTAAGACTGGGCAGGGTTTGGAGTGAACCCCTGCCCCAGGTGGATCTCCACCAAAACATCCCAGCCTCCTTGGGTACATGTCCACTGGGTTCATCCTGCAGATATGAGACAACATGGAGAAGGAGAGTCGAGAAGTTAGTCATGGAGTGGGTGAAAAATCATTCAGTTTGCTGCTATCCTGGAGATATCAGGCATCTGTTCCTTGAGGAAGCAAAGATGGCAGGTTGTTTGGAGAAAAAAATAGATTGTTATTAATGGTCCCATGAATGGCGCAACCACTGGAAAAGTGATGGCTGCCAGAAATAAAATGAGACAGAGATGTGCCCTGGTCTTACAAAATAGACAAAGGTGAATTGGCAAAACACAAGAGATAACATATATTGGGAAATCCTGCAGAACAAGAGGATGGAGTTGTCAGCCATTAGACAGACCATTCATTCTGGATAGGTGCCCAGTTGAGCCCAGAGAGATGCTATCAGCCTTGTTGTCCCTGGAGCTTGGGGTGATGGCACACCAAATTTAGGGATGATGTGTTCTTCAGGAGTACCTGAACCATGACATCTTCTGTTTCTCTAGAGATGGGAAATGCTTCTATCTATCTTCCAAGTGTAAACAAGTTGGGAGATAATGGAGTTTTTTTTTTTTTTGTGAGTGGGCATGTGGGTGAAGTTAATGTGCCAGTATTTGCCCAATTGTTGTCCTCTGAACTGGTGCAGAGGCTGGGGTATCTGGAGGGTCCTCGGGTCCTCTACAGGTTGGACATGGCCCAGGCTGGGGAACTGAACCTCCAAAATATCATCAGAAATAGGTGGGGTGTAAGAGTGGATCAGGAGACTGTTAGTTTCCATCAGACCAGATTTCTTGAAATAGTAGCAGACTTTTTCACAGGAATCTGCAGGTTATCTGTAAGACAGCTAGAACTGATTGACATCTTGGTATTATAGCAAAAGACTATGACTTTGGGTTAAAAGGCAAGAACATTTTAGCCCGATGAAATACACCTGCCTGTACTTTTAACAGGAGACTTATCTAATGAACTGATGAGCTACCAATGTAGTTTTAACCTTGGGATGTCAGTGGGAGGAGCTGTTAAACTGGTAAGATTGTCAGTAGCCAAGACATCAAAAGCCACCATATCTGAGAGGGATAAATAAATGAGCAGAAGTGAGCTAACTTTCCAGCTTCCTAGGCAGCCCTGAGTTTCTTTGTGGCCAGAGGCAGCACCTGTCTTTAGCTGCTAAGCCCAGGAGATCTGACAGACTTTCCTCTGGCATAAGAATTTTGGGGGAATGACCCACCCTGACTTGGCAACATGTGAACCCATGAACCCAGGGAGTCTGGGAATGTTGGGGGAAGATCTACCTCAGGGTCCCCACTTACTCCAAACTCTGTCTAGTCTTGGAAAGCCTTCAAAATGGCAGATCCTCCCCCAGAGAGGAACAACACCATGCCTGTAGGCTATTTAAGATGTGTTTCCCCAATCTGCCAAGTGATTTTTTATTTCTTTCTCCCTGGGAGCTAGAAGACCATCCAGGAGTGTGCTCCTTATTAAAATTGGACCTTTCATTCTTATTAAGCTTAGTTTTATTGGCTGTATTGGTAGAGAGGTTTAATATCAGAGTATAGAAACATTTCATGTTGTAGAAGCTTAACAGGGTTTTGTAAAAGCATATCTCCACAAGTCTATGGTCATCTTAACACTGCTGTTGACATGGCTGGGATTTTGTCTTAATTTTTAACCAACTGTTCTTCTAGTAACTACAGAGAATATGGGACAGAAGTCATTCAACAGAAGAAAAGGGGTAGGTAGAGAATGTTTCTTTAGTTCTGAAATCTACACAATATTCCTCTACCATGATAAGTATCTCCAAGATTATAGTACATTCAAGTGAGGCTTGTTAGTGTGGCTTGTTAGTGTAATAATTATAGAGTGGAGTAAGAAAGGAAGCGAGGCAAGTTTCCCACGGGTGATGGTGATCACCCTACTTTCTTCTCAGGGGTCAGATTACACGAGTCTTTGTCTTCCCCCTCAGTGACCCTGCATCCAAGAACCTGGGACACATGCAAATCAGTAGACATTCACAATAAAAGACCAGAAATTTCTGGACTCATTAAGGACCCTATGAAATCACATGTTTCTATCTGTGAAAACTAGTAACAGCTAACTGCTCATTGTACTAGACCTGATCTTTTATTTTTTTTGTGTGTGCTGATATTTATGTGCACATGTGTACATGTATGCAAGCACATTTGAATATGTACACATGTGGAGGCCAGAGGTTGAAGTCATGTTTCCTCATAAATTTCCAACTTATTTTTTTGAGACATGTTTTCTCTCTGTCTGAGTCTGGAGCTTGCACATTTCACTAGACTGAGTGGCATGAAATCCCTTGAGATCATATTGTTTCTATATCTCCAGTACTGGGATTATTGGTATTCAGTACAATGTCAGAATTTCATGTGGTTTTGGGAATTGAACTTAGTCCTAATGCTTGAGCTTCAGACGAGTTACCAATTGAGCCCTTATCAGCTCCTGCTGTCACTTTTTAAAATATGAAGCAGCAGTATCCCCACAGGAAATCAAACTGGACTTGGGACAATGGTAGAACAACTAAGGGGAATAGCACATAATGTAGTATGTCCTGGGAGTTTGTTTGCCTCCCTTCCTACAACCCAAGATGGGGAGTGGATAATGCAGAATTTCTCTCTCTCTCTCTCTCTCTCTCCTCTCTCTCTCTCTCTCTCTCTCTCTCTCTCTCTCTCTGTGTGTGTGTGTGTGTGTGTGTCTCTCTCTCTGTGTCTTTGTCTCTGTCTTTGTCTCTCTGAATCTCTCTCTGTGTCTCTCTCTGTGTCTTTGTCTTTGTCTCTGTCTCTGTCTTTGTCTCTCTGTCTCTCTGTCTGTCTGCCTGTCTCTCTCTCTCTGTGTTTGTGTGTCTCTGTGTCTTTGTCTCTCTGTCTCTCTGTCTGTCTCCCTGTCTCTCTCTCTCTCTCTCTCTCTCTCTCTCTCTGTGTGTGTGTGTGTGTGTGTGTGTGTGTGTGTGTGTGTGTGTGTGTGTTTGGAACAATACAAGGCCAATACAAAGGGTTTGACCTGCAAACCCAGTTCACTGTAACACACATCACCTGTAGCTGAATCTACAACTTCATGCACTGTTCTGAAAGATGTGATGTATTTGTCTCCCGAAACCATTTGATTATTGTGTCTTTGAAACAGGGGCACCACAGCACACCATTTTTGTATGCTGTAAAATGCAGCACTGTGGAAGGTAGGACATCTTAAGGTATTTTTTATGTCCACACTGAATTGAAATCTTGGATACTGGGGCAGAAAGAAGTGGAGGAACGAGTGTTTTGAGACACTATCAGATGTTAAGTGTTATGCTAGTCAGGGTTACTACCACCATGATTAAACACCATGACTAAAAGCAAGTTGGAGAGGAAAGAGTTTATTTGTCATACACTTATACTTCGTAGTTCATCACTGAAGGACTTTCACGATAGGAACTCAAGCAGGGCTGGAACCTTGAGGTAGGAGCTGATTCAGGGGCCACGAAGGACTGATTCTTACTGGCTCATTCCTCTGTTGCTGGACTTTATTGTCCCACCAGGTCCCACTGCCACTTCAGCCCCAAATGAACACACAGAGACATTATATTAGTTATAAACTGCTGGCTGATGATTAGGACTTCTTATTGGCTAGTTCTGTCCTAAATTTTAACCCATAACTACTAATCTATGTATTACCACATGATCTTGGCTTACTGGAGAAGGGTCCGGACCTGTTATCCGTTCAGAGGCCTACATGGCCACTGTTCTGGTGGGCTCCCTCTTTCTACCTTTCCCTGAATTCTCCTTTTCTCCTAGCCCTATCTTCCTGCCTTATTGGCCAACAATGTTTTATTCAACAACCAGTAAGAGAAATATACATTCAGAAATACATCCCCCAATACAACACATGATTTGCTTAGCCTGTTTTTTTTTTTATAGAATCTAGGACACCAAGCCTAGGATTGACAGAAAGCAAAATGGACTGACAATCACTAATTTTAAAATATGCTCTACAGGCTTGCCTACAGCCTAGTCTTATGGGGGCATATTTTCCGGTAATCGAGGTCCTCTCTTCTTCAATGACATTAGCTTGTGTCAATTTAACGGACATTAGCCAGCACCTCTTCTTGCTCTTGAACACATAGCAATCATTACCTGCAGAAGACTGCACCAAAGTGGCGCATCCACATTCCATCCTGGAGCAGGGAACAGCTCACAAGGCTTGGCCCTTCCTGGGGATTTATGCATAATTATTGTTTGATGAAAGAAGGGACATTTTATTTCACCATGTAGCTATCAATTAGGTGTAACTGTAAATAAGCCTTCATCCACACTCTCGTGAGCAACCCCAATGAAACACCTGGGGTTCGTAAAGGAAAGGTGGAAGACGTGAAAGTAGAGGGTGACGAGAGTGGAAGAGGAGAGGGATGTATGAGAATAAGAGGGGCACAAACGAGGAAGGGAGAGGTCATTATGATCAAAACACATTAGCTACACCTGCATGTAAACATCACAATAAAATCTATTATTCGCAAAGTTAGTATATAACTAACAGCTGGGCAATACTCAGGAGGCAGATCTCTTGAACCAAGTCTGGTCTACAGAGTGAGTCCCATGACAACCGGAGCTACACAAAAAAAAACCCTGCCATGAAAAACCAATACGTATGTGTATATACATATATATGCACAGATGCATATATGCATATGCATTGTGTATTCATATATGTTGGATATGCTTGTATACATGTATGCTAATAAAACATAACAAAACTTGGAGATATCCATTGTGGTTTCAAAAGTTCCCCACCTCCTTCAGGGAGAAGAATCTGAGAGCCTCCCTCAGATTTGGCATGTGGGAGGTAATGAAGTTATGTTTGAGGGCACAAGCCAATCTGAGACTTACATTTTACCTTGTAGGCAAGAGTTGCAAAACTTTTAGTGGATAAATTGCATTTTTACTCATCATATGCCTGGCAAAGTTTTATTCATAGCAAAAAAAAATTGTTAGGTTCTTTAGAAAAAATAACCGTCTCTTACACCAGGACATCCTGTGTCCCAGATTAAAGTTCCTTTTGCTACTGACAATTGAGAGAAATTACTGCTTGCTGCCAGGCTGCAGGCTGCTTAAGTTCCTACTTGGTTTCAAGTTTCTCAGTTTTATGTCCCATGGGACAAATGTTCAAGGAGAAAGAAAGACAAGCAATACTGACATGCGACAATGGGCAATTTTACCCCCAGGCCCTCAATAGAACCTGGTATTAACTCTAAGGAATGACTTTCACTCATTTCTGTTTCTGTTCCTGAAGTGTTTGGGGCAGATAGTGCACCCCAGGAGCATCTCCAGCCCATCTCCCGAATCATCCAGCACAATCTCACAATAATCCCTCACAATTGCTGTCACTGAGCTCTGCCTCACTGTATCATAGATGAACTGCTCCTCGGACAATTGTTTATCAGTCTCTGAATTAATTTCTTTATCACATGGCAGGTGACCACAGACATAGTCACTGCGTGTATACTAATCTATTCTTTTGACACATGGACATTGGATACTCTCTCATTGCCAGAGCTGAGGAGTTGCAGAAGCAAGTAGCCTCCATTCAGGAAGCTCAAGAGGGGCAAGCATTGCTTTCTTGCTCTCCTTGGCCTATGATAAACACCCCCAGTTTCATAGCTGACAGGCTGTTGTGTCTTGAATATAAAATGTCTCTTCAGATTCCTGTGTTTGAACACTTGGTACCCAGATTGTGGCAATGTTTGGGAAGGCCGTGGAACCTTTAGAAGGTAGAATCTCTGCTGAAGGAAGTGAGTTCCTGGGGGTTTTATAACTCTTCCCCATTTGCTATTCTGTCTCTGCTGCCTTAGTGCAGATGCCTTCCCTACCATGTCTCGGAGAACAATTTGTGGTCTTGGTGGTGGTGGGTGACACTCACAAGGTATCCTTAAACCAGTTGCATAGCCTTCTTGAATGGAGATTCATGCACACAGCATTGATACACTTGGCAACTTGAGAGGTAATAAACACCTACACATATTCTTACCTAATGCACCTACCTATAACAGACTAAATCCAAAGTGAAATGGACTTTGGAGAAAGATGTGTTCCTTTTCTGAGGTGCCTGACCCAGGGGAGGCACAGAGGAAGGTACATACAGGGTAGCAGAATGTAAGCCCCTACTCCAGCAGGACTTGGCCTGCTTTTTTTCTCAAGGGTGTACACTCATTTCCTTGCCAACAAAACTAAGTTCTGACTATTTTGTAATTGCCTATGGACTAGATCCTTTATTTGAGAGAGAGAGAGAGAGAGAGAGAGAGAGAGAGAGAGAGAGAGAGAGAGAGAGAGAGGTTGCTACTGTGGTGCAGATCAGGGGGAAACCTAGACTTCCTAGTAACTTCTATGTGTTTTCTTTTCTCAGAACCAGAACATGCTGCCTTCATTTTCTTACCTTTACTAAGCTGATTTCTCAGTTCCAGAAATAGTAGAAATGTGTGTGAAGAGGAATAGGCAGGGCCTGCAGAGATGTGCCACACATCACATATGTGCATATGTGCAGGTCAGAGGACAACTTTCAGGAGTCAACTCTCCCTTCTACCTTGTTGCAGCAGGTATGAGCTAGCCCACTCTTCCAGGTGACTCTTCTGCCTTTGTTTGAGAGCCAAGATTACTTTTTAAGTTTTAATTACTATTCCTTAGAGATCCAGGAAACAAAAATGCCTCTGATCCGCAAGCCCTTTGCCCAAGGACAGATAGTTCCTGAAATGCTGGAGGCTATTTTTTATGGGAGATAACAAGTCACAGGTTTCCTCTCTCCCCAAAACATGTCCTTGATCATATGTGGGCAGGAGGTACATAAACAGGGATTATGTCAGTATATATGCTTGCCCCAATTGGACCAGATGGCAAATACAACGAATAATGTGTTTTCCTTAAGCCCTTGCCATGCTTCATTCTTGGCCATTTCCTGGGAGCCTGGGTATGGACCTGACCAGAGCCCATCCACTTGGCTAGTATTTAATTAAGGCTTACTTCCAACTGGTCTTTAAACTGTGGTAGTAGTCTTCTCATGGTAAGAGGGGTGGGATGCAGATGCATACTGAATCTGTTTTTCACATGGACTCTATGGAGTCAAACCTTGGCTCCTGTAGCTTGCATTAGGATGCTTTGATCTGTTCACCTGGACCTGCAAAACCTTCATCATTGCATTGCATGTATCAGGGCCAATCAGTATTCTTTTTCTCCATATCAATTATTTTTTACTTATTATATTTTTTATTGGCAGGTTCCTGTTGTTTAGACATTAAAAGTCTACTCTCTAACTATCAAAAATCATCTTGACCATCAGGCTTAAGTTCCTGTTTCAATTGACCTTCCTTGGGGAATTTTTATTAGACTAGAAGCTGCTTAGTGATTCTTTAATTGCTTCCAGAAAACAGCACTCAATCAAATATTCTAAAGGGTGCTTTCTATTTTATTTTATTTTGTTTTTTGTTTATGTGTACAGGTATGTTTGTCCCCCCTTCCCCGTGTGTGTGTGTGTGTGTGTGTGTGTGTGTGTGTGTGTGTGTATGTGTGTGTGTGAGTGTGTGTGTGTGTATGTGTGTGTGTGTGTGTGTGTGTGTGTGTGTGTGTATGTGTGTGTGTGAGTGTGTGTGTGTGTATGTGTGTGTGTGTGTGTGTGAGTGTGTGTGTGTGTGTGTGTATGTGTGTGTGTGTGTGTGTGTGTGTATGTGTGTGTGTGAGTGTGTGTGTGTGTGTATGTGTGTGTGTGTGTGTGAGTGTGTGTGTGTGTGTGTGTATGTGTGTGTGTGTGTGTGTGTGTGTGTGTGTATGTGTGTGTGTGTGTGTGAGTGTGTGTGTGTGTGTGTGTGAGTGTGTGTGTGTGTGTATGTGTGTGTGTGTGTGTGTGTGTGTGTGTGTGTGTGTGTGTGTGTGTGTGTGTGTGTGTGTGTGTGTGTAAGCCTGAGGAAGATGTCTGCAGTGGAGTACTATTGTGCTCAACATTATTCCTTATGAAAGGGGCTCTCACTGAATCTGGAGCTACAATGGGAGCCAGAATACCCCAGAGAATCTTTGAACACCCCTCAAAGAGCTGAGGCTATAGGCATGTTCAAGGTCACATGCAAAGGAGTGCTGCAAATTCCAACTCAGATCTTCATGCTCCTGCAGCAAGTCCTCTTACTCACTGAGCCACCTCTGCAACCCATAAAGAATGTTTACAGAATGTTAAAAAAAAGGGGGGGCATAGTGGCTTGAAAATGAAGAAGTAGCTAAATAATATTAAAGCAAACAATAGCGAAAAGAGACATATTTTATGTACCAGAAGCCATTCTCTGTTGATTTCGGGACATATCCCTGCTTCAATGTGGACCCTTGTAATAAAATCCTCCTGTACCCATAGGGCAAAGGAGATCTTGACTACAGCAAGGATGCCTTTGAATTGCAAACAAGGAGCAGTTTTCATGCACATTACCATAAGGAACTTTAGGAAGGAGATTTCATAAGATGCAGAAGTGAATGGGACTTTATCTGCAGACTGAGAGAGAGGACAAGCAAGGAGAAGTTCTGGAACAGAGACCAACTTCACAGCTTTGCCTAGAGCCACCCCTGAAGGACATTTGCGTGGGAAACCAAAAAAGTGGTTTAATGAGGAAGGCAAGACTTGGAAAAAGAAACACTCTCTCCATATACAGTGGCAAATACTCACACACTTCTACATTTTAAGCAACAAAAACAGTGAATGCAAAAGGCAGAGAAGGTTGCTGCTTGCTTTCTGGTCCTTCTTAACTAGTTATTTGTACTGTTTAGCTTTAATTGTCAAACTAACACAAGCTGGTGAGAAAGTCTCAGTGAGGTATTATTGAATTCAGTTTAGTCTGTACACATGTCTGTGGGGAATTCCAATCATTTATTTAATTAATGAGGGCAGATTCAACCTAAAGTGAATTGCTTGGCTCTTAGGTTTGGGCCCTGGACTGTAGAAGTGTCTAGTGCTATCTGAACACTAACTATACATGCATTTGTGGGGATGTGATGTGACCACGGCTTCAAATTCCGCCTCAGTTTCTCTGTTATGCTTGACTGTGACCTGGAATTGTAAGCCAAATAAAATAAACCCTTTTTCCTCTCAGTTTCTCTTTGTCACCTTTTTTTCTTTTTCAATCTTTCCTTTGCTTATTTTACATCACAAAAAGAGAAATGAATTTTACCAGAACCTCATCTATAGTCACAACTATGTTCAAGCTGTTTATGTAGATGATTATAACAATATCACAGGCATTAATTTTGAGATCTGGGAACCAAGATGTTGGCATGGAGATATAGAGGAAAACATAGGAACCCTAGGTACAGGATTTGGTACTTATATGAGGTAAACAGCATAATTCAAATCATAGTGAAAATGACTTGGGACTGAATAATTATAGAATTAAATTTGAACCTACAAAGTATGGACTAGCAGTGTAGCTAATTTGGTAGAGTGCTTTCTAGTATGAGAGAACCCCCTGCAGTCCATCCCCAACACTGCATAAACTGAGGGTTTAGTGCATTCCCATAATCCCAGAACTGAAGAAGTAGAGACAGAAGGACCAAGAGTTCAAGGTCATTGTCTGCTAAATAATTAGTATGAGGTTATTGGTCTACATGAGACACAGTCATAACAAAAGAATAAATGATAAAGTTGAGTATAAAAAAAAAACCCAACTGGTTTCTAGGAACTTACTCAGGCCAAATAGCTTCAATCCTTTTAAGGGTAATTCAAAATATGAAACATAATATGGCAATCTGGTAAAATGTTAGTAGTAACTCCTAGCTTCTTGCTCAATTGTTTGTGGGCAAAATCAGTTCAACTGGAGACATTTTACCGTCTTCCTTTCATGCTTTCTAACATATCCCCATGGCTAGCACACTTAATAATAATACTAATACTAATACTACTACTACTAATAATAATAATATGGTGTGCTCAGATTTGTGAGTATGTGTATGTTGTGTGTATGTGTGTATGTTGGAGGGGTCTTGGAATACAGGGTTATCTTACTAACCTCAGATGAATACAGCATTGTGCAACCAGGGAATACAGATTATTAGGAGAAGGGTTAGCAACAGACACACAGACAATAAAAGTGATGGACCTAACTAAAACACAAACAGATTCCTATAAGATATGAGGAACCCCAGAGCTAGGATTCTGCTAAGAGTTCTAGATTGGACATATTATAGAGGTCCCAGGCCCTCATCCTTTCTATCCCTACTGGTCCTATGCTGACATCCTCCTGGGTGAGATTATTCTTCTGATTTTGAAGTTTCAGAATCCTCTGGGAACAAGAAGCAGATCTTTCTTAAAAAATATTTTTGAGATTATAATTATATCATTTTTCCTTCCCTTTCCTCCCTCCAAACCCTTCTCCTTTCTTGCTTTCCAATTTGTGACCTCTTTTTTCACTAACATTTGTTTAGTGTGTGTGTGTGTGTGTCTGTATGTGTGTACATATTCCATAAAAGCAACCTGCTCAGTTCACATGATGTTACTTGTATGTACATTTTCAGGTGGACCATTTGGTATTAGAAAACCTATTGATGTGCTCTTCTCTGGGGAGGACTATTCTCTCACTCTCAGTATGTATTAGGTGCTTGTGGTTCTTCATCTAGGGTTAAAGTTCCCTGGGCTTTTCCTGGGCACATCAGCATGTCTATTGTCATTGTTCAGCTAGTGTTTATGTAGTCACATTGGTTAGAATTTATGGGTGTAGCTTCTGATATCTAACATTCCTAGGATACACAATTTCATAGCAAACTTCCCTCTACTCTAGTTCTTACAATCTTTTCATTTCCTGTTCCACAAGGATTACTGGCCTTAGGTTTAGGAGTTGTATTATTGCTTTATCTTTTGGGACTACATTTTTATTGGTTGTGGTTTTCTTTAGTGATCTCCATGTATTGTAAAGAGAAGTTCCCTTCAGGATGGGTGACAGCTCATCTTATCTGAGGGTATATGGAAAATTACTTAAGATGTTACTAAGGATTGTGCTGATTTAGTAAACTGTCAGTTATGGGTTCACATTTAAGATCCTTCACTTTTCATTCTTCACAGAAAAAAATAAAAAATGTAACAGAAAAAGTAAAGATCAGAGACTGATACTGGGGTGCAAACATCAAGCTGAATATCAGAAAAACAAAGCAGCTGACCATTAGCTTCTTACCTCAACCTCAGGCTGAATGGGTTGATCCTGTCTCCATGAGTTCTCACCAAGCCTGAAACTGTTGCCTCTTCTCAGTGGAGCTAGAGAATGAATACTTCATACTGAATACTTGCTCCTGTGTTTGATACCCCTCTAGTGCTGGTATTAAATGTATGAGCTATGATTCTCTTTTAGACTGATTCAATCATGTGTAGATATGGGTGACCTTGAATTCACAGAGATTAGCTACCTCTTAATCCTAAATCCTAGGATTAAAGATGTGTATCATCACCTCCTAGTTTCTGGCTACTGGGATTAAAGGCATGTATCACTGTTGCCTGATCTCTATAGCTTGAGGCTGACTTCACTTTTCTGAATATTTCAAGTTTTATTAAATCATAAATAATATATCACTGTAGACAAAGAAAAGACTATTGTAATTCTCACAAGTAACCACAAAAGACACTGGATAGACAAAATGTATTCAAGGGAAATCAGTAAAGAAACTTCTGAAGTGATCACTCCATTAAGACAAAGATTTTTATTGTGAATAAGACAGGAGACCACTCCAGCAGCTCCTGGAAGAGTCCAGAGCAGAAAGAAAGAGAAGTACATTGCACTTCCTAGTGTTAGGTCTCAAGAAATACATTTTGCCGGTCTGGCATTTAGACAAAAGCCAGCATTCCCTCAGGGACTGACAAAGACAGTTCCTATTTTTTAAAAAAGAACCATTCTCCTAATCTCTGGCAAGAGGGACATGCGATTTTTCCATTAACTTATGCCGGTGGTGCTTATTAGCATATCAAGGTCTATGGTAGCCTCTAGGCTCCCTCAGTCCCTACTATTAAGTACCTGTTACAGAGTCATCTTGCTTGTCATATCTATTCCCTACCTTAAACCTCTCCAGCCCCTGAGCTTAATTTCCCTTCCCCAGCTTCTCTGATCCCTATATAACCCATCCATTAGCTACATGGCCTCTTGACTCTTGTATCTCTTGGTTTGTTGGTCTTTTGAATAGGTACTGTCATCTTAGTCCCTCTTTCTCTTCTCTTTCTCTCTGTCTTCATTTCTCACTCTGCCATTCTTTCTCTCCTCTCATGGTTCTATTCAGTGTGCTGGACTGGTTCAATCTGGACTCTTCCAGATGCCTCTGACTATGATCTCCTCCATCTCTACAATGAACCTTCTTTTTAACCATACCTTGTTGCACTCTGTAAGGACTCAAGCATTATGCTGGCCTGCCCCTGTCACCTGGCAGAATGTACTCAGGCAGAACACTGGTTAGCCTAGGATTCTATAGTTTGCATGCAGTTGCAAAGGACCATGCCCACTTATGCTCTCTTTTTCACTCTCTCTTCCCACTGTTCCCCTGGGGCAGGTTTCACTTTCCCTGTCTCCCTCTTCTGTCCTTTCTCTGTCTCTGTATCTCTTTACCTCTTTTCTTTTTCTTTTTCCCCACCTTTCACTTTCTGATAAAACTCACTAAGCTCTGTCTGCCTGCCATGTTTGTCCCCCACTTACCTGCCATGGAATCTGCCAAGGTCCCCCATGCAAGTTCTTGCTTTATTGCAACACTCACATCTTCTCATTTTTCTTCCCATTCAGCCAGGGCTATCTGTGAGAGAGAGAGAGAGAGAGAGAGAGAGAGAGAGAGAGAGAGAGAGAGAGAGAGAGAGAGAGAGAGAGAGAGAGAGAGAGAGAGAGAGAGAGAGAGAGAGAGAGAGAGAGAGAGAGATAGGAAGGAACAGAGTGGAAAAGTCAGGTGGGTTGTAAAGAGGGTGAGTGGCTAATGGGATGGAAAGGCTAGTGCATACAGTGAAGTTTTAAATGTATAGCAAGTAAGAACTGGGGAACATTGGAGGCTAGCTTGTAATTTAGTATGCTGATAGATGCCAAATTATATGACAATGGAGAACCATCAGCCTCTTGCCAGGGGCAAGGGAAATGTTTCTTTTTGCTGAACAAAACAATTTTTCCAAATTCCCAAGGAATGCTGCCTTTTATCCTCTGGAAAGCCTTCTATAGTCCAGCTTGTGTTCGTTTATGAAATAATGGAGTGCCTGGGGCCTAACATAAACAACCCTGAGCAAAAATAACAATACTGGTGGGAATTGCATTCCAACTCTTAAGATATATTACAGAACCATAGTAATAATAACACTGTGGCATGAGCATAAAAGCAGCCATGTAGACAAATGAAACAAAATTGAAGACCTAGCAAGAGTACACATGACCTCACCCACTTAATATTTGACAAAAATACCAAAAACTTATTCTGGAGAAAAAAAAAAGATCTTTAACAATGGCTGTTGGAGAAACTGGATGTTCACATGCAGAAGCATGAAATTAGACTGCTATCTTGTACAAAAACTAAATTTCAAATGAATCAAAGACATAAATGTGAAATATGAAACACAGAAACTACTTGAAGAATACCTAGGCATACCCTCAATGGTATAGGTGAAGAAAAAGACTTTCTGAATAGGATCTCTATCTCCAAAATTAAGTCTATTAACTGAAAAGTAGGACTTCATAAAACTGAAAAGTTTCTGTATGTTTAAAGAAGCAATCAAGTAAATAGAAAAATCCATAGAATGGGAGAGAATTTTTTCCAGCTATCCATCTGACAGAAGATTAGTATTCAGAATATATAAAGAATTCAAAAGACAAAAAGGCAAGAAAGTAAATGACATTTTCAAAACATTGGTCTGGGATCTGAACAGAGAATTCTCAAAAGAAAAATGTATATATATATATATATATATATATATATATATATATATATATATTGTTGATGGTCTCCAGGAATGAGAGAAATGCAAATTAAAAAATCTGAGATTTCATCTCATCCCTGTCAGAATGGCAAAGATCAATAAAACAATGGGCAACAGATGCTGGAGTGGATAAGGGGCAAAGGGAACCCTCATTCATTATTGATAGGATTACAAACTTGTGGAGCCATAGCCATTCTGGAAATCAGTTTCGTGAATTCTCAACAAGCTAAAAACAATTCTACTATATAACCTTGCTATACGACTTCTTGGCATATTCCAGAGTACTTGACATCTTGCTCATGGGAGATGTCATTCTATAAATATGTTTCTCGTTTTGGTTAATGAATAAAGCACTGTTCGCCAATAGGAAAGAAAGATAGGCAGGACAAGGAGGCAAGAAGAATTTTGGGAGAGGTAGGAGGAGATTCAAGATGGAGGACAGAGAGAGCAGAACTACGGCACCTCTTTCCAGTCAGATGATACCACATGGAAATACTTAGATTGATAGAAATGGGTTAATATTTAAGACAGAGCTAGCAGATAAGAAACGAGTGACTGTCCAACAGCTCATATCTAATACAGCGTCTCTGTGTGTTATGTGGGGCTGGTGCTGCAGTGGGTCCAGACTGGCAGAGAAAACTGTTCCTAACATCCTGCTACAGAGATACTTGCTCAGACATGTTAGTTGCTGCTTGATTTTCAATACCTAGTGTTATGAGAATCTCACCAAAGAAGACCATCCAGACATAGTCTATTTCCAATTGAAAAATCTTCATTCCATCTGCCTTGGGCTACACTTGCATATTTGAGCCCTAATTTCAGCCCCAAGTGTTTGAAGCAAAGGAGAATTTTAAGGGCAAAAGCCACATCCTGTTATCTTGTCCAGCAGTTACAGGATGAGATTTTATGCAAGCAAGTAGTTTTAATAGAAGCCAAATAAGAAAGAAAGGACAACTGACATCTGGTTCCTGGAATAAAGATGGATAATTTTCCATAAAATTCTTCACCAAGGAGTTCAAATCTTAGTGAAATGTAAAAATGCCTCAGTTAAAAGAATTTCTCTGTCTCTTTTCCTGTCACACTAGTAAAATGGAAATAATCCAAATGCTAAGACATGGATAATGAAAATATGCTACATATACTTGGAATACTAAAGAAAAATAAATGTATGCAATTTAAAGGAAAATAGAACTGGAAAACAGAACTGGAAAAGATCATATTGTGTGAGGTAACCTAGACCCAGAAAGACAATGGTCATGTATTTTCTCTTGTCTGAGACTCCCAGCTCAAAATCTTCAGAAGTAAGAACATATCTTGGAGTTACTTTCAGTACCAAGAAACTAAAAGTGGACCATTTCTGGGGTAGGGGAGCAACAGAGAGGGGTAGAGTAAGGTGCAATTGATCTAAGAAATAAAAGGAAAACATAGGGTGGGGGATCTAATCAGGAAGGGTGCAGGGAGATAAATGCACAAGAAGAAGAGTAAAAAGTAAGGATGCTTCAAAATTAATAAGGAAGCATACTATAAACAATCTACCTGAAACAAACAAAAACAAAAAATGATGCACATGAGTCTATGTATACAGTTTAAATGAAAGTATTGCATCCGGGCTGACAATGATCCCTTCTAGGAGCCAAGATCATATAACAAAATCCTCAACACCAGATAATAGAAAATCTGTTTTCAGTTGTTGGTCTGAATGATTCCCAAAATATTACAGATTATTATCATTGCTGTTGGTTGCCTACCATAGGTTGCCTACCATAGAGTATGTCTCTATTGCTGATGACAACATGCACATCAGACACAGAACCCAGAAGACACTGTGCTGAAACTGTCCTAAAAAATCTCCTCTCTGAAAACTTACTTTCATGGTTCCATAAGGCTTCATGCAAAGCTTTCCAAAGAGGGAAGAAACCAACAATTCTGCTCTGTTAGGATGCCTGTGAATTGCAATGGCCAACATGCCACTATAACACTAAGGATGGAGTAGCAGCATGCTTACCTTGGGGGTAACCAGTAGCTCACTAAATGAACTTAAGACCTACACAGCATGTAAGAAATTATGCTACTCTAAACCTAGCTAACTAACCAGGGTTAGTGAAGCAGCTCTCTTAAATGGACGTGGCCTTGATTTCCTTGTTCCTCATGAGCCCATGTTCCTCTAATTTTTCTCTTTCTGTCTGTCTCTGTCTCTGTCTCTCTTTCTCCCTCTCTGTGGTATGTGTGTGTGTGTCTGTGAGTGTGTGTGTGTGTGTGTGTGTGTGTGTGTGTGTGTGTGTACGTGCGTGTGCTTGCATGTATGGAGTCCAGAAGTTGATACTGGTGTTTTTAATTATTGCTCTTCACACTTTTTATGAAGTGTGTATGTGTATGTGAGTGTGTGTGTGTTTATGTACATGAGTGTTTTGCCTGCATGTATGTATGTGCACCAAGGATATGACTTGAGCCTAAGGAAGCCATAATAGATCCACCATGTGGGTACTGAAAACAAAACCCAAGTCCTCTGCAAGAGTAAGATTTATATGACCCAACCTGGATAGCATAGCCCTACAAGTGGAATGGAGGTGAGGGGATGGGAGAGGAGGGTGGCCAGGGTGCATGTCACAGGGGAAAGAGGGTAAGGGGGAGGGAGGGAGGGTTGGAGGGAAGAAGGGAGAGGAAACTGAGATCCACATGTAAAATTTTTAAATTATTTATAAAAAAAAGAAGGAAAAAATGCTGCTGGATTAATTCAATATATATATATATATAGATATATTTATATATATATATATGTGTGTGTATATATATATATATATATATATAAATGCTTTGACTTCAAAATTTAAGCCTAAGGACAAGTTACTGGGGAAAAGGATTTCTAATTTTGTTTCCACAGAAAATGAAAAGTTGTGGATTCCTTCCAGACTAATGTGGTTTGATCGAGCAAGACCCCCTACAGCAACGTCAATAGGACAATGCAGTCTTGCAGACCGCTACAGCCAGGATTTCTGCGTCTTCTTAGGATTCCACCATGAGAGCACCCCCTACCAGCAAAAAGCAGTTTGGAAAGAATGACACCCAAATTCCAAAATATTGTTTATAAATGTTTGTTTTCATTTAAAAAATAAAGGCATGTATAATTATGTCCAGCATAAAATAAATAAATGTTTTTTTTAAAACAAAGAGTAACAAGTGCTCTTAACCACTAACCATTTTTTAAACACAGGATCTCTCAGTGACTCTGGATTTCACCATTTAAGCTATGCTGTCTACTCACTGGCCAACAAGTCCCAAGATTTTCCAGGATCTGCCTCCCTTGTACAGATTATAGGCACATGCCATCCAGCCTGGCTAATTTATGGGTGCTTATGATAAAGAACTCATACTTGTGAAGCTTTCTCATGGGCTCAGTCTCATGTTTCCTAAGAATTAAGGGATAGGAGATTGACCATCAGTACCTGAGTTTTCATTGTGGAGAATGTGTTCATTCCCCAATGGCATCCTCACGGACATAGGACTCTTCAGCACACCTATGTAATCCCCCCTCCAGTGAGGACAGAGTCTTGGGGGCACCTTGAAGCTATGCACATCATGGGATTTCTCAGTCCCACACTCTGGCATCACCAATCCTCATGCAACTGCTAATAATTAATTGGTAGCACATTGTTTCATTTAACATTTCAAAGATGCCTGTTACCTCGTGCCTTTGATAGTATTAACTGTCAACCTGGCAATATGTCACCTGGGAGTCAGGGCTCTAGGCTTACCCGTGGAGAATAACCTTGATTGCATTAATTGGCAGTGAGAAGACCTATTTACCTTGGGTGGTGTCATTTTTTGGAGAGGGGATTTTGAAGTGTATAAAACAGAAAGTCTTTTGAGCATCAAATGTGCATTCACTCCCCTACATTTCCTGATTACTGAAGTGATATGAACAGATACTTTAAGTTTCTGCTGTCCTGACTCCAAAGCTTGTTGTCATGATACCTTGAACTGTGTAATAAAAATAAACCTTTCTCATTTAAGTTCCTTTTGTAAGAGTATTTCATCACAGCAACCGATCATGAAACTAAGACACTGCTCTCTTAGGAAATAGATGCAATCTATTCTCTCTTAAGGTTTTAAGCACCTTCTTTGTGTTTCTCCAATTATACCTATTGTGACATATGACATATCTATAGAGGGCTCTTTGAAATAATTTTGCATTGAGGCTGAGACTAAATATAAACTAAATAGCTATTTAGTGTACTTTATTTGCACAACCTGCCCCTATAAAGTCACATGACACAGAATTCAAATCCATTCTATGATGGACAAGAAATCTGTCAAGCAAGCCCATTACTGTGCATGCTTTTCTTTTTTTCTTTTTCTTTCTTTCTTTTTTTATTAATAATATAATTTAAAATTTTTACATGTCGATCTCAGTTTTCTCTTCCTCCCTCCTTCTCTCCCTCCCTCACTCCCTCACTCCTTTTCTCCCTCCCTATTACCCTCTTTCCCCTGTGACATGGATCCTGGCCACCATCCCCTCCAATCCTCCCACTCCCATTCCACTTTGTAGGGCTATGCTATCCAGGTTGGGTCATGTAAATCTGTCAAGTCATTTGAAGTAGGGACTAGGACTTCTCTCCTGTCTCTAGGTTAAAGGGGTATACCTCCATGGGGGATGTGTCCACAAGATCCTTTTGTGCACCAGGAATAGATCCTGTTTCTACTGTCTGAGATCCCCCAGACTGCTCAGTCCTTCTAGCTGAGACCCATATTCAGGGGGTCTGAGTCAAGTCCCATGCTGGATTCCCAGCTATCAGTCTAAGGAGTGGCATTAGCTCCTCCTTGTTCAGGTCAGCTGTTTTTGTGTTTCTGCAACCTGGTCTTGTCCCCTCTCTCTGCATCTGGATTCTAGTTCGACTCGGTGTTTAGTTATGGGTGTTTGCTTCTGTTTCCAACAGGTACTAGATGAGGGTTCCATGATGGTGGATAATTTAGTTGATGATCTTACTATCGGGGAAAGGGATTTATGGTAGCCTTCCCACAGTTGCTTGAATTGTTAGTTGGAGTCAGTCTTGTAGGTCTCTAGACCTTTCTTTAGGTTCAGTTTTCTCTTTAAACCAATAATGGCTCCCTCTTTTATATTCTCTCTCTCTCTCTCTCTCTCTGGCTTCTATTCCTACCCTGACTCAATCTACCTAGTCCTGTGCACCCTTTTCTAAAGAGCGTAACTGAATCCATTCCTGAAATGAGATTTCAGCCCTGTTTCTGTGCTATAACTCTTAGTTGTCCAAATACTCAGAAAACCAGTAACTGCTTCTAAGACTATGAATTGTCAAAGACATGCATTAAAACAAAACACCCTGGTGCTTGTGGTATAGCTCGCTTGATAAGTATGTAGAATAGTTTCTTAGCATTGACAAAGTCTAAGATTTGATCCCCAATACCACATAAAACAGATCTGGTGATGCATATCTTCAATGCTCCATCCCTTGGGAAGTGGAGGCAGGGGTGTCAGAAATTCAAGGTCACATCCTTAGTTATATAGGCAGTTCAGGCCAGCTGTGGACAAATGAGACCTTGCAAACAAAACACTAGTGGACAGCACTGCAAAGCTTATCTCTGTCTCTCTGTGTGGCCTTTTCAAGTACTACCATGATTTCCCCCATATTTGATACTCCCTTTTGCTGCCACCTCTGTGGATTAGCCATGGCCTCTTGCATGAGTTGCTTAGCAACTGTACTACTGGCCTTTGTGATATAACTGACTATACTCTCTCCATTCACTCTTATCCTGGAAAAGACATGGAACTTGAATTTGCTCTACTATGGAACAGTGATAATTCTAGAAAGGAACTTTGCTTCTCACTGTGTCTTCTGCTTTAGGTATTCAACAAACCACTAATATCTGTTTTCTGTCTTCATTCCTATAGTATTCTTTAGACAAATGCCAAGGAATTCAGGCTTTCCTCATTGCTCTCATATGAACTGGTCTGAACATACCCTTCCTAGTCCCAGTCCCTTGGTGGTAAGTATCAGTGAAGGTGGTTGTTTTCTCTGTTGGCAATAAAATACCAGCCTAATTGACTTGAGTAATCCGAAAGACATTGCTAACATAAACAGGAATTCCAGAGAATGCTCAGTTTCTGGGCTTCTTTATGGGTCATAAAGGCCAAGTTCTTTCCAGGATTTTGCCCACAGAAAGATAGCATCGAGTTAAGATGGAGAATGGAACTTCTTTTATTTATCTGTGATGACAGAAGTCCTCCTGTAGGATGTGAATATGTCTCTATTATTGACTTGTAAATAAAGCTGTTTCAGCCAAAGGACAGGCAGGATATTACCAGACAGGAAGTGTTGGTGGGGCTACCAGACTAGGAAAATTCTGGGAAGAGAAACACTAAGAGTAAGTCACCAGAAAGAGGCTGTGTAGCTGCCAAGAAAGCAAGAGGCTTGGGCATTCTCCAGTAAGCCAAGATCATGTGGTGATATATAGATTAATAGAAATGGGTTAATAATTAAGAAAAAGCTAGCTAATAAGAAGCCTGGGCCAAACAGTTTATAATTAACATAAACCTCTGTCTGTTTATTCGGGACTAAACATCTGTGGAACAGGGTGGGATGGAAGCTTCCATCTAAATACATGTTTTTCTCTTAAGGAAAAGATAAAGAGTGATTACAACTGAGTTGAAACATGGGCTTCAGGAAGTGGGAGGGGGTGACACTCACAGTACTCGGGAAGTAAACAACCTTCACTGTCTGGGGAAGCCAAAAGTTATAGATTCACTAGACATAACACCTCCACACTCCTGCCCTTCCCCCACTCTCCCTGACTCCATCCCTACCCCAAGGTATGGAAGCAGGAATAACTTGCTGTGGAGGAGCCTCACCAGCAGAACTTCTGAGAGGAGTGTCTATGAGGCTGTCCCCAAGCCCTGCAGAGAGTTCCAGTGATGCACCTGCCTTTGAGTTATCCCTGATGTTGTAAGTAACTCCTGGCACACACTTCTGTAAGTAACCCCAATGACTTACTGGTTCACAAAAGTGGGTATTTGTATATGCATTATTTTGATATTCTGTGTATCTCCTATCTTGGCTGGGTAGATATGTATGTGTCGTGTCCCTTCAAGAAAAATATCTCTAACAACTAAAGCTATCAAATTAAAATAAATTCTAATTTAGACAAGGAGAAGACTTAATTGGAAAAGTTAATAGCTGTAACAGGTAAGGCATGAGCTATTACAATGGAAAGATTGCTTTTTATGAGAGACCTGCATGTCCCACACAAGCAAAAAAAGCATATTTCTCTAATAAGAAATAAATGAGATGGGAAAGTTCAAGCAGGCAAGGGAACTGGGAGACAGGGTGCTTTACCTTATACCAGTCCACTCTCTACAAGGCCTTTCAGAGAGCTTGTTTGTAGATAAATGCAAGAGTTAGATCAGAAAATATGAACATTAGTAAAGGACATACCCTTAGATAGTGATAATCTAGACACCAAATGTTTTCTGATGATTGGTTAACAAATATGAATATGTCAGGGACTTAATCATTGAGACAAGAATGAAGTTAATATTATGTAGAAAAGAAATTAGATGGGAGGTGACCAAGAACACGATAGCCGGTTCTAAGCAGCTGTATCTCCTGATGGTTGGCATGATCCTTTGTGGCTAGATGTCCTTAAAGCTGCAATTATGTTACTACTGCTCTGTCTAATATGAAGGGAAAGCACCACAATATTCTTCTACACACATACACGAGCCAAAGGTTCAGATGCTCAAAAGACCTAGTGTCATTATATCACCGGCATTGTGGTTTAAGAACTCAAACTGGTTATGGGTTTCCCTATAGCATCTTAGAAAGTAAAGGAAGTCTGGCTCACCATTAATTGTGAAGGAGAAAAAGGGTCACCTATCAAGTGAATATGATATCTGTCTCATAAATATTCATAAATCTTTAAAACCTACAAATGCTTTTTAAAGAATCCTAGTTGGCAGTGCACATTTCTTAATAATCTGCTTGAACTGTCTATATGTTTTTATTGAATTCTTTACCAAAAGGAAGCAAGAACCAAGAGACCACCAGAAACAATGTGAATCTGTTTGTAATCTGGTGATGGGTGAACAAGGGACATAATCAGCCCTATAAATGATATAGGGAATGGTGAGGTTGAATAGCAAGAGCTTGGAGGCCTCAGTCAAGCTAAGATGTCCTTCCTTTCAGAAGGTTCACTTTGTTTTACTGAGATAGAGCCTTTCTTGTTTACTTAGAGTTTACTGATTCAACTACACTGGCTGGCTATCAAGCCTCATTGTTCTGCTGATTTCTACTTCGTTGGTTCCAGGATTATGTGGTTGCACCTAGCTTTTTCAAACAGGTTCTGGGAATCGAACTCTGGTCCCCAGACTTGTACATCAAGTACTTTACCAATCAAGTTTCTCTCGGGTTACTTGTGGTTCCTTTCTGGATCTGTCCCTCCAAGTTATGGGTTGAAGATAAGTAATGCCACTTCTCGTTCATTTATCTACTAAACAAACATTGTTTGAGGGCCTCGTTATCAGGAAATATTATAGAAAATTGACCTGCCTCAGCTAGTAGAAAAAGCAGTGGCCTCTATCTCATGGAGGTGACATTCTAAGCACAGAAAGATATCAATCAATAGTAAAGTTGATAAATAGGTTTAATACATAGCAAACTAAAAGCCCTTTGTAAGCTTAGAAAAGGAAAGATGCTCAACAGATGAAGGGACATTAGAACCAAAGTGAGATAATCAATAGAATTCAATCTTGTGTCCTTGACAAGTTGCAATTAAATCAGACATTAGAGATAAAGATCCTTACACAAGTTTCCAAGGGAACAAATTAAGTCCCAGGTTAAGGAAAGAAATAACTTGTGTGTCTTCCACATGTTCGGAGTAGAGTACTATTAGTGTGGAGGAGCAGAGTGAGACAGAGAGAGGATGGGAAGAAAGTGGGAGCCAGGCAAAGCAAGACTGGCTATGTTTGTGGGCCATTCCACACTCTGAATCCATGTTGAAAAGGAGATGAATATAGTGAATGCAAAAAAGGGAGGTTTAGTCCTGATCTAAGTTGAGTGTAGATTACAGCTTGGGCAAGAGCTGAAGGCCTGGTGCAAAGCATCAGTCTCTGTCACAAAGTGAGTATGACTCTTCAGGGGCTGTGAGAAATGTTCGCTTTCAAATTCTGTTCAGGCGTGGTAGCGGGTTTCTTGAGGTACCAAGCATATTGCAGTGAAAGGAATAGGTCAAGGATAACTCTTGGCCCAAGTATTAGGATGCACAACTGATGAAAGATTTCCAAAGAAAGGTGAGGACTCATTTGGAGTGTACTTCTCTTATGAAGCCATGTGCGATGATCCTGATCCTTAGAGCCACCTCTTCCATGTTTTGACTTGTACACTTGTTCCCAATTACAATATTCTCATCTTCTCCCTTTTCTTATCTAATCATTTGTTCCCCTAATTCCAGGTCAAACCAAAATTATTAGATATGGAAGCCACCTTTTCTGTAACTGATATAAGAAAAAATTATTTCTTTATTTAAATGAGAGAGGTTTCATCTATTCATTCAACACATTCCCCATGCATTCAATACTAAGTGACCACTACTAGTCCATGACTATCTACTATAAATTTCAATACAGCAGAAAAAAAAACAGCAATGTGTCTACTGTAAATACCAGATGGAATGAAAAAAAAAGATAATCAAGAGATAAATGGTGAAAATTTTTCAAATGAAAATGAAAGTGAGAGAGTAATGTAATCGAGACACTGCATAACTGAATGCCCAGGGATTATGGTGATAGAGTAAGAAGCAACATCTAGGAGCCAGCAATAGAGGGAGGGAGAAAGTAGAAAGGAAAAATAGAAGGCATTAGGTCTTCAGAGAGGGGAAGCCAGGTATTAAGACATGTCCTAGCTGTAGGAAGAAAATGTACAATTAGCTGTGTGGGAAAGAGTTTGGCGTGTGATTAGAGCAGCTTGAAGGAGAGTAAGACTGAAGTTTAACACCCAGGAACATACCCTAATATGGTGGTCTTTAATGATGACAGAGTTGGCTTGTTCCTCCATTTCACAGTGAAGCCAATCAAAGTAGGGTCTGTTGATTCCCCTGCAGGTGAGAAACATCATCTTTTCATCTCTCCCTTCTCTTCCTCTTGTTCTTCCCCCCTTTTCTTCTTTTTTGAATTTTATAGTGAATTTTATCCTTTGATAATTCCATGCATTTGTAGAATCCATTCTGGTAACACTCATCTATCTATCTTCAGTCCCCTTTCCTATGTCTCTCCATCCACATGCCATATGCAGGGATTTTTGTTTTATCTTTGTGACCCAGCAGGTGTGACCAGGACCACTTGAGTGGACATTGCTGTGGAACTATCAGCTGGAACACAAGTTGCTTACCAGTGGCTGTATCACTGGAGACAGTGCCTTCTCCAGCAGCTCTCCACTCCCATTAACTCTCCTTGGTAGGACAGGTCCCCATGAGTACTTTCCCAAGCCATAGACAAATATTTAGGAGCTCAGTCTTCTGCATATGTTATATGGGCAATGCCCAATCACTGCTGCTGAGTCCCTAAATGCCACAGCCACATAATACCCACAAGACAGCTATTTATAGCCTTCCTCTTCATCATCTGGCCTTTTATATCCATTATCTCTTTCAAAATGTTGCCTCAGCCTTGGAGAGTGTAATATGGGTGCCATATTTAAGAATGAGCACTCAGTACCACCTGTTCTTAGCACCTTGACCTGCCGATCATCAATCACTCCTTGCTGTAGAGAGAAGCTTCCATGCCTATGGCTGAAGACAGCACCAATCTAAGAGTATATACCAGTTTTCCTTTAATTTTTTTTTTCTATTCTGAAGGAAGAATAGTGTCTCATTATGTAGGCCTACATGATCTGGCACTCATTTTTTTTTTCTTTTCTTTTCTTTCCCTTTTGTTAAAAATCTCATTTACGTGTGCATATAGGTGTAGGTAGATGCCCAGGTAGGTGTTTGTAATCATGTGCCTCCCTCTCTATCTCTGTGTGTGTGTGTGTGTGTGTGTGTGTGTGTGCGCGCACGCGCATTTGCATCTGTGAATATGTGTCCATGCATCATATATATTTGTGGGTTTTTGGTATCTGTGGAGGCCAAAAGAGGCCATTGGACCATCTGGATATGGAATATGGAGCTATAAGTTATGATCCACCTGACATGGGTTGGAGGAACCAAAGTTAGTCCTTTGAAACAGCCATTTTCCCAGTTGTTTTGCTATGTAGCCTAAGGTATCCTTAACATCCCAGCAATCCTCCAGCCACAGCCAGCGTCCTCAGTGCTTGAATAATAAATGTATGCTACCACACCTGGATCCTATATGAAACTTTCTTATTGACATAGATCATGCATGTTTACTAACATGTATTAATGTAATATTTATGCAAAATTTAAGGAAATACTTCAATGATCACTAATAGTAACTACCGACTATATTTATTCTAATCAACACCTTGCATTGACCCTGTCAAAATAGCCCTCATTTTTCATAATACCATCAAAGTTGCTATTACCACATTGTGTGCACACTTAGGAATGAGACTCAGATGGCATAGATGACATACCAAGTATACCACGAAGGCAAACATCATAATGTCTGGGCTCTCATCTGCGGCAATCCAGTAATAATCAAAGGGTCATTCCAAAGCCATATCCCTTCAGGAACCATTGCTACTTCCTCTGTCCAGTCTCTTGCCTCAGTGACTAATGTCAATGTAATTAGGCATAGAGTGAATACTTATGTTGGGCAAGATAATGCTATTTTCTAAAAGGACTACTGAGTGTATAGAATAAGTTGTTGAACAAAAAGAATCTACTAGGGCATGTGAAATTAAAATCTTGCCAGAAGGTCAAAATTAATTTTGGAGCCATTGGTGAAACCGAGAGTTTCACAGAAAGAAAACAGGGAAAATAAAAGCTGCATGAGCTCAGCAAATACAAAGGGAAAAACATGTTCCTGGGGGTTCTTATGCCTTTGCTTGTTCCACAACTTTGATCCTAGCTTCAACTCTTTGAAAAAGTTCTGCCTAGAGGAGCTCCTTCATTTGGGCCTAGCGTGGCCAATGGAGACAAAGTGGGGCTTGGTAGGCTTCAGAGCCTGAGCAGGGGCCTAGAGCAGTTTGAGACCACCCAGGGTTGTCCAGAGTCGATGGATGCTACAGGCAGAGAGGAAGAACTGCTTTCTGATGTTAGATGGGATGTTAACAACCACCGCTGAACCCCAATCAATCTCTCCTGACTACAGTTGCCCTCAAAGAAGAGAACACAGCACGTAAAGAGTTCAGGGGTCTCTCTTCTCTTTTCCCCGCAACTGACAAGTTTTGTCAACAGGACAGTTCCCCAACTCAAAACACAGGATCCATTTCCAAGTTCACACGTCAGTGGGCATGCATGTGTGTATGTTCATGTCTGTGCAGATACACATATGTGTGCAGGTGTGTGTACACATGTGTGTGGATGCCAAAGTCAGCCTCAGCTGTCATTCTTAAGATATGATCTGTTTATCTTGTTTTTGAGATGGGGTTTCTCACTTGCCTGCAACTTCCTAAATAGATATATTTAGCTTCAGAAGTCTGCCCGTTTGTATTGTTCCAGTCCTGTTACCACACCCAACTGTTTAGAAATGTGATTGCTATGGAACAAAAGAGGATTTGTGTCCTTTACTGAGCCATCTTCTTAGCCCCAGTTTGTATGGTTTGGGGTTATTTTCATGTCTATCCTTCATCTCAATAATACTTAATATAATAGAGATGTTAAATATTTTAGTTTACACTAATCATATTCTCTGTACATGTACATATTATATATACTTATATATTTCTGTATCACAGCATCTCTGTGTATTTCATATATATACAATTTGTCACTATCACATAAACACTTCCCCATATATATTCATCTAAAAATATTTGTTTCTCTTTATGCCTGTACCTACATGGATATACACATGTGTTCAGGTGCCCCTGGAGTCCAGGGAAGGCATGAGATTTTCTGGAGTTGGAGTTACAGGAAATTTTTAGTCACCTAATATGGAAGAATAGTGAGGTCCCTTGACCAGAGTCATCACACCAGCCCCATATACATATATACACTCAAACTTACCCACATATGCACATATGTACATTCACATTCAAAAATATATATTTGACATAAATATCCAAAATTATATTATCATATAAACATGTACTATTTACATTTATCAATAAAATGGAGCTGGACAGTGATGGTGCACTACCAGCACTCAGGAGACAGAAGCTGTAGGATCTGTGTGAGTTCGAGACCAGCCTGGTCTACAAGAGCTAGTTCCAGTACAGATTCCAAAACAACAAAGAAATGTTGTCTTGAAAAACCAAGAAAACAAATCAATAAAATGGAAAAAGAACAAAGAAATCACTTTAAACTCAGGATCACGAACATGTGTTTTGTTGCATACTCATTTCCCACTTTAGAATGAAATTATATAGCTCAACTTAGTGGTTAAAAATTCCTTTTCTGAAAGCAGGTTGCTTGGTTCTGCTTATGAATCCATTAACTCCAAGCAGAACCACAGTGGGCAAACAGAGGCAGTCATAGTTCCCTGCGAATTCATCTTGCATAACTAACCTTGCTCATAGTAGCAATTGCTATTATGATGATTCTTTACAAAGTATGTTCCTATCAATGCTGTAATATTTAAAAGTCCTGAAACAAGGAAGTCACATTCCAGTTAAAGCCTTATCAAGGTGGATTATCAATCAGTCTCTGATACTGATGCTTTCTTTCCTTTTCTGTAGAATGTGCTCACCAGTTGGCCTGCCTATTTGTATGTGAGAACTCTTAACCACTGAGGACTCTACACAGCCACATGAGAACTTGTCTTGCAACAAACCTCACAATTCCTTCCTCATAGTCTACTTTTGATGAAATCCAACCTAAGACCAACTGATGGAAGATGTTATTCTGTAAATATGTTTCTCATACTGGTTAATGAATAAAGCACTGTTTGGCCAATGGGAAAGCAAGATAGGCAGGGCTAGGAGACAAGGAGGAAAGAGGAAGTAGTGAGGAGGAGCCAGCATGTAGAGCTGGGAGGAAGCAAGATGCTGGCCACCGTGCTCAGATAAGATGACCACGTGGAAATTAGATAAGTAGAAATGGGTTAATAATTAAGGCAGAGCTAGCCCATAAACAATAATAGTAACTGGTCAACAGCATTGTAACAAATACAGAGTCTCTGTGTGTTATTTGGGGCTGGCACACTGATGGGACCAGGTGGGCTGGCGGAAAACGTACATGCTACAACCAACATTATTAGTTAGTAAAATAATTTAAGTCCATTTTTTTACATTATTTTAAAGCATAAAACTATGACTGCATAGTATTTGATTGAAGGAGATATCAAAGCAAATTTTTGCTCAGATGAAATATTGACCATTACATTGTTCTCTAATTTCTATGGTAAAAATAATTTTATAATAGATAAAATGTCTTTAATAAAACTCTAGGAAAACTCAAATATGATTTCTACTGTTGAGTTCTCAAATAATGAATTAGTGGGCCAACAAACAAGCTGTGTCACCTGAGTGCAGATGGTCAGCTATGCTTCCGGGAAGTGTAGCAAGGTAGAATTCTGTTATTTATCATATGCCCGATCTCACAAAACTGTCATTATATTGAACCTCTGTTCCCTACAAAACTCAACTCATTTCCCAGGACCAGTTTTAATTTGAGGGGCAGAACAGCGTGGTAGTAATGAGCCTTAACTGTGGAGCCAATTAGTTCCATCCCAGGGCTGCATCTTCCCTTTTTTTATTATTAGTTTAGTCTAGCTCAGGAACCTTCACGCAGACTCCTGGAGAGCAGCCAGTCAAATCCTTCCAGAACGAGCTACGCCTTCCTCCACAAGATCTATAGCACAATTCTTACGCCTCTGGGTGTCATTTGTCACACACAGCCTTCCAGAAAAGATAACAGTTATGCCTGTGTACATACTGCAACTTATTTACATGTACAACATTTGTACCAAAATGAAGGTTTTATATACGTTTAAGAAAATGCACATGTTTACCACATTACTGATAAAGATAATAATTTTATATCATTATTATTATTATTACTATTAAGATAACTATATGGCAAAGAAAATTACACTATTATCATCAAAAAGCATCTACTGATCAAGTACAAAGTACCAAGTCTTGTACATGGCAGTCACTAAGTTGTGATGATCTTACTGATTAAAAATTTTCATCTTATTTTATGAGTACTTTGAAAGTGAATGAATGTAAAGATAGGACATGAGGATGCAATTTATACTGAAATCTTTGAAAATGTGAATATTTTCTTTATTATTTAAAAATTTTAAATTCTCATTTTATCATTTTATGTATTTGAATGTTTTACCTGCATGTGTGTGTGTGTGTGTGTGTGTGTGTGTGTGTGTGTGCGCGCATGCACAGGCACCATGTGTATGCTTAGTGCCGACAGAGGTCAGGAAGATGACATCAGATCCCCTGAACTGGAGGAGCTGCCATATGAGTTCTGGAAATTGAAAGTATGTCCTCTGAAAGAGTATCCAGAGCTCTTAACTGCTGAGATGTTTCTCCAGCTCCTGAAATTTGGTGATTTTCAATTTATGAAATTCTTGTTTTTAATGTGTTAGCTAATTTTTTTTCTTCAAAGACCTCTGTTAAGGACTGTTGATGTTAGTGTCGTGGAATCTCTTACTTGATTCCAGCATGAAGACCTTTTGGGGAATCATTGAGTTCAATTTTTTTCTTTTTCACTTTAAAACTGCATTTAAAAAATAAATGTGAGATCAGTTGCAATCTTAGTTTTATAAAAAAAATGCTTTTAGTTTTGTTATATTAAATTAGTCACTTATTATTTCTTCAATTTTATAATTAGCATGTGACGTGTTAGACAACACTGGGACATTGTTTTAAATAAAATGTGTTTTAGTGATTGCAAACTAAGTAATTAAATACCTTAAATAAAGCCATCCTGGATTGGAGGAAAGAAAGACAACCTTCCTATTAGATATTTTGCCTTTCTTCTTATATATGTCACCATTTCTCGTATACATGACTAATATGCATCTTTTCAAACTTCTTTTAGGAAATGCTGTACTATACACTGAGGAATGGAGGCAAACACAGGAACAAAGCTCATGAGAATGGAGTCAGAGATAATGATCATGCTGCCACAAACCACTGAAGGTCAGGAGCCACCTAATGATGCTGAAGCAGGAAGGCTGAGCTCGCCCCTGGAATATTCAAAACAAGTGTGTCCCTGCTAACTCCTTCATTTAGACTTGTAGCCTCTCAAATGAAAGGGCACACTCTCTCTTGGCTCAAAGCCAACAAAGTTTGTGCTGATCAATATTGGCAGCCCTAGAAAGAATCAAATCCATTGGAAAATGAAGGTCTTGGGTTCATGCATCTGAGCCCTCATGTGCCTGCCCAAGTATGGGATGCTTCATACCCTGATCTTCCAGGACAAAGGACATATCCTGACCCCACTGCACAGAGGACGGTAGGGAAGCCTTCAGATTATACAGATGCAGACAATGGAGAAGACATGTATATCATTTAAAATACATGCCACATTATTTTCATGTAGATATATGTTCTTCATGTGAGTGACAGCTAGTATTAAATCTTCCCAGCTTCAATTATCACAAAGATGCTGTTAGAAGAACCATTTAATCAACTACCTAGAACAGTGGTTCTCAACCTGTGGGTAATGACACACACAGGGGTTATAGATCAGATATTTATATTATGATTCATAACTGTAGCAAAACTACAATTATGAAGTAGCCATGAGGAACTGCATTAAAGGGTCGTAGCATCAGGAAGTTTTGGAAACACTGATCTAGAATATGAGTGTTCTCAGTGTGTAAGGACATCTGTGCTCAGAATTGCATCTGTGATTGTGGAGCTGTGGAGCAATCCAGAAATGATGACTTCACTTGAAGGCTGGGGAAAGGAGTTGTAATGTCCTAGCCCATCCTTTTTTTTTTTGTTTTGTTTTGTTTTATGACAAGTTCCCAAGAAAGTGAGGACCCAAGGTACATCTTCCTGCTCCTCATAGCCATACTATATAATTCAACACCACCAACATGCATTCCCTCATCAGATTTCTTTCATGCCTTTACAGACACTCATGTGTATGTTTGTGTCTGTCTGTCTCACCATCTTTCAATGCTCCGACTATCATTTTTCTACAAAATAACTACATATTTTATGCCTCAGAATTTATCTCTAGTCTCCCCACATACTTTACTTTCCCTAATTGATTGCATTATGAGGGTTCATGACACTATGTTGAAATACCCAAAACAATTGATGAAGTAAAAATTATCTTTATCTTATGGCTCTAAAGATTCTCTGTCAACATTAGGTGGCCCCATTGCTTGTGTCCCCTTATTCTGTCTATCCCCAATTTGCTCAACAAATTCAAGATATACAGGATTTTTCTCAGTACCAAAAAGTCAAAACCTTAACCTATGTTTATTTGCACTAAGATGCTCTTTTCTGAATTATTTTTTGTTTGTTTGATTAATTTTTGGTTAACTTTTGTTGTTGTTTGTTTGTTTTGTTTAGTGTTTCTTTAAAATTTGAGACAGGGTTTCTCTGTGGAGCTCTGAGTGTCTTGTAACTCACTCTGTAGACGAGGCTAGCCTTAAACTCAGAGATTCATCTGCCTCTGCCTCCTAAAGGCAGGTATGTACCACCATCCAGCCTGAATTCTTAGCAATGTCCTGCTTATAATTAAACTCTAAAGTTAAAATTATCTGTTTTCAAAACTTTATTTTTAGTTATGTGTAATGTATATATTTGTGTGGATGCATGCATGTGAGTGCAGGGGCTCACTAAGGTTGGAAAACAGCTTGGTATCTTCTCAAGCTGGAGTTACATGCAGTTGTAAACTACCAATGTGCATACTGGGACCCCTACATCCCCCACAAGAGCTCTACACACTCATAACTGTTGAGCTATCTCTCCTACTCTCCAATGGTCTCGTACTATTCCCAGTGACTACTCGTACCTTACTAAGTCCTGGAACCAAACACAGCAAATGTCTCCTTGCTGCTGTGTATACATTACGTCGTCATTGAGAATCCAGAGGCTCTTTATGAACTTCGATCATTATCCACATTAGTCAGTGGATTTTTAATAGTGTAGTTACTTCTTTGCCTCTGCTCTATGCTAAAACTATGCAAGTGTCATGAAGATTAAGACTTGTGTCTCACACGGGGGAGGGCCTAGGCCCTGCTGCAAATGATATGACAGACTTTGAAGACTCCCCCATTGAAGGCCTACCCTCTCTTAGGAGAGTAAGAGGGTGGGATAGGTAGTCTGGTGGGGGGCATGGGAGGAGGAGAGATATAGGGAACTTTTAGTCACATGTAAGAGAAAGCTTGTTTAAATTAAATTAAATTTCAATTTAAGAAAACCTTACATCTCTTGGCCCTGTGATTCTAAGTCTATAAGTCTAGCCGTTATTTGGCCTGTACTTTTTCTGCATAAAGGAACAAATGAAATTGTACAAATGGTAGGTTATTGGAGTATACAGTGTATTTAATAGGAAATTAATACCATGAAGCTAAGTCTCTTTTGAAAGAAACTTTATAAGTATGTATGTATATTTATGTATTTTCATGTAGGTGCCCTTATATATGAGAATGATCCTTCATTTGTGTTATGTGGGGGGAAACAGGGGGACAGACAGACAGACAGAAACACACAGACAGTAGGTAAGAGACCAAGTATACAGGTCAGGGATCCTTGAGCACATTACACCTTATTATACTTTCTTTACTTTCTTTTTTCTTTCTTCCTTCCTTCCTTCCTTCCTTCCTTCCTTCCTCCCTCCATCCTTCCCTTTCTTTCTTTCTTTCTTTCTTTCTTTCTCTTTCTTTCTTTTTTATGAGACTGGGTCTCTCACTGAACACAGAACTAACCAGTTTGTCTAGACTAGCTGGCCATCAATCCTCTCGCCTCTCTCTTCTGTAACATGGTAGAACGCATATGCTACTGTGCCTGGCTTTTATGTGCGTCCTAGAGAACTCAGGTCCTCATACTTGTGATGCTAACCCTTTACCCACTGAGCCACCTCCCTATCCTTCAGTTATGAATTCATCCTCTCTCCCCTACATTTATATGCCTATGGTACTTCAGTTTGGCTGACCTCTACTTTCCAGCTTGGAACACACAGCACTTCCTGCCTGGCTCTTTTGATGGGCTGATAAGAAACACATGTGAAACTTCACAGCACTTGAACAGGTAGGTTGACTACAGCATTGCAAGTAGGAAATACCTGTACAAGAAATACTCTGAAGAGAGAGATTCAAGAATTCCTACAACGTATTTCCTGAATTTTGAATGATGGTGAAGAAACACAGTAAGTTGACACTCCATTTATTTTTGTCAAAGGGCAGCATAGTCTATATATAGCTGTCAAGTGGGTCACAGCCAGCTTTCTTCCGGCATGACATCAACTATATACAGGACAGGGGCTGTTTCCAAATGGTATCACTACACTTCAGTCAGAATCTGCCTGGCGTTTTATCCAAATTGGGAAGTCTGTGCTAGCATGGGCTTAGTGTTCAGCAGAAAGCATAAGGAATTTGAAACATGTCACCCTCCCTGATATATTCCTGATATATTCCTTGGGTTGGATCCCATGACATGAGCCACAGACACAAGAGCCACCCTGGTATCTGTAGGTAAAACACACACACACACACACACACACACACACACACACACACAACACACACACACGGTTACAATACCTAATACTTTCCTCACAATCTTTACATCCATTCATACCTATACATATCTATTACCTTCCCTCTCAGTTTGTAAGGAGTGTTAAGTAAATACCATAAAACCAATCTGGTTGGTACCGTGTGCCAGCAATATTCCTGACAACCATCAAATAGAGAATATTATAAATAAGATGGAAGCATTCCTCTTAAGGAAATTAGACTGGTAAACCAAAGTGTTAGCAAGGATAAGCATATATGCATATACATTTCATATTATGTACAAATATACAAATGTACATATGATATGTAGTTTGTATATGATAAAACATGTGTTTGATATATGTGTATATTTATATATGATACATTTTATGTGTGTGAAATGAATAGAGAATACCTGTATGAGGTCAAATGGCTGTCTTAACCCCACAGGTGTTGCAGAGGTCAACCTTAAGACTGTAGTAAGAGTCACCCTATTCCAAAGTGATTGACACCTGTATAAGAAGGAAACATAAACATGGATCCTGGCAGAGAATGTAACATAAACACCAGTGTGCAGATTGGAAAGATACATTTACAAGGCAGTTTGAGTCCTCAGGGATCTCGAAGGGCCAATTCTAGGTGAAGTTCCAGATAGGAGAAACATTGAGGATTTCTAGGAAGGACATTATCAAGATATTGTAAATATAACAATTAAACTGATAAAAATATAATTACATAATACATATTAAAGGATTCCTCATTTCTTATGCTCTGTAAAGCAATTGAATTTGTTCTCTAGTTAAATACTCTTGTGAAAGATCTAACCAATGTCACCAAAGGGAAGACAGTCTTGAGGGTGCTCAGTTACTATTCTGAGACATATGTATGTTTCCCAAGAATGTGTGATCCCAGTCAAGTATCTCTTCACTTATGAACTTGAGCATTACCCCATACTGATAACTTAGGAAGTTCTGGGAGCCCAAATGAGGCCGCCAAGCTCTGATGAAATCCAAAAGATTATCTCAAGACCAAAGTCACATAAAATCAATGCTGGTAAGCAAACTTAGAAGTTATTATGCCTTTTCATACTGCAGCAAAGCTCAAGGCAAAGATTGCACCTCTAAGTTGGTCTCAAATCTCTGTAGTGATTCAATCTCACTTTGGCTGCTGTAGGCACTGTGTATATATGAACAGATGTTATAATCTACATGCTTGCTGAAGCAAAAGGTCAGAGTGGCTCAAATACAGAGTAGTGGGCTGCTCATCTGGGCTCATGTTTGGGCCATCAGGGCACACAAATGCTAAAATGTCTGGAACCAATTAGAAAAACTATGACAATTAACATGGGATTCTGCACACAGCTGAAACAAATAGCAAATTATAAAATCACTGTGCTTCCCATTGAGCAGATCCTAACACTAAACATTAGGAGACAGGAGTAGATTATTTGTCATTTGTTACAGTGCACTGCCTTCAGCAGGAGAACCCTGGCAACCAGGTCATCTTTCCTTTAATGAGCACAAACAAAAACGGCTTTGTCCCCAAAACCAAAAGCATTTGCTAGTCCTGAAAATGAGTTTCAGGAGTCAATGCAGGAGGTAATCTGGAGTAAGGTGGAATTGCTCTTGGGGACAAACTGAAGCACCTATGGAAAGAAGAGACTGAGAAAACTACAAAAAGTAAAGACTCAGATGTTCAAAGTGCTAAGAACAAGTGATAATGACAAGTGATGGAGAGTGCTCAACTGTAGAGGAACATCCACACAAACCCACATCTGCCTCCCCAAAGCTCAGACAACACTGCAGAAGAGGGGTTAGAAAGAATGCAAGGCATAGGATGGGGAAGGATCATAAAACACTGTCACCTGGACAGGGTACAGCTGTTGAACACACCATCTTCATAGCAGCTCTAGCTCCAGGCCAAGACTGCTTCGTTAAAAATTCCCACACAGATGAGAAAAAGGGTACAGAGGTCCCAATCTAGCTGAGGAACTGTAAATAGTTGATGGCTCTTGGGGGATGAGGAGGCATCTCTCCTTAGAGGTATGACCTAATAGATATCTCATATGGAATGCATGAATCAAAAACTATTCATCTTTGGCGGCACTAATCAAACTAAATAATCCAGAGACACAAGGCCTGAAATGAGGGGCGAAGTATGAACACAGAGGCTGTGTAGCTGGAATGCTGAAAGGAAATGTCGGGTGGAAAGCTCAAAGACCTAAGTCCTGTCAGGCAAACTTATCTGTTCTCCCTCACCTTCAGGACCTCCAGCAAGGCACATTCCTCCCCAGGGTCCCTACAATTTTATTTTGCTGTTGTTTTATTTGTTGGAGTCTGATAAATCGCGATGTTACTGGAGGTGTTCACGATCGGGGTCTGGGTCTGGCAGCCTTAGCAAGCTAGGTTTGACCATGTTCTCGAAAGGCCAACTAAAGCCTGAGTAGTGAAGAGCAATGTAAGAAAGGGATTTCAATATCAGCACATTGAAAAGAGATATGAGCTGATCCAAGCCCATCTTCATGGCAATGACACGCTGTTAGGTTAAAAGGGAAGGCAAGATATAAGGATAGCTAAGCAGTCCTGGTCAAGGTGTGGTCCCGCCCATCATAGTCGGGGGCTCCTGTCTCCCCTGCAAAGGTTTCCATAGACAAGTTCTTGTTCTCATTGGCACCCGGCTTCATTGTTTTTCCCCTCAGGAGATTTCTGGAGGAACCCCAACTGCTTGGGATGCATTTTCTCAACTGTCTTATATCTGAAGGGAGGAACACAAGTGCCTCTTTTACAGATTCTTTATTAGCATGCACACACACACACACACACACACACACAAGCATGCTTGTGTGTGAGTGCCCACAGAGGCCGGAAGAGAGTATCAGGTCCCCGGGAATGGAGTTACAGGCAGCAAACAGGGTTCTGAGAACCAAGCTCATGTCTTCTGCAAAGCTCTCTTCTGGCCCCCACAACTACCATACTCACATGGACATGCACACACAGAGACAAATTAATATACATTTTGAAGATGGAGTTATTCCCTGGATGTTATTGTTTTTGCGCCTCTCTGTAAGATGCTCATTTACAATAGAAAGTATATAGAAAATATTGAGAGATGGATACTAACAAACAAAGTTACATACCTAACAGCAAAGTTACACATCCCACTTCAATGCCTCCCTTGGCTTCTCTCAACACTGGGAAACAAACTTTATTCTGTACTTTGAATGCTATTTTTCTCACCATGAAGAAGACCAATGATTTTCTAAAACAGAAAGCAAGATCTTGAAGAAAGGATGGGACTATTTTTAAAAGTATAAAATTACTGTGAAGGAGGCCCTATTGGATATCTATGTAGGAGGAAGTTACATTATTTATTCCTCAATATGTGGTCATCCAGAAAGTATACATTATATGATGGCTGTGAAAGAAGAACACAGAAGGCTGCTGGTCTGAAGTGAACAAAGGAGCTACCTTTCCTGCTGGTGTAATCACAGTTACTGTAATAAGATGTGGAGAGAAAATTTTCCATTTGTGCTATAGTTGGCAATTAAGGCCCACATCAAAAGATAGCCATCAACCAATGGGGTTGTATATAGGCCCCCAAATGCTTACAGAAGTGGATGGAAATACTTCTGAATAGTCTTTTGCCACTAAATAACTTGTAAGTTAGGGATATATAATGGATGGCTGAGAAAGGATGGGCAGAAAAAAAAGAGAAATGATGGATTTTTCAAAATCTTTGGTCTCCTGGGAAGAATGAATGCACAATATTCAAATTATCCTGGGAGGAAAGATGTTCTATGTGATTTTTTTTTTTTTTGTGTGTGTGTGTGTGTGTGATATGTGTATTCATGTTACTGTGTGTGAGCGCAGATAAGCACATACCATAGCAGATGCATGAAGCATGAAGGTTAGATGGCAGCTGTGGGGATCAGTGTTCACCTTCTATCTTGTTTGAAGTAGACTCCTTTGTTCTCCATTGTATACTCCAGGCTCTTTGGCCTGTGAATTTCTGGCCATTCTAGTTTCTCTGCCTCCCATCTCCCCATAGGAACACTGGGATCACAGATGTGTATGATACTGTGTTTGGCTTTTATGAGTGTTCTGGAAAGGCAAACTCAGTGGCAAATATGTTAACTCCTGAGCCACCTACCCAGTTGAAACTATTGTAAAAAGACACACGTGCCCCTCTCTTTGGCTATCAGACTACTGAGATAACATAACTCTGAGGACTGGAATTTCCCCCAACACTTTCACAGGAGCAGAAGGTTAAGTATGAAGCCTGTGGCCAACAAGAAGGGAAGATGGGCTCTAAGAAGAAATCCCACAGTGTTCTGGCAAATTGTAAGTGTCCTTGCAGGAGATATGAGCTGAGACAATAATGCAAAGAGGCACCACACCTTGACCTAGACTGCCCTGGACTGCTCAGTTATTCACAATGCATGACTTCTTCATCCCAGACCTTATGTCAGGGTGTTAAAAATGGACTTATGAGTTTGGCAGACCTCTTTGTCTTCCTGGTGTGGACACATTGAGTAAATCTCCTTTTCTGTGTCTTTCACCATTGTTTGTTTAATTGACCCGTGGAGACCTGGTCACACTGCCTGGCATATGAGGTCTACCAATGTTCAGGCTCTGGTTCTCACATCTCTGATAATGGCACAAGACAAGTTTACTTATACTTTACTCTCTGAACCCTCTGTCACCACCATGTTACCCCAATGCCAAGGAATGATTGGCAAGGTCTCTCCATCCTCCATAAGTGAGCTCCACCAGCAAAGAATGAGCAATTATGACTTATGTGGTGATTCCCCTGATGGTCAGAGACACAGGAATCCTCCAGTCCTCCATGTTATCTATTCTTCATGCCTCCCCAGGGCACTGCCAACCTAGAGATCTCAGTGAGCATGCTGTCTGTTACCAATAATGCAAAGGAACAATAATGCAAAGGAAGTATTTTCCTACTCCCTCATGTGTCCTTAGTGTCCTTACCAGAGTCTAGTAGGTTCTGAGAATGACACTCACCAATGTGATAAGTGACTCCTTCATCCTAGTACCCCAAACCCACCAGAAAGTACCAAGGGATATTTGTACCCCAGCATCACTTTAGATGGAGATGTTGGTCTTATGCAATTTAGATGGAGGCAGTCAATGAAAAGATGTATGTTTCTCTAAAGGTGGGCATCAGACAAATGTGTGCGAAGGAAATCTGGACATCTCTCTAGAAATGTGTAGACACCTGAACTATGTGTTTGTGTATAGATACCACCACAAAGGAGAAGGTAGGCAGGATGGGCAGTGCAGGACAGGGCAGAAAGGCCTGCTTAGTGTAGGGTCTCATTAGGGTTCCTCACATTCTTGACAATGAGGAACCAGCTTCCAGGAGAAGCCATGACATGTGAGAGAAACCATGCTCAACATTTCACCAAACTTTGTCAGGTCAGTTATAGTCAATGATGGTGACAAAACATCTTAATGTTCTTATGTGATTACAATTGTGTACTACCATGGACTGATTTAGTAACTGCACTTGGTACTTGGTGCACTGTTTTGAAAAGCAACTTAAGGAAGAAAGAGCTAGCTGGGTCTCAGAGTTCCAAGATACAGTCCACAATGGTGGGGAAAGCAGCATGGCAGGGGCACGGGACATCTGTTCACATGGTCACACAGGTGTCATTGTCAAGAAATGGAGAGGCACGAATGTTGAATCTGACTTCTCCTTTTTATTTTAAGGCCTCCTCCCCTGCCCCTGCAGCTCATGGGAAGATTCTGCCCTCATTTAAGGTAGGTCTTCCCACATCATTTAGTCTAATCTAGACAACTCTAACAGGCATACCCAGAGGCTTGTCTCCTAGGAGGTTTAGATCCTGTTGTTAGCCATCTATATTAACCACCATAGTGACCATATGAAACCAGAAAGCTAAGAATTTTGTGTATGTATATGTTCGTGTGTGTGTGTGTGTGTGTGTGTGTGTGTGTGTGTGTGTGTGTGTGTGTGTGTGTATGTGGGTGTTTGTCTGTGTATGCATGTGGAAATCAGAAGTTACTATCAGATGTACCCCAGCCACTACCTTGATTTTGGGTATTTGTTTGTTTGCTTGTTTTTTTTTGATAAAGGATGTGACACTGACCTGAATGTCACTAAATAGGTTAGGCTGTTTGTTCCATGAGCACTGGTGACCTACTCATCTCCACCTCTCCAGTACTGGGAGTACAAGGGCATAGCACCACACATGACTGTTTTGACATGGGTTCTAAGGATTATACTCAGGTCCTCAGTCAAGCTGGTACATCAAGCACTTTACAAACTGAACTATCAGCCCTTCCCTTTTTTATATTTTGTCCCTATATTAAGCTATCCCCCCGTTTCCAAGTCCCCAGACATTCCCTTTATCCATTGGTTTATGTCTGGGACCTTCATGAAGGGCTGGTGGCTATGGACGCAATGCAAAGAATAGCTTTGTGTGGCAACAAGATCTGTTAAGACAACCCAGCATGCTGGCACAGGGCATCTCCATTCCATCACACATCCCTCCCCTCATTCTGCAAATTGACCCACTAGTACATGGCACCCCGTGGCAGCATACACACTCATTTTGACAATGGTCTGCTTCATAACCATAGGCATCTGGAAAGTCATTGGCTGTACTTGATAGTGAAGGACAACAGGAAGTAACAACTCTCACACAGTCTTTCCTGTAGTTCAGCTCCATGAAACCTGCACCAAGGTTCAGGTGCCTCCAAGTCCTCCCCTGGTGGTATATTTCCCGGCCTGGGCTCTCCCTCTTTATTTTGATGAGAGGTAAGCTGCGTGGTATAGGTTTTTATTCACAACCTCTGGGGGAAAAAAAACTGAATCAGACAAGATTATATATAATAATAGAACAAGGTTACAACCTAGTACTCAATAATTTTATTTGGTATTTAGATACAGATATAAAAATGTAGCATAGTTATTAGCAATAAAACAGAAATCACTAATTACTTCAGAAAATATTGAAAACATCAGTGCAAAAATGCTGATTCTCCATGAAGAGCACTGATCAGTTCTTACTGTTCAAAGGGTCATTGACAAGCAAGGAAAATGTACTGAAAGGTTCTAATGATATCTGTTCAGAGTTGGATGTGGTCCCAGAGATAAGGAGGCAGATGTAGGCAGATTCCTGTGAGCTCCAGGTAAGACTGTTATACATAGTGAGACTCTGTTTCAAATAAACAAACAAATAAATAAATAAACAAATAAATAAACCAATGAGGTGTTTTCTTAAAATTTTTATTTTATATAATTTATTTATTACTGATTTATTTACTGCGTGTGCATATGAAAGTCTTTGTAAGTGTGGGTGGACACTTATGGAGGTCAGAGGACAAGTTATGAGGCTCAATTTTATTCTACTGTGTGGGTTCCAGGAAAGACAGTTAGGTTATCAGGCTTGACTGCAAGTACCCTTACTCCCTGAATCACCTGTCCAGCCTTACATTACTGGAGTGGGTAACCTAAACTTATTAACTACTATTACTTTCCTTTTTAAAATTGTTGTTCTCTCATAAATTACATCCAGACCAGTTTCCACTCTCTCACAGTGACTCAGTCTCCCCCCCCCACACTCCCTGCCCCCCCTTAGGATCCCAAAGACATTAGTCAAAGACATAGAATCCCAAAGACATTAACCAAAAGTGGCATACTAAGCTACAATAAGGCCAAACACATGCCTTCACATCAACGCTGGGTGTAGGAAGAAAACAACCCCACAAGCAGGGAAAAACCATTTCATGGTGGGAAGATGCCAAGGTTAATGATGACCATGATATGGCTGCTGTAAATAACTGTCATCAGCTTGGGCTACACTTCGGTAAGTGGATTGCAGGAATTAGTTGCAATGTCTGAGGAAAGCATTCAAACACTTCTGTGCTAACAGGAGATCTTCCAGTTCTTTGTATTGATAAGTAACATGGTTTTCACTTGTGTGTGTGTGTGTGTGTGTGTGTGTGTGTGTGTGTGTGTGTGTGTGTGGTATATAGGTATATACAAATGTTTGTTTACATGCACACAAACAATTTTTGGCATCATTCTTCAGGAACCATCTACATTGTTTTGTAAGACAGAGTTTCTCACTTTCCTGGAATGTACCATTTTGGCTAGGCTGGCTGTTTGACCAGACGGAGCTAGAGGTATATAGCTTCTTGTCTCTACTTCACCTGTTCTGGGATTACACATCCTCTACAGTATGCCTGATTCTCTGTGTGGGGCCTAGAGTGAGAATTAAACTCAGGTATTTATGCTTGCAAGACAAACGCTTTAATTACTTAGCTATGTCCATAACCCTATGGCAACAAATAATGTTTCTTTTTTTTCTTCTTCCTCGTCTTTGTCTTTTCTGAGATGAAAACCTAGAGGGCAGATGCAAAACCTGAGGGTAGGAATAGGGTTTGTGAAAAGACTCTGATTTTGTGTCAGGGTCAGAAGTTTGAGAGCTAGTTGTAGCGAAATTTTGCTTTGGTATAGAAAGTGTAATTGCAGAATATGAGATAAAATATATCTGACCAGTACAGTGGGAAATGTTCAGGAAGAGATCACCCCTGTTTTCCAAGAAATTATCCATGTTCTTAATAACTGTTCTTGATGTTTGGTATATCAGAAAATTAAATTAAATGATTCATAGTATAATTGATGTCCTTATGAAGTCAATACATGGTAATATGAATTGTACATAAGTATGTATATGTACGCACACATATTTATTGAATTTGAAGTATCTATTCAGACATTGTGCATTGTTTTTCTGGGAACTGCAGAGATGGCTTAGAAGTTAAAGAGAACATACTGCTCTTCTAGAGGATGTAAGTTAAATTCCCAGCACCTATATCTTGTGTCTTATAAACCATCCATAACTCTAGTTTCTAGGAAAGCTGACACTCTCATCTCTGCAGCAATATGCACAAGTACACACACCAAACATGGACACACACATTCATGTAACTAAAATTAATGCAAACAGAGTAGAACAAGGCACTGTGTTTTCTTCTTTTCTTGCATCTTGATTAAAGGACCTGAAATTGGATATGCTATTAGTCTCTGAAGATCCAATTTCCTTTCCCTGTCTTGGTTGCCCTCTTGACTTTTGGAGAACACTGGCTGACACTAAATAGCTTCTTTCCCCAGGAGTCACAACCCAAAGACACTGCAGTTCATTCCACCTTGTGTTCTATTTGTTCTAGACATTGACAAAACTCTAGCTAGCTCTAGCAGGTTATAAAGGGCCATATTTAAAAAGTTAAAATCCCAAGCTGCATGTAAAACTGCAAGCTCAGCTTTCACATAGTGTGATAGAATGAAAACCAAGGAGGCTTAGGGGAATCAGAGGTATTAAGATAATAATATTAGACATATCAAAATTTAACCTCTAATGGTCTAAGAAATCTTTGGCTTCTAAATAACAAAAGGGGCCATCTAAAAGTCACTTTGAAGCAACACTACAAATAGAGGTAATTTCAAATGAAAAGATGGACAGATTTGACTGTAAAAACTTTTGGAGAGAGAATTGTTTTTTGTAGGAATAGTTAAATAAATTAAAGGGCACTTGAAACATAAATATCGATATTTGCAGCAAGTATTGACAAATGAAGAGTCCTTAATTTCAATATACAAGAAGCTCATACAGATGAGGAGGAACAGCACGCACCACCTGATGAGTAAATAAAACAGCAGGGCCATCCCAAGGAAAGCAAAGCAGGTGGTTGCTGCACCTTGGGAGAGGCCCATTCCCCGCTGGACTGAGCAACATTAGTGCTGCACCCAGCCTAACTCAGAGCAGCCCCCTTTGTGCAAATTCAGAGAAAAAAACCTGTGACTGTACAACTGCACCAAGGGCTGAGACTAAGGGATGGTAGAATGCGAATACTAAATGAGGCATCAATCTCACCTCCTTTACGGCTTGGGGAACATCTCCAAGATAGAGGATACAGACATGTGCAGCAAAAAGGTGTAAGACCTAGACTCCCACCCTCATGAACTCACTGCCCCTGTGGTTACCTGCAGAAGACAGGGCCTCAGCATTTCATCATGGACAAGGAATGTGCCATTCCTCCCTGAGGAACTGTAGACCATTAGTGATTGTTGGGGGAATGGGTATTGTGGTAGTTTGATTAAGAATTTTGCCCTGCTGGGTGGCTCTCTGTGAGTTTGCAGGTACCGAATTCCAGGACAGCCAGGGCTTTTACACAGAGACACCCTGTCTTGAGAAACACCAAAAAATAAACACATAAATAAATGAAGGTCCCAGTAGGTTCATATATTTGGATGCTTACCTGGGAGTGGAACTGTTCAATAGGATTAGGGCCAGGAAGTCTTATCTGATTTTGATGGAAGAAGTATATCACTAGCGATGGTGGGCTTTGAGGTTTTGAAAGCCCATGACAGGACAAGTCTCTCTTTTAACTGCTTGATTATCAGGATATAGATCTTAGCTTTTCTCCATCGCAATGTCTTCCCATCACGACAATAGTAAACTAAACCTTGTGATGTTTGGTGAGCGTTATGTTTACAGGATAATTTATTTTGCTGGGATTGTAAAATCAAATTAAAATTGATTTTAATTTATAATCCATAAGGATGTTGCTTTTACCTTGAAAGAATGCTGAAAGCTCGTCCAAGAATAGTCCAAGCCTGATGCTAGGGGTTTTCTTTTGTTTGTTTGTTCTTGCTGTTTTTCAAGACAAGGTTTCTTTGTGTAGGTTTGACTGTCCTGGAACTTTCTCTGTAGATCAGGCTGGCCTTGAACTCATAGATCTGTCTGCCTTTGCCTCTCTAGTGCTGAGCTGCTGGGCTTTTTTTTTTTTTTTTTTTTTTTTTTTGAGGTGGGGATCTCTGTGTAGGCTTGGAGACTGTCCTGGAACTCACTCTATAGTACTCACTCTGTAGATCAGGCTGGCCTCAAACTCACAAAGATCTGCCTGCCCTTGCCTCCCGAGTGCTGGGATTAAAGGCCTGTGTCACCACCTGGCTGAGCTAGGCTATCCTTAATCACTACTGATTGTTGTAAAATATTTTACTGCCTCATTATTCCTGCAAGGTAATGGGTTACAAGATTAAACAGTCTAATGGCTAAGTTTAGCTTTTTATGAAATGTTTGCTTGCTTGAATTGCTGAGGCACCTGCTGGACTTCTCTTACAAAATCAAGTTGTGCCGTCACTGAGACAGGATATGAGTTAATTTGGCCCTCCCAAATTAGATCTTTGTGGATTTTCCCTTTATAATCCTTAACTATAGCTATGGTTTTTCCTAAATAATTCTCTCTGGTTTGGTCATAGCCAAACAGTTATTTTAGAAAAAGCTTCTTTTGCACTAAAATCAAAATTTAAGTCAGGCTTGTGAATTTCTAAATAACCACAGACCCATAACATCTCTGAAACTGTAACACAATACTGTGTGTATTCAAATGTTTCAAACTGATATTTTAATATACACATAAATACCCATGTTGAAATAATTTCATTTAAAAAATCATGTGTGTACAAAGGGTTTTGCAGATATATTTATTACCTCAATTGTGTTTTCTCTTGCATTATTACTTCTCTTAGACCAATTCCTTTGTTAGAATTGTTAAAGTGCAGATTATTATGCAATAAAACTGACAAACCTTCTTGAAATACTATAATATAATCTTTTCATTTTAAACAATAATTCATTGTGCTGTAAAATTGAAGACAAAAGTCCTTTTCCAATTCTTTGAAAATGTCTTTGAAATGTTTCTGGTGCCCTGAAGTAAAGTTCAACCAAATCACATTCCATGTGGATAGCTCAGTTCCATCCATGATGTATATTAGAACTGGCCTATGGAAATTGATACATACATGCTGAGCATGTAGCTCAGTTGACAGAGCGTTTGCCTGGCACACATGAAGGCCCGCCATTCCTTTTCAGCATTGCATAAGCCAGGCGTGATGGAGGCAGGCCTGTCCTCCCAGCCACCGGCAGTTGGGAACAGGACATACTTGACTCCACAGCAAATTCTAGGCCTCACAGAGTAACTGAAATTTTGTCAAAAAAGAGGTAAATATTACAGTTATGAATATTAAACTGAGTGGCTTTCTTTAATCCTTATTAAATGAGCTGTTACTTTACACAGTTCTGAAGTTCTGAAATTATCAGTGTGTGAATTGTTTAAAATGTTTCCTCCTCTTAAACATTTTTTACACACCGCATGGAAGTCCTATTTTACAGATTTTGACATTTTAAATTCCAAATAAAAAGGGTGCATATGATGTATAATATATATGTATACGTATATATGTTATATACACACATATATATATGTATATATATAAAATAATGGAGATTCATTAAATTGGTTTTTCTTTTTAATTAATTTTTATTTAAATTAAAAACAATCTTATTTTACATACCAATCCCAGTTTCTTCTCCCTCCCATCATCTTATTCCCCCCACTAGCACCCCCTTCTGTCCCACAGCCCATCCACTCTCCAGGGAGGGTGAGGCCTTCCATGGGGGATCATCAAAATCTGTCATATCATTTGTGGCAGGCCCTAGGGGCCCTCCCCTGTGTATCTAGGCTGAGAGTTTCACTCCATAGGGAATGGGCTCCCAAAATCTATTCATGCACTAGAAACAAATATTTGTTCCACTGTCAGAGACCCCACAGACTGCCCAGGCCCCCAGCTGAGACCCACATTCAGGGGGCCTGGTTCTGTCCTATGCTGGATCCCCAGCTGTCAGACTGGAATCCTTGAGCTCCCCCTTGTTCAGGTCAGCTGTTTCTGTGGGGTTTCCCCAGCTTAGTCATGACCCCCTTTGCTCATCACTCCTCCCTCTCTGAAACTGAATTCCAGGAGTTGGGCTCAGTGCTTTGCTCTGGATCTCTGCGTCTTCCATCAGCTACTGGATGAAGGCTCTGTAAGGAGTGAAACTCCAGCAATGGCTGTCTGCATGTGGAAGAGGTTGAGAATCTAATCCCCATACAGTCTGATTATAGCAAAGGATGGAACAACAGTGTAGACTCACACACCAGTAGGAAACAAAGGCAAGGAAGCTTCATTATTCTTTCTTGGGACTCTCCATATATGGGCCACTGTAAGAAGTTACTGCCCATGCTAGTAGAAATCGGTTTTACTTAATTACTTCTTCCTGAAAATGCCCTCATAGGCTTTCACCGAGTTGAGTTTTTTAGTTGATTACAGATACAAATAAGCCAAGAGTCAAAACTAGTCATCACAGAATGCTACTGGCCATGATACAACCAAAGCTTTCCATGTATGCACATGTCAGGGTTGGCCTTTTGGAGCTTTCCTGGAAATTGGATCTTTGAAGAGAATGAGAGATTTTTAAAGCAGACTTGAAGACACACAAGGAGCTGATTCTAGCCAAAACATGGATACACAGGCAAGAAAAAAAATTATTGGGAGCAGTAAAATTAGGAAGTTGTTCTACCAGCATCAATAAATGATAATTGATGAGTCTACCCAGTATGACCAAATGGTTGTTTTTAATGGCTGTAGATCATACTTGACATAGGAAATAACCTCTCACATCTGCAAAGATACTTACTTCATTAATATTTACATCATTACATAGTTTTTGAAACACCTCCTGCAACTTTTGCTGTCTACACAAGAGTCACTGCCCATTTCTACCAGCCACTCTGCTGGTTATTCTTATAAAAGGAGTGATGCTTGGAGACAAAAGTATCTGTAACTATTAGGATCATCCTCGTACTCTCAAGGCTGAGCCCAGCTCAGACATTATTCTCTTTTCTCGAGGAAGAGCTCAGCTATACAGGAGTTTCTGTAGGCAAATATTGCAAATGAATCCAAGTTGAGCCATTCCATAAGGGGTCAAAAAGCAAACTTAAAATTTTCTCTAGACTCTTGGTCCCCTACAGAATTTTCCTCTCTAACTTGCCCACGCATGCTAGAATACCACTGTGAAGGTCATTTTTCTCAGTGAAAATACCTCCCTCTATTTATTTTCCCTTTGTGCCAGGAAAGTTTATATTATAAGGTTAAAATGTGCACTCTATTCTGACTCTTTGTACACTTGAGAGTATGTATTGAAAGCTTAATTAGAATGCCAGAAAGAGTTCTGCAAACATCTTGAAATACCAGTAATGGCTTAATAGCTATACAGAACTTGTAAATATTAGCTCCAGACATTTCCTGTGTTTTCCTCCAACTTTTTTTGTATGTATAGAACAAACTTAAGGAGTTTCATTTGTTTTTCATAAATATTAATTCCCACATTTGTTCTCCTGAATGTCTTTTGTTAATTTCCTGTACCCTTTATAGCAGTGTTCTGTGTTGATTGCTTCAAATAGACTCCATGAATCATTCTTGCCAAGGAGCTAACAATGGGTTTTATTGTACTGTCAAAAGTTAAGAGGACATGTAGCTTTTGTGGAATACCTGAGTTCATTCCTCAGCATCCAGGTCATATGGCTACCAGCCACCTGGAACTCTAGCACTGCACATCATTCATAAACCCACACAGACATAGACAAACATAACATCCATCTCAAGCATGTAATAAAAACCCAAAGATAGATATCGGGGTTCGAGCTGAAGATTAGAAAAGCAAAGCAGCCAGTCATTGGAAAGTTCTTACTTCTACGAAGGCTGGAGTGGTCCTGTCCTCAGTGTGTCTACACAATGAGTACAGACTGACCTCCTAGATTCTTGTCTTATATTCCTCTCTAGTGCTGGGATTAAAGGCATGCACCTCCATGGCCCAGCTTCTGTGGCTAGCTAGTGTGGCTTCTGGCATTAAAATTTGAATCTCTACTGTCTGGCCTCTATGGCTGTGGCTAGCTTTTCATTCTGATCTTCAGGTAAGCTTTATTAGATCATAAATAAAATATCAGCACAATTCCTATTTTTATTTAATAAAACTAATATAAGAAAACTATATACAATATATACAGGCAATGTGTACATTAATAATACCTTGTCCATTTACATTTGATAAATTTGGAGAAAATACTTCATTATCCTATCTTGGTGAGCCCAAAGGGTTGTACCTAATTCACTTTTTATTCTAACTTTCATTACCAACTCCAACTTATTTTTATGTCTTTCAACCTTGTAAAATTTACCCCTCTTTAGTGAATTTCTTTTCTCACTCTGTTAAACAAGGAAAACACTATAACAATTTAGTCTTCAACTGACACAGCCATCCAAGAAAGAAATAATAGTAACTGGGTAAGTAGGAAGTAAAAGCAAGCAACTTCCAAAAAAAATGTGAGAAATGACAGAAATAGCTTGCTGCCTGTGCAGTCACTTGAGGTTCCTCTGCAACATTACACATCCATCTTTGGCCTCTAGGTCTACCATATCTGACAGACTTTTCTGTGAAGCAGTATTTTAGAAGGACTGACCGTGTTGTCTTGGTAAGGTTTGGCACTCACTCCCTTTTGAGTCCTGCTTGTCCAATTTGGAAAGTATACTGTCAAGGCAAGGGTACTTTCTTGCCCAGTGGCTTACTTTTGCCATAGAGGAAGTCAACTCCACGTGGGAGTTCTTCGATGCCCATCATGTTCTCTGTTGTGGATTGGTGCTGCCAGGAGTAGACATGTCTCCTTTTTATAAAATGAAAACCATGTTATTAAAACATCTTAAATGTCCTGTTCTGCAGATCTCTACAGTGTTTGAAGATAATCTGTCTTTATAAAATATTTCTGTTTGACCTTGAAAACACACCTAATGTGATTGCAAGTTTGATTGTAGTAGATGATTAATTACTAACCTGCATTTCCTTATTATCCTATATAGTTGGTAATGATAATTTTCAAGGATTAGAAATGTTCATTATAGTTAAATGAACTATATAGGTACAATAACTTGAACAAAATTAAAAACATATGCATAGTATTTTTAACAAATTAATATCAAATTTGTATCAATACACAAAATTTGTATACAATATACAAAAGTCCAACATATAAAATATTTAAAACTAGTAGTTGCATTTTAAAATAGATTCAATAACTTACCTTTTTATCTTATCATATCTATATCCTCCCTTTTACCTTTTCAGAGTTGATTCATAATCTAACTTTTATTCTATCATATCTGCATTCCCATTTTTTTCAAGAACTCTGAATGTAATCCTTTTTGTTCAACTTTCTTCCTGACCATAACCAAAACTCACCTGCAAAAAATGGCAACACCCTAAAAAATGACAAATATCTATAACCCAATGAAAGGACAACACTACTGAGAATATGGGCATCCTGTACTTAAAGTCACTTCCTGTTGTCTAATGGGTGAATGGCATCTTTAAGGGATCCTGAAAAGAAAAATTTGAGTAAAATATTAAGTACTGAGAGAGGTAGCTCTATCATTTTTGTCCAGTCTCTGCATAGTGGGAAAGTTCAAGGAGTGTCTCTCAAGCCCTGGCTAGTCTGTGAGGATGGATTATCTCAGCTGCCCACCTAGAAATTGTTCTGAAAAGTTTTTAGTCTAAATACAATCTGGAGGTGGTATTTTTCAGCTTGATGGTATTATACATCTGGTGAAATTGTTGTTGTTGTATTCCATCATCTTTTTGGAGACTTCAGAAATTGCATTAGATCAGAATTTTCTTTTTCTTGGTATTTTTTTCCAGGTAGTTCTCCCTTCTTGTTTGGGTGCTTAATTTGTTCAAATGTCTTTAAATTCCTCAAGATATTTGTTTTTATTTTCCTGAAAATACAAAAACAAAAACTTTCCTGGACCCTAACTTTGGGAAGGTTCCTAATAGAATATCAATTTTCATTTATGGTTCCACCTGAAATTTTTGTTTTATGTTTTATAGCTCATATATCATCCAGAGCAGTATAGTTCTTTACAATAGACATTATGTTCTTTAATTGCTCTGGGAAGGAGTTTCCTCCATGTTAATAGAAAACAATTGTACTGAATTTGGTATAGGGGCTGTTGAGCAGACCCTCAAGGAGTTTCCTGGTGGTAGAGACATGCATTAATTAGTGCAATGTCTGCCTTTGCCACACTTTCTGCATAATCCAGAAGGGAGAATTTGATTGAATTATGCTTAGAAAAAAAACTTTTTCTAAGAGTGTCCTGTTTACCATCCTTTTTAAGGTGACCTTGTTTGGCACAGTTTGAAAATTTAACATTTTGATTTTTCTTCAAACCTCTTGAAATCACCTCTCCTATCCATTCATCAGAGATGCTACTCTTTTACATCACAGACATTACATAGAGAAAATTATGCAGTACTGATGAGAAAATCCACAATGCAATGCCACTCAGCTAAATTCAGTACTACATATTTCTGTACCATTAACAATTTACTCCTTAAATAGTAAAAGTCATAGACACAAAAAGTGTAGAACTAGTTATTAGGAACTGCTTATGTATTCATTGCAGCTCAGATGGAAAGGTGTCCTGGCAGCGGGAGTCAAAGAATACCACAAAGTCACTGCAAGCATAGCTTACAGCTCTGTTGCAGGGGAAAGTTTCCCCAATGCAACTGTAACAACTCTACTCAGGTAGGGGAAGGTTTCCCCAGCGAAGTTGCTACAGGTCTACTCCACTCTGTCTGAATATTTTCTCATACTGTTGGTTTTTTAAAAATGTTTTAATTTAAATTTTAAACAAACATGTTTTACCTGTAAATCCCAGGTTCTATACCCTCCGGTGGACCGACTTCCATGGAAAGTCTTCAAAGTCTGTCATATCATTTGGAGCAGGGCCTAGGCCCTCCCCCATGGGTCTAAGCTGAGGGAGTATCCATCTAAGTGGAATGGGCTCACAATGTCCATTCCTATATTACGCAGAAATACTGATCCATTATCAGAGGTACCATAGGCTGACCAGTCCTAACTAACACCCACATTCAAAGAGTCTGGGTCAGTCCTATGCTGGTTTCCCAGCTGTCAGACTAGAGTCCATGATCTCCCTCTTGTTCAGGTTAGCAGTTTCTATGGGTTTCTCCATCCTGGTCTTGATCTTTGTACTCATTGCTCCTTCCTGTCTGAAACTGGATTCCAGGAGTTCAGCTCAGTGTTTAGCTATGGGTGACTGCTTCTGCTTCCATCAGTTACTAGATGAAGGTTCAAAGATGGTATATAAGGTAGCCATCAATCTCATTATCGGGAAAGGGCATTAAAGGTAGCCTCTCTACTATTGCTTAGATTGTTAGTTGGATTTATCTTGTAGATCTGTGAACATTTCTCAAGTGCCAGTTTTTAACTGCTTTATAATTTCTGATCCACTCTATCAAAGAGCACATGAAACAGGTTTACTGAAAAAGTTATAGTATTCTATCTGTGTGTTCCTGCGTGTGTGTGGTGTGCGTGTGGTGTGTGTGTGTGTGTGTGTGTGTGTGTGTGTTTGTGTGTGTTTGTGTGTGTGTGTGTGTGTGCACATGCATATGCATTCATCTGAAAATCAGAATTCAATCCCAGGTGTCATCCTCAGGGTTGCTATTCACATACTTTGAAACAGTTTGAAACAGTCATTTGCTGTCTTGGAGCTTACTGATTAAACTAATCTTTCAGGGCAGAGAGTCCTACGAAACAGCTTGTCTCATGTCCCCAGAGGGGACCACCATGGCTGCCTTCTTATGTGGACTTTAGGGATTGAGATCAGGCCCTCCTGCTTGTGAAGCTCAGTGCTTTGCCACTGATGTCATCTCCCGGCTTTACCTAAGACACTTTGCTTATCTGTAGTGGTAAGATACTGATGCCTCTCTCTCTGTCTCTCTCTCTGTCTCTTCTCTCTCTCTCTCTCTCTCTCTCTCTCTCTCTCTCATGTTTTGGTAAAACTCTATTAGCAGGGCTAGAGTTCCTTTGATTTATAATTCCATCTTCAGGGATTCCTCTTCCCCACATCACTTGCTTTGTGAATATGCCTCTGTACATGATGTTAGCATCTGGTTCTCAAACTAGTCACCTTTATGGTTTCACATATTTTGTTAGCTTTATGAGAATGGAGTAAGACTTTAGAATGGTGAACAATTCAAAGTCCAAATTGACTCTCTTGATATTCTTGTATCATGTTGTTGGAAAGAAAACTTAAACTTTATAAATGTAGGGAGAAATGAGAGTGTGCTTGAGGTCTTTTGCGTGATACAGTTTCTAGCTACTTTCCCATGGAATTGGAAGTATCATCAGGATCCTCTAGTGTAGCCAGGTTATGCTTCCTCCTAAACTTTGGTTCATAGATGAGGCAGTACTTTGTGACTCTATGGAACTAAGTTTTAGGTTTTCAAATTAGATACCATGGTAGGTGTCAAAGTCCTTACAAGATTATAATTCCCCTTAGATTCTCCTGATGCTTATCATCCTGCCTGTTCATTCCTCCCTTACTTCCTTCCTCTCTCCCTCCCTCTCTATCTCCTTTCCTTCCTTCCTTCTCTATTCCCTCTATCATTCCCTGCCTTTCTCCCTTCCTCCCTTTCCTGCTTTTCTATGTATCTTCATATGTTTACTGTGGAATAAGTAATTAATGAGTGCATTAGTTAATTAACCTTGTCGAACAAAATGTTGTCTCATTTCATTAATAGTAAGTGAAAATAAAAGGTCACATTGCTATTGTACATTTAAAAGGCTGAAAATGCATTATTTAGCTCCTACTCACCTATCATCAATGGATTTACTGTTTACTTGTTTGTTGTAGCTTTGGCTTTCTCTTTTGGGTAAATTTTGATTATTAAGAGTTAACCTGAACGTTCTAGCTGAACATCAAACTTTCAAAGGGAAATAGTTACTTTTACAGTTTTTCAGCAACCTTTAAAAATTTAATTTGCATTCAATTCTCAATTAACAATAATATTTTCAAGGAGGCTTCTTATATTTTTCAATAAAACCTAACATGAGTATTTTTAAATTAATTTATTTCTTTTTGATAGTTTTCATACATGATGTGAGAAGATAAAAGTGTTTGAAGAAATAAGAAGCCAGGCATGGGATGAGAAAAAGTACTGGAGTGATGCTAGGGTGAGTGTCTACAGCCACACTATGCAGAATGAGCCCATTCTCTCCCATCTCTGAAACTGAGCAGGGTTGCACTCAGTTGATGCTGGGAAGGAAAGAGAGGTGTTAGATGTATAAAACACTGGCTGGCCCACCTGATTATACACAATAAATGAATTCTGTGCTATTAAGTAGAAAAAATTTGCCTTGAAATTTATCTGCAAGTAAGATATAAAATAATAGGGAAAAAATAATCAGGCCTTGTTTTGAAGAATATGTTAAAAGATGCATACACTACAATGACAAAATATTGTTTCTCTGAGCTGGATTGTGGTTCATGACAGTTTTAAGACAGTTTAAGTTTTTCCATTGTAAAGAATCTATATTGATTTTCTAGATTATACCACACTTAACCTGCCTCAGTGGATGATCATTTCATTCCATCTGCTTTGTTTTGCTAGTTTGAAATGTAAAAAAAAAATCAAAATTGACTCTTGGAGTTCTGGATTATGAATGACTGAAAACAGAAGGATGTAAATGTTAATTTCAATATTTATTAAGCCACAATTCAATTCAAACTTGTCTTCCCTTTCCAACAGCAATGTACTTCACTTTTCTCTGGATTAATAAGTGTGCTGCCCAGCACCACAAATCCCATCGGAAGATGTTTGCCAAAATGCTTACAGATGAATAAATACACAGTGAGAACGTAACTGGCTTTCTTATTTGATCTTATTTTCTTATCTTCATATACTTAACATCGAAGATAATGTTAGCCTCCAAATTACTCACCCATGCTAATGCCTCATTGGGACTTATTTGTGGCCTTATTTCTTTAACTTATTATTTTTAATAATTTGTTTCATAATGTGAGTGTGTGATTATGTTGTATGAGTATATTGTGCAGATATCTATTAACTTCTGGTCATACAGAGGCTAGAGAAGTCATCAGGTATTGTAGTATGTATGTTTTCCTGCCAGCCCGCCTGGCCCCATTCTTTGTTCCTCCCCACTGGCCACCTGGTCCTGCCACCACGCATGCCCCAATAACACTCAGAGACTATGTATTTGATACAAGCTGTTGGCCACTTATTATCATTGTTTATCGGCTAGCTTTGTCTTAATGATTAGCCCATTTCTACTTATCTAAGTATTTCCACATGGTCATCTAATCAGAGAGCGGCAGGCCGGCATCTTGCTTCCTCCATGTTCTACATGCTGACTACTCCTAACTACTTCCTCTTTCCTCCTAGTCTCCTAGCCCCGCCTATCTTGCTTTCCCATTGGCCAAACAATGCTTTATTTATTAACCACTATGAGAAACATATTTACAGAATAACATCTTCCATCATCTCCACTTTTCTGTCTAAAATAAAAGAAGGAGTTTAACCTTAACATAGCAAAATATATCATACAACAGTTATCAAATAAGAATCACAGTTAACAATATTTAGTCTATTAACATTTTGTAAGACTTAAAGAAAATATCATTTATCCTATGTTTGTGAGTCTAAAGTCCTATATGTAACTTATCTTTAATCCTAACTAAGGAAAACTATAACCATAACTATCTGTCTTCAACTCCTTCAAAGACCATAGAAGGATAATATATAAACTCTAGAAATGACAGAGACAACTCATTGCCTGGTCAGTTACCCGAAGTTTTTTTGTAATGTTCCATCTTCAGTCCATAGGCCATAGTGTGTTGTGTTTGGCATACTTCTCAGTAAAGTAGGAACCTTTAAACTGTCTATAGGTATTGGCAGTTTGTTACTCAATTGTTTTTGTGTCCTGTAGATTGTTTGTTTTTTTTTTTTTTTTTTATGAAGCAGGAATCCTGTAGCAATGTCCATCTTGTTTTAGCATTTACTTTTTTGTGGGACCTGTATGTCCAGTTTATACAGCAAGGTATTCTGTTTTCTTATTCTCACTCAACCCTATCATTTTGAGGCACGGTCTCTCAGTGAACTTGGTAGTAAGCTAGTGATCAGTAACTCCTGTATTAGACCCAACAGCACTAGAGCTAGAGGTTGCTGTGCTTTTATTTTTGGGATTTTAACTCTGGTCCCTATGCTGGGACAATAAGTGATCTTTCCCACTGACCCACCTCCCCAACCCTAGTTTTTTATTCATACACAGACATCTTCTACTTTACTTGTAGTTTGTAGTTTTAAAAGTCTTATTTCTAGAAAAGGATCAATTATTTACCATTATCCATATGATTACTTTGGCTCAAACTTGTTTCTTATGTATTGTTCTTAACAACACTATGCAAGTCATCACAGGAGTGACAACATAAGGCCTCATTTTACAGAGAAGTGGTAATTATTATACTAAATCATATTAAGTTAAATTACCCTCAATTATAAATGAGACTCTTTCTTATGAAATTTGCCCTAACTCTACCTGCCTAAATCTCCAATATCATAGATACTTGAAAGATTTTAGTTTTGAATCTCTCTGAAAAGTAGTGGCAAGAAAAAGTAAAGTAACTCTCATGCAAAAAGCTCAGCTGAAGTGCTTATAGGTTATCAGTGTAAAAAAAAAAATTCATGGGCCTCACCATTCAGCTGCATAGCCTTACCAGGTCCCCAGGTAGAGACTTAGCAATATCTTCTCCCATTCCAATGGTTGTGTTTGATAAGAATGAACATGCACTATTTTGTACAACTAAAACATTGACTGCTTAATACAGATGACTCAGAGTAAATGATACTTAAGAAATACTTAAACATTACTCTTACCTTTAATGGCTAACATTGTAAGAATCACAAATGCCTCAAAAATTGGAGCTAGAGAGATGACTCAACCGGTTAAATGCTTGTTTTGCAGAGACATGGGCATGAGTTCAATTCCAACAACCACAATACAAACAATAGATGGTGGCATTTATGTATTTAGAATCAAAAGGAAGAGGCAATTAAGACAAGTAGATCCCTGAGGCTCACTGGCCTGCCAATCTGGCCTACTTGGCAATCTCACTGACCAGTGAGCTACCTTCTCTCAACATAAGATAGGCATAATATGATGGTTCTAAGAGATAGCACCTAAGATTTTCCTCTAGCATATATATACATGCACATACAATGTGACCTCTATACACATGAGCATGCCTACACACATACACACAGACACACACACACACACACACACGAGATAGAGATGATAGATAGATAGATAGAGATGCAATAAGGTGGATCACTGTAAGATGTATGCTGAACTCTAAGTATGATTCTATTGTCATAATTAAGTAAGCTAACCTCTATATTCATAGCCTGAACGCATTTCAAAATCCTACCTCAAGAGAAGTATTAGCAAACAGCTTTTATTAACCTAAAACAAAGCTCATGCATTATGAATTTTATAATCTATTATCATAATTGTTAGTAAGGAACTAGATATAGGATATAAAGAAAATTGTCCAAAGTCATGCACCTGGCATCAAAACAATTTTACCTAAACTTTGTGCCTTTAGCAACTTGTCTAGATCATGTCCAACTTCAGGTGAAGACAACTAATCAATGATGTTCACTGTTTTTGTGACACTAGCAGAAAAGGAAAATATTAAAATGTTTCAAGATTAGAAAATGCTCAAATAAACTATGAAATATTCATAGATCTGTGTATCACAAAAGTTCAAGTGATTCTATGAATAGTTTATTGTTTTATGGAGAATGCATTGGATGTGATGTTAAGTAAAGCTTATTTACATGGGAAGATAGCACAGTTAAGATTCATAGAAAAATATTGAAGGGAAAAATACTAAAACAAAGAGTAATTACAAGTTGTTCTCCACACATTTCTTATGCATTATAAATGGGAATGTAATGTTCTATAATGATAAATAGTTAAAAGTCTAAAGTTTTAAAGAGATTACATCAGCAAAATAGAGTCCAATCCTCTACATAACAATTTCACAATTCTCTATGACCAAAAAAGTCCTTTGAGAATGTTAGAAAGTAATTCAAGGATCAGAGCACCTCAAAGACTCCAGTGACTAAGGAGCATTGTTGCAAGACTGGAAAGATGTCTTAGTGCTTAACAGCACTTCCTGATTTTACAGAGTGGCCTGAGTTCAATTCCCAGTTCTCCTATCAGGCCGCAAACTACTGCTTATAATTCCAGCTCCAGAGGATCAATTGAGGAATTTACTGAAATTATTCTAGCATCTGCAGATGTCCACACATATACATAAAACATAAAATAAAACATTATTCGAGAAAAAGAAGAACAAGAAAAATGAGGAGGAAGGGAAGAAGGAAAAGAAGCACCGTTGGGTTTACTCAGAACAGCCTTCTTAAGCCACTGTGAATTACTGCAATCAAAAGGAAACACCAACTAGAAGAATATGGCTAAGATCGGCTGGTGAAAGTACATGTACAGCCAGTTTCCTGAGGACTAGAAATCAAGGGGCTGCCCAAGAGACCCAATCCTGTCTCACTGGACTCAGCATATATCCCCTATCAGCATGCTTGGGACAGTGGTGTGGCATGATGTGCTATTAGAGAAGCTACAGTTCTTCCAGAATGACACCAGAATGAGCAGCAGATTGTAGTTCTGGAAAAGATACTCATAAACATTTGTTACTGGGAAACCACACATACACACACACACACACACACACACACACACACACACACACACAATCTTACAACACATGAATATTCACAGAGACCACCAGAAGTTACAGAGTCCTTGGCATGGTCAGCTAATTGAAGTCTTTCCCTGAGGAGAGGTGGCTTGCTTTCCTCAACTAGGAAAATGTGACCCAATCATAAGAATAACATGTGCATCAATAAATTGACCCTTATAGAGACAGATACTTATAAAACTCTTAATAAAAATGAAAAATAGTCAACTAAAGGAAGTCCAATGAACTATAATGAAGTATACAATACAGAAAAAGTATCAAAGCAGACAGAATAGAGCAGTGGTTCTCAGCCTGGGGGTCATAAGCCCATTACAGGTCACATATCAAATATCCTGCATATCAGGTATTTATATTGATTCAAAACAGTAGCAAATTGCAATTATGAAGTGGCAATGAAATAATTCTCGGGTTGGGGTCACAACAACATGAGGTACTATACTGAAGGAGATTGAGCATTATGGAGATTGAGACCCACTGAACTAGAATAAAGAAATCAACAATCTCCTTCAGAAATCAACAAAAAGGCAGAGCCTATAAACTAGGTGTAAAGGAACATTCATGTTCTGTCTCAAAAACTTTGACCTCTTAGCTGCACACAGGCCCACTAACCCACTAAGGTAAATACATCTACACACACACACACACACACACACACACACACAAATTGATTTATAAAATGAATTTTTATTGCAAGTATTTATTTTATTGTGTGCTATGTATGGGGATGCATGCAAGCTAAGGTACACATGTGGGGTTGGAGAAGAACCAACCCCAAGCTAAGGTACACATGTGGGGTTGACTATGCTTTCTTCCTACAACATATGGGGGCCAGGAATGTCACTAGGCTTGACATAACATGTCTCTACCCACAGAGCCATCTCACCAGCCCTGATTTGTAATACAATATTGTTAGGCTAGACATATAAATTAAGATTTTTCTGGATGAGAACTTTTAAACTGAATCTGAATTTTAATGAATAGTCTAATGAATTATTTATGAATCTTTGCCTTTTTTCCTGTATTTAAACTCCACACACCAATAAAAAGAAAGGGTGTTCATAACATATAAATAAATATGCAGTGATAGGAAAATTATATACAAAATAAATATATTGAACATATCTCATATCATATATAGAAACTAAACAGTTATAAATATAAGACTCCAGTAGATAATGGAGAAGGAGAATTCCATGAGTCCTGGCCATCACCATGACTGATATGATGATGATGATGATGATGATGGCAGCACCCCAGATCCAAGTGTCTAGGGCACAAACAAACAAGTGAAAATCCCTTAACCATCAGCTAACCTTTCCAGAGCAAAGGATCAGTCATCAGAGTGAAAATGAAAACAAATTGCAAAACTGTATGTGGGATCCCCCACAATTTATCATTTTTGTGTGTATGTATCCATATGTGCAAGTGATCATGTTGCATGCTTGAGTGTGCATGTGTGTGTCTGTGGTAAGGTCAGTGGTCAATGTTAAATATCTTCTTCTAGTCCTTTTCACCTTGCAATAATAATACAGTACACTCCATGAACATCTTTAAACACTGTTGTGAGTATTCTGGAAAAAAAAATGTAACCCCTAACAAAAGAACTTGAAAAATAGATTTAGGTCTTAGTACACCATCCATTGGAGAGACAATAGTAAAGTACGAGATGGACTCTGGATAGGACTGATCTAAGAGCCACTTTCTATCCATCCTAGTTGCTCTAAATTTTCTCTGAATAATGTTATTGGCTCTAATCCCTTGACATTTGTTACACACACACCTCAATGTGGGATTAGATCAGATCAATGGAAACACAGTTCACATGTATTAAGGGATAATTTTTTTTAAAAAAAAAATGAGGCAAATCAATGATGTTTTTAGGGAATATTGTTCCAAAACTAGAAGCAGTATTGCTAAACTGAGTCATACTGAGCATAGCATCCCACCTGAGATGCCTGTACTTGGGAAGCTGAAGGAGAATTGTAAGGTTGAATCTTCCATTTCAAAGTAAGCAATAAAAAATGGAGTCAGTTGTGGCATACTATTGAGAAATTGTTCTTATGCATGGTTACCTAACATTATTATTATTAACCAGTCTCACATGGACACCTCTTTGTATCTATTTAAAATAAGTCTCAGTCACACCTATATTCTTCTTCAAAACCAAAGACTAATGTGGAGTGGGGAATACAACCTTCCTGGCAAGAATGTAGATGCTCTAAAGAGATTTTTATGCCTTTCTCTTTGGTATCACATTAATGAAAAAAAAATAGAATTCAAGAAACAGGAATCCCTCCCCTAGGAATTTTATGTTGAAAGAAGGAACATGAGGCCTGGTGCCATCTGGGGTAGGAGCTCATCTCCCAAGATGGTACTTCATATACATTATCAGGTCTTGAAGAAGACAATAATAAGTCAATAATGGGCAGGACAATACCTTGGTCAGGCAGGGCTGCTTAGCTAAGGATAACTTTTGTCTTTTATTTAAATCTAAGCTTCATAAGAGCCCCTGATGGTAGGTTGGAGCTCACCAAAAATCATTATTTTTCTTCTTCCCAGTGTTTTCACATTAAATAAATCTTGCTTTCTGCTTTTCGTTATTACTTGTTCATTTAATAGGCCTGTTGAAATAAAATGACTGTGCCTAGGTGGTGAATTCTGGTTTGCCCCAGACTCCAATTCTAACAACTCCAATACACTTGTAATTCACATAGCATTAAGATGCTTTTTAAGTATCTGTAAAATGAGTTTCATTGCCTTATCAGGGCTGGGCTGAGGAGATTGCATAGTTTATATCATATACATTTTAAAGCAACTCATTGAGTTTCCTAAGAGTTAAGCAGGTTGACTAAAAGTCATCCATGCCTATAATTGGAAAGAATTATTGGCAGGCAAATGCTGCATCTCAATCCAGTGAGTCAGAAGACATTAGAACCAGGTGAGAGCATAACAAAGCCAAATTGTAACGCACAGCTGAGTCAAGTAAAGAGAGAGTGTTCCACGTGGAACTGTGGGCTTTTGGTTCCAGGACCTGAAAACCTGAGGCAAGACAGTTGTAAGCTTGAGGAAAGCCTGAGTTGCATACCAAGACTCTGAAGACTAGAGAAGGAATAGGGATATGGAGGAGAATGGGCCAAATGTCTAAACGTTATGCTATGTTAGTGGATTTGTATCTAGAGCAAGTTCTCTTCTAAGACCTAGTGACATGTCAAATTGTAATAATTGTATATTCTATTGAAACATTTCTCTTTTGTTGCAAAGTTTAATCCTTTATGTGGCATTTACTATTTTTCATTGGATAACTTTCCTATGATTTTCATTTTAAATACAAAACTTTCAAAACTTCAAGACCTATACTTTTCATATTTATAATCTCTAAAATATCTATGTATTTATATTATTGTCAATGTATCTTTGCTTGGGTATACACCTATGCTTGTGGGCGGCTACAAAGATAAGGGTAGTGCATTGGGATTCCCTGAAGCTTGATTTACAGGCTGTTGTGAGCCATCCATTATGGGTGCTAGGACCTCACTCTAGTCCCCTGTAAGAGCAGTATGTGCTCTTAACTGCTGAGCCATCTAACATTTGATATCTTGGCAAGGGTGGGACCTTAGACATACCAGCACTTTCTACCCTACAATCCAAAAATAAGGTTACAAAGAGAAAGAGGACATGTTATTAGTTTTATATTTGTGTGAGTACAGTAGACAAAAAAAGTGAAGGAGTATGAGCCATTCTTATTATGAGGCCATTTTCTTTCAGATTTCCTACGTCATTCTAGTCAGCAAATCTGTATGAGCCACTGGTCTCAGTTAATATTCTATCCAAAGCTATCTGCCTACAATGATTTGCACATTAAGTTAAGGCAAATAGTTTTTGGAAGTAACACTGTGGCCACAATTCAATGGTAAAGTGCTTTGAGGCGCAAGATGGTACATAAAAGATCAACTCTCTTGGTAACCAGAGATAAAGCATCTTTGGTAGCTAACGTTTCACTACAAAACACAGATTGATAATAAAAATGGGAGTTCATGCTGCACGAAATTCTCAGGGGGACATATATAGTGATCTCTGAACTCTGAATGGCCATCCATTGTATACCTGTGTTCAGATACAGACATATGCAGAACACATGCCAGAGTTAATTCCCTCAGAGTTTGCTAATAGATGTAGATAGATGCCTGATAGATGTGTAACAGGATATGTGGAATAGCTGTTAAATTTGGAATAAAGCTGAGAATTCCATGCTAAAGATGCTAATTGGAGACATCAAGACAATAATTCAGTCTTGAGACTGACCAAATCTTCCAGATGATGTGAAGATAGCAGCAGAATTCAAATGCTAAGTTTATTGGATCTTAGATTTTTGGATATCATTGAAATGAGCAATGAAAACTTTTTAAAATAAAAGTAATTTTATTTTCTCATAAAATAAAGTTATTACCTAGAGCTCAGGGATATCCACCTATTCCTTGCAACTTCTTAAAGTCTTTCTTTCCTGAAATTGCTAAAAGTCCGGAATGTTTTTGTAAGTAAAAAATGTCAATTGATGATGTTTGTATTTTATGAAGGGAAATATGATATTTGGTTATATGTGTGTACTATAGAATATTAAAATCAAGTTAAGTATCCTATGCTATGTGTGTTGACAGGTCTTGTGTCCTTTATAGTGATCCTGTGGAGCTCTTGAGTTGTAGTTACATACTTTTTCCATCCTCTCCCTGAAACCTTCAAACACAGTCTCTAGGGTTCTGAGGTAAAGAATGAACCCAGGAAAACAAGATACTTCACTATGTCCTCCACGCACTATTTGCCAATCTTAAGAGACATCTTTTGGTTGTTATTTTACAGGTGATGAAGCATTAAAATATCTGTGGTGGTTTGAAAATGAGTACCTCCCAAAGGGAGTGGTAGCATTAGGATGTGTGGCTTTGTTGAAGTGTGTCACAGTAGTAATGGACTTTGAGGTTCCCTATGTTCAATATGCCATCCAGTGTCTGAGACAATTTCTAGTTGTAAGATTCTCAGCTACGCCTCCAGAATTAGCTGGCTGCATGGCACCATGCTCTCTGCCATGATGAAAATGGACTGAACCTTGGAAACTATAAGTGAGACTCCCCCCAGTTAAATGCTTTCTTGTAAGAGTTGCCATGGTCATGATGTCTATTTCACAGCAACAGAAACCCTAACTAAGATAATACCCAATGTGTACATCCAGTAACAATATGTGACTGCTAAGGATAGCATGAACAATAAGAAATGTACAGCTTAAATGTCAATCATCCCAATAGAGAGTATCACTCACTCTAATGAGGAAGGTTTCCCAACATAAAAACAAAAAGCAATCTTATAGGACCTGGCTTGTGTTAACTGATGGTGTAGTGGAAGCTGCTCGTGCAGAGAACTCAGGACCTACCTGAGGGCAGAATGAACAATGGAAAGGTTAAGTCTGATGGAGGAGTTGGAAAAGCTTCTCAGATGCAATGGGGAATGGAAGAGTTTTGTCATTTAAAGAAGTCCTGAGAAAAGGGTTGAACTACTGGGCAATCCCTATATTGCTGAGTACTGCAGAGTTCTAGAATGCACTTGAATGCAGTCTGAGAGGGGCTGATGTTCTGTTTTCCTTTTCCACATGAGTTGAAAATACTCTATAGCTTCAAGGTAACTCTATGAGAAATATAATCAGTCATTTGTTTTGTTTTGTTTTGTAACAGTGATTTCCTAGGAAAGGGATCTGTCTAATGTCATATAAATCCCTATGTGTACTACCAGGGGATAGCACAGTCTGTAAACACAATTGGTGCACACACACTGTGGCCAAAAGAAGAGAAATTCTGGGTGGCCAATGACATTCTGCTGTTTTCATTACCAGGTGCGCTGTCCCTGCCTATAACTTCATATTCTTTTGCTGTGTCCTACTTCTAACTCTGATTTACTACCTTTTGGAACATTTCCACTCCAGGATATGTTATACACATCATCATCTATTCAGAAGTGGTTATAGATGCTTTATAAATATCCTATATACTAGTTCCACAGCATTTTGAAGACAGGCTCTTTGGAGAGTCCAACACATGAAAACAAATTAATGTCCATGACTACCAATATCAATTATCAGATACTATGGAAGTATGCAAAGGAAATACTTTGAAAGAAAGAAGTTTCTGCATCTGTACCCTTCAAATTACTTCTAATCACAAACTTCTAAACTAAGCTTCCAAGAGTGTGCTATTAAATACCCCTCACTCTTGTGTCCAACCCATGGCCAAGAATAGCTATAAAAATAGCAAAACACAGAGCATACACTGATTTAAAATGTTATGAGATTTTTTTTTGCAATTAAAAAGCAAAACTTGATCAATGATTCTGGAGAATGAACTTTGTCAGAGACCATGTTGTGTCAGAATGTCAAATGGTAGATGGTAGACAATTTGTAATAATTTTATCATGTGTATTGTTTCATGTATGTGTGTGTGTCTGCATACATACACATGTACATGTGCATGTGAGATACTCACTTTGCTTCTGTGGCACTGACCACGCCCGTTGGGGGTGGAACTGGGGGTAGAAGTGACTATCTCACTACAGACTTGCTTATGTAGTGGGCAACATAGTATTTGTGCTTGGTGTCTATCAACTATTAGCAGACTTAAAGGTCACTGAAGTTGCACTCCTCCCACAAAATAAACAGCTTACAACACTAAACACTGAAACAGGACTTTGATTATGAAGGATAAAAAAGGAGAGACTACATCCTATCACATGCTCTGGATGGAGACATGGTATTCTGAAAGCCTAGATTATTACTATTATATAATTACATAGTATTTATAATGTTACTATCTGGTTGAAGAATTCCCATAATGAATAAAACCATATCACTCTCCTCTGCTCTGAGAGTCAGGTCAAGTGGCCAACCAATCATATGAATAGAAAAATATCTTCCAAGAAAAGCCATCCTGATGATTTAAAATTAGTATAAAGCCTACTTAAAATGTATCTTGGCATGATGGTGCCTTTGGACACCCTCCACTCTCATCCCTTGAGTGAAAGTTTTATGACAATGAACCTTTTTGTTCACTTTCTGATTTTATCTCTCAAAATTCTGCAACATACAATGGCTCCTTTGGCCACATACCACTTTGCACCCTTAACAGGGTGTCTTATGACAATCATGTCTTTGACCATTGTCTAGTCTCAGCCCTTGGGAGTGTGCCCTCCACAATGGTCCCTTGGTCATTGTTCATTTTCTGACACAATGGTCCTTTTGGCTGTTGTCTACCCTTAGCATTTAAGAGTTCTCTACTCTGTGGCAAAATCTACCTATTTCCTACATTATGCTTTGCATCTCATCTGAATTATTTAAAAGGACTAGGAAGCTGATGGGTGTCTGGAATGAGATTTTGCTAATATCATTTTGTGTTCCTTCCTGATTGTGGTTGGATTTTCTCCACCTTTGTTGTAGCAAGGAGTGGACTACTATATGTTGGGCTGTGACCCCAGATGAATCCCCAGATGATTACACTTACAATTCCCTTAATATATGCACTTCTGCACCTGGCTTTGGAATCTGTCCTTCTTTCTAATTTTCCCCAGGTCACCAACATTCAGTGCACATGTACTTTAGTCTCTTTCTACAAGCATGCTAGCCTAACTCAGGAGCCTTTATAGAAAATGGTTACCTCTGCTCGTGTAATGGATTCTGGGTACCCTACTGCTATGTGATAAGGTAACTGCACTTCCAATATAAGATCATGAATGTAATTTCAGCCCTCGAATCATTGTTATCTCTATTTGGCAGAAACTATTTCTGCATAATGTACTGTTTCCTGAAGTGACTTTAGAGATTCCCCTGTGTCTGCTAGCTTCTAATATATTGTGACTAAGACAAATAGCTCAGTCTTTCCAGGTCTCTGTATATCTTTACAGGGAGGAAATGCACTCTACATCTGAGGAGGATAATCATTCTTTGCCCAAGTGCAAAAAAATAAACAGTTGGCTCCTGCTGCCAAGGCAACTGTGGATTTAAATATGGCTGTGGGGCTGTTTAATATCTTATTGTCAGCTTGAGGTACAATATAGGCATCTGGGAAGAGGGAATCTTAATTGAAGAATTTGTTCCATCAGATTGGACTGAGGACACGTGTTTGGGAAATTGTCCTGATTGATGATTGATGTGGAGGGTATAACCTACTGTGGGAGAAACTGTCCTTAGGCATATGGGTCTGGGCTCTATTTGAAAGCTAGCTGACTTAAGCAGAGGGAACAAGTCAGTAATGAGATTCCTCTGTAGTGTCTGCCTAAGTTCCAACTTGAGCTCCTGTTCTGATTTCCTTCAATGATTAACTATGACCTGGAAGTGTAAGCTAAACAAACAAAAATTCTTTCTCCCACAAGTTGCTTCTGGCCATGATTGTGTCAAGGATATGAAAAGTAACTAGAACCTATTCCAAACCTGATTTGCAGGACACTTGGGCACTTGCCAAGAACTCTAGAATTGGATAGAAACACCAAATTAGATGATTCCTAAGCTACATGTGTTGGATGTTTCCCATGCTAGCGAGCACCACTCCCTTCTGGAACTTGGTTCTTTATAGCCAATGTGTTATAGAGTACTCTCTTCAGAGCATAGCAACCAGTGCCATCTTCATCAGAATAACTGTGCCTACTTGCAAAAGACCTACAAAGTTGAGATTATTGACTATTTTCATTTTTTTTTATAGAAGGAGGGATTTGCAGCAGGCATTGGACATTCACAGCCAACTGTGTGTGCTTATGCAAGAAGTGTGCATGGCCTTATGGTCTTGGGAGGTGGAAGGGCATATAAAGAAAGAAACTTTAAGTGATGGACTCCATCTCTGCAGCTGTGTGCTATTACCCATTTAGTAACTCACTGGCTCACCCAGTTGAACTTCGATAAAATTGTACTTTAAACATCATTGGTGACCTAGCTTGTGCAGCAGACATTTGTTTATATCTCTCCCAGAAAATGCTCATGTAACATAAGGTCACTGTAAGTCCAGGAAAAGCATTCTGTGCCCTTTTATTGGAGTCCTTAGTACAAAGGGGATACTCTGATCATTCACTATTGCTTTTTAAGGGTCAAGTAGAAGAAAAGACTTCTCTAAGTGCTGTTTGCATTCTGTCTCTTCAAATGTATAATGTTCCTTCAATTCTTATTGATTCACTTCTTGGATGTATCCCTTAAAATGGAGACAAATTCTCAATCTTCCCTAATCATTAAAAAGAAAGAGATTAAGAACCTGAGAGACTGACTTTCTTCACCTTGTTTGCAAATGCTGTAAAATGAGAGACCTACATTTATGTGAACACTATTTTCAGAAAACTTAAATTAGACATTTGGGAGATATACCAACAGCTGAAAACTATTGACAAGAAACCTGATTTAAAAAAACTTTTTTGTAAATAAAAATTTATGTTACCATTATAATAATTAGTGTGTTTGTGTATGACAGAGAAAGAGAGAAAGACAGACAGACAGAGAGAAATGTGAGGGGTTGTGCATGCCTTAGCACACATATATAAGCCATAGAACAAGTTTGTGGAGTTCTTTCTCTCTATTTACCCCTGTATATCTGTTGTGGTTATCAAATTGATGTTCAGAACAAGTGTTTTACTAGCTGAGATATGTCACTAGATATAGCCTTTCGAATGAGGAGTAAAGTGTCTATGCAGAAGCATACTCTAACTTATTTCTTCTCCTTTGAATGTGAAATTCTTCTGTAGAACAAATTTATTGTTCAATCTGCTCTTGATATTAGAAGGAATTGCAAAATTTGCCATTGGGACACAAGAATCCCACTGATGAGATAGTAAATACAGCAAGCTTCATTTTTCAATAAACGAGATCTAGAGGAGGGACACTACTAGAAGGTAAGAAAGAGGAGGAAGAGAAGCAGAAGGAAGAGGAGAAAGGAATGGGGAAAAAGAGGAGATGGGAGAGAACTACTCAGCCTGAGGGGACTGAGTAGTTTAAAATCTCTCCCACTGATTCTTCTCCTAGATGGAATAAACTCATAAGTAAATGCTATGTCTGTGGCAGAAAGAAAACTGAAAGATAAATTGCCTGAACATTGGAATTTCTCCTTAGATTCTTTGTCCTCACTGTGGCAAGCCAAATCCCTGGAATGCTTACTGTCCTCATGACTGAAGGATGAACAGACTTAAGTCTAAGTTATTATCTCTGTATATTATTTATTTTTCTATTGATATGATAAAAGACCATCGCCAGAAGCATTTGGGACTCACACACTTGAACTTTCGAATTAATTCTATCTCCACTAATTTATAGTCAGTCCATCTTCAGATGTCCCTTCAGGCATCTAACTTCATATGTTTGGGTCCTCCAGCCATCTTTTGAGAGATCTAAATGAACAAGCTGGAGGCTTTATACCCTTTTGTAACATATTTCAACAGAAAATAGCCAGACTTATCTAATCCCCACCTCTTCAATGATTTTACAGTCTCAACTATAAAAGGAAGAGTATTAATAGTATTAAAGGAAGAGTATAAATGGATACTAGGTACTAAATATTAGTAAACATATATTAGATATTAGATCTTAGAGGTCAGTGAGGATAGACCATTCCTGTCAGAATCAGCAGCTTATAAATTGTAGATAAATTGTGGAATACAAACTGCAATAATTTGATCACTGGTCAAGGGAGTTGAATCTAAATAACACCCCAAATTGCACCAAAGATACAATAAATATATAGCTATATAAATTTTATAAGATTTGTACCTCACAAAAAACTATGGCAAGGAGAAAGAGCATACCATAGCCCTTTCCTGTAGAGATCATCCACATGGGCCTGTCCATCACTTATCAAAGCATTCCTCAAGAAAAGCTACTTGGTCGAGGGACTGTATCATAAAGCCGCCTGTTTTTTTTTCCTTATTTTATATTTATTATTTTACATTTCCATCCCAGTTCCCTCTCCCTCCCTCTCACTCATGCACCCCAAACCCTCTCCCATCTCACTCCCAACCCATTCCACAGGGAGGGTGATACTTACCAGGAGGGATCATCAAAATCTGTCAAGTCATTTGGAGTAGGGACTAGGCCCTCCCCACTGCCTCTAGGCTAAGGGAGAATCAGTTCATGAGGAATGTGCTCCCAAAGTCCTTTGTGCACCAGGGATACATCCTGTTTCCACTGTCAGATGTCCTTCATACTACCCAGGCCTTCTATCTGAGACCATGTTCAGGGATTCTGAGTCAAACCAATGCAGGTTTCCAAGCTACCAATCATGGATGAGCTCCCCCTTGCTATTGTCAGCTGTCTCTCTGGATTTATGTAGCTTGGTCTTTTCCCCATTTTTTTTATAACTCATCCATCCCTCTCAGCAACTGTATTCCAGGAGTTCAGCTCAGTGTTTAGCTGTGGGCATCTGCTTCTATTTCCATCAGCTACTGGATGAGGGCTCTATGATGGCATATAAGTTAGTTATCAATCTTGTTATCAGAGAAGGGCATTTAAGGTAGCTTTTCCACTATTGCACAGATTGTTAGTTGGGGGTCATCATTGTAGCACTCTGGACATTTCTCTAGGGTCAGTTTTTTCTTCAAATCTATAATGGCTCACTCTATTATGGTATCTGGTTTTTGTTGTTGTTTGTTTTGTTTTGTTTTTTTGCTCTTGTCTATTCGTCTCCCACCTTGATCTTCCTTGTCCCACATGTTCTCCTCTCCTCCCCTTCTCTTTCTCTTAACTCCCTCTCAACTCAGGCCTACACCCCTCCAAATATGCTCAGGAGATCTTGTCCCTTTCCCCTTCTGTGAAGGACCTTCTTTGAATCTCTTAGGTCCCTCCTTGTGCCCTAGTTTATCTAGAAGTGTGAATTATAGGCTGGTGATTTTTTGCTCTATGTCTAAAATCCATACATGAGTGAGTACATACCATGTTCTCTTTTTTTGACTGGGTTACCTCACTCAGGATGTTTTCTTCAAGTTCTATCCATTTGCCTGTGAATTTCAATATTTCAATATTTCATTGTTAAATATGTCTTTGACTTGTTTGGTTAGCATTACCCTAAGATAGATTTATGTTGTTTATGGCTATTGTCAAAGGTGATGTTTCTCTAATTTCTTTCTCAGCCCCTTTTTCATATATATATATATCTTCCTAATTTGCTGAAGATGTTTATTAGCTGTAGGAGTTCCCTTGTAGAGTTTTTCGGATCACTTATGTAAACTATTATATCATCTGAAAATAGAGTTTGACTTCTTCCTTTCCAAATTGATCTCCTTGACCTCCTTTTGTTTTCTTATTGTCCTAGCTAGAACTTCAAGTAAAATATTGAAGAGATATGGAAAGCGTGTGCTACTTTTTCTTGTTCCTGATTTTAGAGGAATTGCCTTAAGCTTCTCTCCATTCAGTTTGATGTTGGCTGTTGGTTTATTGTATATTGCTTTTATTATGTTTAGGTATGTTCCTGTTATCCCTGATCTTCCAAGCCCTTTATCATGAAAGGGTGTTGTCAAAGGCTTTTTCAGCATCCACTGAGACGATCATATGATTTTTCTTTTTCGGTTTGTTTATATGGTGGATCACATTGAAAGATTTTCATATGTTGAACCATCCTATGTTGAACTGCATCCCTGGGATGAAGCCTACTTGGTTATGGTGGATGATTTCTCTGATGTGTTTTTATTCTATTTGCCAGCATTTTATTGAGTATTTTTGCATCAATGCTCATGAGGGATATTGGTCTATAGTTCTCTTTCTTAGTTGTGCCTTTGTGTGGCTTGGGTACCAAGGTAACTATAGCCTCATAAAAAAGAGTTTGGTAATGAACCTTCTGCTTCTGTTGTGTGGAGCAATTTGGGGAGTATTGATATTGGCTCTTCTTTGAATTTCTGGGAGAATTCTACACTGAAGCCATCTGACCCTGGGCTTTTTTTGGTTGGAAGGCTTTTGATGACTGCTTCTATTTCATTAGGGGTTATAGGTCTATTTAAATTTCTTATCTATTCTTGATTTAATTTTAGTTAAGTGATACCTATACCAAAATTTCTCATTTCCTTTGAATTTTTTTAATTTTGTGAAGTACAGGTTTCCAAATGTGACCTAAAAATTCTCTGGATTTCTTCAATGTCCATTGTTATGTCCCATTTTTCATTTCTGATTTTGCTGTTTACATGGTTTCTCTCTTTTTTCTGATTAGTTTGGATAAAGTTTTGTCTATCTTTTTGATTTTCTTGAAGAAACAACTCTTCTTACATTGAGTCTTTGTATTGTTTTTCTGGTTTCTACTTTATTGATTTCATCCCTCAAATTGATTACTACCTGGCATCTATTCCTCAGGAGTGGATTTGCTTCTTTTTGTTCTAGGGCTTTCAGTTGTGCTGTTAATTCTCTAATGTGATTATCCTCCATTTTCTTCATATGGGCATTTAGTGCAAGGAACTTTCCTTGTTGCACTGCTTTCAAAGTGTCCCATACATTCGGGTATGTTTTGTCTTCATTCTCATTGAATTCTAGGAAGTCTTTAATTTCTTTATTTCTTCCTTGACCCAGGAATGGTGCAATTGCACATTGTTCAGCTTCCATGAGTTTGTAGTGTTCCTGCGATTTGTGTTGTTGTTGACTTTCAACTTTAAACCCTGTTGGTCTGGTAAAATACAGTGGGCAATTCCATTTTTTTTTTTTTAATATCTGTTGAGGTTTGTTATGCTGCCTAGTATGTGGACAATTTTAGATAATGTTCCATATTGAGCTAAAACTAAGGTATATTCTTTTGTGTTTGAATGGAATATTCTATAGATGTCTGTTAAACCCAATTGGGACATAACTTTTGTTAGTTCTTTTATTTCTTTGTTAAGTTTATGTCAGGTGGTTCTGTCTAGTGGTGAGAATGGTGTGTTCACGTCTCCCAACATGAGTGTGTGAGGTTTTATATGAGCTTTGAGTTTTAGTAATGTTTCTTTTATGAATGTAGGTGCCCTTGTATTTGTGGCATAGATGTTCAGAATTGAGATTTGTATTGATGGATTTCTCCTGTGATGAGTATGAAATGACCTTCTTCATCTCTTTTGATTGATTTTAGTTTGAAGTCTAATTTGTTAGATATTAGGATAGCTACACCTGCTTGCTTGTTGGGTCCATATGATTGGAAATCTTTTCCCAATCCTATACCCTAAGGTAGTTTCTGTCTTTAGAACCTTAGATGTATTTCTTGTATGCAGGAGAAGGAAGGATTCTGTCTTTGTACCCATTCTGTTAGCCTGTGTCTTTTTATAGGCGAGTTAAGACAATTAATGTTGAGAGAAAGTAAGCACCATTGATTGTTAATGCTTGTTTGTTTTAGATTTGTTGATTACTGTGGTATTGTGAGTATATTTGCTCTACTTTTTGGGGGGGGTCCTAGTAAATTGGGATATTCTATTGCCTATGTCTTTGTAGTTAACTTCCTTGGGTTGGAATTTTTTTTCCAGAACTTTCTGTAGAGCTGCATTTGTGTATATGTATTGTGAAAGTCTGGCTATGTCATTGAATATCCTGTTTTCTCCATCTGAGTGATTGAGAGTTTTGCAGGGTATAGTAGCCTGGGCTGGCATCCACGGACTCTTATTATTTGTAGAATGTCTATCCAGGATTATCTAGTCTTCATGGATTCCGTGCAGAAGTCAGGTGTAATTTTGATAGGTCTGTGTTTTTTTCTTCACTGCTCTTAATATTCTTTCTTTATTTTGTATGTTAGGTGTTTTGATTATTATGTATCCAGGGGTCTTTTTTCTTTGGTCCAGTCTATTTGGTGTTTGGTATTGCTTTGTACTTTCATGAGCATACTCTTTCTGATTGGGAAAGTTTTCTGCAGTGATTTTGTTGAATATTCTTTCTGCACCTTTGAGCGGGGCTTCTTCATCTTCTTTTATGCCTATTACTGTTAGGCTTGGCCTTTTCATGGTGTCGCTCATTTCTGGGACATTTTGTGTTAAGGATTTGTTGAATTTAAGATTTTCTTTTGTCAATGAGTCTATTTACACTAGTTTATCTTCAGCGCCTGAGATTCTCTCTTCAATCTCTTGTATTATGTTGGTTATGTTGGTTATTCTGTAGTTTATGGTCATTTACCCAGTTTTTCTATTTCCAGCATTCCCTCAATTTGTGTTTTCTTTATTGTCTCTATTTCAATTTTCAGGTCTTGAACTGCTTGAATTGTTTCCTTCATCTGTTTGATTATTTTTTTTTTCTTCCGTTACTTTCTTTAAGAGAATTGCTCATTTCTTGCATTTCTTTTGAGGGGGGGGACTTGCTTTTTTCTTCTATTCCCAATTCTTTGTGTTTTTCTTCCATTCCTTTATGGGTTTTTCTCAAATCATCTTTGAGGACCTCTATCATATTTATGGAGTTATTTTTTAAGTCGTTCACTTCTGCCTCATCTGCTTTGGTGTGTTCAGGTCTAGTTGGTGTAGAGACCCTAGATTCTGCTTGTTTTCTATTGTGGGTATTTTCTTGCATTACCATCTTCCCATTGCTTCTTCCAGTACTTTCAGGTGGAGTCTCTCTCTACCCTACTCTCCTGGTGGGTATAGGTGTCTCAGGAGTTCAATGTCTGTAACTCTGATCTGAGCTCTCTCTTAGAGGTGTCTCAAGTAGAGGCCACAGCAGGGCCAATGATGTGGAAAAGGCAGGCTCAATATGGTCTCAAGCACTCAGGCAAAGGGCAGGTGATAAGGCCCAAAAATCAGGTGAGTGCAGGCTCAAGATAGTTCCATGAGGATAGGCAGATTCAGTATTCGAAGAACCGACCCAGGAAGTTCCAAGGAGATGGAGGGCATGTTGGACTTGCACTCTAGCCAAAGGCTCACCCCAAGAAGTGGGCTTAGTAGGACCAAGGGTGAGGGGAAGGCAGGCTCTGGGTGGTGTATGGACCAGAGTACCAAGACTGGACCACTCAGGCCAAGGTTATAGGGGAGAGCAAGATGTAGAGCTAACTCAGGGAGTTCCCAGGGAAGGATGTGGGAGGATTCAGCCTGGGTTGGTCCCAGACTCACCTCAGGCAGAGGGCAGGCGATGGGGCCCAAAGATCAGGTGAGTGCATTTTCGAGATGTCCTTCATGGATAGGTAGGCCCAGTATGCTCAGAGCCCACCCAGGAAGTTCCAAGGAGCTGGAGGGGATGTTGGACCTGCACTCTGGCCTAAAGCTTACCCTTAGCAGGGGGCCCAGGAGGACTAAGGGGAAGGGGAAGGTAGACTCTCCATAAATCCTTCTTAAAGGATTTAAGAAGGCTGTGGTTCTTCAGCCATTGTCCACTCACATCATTTGAGTTCTCTTCCAAGACAATTTTCTCCCTCACCATTATATATTGTTACTGTGTTAGGGTGTCTTTTATGACAAAGACTTTTTGGACATTTTCCTTTCTCTCCTTGAGAGGGTTCATCGCAACATAGTTTCTTTGACTATTGGTTATCCTCTTTACTAATGATGAATGTAACAGCTCAATAATTTTTTTGTCTAATCTGAATTCATTTGATGTATGCCATTGATTCCAGGGAGTAAGACTGAGATCCTTTGACATGTACACACAAATAAACATAAATCAACACATGCCATATTCTCTAACAGCTTGTTTCTCAATTTACCTATTTATTGAAGCTGTGGGTACTGTTAGGCTATCAGGGGTGTAGTTTGATAGTAGGACACTTACTTGGCATGTGTAAATTACTGAAGTGAGCCCTAGCACTATCAAAATAAGTAAAGTATGCTCAAAAGTAACCCAGGTTTCTGACTTCCAATATTGTATATTAAAAATTGCTTGCTGTGATTAAAGAAATGTGTTTTTTTTACTTTAACTTTGATTTCTTAATCTCTAAAAATAGTTAAAATAGTTCTGTTCTTATATTACATTCATTGTATAGGATTGTGCACTTCAAATAGTCCAACAGTGATAAGATAGTGCATCAACAAATTCTATTATGTTTAAGTGAGTGTTTTTAGACATATAGGGCCAGGGACAAGAGATGTAAAGATAGAGGAAAAGAATGAGAGTTAGTTCTGTTGGCATACAGTACATTTTATAATTTTCACTTCTAGGTAATAATTCTAAGGGATGATTTTGTGCATACATAGGTAAAGATAACATGGTGTAATGCATAAATTTAGAAATGCATTTAAAATGTCCAACAATGAGGATTAGGTAAATATATCTCATGTTCTACATATAGCACTAGAAGGGATGGCTTAGATATAAATGTTCAATGTTTATTAAAATAACATCTTTAACAGTAACAGGATAAGAAGAGTTAGGACAGATTGGCAATATTAAAGAGACTCCAACCATCACACTGCTATTCCTTAGAAAGGTGGGAGAAATGTCACAAGTTCCTCATATTTGAAGAGTGGGCCAATTTCTTTTTATGTTGTTATAATAAAATTCTCTGACAAGAGAAGCTTGAGGTGGCAAGGGTATTTCAGCTCACAGTTCCAGGATAGTCCATCTTTGTAGAGAAGTCATTCACGGTGGTGCTCAGCTCCCTGTCTTCATTTACGCATTCCCAATCCCAGACAAAGAGTGAAGCCAATCACAGTGGCCAGATCTTTCTATGTTAATTGCATAATCAAGATAATCTTCCACAGGCATGCTCAGATATGCATTTCCCAGTTGGTTCTCATTCTGCCAAGTTGGCATTAACCGTCACCTTCAAAGAGAGAGTGCATTAGTACTGTTATTTTTACTGTGCTCAGAATCCTTTTATGTATGGCTAAACATGAGAGCAATAGAGTGGCCTGGTTGAATTTCTTTAAGAATTTTTTTCTAGATTGCACTTGCCTATTCCTGCATCATCTATTTACTTAGAAAAAGAAAATTGGGATTTGGAAAACAACTCATTAATTCACATGGACTCTTCATTTTTATTGTTCTAAACCCCAACACTTTTGTCCAAGTTCCTGTAAAGCCAAGTTTTATTTTCAAAACATTAAAGTTTTGTTAATATATTCTTTACTTTTCAGGGTGACAAAAATTCTAATAAAAAGCAACAAATGGAACGAAGTTTGGGCTAATAATCCAAAGAGATGATGTCATAGTAACAGTAACATGAGGCTGCATCCACAGCCTTGATAAAAAGGGAGAATAATGCTGGTGTTCAGCACATTTTCTATTTTGTTAATACCATTTTTAACATTTTCCTATAGCATCAGACTACCCATATTTAGGGTCGATCTTTCCACCTCGAGGAACAGGATATAGAAAATCTCCTATCACTAAAGGGTCTATAGATATACCCAGAAGTGTGCCCATGGTTATTCTAAATCTAGTTACATTAACAATAAAGACTAATCATTATAGATACACAATTAACTTTACAAATGGCATTTTCTTTCATTTCCTTATGGTTTCTGTTTATTTCTCAGTTGTTACTGTAAGTGAAATTGTGATAATTAAGAGAGTAAAGGCTTTCTAGTTTCCTCCTGTTCCAAATTAGCATTGTTTGGAAAGATCTTGCCATCCTCTCCCTTTATTTATGGTTCTTCTGCTATTGCTTAAAACCTGATTCACCCTCTTTAAATTTGTGTAAGTCAGGTTCTATATATTTTGAACATAAAATAGGAAGTTAACATCCTTAAACATGAAACATTGATTGGCATAGTTTAGTTTCCTGTGTATAAACTTTATTTTCATAGAACAACTTTTAAACAACCATATTAAATTATACTTATCTTCCTACAGCTTTTTACTAACTCTTTCCTTCATTATTTACTCATAAAACACATTTGTCCTTTGATTTTTCAATGCAACAAGGCCCTTATTCTTCATGCCCTAATAGTTTCCTGAAACCATCACTTATTAGTGGATTAGTGGATTAGAGGATAAAAGGTATATCCTTATGTATAAATCTCCAAATAGGTGATAAAATGACAGTTGATGCATAGATACATAAATACATAAGAAATACGTACATAGATTTTTCCATAGTTACATAGTTAGATTGATAAACAAGTAGATAATAGATGACAGGTAATTTGATAAATGATAGAAAATAGATAGTTAGATAATAATCAGATATATATATATATATCATGTATATATATGTATAGATAGATAGATAGATAGATAGATATCTGATATACAAGTAGAAAAACAATCTACAACTAGGTACATAGTTTTAGATAGATGATAGACTAATATGAAATATTGACAGTGGATAATTACACAGATATAGATAGATGGTAAATTATAAAAAACTAGATAATACAAAATAAAATATATGATAAGAGTTAGCTATATTTGGCAGATAGATAGATAGATAGATAGATAGATAGATAGATAGATAGATGAGAATTGAACAGATACATTCTAGCTAAGGAGAATAGAATATTAAGTTGACATATAATCAATATATAGACACAAAGATAATAGGTAAATAGAGATGATGATAAATGGTAGAAAAAGTTGATAGTTGGGTATATAGGTAAATAAATAGATGGTAAACACATAAATACATAAATTAGAAGGTGGGTGATGAATGGTTATGAAATAGATGATGGGTAGGTAGAAAAACAGGTGACAGGATACACACATGTCTTTATCCACTAGTGCTGACACAAGGTTAGATGCAGAATATTAGTAACAGAAAAGAAATATATATATATATATATATATATATATATATATATAGATAGATAGATAGATAGATAGATAGATAGATAGATAGATAGGGTATGTGCCCCAGCAGCAATATGTAGTACATGAAGCTGCTCTGGTTTTCTACTAGAGATATGCATCAAATACTTGGGCTGACATGTCAGTGTGTGTGTTGCAGAGTTAGGAATCATCATGTATCTTGGGTGGAGAGGCACTGCTGAAGATGAAAAGCAGAAGGAGAGTAACTGTTGTTTAAATTGTTGAGGAATTCTCTTTGTTGCAGCATATGACAATTCAAATAAAAATTAGGCTCATCAAACATGACAGAAATTTCAAAAACAAACTTCTGACATTATCAGAAATATGAATAACATAAAGTTGGGTCTGGGGAGAGAGCTCATTTGTGAGTCCTGAATTAAGCACACCTGTAATGCCAACACTCGAGATGTGACAGCAGGAGGGTCAGAAGTTCAAGATCATCTTTGTATATACAGTGAAGTTGAGGGACTCTAGGACTATACTAGACGCTGTTCCATAGAAATAAAAAGTCAAGAAAAGTAAGTAACTAATTCCAACAATGCTCATTGCCCTCTGAGAACACAGGCACAAAACTGTGGGCATATTTGTACTATATGTCTACTCTGGAGAAACACACTGATCTTGATTTTTACATATATACATGTGAAACTTATATCAGAGACATTTGCCATTTTTATTGTAGTAGTTTCATATCAAATATAATAAGGGAAAAAAGAGAGAGAAGAATAAGCAGTTCAGTAGTAGGGCATCTATCTGCCTATCAATATTGATGATCTAGGTTCAGTTACTGTCACTAAGAAAATTGCAGTAGAATGAGGAATGCCTAGTAAGTACATGACTATAAATGCAGCCCATTTTTCCTAAAAATTACATGGTTAAGAATCATTTCCCCCAAACATTAAAAGAAAAAACTATCCAATAGAATCAATATAACAATGTCCTTTCTATAACTGGATCACATATACTGTGACAATATTTTTAAAGAGCATTAAAACTTTCTCAAAGTTTTAAGATATTAATTTACTGGTTTGCCCATGAGTAGAGATGCAGCCATGTTTACCAAGCCACTGTGGAACAATAAACCTATTGTTTTAGCTATGTCTCTGTTGCTGTGATAAAATATCATGACAAAAGCAATATAAGGGAGAAATGGTTTATTTTAGCATATAATTCCAGGACACAGTTCCCAGAAGCAGGAGCTTGAAATAATGGGTTGTATTTCATTCACAGTCAAAAGTAAATAGAAGTGAATGCATGCCTAGTATTCAACTTGCTTTCTGTATTCTTATGAAGTTTAGAACACCAAAGCAGGGCATGGTACCATTCACTTTCAGGTAGAGTCATTCCGTATGAAATCAGGCAATCAGTACAATTACTCATAGACATATCCACAAGCTAATTTCATTAAGACAATTCCTAAGTAAGGCTTACTTTACAGGTGAGTCTAGATTTGGTCAAGTTGACAAGTAAAACTCACTGCCACATATACAAAATGCAATAGCACATGAAATAAGTATTATAAAAAATATGAGAGTGCTATTGATTATGACATTCTATAATTAAATAAAGGCAATATTAAATATGCATTTATTATTTAAGCTGACCATATTTAAGACATGCTCATAAGGCAATGGATTTTCAGTTGATAACACATTGCCGATGTTGGCACTTGTTGCAAAATACTAGTAATAATTTTACATGATGGTTTTTCAATTAGTCCTTGGCCCATGCCAGAATATGAATATATACCACCTTAGTAGAAACTCCTTTCTACTGTGCCAAAGGACATCCTCAGCTAAGGGACATTTCTAGTCAAATGATCCAAAATTTTCATCTTCAACAGAAGAAAACTAGCCACTCTATCACCTACTGATGACTGATATTGGTCACCATAGTTAGTTCTGCCTAGAAATTTAGAAAATTTATCTTTATTAAACTGTACATGAATGGAAAGGGCATTATGTACTTTTTAAGGTGGCCCAATTCTTTTTCTATTACAGCCATGCTCTGATAACTGATAAAAGGTTTTTACTCAGTACCTTCTCTGACACTAATACACTGAAATGAAAGGGCAATTGAGCTTTAAAAAAAAAACCCATTGAATAAGATAAGTGTATCTTTTAAAAATTCACATAAGAACAAGATGCATTTCATTCCCATCCTAAATTACAACTTTAAAACACAGAAAACTAGCAAAATAGCATCAAATCAAAAACTTTGTCCTCCGCTCTCTCCTCTCTCAGCTGCAACAGTTACTTCTTGAAGGTTCATGAAAAAACAGATGACCTGACACTCTAATAGGCTTTTGACCTACAATGGCCTTTTCTGCATTTTCCCTACAGGGTGATGTCGTGCATGATTTTTCCAACACAGAGTTCACAACTCCTGGCCAGCTGTTTTGCTATTCATTTATTCAATATAGAGTAATCTGTGTTTAATAGAGTGCTGGAGCATGTCAAGATGAACAATTAAATATGATGGTTGCCATTGACAACCAGCGGTAACCGCTAAAAATGTCCTGGGCAGGAATGTGAGCATTGATGTGTTTATTTTAAATAAAGGAGATATTTAAATGAAGAAATTCTTCCAGATAATGACAATTAAATGCTACTAATCATGTACTGCAGAATTCTTCAGAATGTTCAAACCAATAGCAGAGTTTTTTTCTTGTCTCCTTCCCATTCCGTCTTACTAATGTAGAGAGTTAGTTTTTTACTTGGTTAGATATTTATTTATTTACTTACATACTTTCTTACTTATTTTTTAAGAATGTGTGTGCATGTACATGTGAGTGTGCGTGTGCGTGCATGTGTGAGAGTGCGTGTGTGCGCATGTGTGTGTGTGTGTGTGTGGTATAGGTATGTCTGATATATTTGCACATGTATGGAGGTATAGTAATTTTCTGTATATTTAGAGACCTGAGAATATCCAGTATATTGCTCTATCAGTCTCTGATTCATTCATTTGGGACAAAGTCCTTCACTGTATCTGAAGTTAGACTGGTGGATAATAAATCCAAGCAATCTTCCTGTCTCCACCTCCCATAGTTCTAGTTTTGCACAGGACATATACCCAGATTTTTACATTGATGTTGAGATATGAATTCAGAAAATTGTTTTTGCCTACCAAGCATTCTTACTCACAGAACCATTGTTCTAAGCTCCCGGAAAAGCTTTTAACTAAAGTTGTGATTTGTAGTAGTTTGCTGGAGTATGGTGGGATAGGGGTAAGGCAAGCATTAGTAAACAGAGCAAGAAGAAGGCATGACCTTAAACTATACAAAAAGGAAAACCATCTGAATAACTTTCAGAATATATAGCTGGCAACCAGAAACACTTTCTTTCACAAAAACTACTGAAGCAACTGAGGTCTTCCTTTTCTCCGACGATTACAGTAAGAAGTGACTCACAATCTTCCCAGTCAACAGCAGAAAATGGAAAGGCCCTCTTTGTTGCTTTAGAAACAATATGGTATATTTTATCAACTTCTCTATATCTCAATGTTTGTGTGTTTTCTCTCGCTTAAAATTTTATCCATATAAAATTTTTAAATTATATTATAATAAAAAATTATATTATAATAAAAAAGAATGAAAAAATGCTGCTGGATTAATATATATATATATATATACATATATATATATATGTATATATATACATATATATAGCATTGACTTCACAATTTAAGCCTAAGGATAAGTTACTGGGGAAAAGGATTTCTAATTTTGTTTCCACAGAGAATGAAAAGCTGTAGATCCCTTGCAGACTAATGTGGTTTGATCGAGCAAGAGCCCCTGAAGCAACGTCAATGGGACAATGCAGCCTTGCAGACTACAGCCAGGATTTCTGCATCTTCTTAGGATTCCCCCATAACAGTGCCCCCTACCAGCAGGAAGCAGTTTGGAAAGAATGATGCCCAAATTCCCAAATATTTTTTATAAATGTTTGTTTTCATTTTTTTTAAAAAGGCATGTATAATTATGTCCAGCATAAAATAAATAAATGTTAAAAAAATTTATCCTGTGGGGGGGGGGGAAACAAAAATAAAATTGTATCCATGATAAAGTTTAAAATAAAAATACAAAAAATATCATGATTACAGTAAGAAAACTAGTCATACTGAAGTGGAGATAGAGGTTGTTTCAGAATGTTCTTAATGTGGTAGAGTAGTAACTTAGAGGAGTTCCTCTTGGATTAGTAAGTACCACAATTAATCTATAATGAGAAAAGAGGCTGTCATGTGGAGTGGTTGTTGAGTGTTCATTGATTCTGCATAAACGGTCTTCCAAAATGGCAAAGCATGACCTTGGTGGGCCAAAACATACATCTGGGTACTCCTAGATAGCTTAGTGTGTACTAGTAGGAGACACTGAATTTGAATCCTTAGAATTCATAACATAATGACCGTAGAGATGACTCAGAGGTTAAAAACACTGGCTGCTCCTTCTAAATTCTCAGCACTGACATAGCAGCTCATTCCTATCTGTAAGTCCATTTATAGGGAGCTCAGTGCCCTTTTCTGGCCTCCATAGGCACTGAGTGCATATACATGGTATACACACCTACAGGCAAAGCACCTATCCACATGATATATTATAAACAATAATTGTTTCAAAAACAGTAATGGCAGCAAGCATCCATAATCCCCAGAGTCTTGCAGCCAGCGTTCTTGGTGTACACAGTAGTGAACAAATGACCCTGCCTCAGACAAGGTAGAAGGAAAGTGAAAACACACTAGATTCTCCTGGCACATCTACAAGTGTGCTGTGGATATACACATGACACACATGTAAGGACTCATATAAACATGCATGTACATATGGACACATATTACACAGACACAATTTTGTTTTCTAAAGGGAAGAATGGAAGCATATCTTTGTAATAATAGCAGGAGACAGACAATTCAAGCATGGCAGGGATGCCCTAGAGGCCAGGGAAGCCATGAGAGGGCTCTGATCCTTACTGCATTGTTTTCTCTAAACGAGCACCTCTGCTAAAGGTTCATGTGACTATCACTAATAGTTAGAGGGAGCAACTGGACACCTAATTGGGTTAACATAGCTAACAAGCTCACCCCCTTCCCCATAGCTCAGCCCAGTTCTGCCACAAAATCTTTGCAAAGTCAACACTAGAGGCTTGGTGAGTTTTGCTCTTTCTTAAGCTCCTACTATGCATCTATAATAAAATAATCTCTAAAACTGACCTTCTGTGATCTGATCAGTGAATATCATTCTTTGAAACAACAAGACAAAGAGGGGTGGTTATAAGACACATCAGAGAAAAGTAAAGAACTGGTCTGTTTTTATTGCAGAGATGTATATAGCACGATAAATAAAACACTCAGAGAATGATATTGAGGTTCAAACTTCAAGCTGATGATCAGAAAAGCAAAGCATCTGGCCACTAGCTCTTACCTCTACCTCAGCTCAGACCAAAGGTGATCCTCACACTGCTCCCGACTTTACTGCTCCTCAGATTCACTCAGAATGTTATACTCTCCTCAACATGGCTAGAGCCTAATCATGAGACTACTAAAGACCTTGCTCCTATCTCATGTCTTTCTAGTGTTGGGATTAAAGGAATGAGCCCTGTTAGTCTTTTAGACTTATTCTATACCATGTCTTCATGGGTGGACTTTAACTCAAAGAGATCCATCTGCCTTTGTCTCCTGAGTCCTGGGATTAAAGGAGTGTACAACCACTGCCTGATTCCTATGACTGACTTTGCTTTCTGAATCCTCAGGCGAGCTTTAATAAGTCACAAATAAGCTATCACCACAGACATATCTTGCCTCGATCCATCCTTCTCCACAAAACTACCTGCAATGATCTCAGACTGACCAGCTCTTTTCCTTTCTCTGCTGAACCCCACAAGGAAAGTGAGCTTAAAATAAGCAGCTCTCTACTACCCAAGGGCCATGTCTTCCAAAGAACCAGGTAGCTTGCTGCCAGACCTCCTTTTCTCTCTGTTACACCAGTTCCAATCCCCAAGTCTCATAAAAAGCTCTGCAGCAAAACACCCTTGGCAATCTTCCCAGACCCTCTACCCCCACTTCCTTCCAACAGATCTTCCACTTATAAATCTTTCTAGCCCCACTTGTTGCATTGTCCTTGATCCCAACTCCAGGAGGAATGCCCTGCCAACAAAAGGACCTCTCCTATCAGGACAACAAATAAGCTGAAAGCAGATCCACACCTTTCCTACTAACCCTGAGATTCACCCCCATCCCACAGTTTCTTCCCTAGCTGTGTACCAGGTAACCTGCTGTGGTCTCCTTTTCCTCCTTTATCTCATCCCCAAAGGATTACAAATATTTTCTCCTTCAACATTTCTTCCCCTAACTCATCCCAGTAGCCCACCCTCCAACACCAGCAGACATTCCCTGTTGAGCAGGCCAGGAAAACAGTTAACAGACATCACACTCTTTTAAAACCCAGGCAGGAAACAGAAACCAAGGAACAAAACACACAGCCATAAACACATATCCTGGACTCAGCACTTATACCTATAATCATCCCAAACACAGATGTCTCGATGCTAGTCTGAAACTACGATCAATAACTGCCAGGATAATATGTCTCCACTGCAACCCAACTATCTTTCCACAGTAGCTCCTGAATATCCCAGCATAGCTGAAGCAAAAGATGAAACCCTTCAAGATATCCAGAAATATGCAAATAAGCAAAAACTGGAGGAAATTAATAGTTTTCTCTTCTAAAAAAATTAAAAGATTAAAAAATAAAATTAAATTAAAGATATATAAGTTATAAAAATAAATAAGCAAAATAGCTTTGTTCTCATATATGAAAAAAGCAAGCAAAAAGTTGAGGGAAACAAAACTGTACAAGACCTGAAAATGGAAATAGACTCAATAAAGAAAACATAAACAGAGGTAAATGTGGAAATGGAAATTTTAGAAATTTGGAAAATAACTACAGAGAAAAGATTTCACAACAGAATAAAAAAGATAGAAGAAAAATCTCAAGCATTGGCATTATGATAAAAATAAATGGATACTCCAGTCAAGAAAATTGTTAACTCTAGAAATCCTGACACAAAACATTATGAAAATCTGAAACACTATGAAAAGACCAAATCTAAGAGTAAGAGGAAAGGGAAGTATCCCAGATCAAAGGTAAAAAAAAAAATAAAAAAAAAATCAGAGAAGTAAGTTTTCCTAACCTAAAGAATGAGATGCCTATAAAGGTACAAGAAATTTACAAAAAGAAAGTCCCTAAGGAATAAAGTAATCTAAGCATAAAGGACATGATAAGAATTTATGGGAGATGTTATTCTGTACATATGTTTCTCATACTGGTTAATGAATAAAGCACTGTTGGCCAATAGGAAAGCAAGATAGGTAGAGCTAGGAGACTAGGAGGAAAGAGGAAGGAATAAGGAGGAGTCAGCATGGAAAGCCCAAAGAGAACAGCATGCCAGCCCGCCACTCTCCAATAAGATGACCACGTGGAAATACTTAGATAAGTAGAAATGGGTTAATCATTAAGACAGAGCTAGCCAGTAAACAATGATAGTAACTGGCCAACAGATTTATATCAAATACAGAGTCTCAGCATGTTATTGGGGACCAACCAGCAGGGAAAAACATGCTCATAACATAATGGCATCAGAAGTGGGATTGAGAACTTTCACTTAAAACTTAACAAAAGCTTAAAAAATAGTTTTTAGAAACAAAAGAACAGAGCCTAGCAAGACTTCCTGGTAGCAGAATTTTTCTCAGTTCAACTTTGTTTGCTAGAGACAGAGATTTGCATAGCTCTTTTAATGGAGGTTTCCAAAATTAGCATAAGCGGCAAAAAACTGCCTTGCTTTTAAAGAGCCCTGCTAACAATTCATTGGTATGTACTAGAGCTGGCAATAAAGGTTTACAGTGTGTTTTAAAATATATGTTGGCTTAGGAGAGAAAAAGAAACAGGATAGAATGGTTTGAAAAAGAAAAATGAAGTAAGGTATCTGGGTGTGGTGGTGCATGCCATTAATCCCAACACTCTGCAGACAGAGGCAAACAGATCTCTGCAATTTCAAAGTAAACCTGGTATGCAGAGTGAATTCCAGGATAGATAAAAGTTACATAGAGAAACCCTGTCTCAAATTATGTAAAAATAACAGTAAAAAAAAATAGAGTAATAAAAAAGCCATGTAAAGAATGAAAGCACAGAGAAACTTTGGATACTATACGCGATTCTGTTGTCTTAAAATTGTTTGACTGCTGAGGAAATGACAACAACTGAAAGAAATGCTGCTGGATTAATTCAATAAATATATTTTAAAAATGTTTTGACTCCAAAATTTAAGCCTAAAGACAAGTTACTGGGGAAAAGGATTGCTATTTTTGTTTCCACAGAAAATAAAAAGCTATGGATTCCTTCCAGAATAACATGGTTTGATCAAGCAAGACCCCCTGAAGCAATGTCAATGGGATGATGCAGCCTTGCAGACCACTACAGTCAGGATTTCTGTGTCTTCTTAGGATCCCCATGACAGCGCCCCCTACCAGCAGGAAGCAGTTTGGAAAGAAAAATGCCTCCCAAATTCACAAATATTGTTTATAAATGTTTGTTTTCATTTAAATGGGGTTGGTTATAAGTGGTTAATTAAGACAACCAATTCTTTTAATTCTTTTTAGAGGTAAAAAGGGAATTATGGTATCGATATAAATACTTTGCTTTGGAATGGATTTTCATTAATTGATACAAATTTAAGGTCCATTTTGTGATATATATATTTCTCCTCTTGTTTAGGTATTGTGTTTATATAGCTCATTGAAAAATGTGATATGTAATTTAGTACAGATTATAGAGAGTCACCTATGAAAGTCAAAACTTGGAGTTAAGTTAGTTAGGATTTCTAGATATGCAGAGATGTATTTGAGATGGATAGACATTCTTCAAACCTTTCAAAGACTTACAGAATATGGCATTTAAAATGTTTTAGGGTTTTTCTTGACAGTGAGGCACAATTGTTCCTGGTAACACTACCTGTGTCAGAAAAGAAGATGGACATTGAAGAAACTCATTACGAAGTTTGCTTCACTATGACAAGGCTAGTCATATGGGCAAGATACTGCATTTGTCTGGACTATTTGACTTTATGCTGTATAAACTGGACATGCAGGACCCACAAAAAAGTGACTGCTGAAACAAGATGGACAGTGCTACAGGATTCATGCTTCATGGAAGAGGCTGCCAGACAGTCGACAGGACACAGAGAAAAATGCCTGACAAACTGCCAATACAGATGGACAGTTTCCTGCTTTGTTGAGGAGTCTGCCAGACACACTATGGCCTATGGGCTGAAGATGGAACTTATAGAAGAACTTCGGGTGACTGACCAGGCCAGTTGTGTCTGTCATTTCTAGAGTTTATATATTATCCTTCTGTGGTCTTTGAAGGAGTTGAAGACAGTTATGTTTATAGTTTTTCTTAGTTAGGATTAAAGATAAGTTACATATAAGACTTTAGACTCATAAAGATAGGATAGATGATAGACTATTTTCTTAAAGTCTTACTAAATGTTAATGGACTAAATATAGTTAACTGTGATTCTTATTGGACAACTGTTGTGTGATATATTTTGCTATGCTAACATTGATATCCTTCTTTTATTTTAGACAGAAAAGAGAAAATGATGGGAGATTTTATTCTGTAAATATGTTTCTCATACTGGTTAATGAATAAAGCACTGTTGGCCGATAGGAAAGCAAGATAGGTAGAGCTAGGAGACTAGGAGGAAAGAGGACGGAGTAAGGAGGAGTCATCATGGAGAGCCCAAAGAGAACAGCATGCCGCCTGCCGCTCTTTTATGAGATGACCACGTAAATACTTAGATAAGTAGAAATGGGTTAATCATTAAGACAGAGCTAGCCGATAAGCAATGATAGTAACTGGCCAACAGAATTATATCAAATACAGAGTCTCCATGTGTTATTGGGGGCTGGTGTGGTGGTGGGACCAGGCGGCCGGCAGGGAGGACAATAAGTGGGACCAGGTGACTGGTAGCGGAAAAAAAACCTACTCATAATAAAGAATATTAAAAGCTACAAAAGAAAAAGATAAAGTGACATATATATAGCAGACCTATTAAAAAATACACCCAATCTCTCAATAGAGACTCTAAAAGATTGAAATTCGTGAAAAGATGTTCCTCAGATATTATGAGACCACAGATACCAGGACAGACTACTATACCCAGATAAACTTTCAGTTACCACAGTTGGAGAAAACAAGGTATTCCATGATAATGTCAAATTTAAATAGTATCTATCCACAAATGCAGCACTACAGAAGGTTTGTATCTAATAGACATTATGAACCAAATGGAACTAACAGATATCTATGTAATATTTTTCCCAAACACAAATGAATACACATCCTTCTCTGTACCTCATGGAATTTTCTCCAAAATTGACCACATACTGGGACACAAAGCAGGTCTCAATACAAGAAAATTGAAATAACTCCTACATCCTATCAGGGATAAAAGTAAAATATCAACAACAGGAACAGTAGAAAGTGAAAGGCTTGTGGAAACTGGACAACTTCCTACCAAATGAAAAATGGATCAAGAAAGAAAAAAGGTGTTTGAGATACACCTTGCTAAGCCTTGTCTTAAAAATAAAAATGGAGGGGGTGGGTATCAGATGGAAGATGGTTCAGAATGGGTAAGTTATGGAACACTCATGTAGTTAGGTTTAAGTAACTGTGTTATTGAGCATCTGTGGTTCTGATGGTTTGTGTGGTTTTCTTGTTTTCCCCCATAGATGTCTCAACTGGGGAAAGGTCTCCCTCCTGCCCACCCTTTCCCCCATCCCTTCTCATTCTCACTCTTATGAAGCTCTGACTCGGGTTTCTAAGGAAATCTTCTGCATCCCATAAGGCATCAACATACTTTGATCTCCATTGGTTGCATTCCTTTTGTCTAAGGCTCTCCCTACTAACTCAAGGCCCAATAAAGCTCACTAAAGAGAATTGCTTAGCTTCCTTTGTAGACTGACTAATGGGACTCTAACTTCTTTTATTTAACAGTATCACTCTTGTAGTATGTTGGTTCTGGGGATCATACTCCAATCTTCATTTCTGCAGAGCCAGTACTTAACCAACTGAGCTACCTCTACAGTCTTACACTTACACATTTTAGTAGATACTGCATATATGTAACAGTCACAACAAGCAATGCTCTCTTCTCCTCAAGATTAAGTATATATTTAAGATTTCCTGATAGCCCTTGACATAGGTGGTGACTCTCACGTGGATAAGGAAGCATGATTCAGACTTCTGTACTCTTTAGGTCTGGGAGCCTCATGAGTTCCATTTGGAAACCAGGGAACTTCAGGACTAATTCAAGGCTGAGTTGCTGAGGAGCAAAGTTCTCTGTTTAGACATGAGGAAGCTAGGTTCTATTTTCAACACATCCATCAATAGAGCCCTTGGTAATCCTTCCAGCTTCCCAGTACTGTTTCAAAGGTAATTAGGGTTGAAGTTACAAGTGGGCAAACACTGCAGTATGTTCTAGTTCATGCAGTTTTCTATTCATCAGCAAATGACATTGCTCTGCAATTTGCCTTTGGAAAATGCATGCAATTTGCTTTGATAAACTGAAAATTCCAGCTCCATGCTGCTCTTCAAATGGGAACCAGGAGGCTCCTACAAGGACTGTAAGTACAGCTGAAACTTTCCAAAGGCCCACCAGAGGAAAAATGAGAATTGCAGTCATTGGATACATCTATTTTTAAGAGCTCCTATGGGAATAATCTATTACTACTTTACTCAAAGGGTTTTAATATCTTGGGTCTGGTACTTCAGAACCACCATGTATGACCAAATCAAACATACAACTAAAGCAGAAGAATAGAGACCTGAAGAAAAGCTGAAGAGAACAAACCAACTGCATCCACCCCTGTGAGGGATTAAGAGTAATTCATAGGAAAATGAGGCTACCTGGTGACTAAACAGGACATGGACATTCTCTTAGTGATATGGGATAAGCAACAGGCATTGAAGAACTGTGAGCACTCTCCTCCTCATCTCTAACTTTAATTCTTTCCCTTCCAAATATGTAATTCTAAGTATATTTCACTACTTAATGATAAAACACAAAGTAGTATTCATTTTCATGTAGGCTTTTGAGCTCAAGATTTTTTTCTGAATATTATTACCTATGTAATGAGGTATTTCCCCCACAACTAGTGCAGAAATAAGATAGAGCTCACTCAAAAGTGAAAATTAAAGCTATGACAAGAAGTAGTAATTTTGGAATTACATTTGAAATATCTCTTATTTGTTTATTTTTCAGAAGGTGGTAGATATGGTATCCATATAATGGCTTGTAAGAAATGCATTGGCAGTGGATAACACATATAGGATGACAAAACTCTCCTTTCCATGCTTCTCACCTCACCATGTAAATCATTGTTAGTAGATATGTCTGTGTATGTAGTCCTTCAGAGGTTTTATCTGAAGAAGCAAATATTTAGACATTTATTGACTTAATTTTTTAACAGTCCCATGAGTGTATCCACTGCATTTTGATCACTGTGATCCCAAACCTTCTCTGGTCTTCATCCCCATCCCCATTAGCCCCCTTCTTTCTATATATACTTTCCCTTTCATACACTCTTTGAGACTCATCAATTTAGCCAAGATCATCTACATTACCTTACCTTTGGAAGTAAAATTCGAAGGCACAGTTGTTTGTATGAAATCTATGCCCCAGAACCTTCACCAGTAGAGAATTTTGAGTTGAAAAGTGCTCAGTGAAGCTTGTTCTGCTTCACCTTTCAGCTTATGAAACTTAACAAACTCAACAGGAACAACAATCATGACTATAGCAATGCTCCAAGTTCACCCAAGCGAGAATGTCCCCCAAGCTCATATTTCACAATTGGGAGAATACTTGCTCATGCCATGATATAGGGAACAATATGGACTCTGAAATGTAGTTAACTGGGTATATGACTAGTGATGATAGTAGCAGGGAAGCAATTGACAAGCATAAATGAATTCACTATTCAGCTCAGAAAGTAAGAACAATTTATTGAGTGTACTGCAAGAGACAAGGCATCTGGGCAGTGTCCGTAGCATCCAATGAGCTATGGGAGAGGAGGTCCTCAGATAGGAAAGTAGGTTAAGGTGTGTTTGTTGTCAGCTGTCTACATGTAACTTACACCATGTGAAGGAGGATGGTCCAGAGATGTTAGCAAGACTTATTGCACAAAGAATTTCCAAATGTGCAAATGGAGGCCATGCAAAAATAAGTGTTATATAAATAAGGATCATGTGAGTCATGGCCATGCAAATAAGGGCAGTCCTGGCTACTGTGCACTTGGTTCTAGGGTACTGCTGGATCAGACTTCAAGCTTTCTGCAAACAGTTTGCAATGCCTTAACCAACTAAGTGGCTGCATTTTGTGATCTCTTTGTAATGGCCTTCCGGGAGTGGGAAAATCCCAGTGCTCAAGTGGTTTTGCAGCAACATGGAGAGAGGTTAAGGGACCAAATGAAAACTGCGAACCACTCCAATATGTCCAGTGCAAGATCCTAATTTAAAACAAGGGCAAATTAAGAAGAAAAACCCCATTGTGTTCCTTGCCTTTCTGTAGTTCTTGCCATTTACTTGTATTGCTTCTCTGGCAATAGGTGAGTGTGAGTGTTCTTATCTTTCCTCCTCCTAGAGCATACTTGATATTTGCTACCTTTGTACATAGTTTTATATCAAGCCTAAATCTTTTATTTTTAGACTAAAAGGGGAATTATAGTGACATATCCATCCTGCCTGTACCTGTAGCACTGACCATGGTGGTCACAGGGGCAGACATGATGGAAGGTTAGGTTTGGTCTGGGGCCCCACTCTCTTGTTTCTGGTCAGCTCAGTGAGAACAGCCTGGGTGGTGATCCTTGGAGCAGGAACTTGCGAGTCATTGGTTTCCCATGTAAGTAACTTCTCCCAGAATAAAATTAATAACCTATTTTAAACCTAGTCCCTTGTATCCATGCATCAGCTTCCAGTGTAAATCTCAAGACCACAACAAAGGAAAAATGTGTCTTTAAAGACTATTACTGTGAAATATAGATGTCCACATGGATGAAGCAGATAAAGTGAGTTCAGAACAGAAGACAGACTCTTTGCAAGTCTTCGGCCTCTACTCTCTGTAGCTAGCTGGCATTCTACTAATTTACCTACAGCAGAGTCTCCATCCACTTTTTCACCTGTGTCTATCAAATATTAACAAGAACTAGCTCCCTATGTTGAGTTCGGGTGCCTTTGCTTTTTAACTTTTCTCCTTACTGTTTAGAGTTTTTAATGAATTAATCATTTTAGTAATAAAATACTAAATAAGGCACCTTATTTGGTCTTGTTGGGTCCTAACGTCTCCCTAAGGGTAGGGGGTGACAGATATCAAGAGTCAGATGAAAAGGGGAAGAACAGACTTGTTTGTTTAACAATGCATTGAAACTTATATAACCCTCCCAGCACCCAGGTGTTCTGATGCAGCCACATATTGTAGTTACCCCTCATTGGCCAGGTATGATCAGGACTTCTGACAGCTCTAGGGAAACTGCTGTTTAGCTCCTCTCAACTTAGTAGTCCTTAACTTTCTACAGACTCTAAGGAGCCCTGATTATGTTAATTCAGATATTCTCTCTATGATTCTTGGTGAATTTGGATAAAGGTTTATCTGTCTTGATGATTTTCTTGAAGAACAGATATTTAATTCTTTGTATTGCTCTCTTTGTTTCCATTTTATTGATTTCAACCTTCAATTTGATTGCTTCCTGCTGTCTACTCATCCTGGGAGAGTTTGCTTCCTTTTGTTCTAGAGCTTTCAGGTGTGCTGTTAAGTCGATAGTGTGAGATTTCTCCAGGTTCTTTATGTAGACACTTAGTTCTATGAACTTTCCTCTTAGCACTTCTTTCACAGCATTCCATAAGTTTGGGTATGTTGTGCATTCATTTTTATTGAATTCTAGAAAGTTCTTAATTTCTTTATTTCTTCTGTGACCCAGTGGTGATTCAGTAGAGCATTGTTCAATTTCCTTGAGTTTGTGGGCTTTCTGCAATTAGTGTTGATACTGAATTCTAAGTTTTTTAGTTTGTCTTTTTCCCCCTTCTTTGAAGAAATTATTCATGTCATCTTCATAAAGATATTTTTCAGGTCATTGTCTTTTGCTTCATCAGTGTTGGGATGTTCATCTCTTGCTTTTGTAGAATTACTAGCTTCTGGAAGTATCATATTGCTGTTTATGTTATTGAATGTATTCTTATGCTAACATTTACCCATCCCTTCCTCCAATTGGTGTAGATGGAGCCTGCGCTTCAGGGGATCCCTCTTTCTTCAGCTGGTACAGGTAGAGCCTATTCCCTCTTCTTCCAAGTGCAGTTGAGGCCTGTGGCTCAGGTGATTTCTCTTCTACATGCAGGTGGGGCCATGCCTTCACCACTTACTATTGTAATGGGGGATGGTTGGGAGTGTGAGAAGGCTGCTGCCAGGTCTCTGGGGCTTTGGTGGATGGGGATGCTGCTTGGCATGTGCCATCAGGGGCTAGAGCATAGAGAGCAGGACTCTCCAGCCAGGATCTCAGATACTCACCTCCTCCAGATGTTTCCTGGTACTGTTAGCCACCATTATTCATATCTATTTAGCTTGTTAAGTGGCTTTTAGAAAAGCTACTGTTTTGTGGGTCTGTATATGTATATAATAAGCACATGTTTGTGTGAGTTTGTGTGGAAGGCACATCTCAATCTTGCTGTTCCTCAGAAGCAATCTCCTTCCTTTTAAGACAGGATGTCTCACTGGCCTGGAGCTTGCTTATTTGTCCAGGCTGGCTGGACAGGCCTAGAGATATTGCTGTTTCTGCTTCCCAGACCTAGGTTGCAGTACCCAGTACTATGCCTGAGTTAAAGACAAATGAATGAAAGAACCATATAGATTTTAATGTTCACAGTCAAGGTCTATGCTAGTGGGGCAAGCATTTTTAGTGACTAAGCATCTTCAAAGAACAATATGCTTGATTCTTAATTGCTTCATTCATTATAAAATAAGAGCATACTCTCTCCATCTATCCTTCTCTTCTTTACCCGATATCTCCTATTCCCATCCTCAACTGCTCCTAGGCCACCCACAAAATCTAGTCTATGTCTCCTTCCCAGGGAGATCCATGAGTCATCCCTCATTAGATATCTCTTGTTTATCTAACCATTAGCTTTTACTTAACAGCTAATTAATAACCACTTATAAGTAAGTACATAACATGTTTGTCTTTCTGGGTCTTGGTTGCCTCAGTCAGGATGATTTGTTTTTCTATTATGAAGAGAAATCACTAAAATAGTTGCATTTAGACAGTGATATGGAAAGGTAGTGCAGTGGAAACCTCCTAGAGCCTATGAGATTGACCCTAGTGAGGACTTATAGCAATGGAGAATATGGAGCCTGAACCAGCCATCTTCTGTCACCAGGCTAGACTCCCAGTACTGGGACTGGAACACCAACCCAGCCACAAAATCTATGACCCACAACTTGCCCTGTCTGTATAGAGCAATGGTAGCTCAGAGTTTTTAGACATGCCCAAACAATAACTGGAGTAACCTGAAACCCCCCTACTAAGAGAGAGAGACAGAGAGAGACAGAGAGCGCTCATGATAAACACTGCCTACATGACCAGGATCCAGAAACCAGATGGCTCAGATACCTAAGGTAGAACCAAATAAAACTGAAAAGAACAAAAGGACAAAGTCAATGAAATGATTCCTAATGATATTCTGCTATATGCACAGATAGTACCTAGCTCAATCAAAATCAGAGAGGCTTTCTCTGGCAGCTGATGAGATTAGATGCAGAGACACAAAGCCAAGTATTTGGGTTGAAATGGGGACACTTCGTAGAAAAATGGAAGGAAAGACTGTGGGAGCCAGAGGAGTTGAGGACACCAGGAGAATATGGCACATAGAACCAACTAAGCAGGGTTCCTAGGGACTCACAGACTCAAATCCTGCATTGATCAATAAGTACATATTGTGGTTCTTTAGCTTAAGGTTTTTATTGAATTTCTAACAATGGGAGTTGGGGATGTTTCTTACATTTTTTGCCTGCTGGTGGGACTCATTTCCTCCTACCGGGTGGCATTGTCCAGCCTTGATATGAGGGTTTAGACCTAGTTGTGTTGAATCTTGTCATTCAGAGTTTAGTTGGATATCAGGGACCAGCCTGTCAGTAATACCCAGTCTCCTCCCTTGTACAACACAATGCATACCCTCTTTTCTAATTCCGATGAATTCTGAAAATTTCTGAACTTGAGTCTTCCTGAGCTTTCCCTGCTAAGACTCCATACCACTGATCTACTTCCTTCTTCAAGGCATGCTTACTTTTACTTTTTATACCTTGGCTCACCACTACTGTCATCTAAACTTTCTGGGCTCTGTTTGAATTATCTGTTCCAAGCCAGATTTCTTTTTTCTATTTTGTCCAAATAAAGTATATCCTTTCCAGGGACTCCTAGTCATATGACATGTGCTTATTTCTTTAGGTATCCCATTATACTATGAGCTATGTGAAGGCATTGGCCTTGTCTGTACTTTATTCTTTTGTTTTTCTTATTTTAACCTGGGGAATTACTTATAGCTCCCAGGCACATCCAGCAGGCTCACAATAATATACATTCAGGGATAAAGAAAGGGGTCATTAAAGATGTCATGCCCTGATGTGGCAAGGACAGAGGTATATGAGTAAACAGAATAGAGTATGACAAAGTGTCTGTGTGTCTAGGCAGGATGGGCACCACCCCTGTGCCTTCATTCCCATTACATCCGGACAACCATTCAATGCCAGGTGCCAAAAACAATCTTTATCCATTTCCATCCATGAAGAAATTAAATACAACATAAAATGCAGGGCAAGAGTTACCTTTTAGAGGGAATTGTTAAGAGAGGGAAATCAGCATAGGCTAATTCATTTTTTCAGCCTGAGAGACCACATACAGCCTGAACTTCTGAACCCCTGCCATGGGTGTTGTGGAATATTATTTTAAGATGTGCTACATTTGTTTATGCTGTGGAACATTTGTTTTGAGGATGCAAAGATGTGTTGCATTCTTTTATGCTGCATTTGTTTAACTCTGGGAAGCTGTGGTGTTTTGCTGATCTAAACCACCTGATTTGTCTAATAAGGAGCTGAATGGCAATAGCAGGGCAGGAACGGACAGGTAGTAAGTACTAGCAGACAGAAAAGATGGGAGGAGAAATCTGGGGAAAGAACACCAAGGAACAATAAAAGGAGGGAAATTGGATGTCAGGAACCAGCCACCCAGCCACAAACCCAGGCATAGAATAAGAAAGAAAATATATACAGAGTTAGAGAAAGATAAAAGCCAAGAAGTAGATGGGATAATTTAAAGTTAAGAAAAGCTGGAAAGAAACAAGTCCAATCTAAGGCCAGGCATTTGTAAGAAAGAATAACGCTCTTGTGATTTATTTGGAGCTTGGAGCCTCCCCCGCCCCTCAAAGCAAAAGCAAAAACAAACAAACAAAACAACTTTCACACTACACTTAAGGTGTGTCTTCACAGACATGCCCAGAGCTTATCTCAGCTTAAACTACCAATCAACACTAATCATCATATGACCTCAAATGTGGAGGTGGGATGAGGGAAAAGTAGGTGAACTGGGCAAAATTTGAGTGTAGCAGCTGGGCATTTTGAAAAAAACAACACATCATCTGTTTTTCTAAGAAAAAGAATAAGGAGGCTGTTTGGTTTTGGTGAAGGGAAATAAGGAAGGGTTGGAGAGATGTGCTGAGAGTCATAATTCTTCAAGCAGGAGCTTTATTCATATTGGAGGGGACAGGGAGTGTTACCAGTGTTCAGGGTCTAGGCTAGTACCCCTGTATTCTCTGTCTCTTATCCAAAGTACTGAAAGTAAGGGTTCACACAGAGTGTGATAACTTCTTGCTTCTTTTAGAACTACATGGGCAGTTCTCCGTTTAGATTGATAGACTAGACTGTGTAATCATTTCTCTAAATGTATGCCCCTTCCCATAATGCATCTGATTTTAATCATATTCATGCCCAATTATGCATAAGCATAAATAATTAGTCAATATGAGATTCTCCCAAAAAGGCTGCTAAAGGACAAGGGTTTTATTATTGCATCTATACCCCAAATAACGCTCAGGCCAGACCAGCCTTTCTACTCTTTATACCTTGACACACTGAAAATGCACTTATAAGAAATTTTCAAAATTTGAGTACTACTAGGGGTGGGAAAATATATACTATTGTTCTGAGGAGACACATGGACAAGATGAGTCTCAATTCAGCAATGCAGTGGCCTTCTGAGTCCAACAGACAGATGTAATCTAGCTTGCTTTCCATTATGCTGATAAAACACTGACAAGAAGTAACTTAAGAGATGATGTCTATTTCAGCTCATACTTCCAGGTCATAGACCATCACTCTTAGAAACAGGCAAATAGTCTAGTAGGAACTGAAATAAAAACCATGGAGGAATGTTGCCTACCAGATCCCACAGAGACTTATGCTTAGGTAGCTTTGTTTTATAATTAATTGTATGAGTGTTTAGCCTGCATATATGTATGCGCACCATGTGTATTCTAAGTGCTGTTGGAGGTCAGAAGATGAACTGGAATTACGAATGCTTGTGAGCCACTCTGAGAGTACTGGGAATCAAACTCAAGTCCTCTTCAAGAGTAAGTGTAATTGACCATTAATCCATTTCTTTAGCCACTTAGCTAGCTCTATTTAGCCTAGGGCCACCAGTCTGAGGAGAGTGCTTCTTATAGTTGGCTGAGTCAGCCTCCACAAATTAGAAATAAAGAACTCCCCCCCCCACACACACACACAAGCCAACCTGATCAAGGAAATTCTTTAATTAATGTTCCCTCAGCCCAGGTGATTCTGGGTTATACAATGTTGACAATAAAACTAGGCAGAACACCATGTTAATGACTATGCAACCTAGGCACCTTCAGAGACAGACTCCCATGTTAACATTCCTTCAAACTGTTTAGACCTGGGCCCATCCCCTCCATCTCTATCATTGTTGGTGAGCACTGCTTTAGACATGATTTGGAGCTCTCTTTGTCTATTGACTTTTTCCACTTTCTGCTGTGTTTATTTTGGCTTTGAATTCACAAGGATGTGGACCCACTGCACTGAAATTACATACTGACCATGGGGAGGTTGTTGGATATGTCTCTGTCCACTCAGATGAGGAATCCTGACTTTCCTCAAAAAGAAATCCAAATGAAGAGAGAGCGAGCTTCATCATGCATCTCCTTTGATGGGCAGAACTTGAAACTTGGAGTAAGGAAAAATTTTATCTTATTTTAAGGACCGGAAACTCACAAGCTTCAAACTTACCACACACATTTTGTGACCCCAAGACACTGAAAAAATTTGAGGAAATAGTGAGGTTTCCTCTCAGAATGGCTGACAATATGAAATTATACAATGTACAGAATAACTGTCCCATAAAGTTTATAAATGTGAGTTCTGTGATGACTTACAGCTGCATGGTGAACCAATGATCCATACTGGCAGTACCCTTCTGTCCACTTGCTAAGCTGTATTAATACACATTCTGTATGAATCTGGCCTCCTGGTTTTCCAACTTCTAAAGAGTAGAGGATGTATTTTTCTTAATGATGTGAAAAATTTCCTGAAATGGCAACTTGGGGACAAAAGGGTTTATTTTGGTTGCAGTTCAAGCATAGGGCAGAGTATTAGGGCAGAGTGTGGGGCAAGGGGGTACACGATTCAGCTGGTCACTTAGCATTAACAGTCAGGAAGCAAAAAGAGATGGATCTTGCTAGGTACTCTCTGTCCTGGAAGTCACACTGGCCTTATCTTGAGACAGGATTGGTTCAGATATGCCTGCATGGAGATTGATCCAAGTACTCTTCAACTTATAAGATGTACTTGTGTACTAACAGTCCATCACAAACTGAAAATAGCTATAGTCAAAGGGTCTTGAATATGTTTAACACTATGAGCAACACTGCACACTGGAAAGTCAGTTGTTTTGGGCTCACAGGGCTCACAGGAAGTTGTGACTGCTGTTACCACCAAGTACTACTAGTCAGGAGATAACTAAATATTACCAACCTAGGAAAAGATCCAAAGGCAAATGACAAATATAGTTCTCCTGAGTATCCCTTTCATACTATGCACCATAAAGTTGAAAAATCTAAATGGACAATTTCTATAAAAACTAAGTAATTTTCAAACTTTATTACTAATTCTCATTTACTGTATAACTGTAGGAAAAAAAAAAACTCGAGTGAAACAATATTAATCGCTTAGAATTTTTCCATGCTCAGTTAGTGGCACAATTTGTATCTGGAGCACCTTGTCCTTGGATTATGGACATTAAGAAATCAAGACAAGTTCCCTGATAAGCATGAATCCACACTTGAGGAAATAAAAGAAAACAAAATAACCAATGGTGATACAAATAAAATCTCCCAAACTGGTGGCATGGTCTTTGTGTGCTTGGTAAGGAATTGGTCAAGCCCAGACAAAATGACAGTATGAGCAACCAAGACACTACTATGTGATGACCTAGGCCCTCTTAACCATGATAACAGCCAAGTTCAAGAGCCTTGGAAGACTTTATTCCAGTGTGAGTCTCCAGAGAGATAAGTGACCATATTTTATCTCCCTGGCTCCAAGGAGCAGAGCTGTAATCAGATAGACACATAGATTTAAAAAAAGGAAAATTATTTTTCACCTTTTCTAAATGAACTTTAAGGGCTGAGATATTGGTTAGTTGGTGGATTTCTTGCCTTGGAGAATGAAGACCTGAGTTTGATTCCAGAAAAGGCACATCTTGAAAAGATTGGAATTGTAGTATGTACTTGTTCTTCTAATCCCAGCACTGGGGAGATGGAGATAAGCATATCTCTGGATCTCAAAGGACAGCTAGATTAGCTTACATGACAAGTATCAAGCTAGGGAGAGACCCTTTCTCATAAAGGACAATGCAGATATCTGAGGAATGACAGCCAAAGGTGACCTCTCATTTTCATGTACTTGTGACACACACACACACACACCATATCTCCAGAAGGAAGCACAATTGACCATGATAAAGATACCGCTCAATCCTAGAAACCCAGTACAAAGGCAGCAACACCTGCCCAGTGCCCAGTCAGTTACAAAGACCTAGCCTTCCTGCCAAAATGGAAGGAAAGGCTAAGTCAACAGCTTCCAGATGTGGTGGGAAAAGTCCCTGAATGGAAAGGCCCTGTATGTTCCATTCTTGCATTTTTCTTTTATGGGGGGTTCTGTAATTCCACTTCCTGCTTACTGAAATGTGCCAACCAGATATTGTGTGTGTGTGTGTGTGTGTGTGTGTGTGTGTGTGTGTGTGTGTGAATAAAAGGCACATTTAATCCCAGCACTTGGGAGGTAGAACCAGGCAAATCTCTGTGAGTTTGAGGTCAGCCTGTTCTACAGAGAGAGTTCCAGGACTGGCTCCATAGCTACTGAGAAACATTGAATCAAGAAAAAAAAAGATGGAAGGAAAGAAGAAGGAAAGAAAGAACGAGAGAAAGAAAGAAAGAAAGAAAGAAAGAAAGAAAGAAAGAAAGAAAGAGAGAGAGAAAGAAAAAAGAAAGAAAGAAAGAAAGAAAGAAAGAAAGAAAGAAAGAAAGAAAATAATTGTAATGCTGCATAATTTGGAAAAGTTCCTTGGCTGGCAATAAAAGCTTTCTTTGGCTTTAAAATATTAGGTGGTGGTCCTGGTGAGATAACTTGTAGTACACATACACATACATGTAGCGAGTATGCTTTCCCCACCACCGGTCTGGTCTCACCGCTGCTCCAGCCCCAAATAACACGCAGTGACTCTGTATTTGATATTAGGCTGTTGGCCAGGTACTGGTTTCTTGCCAGCTAGCTCTGTCTTAATGATTAACCCATTTCAACTAATCTAAGTATTCCACCTGTTCATCTTACTGGCTAGCCGGCCAGCATGGTGTTCTCTTTTGGCTCTCCATGCTGACTCCTCCTAACTACTTCCTCTCTCCTCCTAGTCTCCTAGCCCCACCTATCTTATTTTCCTATTGGCCAACAGTGCTTTATTCATTAACCAATATGAGAAACATATTTACAGAATAACATCTCCCATCACATACATATATAATTATACAACACACACCACATACACACACACACACACACACACACAAAATAAAAACAAAACACATAGGTTTGAGTCATAAAATCTTTAAAAAAAAGTCTTAAAGAAAAGATGCTTGTGTTTTTGTTTCTGAGTCAGAACCTCTGGAACACCATCCTAAAGTTCTTCCAAATACATCCCTGTCAATGGTCATACTTATTAAACTTAAAATATTTTTAAACAATATTGGGAAAAATGAAATGAGAAAATTGCTTTGCATTAAAATACAGCCTTTTTGCATTTACAGAAGTGAGTGAATATACACCATATGTATCCCAGTCACGAACCATATTATAGGCATTGGAGATGTAATTTGGAGCCGTATAAGAGTACTTTCCCATTAGTAAAAATGTTTTATGATGTTAAGTGATTCACTCCATTGTTGGGTATAAGCTTATATAATTTTAAATGTAGAACTCAAGACTGTTAAGTACATTCACACTCACTTAATAACATAATGTATTTTTCTTCACATTTATTTATTGGGGGACATATGTGTGTAGGTCAGAAGACAGCTTAAGGAGAAATGTTTATAAGTTGTTGTTACTCTTGTACCTAAGGCTCAAAGAATATAATGGAATGAAGGGCTAGAAAAATGGCATGAGCCAGAGGACCAGGGTGATTGCTATGAGATGGTATCACCTAGTAAAGTCAGAAGCTACATCCATAAACTTGCATTAACATGAGCTGAAAAGGGATAACAACAAAGAACAAATAAAATTCTATTGAGAAAAATCCCAGGAGGTCTCAACCAAAAGCTAGAAACTAGAGAGTTGATCTCTACAGCAAAGCACACCAATTGTTGTCCAGTACCAAATGGTCAGCCCTGAAAACATACACACAAGTAAAATTATACAGATGTAACAGATTATATTTAGAAATATATGTGTATATATGTATATATATATATATAACATATACATACATATACATTGAAATTGGGCCCACAAATTTGAAGGACAATGGGGACAGGCATATAGGAATGCTTAGAGGGAAGAGAGGGAAGAGGGAGATGTCATAATTACATTATAATCTCAAAAATGAAATAAAGTAAGCTAAAGAAAAGAATCTTTATAGAGAAGGTGGAACATAACATAAGAGAGTTTTTTTTTTCTTTTTTAATCTTCCATATGGTTCCTGGGGATTAAACTCAGGCTTAGGAGCAAGAATTTTTCCTCATTTAGTGATTGTGTTGGTCCCACTAATATATGTTAAAAGCCCAGATTTTGGATATATTTAATTTTTTCTGTTATCATAATATTGCCCAAATGAACATACCAGTAGATATGCATATTACATTTTTTACACATTTTCCCTTATTTATATACCAAAACGTATATGAATGCTAGTATCTGTACCCATTCTGAAACAGAATGGGTTTACATTATATTTTCCTTATTTATCTGACAAAAATCCATATTCCAGTACCAAAATAATTTGCATTTAATCATTTTTAAATAATTCTGAATGTTTTCCAAATTTGTATTCACAACAAATTCTTGGGATGTTTATCTTAGTTTAACATACTTTATGTCCATGCATATGTATAAGAATTATAGTTTTTTTTCAGTGATTTAGTGTGCTAAGATTTATTTTGAAACTGCTTAGCAGTTAGTTTTCAAAGAAGAATCCAGCCCCATGGTAGTAGATACCTATAAACTCCCAGGGTGCTAGAGTCAGTAAGATTAGAAATTCAAGTTCATTCTTAGCTACATAGCAAATCTGAGGACAGTCTGGGGTATATGAGACTGTCAAAAACAAACAAATAATCAACAACAACAACAGTAAAACACAAAGAGGAATATTTGATGTTGGGTTTAAGACTCTGTTGTCTAGGATGCATATTTAGGAGCTGTGATATGACCATTGGCAAAAGATGCTGACCAACATCATATTCAGTCATATTCAGTCTGAATGGAGACAGTCTCTTCTAACAGGATTCTGCAACCTTGGTAGCAAGCAGTAAGGCTCTTGTCAGATTTATTTAGGTTCATCTCCCCTGAAAACATATCAAAGAATTTCCTGAGATTAATTAACATTAAACACTGCCTTTCTATCTTTAATGGTGGATATACACACAAATTAAAATACTCTACATTTCTCATAAAAAAAATTCAAGAGCTAGAAAGATGACTCAGTTCATAAAGCTCTCATAGAAAGGACTAGAATTTGACCCCTAACCCACATAAAAAGTTAGTATAGGTGAATTGAGATTGTAATCCCAGGGCTGAGAAGATGGGTCCTTTGGGCTTGCTGGCCAGTCAGTCTAGCCTATTTTGTGAAGCTGGGGACCATTAAGAGTTCCTGGCTCAAAAAAGCAAAGTAGATGACACCTGTGGAATTACAGCAAAGCCAATCCTTTCGTTTATACACCCACATGTTCTGTGTTCCCCAGTCACAGTGGGTTACTATAAGATGGGGATGACTTAGCATAAAGAATTCTTATATTATTTTTTTCCTGTTGGAGTTTATATAAGCTCCCAGAAGTGCCTGTTGAAGGCTCTATTTAGTACATATGTTGGCTGGGTGGCTCTGAAGACGCCACAGACACAAAGTTACATGGACTGATAGTTGACAGTTCAGAAAGTACCCGTACAAGTTTGAACAAACACCCATGGGAGACAGATGCCCTGATGCCCCTATATGGTGGAGGATTTTGTGAGAGGCTGAATAGAATCAAAATTCATTACATACATAAATGAAATAGTGAAAGAATAAATAAAAGTATTTTAAAATGTTACTCTGATGTTATCTAATATAGCCACAAAACCAAGCTACCCACCAGAATAAAAAAATAACTCTGAAAGTGTTTCCTATTTTCTTTTAAATATATTCTTACTGAAAACATCATGCATGGAATTTGGCTGTCTTGGTGCTACTTTCCACTTGTGTTAACAATCATCCCACTGCTAACTCATTCCCAGCATGTTAATGGCTCCCTTACTTTTCTTCTGGACTGCTTTACCACAGCTCATTTAACATGGTGTTTATCCACTAGCACATTACAAACATGGCAAAATGGGAATTCTTGATAGAGGTGTTGTCAACATGTGGTCAGTTTTCATTACATGTATGTATATTTTTAAGACTACCAAGTGTCATGCCGGCATCTGCCAGTTGGAACATAAAACTGAAAATAAGACACAGGGAAAATTCAAATCAATAGGTTACTGAAGATCATATATTTATTTAAATGTTTAATGATTTTACACAAAGTTAGGAGTGAAGTATACAGCAAGGATTAAACTGCTCTTTTCTCATAAAATTAATGTCAAGACTGACAAAATAAAAGACATAAGAAAAATGGTATTAACCGCATCCTTCATAATCTCATACTTCAAACTCTGTCTTAGTTTCTTTTTCTATTACGATAAAATACCCTGACAAAAGCAACTTGGTTTGTTTTGTCTCAAAATGTGAGGTAAGAGTCTTTTATGTGGACGTGAGGTGGCAGGAGCTTACGCAGTTGGTCATGTAGCATCTGAAATTAGACAGCAAAGGGATTGATTGCTCTCTTCTTTCTTTTCTCCATGAAGACCAGGATCTAAGCATAGGGAATGGCCCCACCCACAGTGGGAGGTCTTCCCACCTCAATAAACTTAATTTACATAATACCCCACTACCCCACAGGTATGCCCAGAGGCCCAACTCCTAAGTGATCCTGAATGTCATCAAGTTGACATTTGAGTTTAACTATTATGGATTCTTTTTCTTTGGCCTTGGCTGGAGAATTTAATGAATGGCACACAATTATAACCAGTTCATTGACTTCATCTTCCTTTCATTCTTCCTTTCTGCAATCTAGTTCTATGTTGTCTCATAGACAGCAAATCAAATGCATTTGTTGCAAACTCTTGGATTTGGATATACCTTGCTAAAATATAGTGCAGCTTTTCATATTTTTAGATTGTGTGAATAACTTTATGCTAGGGAGACAGTAAATTTGTATATACACAATAGAGCAGTGTTTAGTCATTCCTAAACAAAGGAGCTCTGACACTCTGTGTCTTTGTCCCTGTATCTCTCTCTCTCTCTCTCTCTCTCTCTCTCTCTCTCTCTCTCTCTCTCTCTCTCTCTCTCTCTCAATCTCTTTCACTCTGTTGTTTCTTATCTGAATTATTGCTGCCAAATGCTTTCTGTAGTGAATACATCTATTAAATACGAACATACTAAAAGATAAATACATAAAATGCTACAATCTGGGGCTGGGTGATATCTCAGTTGGCAAAAATGCTTGACATGGAAGTATGAGGGCTTGAATTATTTGCATTCCCAGTCCACATATAAAAAGCTGACTGTGATTATATGTGGTTGTAACCAATCACTAAGCAGTAGAGACAGGACAATCCCAGTAACTAATTGGAAATCCTAAATGGGGAGCCCCAGTGAGAGACTCTCTGTCAAGGAACCAAGAGACAGTAAAGGAAATTTCTACTCTTTTTCCCTTTGTATGTGCATAAGAATGGTATACACTCATACTAGGGCAAGTGCAAGCACAAGAATTCACTACACATACTCACTAAGCAAATGATGGTTGCAATCAGATAAAAAGAATGACATCAACAACAACTTCTTGAACTTCTTTGGAAAATGTGCCCAAGAAAAGAGGAGCTGGATAATAGACAATGTGAAAAAAATCTTTACAAGCTGCTTTTCATATCTACTGTGTTAATGTGCATCCAAACTAGTTTTACACACAAGCACATGCACACATAAAGAAACACATACAAGACCAGAGACATATAAGCATATATACATATATATATGCACAAGTACACATTTAAACACATATATATATACACAAGTACAGAGACATAGACAAATATACATATACAAGCAGACAAAATCATGCATACAACTCTCTCTCACAAGCACACACACACACACACACACACACCTACAGCATTTGGTCCTTCAGAATTCTAGCCTTCTACAATTACCAGGAACACAAATGTATTGAACACAACTATCTTCGACAGCTCTAAGTCTGGCCAGCTTGTTCTTGGTATTTTTTTTCTAGATTCAACAGTGGAATTAAATTTGTGAGATTCAGCCTTCTTGTGATTTCTCAAATGATATCCTAACATTTACAAATCCATAACTGAATTCATTATCAGTTAACTTAAATATATGTTCACACAGTGCAGGACACTGAGGATTGCTGTGTCCTGTTGATGTGTAGAAGTTATCTTCAAGATAGTAATTCTTAGTTTTACTTTTCACACGTGTCTCCTTCTGGTGTTTGCTAGTAACATTTACATTTTGTTTTTCAAATAAAATGTTTATTATTTATATAATAAAGTCCATCAATAGTGGGTGCTAAAGTTGGCTAATTCTGTAAAGTGCTTGTGTCACAACCATTGTGACACAATGTGTCTAAATTTGGATTCCAAATACACATATAAAAATCTGGGCATGCCTACATGTGGAATGGGGGTTGGGGGAAGGGAGGGGAGGGTGGTCAGGGTCCATGTGAGGTGGGGAGAGAGGGTAAGAGGGAGGGAGGGAAAGGAAACTGGGATTCACATGTAAAATAAAACAATATAAAATAAAAAAAAGAAATATCTAGAAAAAAAAAAAGGTGGGCATGATGGTTCCTGCCCTTATTCCTAGCTCTGGGGAGTCAGAGACAAGAAAACCTCTGGACCACTCTAGCCAGCTCTGATGGGGGATGTCCTTCTGTATATATGTTTCTCTTATTGGTTGATGAATACAACACTGTGGTCAATAAAGACAGGGATACAGGTAGGACTAGAAGACAAGGAGAATTCTGGGAAAGGTAGGCAAAGAGGGCCTGCCAGAATGGTTGCCATGTAGACCAGGAAGATAGGATGCACAGGCCTTCTGTGGGCACCACGTAAAATAAGACCACGTAGAAATGCTTAGATTAGTAGTTATGGGTTAATAATAAGACAGAGCTAGCCAATAAGACGCCCAAGCCACTGGCCAACAGTTTTATAATTAATATAAATCATTTTGTGCTGGGGAGGGGGTGAAATGCCAGCTGGAAGCTCTGTAAGACAGCTCATCTTGCCAAATTGGTGAGACCCCACGTCTGTGACTCTTGTCTAAAAATGCAAGATGCAGAGTGATTTTGGAAAAGTCCTGATGTCCACCTCTGGTTTCCACATGCACACACATGCATGCACACACATGCATGCACACACATGTGCACACATACATGTGCACACACACACACACACACATAAAGATGAACATGTTAACTTTTTTCCTATCAGATTGGCCTGTGGGTAGTCTATAGAGCATTTTCTATGCTAATTTATGTAGGAAGGCTTGAGCCACCATGGTCTGTCCCCTGGTCAGACAGTCCTGGTCTGGATAAGAGAAGCAGCTGGGCAAGCTAGGAGAAGCAAGCCTTTTTGCATCAGTCCTCTGTGGTCCCTGCTTCAGCTTCTGCCTTTATGTATCATCCTTGCTCTCGGCCCTGGCTTCCCTAAATGACGTATTGTAAAGTGCAAGGTTATATAGCTCTTTTCTATTCCAAGTTGCTTTTAGTTTATCATAACAACAGGGAAGCATATTAGGACACCCCAAGGCTAAAGTGCACATGTTCAAATGCACAAATAAAGTAAAATCCACTAATTCCTCTTCCTGGAGGTTTTTTTATTTGGGTATCCGATAAATCTTCATGTACCCCTGCTGTAACACATGCCTCTTGCCTGCCCTTTTAGCCTTATGATTATTAAAGTTCTCAAGCATTCTGTATTTCATACTCTGATAATGAATGAGAGAAATAAAGCTTTACTTTTCCCCACAAGAAGTTTTCTTTTTTCTTTATCATTTCTCCTACCATACTGGTATGCCACCTTTATCACATATAAATCTATAATTGTGTTTCTTAGCCTTTTTCAAATTTAAGTTCATAATGACCATACATCCTCAGCAATAGTCTTTAAGTAACTATAAATCCCTGGAATAAACATTATCCCCACTTCATGAAGAAACCTAGAAATGTTTCATTCATCTGTTCAGGTTCCTGGAAATTTTTTCTATATGAATAAATAGATATTTCTTGAAATTTTCAAGAAGTTGCTGGTTAATTCTCCAATAGCCACTTGAATTACTTTAACACTTATTAGTTGTACCTTGGACTTTATTATTCTAACAATTTTTGGCATTTCATATTTCTGAAGAAATTGAGCCTTCCACAAAGGTTTTCAGCTGTATTTTCATACAACAGGTCAGAATATGTCAGTACAGTTCAAAATCTCTTCTGTGTCTTATTTAATTATCTAAAATGTAATTTTGGAGTGGCTCTTTTGTTCCAGATTTTCAAGTGTGTCACATTCTGATGAAACAACTTATTCTGCAAGACACTGAAATTGGTGATACTCCATTAGTGTAATATGTAATAATTTTTATCCTATAAATATGGTGTTTTATTTTTGCTGTGTTTACCTATTCACTATTTCAAATGCAAATGTACAGTTTAACAATTGGGTTATTGAAATGTTATTAGAAGAAAAGAACTTACTTCCTCTGCCTGCCGTTCCCAGACAGAACTTCTAACACCTCTGAGTCATCCTGAATCAGAAGAGTATCCTATGAAACACAATCTCCATGTTTATCCCTAGTTCTTGAAATTGATATGTTAATTGATTTTCTACTTGGCCTAATCAAATGCCCAGCAAAAAGAATTTCAGCGGAGGGGGGGATGCTCAGAGTTTGAGTGTATAGTCCATCAAATGGTGAAGACATGGTAACAGGAGCGCCAGGCAGATTCTCACTCTGGTCCTCAGCTACATTTCTTCTTTTCATTAACTCTGTGGCCACATCCATGGAGCAGTACCACTCACATCCATGGGGAGTCTTCCCTCCTCAACCTGTGCCATCCAGAAAACATTCATGGGCAATTCTGGATTCTATGATGTTGGTAATCTTAACCACACACCATTTACAGATGATCCTGGATTCTGTCATGTTGGTAATCTTAATCTCACACCAACATCCACAGGTGATTCTGGATTCTGCCATGTTGGTAATCTTAATCCCATACCAGCATTCACAGGTGATCCTGAATTTTGTCATGTTGGTAATCTTAACCAGACACCAAGTATGTTGTACAATGAAACTTAACATTTCTTGTTAATGATAATGACTTCCTTTAACCACACAAGGGTTTATGGTAATAAGGTTTATATGAACAGATCCCCAGTAGATGAAGTAGCCCAGTCCTTAAGGGTAACAACAGATGATTAGATAATTGGAACTTCATTCCCATGCACCCAGCTTTGGGGATGGGGAGGAGGGAGGCTGAGTAAATCACTGTTGGTCAATGAACTGCTTCCCCTTTTTCTGGGAGCCAAACTAGAAATTCTGTAAACTGGGAACTTGCTACATCAAATTGGCATTTGAATAGGAGCCTTCTTGAAGGACTAAGCCCCCCACCATGGGGTCTGTACTGAATTAGAGTAGTTGGTTTCTGAGGCTATTCCCAGTGTAGGGTACCACATGTCATCTGCTAAGAACTGTAGAAAACCTACACATCTGTTCTCAAAAAGTTATAGCCTTGAATAAATTTTGTGAGCTGAACTTCCTGAGGAGGGGGGGGATTGGGGTGTCTCACGCCTGTATTAAAAATTCTACAAAATCTGATTAACTAATTTCGATGCCCTCAATAGTTGGAATGGTGCAGGCCCAGAACCAAATTACCTTGGGCTTCATTTAACTGCCTTAATAGTAGGTACCAGGCTTTCATGGCTGAGACAGCAAGTGGATGTGTTTCTCTTCCCGGAGGCAAAGATGTTAGGTTACAGCACGGGGAACAGAAAGTTGGAAGGAATAAAAGACACAAAGTAAAGTATATCCTAGTGTAGGGAGATGGCTCAGCCAGTAATATGCTTTCATTCAAGCATAAAGACCAGATCATTCGAACCCACAAAATGGGCGCCCCCAGTGGGGTGGCACACACCTGCAATCCAGTGCAGGGAGGCAGATCCCCAGGGCTCACCAGCCAGTCAGCCCGCTTAGCAAGTTACAAGTCAGTGAGAAGGTAATAGTGCCAAGGCAGTCCTGTAGTCTCCCTTGTATATACACAGTACACGTGTACTCCATGCATTCATCTGCACACACATTCAGGAAAGAAAGACTATATTCCTATACATTCTCTGATCATTCTTCACAATTTTGTTTTCTCATTTATAATGAAACAGCTACTTTACCTTCAGGTGTGCTCTTGAGCATTTTGTCTCCAGAGTGTTTTCTCCAAGGTTTTATATTCATGTCTTCTGTGTCCTTGTTAACATTTATTGTCAAGTTTCCACAACCTGAAGTCACCTGGGATGAGAGAACCACCCTTGAAGAATTAGCCCATAGCTACACTTGGGAGAGATCATGTTGAGTCAGGATTGATGTGGATGGGTCAAATCCACTGTGAGTAGCACCATTCCCTCTGCTGTGGGCCTTGGCTATAGAAGAAAGAAGTTGAGCATTAGCCAGCCACCTAGCCAGTAAGCAGCAATGGTCCATGGTTCCTGCTCGAGTTCTTGACTCCTTTCAGGGGCTGGATATGACCTGGAGTTTTAAACTGAAATAAAGCCTTTCCTTTGCTGACCTGCTTATTGCCAGTGTTTTATCATAACAGAAAACCTAGCTATAACATTCCATTTCCCATTTTCTATGTTTTCTTTGCTTTGTGCCTCTCCAGGGTTCCAGAAGCATGCTTCACTTTTGAAAGCCAAACTTCAGAATACTATTTCCATCCTAACTTTATATATGAGGGAGTTTAGGTACTGGGGATTTAAATAATTTGTCTGCATTACTTGACCACTATGCACGAGACAGAATATGCACTGTTATGTCTAACTGCAACTCCCATGGCTTTTCCTGGGAATTTATATCATATAATACAAAATAAGCAGAAATCACTTCTAAGAATACCATTTGCTATACCAATGGGAAAAGAATCATCTTAGTTTTTACAAATACTAGGACTGGGAGATCATTTCAAATTTTCCCAACAAATTCAAACACACAGGAGATATTTTCATTCCCATCATGTGGAAATGAGAAGAGGCTTTTGAGTAAATGTAAAGAAAATTGTATGTCTCATTCACAAAGAACTCATGCAGAAACCTTGTGCATGAGCCCCACAAGTGGACAATAAGCATTGATGGCTTAAAACGTGCCAAGTTATGTGCATACAACAATGGGAACTTCCCACAGCTCTCCAGTAGAACAGTTATGAGCCCCCTTGCAGGTAAGCAGTTTCCATTGCAATGTCATTACAACAGCCCTTGAAACAATGCAGACCATTTAATTTTTAATTACCACACACTTGCCTGTTATGGAAATAGGCACAGGAGTGCCAAGTCAAATAATCTAGCAAATGGAAAATGTCACCTGATCTGTCACTTCTCCAAATTTTTCAAGGCAGAGTTAAAATCGCTATCTACAGGCCAAAGAGAGGAGGCACCAGGTAAAGTATTTGAAGGATAAGCATAAAGGCAGAAGTTCAGGTCTCCAGATCCTGTGTAAATGCTAGGTGGGCATGGAAGCTTGCTTATAATTCTGGCTTCAGCAGGCAGAGTTAGAGGAACCCTAGAGACAGTTGCCATATAAGTGAGATCTGGGTTGGATTGAGAACCCCTGCCTCAATGAATGAAGTGTAAGAGTAATTGAAGATAATTGCTGGTATGGAACCTTGGGACTCTATGTGTACATGCACATTCAAACACACACACACACACACACACACACACACACACACACACACACACGGTGGCAGTAGGGGCACAAAGAAACCCAACATAATTCCCTATGGTGTTTGCTTTTTACTTTATCAATTACGTGACTGTTGTATCATAGATGCTGTGTAATCATTGATCTGGCCACTCCCTGTAGCGTCTCTATCCTCTTGAGAGAGGCTAACAGACAATATCTCCCTCAGTGACCATCTTTCTTCACTTGGGTGCCAGCCCTACATTTCACCACTTTTCAGCATTTCCATCATGGTATAGATCTCTCAAGGGATTGCTCTAGTAGCCAGCTAAGCATTCTTATGATCTAAATATGTCTGGAAACTGAGACATACAGAGATGCACTCTGTTAATCCTCTAGACACTTTTCTGTGAATTCCTGGATATTATACACTTGTAATGAACCAGAACCACAGATAAAGAAGTGAAGTGGAAAGGATTTGATTTTGTAGAATCCACCTGCAATTCTAAATCCTAGACCTAAAATCATAAGTAAGTGAGGGCCTTTTTGAGACACAGTTTTATGAGTTGGCCCAGACTGTGAGCAAATCTGTGGTCATCCTGCCTCTTACTTCTCAATGCTGGGAGGGCAATCATGAGCTACCCTCTGACTTCTAAATATTGGAATTTCAATAATGAGACATCATGTCCAAGGTGAATGGCTTATGTGCTGTTCAAACCACTGATGTCTCTGGTTTGATTACCTTGATATTCCATGGTTCCAATATAAATTGAAGGAATAACTCTACACCATAAATATGATTGGCTTTTCATTTGAAGTACTCTCCCATAGAAATTATTGGTTTTTATCTGCAGTTCTCTCTCTCTCTCTCTCTCTCTCTCTCTCTCTCTCCCTCCTCAAATTTGACCTCAGTGAGTGAGAACATATACCAAGGATAGCCCAGAGCCAGGTATAGAATAATAATGAAAGGTACAGAATATTATTGGTGTATTAAACTGAAATCATATTCTGACACTCTCAGAGATCATCTGGTTTCATGGTAAATCTGACCAAAAGCACTTTTCCTAAACAGTGTGGTTGTCAGACTTATGCCAGCTTCTAGCTCCTCAGAACCAGAGAGATGTGGAATTTTACTATAAAGTGGATTTAGGGCCACAGGGATGGCTCAGTCAGAAATCCAATTGACTGGTAAACATGAGGACCAGATTTTATGCCCTGAACTCTCAGAAAAATGTGAACCTTGGAGTTGTGAACCCAGTCTTGTCTATATAAAAATTTTAAAAGCACAAATTTTATATAAAATATACATACTTATAATGACACTATTAGCAACTATAGCAAAAATACAAAACAAGTCTCTGATTCGCATTAACTATAAGAAGGGATAGAAGTGGTCACATGATATGAGGAGAGTTAACTCAACTATTTTCTTTCTTTAGATTTAAATAAGTATATAATATAATGGAAGGCTTTCTAAAGAAAATTTGTGTGAAAAGGTAATATTCATCAATGTTGGCCTACCAGGCAAATTCTTTTATGATTGATATATATTTAAAAGCCAATGTAGCTCCAGTTCAGACCATGTAGCAAGTAGTTCTGATGCTTTGATTCTTTCAATGCTACTTGCTATGACATTCCATCAAGATGTCAGTATCAGGGAAGGTTGTTTGTACATTTCCAGGTCTGTATCAATGGGAGATTTATAACCTGAGTGTCTGGCCTTCTAGAAAAAGACAACATAAATGGTGGTGAAGAATTATAGATAGAAAAGTGTTAAGCTTATGCTGCTGATCCCTGGTACATATAGAACACCTGTCCATGGAATCCCAACTGAATGTGGCTCTGGCCCTGACCTGCTTTAGTTCAATCTGTGGCTCTAATTGTGGCCTTTCAATGCATGATAAAAGATGAGCATACTGCCAAGGGGCCAAGGGTGAGTGTGACAAGAAGACATACCCATGCATATTGAGAAAACATTTTCCAATATCACATCCTTGCACTTTGTTGCACCAGGAACAGTAACACACACACACACACACACACACACACACACACACACACACACACACAGCAAGGACCTTCCAACCAAATGACATGACAGAGGAAGAAAACCCTTTTCTTAATTTGTAGATAATAGATTAGATCTGTTAGGGGGGAAATGATAATCATGTATGTGATTTTCATCACATGATTATGTAATGATGACCTCAGTTTCGGGTTAGTTGGCCACTAAAACAAAGTCAAGGCAGAGACCTGAAGCAAATGATGGCATACACAGTCAATAGCAGAGATGGAAAGACATACACAGTCAATACCAGAGATAGAAAGACATACACAGTCAATAGCAGAGATGGAAAGACATATACGGTCAATGGCAGAGATGGAAAGAATGAGTGCGTGCATTCTTAGTGTCCTCTGTTTCTGTTTACTCTCATGCAGTCCAGGGCCAGTCACCTACTTTCAGGCTAGTCCTTCTCATCCATTTTGATTAAGGCAGTCAAGACAATGTCCCATTGATATGCCCTTGAGACAAACCAATCTAGACAATCAGACCTTCATTACACCTTACTTCTCAAGTGATTCTAAGTTGTCAACTTGACAAGCAAATAATGATCTAGCATGTGCAAAACAAGAAAGAGCCTAAGAGTAGTAGGATGTGCAAAAATTTTCAAGCAGTAACTAATGCTTTTGTCATCTGCCCCAAGTAAGCTTGAAGAAAGAATGAAATATTGATGATTGGAGGATTGCAATGGAAGGACAAGAGTGAGCACAACATATGAAGAGCTTTGTATCAGATATCTAACTGATAAGTACTATAGACAAGGTACTAAAGAAATGATCAATAAAGGATTTCCTGACATTGGTGCTCCTTAACTATTTCCTCTGAACTGAAACTGTCTGTCCTGGAGTGAAGGTCATTAAGACTCAGGAAGTTCTATTTGTATGGCCTTTTTGAAATCAGGGCGATTTCTAAGAGAACAATGTTCACAGCAGCATTATTTATAATAACCAGAGCCTGGAAACAACCTAGATACCCCTCAACTGAAGAATGGATAAGGAAAATATGGTATGTACATTTACACTACTCATTGTAAAAAAATGAAGACCTCATAAAATATTTAGTCAAATGGATGAAACTAGAAAAAAAAACATCCTGAGTGAAGTAACACAGACTCAGAATGCATTCACTCATAAGTGGATATTAGATTTAAAACAAAGGATAAACAGACTAATGTCCACAGCTCCAGAGAAACTAGGCAACAAGAAGGATCCTTAGAGGGACACATGGGTCACCCTGGGAAGAGAAATTAGATGGTATCTACATGGCAAACCAGGGGCAGGGAGTGGTAAGGTGGAGGGGAGGGGAATGAGAACAGGAGGAAATGAGATGGCCTGGGCAAGAAGGGATGCAGTACTAGTTAATTCCCAAGAATCCACTAGGAAGACCCCAACAAAAACTCCTAGCAATAGTAGAGAGGATGCCTCTCTACTGGCAAACCTCTAAAATCAGATTGATGAATACCCCAACTATTACCTAGAACCCTCATCCAGTAATTAGTGGAACCAGAAAGTCACAATCAAGAACCAGGATGAACTCCAGGAAGCCAGTAGAAGAGAGGGAGGAGGGAAGAGGTGAACAAAGATGTCAAGATCATGGTGGAGAAATCTACAGACACCTGAACCATGCCCTCCGAAATTGATGAACTTGATACCTACAACTGTGGAGACTTCAGAGGACTGAACTAAGCCCTCTGTGTCAGGGAGACAGCTATAAAATTTGTACTATCAGTAAGACCACAATACAAAACTGGTACATGAGCTAGCTTGTTGGAGCCCATTCCTTAGGATGAGAAGTCATGCTCTGTGGCAGTAGGATCACGATATAATCCCAGTACATGAGCTAATTTGGCATGCCATGCTCAGTCCTAATACATGAGAGAGGGACCAAGCACTGCTCCAACTTGGTATGCCAGATTATGCTGTCTCCTCATGGGAGCCCTTAAGGAGTTAACTGGAGGTGGACTAGGGGAAGGTGAGGGGGAGCTGGAGGAGGTAAGGGAGGTATAAGGGAGAACTGTGGTTGGAATGTAAAATAAAATCAAAATTTTAAAAACTGGAAAAAAAATGATCCATGAAGATCTTAAGGGAAGATCCTTAAGACTCAAGAAATAAGCAACTCACAGATCTCAGGAAGTCCCTGAAGTTGACTATATATGCAAGCCATTCCACAAGTGAATCAAGAAACTGCAACTTTAATTCAAATATTTTGAGTTGTTTGCCTAGGGAAAGCGTAATAAAGACTCTGCCATGTGATTGGATGTCCAAGAACCTGCAGTATGTGTCCTTTTTCTGAGTAAGAACATGGCCATAAAACAAGCTCTAAAGTATTTCCAAGGCCACAGTCATCATTGTTTTCCAAACATGCCAATCTAGAAGGACTTTTACAGCTCAGTGCCTACAGGAAAAGAAGTAAACAATTTCTTAGCATAACCTAGTGACCAAATTCTTCATGAGACATTCTCTTTTTCCAAACTTAGAAAAATTAATGAACCATATGTAGTTCCCATTCTGATTTAAGGTGATAAGTCTTAAGCTGTTTTAAATTATGGTTTTCAGAGAGAGGGGTTATGGCACAGAGGGCACAGGCCTGTTCTCTCAGATCTCAGGGGGACAAGTAGAAAGATCAGAGGTTAAAGGTCATCCTCAACTACTTGGAGTGTTCTACACTAGCATGGGCTACCTGACACCCTATTTTAAGGAACAAGCAAAAATCTTTCAATTAAAAAGGCAGTCAAGATTTTGTTTTTCACTTTTTAAAAATCATGGTGTGTGTGCTTGCTAGCCATACACCACAGAGTAATTTTTATGTCATGACACTAAGAATAGAGCATATTTTATTGGAAATAAATTCATTCAAGCCAGAAGGCTTGGTAAAGCTTTCAATATGTTCTGTCAACCTCTTCCTATTTCCCAGGTCTCTGTGGAAATTTCCACTTCATAGTAGGCTGTCAGAAGAAAATTTTCCTTAGCCATGTATCCACAGTGACTGTACTTCAGGAGAATAACTTCCAATTAGATAAGCAAACTTTCCTTTAACACCAGACCCATGACATGAAGACAGTGATGCTTATGAGGCTTATGAGGCTAAATGGGATCCTTGCAGCTGAGAGGAACTATCGGCAGTGTGGATTCCTGAAACCCATAAACACAGCACTCATAATTAGTTCCTGTCACCAGCTGCCAATGCAACTTCACCAGATGACTCATGAGTGTCTGTCTCAAATTAGGATGATCCTGACTGATTGTCCCTTCTTTCCTGTTCCTGCTTGCTCATACTCAAATGGGCTTCAAATCTTACCACTTTTGATTTTTCTTAATTTTACGTTACAGCTCTTACGAATGTTGAAGACTTGACTCTGCTAGAGGCTCACATGGAAAAGCTTAGCACCCTAGGCAGCAACGTTCAGAGGTGGGGACTCTGGGAAGTGATTGGAGCTTGAGAACTCTGCCATCACCAATAGATTTACTACTTTAATGGCATTTAGGATAGAGGATGGAAACTTGAGGTAACAGTGCCTAGTGTGAGGAAGTGGGCCCCTGTATATGTGCCTTGGAAGAGAATTAAAACAGCTAGTTACAGCACATCCTCAGACAAAAGTAGAGAGCAATGGGTTAATGCACGCAGGCTGGTCTTGGCTAGCTTTCTCCTTTTCACTAGTCGGGGGCCTAGACTATGAAATGGCAGTGCTCACAAAGGGTGGGTCTTCTCACCAATAGGAAACGCCCTTACAAGCATGCCCATAGACCAATGCAAGTGTCTTAGTTAACAGACCAACGCAAGTGCCTTAGTGTTTCTATCGCTGAAAAGAGACACCACGACTCTGCAACTCTTACAAAGAAAACATTTAATTGAGGGTGGCTGGCTTTCCGTTTCAGAGGTTTAGTTCATTGTTGTCATGGCAGGAAGCCAGACATACAGAGAAGAAACTGAGCATTCTTATATCTTGAAAACAGGAAATGGTCTCAATCACTGAACATGGCTTTAGCATACATGAGCCCTCAAAGCCCATCTCCACAGTGGCATACTTCTTCCAACAAGGTCACACCTAATAGTGCCACTATCTTTGGTGGCCATTTTCTTTCAAACTGCCATAACAATGTGTATTATTTCTAATAAAGACACTTCCCCAAGTTATTATATATTCTGTCAAGTCAACAATTAAAACAAACCATCATCACACTGATTAACCCACTTACTTACCCAGGTTTAGAAAACTAATTTCATTTATATATTTATATATATTTTTCCTTATTTAAGACATACTTTTCTCTATTGATATTCAGATTATATAATCTATTTTATTGAGTCTCTTCTTTGCCTCTTTATTACTTTGTACTTTTGGTTTTATTTACTAGCTCCATATCTTTCTTGTATAGCACCACAATAAATCTCAACTCTTACAAACCTTGCACTATTTTTCTGCAAGATTGCTTTGGCTTTTCTTTTGAATGTCAATATATATTTTAGATTCAATTTCAAATTTGTCACTAAAACCCAACACTTAGATTTTAAAGGAGATGGCAGTAAATTAGCAGGATAATTTAGGTAAAATCACAACTTTATTTTGCTAAGTGTTAGGTGAACCCTTTCCCACCAGCCTGGTCCCATAGCCGCATCAGCCCCAAAAGAACACTCAGAGACTTATATTAATTATAATACTGTTGGCCAATGACTAGGGTTTCTTATTGACTAGCTATGTCTTAATTTTTAACGAATAACTACTAATCTACTTATTTCCACGTGGTCTTATCTTACAGGGGAAATGTCAGAACTGCAACTCCTTTGCCTGCTACATTTCTACTGCTCTGCATCTCCACAGAGAAGAGAGCAATTTCTTATTTGTCCCTACTTATATTCTGATTCTGCCAAGGTACATCACTTCCTATCTGGACAATCAGTGTTTTATTCATTAACTGATAAGAGAAACATATACACAGAAAACCTTTCCCCATTAGTTAAATCTTTCATTGTTTAACATGGAATGACATTTAATTTAATTGGTTGCTTTTCTATCAGTCTATCTAATTTTTAAAATTTAAATGTAATTTAAAATTTCAATTCATGTGCTAATGCCTTACAAATCTTTTCTAAATTTATTTCAAGAATTACCTTATGGGATTACAAAAACAATCTCCATTTGAGAGAAGATCCATATTAAATTACTTCCTTTTATTGATGTTGAGTCAGTGATTTTACTGACTTATTTTTGATTTTCTATATACACAGTTCAGTGATGAGTAAAGTCTGAGAGCTCATGCCAGTCAGCATGTCCTATTTGATGGAGGTCCATGTAAGTAAGAGACCCTGTCTCAAACAAAAGCTAAAGTTCCTGAGAAACAGTGTTGGAGGCCGTTCTCTGCCTTGTAACTTTCACATCCATGAAGGTGTCTCTCTCTCTCTCTCTCTCTCTCTCTCTCTCTCTCTCTCTCTCTCTCTCTCTCTCTCTCTGATACACATGTACACACACACACACACACACACACACACACACACACACACAAATCAGAGATAATAGCCATTTGCTGTAATGATTAGGGACAAAGGACTTGGTGAGTTTGTGGCACAGCTTGCAGGTAAAGTTGGAGAATATCAACACGTAGCTAAGCAATCACAACACCGAGCACACAGGCTGAAATTCAGTTTGAATGTGCTGTTTGTATTTACAAGTTATAGAGCTCTGTGGTTGACTTTGGCAGTAGTCACTGAACCACATTCCATAAGACTCAGTGCCTGTCTCAAGGCTCAGTGCTAGTGGGGTACATCTGCCACACACAGGACTGATGCCAGCCTGTAGTCACTGAAGTTCCAAGAGGGAGTGCAGCTGCCAACACAGTACCGCTCAGTGCCACAGATGAATGCGCTGCTTCTGATTTCATGAGACTTGATCCTGAAGCAACTCATGCTAGAGTCCCCTTAGCAAATTTGTTGTAATTCAAACTTTAATGACATTCAATGCAACATTTTACAGAAATTAACAACCCTCCCAGCAAGCAGCAGCCTGAAGTTTATGTGGTATTAATACTCAGCTAAGTAATTTGGACCACTCAGACATCTGGCCACATAGAAACAGCTGGAAAATGCAGCTATTAACCTTTTGTTACAGTGAGGGGCATTCTTGCAGATGCTCAAGCATCATGGCAGACTTAGAAGCACATTCTAACAGCTCAAGACAATTTTCTCAATTACAGCTGATGCTGTGTGCCTCCTTTACCCCATTAGTGGGCAGGAGAGTCGTCATTGGTTTATTCTAATCTATGTCACTTTGTCTGCCACCTGTTAAATTTAAGCTGATTAGGCAGACAAAGGCTTTATAGACAGAAGCATTACATTAAACCTAATAACAAAGGAGCTCTGTCTTAACCACTAGCAAGTGTGAGTGTGTGTGTGTGTGTGTGTGTGTGTGTGTGTGTGTGTGTGTGTGTGTGTGTGTATGCGTGTGCGCATGCCTGTGTATGGAGGTCAGATGTATACTTCAGATGACGTTCCTTACAGGATATCTACACTATTTTCCTATGAATTTATTTGCTTGTTCTGTACAAGTAGAGACATGTAGAGATCAGAGGACAACCCGTAGGAGTTGATTCTCTCTTCTGCCATATAAGTTCCATGGATTGAACTCCAGTTGTCAGACCTGATGATAAGAGTGTTTAATTGCTAAGCAATCTCGTCATCTCCATATTAATTTTCTGAGACAAGAATCTCACAGAAACTAAAGCTCAGTGATCGAACTATGCTGGTTTGTCAGTGAATCCCAGGGGTCTGCCTGACTCCACCTTTCAAATGCTGGGATTACAGATATATACCACCACATTTACCTTTTTATAAGTGTGCTGGGATTAACTCAAGTCTTTATGCTTGGGTCATAAACATTTTACCTACTGGGGGCATCTTCCAATCGCACCACTAGAAATTTTGATAAGGCTAATTCAATGTATGGTAAGAAGTTAGGATCAAGGCAAACAAGTGTGTATCTGATGAGATCTTTGTGTTTCTTTATTAGCAATTCTTATGACTCACTGAAACTTAACTCACTGAAGAAAGTGAATCTTGGAAAACATAGTCTGTTATCCAAAAATCACACAAGAATAAGTTGAGAACTCTGAAATTAGAATACAACCCTTCTGGAAAGTCATTTAACTTCCAATAATATTACATTATAATTTTTGTTCACAGTGTTTCTAAAGCCATTATGTGTTGGATCTTCATATCTTCCAAAGTGCCTCGTGTACTGAAAGTTTAGTGTGTAGCCTTTAGTATTATTAAAAAGTGGAAGACTCTTTTGAAGGTAAAGAATAGCGGAAAATGGGCCAGTGGGCATGTTCTCGTGAAGGGGATATTGGGACTTAGGTCTCTTCTTTATCCTCTCATTTCTCAGCTACCATGTTAGGAACACTCTTCATCTCTTTGTATTCCCACCATAATATACCGAACTATTACAAGCCTGAAGCAAAGGGCCCAGCAGCAATGGACTGAATCCACAAAGACAGTGAATAAAACTCTATCTCTGCTCTGAAGTGTTTAATCACAGCAACAGAGAGATGACTTGTACACTGTAACAGTTTTAATGTAAAATGTTCCTCAGGCATTCACATTTGAAGACTTGATCCCCAGCTACTGGGACTCTGGGGAAGTTGTAAAAACTACAGGGGGTTAAGCCTAACTGGAAAGAGTAGGTCAGTGGGCATTCATTCATTGGACTATCCATGATATGCTCTTATCTAGCTTTCTCATCCCCATATACCATGAAGCAATGAAGCTCTATCCCCTCTACTCCCACTGTCATTATGTTCTGCTTGTGCCCACGGGGCAAAACAATTGTGGCCTGAACCCACCAAAACAATAAGCTAAATGAATGTTCCTTACCCTCAAGTAGTTTTTTCTAAGTATTTGGTATTTAGGAATTGATATAGGCGGTAAGCAATATCAAGTCTTTTATAATCTCATATAACAGTATTTTTGTCTAAAGTGTGATAGTCCGGGTACTTTGGGATATTTGGTGTTGCTGCAGTGCTTTGAGAATAATGACCTTTCTTGGGTCAGGGTACCAAAACCTCAGTTGTCACTAAAAGTCAGCCTGAGACAGTGGGTTTTGATTTCATTATCTTGCCAACTCACATGAAATACAGAGATACATATGGGAGTAAAAAAATTAAAATAAGCTTTATTAACAGAAATTGAAGCAAAGTTGGAGAAACATCAGAGAGTAAGAGGGCCTTCTAAGAAATAAAAAAAAAAACTCTGAATTTTCTTGTCCCTTGATTTTTCTAGGACTAACTTAGTAAAGAGTAGGGTAATGTAACTGTAATGTTCTTTGAGAACATTCATTTTGGGGTCTATTGCAGGCTGAGCCAATAGAGGGCTAATCTTATGCTCATTTTATCATGTCTTTTGAGGCCAAGATAGGATGTACCATCAAACTTTGAGCTACAATAAGCCCCTCCTTCCTTAAGGTGCTTTTGACAGGTATTTCTTCACAACGAGAGGAGAAGGACCTAGTGCCAGCCCTTGGTATCATTTAACAAGACACTTCTAAAGGGAAGCTTGAAGGCCTCATACTGACTGAGAAGAGAGTTGGACAAGTGGCTTCCTGAAAAGAGAAATGCAAGAAAATATGGACCATGTGTGGCTGTGGGAAAACTCCAGGGGAAAGCAATTCATGGAACATGGCCATATAAAACATTAACTATCAGAGTCCCTGGCAAGAGTTGTCTCCATGGGATTAAAAGGGCAAAAGCAGACAAAGCAACTTGCCTCACAGAGGACAGAATGGACAAAATGAGAGAGAGAAATCAGTGAGGGAGTCCCTACTAGTTGAAGTTGAAGGCCAAGCCATAAGACCAGATGTACTATTTTTTTTCTATTGCTATGATAAAATACTGTAACAAAAGCAACTTAAAGAAGAGAGGTCTTATTTTGGCTCACAATGAGGTTACAATACATCATGTTTATGCCAGGAAGGCATTGCTTCAGGGGTTTGAAGCCGTTGATCACATTGCATGTGAAGCAGAGAGATGGATGCTTGTGCTCAGTTTATTTTCTTATTGCAATGCAATCTGAGACTCTGGACCCCTGACTTTACAGTGGGCCATTCACTGTAACAGACAACCTAATGCATAAAATACAAACACAGTCGCATGGCATCCACAGGCAGGAAGCAGAAAGACATCAATCAACACTGGTGCTCAGCTAGCTTCCTCCTTCATATGTACCTCAGGTCTCCAAGCCAGGGACTGATAATTATACACTTTTAGTGTGCTCAACCTCAGTTAACCCAATCAAGACAATCCCTCACAGCCATGGCTATTCTAATTACAATAATTCATTACAAGTGTGTCTGGAAGCTTGCCCCCCGCAACAGGTAGCTCTAGATCCAGTCAAGTTGACAATGTTGTTCATCATACAAGTGTTGCTGTATATTCGACTGATGGTCACTTCAAAGTGAGTCATTTACTACTCCACATTTTTCAGCTTAAAGTTTAACATTATTTCTTGCCCCAAGAAAAAGCACAAGCTGATGAGCTATATCTGAGTTTACTCCATAGCTTGTAGCCTAGTATTAGCTGGGAAGAGTGGTCACTACTAGGATGATATGTTAGATCTGCTAGGAAAGAGGGGGACATGGTGGCATCATTTCTCAACAGAATAAACCACTCTCTCTGAGGAGCCTGATGAATGATTTAAATAAATATGGTTTGCTGGCAATGCTATACAAAGAACAACTTATTGGGGGTGAAATAAGTCAATGATGGAAAGTTTGAGTTATAGCTGCTGTGTATTCCTTAAGGTCCAAACACTACAAAAAACATATATATATATATATATATATATATATATATGTGTGTGTGTGTGTGTGTGTGTGTACATATATATATGTATGTATGTATGTATGTATACGTATATATATGTATGTATGTATGTGTATATATATCGTATACATATACATATACATATATATAATATATATAACATTTATATATATATATATAAAATATTTGTCTTGGCTAAAGAGTATGCTTCATATTCAAACCAGCAATAAATAGTGATTTTGTTCCTCAAGGTAAAATTTCTATTTTCTTTGACTGTTTTCTTGTGAACTGAGAAATGAGCTCTTTTTATTCATTAGCACTCATGACAATTCCCTTTCCAAAGCATCAAGATGAAGGAAACAATCACTATTTTCTGGTCCTGGGCAGGGAGAATAAATCAGAAGTTACAACACTACCTCAGCTGGCATGAGAATGAGTGCTTGGATCCTCAAGAACCAATGCAAATACTGAGTGTGTATGGACGCCCACCTGTAACTCCGGCCTTGGAAGGCAGAGAAGGACTAGCCACATTAGCAAGCTTTGGGTTAAACCGAGAGACCCAGTCTCAATAAATAAGGTAGTGAATGACTGTGGGTGATGCCAGACATTAATCCTGAGCCTCCACATGCATGTGATTAGATCTATACACATGCAAAACATACTTATACATACAAAACATACACATAGAATGCATGCACACTCATACACATGAAGAAGGAAAACAACAGGCTTGTTTTGTGACCTCAAAACTGTAGGCATGAGAAACTAAGGATTATTTCAGTCTCTATCAGAAAGGGCTAATGCACACCTTCTATCTGAGACTTTTTTTTTAAAGAAGCAGCTGTGAAGCCACCTAGAAAAACACTTCATTTGCCGTGCAAGGGGAATCCAAGGATTCAGTTCCCCAGCCTGGGTGGTGTAACTCCAACACCCCAGTATGTCTAAGTAGCTTCTTTCCAGGAGCATGGCATAAAGGTCTAGAGATGTGGCACTGTTGTTAGTTGCTTGCTTTAGAAGCCGCTTGGTAACATTTGGATGTGACCTATGGTGCAGACCTATTGGGAATGTGGTTTTAATGTGAAATGTTCCCTGAAGAGTCATGTTTGAGGGCCTCCTCCAGTTTGTAGCACTGTTTGAGAAAATTTGAAACCTTTGGGAAATGGATCCCCACTGGAGGAGGGAGGTCATCCACATTTGTACTCCACTCCCTAGCTGCTGATGCAATATGGGTAGGTGGCCTCTACCCCTGCCAGCAAGCTTTCTGCAGCATCATGAGGTGAAGATCTTCAAATCTCAGCCAAATAAACCCTTCCTCTCTGTGATCACGTATTTTGTTAAAAGAGGAAATTAACTAGTAAACAGAGTACTTTTCCTGGTGAAAGCTGTAGACAGCAGGCCTATGTTCACAGATGCCCAGAACAATCCAAGTGCCGGCCATGGGGCCTAAAAAAACATCCTGAAGCAGACTTGACCCATGACTGTAATTTTGGCATTCAACAAATTACTCACCTCACTGTGTTTCAGAAGTTCTTGTGTAACATTGGAATAATGAGGTTGTCTTTCATATGGTGAATGCAGCAAGAACATGAGTAGTAAGTACTTTGCCCCAGCCTAAGCTCAGTCAACGTGAGCACCATAGTTCCTGGCTTTAACAATAGCATAAAATTATTTCACAGGGTTTATCTTATGGTATGGCATGAAAATCAAGTCAGGAAAGAGGGCTTAACAGTCAACTTTACAAGAATTGGACACGGGACCAAACATTAGCAATGGAAGTAAGCACCTTGGAAAAGTGTGCCCATCAGACACTAATAATTCTACATTAGTTTCCACTTGACTAAACTTTTTGATCTCCATTTGTGTGGCCAATTTTGAGAAAATGTTCAATTCATAAGGTTCTTTTCTTGCATCACTAGAGATATCTTTCTGATCATTTAAAAATTCATGTGTAGCGACTGTTCTTACAATGCATTATGAGATCACACTGTGCTGGCTGGGTGAATGTAAAACATTGGATAATTTGTAATTCAGCCCCAGGCTCCTGTGGTGTTAGGGGAGGTATGGAAATGGACTCTATAATCACATAATCCAAAAGCACAGGTGAAAAAGGCAACTGGTTGGTATCCTAGCTTTTACTATGAAGTATACTTTATCCTATCTTTTAAATACATAAATGGATGTGATATCAAGAAGTATAGCACTTTTGCATGTCATATGCTTTCCTGCTATTTATCATACCAATGTATTAAAATATACAAGGCTGGGAGATTGCTAACTTGGTAAAGTACTTGCCTTATAAGCATGCTCTGAGATCAATGCCTCCAGATCTATGTGTGGTGACACATCCTTATAATTCGAACCCCAGAGGGGCATCCACAGATGAATTCCTAGGTTTTGATCTCCAGCCAGCCTAATCTACCTGGCCATCCCAGCCCCAAAGCAATAAGAGTTCCAGTGTCAAACAAGTAGATGAATATCACCTGAGCACAACAGTTTAGACTAATCTCTGACCTTTATATGTAGGTTCACACCCATGCAGGTGCATATACACGTATGTACAGATTCATACACATGAACATATACACATATACATGTTACAAGTAGTTTTCCTGCTAACCTGGTCCCACATCTGGGTCAACCCCAAATAACACACAGAGACACTGTATTAGATATAAAGCTCTTGGCCTATTACTAGTGTTTTTTACTGGCTAGTTAGTGTCTTCAATATTAGCCCATTTCTATTAATTTAAGTGTTTCCACATGGTCTTGGCTTACCATAGAGATCAGAGATGGGGTGGACCTTCTTCTCTCAAGGCCCTACATCCTGACTCAGTCCTACATCTCCCAGAATCATCCTTGTCTCCTAGTCCTGCCTATCTTGCTTTCTTATTTCCTATTTGCCAACAGTTCTTTATTCATTAAAGAAACATATTTCTTTAAGAGAATATTCAATAAGAGAAACATATTTATGGAATGACATCTCCCATTATATACATTCAAGTAATACTCAGAGCAGTCAATGACTATACTTTCTAATACTACAGTATATATATATATATATATATATATATATATATATATATATATGTTAACCCCTTCATTTATTGATTACATAACTGCTATATACTGCTATTTAAAGTTGATAATATAATCAACTGATTAAAACTGAAATGCATCTGTAAATATAAGATACAGTCTGCATAAAAATAAGAGACTTGTCAGCTCTTTGAAGTTTACAGATATTTGGAAATAAATTGTATTCATATTATAGTTTTCTAGTGCCCACAGTAACTGTTATTTACTTTAGGGAAGGGAAATTTAAGTAAGATTTGAGTCTTACTGTGAAATACACATTATGCAAAATTAACTAAGCATAGTTCTGCATGTAAGATTCATAAATGCATATCTTCCTTTGCTAATAGTTAACAAGTGCCTCACTACCTAAAACTCATCAATGTGGGCGTTCTACTGATGAACAAACTTCCACACAGTTTGAGCACCTCTTTCTCAAGCTACAACATAGACTCCAACTACATTAAAGGGACATACAGATGACACACAAAAGCGGTGTGGCCTTGTGCTACTTAAGACTCACCAAGTCAATTTTAGCACATTTCTCAGTTGGTAAAATGATTGTCTAGCATGCATGGAACGTTGGATTTTATTTTAACGCATGTCAGGCATGGTGGTGCATTTCTATATTAGTGATACTGTGAAAGTAGAGACAGAATGACCATAAATTCAAGCATATCCTTGACTGCTTAGAAAGCCACCCCCAATCCTCCAAAACCAAAACAAAACAGAACAAAAACAAAAGACAAAGCAAAAGCACCTTACAAATTCCCTAAACCCTTATTTTTTATCAGGGTTGCAGAACTCAGAGCCAGTGTATTGCCTGACAACTCATTAGAAACAGAAATGTGCCAGACTGATGTAGACTTATAAACTTAAACCTCTTGGGTACTGCAGCATAGTGACTTATGTCATAAAACATCCTGGATGGCTGAGCATGCTAAAATGTGAGAAAATTATTCTCACCCAATGTCATCCTCATTAGATTGGCACCAAGCCTTTCATTTCTGCTTACGGGACTGCTTGCACACATCACTGTCAGTAACTGGTCACCATGGAGCCCTGTCAATGTGGCTATCCAAACTGCAGTATGCTGGAAGTATCAAAAACACAGAGCACTGGAGACTTTTTATTTTATATGAAAATGTAAAATATTTCAATGCTAGTTCCTACAAATTATATGCAAATTATATGCTAAAAATTACTGTGATATGTCATGTTAAATAAAGCATAAGGCAATTTTGAATATCTTAATTTTTGTGTGTCATCTGTGTGTACGCATGTGTTCTTGTATATTTGAATGCGGGTTCATGTACATGTATGTGTGCACATGAAGGCCCAACATCTATGATGAGTGTCTTCCTCTGTCATCTCCACCCTGACATTTGACACAAGATCTCTTACTGACCCTGAAGCTCACCAATTCAGCAAGAATGTGAGGGATCTCTGGGGATCTTCCTGTCTCTAGGTCCTCAGCATTGGGACTTCAGGCATTTGCTGAAATCGCTGGTTTATTAAATGGTCCCTAGAGACCCAAACTCATGTCTCCATGCTTATTCAGAAAGCACTTTAGCCACCCACTTAGCCCTCTCTTTAATTTTTGTTAGTGTGCCACTGGAATATTTAAAACTACATATCTAGCTCTCACTTGAGTTCATATTGTATTTTTTTCTTTCACGGTCACTTTATGTCATTTACTTTTTCAAAAACATGTTTAGTTTATTGAGGCAAAATTGACACATATGTATATTTAAGGTGTGTCACTGACAAATCTATGTATTGCTAAGTGACCAAACTATTTAACAAAGTACCTATCATCTACCATAATTACTATTTCATTCATTTATTTTTCATCTTTAATTTTGCACTGAGAAACTATACTCAGAAAAATGTCAGGTATAGAATATCTTGGAATTCTTTGTGTCTTCATTTATTTACTTGCTGCTGTGATAAAATTCTTAGACCAAAGCAACCTGAATGAGGTGAGGAAAGCTTCCTTCTGGCTCAGCTCATCGCACCCTGGTGGGGAAGTTAGGGTAGCAGGAGTTTCCAGTAGATGATTACATTGCATCCTTAGTTGACAAACAGAGAGAAATGTATGCTAGTGCTCAGCTCACATTCTCATTTTCTATAGTCCAGAAGCTCATCATAGGGAATGACGCCACCCATAGTGGACGGGTCTTCCATCAGTTAAACTGATCAGAGCACACCTGCTCAGGACAAAGGATGCCTGATCCTCTGGTGCTTCTAGAGTCCATCAAAGTTTCAGCTGAGGTTGACCATACACTGTGGTCTGCCACCTGGATTCTCAATCTCTGGAACTTCATCTTCAATGTTTCTGCCTTTTGACCCACATTTCTGCAGTCTCATTCCCTAGTACACATTTGGTAACCACTACTCTACTCTTAGCTCCTATATGCTTACTTCTAGAATCCACTTAAAAGTAAGGCTGTGTCATACCTGTCTGTAACTTCCTTAGTTTATCAAAATACTTTCCACTGTCATTGGTAATACTGGAAATCATGGGCTGAATAATATGCATATTACCTAATTATGTTATCCCTCCACTCTGGCATGGATAAGTATTTTGAGTGGTGCTACAATAAACTTGAGGATGCAGATTTCCCTTCAAAATTCAGATTTGACTTCTTCTGGGCACACGCTCAACAGTGCCTTTGCTGGTCATCTGCTGCTTCTGCCTTCACTGCTTTGGAGGATCCCCTGATGTTTGCCAAGGAACAGATGGAATGACACTCATGCTCGTTGATTAGAATGATAAATATTGTCTAAATGCCCACATTGCCTAACATGACCTACTGACTCAGAGCCTTCTTAAGCAAGCTCTCAACAGTGTCCTTTACAAAAACAGAGAGATTTTACAGTTCAGAGGAATACACATATCCCAAGTAGCCAATGTCATCTTAAGAATAAGAGGCAAAGTTGAAGGAGTTACACTTAATGACTTCAAAATATATTATAGAGTAAATGTTTTCGAGTACTGTGCTATCATGAGTGAAGCACACAGATCCATGGAACATAATGGAAAGCTAGAAATAGAGCTATGCAGTCAACTGATCCTTCACAAAGGTGACAACAATATACATTAAAGAGAGAAGTGTTTACCCAACCAGTGGTTTGGGAAAGCTAGATTTCAAATACAGAAGGCAGAAGTGGGATCCTTATCTCACCAGAAGCACAAAGATCAACTCAAAATGTATTGAAGATAGAAACTTAAGCTGCCAGACCATGACACTACTGAAAGAAAGATAAGAAAAGCTGTCAAGTATTCCTTTCATCAACAATTTTTAGTTCAGGAGGTAAAAGCAAGGGTTAGGGAGATATCTCAGTCAATAAACTGTTTGCCTTGTGAGAATGGAAAGCTGAGTTCTACCCTTAGCATTTACACAAAGAGCAGTGGCAGAACACATCTGCAACTCAGCACTAAGGAGGCAGAGGTGGGCAGATCCCCAAGTCTTGCTGGTTTGTCAGCCTCGATGTTCAGTGAGGCCTAGCCTAGGCTAGAGAGAGATTGTTCCAGAAAACACGCTGGATGATGCCTGAGGAACAACCCCCAAGGATAAATTCTGGCTGGTACTTTCATATACATAAATGTGTACATACATAAGAAGGGGGGCAGAGAGAGAGGGAGAGAGGAGCAGACACAGAGACAGACACACAGACACCACAGACAGACAGACAGAGAAATGGATTAACGGCGTGGAAAGTAGACAAATACAAAGTTAGTCAAGTTTGCCTCAAACTAAATCTTCCTTCTTATCAAAATAAAGAGTAAAAATTATCAAGGGGAACCATCAGCAAAATGATAAGCAATAGATAGAATAGAGTAAATATTTGCAAACCTAACATGGAGTGAATATTCCAAATACATAAGACATTAGTAAAGCTCAATAGCAAAAAGCAAAGAGAAAACAACAAATAACAAATAATACTAAACTTGAGTAAGAGGCCTGAAAGACATCTCTCATTAGACACAGAAATGACTAGTCTGTAGGTGACAATGGATGTAGAATCATAAGCAATCAGGAAAATAAAAATAAAAACATAATTAACCTGCATTAATGGCTGTTATTTTTAGCTTCAAAATTATACTTTTCTTTACAAGTGTGTATATATGTGGATATGTGTTTATCATGGCATGAGCATGAAGGTCAGAGGACAAGTTTTGGAAGCCAGTTCACTCTGCCATCCATGTAGAGTCCAAGGATTTAATTCAGGTCACTAGACTGGTAGTAAGTAACTTTACATGCTAAGCAAGCTTGTTCATCCCGAATGACTGTTATTAAAATGACCAGTCTCAAAAAGTGCAGGTGAGAATGTGGAAAACAGACAACAGTGGATCTAGTCATGTTTTCCATGAAGAGAACTGTCCTAGAGCATGACACTCCCCTTGGAAAACTCCCACTACATCTGGAGGAGGTAGAAAATAAGTGTCCTAAACTCTGGGCTAACTATAGCAATGCTTTAGAATAAACAATAAAATAATTTAGTGGAAGAGAACATTATAGGTCAATGGAGCTGGACATATCCCCCTGAAAGAGGAAATATGCCTTTGCATCAATTCTTCTAATAAAAATAAATGTTACTGCTCCTTTGAAATAAATTAACTTTTGTGGTTTTGGTCTCAAACTCCCAAACCAAGTGTCAATTGCTGCCTTGGTTTTAAACCTTACCAACTTTATAGCATCAGCTACAGCAGCTACTTGGCCTAGTATATTGATCAGAGCTGCTCATCTCCTTGCAGCCTCTCTATCTTCTGTCTCACAGCCTCTCCCTTTTGCTTCACCTGGAAGCTCCTAACAATCACAAGGTCCCTGTTTTTAGTACATCTATCTGTGGCTGCTCCCCCTACCATTTGTAAATTTGAATGACAACCTACAGTCAAGAGCACATGATTTGCATGATTTGCGTAAGCCTATCATTGACAGCATAGCTGGGCAACTCACTTGTGCCAACCTCACTCACAGGGAGAACACAGGAAGAAGGGAAGAGGTTAGACCTGGAGGATGATCAAGGAAAGTAAGAATTTGGAAATGTTATGTTTTGAATGATATTTGTTTCACTAAAATTCACACAGAAGCTTACAGGCATGTCCGGTTGGAGGACAGTGGAATATGCTTGAGTCTTAGATAACTGTTCCAATTACTCTTTTCATTGCTGTAGTCAAATAACTGACAAAACACAAATTAGGAAAGGAAGAGTTTGTGTTACATCCTCTCTCTGGGGCCATTATGGTAGCAGGGTTTGAGGCAGATGCTTTTGTTACATCTGCAGGCAGCAGAGACAGATGGATACTGGTGCTTACTTGCCTATTTTTGTGTTGTCTTGGACACCTTCCCATAGAAGACTCCCCTGTACATAGGCTGGCTCTTCTCATCTCAGTTAGTCTAATCTTTTGACCACTTCACAGATATGTCCACAGCTTTTGAGATTAGAGCTCTTGCCTGACTGAGCATCAATATTAACTATGACAGTTATGGGTCTTATGTTGTGAGATTTCTTTCCTGGGGTGCCACAAACAAACACTTGTTCACCCAGGCAGGGCATCAATGTCAGACTACACAGAAGATTCCACCTGAGTGGAATTCTACTTAAGCAAACAGTGAGCTTGCTTAAGTTTCAGGAGCAGGGTTGGGTGAACATCTTAGAGAGGAGTTCTTATAGCAACAAGGGGGTCTCAAAGGTAGCTTCATCACTGAGAACCTACATGTCATGGATGACAACTGCAGGGAAATGGGGAAATGTACCTTTGGAGTTCCCTATATAACTTACAGGCAGCTCCCAACAAGAGTCTCTGCTGCTTGCAATTGCTTCCTGCTCTTATACCTTTGGAGGGTTCTGCAATCTTTCTAAGGTTTTACATTTCATTTGATTCCTAGGCATTGGAAATTATCTAGATTCTCTCTTTCATCCAGGATAGAGTGCTTCAATTCAGAGTAAATACACCTCCCCCCACACATATACCCCAAACAGGCCTAACAGAGAACTTGCTTTCTTGAGCCAGTGAGACTGGGTTAAACGTGTAAAGCAATTTTACCCTTCCTTTGTCCCCTCCCATGTTTCCATGTTTTGTTTCCCTTCCACTTTGCCATGAGTTTAAGGCAACACATGACTCTTATTACTGTTAATAAGGTCACTGTTAGATGGGCCTAGGTGGTGCATGCCTTTAATCCCAGCACTTGGGAGGCAAAGGCAGGTGGATCTCTTCAAGTTCAAGGCCAGCCTTCTCTACAGAGTGAGTTCCATGACAGGCTCCAAATCAACACAGAGAAACTCTATCTTGAAAAACCAATAAATAAATAAATAAATAAATAAATAAATAAATAAATAAATAAATATAGGATCCCTGTTGATCCCACAGATGGCAGAAGAAGAAATATTGATCCAAATTATGGTCAAAATAAAGCAAGCTTGGTTCATATAAACATCAGAACCGAATCTACAGCTGTCTTCCCCTAAGTCTGGGGTCAGAAGACCAGCCCTGAACTGGTTTCTCAAGTTCCTTTTATAGGGCAAAATCATACAGAATCAAGAACAGACAATTAAGGAAATATTCCTGGAACGTTTGTGACTGGACCCATTTTATGGGTCTTAGGGTGTGATAGGAGATGTCATTCTGTAAATATGTTTCTTGTATTGGTTAATGAATAAAGCACTGTTGGCTAATAGGAAAGCAAGATAGGCGGGACTAGGAGACTAGGAGGAAAGAGGAAGTAGTAAGGAGGAGTCAACATGCAGAGACTGGAGAGAACAGAGGTCCGGGCCTGCTCTCTGGTAAGATGAGACCATGTGGAATTACTTAGATGAATAGAAATGGGTTAATAATTAAGACAGAGCTAGCTGACTAGAAACTAGTAACTGGCCAACAACATTATTGCAAATATAGAGTCCCAGTTTGTTTACTGGGGTCTGGCGTGGTGGTGGGAAAAGACGGGCAGGGCAAAACCTTCTCGTAACAGCGGTGGGTACAGCTCAGCTCTGAGAAACAGAAACTCAAGTTTTACAGTAAACAAAAACTTAGCTATTGACACAAATGGCTTCTGGGAACTAAATGAACCTAGTTGGTTCTTTAGTCACCTTATCTTAAGCTTCCAGAAAATAAGTGTGAGCCTTCAAGATCAGGAGCCAAATTAAGATGGCTTATTATATGACTTATCCAGGGTATTGTTTACTTTTTATTATTACCACTCATGTTACAACACATAGCTGAAAAGAGTCAATGAAAAGATGAGCTTATTCTAGCTTATAATTGCTGGGATACATTGAATCACTGAGGGGAAAACACGAATTCAGATGCAAACCTACTGGTCAGGAATAAGGAGACAGGTAGGAAGTAGAACTAGGCTATGTAGCCTAAGTCCCATTCTCAGTGAGCCTACTTCCCCCAGCAACATTCCACCTCCTCAAGGTTCAACGACCTTACCAAACAGCACCACTAGCTCAGGGTCAAGTGTCCAAGCACAAGGGCCTATGTGGCACATTTTACATTCAAATTATAACACTGATATAGCCAACAAAATGTGGACTAAAATGGCACATATACATAGATGCATCCCTATAGCCTTTCTTCTCAATACAGTTATTTAGAGAGGTACTGCATGCCGTATCAAGTGTATGTGCTAAATATGTGCCTGTGCCCTGTCAAAGACTGACATAAAGAACTCAGTGATTTGACCACTTCCCACGGCTTGCCTCTGCCTTGCTTCTTAGTGATATGACTAGTTGATTTTAAATATAAAATGGGAATATGTGGTGAGTTGGAGGAAAAGCATCAACAAAAAGTGTAGAGACTGCAGAAGAGCGGACTCATGACATGGCCAAGTGACAGACATAATTCTTCAATTGAAAAATGGGCTTGGGGGATGGCTAAGTTAGTACATTGTTTGCTTGGGAAGCTTGGTGGCATTTACTTGCAATCCCAGTGTAGGGGATATGGAGAAAGGTTCTTTGTCTAGCCTTGACTACTTGGTAAATTCCAGGTTAGTGAAAAAAACCTGTATAAAAACTGAGGCTAGACATTATCTGAGGATGGCAACCAAATCTGTCACTTGCCTTATACACATAACACACACACACACACACACACACACACACACACACACACACACATGCACAGAGAGAGAGAGAGAGAGAGAGAGCAATTATCAACTTCAAAGTAAAGTGATTTTCTTAATTCCATGTAAAATAAGGAGACTAACTTTTCCAAAGTTTATTTCCAAAATACAGTTGATTTTCTCTAGCTGAACTAAAATAGCTTCGGTAAGTGCCAATTGACCCACTTTTTTCCCTTCTATTTAGAGAAAAAATAAAGTTCTTCCAATGGAAAGCTCCTCTGACTTATTCTTAGGTCATCTCCCGCTAGTTGCAAGTGTGACAGAAAAGCTGGCTCATTAGTACCGTGGCGATGCTTGTGTGGGAAGACTTAGCATCCCATTTTACTTTGCTGTTTGACATTTTTCTCTCTAATGTGTAATCTACTGAGAGAAGCTAATCCTTGGCTCATCCCTCTCAGTGGGAAGTGAAGTAATTGCTAATTATCTCATCATGAATCCATGAGCACTGCAAAATTCGGTGTGGGTGTTTTGAATCTGGCATTGGGAACTAACACTCATTCTTCAAGATGGGACTCTAAGGTGGGGTGTCCGTGGGTACCCGAATAATGTCTACACCAAGGATAAGACTATGAACACAAAAGAAAAGTTCCCTCAACTGCCTATACGTAGCTGAAGAACAAGGTCGCATGTCCATGAGAGCAAAGAGAAAGGAAGTTTCTGGAAACAGGACACCTAAGAAAACGGCTCAGTGGTCTTTGCAGTTGCCCTAGGTGCATGAGGAATGCAGTTCTAATCCCCGGAGCTCACATAGAGCTGGGTTCACCATCTGTAATCCCTGACCACCTGCAGTGAGCTGGGAAGGCTGTGGAAAGTGGAGAGAGTCCACAGGTGTTCTTGTACTCGCTATCCTGCTGTACACAGTACAAGAAACCAGAGACTGTTAAATGAGGGAGACAGTGCGGGCCAATCCCCAAGTTTGTCCGGGTGTCACATTAAAATGCACACATGCACATCATATATACCAAAAGATAAAACTGTAAAAGTAAAATGTGCTATGCCGCCATGAAGGATTCTTCTAAGAGAAAAACCACAAGCTGTCAATCTCCTTGGCTGAATCCGCATCATAGACAGGCTTTCTTGAGCTTATTCAATGCTTTTTATAAAAATGAATCTGTTGCCAAAAATTAAAAATTGGCAGGGTGCACATAAAATTTGCAATCCGTACCTTGCAAGTTCCATATGGCTTCTGTTAGAAGGAGCACAGGGGTCATGATCTTCCCAATCCTCTGATGACCCCGTCTGACCTCTCTCAGCTCAACACCTGAAGCCATATGTGTTTGTGATTCCCAGCCAGTGTTTTTCTATATTCAAACTGCACGTGCTTTAGCAGTTAGCACTTCAACACTAACAAATATTCCTGTAGAAAGGTTCACCAACCAACCCCCAGCCTGGAGTCACCATTGCATGGCTTCCCGTTGTGATGGTAGATGAAGAGAGTGGAGGGATTCTTCTGGTCACAGTTCCACGTTATGTCTAGTAAGGTAGGGAAGTCATAGCAACAGGAGGCTGAGGGCTTGATCTCAGGGCAGCCTCGGGCAGGAAGCAGAGTTGTGATGAATAATGCTACTACCCAATTGCCTTGTCTTTTTCAATCAGTCTGGGTCCCTCACCCCAGGAATGATGCTTCCCAGGCTTCAAGTGTATCTTCCTACCTCAAGTAACTTAACCAAGAGACTCACTCCTTCATGAACACCCTCAGAACGGAAACTGACTGGACCTAGATAACCCCTCATAGGTGAGGCTGGAAGCTTGCCGTTTAGATGATTCGGAATTTTGGTGTGTGAATAAATATTGACCACCGTCACGGGGATTAAATATTTTCATGACCAGACCATACAATGTGTATGGATATAGCACTCAAGTTGAGTGTGTTTGAAGTTCCCCAGTGTACAACAGTACACATCTAAGTTTGGAAGCAACAGTACCTGGGTATTTTTTGCAGACTCCTGCAAACCCTTCTTCCATTGGATCCAGATAATCAAGAAACATCTAAAGCCACAGAGAGGAGGCTGGGAAGGTCCACACACACAGGAAAGGGGCAGTTTCACCAGAAGTTATGAGTGCTATTTACTGTGAGATGACCAAACTACCTGCTGTTCCTCTCAAAGTCTCAACCCCTGTAGCTCCTCTCTTGGCAGAGTTGACAACCAGGCATGCTGCGGCCCTGTAGCCCTTCCAGAGCCCCCCCCCCTTGCAGCTGTGAGGTGACCTTGAGTTATAACTGTAGGCCAGATCATATAGTATGACACTTAACCCTGCCTCTCTTGCAAACCAAAACCAAGAAAATTGGTTGGTTCTTGGGATGTTCAGAGGACTGGGGTACCTAAAGGCTGTCACACCTTCAGGGTCCCTCAAAGCTGCCCTTGCCAGGATGCTCTGACTTTCCTAATATTCTAGAAAGTGAAGACAACAGGATCCCTGCCAAGCTGTCCATGATGGCTGTCACTCCTAAGGAAACCCTTCCTTGGGCCTGCAGGTGTTTTTTCTCTGTTAGCCCTTGATGTCAACTGTCCCACTAAAGTACATCTGGTAGGCAATTCCTCTTCCTTTCTGTGAAAGCCCTGATCTGCCTTTTTTACTATTCTTTTAAAATAGTTATTTACTTTCATTTTACCTGTCCAAGTCTGCATGTATGTATGTGAGCCATATGCCTGCAGAGAGGCCAGAAGAGGAGATCACATCATCTGAAACTGGTGTTACAGACAGTTATGAACCACCATCCAGGCGTTAGGAACTGAAGCTGGGTCCTCTGCAAGAGCAGCAAGTACTCCTAACCACTGAGCCATCTCCATCACCACGTCACCCCCACTCTTTATAATGGTCACAGGTTGGAAATAACCTAGGAAAGACAGACAGAAATTGCTATTCTGGCCTTCACACCAGCTCTTCTGACTTTGGTCCTGCAATTTGGTGTCAATTCCTTGGGTTTTTTTTTTTTTGTGTTTAGTTTTGTTTTCATTGCCTAATTTGTCTGAGAAAAAAAAAATCCAGATTAGAACATCACAGATTTAGAACATTTATTAAAGCCAAAAAAATGTTTTATTGGGCTGGGGGCATTTAATCATCTGGTAAATGAACAAACAGGCACCCTGGGATGGGTTAGACCCGGCCGTGATTTTAACTGGATGTAACTTTTGCACTGTGCCTCGATTTGACCTTCATCTTTCGTTAGCGTTTTTAGTTCCCAGGAAAAGTTGTCACAACTCCAAAATTAGAGGACATGTTTATAACTGGCAAGATCTCCAGTATCATTTAATTTCCAACCTAAATTTTAAGTGCGAGCAGCTGCTTATTTTCATCTTACTGCTGCTCTGTCTCGGGAACCTGGTGAGGAACTGGGAACCTGGCAGATTGCCCGATACGCTGACTTTCCAGAGGAGCTAAACACTTCCGAGAACTTTGTCCTCGTCTCTAAGTTTTCTGAGACTTTGTTTTCGGTCTTAAAATACCGGACATAAATGTAGAAATGTGTTCTTTCATCTTTGTGTTCCTATGGTTATTTTCTATGGAGTGAGATGGTGTCTCGCCACATAGCACGATGCTCAGGCTGACCTGGACCTTGTGGTCCTCCAGCTCCAACATTCACAGTGCTGCCATTACCACACCTGTTATATAATTTCTCTCCATCCAAATGGATGCATGTGCTTTCTCAAGTAGTTAGTCACTACATCTTAGGATTTTTGCTTTAATTACTGAACAGCCAAATGCTTATTTCATCTGTGCATGCTTTCTTTCCCTTTTCTGTATCTCCAGACCCTGGCTCTCTTAGAAGGAGTAGCAAAGGTTAGATCCACGCCCTCGTCCCAGAAAGTGGGCAGCAAAGCCAGAGAAGGAATAAACTCCCCGATCAGGAGGCTAAAATTGTACTTATCTGTGTGTAAGGCTCAGTTGGTATAGTTTCCCTGGCATTCAGGAGTCCTGGGCTTTCCTCACATCACCAAATACACCAGAGTGGTGATACAAAGTAGCAGAATTTACTTCTTGATACACTGTATCAACAGCGCCCCCTTCCGTCTAGTTACCTCCAGTTTCTGCAGATTCCTTTCGCCTAGATGTCAAGGTCATCTTCCAGGCTACACCTGCCTGTTCTCCCAATACTGGAGGAGCAATATGTTGAAATAATCCACTCAGGAAAGTTATAAATCAGCACGCCTTTTTAAGCCTATTAAGAGTAGACCAAGAGCAGACTCCTGGCTGGGAAAGACTCTTGATGCTGAGACAAAGGAGGACAGTGTTTTTAAAATCAAAGAACTGAAATCACATCACCCCTAGTGACACCCAGGGCCGCCCAAGGGGATTTTTACAAGGTAACCTTCGATCATGTGTGTCCTTCGATCATGTGTGTGACAAATTACTTGAGGCCACTGCTGCTGAAACAGAATGTATGCATCAGGACCCTTTTTCATGAAGGAAGGGGCCCTTCTGAAATGGTAAAACACTTTACCAAGAAGAATGAAAAGCCTTTTATGTTTGCAAGCAAATGAGGCTCCAAGTTGGGGAGGGGTTGCTGGCTACCTGACATTTTCCAAGTCATGATGCTCTGTCCTTGGCATACCACTCTCTAGTGGGGACACACAAGCAGCATACTGACTGTCTCAATTCAGATGTCATACTTTGTCCCACACGTGGCCTATATAGTATGAGACTTTTCCTGATGCAACACAACACACATGTATTCACTCCTCTCCAATAAGAAGTTCAAGACAGACAAAGTTAGACTTTATATCAAAGTCTACCTTGGTTTTCCTTACAGGAAAATGGGTTAGGAGCCTGGGTGACTCAGAGGCAGCTGCATCACTGAAATGCCACTCCAGCCTAGGTGATGACTCACATAAGCTACACCCCTGAGCTCTCTGCTTTTCATGGCCTGCAGACAGTTTAACAGGTAGAAGAAGCCCTCATGGCAGTTCCGCAGTGCCCCACTCAGCCCCTATTGTGTTTACCACTGCTACAACCCTGGAGAAAAGCCCTTTGTGGATATTGTTAAGTTTTACCTTGCCCAGGTCTGACAAGTCTGCTTACTTACTGACTCTCATGAGCCTCCATCCCCTTTCCTGGAGGGAAAGTTACAGCTGCCTAGAAACTTCTGGAGAGCACCCAAGATCAGCCTGTGGGACTTCAGTATGGTCCCAAATTTCCAGCATACCCGCAGGCCATTGTAGAGCTTCCCCCGTGTATCTAGACCCCCTAGGTAACCCAAAGCACAGACTGACACCTGTAAACTATCTGCTACAGCCCAACCATCTGTCTCAATTTTTAACCTCAGTGACAGCCTGGACCTGAGCTATAAAAATGCAATGGCAGGCACTTGATTTAATGTCCTGAGATAAGAGCCCTTGGGGAGTTGTGTCTCTTTGATCAACCTTAATTTATAACAACAGAACCATCTGGGGCTGATTTCCGTGGACATTTTTTTTTTTTTTAAGAAAAATATCACCCAGTTTATCTGCACTTCACCTCTGAGCTGCATCATTTTCTGAAAGTAACAGCCATGGCATATGCAAAAAAAAATACATCCCCTAATTCACACACTGAGCCTTTTAATCTCAATCCTAAAGTATTTAGCTTTTGCGTGACTTGCTGGCATGCATAAATTCACTGGCTCATAACAGAGGGGAGAAAAGTTAAATGATTTGAAATACATTTTATAGGAAACTTTCATTTTCATACGAAGGTTCAGAAAAACAGCCATATTCTCCAGGAAGGGATATATTAAAGCCATGAGGGAGATTCCTCCCTTGTGATGTTCACTGCAGATTATTTAGATGTTTATAACCAAGATGAAAGGTTTTCCATCAAAATCAGATAGATTACATTTGTTAGGGCTATTTGCCCAATACAATCCCACAGCCTGGGTCCTCCAATAAAAGCTTGTATAAAAGAATCTGTCTTAAGATGCTTGATGAGTTGTCCTGACAGGTCTTCATCTTCCTAATTCCCAGATGGACTGTTTCCAGTCCTTCAAAGCCTGGGTCCATAAAGACAGTGACACGTAAGGATTACTGCTCCAGCATCCGCCCACTGAATGCTATTTTGTGCTAGACACCCACTTGTTGCCAGCCTCCCATTTGTCAAAGGCACAAATGGCCCTAGTGAAACTCTTCTACCCCACCCCAAAGAGTATTTCCTTTAGTCCATACCTCTCTATTTGCAAGTGTCCATTGCCATGAGTCATTGGTCTGGTTCAAAGCCTTCGGCTTCAGCTTCGTTATCAACACTGGACCCTCATTAGGACTCCTCTTATATATCCTGTTGTTGCCTTGTGTCATGGAGATCCTGCAGCATGGATCTGCAGGCCTGGCCCCTCTATGTGCTTCAGCAGTTTGTAGATGGGATGGATGGTGCTGTGAGCCAGGTACTAGTCCTGGGCCTGGGTGGTAGTTGGGTTGGTCAGCTTTCTGGCAGTCCTTCATCCTCACAACCAGGTGAGCTCTCCAGGACTGCCCTGCTAGCTCACCCAAAGCAGCAGACAGCAAGGAGGAGGGCCGGTTCTCCCGTTCTCATGCCCTGAGGCAGGCTCATCTGCACCCACAGCACCAAGCCAGCTCTACTGTGTTGCCCAGTTGAGGTGCAGGGCCCATTCTTCCAAGTGCTACAGCTGATGAGGAGTGGAGCCGACTCTCTGGCTCTCTTGCCCCCAGGCCAACTTTCCTACCTGCCCTGCCCACAGGTGGCAGGTAGCGAGGTGTGGAGGAGCATCCTTTCCTCGTCCACACCACCATAAAACAGAAACCCAGGAGATGGACAGTGGGGGCAATGATGAACCCTCCTGCTCTCACCATGACACATTACAGCTTCCATGATGAGATTTTTTTCTTTTAGATTGTATTTTGGTTTAGTGTTCGGGTAGAGGTTGCAAGGGAGGAGGGCAGATATGAAGGGATATGAATGGGATCAGAATGTATGATGTGAAATTCACGAAGAATCAATAGAAAGGTTTTTTTAAGGGGGAAAAAAGTGTGGTGCCTCCACACAGCCACCGTGGGCTCCTGGCCCTGTCACTGTGTTCCTGTTAGTTACAACACAGGACGCATGAGGCTGGACGCAAGCTTCTGGCAGAAAGTGGATTGTGAAGCAGTAGTGAAGTTTCTGGATGGCTGCTGCATCAGTAATGGTTACTATTTCCTCATTCACCCACCCATCCTTGTCTTTGTGAATCCCTGACTGCAGTCACAATGGCTGCAATCTATTGAGTGCTTGCTATTTGCCACACACTTCATACACAGGAGGCACCTGGACTCATCATGCCATGCAGGTTAAAAACATGCGCTCAGCATCTCATCTCATACAGGGAGGGGAACTGTTGTCAATACTTCTTATTCAAGTCAAATCTGTGCTTAGAATTCCTTACCCTGTGGTAGAACGTTCACCACACTCTCTACACGAGAGGTGCCAGCACTCTGTTCTCCCTGGGTGGGACAGCTCTGTGCTTAACCTTCCTGGAGGGCTCCATGCTCAACATTTCTTACACAGGGAGTGGCTTATTCAACATTTGCTACAGATGGAAATAACCTACCTTTAAGAAAAAATAAATTATTGTGAATGTGTGAGTATATGAGTGTGTGTGTGTGTGTGTGTGTGTGTGTGTGTGTGTGTGTGACCACTCATGCTTCATGTGTGTGCTAATGTGTCAGGCTGTATGACCCTGGAAATGCAGATAAAGACTTCTGAGCTGCCCAACATTGGTTGTTAATGAGAACTGAAATCCAGTCCTCTGCAAGAGCAGCCAACGTTCTCAATGGCTGAGCCAACTTTCCAGCCTATACCTATTTTTATTATACCAATTTTGCAAAGGAAAGAAGTTCACATAATTTTCATGCCTCCAACTTTTCTTTGTCTTTTTCACAAGAACATCAAACCCTGGGTTGTATGATGACTCAGTGGGTAAGATCAATGGTTATGCAAGCATGAAGATTCTCATCTAAATGCCTAGCTTCTACATAAAAAATCTGAGTATGGTCAAAGGGGAGCTGGCAAAGCCAGGACTATGGAGGATGGAGACAGGGGGATTCCTGAGTCTTGTTTATTGCCAGCCTCCTTCAAGGAGAAACCCTGTATTAAAGAAATAAAGTGGAGAATAATAAAGAAAGACACTCGACATCCTCCTTTGGTTTCCATGCACAAATGGCCACGTGCACTTCCACTCACATATGTGCATATCCCAAATACACCATAGATGTGCACACACATAAAAGAATATTGAGCCCTAAAATCAGTTGGAATAAGTGATTCCTAACTTTCTCTATAAATATGGTTACACATTTAGAAAATAAAAATATAGCTTGCCCAATTACATTTGAATTTCAGATATGATTTATTTTAGCATAACTATGCCTCATACAATATTTGGGACATATTTGTACAGAAGTTATTCAGTGTTAATTTCAAGTTCAACAGTAAATAGGCATCTTGTATTTTATCTGCAAACCCTATTTATAAACCTTGTGTAGGTTTCTAAAACTGGGTCCCACTAGTGTTTTATCTATACAAGTTGTTGAAGATCCAATGGGTTCAAAGTTTCTTGTGTTTTAATATTAGTTTTGATCTCAGACAACCCATGTAATTCCCACATCCCCATTGGATACCACCCACAATACCACACTGGTCTCCAGGTAATGAGGATTTCCTGCTTGTAATAAGAGAGACCTTTTCTTATAGGTAGTTCTACAGAGTCATGTGTCTGCTATATTATCTGTAGAGATAGCTTCTAACCCAGATAGATCTTATTGTTGACCTCTGAGACCCTGAGGTTTCTCTGCATTGAATACCAGTGGGCACTGCTCACAACAAACCTTTCCAGGCTACTAGATTTCATCCTTGAACATGAAAGATACTATTTTCACCATCATAGAAGCATGTACTTGTTCTGTGACATGCATAAATCCTAGGCACTGAAGAAATTAAACTTCAGGAGAAGGAGCACCACTAATTTCATATTAGAATATTAACACAGAGGAAAGTGGTAGCTAGGAAGAACAGGCTTGGGAAGGTGCATAAATTAGGAGATGAAAGTGAGCATCAGTGAGTGACAGGTGAAAACACACATCATTCCATGCCCTCCAACTGTACTTTCTCTGAACAAAATACCTTGCAGAACTCTGGGACAAGTTCTTACTATTGGTAAGGTCAGAACATATGGGTATGTGAAGAGCAATGTGCAAGAACTTCTTGCTTCCTGCTAGTCATGGAGTCGGAGGACTTTAAAAGCATCATCACCTTCTTAATGGTTGTTTTTGCCTTAGGTACTGTGCCTGTTTCATCTTGTTCCCAGCTCTGTGAGTGACCTCCTTCTGACTCCATCTATATACTGGTTCACTCAGATTCTTTGTGATTTGGTAGTTTGTAAAATGAGTTGAAACTCATTTAACATGATTTCTGGAAAGGTAGCTAGGTTGTGCAAAAAAACACTACCATGTTTATCCATCACAGTACACTGTTTTGTGGATGTGAAGCTCCCAAATGTGAGTAGAATTCCATTGTTCACCTTTTCCTGCTGGCTGAAAGTAAGCCATCAGTTATAGCTTTCCAAAACCACAGTAGAGACAGTAACACGGACCAGAAACACTTATAAAAGGGACCCAGCTGTCTGCCTCCTCTCGCACCTGCCCTGTGACCTTCAAGGAGAGATTCATCTTTTTAAGATGTAGATTCTTTACACATGATAAAAGAAGATTCATGGGAAAGAATTGAGGTACAGATTAAATAAACCAATGATCTATAATTGGCTAGAGCAGCCAGATGTTGGTTCTCTGGCCTCATCCCTTGGCAATAACTCTTTATTTCATTTCAAGTTAATTAAAATGAATTCTGTATATGAATAAAACAGCACCCTGAGCACTTTCTCAAAAAATCATCATTAACTATGTGGAATGAGTGCTAAACTTGTAGTTGGGAATCTTTGGTTCTGTTCTGAAACAAATCATATTATATCCCAAGGAATAATATATAGCTGTGAGCTATGACCTCTGAAATTTGATATGTGGGAAATCTTTCCTCACAAACATCTCATTGGTGATTTTATAGTCAAGGCTGCAAATAAGAAAGTTTAGGTCTCATATGGGAATGTTAATAAATTGATTTAGTGTCACTGTGACAGGAATGTTGATTTTTCATAAAGATTGTTCATAACTGGAAAACACTAGACATCACTTTCAATGTGGCTGTGACTAAACTAAATATTAGAAGACTTCATTTTTAAATGAGAGAGAGAACAAGAGACACACAGAGAGAGAAATGTGTGTGTGTGTGTGTGTGTGTGTGTGTGTGTGTGTGTGTGTGTGTGCACGCGCTTGTGTGTATGTGTGCCAGAAGAGGGCATCAGATCCCCTAGGGATGGAACTGCCAGGGGTTGTGAGCCACTCATTGTGGGTACTGAGATCTGAACTCATCTTCTGCAGAGTAAGTAGTACATGCTCTTAACCACCGAGCCACATCTCCTGCACCTAAAAACGTTGTCAGTTTTTCAGGAGTAAATCCCATAAAATTAGTGTAGTCTATATTAGAACGGGTTCCCAGATACTACAATTAGCATGAGAGAAATTGGAGGGCCATAAATGAATTTATCCTTTATACAAGAATAGGAATGTTTATTTATTGAGTACACTGGAAAAGGGCAGCAGGATGGGTAGTACTAGCATACCAGTTCAAGAAAGAATAATGATTTAAGGTAGGATGTGGGGAGTAGTTGTAGAGTAAGTTTCCATGCAATTCAAAATCCAAAGGTCATTGTACATGTCTAGAGGTGAAACTGATCCACTGTACACATAATTTCCTGTTGTGCAACTCTGCCATGCAAATAAGGGCATTGAAAACCAGGAACAAATAAAGTCAGTCACTGAGGTCATGCCCTGAAGAGCTGCAAATCTGTGTTGCAAGAAGACAGCATTCATTGGCTACTAACTTGGAAATCCTTGATCGATGATGTCCTCCTTTGCAGGAGACTTTGCCTGGAAATAACATTGTATCTTCCTCTTCCCAAGAACTGTGTAACACTCATGATTTTCTTTATTCTTTATTGTTACGAGTTTCCCATCCACCTACTCCCACAGCTGCATCAGCCCCAAATAAACATACAAAGACTTACATTAACTACTAATCTGTTGGCCGATGAGTAGGGATTCTTATTTTCTAGCTCTCTCTTAATTATTAACTCATAACTACTGATCTATATATTTCTACATGGTCTTTCTTACTGAAGTACACCTCACTTTCTTCCTCTCTTTCAGGAATCATATGATGACTGTTCTCTGCCTACACTTCCCAGAATCCTCCACATCTCCTAGATCTACCTATTTTGCTGCCCTATTGGCCACAGTTTTTTATTCATCGACCAATAAGAAAAACATATTTACAGAATGACATCTTCCATCACTATATTTTCTTAATTATTTTATTCTTCAAACTTTTATGCATGCTTTGTGTCTGTGTACAGGGTGGTTTTGTGTGTCAACTTAACACATGCTAGAGTCATCAGATAATGGAGCCTCAGCTGAGGAAATGTGTCCTTGAGATCCAGCTGTAAGCAAACTAGGGGAAACAATCCTGTAGGCAGCTCTCTGCAACCTCTGCATCAGTTCCTGCTTTTGGAATCCTGCCATATGTTGAGTTCCTGTACTTACTTCCTTCAATGACGAACAGCAATGCTGAAGTATAAGTCAAATAACCCTTTCTTCCCCAACTTGATCTTTGGTTATGGTGTTTCATCTCATCGCACCAATAGAAACCTTAAGAAAATCTACATATAGGGATGTATATATGAGGACACATACCAATGAATGCCAGACATTGTGCTAGACCTCCTAATGCTGGAGTTATGGGTGTTGAAGAGCTTCTGAATGTAGGTGCTGGGAACAGAATTCAGCTTTTCTGCAAAAGCAGTACATATTTGTATCTAGTGAGGCTCCTACCCTCCTCCTTTACTCTTTTAAGTAGAAACAAATCTTTTAAAACCAAATTTATTCATGGGGGGAAGGACAGCATCAAATGGAATGTTTGTATTTCTATAACTTCTAAGCGAACAATCCATTTCAAATGATTAATTCCATTACACTGCAATTTACGCCTAGTGCTAACTAATGAAATAAATTACTTTCAACTTCAATTCAGGCCTCTTCCCTTTTCTCACATGCTCTCATTAGCTTCATCTGGAATGTTTTTTACAAAGGAGTCTCTGCCACACCAGCTGCTCTGTTAATGGACTGCTCTTATCGATTGCTAGAAAGTCATACTTAAGAATGTAGAATGGGCTGGGAGTCTGTTACCAAGATGAGTTTGCAGTTTTAAGGCCAAATAAATAGCCATGAGATGTTTACTCCTCTCTGTTTATTTACTAGAGAAAGTGGTGTGTATATTGACCCCACACTGTTGAAAAAGATCTTATACATATGTAAGTTTCCAAAGAGCATCTTGGAAATGTGGTCAGAGGATTTGAATTGTTACATGAAACAATAATGTTGCAGATGCTAATGTACTTTTCTCAATTAATGGGCTTTTTTTTACTCATCATTCTAAGTGATCATCAGGGGAAACCTAGAAAATAAAAAACTCAGGTATTGCATTTTCTAGTTATGGGATCACATGCCTGTAATTTCAGTACTTGGGAAGATAAGGAGGAAAGTCACAAACTCAAGGCCAACATAGGCTTCACAGAGAGCCTAACTCAAAACAAAGCAATTTCTCCCGCTAACCAATTATTTGAGAATCAAGCTGTTATCTCTTAGCTGTGTCTGCCACCAAACTTTTGTTCCGCCATCATTGACTCTAATCCTTTAAAACTGTAAGCTCCAAATGAGATATTTCTTATAAAAGTAGCTTCAACCATGGTGTTTTATCACAGTGATAGAAGCTTAGCTAAGTCAGAAGTTGGTATTGGGAGTAGGTTGTTGCTGTGACAGACATGACCATGACCATACTGGTTTGAGGACTTTGGCACTTTGAACTAGGAAAACAGTTGAATGCCATAAGCCTGAACAGTCTGGCTGATAGCCATATGGACTATGGAGACCGGGGAGAAGCCCATTAACAACTGAGCAAGACACCATCATTGTGATATATTCAGAAAGAATGGCTGATTTCTGCCCATGTTCTAAAGTCTGCCTGAGGCTAAACTGAAAAGTGACTGGATCAATTTCTTTGGTGTGGGACATCTCAAGGCAGCCTAACATTGACCAACTTTCTTATGTTATTCACATATTTCTGGCTTTGGAGTCATGAAGAATACATGGGTTGTGGAGTCTTCTTTTGAACTTGAGATTCACTAAGACAACCCAAGCATGTGCCAGGTTGAGCCCCTGGATAAAGGTCCTGAGAAACCATTGAACAAAGTCATGAAAGTTAAGCCTGGAAAACACTGTAGACCCCAGATGTTGGGGGTGGTGTCACCATGAGACATTTTCCTGGGAGAGATAGAGACATGGTGTGGAAGCAGTCCAAGAGAGAGAGAGAAAGTATGTTGTAGTAAGCAAAGCTGGAAGGATGGGGCCATCTAAGTCCTTTGATGTGCATGGAGCTACAGGATTCCAAGTTTGCCCTGCTGGGTTTTGGTCTTGCTGTGGTTCAGTATTTCCTCACTGAGACCCTATTCATCCCTAGTGGAATGATACTGTATATTTTGTATCATCTAATGGGGAAAATATGGGATTTGATTTTTTTTATTTTGTAAGAGTCACAATTAAGAGATTTCCTTGAGTCTCAGAAAAACTGTGGACTTTTGAACAGTGTGAAAACTGTCAAAGTTAAACAAACAAACATATGGTGCTATATAATATGGTCACAAGCCTGTAGAGGCCAGAGAGTGGAATGCGGTGGTTTGAATGAAAATGGGCCTTTAGGCCCAGTGCTTATGTTTAAATATTTGTTTACGAGTTAGTAGAGCTGTTTGTGAAGTATTGCTGGATATTAATTAATGATGCAAAGATGTGTTGCATTCTTTTATGTTGCATTTGTTTAACTCAGTAAAACTGTGTTACTTTTCCTGTCTAAACTACTGGATTGTTCTAATAAAAAGCTGATTGATTGGCTGATATCTAGGCAGGAGAGGGATTGGCAGGGCTGCCAGGCAGAGATAATAAGTAGGAGGGGAAATCTAGGCTCAAGAAAAAGAGGATGAGAGAGAAGAGAAGGTGAGAATGCCAGGCGGCAGCCACGAAGCCACACAGCTAGTCACTGAGTAAGAAGGAAAGAAAGACATATAGAGAAAAGAAGAGGAAGAATCCTAAAGGCAAAACATGGTTAAAGAGAAATGAGATTTTTAAGTTAGAAAAGTTGGCTAAAAATAATCCAAGCTAAGGCATAGCATTCATAAGTAAGAACAAGTCTCCTTGTATTTATTTGGGAGCTGGGTAGTGGGCCCCCAAAGGGGGAAAAAACAAAAAAGCAAAACAAGTACAGACAAGAACTGGAGATTTGAATTTGTTGGGGGGTGATGTCACAAGGGTTGGGCTTTGAGCTTACAAAAGACTTTCTGCCATTCCTAGTGCTTTCTTGCTCTCTCTTTCTCCAACTTTTGGATCAAGATGCAAGCTCTCAAATGTTTCTGCCACCATGCCTTTGCTCTTCCCTCATGGATTTTAATACTTTGAAACCATGAATTCCAAATCAGACACTTTCTTTTATTTAAATAAACTTTATAGGAGAAATTCCAAGGCAGTGTTCCATTGGAGCTGTGACATGGTTGTTGCTAGCTGCTATTAGCTTTGGTATAGATTTAAAAAAAGATCAGAAACACTTGAAAAACATCTAGTCTGATTAGAAAGGGAGCTTAACACAGTTAAAATGGTCAAACTGAATCCAGATAAAGTGGCTTTAATTGCAAAAGGCGCATTGCTGTTAACAGTAAGTTGACTTTTGTGCTAGGGTAATGGGAAATGCTCCTCTAGGATAAGCCTCTCCACTCTCAGTGTCACCCAAAGCTGGCTGGTAGTGTAGGACCCCTAGCCACCATCCTCAGACACTTCTAAGAGAGACTTGGGGCTAGCATTGCCTGTTCTGCTGTTTTTCAGAGCGCAGATAATACCAGCTTAGTAGACAGAAGTGCAAACTTGCTTTCATAACCATCTGAAATGTCTACATTTGACAGAAACATCAAGAAAATACTCAACCAATTATTGAGTCAGTCAGTTAGTGTTGTATTTCTCAAGAACATGATAAAAGCTCACAGTTGTTTGCCCAACTTTCTCACGTGTAAGTAATAAAAATACCCAAAGCCCTCTACATTTTAAAACTTTTATCTTTTGTGAATTGTAAGTTTAGAATACAAAATCTTATTAAAACAGATCAAATTGTATCATCATCACATATAACTAATTTTTAACGTGCAATTTTGATCCTGGTTTTCTTAATTTCAGTGCTTTATCATTTATAAAATAGGTTGTACCTCATATGGTTGCAAAACAAAGAAAATAAGACTATCTGTGACTTTCAACAGATACTAAATAAGACTTCCAATAACTCTGTGTCCTGCATTTTGGTGTTGTTACATCTGTCCTTCATTCAATTTCCTGACATGCCTTTCTTTGACAGTGAACACATCATCACCTGTGGGATGCCTGGGTTTGGCTCTTCCCCTTTGCCTGTGACAGAATGCCTTGACCTCTTCCTGCTAACATCAGACACTACCAATGCTATTTCTTGACTGATGAACAGCTCTCCTGTTAACTGAAGCATAACCACGTCCTTTCATTGAGCATCTTAACTTTGTGAACACAAACTCAGTGCGGGGCCTTTAGACTTAAGATTTCTTAGATGTTTCCAGTGAATGGTCCCCTTCATAGTGGTCTGTAAGCTGAAGTTACACTCTTCCCTTGCTTCTGGTGGCCGGATTAAGATGTGATTGGCTCATGTAACCACTGAAAGAATTGTGAAGATCATGTGCTCAAATGGAAGTGATTTTATCTGTAATGTATTATTGATGATTCTTTCTTTTCCAGGTATACTCAAATGGAAAATGTGTGCATTTAAATATTGATGAACATTACAGAATTAGCATATGAAACCTTCTCAAAGGTAGATACAATACAATAAGTTTGATTTATTCTAAAGTAGTGTGGATAATAATAATAATAATAAAGACCTATTTAGCGGTTTAGCTCTCTGGCGTTTTTGAGCTAAACAGATTTTGGTGGGTGACCCTGACATAACTGCAGATTCAGGTTAGAAAACATTATCACAGCATTAAAACCATCAATTGACCTTTCCCTGGTTTCCTTGTTTTCCCCATGATTGCAACTCTCTCTCTCTGTTTCTCTCTCTCTCTTCTCTCTCTCTCTCTCTCTCTCTCTCTCTCTCTCTCTCTCTCTCTGTTTCTCTCTCTCTGTCCCTCTTTCTCTCTCTCTCTCTCTCTCTCTCTCTCTCTCTCTCTCGCTCTCTCTCGTGTGTGTGTGGGGGAGGTGTGTGTGTGTGATATGGTGTATACATCTCCATGGTCTGGGGTCTGTGTTATGCTGTATGTCTGGGTTTGTGGTCTATAAGTGTGTAATATTAGAATATGTGCGGGTTGCCATTATTTGTATGTATATGTATGTATAGTATCTGTATGTAGTGTCTATATGAGTATTTGTGAGTATGATATCTGTGTGGTATCTTTATGTGTGTAAGGTATCTGTGGTGTGTGTGTGTCTGTATGTGTGGTCTCTCTATGTGTGTGTGTGTCTGTATGTGTGTGTGTGTGTGTATCTGTATGTGTGTGTGTGGGTAGAGTTTGTGTATATGTATATATATGTGTGTGATATTTGTGTATAGTGTGTGTTTGTGTGTTTGTACTTCTATACATACGTGACATCTGACATGTACATGTGTGTTTGGTGTCTGTGTGATGTGAATCCTTCTTGGAATCCTTCTGTTCACTTTTTTCGGTCTTTCTCATCTTTAAGACCCAGCCTTATGTCCCCCATGCTCATGTTTCTGCTGGCAGAGTTGCTACAGCATAGTTCCCATCTGAGAATGGCTTCTCACAGATGACCATCACACGCGGCAGAGAATTCCATAAGGATGTGACCTTCCGTAAGTGAAGGTTCACCTGAGTCTTGGAGAGCTCACAGATAGAGACCTGCCTGAACCCACCATCTGTGCACCAGTTGTTGTAAGGGACAGTAGGACCATGACCTCAAGACGCTGCTCAGGGATCGCTAAGACAGAAAGCATGTGGGGAAGAGGCCCTGATCTGTTTTGGGTTTTGTTTGTAAAGTACAGACTTTTGTGACTATCTAACAGAAATGGCAGTGATCTGAAAGATGAACAGCATAAAACATTGCTCACAGGGCATATCAGGGCTTCAGCTACACCTGAAAAACTACTTTCAACAATTAGACACCTTGGCCATTTTTCTGTGGGGTGAGGTGCTTGTTTCTGTGAGAGTGTGTGTATGTAAATATTTACATGCGGGCAGGTACACATGGGCAGGGTGCATGTGCATGTGCATATAGAAGCTACAAGACCTCTGCTGTCATCTGTGCATCTTATTTTTTTTTTATGATGGGCTCTATTACTGGTCTATATACAACTTGGTGGTTTAACTGGGCTGGCGGGCTCATGAGCCCAGGGGTCCCCTTGTCTCTGCTTCCTCCGTCTTAAAATCACAGGCACACACCACTTTTGTATGTGGGTTTTAGGGATCAAGCTTGGGCAATTACTTTACTATCTCCCTAGCTCTGCTCCTTTTCCTTCTCTGTTCAGCCTTTCAAAGGTTGGTATTACTTTCAATGTCTCACCTTTGGTCATCCCAGCCCATTTTGAGGCTCTTGACAAGGCTCTGTGTCATAGATTCTATTGTTTATCAGGGGATAATTCTATCTTGTTTTCTGCCACGATGATGAAACACCTTAACCAAAAGCTACTTGGGAAGTAAAAGATTTTCTTGGCTTATATTTACCCATCATTGAGGGAAGCCGGGCCAGCTGGTGTTAGGAACCTGGAGGCAGGAACTGAGATTAGGACCATAGAGTGACACTGCTTACTGATTTGCTCAGCTACCTTTCTAATATAGTCCAGGAGCACCTGCCCAGAACCACGCATGGTGGGCATCATCTTACATCAATTATCGATAAAAACAAAAATATTCCACAGGCATTCCCAACGAGTAATGCATTGTGGGCAATTCTTCAGTTGAGGTTCTCTCTTCCCAAGCGAGTCTAGGCCCATGTCACATTGACAGCCAAATCTCCCCGAAACAGAGCTCCAGGTTTTATCTGAATTCCACATTTGCCCAAGTAAATGGGGTGGAAGAAATGAATTAAGAGTAAGATGCACATGTGGGGAAGCTTGGAAAACTCATGGCATAGTTAGAGACCAGAGATGGACCAGGCAGGGCCGAGGTGGTGAGGCACATAGGAAGGTGAGGTCATGGGTCCCCAATCCAACATTCATGTGGCAAGACCCCATGTCCTCAGAGAGCTGATATGCTGAGCCTGCACAGATGGCTTTGGCTGTCCAGGGAGAACAGAGTGGTTATGGTATTAACCAGGGAGACGAGCAAAAGTCTTCACCCCACAAAGGACACCCGTGACAGACGAAGTCCAGCTTTGTGAACTAGTGAACTTATTGGGGTTACTAAATGAGGGGACATTTAATGGAGCATGACTAACCCTAAGAGAGCTGAATTTCCAAAAGGGCCACCCTGGAACGGGTGACAGCTCCTGAAAGCTGCAAACCTGGAAATCTCTGCACACCTTCCAGCAGCTCTCCGGGACTAGAAGGTTTCGGTTCACAGTGAATAACTAACTACACAACAGGATTTCAGGCTGAGAGATCCCAGGAAGCTTCCTGCAGGTCCTGTGTGTGGAAGGCTACTGCTATGTGGAGAGGACTCAGGCTTAGGGGCTGCCTGGAGGAGCTCATTCTCTTGAATGATGTGAACCAGCCATACCAGACCTCAGCATATAACCTACAAACTGTGGCATGCAGAGAGAGCACACTCGGTGATCGACATTTTCCTGGTGCGTGGTGAGACTCAGAAAGGAATAGGTGTTTTCTTGCCAATTGTCATTAGTTACTATTGAAAGAACAGGTGAACTGAGGAAGGCACAGCCAATATACAACAGATGCAGCCTAGAGCTGGCTGGTAGCAAGTTCTCCTCTGAGAGGGTAGAGGGAACTGTACACTCCAGGACTCCAGAGACCCCTGTGTAGCCCAAGGCAGTACCAGTAACAAGGCAAGCCCGGGACAGCAGCAATTAATGCCTCTTCACAGGGAGGCGGTGCATGGATTCTGCTGTTGCTGTGGAGCTCCTGCACTCCCGACAGTGACTTACCCTCTGCTCCAGGCACCAGCTGGTCTGGGGAGACAAGGCAGCAATTAGAATAATGAGAACAAATCATCACAGTGAATTAATGAATCGCCTGCTGCCCTCCGAGCACTGTGGGGCTTAAGAGAGAATGCAGCTCTCAGCTTTGTCGTGGACCATAAATAGTCCTGAACTTCAGTGTCGCTGCCTGTGTCCAGGGGACACTCCTTTAGGACAAAAACAAGTTCCCCCACTCCACTTTTGGGTGAGCTGGTCAATCTGGACACTTGTTTAGCTGATTGTTTATTAAGATAAGATCCTGGAGGGCAGACAGTGTGACAGTGCGCCTCCATGCCAGATGTAATTGCTGAAGCTGCCCAACGCGTTCTCTTTTCAGAAGAAAGCAGAGACAAAGGTGGCTCGGCGGTAAGCGCCAGCAGTACTATTTCCAGCAAGCTCAGGTGTCCAGAGAGTCTGAACTGCTTACAGAACCAGCAGGGACTTGTGACTCGGGAGCTTTACAAGCTTGACGATCTGAGTTCCAAGCCTCGAACACATAAAACACTGGGTGCTCTGCGCCTGCGCCTGACACCACAGTGCTATTGGAAAGGAGGCAGGAGATCAAGAGAACTTGCTGGCTACTTTCGCCGATATGAATGGTGATGTATGGCTTTATTTCATTCACCAGGCGTCAATGGACACAAAGCATTGAGTGTGGAGAAAGCAGCTACGGTACAGACATTGTGCTAATCATGCCCCAGAGGCAACGGTTTCTGTCCAATACGGCCTTCGTGTTCGGGAAACTTGCATGTACACGGTAAATTTCCACAGTTTGTTACCCAAGTGCAACCATGGTTTGCGAAAGGGAACGTGACATCTTGAGAGAGGGCTGAAGGATGGCCCCAGTGGGTAAGTGTACTTACTCAGCAAGTTCATGGATCTGTGTTTGGAGCCCAAGGACTCTGCAAAAGGCTGAGCATGGCCATGCATGCATCTGTTGACCCAGTACGAGTTGCAAGTTGAGACAGGAGGTTAACTAGTGCTTTCCGGCTACCAGCCTAGTTCCAGGCTCAGTGATAGACCTTGTCCCAAATAAACATGTGTGAGAATGGCAGAGCAGGAAAGTTTATGTCCTCCTCTGGCCCTGTGCAGACATGCACAGACCTACAAAGCCTCCCTGAATATATTACACACATATGTCACAGATATGGATATATGCAGGCACACACACACACACACACACACACACAGGTTATTTTGAGAGAAAGAGAATGATTCCATTCACATAATTTTATTTTTACTATGGAGTAGTACTTTAAAAATACCATGATAGTTGTTGGTAATCTCTTACTGTGCTTAGTCTTACCTAGTTTATAAAAAAAGACCCCATTCACATAATTTTTATTTTTGCTATAAGATAGTACTTTAAAAACATCATGATAGTAGTTGATAATCTCCTATTGTGCCTACTCTTTTTTTATTAAACATTTATTTATTTTATTCTGGATATAATTATACATGCCTTTTTTTTTAATTAAAACCAACATTTATAAACAAAATTTGGGAATTTGGGTGTCGTTCTTTCCAAACTACTTCCTGCTGGTAGGAGGCGCTCTCATGGGGGAATCCTAAGAAGACACAGAAATCCTGTATTGTGCCTACTCTTACCTAGTTTATAAATGAAAGTTTATTGTAAGTATACATATTCCGTAGGAACATATATATAAATATAGAAACAAAGGCGGTACATACTCAGTTTGGTACAAGTTATGGTTTTAAAACATATCCTGATGATAAGGGGAAGCTTGCAAACTAGGCATTGTTATATGTAGATAGTATGTGTCACTCGGACCCTCTGTCACTGTGCCAGGCACCTGGACCACCACCTGAAAAGGTGGAAAGATCTACTTGGTTTATGTTTTCTGTTCATGTTCTGATGGCTCCATTGTGGTGCTCCATGGTGAGGCAGAATGTTAGGGTAGCAATCAAGTGTGTGAGATACAGCAGAGCTAAGTGTGCCAGGACAGCCAGGAGGCAGCAAGACAGGAAGGGCACAGAAAGCAGATGTGTGCCTGTGTGTGTGAAGTTTCTGCAAGACACGAATCTTATTCTTCCACACCTCTGGCCTCTGGAGAATCAAAATATTCTTAGTTTCTCATGACAGTGTTTCTCTGTGTAACCACCATGGCTGTCCTGGAACTCACTCTGTAAAAGAGGCTGGCCTTGAACTCTCTATGTTTAGCCTGCCTCTGCCTCTCCAGAGCTGGGATTCAAAGCATGTGCCACAAGTGTCCATCAACAGTCAAAATGCTCTTAATTATAAGCATGCAATCTGGAAAGTTAATTCTGAAATGTTGTGTGCTATTCACTGGAGAACACTGCTCAGACATGGCTTTAAGCCAATAAAACATCTTTATTACCTAGCCAGTGATTACACTGGGTGTTCAGTATCCCAGTGTAGCCCCAAGCCTTTCTTAGGGTGAGTTTGTAAGCACAAAAGTCATGTCCTGTGTTGACGTACTTCAGTTAACAAGAACAGTTAGCCAGAACTACAGAAGCCAAAAAGCAAGGTTAGTATATTTAAAAACTTCCCCAGAAGGACTTTGAAGGATTAGGTCTTTGTTTTAGCTCTGGCAGGTGGTGCTGTCCATGTGCTATATTTTACAGCCTGAATTATTGTACCTTCACCATGGAGTCTGTTATGCTAAGATCTGGGGACCTACTAAGATCTGGGGCCCAGATACACATGAAGCAAATAAGAATCTTATATTTTTTTTAGGTCTTTAGCCATCACCAATAATATTGTAGAATGGTTTCTATACACATTAACAACATTAAACAATCAATATGGAAAAAACACTTAAAAATCATGTCAAAGGGAACAGGGATATGTACATTCCACTGGTATCAAGGAATAGACATCTGGCAGGTTGAGATAAAATCATGGATCATCCATTGGAGAAGCTTGACACAGCCAACACTTCCTCACAACAAAGAATATCAACTCAGTGATCCAATCATCACAGGTGTGTAAAAAACAGGCTAAAAAATAATTTAAATTCATCAAGACTTTGGAGAAATGTACTAATTATACAACATACTGTTTTATTTTAAAATCCAGTAGTTTTGAGATTGGATTATGATACTCAAATTTTGTTATCTTTCTAGAAGTAAGAGCCTGCCTACATAATCCAAGTTTTCTCACTTAAGTCTCATAGCAAAGCTATAAGAAAGGGAAATTTATGCCCAGTATGAAGAAATAAAGCAAACCTGAGTATTGATGAGAATAAGGCATACTAAGATAATAACAATTAAAAGCTAATAGAACTGGAATCCATGTCTACCCTTAGTAAGAGAACTCGAGCTACATAGAAGTGAATGAATATAGACATATTTGTGTAGGTATCTATATTTATTTTCATACATAAACATATTGATTTTGAAGAAAACAAATTCAAGTGTTCTTCAAATCATCTGGTCATGGTTGACTATCAACTTGATTAAATTAATAAATCAGAGGGTTTAATGATACACACCTCGGGGTATGACTGTGAGGGGGTTCTATGTGAGGACTAACTGAGGAGGAGCATCTACTCCAGTTGAGGAGGAGGACCCATCCAATTGCCTGAGAGGGATAGTCCACCTGATGAGGAGGACATCAGTGATTACTGAGTAGGATGGTTCGGTCTAGTAGCGAGGAGGTGGCATCCAATGTTAACTGAGGCTAGTGTGGTCCAGTTGTGGAGGAAAGCTAATGATCTGAGGTCATGAACTGAGTGAAAGGGGGAAAAGATTTTCTGAAACCCCCTCGCCAACTCACTCTTCTAATGCTAGGGAGCATGCAGCTGCTGCTCTCTCCTACCCACAGCCTTGCTCTGTCCACCTGGATGGATGATGTTCACTCAAACTATGAGGGAAAATAAACCTTTTATCCCTGAAGTCTCCTCTTGTCAGGCATTGGTCATCGTGATGAGAATATTTCTCATCTCCCCAGATGCCAGCTTGAAATATATTCCTTTAAAGTAAAATTTAAAATTGTAAGGGAGAAAGGACTAGAGATTCTGTCAGCCAATCCCCTATTTTGTAAAAAGAAGTAATAGCCACAGATGTTACTTACCAAGACTCACCAAAACTTGTGATTGAGCCAAATCAGTCACAAGGACAGCTCTGTTCTAGGCACACCATTTATGTTGCCTTAACACCTGTCTAATGGGTGATAAAGTCTACAAACAGAGGGTTTGAAGTTACCACTACCTCCATCACCATCAATACCACCACCATCAATACTGTCACCATCAACACCCTCACCACCACCAACACCCAGACCTCTAAAAGCATGGGATAGCTAATCTTGGTTATCAACCAAAGCCTAAGCTTCTGGGCACTCATGCAAGGCATTTAATAAGTCAAATTATTTGAAACAGGAAAAACAACCTTAAATCTGGGCCATACCTATTGGTGGCAAACCCTATACAGAGATAAAGAAAAAGGAGGATTTTCCTTTTTCTCTGATTTTCTTCACTCTTCCTGGCAAGTTTGTCTTGTCGCTGCAGCTGAATTTTAATAGAAACTGAAGACCAGTACCTGCTCAGTAATCCTCCTGAACCCCAGCAGCAGACTGGTACTATAGAGGCATTGTGCACTGAATAATAACTGGTTCTCAATCTGTCTGTAGTGAACTGTAGCACTACCCAGACCATAGCCATTCTAATAAATCCCCATGTATGGTGTGTGTGTGTGTGTGTGTGTGTGTGTGTGTGTGTGTCTATCAGTTCTGTTCCTTTAGAGAACCCTGACTGACATACATCACTGCCAACATGACCAGTAGGGGAAAAGGCTGGCTTTTAAGATGGCTTCATTTTGTGCTTTTGCTTGGGAAACCCAGGTATTCATTCTATTAGAGCCCTCACTTGGGAAGAACAAGATGATTTAAGCCATGACAGTGGGTTCCCACTGCTCCTACTGCTTTCAACACCACTTCTGATTTTCCACTTTCTTTGTTTTGTCCCATGAGTTGTTTGTTAACAAAACTATTGCCTCTGTGCCTATTGTAGGCTCTAATGAATGAATCCTAGAATTAGCTATCGCCTCCAGCCTCAGGACATATAGGGTCTAAAGCAGATGCACAGGCCAACCTAGGGATGGGGATATAGCACAGGAGGGGTGGGGTTCCCACACTGAGCTTCTACTTCAGGCTTCAGAAGGATGAAAAGAAGAATACAGGAATAATTAAGCAACAATCTGAAGCTGCAATAAGTAGCGCTTCAGTAACAAGAGGCCTGCGGTGTGTTATTCTATATACCCTGGGTAGCTTTGGTGCTCAGTGCTAGAATGTGCTTGAGCACGCTGCAGAAGTGGCAAAATTAAAAATGCAGTCCACAGTACTCATCCCTACTCCCTGATGACCTTCCCCTTGCTCCATTGTAGGAATCTGTTGGCTTCCTGTTTCTGCTCTAGCTAGAGGTCAGTTTCAAAGTTTGCATCTGGACTGTCTTTAGGGTTTACAGATGTTAGTGATCCTAAAAGAGGCCAAAGCTCGGCAGCTGCTTCACGCAGGCTTCACATGAGTTCTCAGGCTTGTGCAGTCAGAGAACTGAGGTTTCTCATAGCCAGGCTGTGCTCCTTAAATCAACTGGGGATATCTTCCCTCTAGAACAAGAGTCCTACCGCTTCCATCTGACAAAGGCACCTCTGTTGAAGGCTTGGGACTGTGGGGATCCAGTGGAACACTTAGAGGGTGTGACCAATGGAAGTTAGTTAGGCAACTGGTAGCATGCCTTTAAAGGAAATGTTGAAACATTGTCTTTCGCATCCTTTGCTCTTTGCTTGGTGTCCTGATAAGGCAACAGATCTCCTGGGCATTCACTCTCTTATCATAATGCACCTTGTTGCTGCCCCAGAAGCATGTGTTCAAAAGTAGCATATGAGGCATTGGGAGATGGTTCCGTTACACAAGCATAAGGCCCTGAGCATCAATCTTCAGTCCATGTAAAATGCAGTTCTACCAGTTCTACCATTTGTAATGCCAGTGCCAAGTGACAGAGGGCACAGAGACAGCAAGATTTCTGGTGCTCATTGGCCAGACAGTTTAACCAAATTAATGACCTCCAGGTTCTGGGAGAGATTCCTTTTCAAAAGTTTAGGTGCAGTACCATAAAAAACACAACCTTGAGATCTAGCATCTATACAAATGTTCTGGCCTGGAGAAAAATGTACATTAGCCTTGCATCTGGCTTCAAATGTTTGGGCTGATTAAATATATAGCAAGCAAAAGTTAAATGAAAAACAGGAAGTAGCAGGCAGAAGGAAGCAGCAAATAAATAGCAAAACACTGTCAAATCAAGAGCTCACAACATCCAGCAGAGATGACTGGAGTAACCCGATTGAAAGAGCAAATGCCAGTAGCATCATCAAGTCCCTAACAGCAGCCAGCAGGAACTGCCTGGGAAGCTCTGTTGCAGCTGCTGGAGTCCCTTCTTGGCTTCTTTCTATGGGTGAATTTCCGGTTCCTGAACTTCCAGCTTCTCTTTCTCACTTTTGTAGCATAGGATAAACAATGGTAGCCTAGTTTGAAATGTTTTACTTTCTAGTTGTTCTCAAGGACATGAAGATTTAACACCCTTAGCTGTTTGATGTTTTCTGTCTCTTCGTTACAGAGACAGGGGTCAGCCTGACCCAGGACATAAACACTATGGGTTTGAAGTCAGAGGCAGGGGCAGAAATCCATCTTCCAAAACCAGCTACTCAATGAACTGGCAAGTAAAATAATACCAATACAATGCATATAACACATGTGTGCACACAGGTGTATGTACACCCACACATGTTCACACACAAACACACATGAATTGGACTATGTCAGAAACAAATTTGAAAAAGGAAAGACTGAAAATCTCCACAATGAATGAGACCAAGTAGGGCTTGGAGAAGTTACATTAAAACTCCAGAGCCATCAAATGACCTAAGAAGGGCCACAACTCTCTAAGCACCAGTGAAGCCCTTCCGATTTCCTTCCCACCTGTAACCCTACTTACTGGTGTCTTGGAAGTGCTCTCTTAAACAACTGTCTGACTCTACTGCTATCCACGAGTCCCTGCCTATTTTCAGGGGCACAGAAACATAAAAACCCCAGTGGTCACAAAGGAAGCAGCAGCAGCAACTGTGAACTGAGTCCTCCAAGGGAAAAACAAAATAGACAAAACCAAGTGAAACCTGTTTTCTTTTCCTCTATCCTAAGAGAGGAAATGCTTAATGTAGCTCCAGTTTAGGAGCCAGAAATCATCATGATGGAGAGAGCAAGGTAGAAGGAACAGCTCCTATGCATGGAAGTGGAAGGCTGTTTTCTCTCATCTCAGTGGATCAGGAAGCAGAGAAGGAAGAATGCGCTGTTCAGCTGACTTTCCAGTTTATAAAGGATTGTCATCTCAGGCATTTGTTGCAGCCATGGAACACTGACTGACACAGGGGCCAGTGGCAGATTGTGGACACAAAGCTGGGAGTCGAGGGGTTCTCTGGGCCACCAGGATCATAAACTTTTTTGACCAAGATATTTCCCTGATTAAAAAACTCACTTTCCATCTGCGTTAAATGAATTTTTTGGCCCAAGGCAGTATTCTTAGATATAAAATCTGTCTCCTATGAAAAATTTACAAGAAAGTTCTGTCTGCAGGGCAAACAGAATCTACTCCCGCAAATGATGAGCAGGCTCTGGACCTAGGAACAGTACACGTGCTCTGCAAAGTCTGTAATTCATGCCAAAAATTAGAAGTGGTTCAGAGTAACTGAGATAACCCTTTCTTCCTTTATTTCACTTGGACTTGCCATTTGAGAATCAGTGGTTTTACACACACACACACACACACACACACACACACACACACACACACACACACAATCACTCATGCATGCACGTAATTGTAAAATATTTTCAAGTAGATTTCAGTTTATCTTATTTGCTATGTGATACATTCATGGATTAATGGAGTGTGGGAATCTGTAGTCATCTGCTGAGTGACAGCCTCACCTTCATCCTCCTAAGAGCCTTGGCTGTATCCAGGGAAATTCTGACCAGGGAAATTCTGTTGGAGTATTAACACAATTGTCCAGAAATAGCGAGAAAAATCTCTCCTTCTCCAGGGATGATGTGTGCCTTCCTCTCTCAAGGGCACCATGCAGGGTAGGGTGGCCACACTTAGGCTCAAGAGATGCTAAATCCTACCTCAATTCTATCCCTCGAAGGCTCTGGCTTCTCTATCAGGAGCCTGAGCCGTGTCACCTGTAAAACAGGACCAGGAATACAGCTGTAGCTTATCCTAAAAAAAATTATTATTTTTGAGCTATCCTGCATAGCAGAGTACCAACATCATTATTTCCTACCAAATATTAATGTAATTGACACAAGATTAGAAAGTAAGATGTACATATTAATACCAGCCAGTATAAAGCAGGGCTTTCTGAAGATTTATTTTTTTAATGCAGAATTGCAAACTGAGATGGGGGAGGCAATGCAAAAAAGTGCCTTCTGGACACAATGAGACTGCTTCACTCATGAACTCACTGAAGCTGTGGTTGGTTGCACAAGACCTTGACAAGATCAAGCCAATCAACATTCTCCCAGAGAGATAGGAGGGGTTCACAACTTGACTGAGGAGGTAAGGTTTCTGTAGTAGGAAGAGTCAGGTTTATTTTAAGGCTATGGACTCTGGAAGGTTGAATGTGTTCCACTGGTTTGTCCCACACCCAGGAGTATATAGAGAGCACAAAATAAAATTAATGGATTATTTAAAAAGAAAAAAAAATGGCAGGAAGTTTAAGAGCTATAGGGAGAAGGGGGCAGATCTGGGAGGATTTAGGGATAACTATGTTAGAAATACAATGTTTATATATATATATATATATATATATATATATATATATATATATATATATGTTTTTCATACATGGTGAGATGGAGCTCAGGACCACTCCAAGGGCAGCCAGTGCTCATGATCACTGAGCCACCCCTCCAACAACAGCAAAGACTCATTTTGTATGATGACACTGTAGTTTTGTCTGAGGATGAGCTGTGAAAATTTAAAAACAGCTAATAACAAGACTTAGGTAGATATCACTGTTCAGAGTATATGAGACAACCAGAAAATATCTATTTATTTACTCATGTATCACTCTGCTAAGGATCAAAACTGAGGCCTCCTAGATGGTAGGTCAAAACTATACTCCAACACAAGCCCAAATAAAGTATACAATTTCTCTCCTTACATACCATCTCTCATTTTACCACACTTCCCAGGCTATTTGGAAGAATATTTTCCCACTTGCTTATTTTTTAAATAAGTTTTTATTTAAATTTAAAACAAACATCTTTTACATGCCAACCCCAGATCCCTCTTCTCCTGTCCTCCCATGACCCCAACCAACACTTTATCCCACTCCCCCATACACTCTCTAGGAAGGGTGAAGCCTCCCATGAGGGGCCACCAAAGTTTCATACATCATTTGGGGCAGGGCCTAGGCACCCCTCCCTGCTCATGCCATGTATCTAAGCTGAGAGATTATCCCTCCATGGGGAATGAGTTCCCAAATCCCATTTGTGCACTATGGATAAATACTGGTTCCACTGCCAGATATCCCATAGACTGTCTGGACCTCCCAATGAACACACACTTTCAGGGAGCCTGTTAAGTCTTGTGATGGTTTCCCAGTGGTCAGACTGGGGTCTGTGAACTTCTACTTGCTCAGGTCAGTTGTTTCTGTGGGTTTCCCCAGCATGGTCTTGACCCCTTTGCTCATCACTCCTCCCTTTCTACAGCTGGATTCCAGGAGTTCAGCTCAGTGATTTGCTGTGAATCTCTGCTTCTGCTTCCATCAGGTACTGGATGAAGGTTTTATGATGGAATTTAAGGTAGTCATAAATACCATTAGAGAGGAAGGGCATTTAAGGTAGCCTCTCCACTATTGCTTAGATTCTTAGTTGTGGTCATCCTTGTGGATCCCTGAACATTTCATTAGTGCCAATTTCTCTTTAAGCCTATAATGGCTCCCTCTATTAAGGTATCTCTTTTTTTGCTCTCTGGACTCTATTGTTGCCCCAACTTGATCTTTCTGATCCCTCATGTTCTCCCCCCATCCCCTCCTCTTTCTGCTATCTCCCTCCTCATGTCCCACCCATGCTCGCAATTTGCTCAGGAGATCTTGTTCTTTTCCCCTTCTCTGGGGTACCATGTATGTCTCTCTTAGGGTTCTCCTTGTTTCCCAGTTTCTCTGGTGTTATGGGTGGTAGGCTGGTTATCATTTGCTCTATGTCTAATATCCACTTATGATTGAGTACATACCATATTTGTCTTTCTTAGTCTAGGTTACCTCACTCAAGATGGTTTCTTCTAATTCCATCATTTGAAATTCCCAGAATTTCAAGATTTCATTATTTTTGTTTTTGTTTTTCCTCACTGAATAGTACTTCATTGTGTAAATGTACCACATCCTCCTTATCCATTCTTCAGTTGAGGAATATCTAGGTTGCTTCCAGATTCTGGCTACCACAAATACTGCTGCTATGAACATAGATGAACAGATGCCCTTGTGGTATTAATCCTTTGGGTATATGACTAAGAGTGGAATTGCTGGATCTTGAGGTAGACCATTCCCATTTTCCTGAGAAATCACCATAGTGATCTCCAAAATGGTTGTACAAGTTTGCACTCCCACCAGCAAAAGAGCAGTGTTCCTCTTTCTCCACATCCTCTCCAGCATATACTGTCATTGGTGTTTTTTATTTTAGCCATTCTGAGAGGAGTAAGATGATATCTCAGAGCTGTTTTGATTTTCATTTCTCTGATGGCTAATGATGCTGAGCACTTTCTTGAGTGTTGTTCAGCCATTTTAGATTCCTCTATTGAGAATTCTCTATTTAGTTCTGTACCCTACTCTTTAGTTGAATTATTTGGTGTTTTGATGACTAGGTTCTCGAGTTCTTTGTATGTTTTGGAAATCAGTCCTCTGTCAGATGTGGTGTTGGTGAATATCTTTTCCCATTCTGTGGGCTGCCGTTTTGTCCTGTTGACTATCTTTGCCTTACAGACGTGTCTCAGTTTCAGGAGGTCCCATTTATTAATTGTGGATCTCAATAGATATTCACATTAGCCTCAATGCATAGTCAAGAACTTCAGGGTCTTCTGAACTCTTTAAAATGTATTTAAATATACACAAGCAAAAAGTTCTCACTTGTTTAATTACAAGGTGAAAGCACAAAGGACAAGATATTATTTGCAACCTGTGTGTATATTTTATTTGCTTTGTAAAAGCAAATATGCTCAGTAGTTAAGACGATGGGCTCTGGAGATGAAGATTCTGGGAATAAACACAACCAAGTAAATTTAATCAACTTATGATTCATCTTAGTTAGATTTCTATTGCTGTGATAAACACCTTGACTAAAAGCACAAATACTTTGTTTCAACGTATAGTTTGTAGTTGGTCCATCACAAAGAGAAGTCAGGGCAGAAACTTAAGACAGGAACCTGGAGGCAAAAGCTAATGCGCATGCCATGGAGATGAACTGCCTACAGATTTTTCCTCATGAATTGCTCAGCCCACTTTCTCATAGCACCCAGGGCCACCAGCCAGAAGGTAGCACCACTCACGGGGAGTTGGGTCTTCCCACATCAATCACTAATGAAAAGGATGCACAACACTTGTGCCCCACAGGCCAATCTGGTGGAGGCATTTTCTAAATCTGATGTTTCCTCTTCCAAAATGACTCCAGATATGTGTCAAGTTGAAATAAAACTAGTCACCACAGGCGCTAAGATTTTTTATATATTGGATTTTATAACGATGAAATGAGGGGGCTGGATAGATGGCTCAGATGTTAAGCACATATATTGTTCTTACAGAAGACCAGCATTCAGTTCCCAGCACCCATGTGGGATGGCTTCCAAATTACTGTAGAGCATCACTGAATTCAGTGAACTCCACTGACAGTTCACTCACAGGCATTTTCTCACACACATGTGCACATATATTCATATAATTTAAAATTTAAAAAACATTTAAATTGTACTTTATGGGTTTTTTGTTTGTTTTTATAAATGACACAAAGTTGGGGGGAAAGGAAAGGCAGGATGGATCAGGGAGTTGTGGAGTGCAGAGGGGAATATAACCAAAATACATTGTACAAGATTCTTAAATAACTAACAGAAATGAGGAAAAGATGAAATGATCAAATAATGAATATAAAGTAGTTTTCACAGAGCTTATAATGTTACAAAACTTCCCAGAATGTTTATTGCTATTAATATCACTTTGTCATTTTTATGTTATCATTAAATGTTTCAAGGTAGATGTTGAAGAAAGTTTATTTTATTTTTTGTGTTTCGTTTTCTGAGATAGAAGACTCACCATATACCTTACTCCTCAAACATTTTATCCTCCTGCTTGAGCCCTTTGAATGCTGGGATTGCAAGCATGTTCCACTATCTATTCTTTCTGGTTAAAGATAAAGGTCTCCTTTTTAAAAACCATTACGGAAAGTCAGGTTTTATTTTGTAACCAAGGTAGACTTTTAAGTCAGACTGTCTCACACATTGCTACATACCAAAATTGATCCAAAGATCTTAAGTACAGCAATGCATTCATATTAAAAAATAACTGTGCATGAAAGAATATGCACATGATGTATGCCAGATATGCATCAAGTGTTTGAAAATAACACTGGACTCCTTCAGCATGAAAAGTGTGTGTGTGTGTGTGTGTGTGTGTGTGTGTGTGTGTGTGTGTGTGTGTTGTGCAGGTACACATGTCCTGTGGCGTACATACAGAAGTCAGGAGATAACCTGCAGGAAATGTGCATCCTCAGCGTGCATCCCTGTATCCAACTCAGGCCATCAGACTCAGCAGGATGTGACTTTACCCACCAAGCCCATGTGCTGTGTGATATTCCTTGGGAGACATGAATGAACATTTGCTATCCAAATGGGATGTGAACAATGAAATCTAGTGTGCTTAACACCCAAGTCAAACTTGGTGAACCAGTGAGTTTTATTGGGGTTACTTCCAAGAGTATAGGTGAGGGTTACTGACAGGAGCAGAAATGCCTGAGACAGCTTTACCAAAGTCCCACCCCTATATAGAAATGAATACTTTACATTTGTGTGGAATTTGGTTTATTCATACAAATTTAAGGTCAATTTTGTTATACGCATATATTTCTACTCTTCTTTAAGGTATTATGTTTGGGAAGCCCACTTAAAATGTAATGAATAATTAAGAAATACAGATTAATAGTCATCCATAATGGTCAAACTTATAGTCATGTTATTTATGTTTTCTAGATATCTAGATATACAGATATGTTTTGCAGATGGATAATCTTCAAATACTTCTACATCTTTTGAAAAAGCACCCCGCCCAGATCCCCAAACAAGTATTTGGCATTTTCTCTTGCTTCCCAGCAAAAGCCTATCCTGGTTAGCTTTAACTGTAAACTTGATACAACCTAGAAATGGACTGTTTGATAGATTGGTCTGTGGGATATCTTGTCAATTGTTGTAGGATGGCCCTATTCACTCTGTGCAACATCATCCCTATGCAAATAGTTCTGAACTATTCAAGAAAAGCTGGCTGAGCATAAGTCGGTCTGAGACGACTTACAAGGGACATGCCACATGTTTCCTACTGTACTTCTTTGATTGTTAAGTAAGTTGTTGGTTGGAGGTAATGTGGAATTGTAAGCAGGCTTGTTCTTAAGTTTCTGTCCTGACTTCCCTCAATCATGAGCTGTGACCTATAATAAGCTACAGTAACTGTTCTTTCCTTAAGTTGCCTTTGGTCATAGTATTTGGCATAGCAACAGCATGGAACTGGAGAAAACCCTAAATACACATTTTTTTTGGTAGGATCTTAGCAAACACACTCCCATCTGTAGTCACAATGAATCCCTTTAAGGAGCTGTTGATGTTTTATCCACAGAGGAAGAATCTCTTGCTATGCTAGCATAATCCTCTGCCATGCACACTATTCAAAAGCTATTATCCTAAGAGTCTGCAAATTTCATTATAAAACCAACCAGGCAGGGCTGGCAACTGATCTCTTGGGCTATGCAATGATGTGAAGAATCTTTTGTCATTTATTTTGTCCTCTTCTGTAACTGTGCCTGGTTTGTGGGCAGAGGCAGCCCATTTTCCAGAGCAATGATTCTGCCACTTTTACACAAGAAAAAGAGCACATGAACCATGAGCTGTGGCAGGCATGTACACACACACACACACACACACACACACACACACACACACACACAAACACACCTTACTGATTTTCTGGAGCATCAACATGCTAATCAATCAAAGTTTCAAGAACAGTGAAAACATTTACCCTCCCACTTTCAAGTAGGTAACCCAAATCCTTGTAAGACTATGATGTTCCTACTTTGTTCATTTTAGGACAAAGGATGGTTGCATTCTTAACACAACTTCGTTCACTTTATCTTATATAAAAAACAATAATTTTTTCTCCGTTGTTCAAAATTTTATTAACAAAACCTATTTATTAGGGTGTGGCTGTAGGAAAGGTTGAGTCAACTCCACATTTTCACCCCACCATTAAGACCAATAATATTTAACATTTATTTACAGGAGGATGTGAACACCTTGGCACACATATGGAAGTCAGAAGACAATTTAGTAAATTGTCTTCACTCCTTCACCCACCATGAGGGTCCTGGGATCAAATCCAGCTCATCAGGCTTGGCATCAGGTACCTTACACACAGAGCCATCTCCCCAACACCAAGATAAGTAATTTTTAAAATATCTTCTAAATTTTATTAAACCATGCCTATCAAACATTTACCAAGAGTGATGATATACTCTTTTCTAATCTAGATGCTGAATGAAATACATACAATAGCTGTACTCTGGTCTTGAGTTGTTTACAGATTACAAAAGTAAACAGAAGAGGGGCACACATAGAAGAAATTTGAAGAACAAAACTGCCAAATGGGAGTTAAAAGTTACAGATGCTCATAAGAGAAGTAAGTGACCTAGTTTGGAAGATGTGAAAATGAACACTTGAATTGTGGATTGTTTTATAGACATCCTGATGTAAAAGGGGAACAATATTAAAGGAGGAAACTCTAATATCATTATAGATATGGAGACAAGAAAACACATGGGATGAACAACATAAGATAAATTGAATTAGCTTGTCAGTTGCTAGTAAAAAGAAAAAGGATTTTGGTGTTCTTTGTTTTTAAATCATCTATAGCATTAGATGTCCTACATGTACACTCAAAAGCCTTTGAGGCAGAAATAATTTCAATTTATCCTGAATAGCACATGTCAGGATGGTAGCATTTCTTCTTTCTATATCTAGAATCAGAGTGTTTGTCTTGTTAAATGACCAACTTCCCACCCTCAGCACAGTACCTGATATGTACCTCATAGATTCCTACTGAATGGAGTCTCAGCTCCAGCTAGATGAACACATGAACAGACAACGGTGCCACAGTGAAATCAAGATTTGGAAATAAAAGTGTGTTCCTACATTTACAGTATGTAGGAGTGGTCCCAGGGTCTGATTCTTTTATATTGTGCTATATAAGACATCCTCCAACTTCACAATTTAACTGTTGTGACTAAGTGGGGGGACTCATGACTATGATTTTAGCTTTGACATTACCCAGTGTGTGTGTGTGTGGTGGGGTGTGTGTATGTGTGTGTTTCTATGTATTTCAGTGTACACATTTGTGTATATAGCTTGACATGCATGAAGAGGCTGGAGGTAGACATTTGGCTGCATTCCTCAGTTGCTCTTCACCTTATAAGTAACATATTGCTGACCTGTTAGTTTACAAACCAGACTTGGGGATTAGAAAATACATTAACATAAATCTTGTTTATATGTATTACACTCAAGTGGTGCCTGGGATTAGTCATTTTTTTGTAAAATTGGTTACCAATTCTCCTTGTGTTGTCATAGGATCTGCTTTAAAGATCTACTAAACAGTAAAATATTCCAAACTTGTATGGGCTGGAAGCAGAACCACATGTCTGTAACTTGCACCCATAGGACAATGTTTATTGATATTTAGATGGATGCTTGGATATATAGATGATGATGATGATGATGATGATGATGATGATGAAATGATGATGGCAGGTACATGATAGGTAGGTGAGCAGATAGAATGATGGATGGATAAACAGGCAGATAGACAAAGACAGACAGACACAGTGATGGCTTTAGAAAAAAGAAAAACGATCATAATGCTAAGTGAATTCTTTAAGGAATGAATTCTCAATGAGTTGCAAAAGTTGGCCACCACACCCCAGATTTCCCTGAACAAGGATTAAATAGAAGATATTGTAAATAACACACCACAAAATCAAAAATAAGCTGAAAAGGTAGCTTTATTTGGAAACAAAGACAAGAGGTTATGAAATGCTTTGCAACATGGAATGATGCTCAGAAACAACCTAGAAAGCTATAAAGCAGAAAATAAGTAGTATTTATAATGCATTATGGGAAATGAATGGAAATCATGAGGCCATTTTTACTATTAGACTAAAAATAAGGGACAGTTGACCTACTTCAGGCTGGCTTTTACAGAATATAAATACAGGGTTAAAGAGAGACCAAACCCGGATTACATCTGGCATTGGCACCTCCTTGTAGCCATTTTCAAATCTATAGAGGGTGACAGTTCCTACCTTGTGAATTTCATGGAATGTACTCCATGTAAGGAAATTTAGATTTACAAATTGGGTTCTAACTTTCAATTATTAAACATTTGTGCTATTTTATTTTGAAAGGTACATGATGCTAACTTAACTATTATACAACATAATTCTCATTTTTTTGGAGAAAGAAATTAAAACTCAGTGAGGTTGGAGACATGAAGCAAATAAAAATAATTACAATTTAATGGTTTCCTAATGAATGTCAGCCCCTAAGTTCTTTTGTTCCTTGTTTAATCTTGAGAATGATTCTGCAGGGGGGCATTATCCGTTCTACTCTACACTTGAAAAAAAATGAGTCTTGAAAAAATTATACCATTTTATCTAAATCAAGTTTCTCTTGTAGGACGAGGATGGAATTTTAAATTTCATTACATTTATTTAATATGTTTACATGAATGTATGCATGTGGGTTTGGGTATTCCTTGGGGTGCATATGGAGGTCAAAGGAGAAGCTATAGGAGTTGATTCCCTCCTATCATGTGGGAACTGTTAATCAGAACTCATTAGGCTGGGTGGCAAACACATTCATCTACTAAGTTGTTTTGTTGCTTCGATAGAAGGTGCAACATTTATCCTACTGATTGTATTGTTAGTCTCCAATTTCATTGAGCTCACATACTGTAATTAAGGTTCTTATGTATTCAGGGAACCATGCTCATGTGTACAGGTATGAAATGCAGAACTGGGGGTTCAGGGCATTGTTGTCAGAAAGTATGGCCTGATAATGCCTGAGCCCTAGATAAAAAAAGGCGGGGGGCTGATAGCACATCACAGCCATACAGAAGTAGGTTGAAGCTAAGATCTGTCAGTAAGTTACAACAACATCCTTAGAACACTAGAGTTAAAAATCAGGAAAGCATGCTTCTTTTTCATTGACAAAGAACAGATTTACCTCATAAATGCAGAATAAACACTGTCAGAAACAATAAAATAACTTTACTAAAATACTAGTATAACTAGGGAATGCTAAACAATAGACGATGAAACTGAAGAAATGAGTAAAATGGGGGAAAATGAAAGAACAAAGAAATATTAGAAATGAAAACAGTACATGAGGAAATCATTAGAAGGATTGCATGGAGCACAGGAAAATCTATTGAGCTTAAAAACACTATTGCTAAATCTATCAAAAATGAAATATGACACTGGGAAGATAGCTCATTTGGTAAAGTGCTTATGACACATGCTGGCAGACCTTAGTTCATTTTCCAGACCCAATATTAGAGTCTTGGAATGGTGGGACACATCCTTGTAGTGCTAGAGAAGTGAAAACAGGTTTACCAGCCAGCCTAGCAGAGTCAAATTCCAGGCAAGTGAGAGACTGTTTCAAAAAAGAATATAGAGAGTGGTGAGATATATCAGTGGGAAAGGTATTTGTCTCCTAAGTTTGGTATTCAGGACTGTGGAAAAAGACTTCAGCCAGTTTCCCTCTGACCTCTACACACACCCAGTGGCACATGTACGTCCTGACACACACAATAAATCAAAACAATACAAACACATGAATAAATGTCAAAAGTGGTCTTAAAAGATGAATGTAGGAGGGATCCTGTTGAACATTATCAGGAGTTGACCTCTTACTACCATATACACACACATGTATACCTACACCCAAGTGCATCAGCATGCGTGTACACACTCACACACACATACACACACTGAAGCACCAACATGACAGGATAAAATAAACAGGGTACCACAGAGCCATGCTACATCAATGTCTGATGCAGTTGTACAAGTGTCCATGGGTTTGTCATGGTCATTCCAATCAACCCTTCACAATCAGTCAAAACAGCATTTAACCTGTGTTAGCAAAATAGTGTCCCACATAGAGGTAGAGTGGGGATCTATTTCCTTGACTAAACAGCAACAACAACAAAAAGTTGCAAATTATTGGGGATGGAAGACTCTGATTTGTTTATTTACCTTAACACAATGGGTGCTTTCAATCCAGACAAATGAATGAACCTGTGTTTCTCCACAATGCTAGGAAGAGTTAGACCTTGCATTTGTGGCTATTAAATTATAATTTAGTGCTTTGTTTTATAAATGAAAATATCTTTTTTTTTCTTTCTTCATGGGTTGAGCACAATGATTTCAGTGTTTGTGGACACCTTTTTAATAAACATAAAGTGTCACCTTCCTGGCCACAAAGTGTCACTTCTCAAAATGAAGATGTGTGTCTTAGTCTTTTCTCCTGTTGCTTTGATAAAATATTCTGACAAAAAACAACTTACATGAGAAAGTGTTTATTTTGGATTATAGATCCCTGGAAATAGAGTCCATCATTGTATGGAAGGCATGGCAGGAGGAAAGGAAGGCGGACTAATCACATTGCATACTCAAGAAGAAGGCGGGGCAAACAGGGAGGGCTGATCAATAACATCACACAGCCACTCACTTCATTTGACTAGCTTCCTCTAGCAAGGCTTCCTTCCCTAAAGGGTGATAACCTCTACAAACAGTGCCACCAGCTGGAGATAAAGGGTTCAAATACCTTAGCATAGTTAGTGGGCATTTCACATTCAAATCACAATGTTAAAATAGAGAGGAAGTTGCAGCTGAACTAGGATTCAAATTTCTCTTAGTTAATCACAGCTGCAGCTGGCAGACTGCAAACATATGTTCCTCATACAAAACATGAGAGTAAGAGCACTTCCCCAACAATCCCGAGATAACTGGGGATTTCTTTTATTCACAGTTAAGCATATTTTTCCTATTACCCAGATTTATTTTGCCACAGTACAAACATATCTAATAAATTCTAAGATATGATTTTGTAAGTTTATAACATATTAGATGCATCATTTTGTTTGTGTAATCATAACCACACTTTCAGTGTTGCATTAAAGACCATGATGTTTAGTTCACTCAGAAGCAGACACATTGCTTAAGTTTTCATGGTTGACTTTACTTCACAATTAGATAAAACAAGGGACAAAGAATAACACCAACTCAGTAAAATTATAATAACCAGGTGTGGTGAGATGGCTCTGCAGATACAGGTGTTGGTGGAAATGTCTGGCAACCTGAATTTGATTGCCTAGGTCAAAATGATGGAAGAAGAAATATTACTACCAAAAATTATTTTCTGACCTCCATATATTCCATGGTGTGTGCTAGCATAAGTGTATGTGTGCCTGTAAGCAAGTGCGTGTGTGCGCACGCGCGTGCACACACACACACACACACACACTCATACGCACACACACACACACTCACACACACTAACACAAACACTCTCACACACACACTCACACACACTCACACAAACACACACACACACACTCGCACACTAACACACTCACATGCACACACACACACTCACACACACTAACACAAACACTCACACACTCACACACACTCACATACACTCACACACACACACTAACACAAACACTCTCACACACACACACACACTCATACACACTCACACTCATACGCACACACACACTCACACACACTAACACAAACACTCACACACACATACTCACACACACTCACATACACTCACACACACACACACATACACTCACACACATTCACACAAACACTCACACACACACTCACACTCGCATACACTCACACACACACTCTCACACACACACACAGACTTTGGAATTGTGAATAAATGTAACTTAAAAGATACTACAATAACAAAATAAAAATTTGATACGGTCCTTGCAGATAATTCAGTGTTGTGAACAAAAGAGCTACTGAAATTAATAAATGAACTTCTCAAAGTAACAGACCACACAATATTTTTAAAATGGTAAATTGTATGTGCCCATGCTTGCGTAAAATATTGGGAAAACTTTAGAGAAGTATTTAGTACCCCAAAATTGCAATACATTTGAGGGTAAATTTGATAGACTATGGAAAACTATGAAATGAAAAAAAATTTACTGGAACAAAATGAAAAAGATCAAAATAAATGAAGCAATAGTACACAATTGTCATGGATTGGAAGATATAATATTAAAACATAAACACTTCTGAAAATCACTTATACATCCAAATAATACCTATTAAAATAGCTGAAACTTTTATTGTTGGCATAAACAAGCTAATTACAAAGTTCATGTGGGAAGTCTAAGAAACTATACTAGCTAAAACAATCCATTAGAAAACACAGTTGAAAACAAAAAGGGGTTGATGTTAAGAGTTTTAATAATGGGCCATTGACATAGTTCAATGGGTAAAATGCCTTGCCACAAAAACAGATGACATCCAAGCCTGATGACTTAAGTTTGATTTTGGAAGCCATCTATGGAAGGAGAGAAGTTGTAAGTTGTCTTCTGACTTCTATGTGTACACAACAACATGCTTGAGCATACACATGCACATGCACGCGCATGTGTACACACACACACACACACACACACACACACACACACAATAAAGATACAATAACCAAGCAAGTGGGTATTGTACTCTATAGAGACAACTCAATGATGTATCACAAAGATTATAAAAATAAACTCCAAAGTCTAGAGCAACTGGTTTCCAATAAAATGTACAAGACTGGAAACAGAAGAATCTTTTCTAAAAGTGGCTGAAACAATTAGGTAGTGACTTACAAAAAAGTAAAGTGCCAGATTTAGCAGCTTTTCTTCTCATAGTGTCAGCCAAGAACAACCCAATGTTTGTCAATAGAAACCAAGTAAATGCACTGTGAGTTGTATATGTATTCAATTAAAAGATTCTTGGGAAGACACACAGATTGTTCTTAGTCACTGCAACACACACATACACACCAGTTTATATTGAAAAATTTTGCTATATAGACAGCCCTCCAGACAAAAGAAAGCCAGGGACTGTGACAGAAAAGACACTAAAGACACTGAAAACTAATCTTTGAGGAGGAAGCACTCAGATCTTCTTTAGGTGGGAGTCACATGAACATTTGTGACACAAACTCAGTAATTTCAGTGCTTGTAATCATTTACTTTGTGATTTATAAGTTATATATCGCTTTGAAATGATTTTTACACAAAGACCTGGAGAAAAATTGTTGATAAATCAAATATCTCGCCATCACCAACAAACAGGGAAACATAAACTTGGGACATGCATTAAGCTACAAGATATGAACAAGACACTAATACTTGTGGCAACCACAAGACACTTGGACTTTGGAGTTGTTTGTTATTGAGGCATAACCAATCAAAAATGATTAATGATAAGATTTTGTTCCAAGACAAGCCATCTGCCTTTTTATGCTATTTAAAATGAAACTTTCCATTTTGAATGCTTAAAGTAGAAAATATATCAGTTTCCTGTAATGTTTATGCATCATTGTCAGAATGCATTGTTTTCATCTTTCTTACAAGGTTATGAAGTTGATATCAAAGGCTGGAAGTACATCAGTTGCTGGCTTATGATTGTTTAATAGCAGCCTCTTATGGTGAGCGTGGTAGCAAATGTGTCTGCTTTGGTGTTGGAGAAAAGGTTTTCCCAGTGTTGCATATGGTAGAAAGAAAGGTCTTTCTACAATCCCACTCACTTTGAAGAGGCCCAGACTCCCAAGAACATGATGAGTTAGTTCTCAGGCTCATTGAAGGAGGGTGTTTGACAGCACCATGGTGACTGATTACTTTGTGCTTGGCATTTGCAAGATGCCTGTGTGCACTGTATTATTTAATCTTCATTTAACCCCACACATTATCCATTATCCTTGTTGTTTGGAGAATGACTCATTAGAGGCTCACGATTTAAGTTTCTTGCCTATTTTCGGAGTGACACACCATGATATGTCAACCCATATGACAACGGTGCTGAAGGGCCTCCCACCATGCTGTCTGTCATCGCTTCTTTGAAAAACCGTCCATGGTCTTGTTCTCTAAGTGGCAGTAGCTGCCTAACTTCCAAACCACAGTACTTAAGCATTTGCTTCCTCAGAAAGACAGCATTGTCTTCAGGAAGGAGGAGCAAGGCTCTTATGGCTGAGGAAGTATGTAGTACCAATAATAAAAACCCAGAGACAGATATTGGAGTTCAAGCCAAAGATCAGAAAAGCAATACAGCCAGCTATTTCAGTGTTCTTACCTCTACCAAGTCTGGCATGATCCTGTCGTCGATATGGCTCTAAGACCCTGCTCTTGTCTTATATACATTTCTAGTGCTGGAATTAAAGGCTTACACCACCACTGCCCAACTTCTGTGGAAAACTAATATGGCTGCTGGGATTAAAGGTTTTTACTAGCACTGCCTGGCTTCTGTGACTGTGACTAGCTTTGCAATCTGATGTCGAGGCAAACTTTATTAGATCATAAACAATATCAGTATAGTAAACACATTTGGCTACCTAAGCAGACAAACTTTACCAAGCTAAGGAAACCCCTACAATTTACACATCCACAAGACCATTTCCAAGGTTATAAATAGAGACTTCCATGGAGAGGGTCCTTGCTAACCATGAAAACCTTGCTAGTTGTGCATGGGGCAAGGGGCTGTCACCAGGGATGCAGCTTTCCATTCATACCAGGCCCAAATTTCCTCTGATGGGTTGCCTTTCAGTCACAAATATCTGTAGACATAATCCCTCACCCTGTGAGGAACACTAATAAAGTGACTGGTTCTCTAAGCTTTACGTGAACAAAATCATCAGTAGCTGAATGCTACTGGTGCCGCATCTGGGGTGAATGGACATTCATGTTCGTTTCTTACCAGGGAAAGACACAGCAGAAGCCCAAGGGGGGGTGTTATTTGATTAGTGGTAAACACAACAGACCAAATTTGTTTAAATTACTCTTCACTGTTTAACTCTTAGAAACATCATCTATTAATCACCTGAGAGTTAATCATTCTGAATTCTACCCATTAAAAGAGAAGGCATTATTTAGAGAGCCACCAGCAAAGAGCACATGCAAAAAGCAATCATCATCTTGGATGAGGGCCAACCTTCACCCAGCTGCCTGCTAACTAATGACACAGAACACAGCACATCGGAAAGAGATGGCTAGAGATTCACTTTCCAAAGAAAATAACAAGTAGTGTAGAAAAAAATGGCACTTTTGTGAAGTTCAGGAAAAAAAATGTTATTTTGGAATTTCTAATCACCTCTGTTTTCTGTGGACCTGTAAAGATTAAAAATGCATTGGATGGAGTCAGAAAGCTATGAACAGATGCATTGTTATAAAGACACTATAAGGCATGAAAAAAAAAGACAACTTGAAAACTCCTCGGCTCAAACTCTACCCAATTATCCTTTTATTCTGAGGCAGCATGGAATGACTATTATATTTCCACGATAACTTATGCTGTTCTTTAAAAATCATATACAGTGTTTTATGATTTATCACATCATGAAATTCATCCCTTTTCCTTCCTTCTACAATTTGATTTTGAAGAAGTCACAAATATTTCTTAAGAATGATAATTGATGATACTATTTAGGCCATGCTGAAGTATAGTTCTAATAACACAACAGAAAATATCAGTTTTGTTTTCTTATACTTAGCTGCATTCTACGTGCATGAGGGTTTCCAGAAAACAATCTCTTTGACAATATGTTTCTGTGGTGGTTAATCTTCACTGCCAATTTGATTGGGATTAAGCATTACAGGTAGATATGACTATGCGGGTATTCCGTTTAACTGAAGAAGCTAAAGTTGAGTATGGGCAGCACCATCCAGTGGGCTGGGGTCCTGGTTTGAATAAAAGGGAGAAAGTGAATTGAACACCAGCATTCATCGCTCTCTGCTTCCTCAGTAGGGCTGCCATGTGACCCACTGACTCAAGCTGCTATGCTATGTACCCTCAAACTGTAACCCAACTGCTTTTGTCAGTTAGTCACATCAACAAAAATGAATAAATTCCCAAACTGCTATTACAACATCCTAGTGACTGCCTTCAAGTGTGTCCATTTTCTACCTGTTAATGCTGAAGTGATGATCTTATAGCTCCATTTCTCAGAGTATGGCTTTGGAGCTCACTGCCATAGTAGAATACGGGGATTTGAGTATTGACTTGTTTGGCTTGCATACTTAGAATATCTTCAGGTGTCTAAATTTTAGACAAAAGCATATATCATTATCAGTTGTGAAGGCTTAGGAAGTCTAGGTCAAAGTGCTCAGAATCTGAAAGTGTCAATCATAGGCTCCTGTACTGGGGATGTGGTTGAATGATAACAAAGCAATGGAGAATTTATTGTTGCATGAAGAGATGCCATTGGTTAGGAATTCTGTAATCGAGGAAGTAAGAATTGTTGGCAGAAGTAGGTCACTGGGGCAAGTTCTTGGTGCTGCATCTTGTCCTGGCTCATTCTCCGGTTCTTGTCTGCTCCATGCCACCATGAGTAGGCTATAAGCTGTACTCATCCAGAACTTTCTTAAGGTCAAGCTCTGTATCATCTGACATGGGAACAATGGCATCTGCTGGCAGCAGTGAAATGCGTCCACTGAAGCTACAAACCAAATGAAGCCTTCCTCTCTTCAGTTGTTTATGTCAGAGGCTTTGTTACATAGGTGAAAGTCTGAACAAACAGAACCTTCTACTGGGGTGTCCCACATGGTAATAGAGAACAGGTTGTCCCAGACATCGTTTATAAGAATATTAATCTCAATTACTAGGCAGAGCTTTCAAGATTGAATGTCTCCTAAGACCCATTTATTAACATGTCACCTTGGGGTTAGATGGAAACATGTGAACTTGGGGAAACACAAACATGTGGAGACTATTAAGTCCATAAAAGTCACTCTAAGTGCCACAGAGCCTTTGCAAAAACATTGATGTCTGAGGAACAGTCCTTAATTATTTGACAGATCCATTTTTATGCCATTTTCAACCTAGGTTGTCTACTTCCTTTTCAAAGTTTCTTATAATATCACATAGATGGTATTGTTCATCAGAATCAATGTATGATTCCAGTAAAGAAATGAAACAGAAACCGTAAGAATTTTCATTCAGACTCCAAATGTACAGGTTATTTCAATGCAGTACAAGAGTAAGATGCTCTGATTGGCCTCAATGAGATCTGTTATACAATAAAATAAAATGAAAACTTTGAAAAAGGGAAATATTTGTCAAAAGTTCTGTACCATGCAAGGCAACCACATACAGTTCTAATTAATCTTCATGATAAAGCCAGTGTCCTTTACTAATCACATACATTTCAGTCCTAAGCCAAATACAATATTTCAACTAAGTAAATATAGGAGCTTAAAATCTTATCAAATTCTAACTTGGTATTTGTGTGCATGTTTGCTTGGAGTGGCTGTGGCATGTGCTCCATGTTGATGTCAGAGGACACCTTACAGGTCTAGTCTCTCACTGTGCATGTCTCAGAATTCAATCTCATCTTGTCAGCATTTGTGGCAGATGTTTTTATTTAGCTACTGAGCCAGGAAATAAGCCTTCATAAAGAATTTTAGCCATTTTTTGTTTCTAAATTTTAATAGTGTTACTAAAATAAATAGATGCATATTTTTAAAAAGTAAAATTAATTAGATTATTTCTTTTTTGTAACTATAAAATAATTCATGCTGTCACCATTTTTTGACAGACAGTAATGATAGAAATCAAATATTCAAGGCATATTTTTGTTGAGAGAACTAAGGCTTTGAGAAGGCAGAAGATAACATTGTAGAAAGTTCTGCCTCATACCTCATTTCCAGTATTTATATCTACAGGGAGTGAGACAAAGGCAACCCATTATTACAGAGCTCAGTCTTGCACCTCTGGTCAGTGCTCAGATCTGGGGTGAGTTCCATGGTGTCAGTGCTGCTCTCTTAATTTTCTCCTGTGCTCCTCCCCAGTTCTCTGGGCATAATCTGGCCTGCAGCACTTCATGAAACTCTGAATCCAATTGGTGTCTTCCAATACCAATCCTGCACTGTGCCAAGTCCACATTGGTTAGAGGAGATTAATCAGTGCAAACAGATCATTAACAGTGTACGTACACTGAGGTGGTAATAGCATAAATATACACGTTTGGCTCTACCTTGTGAGTGTGGATGCATCCTCATAGAATAGTACCCTATCCATCAACTTTACCCTACTAACTGGTCTATAAAGACACAGACTGTGCCCCTAAGAAGGTGTGAGGATTTTTCAGCATAAATGGACATTGGGAACATCTTCAGGCATTTCCTTTAGTGTGTACACTGAGGCAAAACTCCCCTTCACGTTCATCGTGCTTGCCATTTAGAATTTTGAGGCTTATTCTAACTGCACACCTAACTACAATTCACTGAGAAAGGAGAATCATAGTGGGTACAAACCCTAGGGACACATGATTGTGGGTGCTAGGCAATAGGACAGTTGAGCATCAGTTCCAGAACTCATTTTTACCTAAAATTCTTAAGTTAGAATACAAGACTCATTTTTAAAAACACTAATGCCTCAGTTTTTCAGTCAAAATTTTTATTGAAAAGAGAAAAATGTATTTTTATAGAATATGTTCTGATTATAATTTCTTCTTCCCCAACTCTTGCCAATCCTCCCTACCTGCCCAAACATCCAAATCCCCACTCTTACTTTCTCTCTATCATTATAATACAAGCATGGAACTAAAAGATAATAGTAACAGTAAAGATAAAATAAAAACAAATAATCCAGAGTAGAACAAAACAAACACAAGAAAAATACTGAGATGGGGAGCAGGGGGAAATCAAGAAGCTCATATAGACACAGAGACACGAGTCCACACACACAAATCCCATAAAACATTTACTTTTTTATGTACAGTGTGTGTGTGTGTGTGTGTGTGTGTGTGTGTGTGTGTGTGTGTGTGTGAAGCTCATATAGACACAGAGACACGTGTCTGCACACACAAATCCCATAAAACATTTACTTCTTTATGAACAGTGTGTGTGTGAGAGAGAGAGAGAGACAGAGAGAAAGAGAGACAGACAGACAGACAGACAGACAGACAAGAGACTTCACCATCATTTTGTCATTGGAAGGCAGTCAACACAAAGCCTTGTTTTCAACGTAAAGATAAATAGCATGTAATTGTAAGTGTGCGAATTGTTGGCTCCAGGAGAATAACTACACTGTAAGCTAATGCCTTCCTGCACCTGCGAACTGAAGGCAGACTCCTTATAAGCACATCCCTGCCTTCTCAGAGACAGCATTCAGCTGTCAGCAAAGGCAATCTCTCAGAGGTGGAATTCCATTTTAGACTACAGGCATGTAATCAATAAGTTTGCCAAGCATTCCATAAACACACCCATGAGAATATCTTCCACTTTTTCTCCCCCATTAGGCCTGACATTTTCCTCTCAAATGGTAAATTTCAACTTTATAAAGACAATGTTACAAGTCCAGCAAGCATTTCAGGTAGTACAGCCCAGCCCTCCTCAATGATGCCGGTCAACAGACACAACCCATCTCTGTTCAAAGTCTTGGTGGTGGCTCAAACTCTACAGTCTTTGACCATTACCCGAAGAAAGACTAAAAAATATCAAAAATAAAAGAGAAGTAGCAAAAATGAACATTTCACTTTGATCTGCCCATGTTGAATATTTAGTTGTACAGATAGAACAGTAGAGGAGAAAGGGCTTCATCTTCAAAGCAGTATCTAAATAGTGTATGACAGCCAATTACTGCATCCAGCTAGGCCCTTCAGACTTTCTACTTCAAATGAGAGGGAATAGGAGCAATGCTTCTCTCCACAGGAAGCTCCTTTTGATGAGAATATTTATACCTGAGAACTGGAAGCATGGAAATACAACGGACTCACACCAAACACAATATCTAGTTTTGCAGCAATCATTTTGTCCAATTGTTACAAACTCTTCAGACTGTACCAATATAAACTTATCCACATAATTAAAACAATTTATGTGAAAATCATGGCTTCAATGTGATAAATATGATCAGAAAAATAATGGATAAACAAAGACTACCAGGGTTCAGTTACACTGAAAGCAGAGGTAAATAATAACATTTTCACAGCAAACTCTACTTAGTCTCTATCTTTAAGTAAACACAGATAACTAGCTACCCAACAGCAGCAGTTCAAAACCTTGAAATAGAGAGCTCAGGGCATTGATAAGAGCATCTGAGTGAGAAGAGGAAGGGAATGAGGAGCAGAAGCATAGGAGAGAAGAGAGAGAGCAGCTAAGGAGACTCTTGAAGAATTGCCATGAAATGTTCCCTGATTCTTTGGAGGAGGGTCACCAGAGATTAAAACACAGGGACCCCTAAATTCTTAGGCATATTTTGTATTCTTTGTAGTGGATACCACCCTCCCACACCCTCTTACAATCTTATGTTTAGTCAAAATGATAAAATCCAGATGTGCATTGGCCTAAGATGGGGCTGATTTCCATCCACCCATCAAAAGTTGGCCATGCCACCTTGAACAACCTGTCTACAAAGAGCCTCTCTCAGCAGCATCTAATTCTGGGGATTTCGGCTTCTTTAATATTTCCATTTAAAACCTTTCTCTTGTGTGTGTGTGTGTGTGTGTGTGTGTGTGTGTGTGTGTGTGTGTTCATGCATGCATGCATGTGTGTGTGTGTGTTTGTAAGCAGGTCTGTAAGACACAAGTTACTGTTGTCTTAACTCCAGTCCATCCTTCATAGTAATATCATAAGTTGTAACTGCCTGAAGTTCATTCCTGGGAAACAAGCTCCACCTCTGGTTGACCCTAGAGGCCCCACATTTTCCTTCTCCCACCAGTAAGATTCCTGGTAAAATGTAATTCCTTGGACTCAGTTGTTTCTATAGTCTGATAGCCAAATGGAGGAGGGGGCACAAGCATCTCTTTAGAATGTCTTTGTTTACATGAGCATAGAATAAGGTAAGCAGTGTGCAGATGTTTTCAGGTGCCACATGACAAAAGAGAACAAGGTGACTCAAACCTACTTCATGTTGGTATTCTTATACTTTATGATTGAGTGTTGTGGTGGGCCATTGGCCATCTTTGAGCCCTGGTGCCTCTTATCTCAGTGGAGCCTGAAAGGTTCTATTTTTAGTGTGGGTGTTAGGAGTTAAGTCTACCAGACAACACAACCTTATAGTCAGAAAAGAAAGTCCTTATCATTGTCAGGCAACTGCATAGGAACCTGCCTAAATCATGAAGCCCTCATCCTCACAGTTCTTTATCTTTCTGTCTTTTATTTAGACAACCATGTCCTGGTCAATGTGCTTTAGTTAGCAAGAAGAGCCAGCAAGAAGTAGAAATACAGAAATTAAAAAGCAAAGCAATGTTAGTACAGTAAAGGACTTTTCCTGGAGCAGGTTCTTGATGGACTGGGTCTTTATCCCCACTTTGGCCAGTGCTGGGGCTTATTTGCAGGGTTTTAAACTCACTGCCTCTAATGGTGACTCTAACATGGCATCAGTTGTGCTAAAGTCCAGGGTCCTGATGCATGGGTAGACAATCACAACAGAGAGACTATAATTTTTTCCCAACATTGTGATGGAGCTGTTTTGATGGAGACGGTTTAATGCTATTGAAGTAAATGAAATCAATACAATCAATCAATCAATCAACACACTGAAGAGACAACCATTGTCCTCAAGGAACTACTCAGCTGTGCGTGCTACCATGGTTGGTGACAGCCTTTTGTATTCTCTGATACTAATATAAAGCCTGATTGCTGTTTCCATCAATAAGGGTGTCAGACTTTTCTTCAGAGGCACTACTGACCTACCCAGACTCAGCACATCCTTGTAATGAACATAGTCTTCCAGTCAAATGCCTGCTCTCCTCCATGGTTCTCCAGATCTTGCTAAATCCCGCCAAACTCTCCCAGGAAACCAACTCCAGTGAAGTGTCCCAATTCTTCTTGAAATACACATATTTTGCAACTTGCATTATTTAGACTTTGTTTCTCTTAAATTCAATATTTTGGGTTGAAATTCAATATTTTGCCTATGTCTGCACTGTATTTCGCAAAATTAATTCATTTTTCCCAGTATACACATAGATGTTCATGTGGGTGGAGGGATCAAAGTCAGCTGTCATCTTCAATTACTTCCCACCTTATTTTTGAGATAAGAGCTCTCAACCTGGGGCTTGATGACTTGGCTAGGCTGCCTAAATATACAACAAGCCCAAAGCACCCCTTGCAGGAGAGCCCTTCATTTGCCTCCCAGGGCAGGAATTACAGGCATCTTCTTCTATGTATTGGTTTCCTCACCATGGGTTCTAAAGAAGAAAGTGAAGTCTATATGATTGTATGCAAATGCTTCACCAACTAATCTAGCCCATATCTTGTTATGATCTTTAAGTAATAACACATCTTCCCTCCTTTCCTCTCTCCCCCTCTCTCTTTCTTTTCTTCCCTCCCTCTAAATATTTTTTGTATGATGATAAGGTTTTATTATATACTTTAATATGCTAAGAAAAATCATTCTGTACTTCCAGGTTTTGTCAGTTACTATTTACCCAGTGGGGTAAAAAGCTTTTAACCAAGAAGCAAATGCATCATATAGTCTAATCATTGGTTAATACACTCTTTCAAATAAACATTTAAAGAAAAGTATCTTGTTTACAGTGGGTGCTATTTAGATATTCCTGATTACTTAACTGCCTGACAAGCATAAAGATGATTCTTTTTCCTTTTTGGTCTAACAGCATCAAACATGTGCAGGAAAGCTTAACATTTAAGCAATTTAGCTCTATATTTACAATTATCCTCATGGTTGACATCTTACAGAGCAAACACCCAGATGTGTTGCTGAACATTTCAGTTTTTAAGCAGATGTTTCAGTATCTACTACACATTTTTTTCAAATGAAAAACAATAATTTTGTAACATTCTTAATAGAGCAATATTTTCTACAGCCTTTAGATTCCAGTTGTTCTGTTCTTTGCACAAGAGAAAATCCAATTTCCTTGAAGTTGGACTAAAAGAATATAACCTCATGGTTTTCTCTCTGAATCTTTTCATGTCCAATCAGAACAATCATTTTTTACTAACTGCTGTAATAGAATACTCTCCTCTCTTATGTGTCACAGAGAAATTGCCCTGGGAATTGGGCTGTTGCATAAAAGCTTATTCTGTATCATTGCATATCATGTTTCCCTTCCATATTGATGACCCCGATTTTTGGAAGTCATTTCATGGGTCTATGTCAAAGAAAGAAGAACTAAAATTGAATCTTACCTTTCCCTCCATTTCAGAATTCAAATGGCAACCATGTCTCTAACTGACCAGTCAAGCATTATTTTCTGATTTGACTATTTGCTTACAAAGATAAAAAACTAATTTAAGCTAACCCAGATGTAACTCTTTCATGGACAATAAATTAAAACGCTAAGCTTCAGTAGATGTTTTGGCCATGTCTAGTCAAATGCAGCCTTTCCACCATCTTCTGTGCTTTTTAGTTTTAATGTCAACTTCCCTGCAACTGTCTGGGACGGATGTCTTAGGAGGATTATTTACATCAGGTTGACTTGTGGTCATATCTCTTGGGTGCTGTGTTGATGCTTAGTAGTAGGGAAACACAGTTGGCTGTGGGAAGGGGGCTTCTTGCTGTAAGTAGGATTTCTGAACTGTAAAAGACAGGAGAAAGCAATAAGTATGCATCAATTTCTCTATGCCCTTGACTATGGCTTCTGCATGATCAATTTCCTCAGCTACTACCACTGCTACAAGAGCTTGAATCCCCATCTTGACTCCCCATCAATGATGGATTGTAACCTGGGACTATCAGCTGAGTAAACTACTGCAGGTTTATGAGAAATGTGTGAAGTAAAAGCAACTTCAAAGATGGGAATGTGATTGTTCATCCAGTGTAGCTTACTTGTCATTCCATTAAAGGCGGATTGAAGTAGAGACTTGAAACCACTCTTAGAGCTGAGAAAACAATAGATCAACAGGGAACAATGCTTACCACACAAACATGAGAACCTCAGCATAGATCCCCAGTATCTAGATACAAGGCGTGGCCAGGTCCAGTGTGTGGCTGTAATCTCAGTGCTCTGATGGGCAGAGATGAGGATTGCCATCATGTACATGCACACAAACACACACGCACACACACACACACACACACATACACACACACACACACGTATCAGAAAAACAACTATTATGATGTCATTAACATGGTGACACTTCATAAAATCTAAGCACATACAGAGTATTAATCTTATTGTTTTTGTTAATTTAAGGAGAGATTATTCTCTCCTTAATTTTATAATGAAACAGTGATTTACAAGTAGGGTTTATTACTATTTTGTTTGGTGATTATTACCTTAACATGGGTAATAATTCCCTGTACACGGGACCCTGGATCACTTGATGGGGAGAAAGTGGATTGCATTTATTGCTATCTGTTCTGATGGTGGATACAATGTGGTCAGATGCTCCAACCTCCTGCTGTCTTAAACTCCACACTGAGATGGATTCTTGAACTATGCACTAAAATATGATTTTGATTGGGGTGTTGTATCACAGAAGTAGAAAAGGAACTAAAACACAAAGTGATAAAATGGGAAGTCAAATACTTGTTTGTCTAATTTCAAGTCAATTGTTCACCAGCTTTGCTATATCTCATAACAGCATTAGCATGGTGTGTGTGTGTGTGTGTGTGTGTGTGTGTGTGTGTGTGTGTATATATGTATGAGTACTTAGGTAAGTCTAATGATAATCTCAGTGTTTATTCCTCTGGCATTTTTTTTTCTTTTTTTCTTTTTCAAATGGGGTTTTTCATTTGCCTGGGATTTATGAAGTAGGCTTGATTGGCTGATTGGTGAGTTCTGGCATTGAACTGTCTTTGCTTCCCAAGATCTAGACCGTTAACAGTATGACACCACATTCAGCTTTTTACATGAGTTGTGGAAATTGAACTCAGGCAATCATGCTTGCAAGGCAAGCACATTATTGAATAAACAATCTCAACAGCCCATGGTCAACATGATTCTTTCTGCATTGTTCCACACTCAAACAGAGCTGTTCAATATCAGCCACAACACAAAACACCATTCACTTACTAGCCCAGTAGGAAAAATATATAGAAAAAGAGATGACCATGGGAGTTTTTATGTTGGTACAATTTCTTTTCATTGATCCATATGAGAAAATTAGCTTATGCCAAAGTATCACACTGGTCAATTAAATTTCTTTTTTGAAAAGTATTTATGCATTTAGAAATAATGTACATATATGTATTCATGCACACATACACACATATGTGTAATAACAAAGAAAAAGAGGTCATAAATGAGATAGGAGAAGGAAATGGAAAATAATTATATAATTATTGTAATTATATCATAATTCCACAATCTTAAGAATAATTATTGTAAATTTTTTTATTTTAATATATGTTTATTTGTGTGTTCCTGGTAAGTATATATGCACCACATGTATGCAGGTCCCTGTGGAGGACAAAAGAGGATGTCAAATCCCCTGGAACTGGAGTATAGGCCATTTTAGGATGCCCAAAATGGGTATTCATCCATCACTCCTGTCCGACTAAAATGTCTTTTAATACATAAGAATTTAACTTACAAAGCACAAAAAAGGTAAATTCAGGCACAAAATATTTCTTAAAGCAAAACTATTGGAAATCTCTCCATGTTTCTTAGCACCTCTGGTTCTGTGGATTGTAGCATGGTTACCCATTACTTAACAACTATTACATACTTAAAAGTGAGTACATATTGTGTTGTCTTTCTGGGTCTGTGTTGCCACACTCAGGAAGATTCATTTCTAGTTCTATCCATTTGCCTACAAAATTTATGATATCATGTTTTTAACAGCTTTGTAATACTCCAGTGGGTAAATGTGGCAGTTTTGCTGTCCATTCTTTGGTTGAGGGACATCTAGGTTCTAGTTTCTAGTTATTGTGAATAAAGGCGTGACATAACTGAGTAAGTGCCCTGGTGATAGGATGGACCATCTTTGTATGTATGCCTAGGATTGGTATGGTTGAGTTTTGAAGTAAGTAAATCCCTAATTTTCCAAGGAAAAAAGTTACCACCATATTGATTTCCATGGTGCCTATACAAGTTTGCACTCCCATCAACTAAGAAAAAGCTTTGGTTTCTGAATCCTCAGGCAAAATGTAATAAATCATAAATAATATAGCTGGGAAATTGAGTTCACTGATATTTGAAAGATATTAATGGCCAGCCAGTGGTAGCCTTTAATCCCAGCACTTAGGAAGCAGAGGAAGATGGATCCCTGTGAGTTTGAGGCCAACCTGATCTACAGAGTAAGTTCCAGGACAGGCTCCAAAGCCATACAGAAGAACCCTGTCTCAGAAAATCAAAGACCAAATAAAGGAAGATATTAATGATGAATGACTGCTAATTCCTCATTTATTATTATTGTTGTTGTTATTGGTTGTGTATGTGTCATGTTTCCCTTCTTTTGGTTTTGCTGGTAGGAGATTATTTATTTCCTGTGTTTCCACGGGTGTAGATAAACTCCATGTGTGCAATTTTCCTTCTCATCCCTTCTATAGAACTGGATTTGTAGATCATTTTGTTTAAATTTGTCTCTAACCTAGAATAATTTATAGTCTCCATCTATGGTGTTTGAAAGCTTAGCTGGGTATAATAGACTAGGCTGACATCTGTGGTCTCTTACACTCTGCAGGACCTTTGCCTGGACCTTTTTGGCTTTTATAGTCTCCACTGAGAAGTCAGGTGTAATTCTAACAGGTCTACCTTGTATGCTACTTTTTCCCTTGTAGCTTTTGTTATTATTTTTGTTGCTCTTTATGTTTCAGTGTTTTGATTATTATGTGGTACAGGGACTTTCTTTTATGTTTCAATCTAGTTGATGTTCTCTATGCTTCTTGTATACTATAGTCCAGCCCTTCTTTAATTTAGGAAAGTTTTCTTCTATGATTTTCTTGAAAATATTTTCTGGGCCCATGAACTATTCCTATTCTTATTATTCTTAGGTTTGGTCTTCTCATAGTTTCCCAGATTTCCTGGATGTTTTGTGTCAGGAAATTTTAACATTTAATATTTTTTTTAAATTGGTGCATCTATTTCTTCTATCATATCTTCAACACCTGAGCATCTCTCTTCCATGTCTTGTCTTTTGTTGGTGAGGCTTGCCTCTGTAGTTACTATTCACTTAACTAGATTTTTTATTTCCATATTTCTCCCAATTTGTGATTCCTTTATTACTTCTATTCCTATTTTCAAGTATTGAAGAGTTTTTTTAATTTGTTTCAGCCTGTATGCTTGTGTTTTCATTCTTGGTTTTCTTTAAAGGATTTATTTATTTCCTCCAATTATTCGTTTGTGTTTTCCTCAATTTAAGGGATTCATTTACTTCCTCTTTAAGGATCCCTATCACCTTCATAAAGTTGGCTTTAGGTCCTCATGCTTAAGCTGTGTTGGGATATTTGGGGCTTGCTGTAGTAGAATAGCTGGGCTTTGGTGGTGATATTTTGCCCTGGCTAATATTGATTGTTTTCTTATACTGGTGCCTAGACATTTGTTTGGGGTGTGTTTAAGGCGTAGGTGCAAATTTCTGGCTTTGTTTTTGTTGGATAAGTGTTTTCTTCCTTACTCTCTCTTTTCTATCTGGCCTTCTGCCCAGTGTAGCATGTGGTTAAACAAAGGGTCACCACCCAAGGTAAGGCTTAACTTCTTGTAGCCAGCATAGTCTCTTGATAAACAATGGTATGAGACAGAGCAATGAGGAAGGGAGGGGGGATTATAGACAATATTGTGCAGATACCAAGAAAGTAGAGGAATTCTGTGGTTTGGATGCATACCTTGAATTGTGGTGTGTCATCAAAGCCTTTGATAGAAGGGAGTTGGAAGCTGGGACAAGGTGAGGAGGAAGGGAAAGGTAGTACTAGCATTATTAATTCAGAATCTCCACATGAAGAAAGTGTCCTACTCCTACAACAAACCAATCATTCCTACCATGATATATTGTATCTCCTGGAACTGAGTTGCTTTGCTTTTATGTTATGTCACTGCAACAGGACATGTGACATATATATATATATATATACATATATATGTGTATATATACATATATATACATATATACATGTGTGTGTTTGTGTGTGTGTGTGTATATATATATATATATGTATATATATATATATATATATATATATATTCTTTCCTACAAATACTTGAGGAACAGAGACTTGTACAGATGAGAGATAAATTCTTCATAGACCATAGCAGGAATGAACCACTTCCTCTCTGCAATGGTACAGTCTGTCTCCTGGGATGACTATATTTGTGTTCTTCACCTTCTTTATACTAATTTACAAGCAGGAAAAATCCAGTTTGTGTGCAACAGTATCCTGGCTACCCCCTTCCCAGTCTCTTACTGTCTATCTCATAGTAAGTGATACTGAGGCTGCCCAGCCAGACAAAACCTCAAGTCTTATCCCCCTGCTGCTCTCTTCTCCAGTATATAAGACCCATTCCATACAAAAGGAGGTTGGGCAGCTCCATGAAGCTCATAAGCTGCCTACTAGCCACACCTTCCCCATATATCCCAGGACCAGGTGTTTTCATGGTTCAGGTAGAGACAGAATAGAACTAAGTAATCATAAACTTGTCCTGTTTCTGCTTGTAAGAGACTGTTGATTTAACGTATGTGCACATGCATGCACATGTAAGCACATGTTTAATTGCTCATTTGAAGATCAGAGGAAATCTTAAGAGTTGGTTCTCGCCTTTTATCCGTGGGCCCTGGGGCTCAAACTTGTGTAATCAGGTTTGTGGCAGATGTATGTACTCACAGAGCCATCTCACCAACTCCATGTTTCCAATTCCAGATGCTATCTCAAAGAGTCATTTCAAAGAAGGTTCACAAAAGAAGAAAAGAAGCTGACAAAAATTTAGGTATCTGTATTCTTAGAACAGTTATTTACAAATTTTCTTTCTAAAAGCATATTCCCACTTTGTGTGAGGATTGTGGTTTGTGTGTGTGTGCGTATGTGTGTGCATGTTATTGAAGTATCTGATGTTGAATATGTGTGAGTATGTGTTATGTATGATATTGAAGTAACATGGTGTGTGTGTGTGTGTGTGTGTGTGTGTGTGAGATTGAAGTATCTGATGTTGAATATGTGAGTATGTGTTATGTATGATATTGAAGTAACATGGCAGGTCAGTGAATGTAGGAAGAAGGATATATGCTGTGCATGGATGGGCAGGGTGGTATAAAGACAGTAACAGCAAATGAACAAGGAACTGGCTTCTAGAAACTGGGTTTTGCAGGTAAGAAGGAATACATTAGCATTGGGATTTTACTGAATGAAGTAGAGAATGCCATGAAGACAATGGTTTGGAAGTTCTAGTAAGCCCTTATCATCTGTCTAAAAATACAAGTAGTGACATATTTCAAGACAAGGCTATCTTTGATTTTCATTAAAGATTTCAAAACTGGTACTTAAGCAGAACACTTCATCTGATCAAGGACAATTGTCAACTCTTACTCTGGAAGTTAATTAAAAAATAAAATTGAGCTGTTTGCACAATCTCCTTTTAATGGCTTGCTATTGGATAAATTAAATGAGGTTTCCATGAATTATTTATTTCTAGGCTTCTTTATGACTTTTAAAGTCCAAGTACATCAAAGTTCATTGTGGACATAACCATGGCTAAAACATAATAGTTTGGTTTTAGTATAGTGTCAAGAAACCTCAAACAGTATTTGCCAATAGCAGTGCACTGTGCAAGCACATATGAGCATATGTGTGTGTGTGTGTGTGTCTGTGTGTGTGTGTGTGTGTGTGTACATGTGCCCACAGAAGCCAGAAAAAAGAATCATATCCCCTGAAGCTGGAGTTGTATGTGGTTGTGAAACACCCTATGTCATTTCTGTAAAGAGAACAAAACTGTCTGCAAAAGAAGTAAGTATTCTTAAACATGAAGACATCTCTCGAGCCCGTTTGTTTGTTTGTTTGTTTGTTTGTTTACTTGCTAACACATAGTATCTCAACGAACCTGTGTCTTGCTGATTTGGCAAAACTAACTGGTCAGGAATCCTATCTCCACTACCTGGTGTTAGGGTTACAGGCTTGTGCTTTCATGCCCAAATTTTACATGGATAATGGATATCTGCACTGAGCATCTCATGTTTGCTCAGCAATCACTTTATGCATGGAGCCATCTTGCCAAAGCCTCCTGAATTTTCACTCAATTTCCCTTCTAAAATCTCTGCTCAAATCATCTGTAAGAAAGTGATGTCTAACCACTAGGATAATGCATATAATACAATAGTAATACTCCTGACACTCCTCCTACCTCTTCCCCATATAGTACATCAATCAACTGAGTGTTCAGTCCTTCTGGGTTTCCCCCAATAGAATAATGAATGCATCTGTGCCTTTGCCTTCTGACTGTTGGCTGTCACCTGTGAACTGAGCATATCCATCAGATTCTGGGAGATCCTGGTCTTGATTGTGTGCCATGAGACTGCCAGAGACCACTGATGATAAAATATAAAACCCCCTTCCTGAAACCTTAAGAATCACTGGTAGTTTCTCATTCTCCAGCATTTCTCTTCTGAAGAGAGGAGGTGTGAAGGTTGTCATATTATGAGATGTAGAATCTCCTTGGAGGGTGGCCATGGGGCATAGCTGTGCAACTATGTTCAATCATTCACTGTTTTTTGCTTCTTAACTGTACATGCAATAAGATAGGCTGCTTCAATCTCCCCCCACCAGGATTTGTCTGCAATGATGCCATAATGGAATGCCTTTTGCATTTATATGGCTTTTGCCATGATATTTTATCGCAACAATAGGAAAATAAACATACACTGATACACATATATGTACATATGTATATATGAGCTTACTTCTCATTATCACTAAGTTTCATCAGTAACAAACAATGTCAAAGTCAAAGTATTTCTCGTGAAAGAATCATTTAGCATGAATTCTTATCAACTGTTGATAATAAATTTTAAAATTATATGTATTATGCCAAAAGAACACATTTTTATTATTTTGTCATTAGTCAACTCGGGATTAATTTAAGAATGCCAGTTGTTCATATGGCCCCTGCCTAGTTTGAATACAAAAGGTTCCCCACAGGCTCATGTATTTTAACAAATGGTCCTTAGTTCATGGCACTGTTTGGGGAAGTTATGGAATGTTAAGAAGGTTGGCGCCTTGGTATAGAAAATTAGCCACTGTGGTGTCCTTTGAGGTTTTATAATCTGGCTCCACTTTCTATGGAATTCTCTGCTTCCTGTGAGAGGTTGAAATGTAACATCTCTGGCTCAGACTGCCAGCATGGCTTTATAGTCCTGCTGTAATGCATTTTCCTTGGTGGTAGGCACTATCCCTCCAGAACCATAAGGCAAAATAAACCCCCTTTTAAGCCAAATTTCTTTCTTCCATGGTATCCTTTACAACAATGAAAAGTCAGTATGCTGCCCCCAGTACACACAAACTTCCATGGAGAGTACTCACTTAGGTGTCTTTTCTCATAGATTTACCTAACTAGCCAATGCTAGTGGCCTTCGATCATCATTTTACTTGCATCTTTTCTACAACAAAAGCCTTATTCATCAAAGAAGCCATGTGGATGATGAAAAGCCAAGCCAGCAAAGGTGTGGGAAGAGGGTACCTATTGATGATGATGGTGATGACACCTACAGTATCTTTAAAATGTTAAGTGAGACATAACATCCCAACAAATGGGCCAGAAACAGTTCTCTGCAGACCCAGGTACATTCAAAGTGTGATTGGTGGCATGACAGTGATATGAATGTCACCCATAACCACAATCAAGGATCCAACCAGGTTCAGGCTTTAATTATTCAGTATAAATGAACTTTTGTTTAACTTAGTTCGGTATCATTTGTAAATGGGAAAGTCTACTTAACCCATAGGCACAAAAACCACTTAAATGTGAAATATAACATAAAATTTTCTTCCTCTTTCAATGATAAATTACCACTGTGGAAAATGACCTAGGGAGGAAAGGTTTATCTTCCTTGTACTTCCCAATCATAATCCATCCTGAGAAATATCAGAGCAGAAACTCAACCAGTAGTAGAGGAAAACCCACAGACGAACACTGCTTACTGGCTTGCTTCCCATAGTTTGCTAATCTTGCTTTTTCATGCAAGACAGAACCACCTGCCCAAAGGTGGCACTTCCCACAGTGGGTGTGGCCCTCACATATCAATCACCTTTAATCAAGAAAATGTCCCAAAGACAAGCCCAGAGTCCAATCTGGTGCAGGCAATTCCTGGACTGAAATTATCTCTTCCAAGGTAACTTTACTTACTATACTATACGTCAAGCTGACAACAATTGTCCAGCACACCATTGTATGAGTCATAGATGCAGGAACGTTGTTTAAAACTTCTTTTTAATGGCTCAGAGAGAAAAGTGTAATGCACGAATTCAGATCCCCAGGACCCAGACTCCACCTAGAATCAGACTTAGAAGCAGGAGTCAGTACTCTTGGTGCCCATACAGTGACCTAAGAGGTGGGGCAGGAGAACCTTGAAGAGCTCACATGTTATTTAGCCTGCTGTACATAGTGATGACCAATCAGGAAGAAACACAGCCTCAGCTAAGGAAGAAGGTGAGGACTGGCAACCAAGGTCGTTCTTTAAGCCATGCGTGTAAGCACCCCCACTCAGATACATAAATTCACTCGTGCGCGCGCGCGCGCACGCACGCACGCACGCACGCACACACACACACACACACACACACACAAGGAATTTTTTTGAAAATCCCTCTTTGGATGGGCTTTTCCTTCTATGGATGTCTCTGCAGATAGAAGGGCACAAAAATAAAGCTTTCATCTGTATTGAAAAATCTGCGGGCTACTGAATATAATGCTTTCTCACCTCATTGATTTAGAGTGACATATTTCTGTGTTTGCTCAGTGAAAACAGACTCATGCCTGGGAAACATTCACTTAGAACTGGATTTATCGGCAAGAGTTACTGCTATGCAGACAAGCAAAGGAATACAGTATCCTAAACTGCCTTGTTTATATCAATCCATCTCCATGGGGTGGAGAACTTCCTGATGGTGCACAGATTGGGGCTGATATGCTCATGATTCATTGTTTGGAAATTAATTAACTGTGACTGCAAACAAATGTCTCTGCACATTGTTGAAAGCCACAATAGATACTTGTAGGAGCATGAGTAGGTCCTGTCTCCATCAGCATGTCTAGCCTGCACCCATCTGTTGGAAAGCCTGCTGAATTGGTCAGATTTCTGTGGTTGCAACAATTACCCACAATTCAGTAACTTGAAAAACTTAGAAGAGAGAAAAGGTTTGCTGGATGCACAGTACCGAGAGATTTTTAGCTCATGGCATATTGGCCTATTGCATTGAGCCTGTGATGGGGTGTCATTTGGGAGGCTATCCTGAAGTCTACTAATGTTTCAGAGGTGGCTAGGAAAACAGAATGAAAGCAGCAGAGAACAGGGTCCAACACTGAATGCCCTTTGAGAACACAATGCTCATGACCAGAACATATCCTGTCAAGTGCTTCCTCTTAAATTTTTCACTACTGCCCAACACCACAATGACAATCTAGCCATAACACATGGGCTTTTATACAGTATTTAAGTTCTAAATTGTAGCATCCACTAAGTTTTGGAAGTAGCTTTACTTAAGTTAAATCTCAGGTGCACCAAATTAAGATCTAGGCTGTCCATGCTTTGAAAATAAAAATAGAGCTGGATAGCTGACTGTTGGTGTAGAGCATGCCAAGCAGGCATGAGGACCTGAGTTTGATCCCAGCACACATGTAAAAAGTTGGGTGTGGTGACAGCGTCCTTACTGCCAAGGCTGTGAAGGAAAGTCACCAAACTCACCAGCCAGAAAGTCTGGCCAAATAGGTGAGCTTCAGGTTTAGAGAGAGAGCTTGTCTCTAAAAGAAAGGTGGAGAGTGATGGAAAAAAGACTCCTGACATGAAACATTGGCTTCCACAGGCATGTACACATCTCTAGGAACACACACACACACACACACACACACACACACACACACACACACACATTGCGTTTCCAAAATCATGTTAATGTGAATACTACTGCTTTAATCAGGTAAATGAAGTTACCCCATACCTTCTGGCTCCAATTGTATTTACATGTTTGTTTTGCTTCATTCGCAATATAATTTGCAGCACCCAGTAAAGAAACATAGGAGAAATTGTGTGTGTGTGTGTGTGTGTGTGTGTGTGTGTGTGTGTGTGTGTGTGTACTCAACACATTATTTAAAGCCTCCAAGAAGTAAATAAAAAGTCTGGCTAATTTTTAAGTGTGGCTTACATTTAATCAGCACTCAAATCAAAGTTTGGATTGGCATATGTGTCAGGTCATGTTTGTATTTAAACTGTGTCATGTTTGTATGTAAATTGCTAATATGATACCAAAAGCAGCAAAGCACAGATTTTAAAATATCCAAAACACACTTTAAGCATCACAATATGGTAGGACTTAAGCAAGTCTGTGACTATTAAGACTTAAGCAAGGGTCTTAGTTTGCTTTCCTGATCCTATGATAACATTCCTTGACAAAAGCAACTAAAGAGATAAAAGGTTTAATGTGACATAATTCCATGCACAGTGTATGAGTCAGGAGGTCAAGGCATCAGAACCCCAATGTGACTGGTCATATTCACAGGCAAGAAGAGAGCAATGAGTGTAAGCTACTACTCAGCTTCCTCACTCAACTTTTATTGTCCTGAATCCCAGCCAAGGACTATTCACACACACACACACACACACACACACACACACACACGGATCTTCCTACCTTAACTGATATAATGAAAAGACTCCCTCACAAGCATGTCCAGAGAAACATCTTGCAGGTGATAGCAAAATCAAGCATCCCTCTTTGATGTTTTCTGAATTATTTGGCAGTAAATGGATGATGTCTTTTTTACTGAGAACATTTAGAGGGGAGATGTTTGAACTAAGAGAAGTAGGGGGAAATACTCACAGGCTCATAGCTTGAAGTGGCAGATAACAGCACCTATCAACTTTAGTATAGATACAGTAGTGTTCTATAATCATGCAACCAACTATTAGAAAGCCTTATGTGAAGAGATAGATAATAAACTCTTGAGGCTTATTGTCTCAGGTCAACTTGTGTTTGACTTGTGACAACAAGTCTCTGTTCCAACTCAACTCTGAAAGTTTAAAGTAGTTGTAAGCATTTTGTAAGTTGCAGGGAACAGATGACTGATGGGAGATGTTATTCTGTGAATATGTTTCTCATACTGGTTGATGAATAAAGCACTGTTGGGCCAGTGGGAAAGCAAGATAGGCGGGGCTATGACACAAGGAGGAAAGAGGAAGTAGGAAGGAGGGTCAGCATGTAGAGCACAGAGAAAGCAAGATGCAGGCCCGCCACTCTCCGGTAAGATGAGCCATGTGGAAATACTTAGATAAGTAGAAATGGGTTAATCATTAAGACAGAGCTAGCCCATGAACAATGATAGTAACTGGCCAATAAGATTGTATCAAATACAGAGTCTCAGCATGTTATTGGGGCTTGCATGGCAGCGGGACCGGGTGGCCGACGGGGAGGAACAAAGAGTGGGAGACCTGACTGGCTGTGGGGTAAAAACATATGTGTAACAGATGACCATATATTTTGCCAACATAGTATTAATATAAATACCTGACATGAGGAAAAATGGGTACCAATGGCATCAGAAGAACTATGAATAAGCACAAAATTGTTAATAACCAGTATCCAGGAACCTGCAAAGTAGGCAATGATAGGATGTGCTGTATATTTCCCTGGCAGAATGTCACTTTTGTGTGGGTTCCTTAAAAAGCATGCCTGTGAGATCAGACTCGTTAGCCTTAATACTTTCACAAGGCTACCTGTGTATCTCTGTCTATTCAACTGTGTACCTACCTCTGTGTGCCTGTATACATATATGTATACATATATACATATGTGTGTGTGTGTGTGTGTGTGTGTGTGTGTGTGTGTGTGTGTATGCACAGCCATATGTGTCCTAGATGTGCCAGCTAATGTTGGGATACTTGGCAACATTTGCCTGCCAAAAGTCTGTGTGATAGCCTAAACCTGAAGTAAATAAAATATTTTGTACCTGTCTGTGACTCCCCACTTTCTCTTTAATGCCTAGATATCCCAAGGTCTCCTCACTTCCTGATGTCAGAGCTTGAACCTCATATAAGTTAGGAATAATGTCTGTTTTACACTGAAGTTTTCCCTTGTCTTCTAGAAACAAGATTTCTTCCTGGAGTCCAGTTACAGAGAGTGATGAGTGATAACAAAAGGGATCAAGACCAGGCTACAGGAACCCACAGAGACAGCCGACCTAAACAAGGGGGAACTTATGGATCCCCAGACTGATAGCTGGTAAACCAACATTATACTCAGCCCCCTGAACATGGATCTCAGTTAGAAGGCCTGGGTAGACTGAGGGACCTCTGACAGTGGAATCAGGATGTATCCCTGGTGCAGGAAAGGACTTTGGGAGCACATTCCCCATGGAGGGTTACTGCCTTAGCCTAGAGGCAGGAGAGAGGGTCTAAACCCTGCTCCAAATGACTTGACAGAGTTTGATAATCCCTCCTGGAAGGCCTCACCCTCCATGTGCAGTGGGGGAGGGGAATGGGATGGGAGGGTGTTGGGGGGCATGAGAAGGAGAGAGGGAAGGAGGGAGGAATGAGGGAGAGAGAGGGAAATGGAATCATATGTAAAATAAGAAAAATAAAGAAAAAAAAAGAAACATGATTACTTTATGTACCCTAGGTTAGCTTCAACTCAAATATAGGCATGGAAGGACTCTAAGTTGAGACCCTTCTGCGTTATCCTCATGAGAGCTAAGATTGCACACCATTACAACTGGCTATTTCAGTACATTTTTATTTACAAAACCAGGTGGTGAACTAGAAAATTTTTCAGCCTTAGTTTACCAACTCCTAGTGTAATGTAATATTATTCATTTAGACTAAATAAATCAAACTTCAAACTAGCTACAGGTAAAATTAGAAAGGGCTTGAAAGGGGCACTGACCATGTTTGTTTTGCTTGTTGTAGTGGGACATAAACTCTAGGCTTTATAAATAGTAGGAAGGATCATTGAGATTAAGTTGGAAGAATAAAGCTTTCTTTGACTTACATAAAAGGTAAGTTCTCCCTTAAAAAACAAGAAGACACATATTCAAATAGACTTCTAAAGAGTTCTAAAGACTGGGAATGTAGTTCAATAGGCAGAGCTCTTGACTAGCATAAAGAAAATTCTAACTTTAATGACCAGCTCTGCATAAATGAGTGTGGCAGCTTAAGCCTATTATCCCAGAACTCCACAGGTAGAGGCACGCAGATCAGGAATTCAAATTTATCATTTTGTGTATAATAAGTCCTAGGCTATTATTGAGGCCATGCTCAAGAAGAATAAGCAAACATCAGAAATATGTAAAAGAAACAAAAAATCATTACATCTAAAATTCTCAGAACTACCACATGTAAATAAAATTCTTGAATACAAGGCAAAATAATAACCATAATCCTAAGAACATAAGAAGAATTTAAAAGAATTTAAAAGGTATGCTACATAGATTGAGAGTTTCTGACATGGGCTTAATAAGAATTATAGATGATAAAGCAGGAAACTATTTTTAAAACAATCAATATTCACTAAAATCTTTTAACCATATTTTCCTATAATTTACAAGAATTATGAGTTTCAAATTGCAGAAAGATTGAATATTAAAGAGGATAAATTACAAAGTAGTATAAAATACTGCATATACACTTCACCACGATTGCTCAATATTGATGTTTTGAAACTGTATTATGCCCCTGTTTTAAACCTGGCATCTGTTCTTACTTATATTTTCTGAATTATTTGACAGTACATGGAAGACATAATGTCCTTTTACTACTGAACAGTTCAGTATATAATTTTTTTAAAACAAGAATGTTTAGTTATTGTCAAAACATCAGCAGTGTTTATAAATACTGAAATTTTATTTAGATATTAATATCTATTAAAATGTGTCAGTTGTCAAAGTATTAGTAATAACAAATTTGTCTCCTTTCTTATTTTTTGTTCTACTCCCTCTTCTTGTTTATTTTTTTTTTTTACTCAGTACATAGAGGGACCAGATAGCTGTTCCTAAATTATGATCTGCTTACCACAGGTGAATTGCAAGGTCAACCAGTTGGTTTCTTGAGTCATGATCTAATAGGATCTATATAATCCAGGCTGTTCTCAAACCCCTGATGTCCCTGCCTCCAACTCCAAGATGCCGGAATTCCAGGTATGTGCTACAATACCCAAATTCTTTTTAATTCAATTTTTAATAGCTGTTTCTGCTTCTCTGTGAGATAGTTCACCTCTGCCAGTGATCTGCAATGCAAATTCTTCAGAATATTGCAATTTTATCCATGCAAAAAGTTGTATCTGGAATCTCAATCATGATTTGGCTTTTTCTTTTTCCCCAGTTCTTTGTTATTCCATTATATATCCCCATCTTACCTTATTCTACAGCTTCAGAATGTTAGTCTGCATACAAAACGTAATAGATGCTGTTTATGATCAAATGTGTAAGACCTTTTACTGTCTTCTTTAGATGAACAGCTTCAGACTCAACATCACCTTCAAGCTTGCTTTAAATACCAGCTCTTAGGATTGACAAAGATCTACCAATATGGAAACTCAGGGCTGAACTCATAAACATTTGACTTAACAAACTACAAAGATTTTACAAGTTTGAAACTGATTAAAAGGCTCAGTAGTTAAGTATGTTTGCTTCCTATGTTAGTTAGAGTTTCTATTGCTGTGAAGAGACACCATGACCAAGGCAACGCTTATAAGGGAAAAACATTTAATTGGGGTGGCGTACAGTTCCAGGGGCTTAGTTCATTATCATCATGGTGTGACACAGTGGCATGCAGGCATACATGGTGCTGGAGAAGGAACTGAGGCAACATAAAATCATCTGTCTCATTGAGCACTGCCAGAACATATATGAGACCTCAAAGCCCACCTCCAAAGTGGCACACTTCGTCCAACAATACCACATCTACCCCAACAAGACCACACCTCTTAATAGTGACACTCCCTTTGGGGAACATTTTCTTTCAAATCACCACAGTCTTATTCCAGGGGGCGCAAGTTTTTGTTCTTACCACTCAAGTTAGTGGCTCACAACCACTTTTAACTCCAGTAGATCCAATGGCCTCTTCTCTCTGTGAGCACCTGAACTCATGCCCCCCCATACACACACACATAGACATGATTAAAAAATAAACCATTAAAAATAAAACCTCAAATTTGAGAGCAACAATCTTAACCCAGTCATCCCTGATTACCTACTAAGTGTTATATCACCCCCTCATGGTAAAAACAATTCACTAACTGGAATACTTGAGCTATGAAGAGAACACTGGCATGTGCCTCAGTTTAATCGTATTGCAGCCACTCAACAAGCCAGGAGGGGAACTGGACTTCCTAATCACAGCAAACAAACAAAAATACATTTCATCACCATTCTACTCACAATAGCTTAGGAAGTAGAAACAACCTAGCTTTCCTTCCACTACCGATTGTGAAAATGTGGTGCAGTGCAATTCTAGTCACCTGTAAAGAAAAATAAAATAATGAAATGCAAGGAAATAGATGAAATTAGAACATGTTTCACTGAGTGAAGTGAATCAGATCCAGAAACACAAATGCATTGTTTGCTCCCTTACTTGTGGACCCTAGCTGCTACCATTGGGATATGGGTACATAACCTGGAGTAACTGGAAAGAAAACAGGAAAATAAAGGAGGACTGTTGGAGAGAGGAGGGAAGGACACAGATCTGTAGAACAAGAATGTGAAAATGGGAGATCAACTGGAAGGAAAAAGAGAGACCAATACAGACAGTGAAGGGAGGAGGAAGGTTAAATAACACGAACGATGTTTGAAAAAGCCATAGGGAAACATCATTTTATCTTTATTTTACAATTCATAATTAGACTGTTCCGTAGGGAATCCAAAGAGATTCCGAAAACAATAGAGGTTACTGCCATTGCCCTTGCTTGACTCCCAGAACTTGAAGGTGAGACTCTATTGCTAAAGATATCACATTTTAAACACCAGGACATGGAGAAATAGAGCTGGAACTGAACTGGGAGCCTTCCCCATGAGGATTAGCTCTCCTAGTATCCAAAGATGTTATGTAAATTGCCAATGGAAAAAAAAAGAGTTAAAAGTTAATATTCATTAGAAAAAGTGCATAGCTGTAGAGCCCATGAACCACAACAATTATCAGCAAGTCAAGATAGACTCAAAGGTGCAATAGTTTGACTTACATCTTGAGGCTAGTCTATATCTAATTGGATTTAAAGTCTGCTCAGTGGGAGGGTATTTGTGCCTAGTACTGTAAATCTAACCAACCTATGGGTGGTGAGATCATGGACTCTGGAGGAGAACCTACTACTCTCACTTTCTTAAAACAGGTATAATTCCCAACTGCATTGTAAATGCTTATCCTCATATCCATAGACATGTGTAGATCCCATTCTTAATGAAAGAAACTTGCTGTTTTGTTTTTTTTTTTTTTTTTTTGCTGTCAAGACCAAAGCAACTTTCAGATGGAAGGGTGTATTTGGGCTTATGATTCCAGAAGAGTGAGAGTTGTTACCATTATGGCAAGGAAATGTGGCAAGCAGGCAAGCATGGAGACTGGAGCACTAAGCTGAAAGACTACATCTTAAACAACAAACAGAAAAGAAAGAGAGAAAACTCAAAATGGCGAGTCTTTGATCTTTCAAAACCCACCCCCACTGACCCACTCAAAATGGTTCCACTAGCTGAGACCAACTCTACTAATGCCAGAGCTTATGAAGGACAGTCTCATTTAAATATCCACAGAGACTGATACAGAAGTCCACAGTGATCAATCTTCAGAGAACACCTTCATCCAAGACTCAGGGAATATTCAGGACTGGGCAGGAAGTTTGAAAAACCAGAGGACCAGGACTCTGCTAAGATATAGTGTCTTCTAGTAATTACAGGGATGATACACCTATGAAAATTTAATAACATATCTCTGCTTAAACAAGATGTGCTCAATGATAATGCCAATTGATATGCCAATGTGGACAAAGAAAAGCTCACAAGGCTTCTCCAATAAAGAAGAGATATAGAAAATTAATGACCATTGAGAGAAGGCACAAGTATTCTCCAGGAAAAAAAAAATCTACTAGGTACTACTACATACAATGCCAAATGGTCATCCCTTAATACACATAAGCAGCACCAGAGATATGCTATATGTAATTATATGTGTGTGCATAATTTACATATATTATCTTATGTAATTTGTAGAGATATACATTTCAGAAGAGTAGCTCATAAATTGGAGAGGGAGTAGTGAGATGAACAGAGGAGCTGGAGAGAGAAGTGGGAAGATTAAAATGATGCAGAGAGTACTGATGTATGAAATTCTCAAAAGATAAGATAAATTAAATAAAACATAGACTGTCACCTTCATGATGACAGACCATATGTAGGGAACAAAATGAAACAACACAAAAATACTGCTTCAAGGCCAGCAAAATGTCACCAGTTGGTAAAGACACCTTCTGACAAACCTGATGACTAATTTTGATCCCTGGGGGCTACATAGTGGAAGGAGAGAACCATCTCCCAGTTGTTGTCCTCTGATCTCCATTTGTAAATCAAGGCATGTATGCACCCACAAACTCAAAAATAAACTAATGCTTCATTTTTCTCTACTGTTCATTCAGCTTGGTCATTTGTCTTTGTTTGCAAGACAATTAAATACTTCTTGTTGCTAATACCAATATATGCTTTAAAACTTAAATTAGCTATTTATTTGGTGTATATATAAATTAATTTTTAAGTTAGTTTTGAAAGAGCACAGAGTTTGAGATCAAAACCAAAGATATTGTGCTCAGTATACAGTACTTTACCATTGAACTACAGCTCTCGCCCACACAAAATTGGCTTCCTTCCTTACTAAATTTATTAAAACTATTCTCCACCACTGTCTTTGAATTTTAAATATATCCAGTTGTGTCATTGATTAATAGAAGTTTAGTTTTTCCATTCTTTTCTCTATATACTTCAATTGCTTTATTTATTATCAATTAAGTAAATAGGCAGCGAAGAATAAATATGCCTGTGTTTCACTAAAAAGAATTCCTAATTTTAAGATATTGTCACCAATGCTTTTGAATACAGATGCACACATGCCACAGTGCACATGTGGATTTCAGAGAACAACTTTCTTTCAGGCATCAAATTTGTGGAATATTTGATTGTACTGTGAAACCGAGGCTGCATTAATAAAATCAGTCTCAGGATCAGGGGTTGCCAGTAACTACCTGACAAGAGTTAGCCATAGAGAGTACAGACAAGCCAGTAAGACAGATAGAGAAATCTATAGGAAGGAGGAAAGAGACTAAAAGTTTTGCAGTCTTTTTGCTTTGGAACAGCTAGAGAAACATTTAATTTCTGTGTTTCTGGCCAGAAAGATGTGTCAGCTGGTTGCTTCATGGCCTCTCTAAGATAGTAGGTTTTCACCCCAGCCCCTGATCCATGAGTTATTGTTGGTAAATGGAACAATAGACACTTAACTAAAAGACAACATTTGGCAGCAGTGCCAATGGGACCAGAAGTCTCATCAAGCAGTTGCCTAAGCAGTAAGGCTGAAGACTAGTTAACGTATCAAGGTATAGCCACTAAGCTAATGGAAAATGCAAATTCTCTGGTTCGTCCTTCCTTCATAGGTTTGGGGGCTGAAACTCAAACCATCAGGCTTGTGCAGCAAGTGCTTTTACCCACAAATTCATCGTACAAGCCCAGGATATCGTATAGTAGGAAACAATATCTGTTGTACATTGAATAGGTGTATTGTGTGAGACAAAGGAAGTCAAGGCTAGTATATTTCTAATTTACTAAGGTGCATGAATAATCTTAAGCATCATTGGATAATATTGGATAATATTTTTGTTTGAATTTGTATTTGTATCCCCTTTCTGTAACTCTGACAAAATATTTGCTATAAATCAACTAGAGAAAGAAAACCATTTGTTTGTTTTGGGTTATGGTTTAAGTCCATGATGACTTCAAGCCTGAGGCTAAGTGGAATGCTAGTGAGAGACGCATGTAATGGCACAGTACTTGCTGCTCACATCATGGTATCTGGGAACCAAAAAGTAGCAGGGGATCTGATGAGAGTCCTTGTATCACCTTCCAGGGTATGAAACTTATGATCAAATTTTGTTAACTAACTTGATCTTCTAAAGGTCATATCATCTCCTGATAGCACTACTGAAAGACTGTTCTTGGTTTCCATGTTGTCAATTCTCCTTCTGATACATGAATCTTGGGAGCACTCAACCACCCCTTCAGTGTATGAGCTTTAGGGAGCACTCATCTAAAGCATAACAGAAGGCATGCTCATTTCTAGACAATCTTCTAGAACAGATTCATCTTTGAATTCCTGAAATGAAGCCACATTTCTTATCAGGAATCATTTTAAGGTTTATTTTTATTCATATATATATATATATATACATATATATGTATATGTATACATATATATGTATATATATGTGTGTGTGTGTGTGTGTGTGTGTGTGTGTGTGTGTGTGTGTGTGTTTCATTAGCTTCAGCTGTGAACTTGACATAGTTTAGTCATCTGAGGGGGGTCTCAATTGGGAGATGTCCCAGATCAGATTAACCTGTGGCTTTGTCTGTCAAAGATTGCCTTGATTGATGAATGATGTAGGAGGACTCAGTCTACAATGAGTGGCACCATCTCTTGGCAAGTGGGCCTGGACTACATAAGAAAGTTAGCTGAGCAGAAGCCGGTGACTGAGCCTCAGTGGATCCCCTCAATGGCTTTTGCTCCAGGTTCCTGCTTTGGGTCTCTGCCCTGACATTCCTCAAATTATTCTCTCCAGCCTCTCATCATGAATTGTTATTCAGAAAGTAAGATTTGCTTCACTAACTGTTGGGAGCATAGCACGAATCTCCTTGTACCCACAGGTCTCCAGAAAAACTGGGTGTGTTAAGCCCACAGAATTGTCTTTCCAATGGGAAAGATGACAAATCTGTTCTTCCACCCAGAAATCTGAGAACTGGAAGTGATTAACAGCCTGATGATCTGTGTTGTCTGCTGGACCAGCATCTTACAACCAGGACTCTTACAGCCAGAGCCCCCCCCCAACTCCCACAACCAGGGTCACAGGTGGCTAATAGCCCAAATGACCTCTACAGTATCTATAAGGGGGAGACCAGGCCAGACCCTTAAGCCCTTAAACTAGTACAGGTAGCAAATCTCTAGAACCTACCTTCTTGGGAGAAATGACATGTATCCTAAGTTGCATTTCAATATAATTACACTTGTACACTAGGCATTGTATTACACAGTGAAATGTTTTTCTAAACTAAACTAGGCTTAAACACATTGGAAATAAACCACCAGTTATTAGACACCCTGAAGTCAATCTATATCCTCTTTCCATTCTTGTCTCTTTGTGAGGGTCACTCCCTAAGTGACACCTTCAGGGATCCCCTCAATTAACATTTTTAGTTTTTCTAAGTTTAAGAATGAAATTGTTCCTTTCGTTTCTTGCATCCACTGTACATCTCTCCTGCCAGATCCACTATATGTGTACAATAGTTTTCATATTCTTATGTAATATCTGAAAGAATATGATGTGATTGAAATCATGTATTCCTAAAGTCTCATCTGACCTTTAGGCATTATCTAATTTGTGTTGCTTAACTTGTCAGTTGTTTTATTAATAATCCTGACACTTTTACTGCTAGACTCATTCAGTGCTATGGTTTGAATATTTTTAAACATTTCCTATGCAGACATTTCACATTCAGTTGACAATTCTTGGGCTGATTTGTGTGGAATAGTTTACACATGTAGTTTATTGAGTCAATTGATGTTGCGCCTAGTGAGATTTGATTGGTTCTGATCTCTTTACAATGGATTTGAGCTACATAATCTTGGTTGTAACTCTGGATGCTGTCACCAAAAAAAAAAAAAAAGGAACATACTTGTTTATTTCAGGTTCTCTATTTGGTGATAATTTAATAGATGTGAGCTAAGCTGCTCACTGGAAGTTTGGGCTTCTACATTGAGAGATAGCCTCTTATTTCATGGTTCTTGTAACAATATCATTATATATTCAGTCAAACCACAGCTTTAGGACTAACTTTCTCTATATTACACTTTACTTATATTCCACTTAAATATTTTTAAAGGACTAATTGGAAACATTCCAAGCAATGCCCTTTAAAATGTGTTTGTGAATGATCCTGTTGTTTTCTTGTTAAAGGAAGTCTTCAAGCTATGCAGGTAGGCAACCAATGAAAGTAAACGTTCTTTGTACTTTTTTATTATGTCTTATTTAGAAACAATCATATTTTACATATCAATCTTAGTTCTCTCTCCCTCCCACTGACCCCCCCATTCCATCTCCATCTCCTCCCCAGGGAGGGTGAGGCCTTCCATGGAGCATCATCAAAGTCTGTTATATAATTTGGGCCTAGGCCTTCCCTTGTGTATCTAGGCTGTGAAGGTAGCCCTCAAATACAATTGTTTTATTCCTGAATATAGACAATAGAGACTTTTATCTCCTAAGGGCATGTATGCTAATCAGAAAGCATGGGCAGGATGCATGTTGTAATGCTAAAATACTCCTAACTATAGGGCCTATATCTATATGAAATGTATCATTGATAATAGCAGTTCATTTTTATAAAATGATACAGGAGTTTAGCCATAGCTGGCCTCAGACTTAATATGCCTCTGTCTCCCAAGTGCTGGCATCGCTGGCATGAACAGCAAGAATAGTACCTGTAATCAAACTCAGAGTTTATACTGTACCGATTGAGCTACATCTACTTCCCTGTCAGTTTTCCCTAAATTTCTGTTCTGAAACTCCATTAGAGGACATGAAATCATTGATACATCAATGGCCTAATCACCACTCCCACTTAAAAGTCTAACAACAACAACAATAACAACAACAACAAAAAACAATTTAATATTTCAAAACACAAGTTTAGCTTCTCTACTTCTAGTATACTGCCTATGGTTGACATCTCGATTTTTTTGTAAAATCACTGTGAAGTATAGTTTTAACTGACTACTTCATGCAACCTACAATCATGTAGGAAAAGACTCTCAAGAAGGGATTAACTAGAAAAGATTGGCCAGTGTGGTACACCTATGAGGAACTTTCTTAATGGTTAAATAAGGTGAGAAAACCCACACAAGAGTGTAGGCTGTACCCTTTCAGAGGCTGTGCCCTGAAGTGTACATTAGCAAAGAAAGACAACTAAGGTTAAGCAGGATGCATCTATTTCTCTCTGTTCATGACTCTAGATGTGATATGACTAGCTGCCCCATGTTCCTACAATGATTCCCCTACAATGATGAACTATAACTTGGAAATATAAACTAAAATAAAATATTTCTTTGAGAGAGAATTGGGGGCAGTCAAGGTATTTTATTACAGTAATGAAAATGAAACACACACACACACACACACAACCACACCATGAGATCACACAGCTTCATCTGTGAAGTTTCTCTTTTCTTCAGTCTTCCTTCTTTTCCACAGACTACATCATTTACTTTTCAGACAAATCCCTTTAACTCTATTTCTTCATTTGTGAGGTTAAAAAACCAATTATAGCCATCCCTTGTCCAATCTAAATCACAGCAATTAATTTTGCTCTTGAAATTAGGCCAAGCTCTCCAAGCACGGGATGGGAGAAATAGCTAATAAATAAACACTGATGGTAATATCAATTGGAAGGACCAAGATACTATTCAGAGCATATTGAAGGCAAATTTTAGAGAAAATAAAGAACTGGCTTCTCCCTTTTTATTTTGCATGATCTTGACAAGACAGTGATATTAGTGAAGGTCATGAGAAGACAAAAACTCACATGTGTCACTTAAGGGAAATCATGGAGGCTTTGAGTCCAAAAGCCTTGCTTTTTATGTGCATGAGAAACCAGGTCTGCGTGGTAGCCTAGTTAGCTCTAATTGTCAACCTGACACAGCCTGTAATTATATGAGACGGGAGTTTCAAATGATGGATTTCTCAGATCAAATTAGCTGATGGAAATTTCATTGGGGAATTGTCTTGAGTATTAATTGATGTAGGCGGACCCAGCCTACATGTGGGTGGTACCATCCCTTAAAAGGTGATCTTGGTTGTATAAGAAAGCCAGCTCAGCATAAGCCTATGAGGCAACCAGAAAGCAGCATCTTATATAGTTCCTACTGAACTTCCTTGATTGTAAGTGAGTTCTCTGGCTACAGGTAATTCTGCATGGACTAGAAGGCAGCCCTACTTTTGAGTTTCTGCTTGAGTTGCTGCACTGATTTCCCTCAATGACCTGTAAGTTAAAATAAACCCCTTTCCTCCTCTATGTTGCTTTTGGTCAGAGTGCTTTATCACAGCAATAGAAAGGAAACTGGAACACCTGGCAAGATGTTAGCCACTGAGCTGTCTCCCCAGCTTTGACTGAGTTAAATCTTAGTTGTGCCACTGGCTATCTACATTTTCCTAAGAAGCTTATAAAATGTGTTTTAGCCTCAGGTATATCACTTATAAAGTAAAAATAGAATAGCATAATGGTTTTTATATCGCTGTCACCATTGCTGCATGGTGAACAAATGAGAAGGCATAGAAAGCTCCTTCTTGGTTTGGCCTTGTAAGGACCAAGTAGATATGCACATTCTCCTTCCCCTTCCTCCATGTGTAGTTTGAGCTGCACATGTGTACATGTGCTGTAATGGCTAATGTTTATTAGCAGCTTGACCGAGCTAGAATTGCCTTGTAGACAAGCCTCTAAGCAGACCTGTGAGGGATAATCTAGATTGTTAATGAGATGGAAGGATCCACTTGAATTGTGAACAGCACCATCCAGTTGGATCCAGTGTGGTGTAAAAGAATGTATTTTAATGGAACACTTTAACTATGAGACTCTCAAACCAATTAACTCCAGGAGATTAGCATCCCACCCCCTCCCCAACCTCTTAGAATCTCAGGCTAGGAGTAGAAAGGTCAGGACCTGATAGAGTAGAAACTCTTCCCTCTGTAACAATCATTCAGAGACAACACTGCAACTGTGATAGGCATGGCAGTACCCTGACTAGGATGCTTAGATGTGTGTGTCCATGGCCATTGATTTAAACTTTAATCACACTTCAGATCCATGAGTATAGACTAGAAGGGTCACTCTATGTCTGTTCCCTATTGAAGAAATCTCCATTTTCCTTTTTTGCTATGAATTTGGCTCTTCTGATTGATTTATTAGGGATGGGTGCCTAACCCTGGTTTATTAGGGCACATACTGTGATACCAAGTTTGGTAATAAAATATGCTGTGGACCTGGAAGTGATAATAACAAGAGAGAGTAAGTAAGTTGCCCCCATGTTTTCATAAGTCTCCATTTTCTAACTATGAATTCACTGTGACTGTTGTCATGCCTTCCCATCATGATGTACAGCACCCTCAACCATGAGACAGAATAAACCTTTCCTTCCTTAATGTCTTTCCTGCCAGTTATTTTGTCACAGCAACAAGAAAGTAACTAAGATGGTATGTACACACATCTTTGTCTTTTTATATACCCACTGTCTGGTGTTTTATTGTCTTTAAATAGCAGAAAGGGGAATGGAGTCACCAAAAGACACTATTTTTGTTGTTGAGAAATGTTGACAGTTTTATCTTTAGGATACAATGCTGCCTAAGCTTGATTTGTAGGTATCTTCTGGGTTTTACGTGTAATTACTGGTCTTAAAGGTCTTGGGCATTTTTCTACTAACAAAGAGAGAGAAATGCCTAAGAGTCTCCAAAAATATCTTGCTAAATTTAATATGCAGCAAATCCCACCCTCTTTTATAACTTTCTAAGATTTATGCCACACATGAAATTAACTTGAGAAGTACCAGAGTGTTTCAGACTGGCTCTTCTCAAGAACTCTGACCTTGACACTCAACTCTATGTGATTAACTGTCTGATCTGAATAATGAGCCTTCCAAGAAGCCTTCAGAAGGGTGGGACACTAACATCACACAACTGTCAACTGCCCTGGCAGGGCACTCTGAATGTCAAGGTGACACTTCGGGGCAGCACAAGTCAGTGTTACTCAACAGTTATGAGGAAGGTATGGCTGCAAACTTGTCACCTGGTCACAGGTCAGTCGGAAGGGTTTCTTGGTAAGCTGGCCCCTATCAGGCCAGACACCTGAGCTCATAGGTGAATACCCACTGCACATCTCCCCTGTGAGCTCCTTTGCCTGAGGTAAAATGAGTTCACTTGGAAATAATCCCTCAGAGAAGCTCTGTGCCTCTCAAGAAGACCATTAAGAGAACAAACATTCATCCTAGTCTATTGGCCTTGAAAAACCTATCAAGACATTGGCAGCTTATTTTAACCTGGGTGAGGGGTATAAAAAAAAAAACCCATGTGTGGAACGGAAGGCCTAGTTGCTATATCTAATAAATGTGTTCATTTCTGTTGGTGGTGAGAGAACAGAGACAGTGCCACACTGTCAGCCTCCACAGCATCAAGAGTTCCTCTAGTTTTGAAGAGACTTCCACTCATAGCAAACTGGAATTCATAGCTATGACCCCACAAGGGATTTCAGGACTTCCCAGCAGGATGAAGTAAAGCTTGATTTGAAAATTGTATTAAAGATGCTGAGAAGGTCACTTGTGAAGAGAACAAGCATGTCTGAGAGTGTGGCCTTTGTGGTGACTGATGGAGAACTTCCCTAGATTTCTGGGGGCCCTACCTCTCCTCTGCTTTTTCACACCTTCCACAATTGAGATGGCAGGTTGACTGAAGAAGTGAATAAGATTGCAATGCAATAAGACAGACACCAGGAGCCTGTAGGGTTGTAGAAGGGATTTGACATGCCTTTCAATGTAAATGGAATGCCTGGCGAGAGTCTTAGGAAACTCTTGGCTTATAACAGGAAAAGAAGAATCTTAGCAATTGGGTATTTTTTCTTGAGATGTATTTTATTTGTATTTGTGAACCTGTGTCCGAGGGTGAAGATCTTCTGAATTGGAGTTGGAGGCAGTTGCGAACTACCCAAGGTAGGTGGTAGGAAGCAAATTCTGAAGGGCCATCTCTTTAGCCCCATAAGCGATTGTTATTTGTGCTGCTATTTTTTCTTTACTTCTGTTGAGAGGCTTTGAAAGGGACTCCTCTCCCTTCTTGTGTCCCCAGTCTCTCCTTGTCTCATACCTTGTTTTCCTACATTTGGTGAGTGTCTGCTTTATGGAGAAAATTTGATGACAGAGGTAAAATCACAGGGAACTGTCCTTATAAAGCTATCATCAAATGGGGTCAGGGAGAGGACCGCTATCTCCTTCCAACTTGGTGACTTTTGACCGTGATCTGTGTGTCTTTCACTAGGACTCAATTTCTCTTTCACCTTGACCATGCTCAGGCAATTTAGCATCCCTCCTGTGACTGGTTTCATTTGCCAGAACCTTGAAGGCAATGGCTTTGGAAGCCCAGAGGTGGAGCTCCAATATTTAGGGTCACATCCAACTTCCTTTGAGCATGACAGCTTCCTTTCCTTGACCAGAGTGCCTTCCTATGGTTACCAGAGTGATTAGGCACAGTGCCTGGGCTCTGACACTTCCTCAATAAGCTCTGCATATTCAGAGTGAATTTAACAAGTAGTGGTGAAAAACCAGGGGAGATTTAGTCACTATGATCACACTAGAAAGAAACAAATCCTAGTCCAGGAGCTCTTCCCTCAGCAGATCACTTCCTGTCTCTTAGCATGACATTTAGGTTTAAACAGAGGGCCCAGGAGAGGATGCTTAACTAAGCAGTCCTGGTCCAGGAGTGGTCCCAAACATCACCATTTCCCCAGCTCCAGTTTTTCCTGGTCTGCCAAGCACTCCCTGTCTCATATCAGCTCTCAACCTTTCTCTTTTCCCAACATGAGATTCCGGGGGAAATTCCAGATCCTTGAGGGTCTAGATTTTCAATACTCTGTTTAGTCAAAGGGAGGGGCACTAGTGCCTCTTCAGAGTACTTTCATTGAAGCCAGATGGTCCCCCACATTGGTGGCTCTGTGATGTTTCCTGGCAATGTTTTGGATGCTTTTAGCTATGTTTTGTTTTGGTTTTTTTGTTTGGTTGTTTGTTTGTTTTCCTGCTTTGCATATAAGTGTCATTCTCCATCATTTCCTGAAATTGCATGAGCAATTTTATAACCATTCGGTAATTTTTTTGCATTTTTAACTTTTTCTTTGTTTTATATTTCTGTTATTCCTTGCCTTTAATAAACCTGTTTAATGAAAGCATTCTGCATGTACGTACACACATGCATGAATATTTCTCTCTGTGTGTATAATTATGTATAAAATGTTAAATTTATAAAGATGCAGACTGAGAGAGTAGCCCATTATGTAGAGCGCTTTCCTAGAGTGTGCAACACCAGATTTGATCTCCAGTATCACATGGTAGTGTGTACCTGTAATCCCAGCATTACAAAATCAAGACACTCTTTCGCCCCATAAGCAATTGTTAAACTGGAAAAGCTAAAATGGAAGGTCTGTTTGGAATATAAAGTTAACACCTGTAAAATTTTGAGCTTTGATTTCTCTGGCATACCAGAAGTTCAAATGATGTTTGTACAGCGAGTGAATGAATGAGTAAATGAATGAACCTTTGTAAATTACATTTCTCAAAGTTTGCAGCTTATATTAACCTTTTCATCAATTGATTAAAGCTGACTCAAGACAAATTTTCACATGAACTGTCTACTTGTATTTTAAATAGCATTCGTGTGTCTGCTTGCAGATCCCGCAAATATGCAAATACTTGGCTTTGCTAAATCCAACTTGCCAAGTCATTCAGATGGCACATGATGCCTGAGGAAAAGCTCATTCAGATGCCACACAATACCTGGGGGAAAGCTAAAGCTATCCTCATTGACACCCAAATCTTCTAAAGAGTGTTCTTCCTGTCACTTTGGGGCAACACAAAGCTCCAGGCCAAATCCTAGATAAATCCCTGTCTCTGAGGTGGGATGCTGCCTCAGTGTGGCTGCTAGGGAGAAAAGGGCAGAGCTCTGGTCAACACTCCACCATGCCGTTTATGTGGCTGCTCATTGCCATGGTCATAATGTAGAGATGCGGGGACACACAGGGATGCTTAGCAACTCAGTTGCTTTTGTTTTGTGAGCATTATGTCTGCAAAGCAGGATAAACAGCAGCTTAAGTGGCACTACAGCCTGCTGACTGGCAGTGTGATGGTACCCACGGCAGACTGTCACGATGCCAACCTAGCACAGATGCTAAGTGAGCCTTGCCTACATCCCATCCTTAAGAAGACATCTATCAGCTGGCTTCCCAATCAGTTGGCATCAGCTCATGAGGACATTATGCTACTTCTGAAGAGTAACAGAAGAACAAACTGGCAAGGATGAACACTCAAGAATAATTCATAGTTTACTTTAAAAATAAAAGGGATGGAGCTGGAGAGATAGCTCAGTGGGTGAAGTCATACAAGCATGGAAGCCTGAGTTCTAGTGCCAGACATGCACATTTAAACCTGGGCATGGCAACAAGCATCTGTACCCCTAACACTGGGGAAGAGTGGAAATAGAAAGATCCCTGGGGCTCATTGGCTGTCTATCCAAGATCAAGCACCAAGCTCCGAATCTTTAAGTATGTGGTAGAAAGATGTAGAGATATGGAGAAAGATAGTTTACTTTTTTATTGTTACCTCTGGCATCCACAGTCATGTGCACATACGTGCACACACCTGCACTAAACAAAATGAAGAAATAGCTGGTCTACATCAGTAATAGTAGGAGAAGCAAACCTAAAGTCACTTTTGACAGTCAGACCTGTAAGGATTCAGGCATTATGCTGGCCTGCCCCTGTCACCTGGCAGAATAAACTCAGGCAGTACCCTGGTCAGTCCAGAGTTCCATGGTTTCATAGTCTGCACTCAAGTGCAAAGGACCCCTTTAAAAGACAGATCCCTGCCCACTTACGATCTTTTTTGCTCTTCTCTCTCTCTCTCTCTCTCTCTCTCTCTCTCTCTCTCTCTCTCTCTCTCTCTCTCTCTCTCTCTCTCTGTCTCTCTCTCTCCCCTCCCTCTCGTCTCTCTCTCTCCCTCCCTCCCTCCTCTCTCTCTGTCTCTCTCTCTCTCTCTCTCTCTCCCTCCCTCCCTCCCTCCCTCCCTCCCTCTCTCTCTCTCTCCTTGATGTCTTTCTGTCTCTTCTCACTTATGTTCTCTTCTCTTCTGTTCTGTTCCTCATGCCTCTATGTCTCTTTCCCCTTTTCCCTCATTCTGCCTTCAAAATAAACTTCTCATTTAAGTTCTGTCTGCCTGGTATGTTATTCCCTCTTCCCTCAGTCACCCTCGCTTGCTATGGAACCTGCTATGCTCTCCTACGCAGTCCCTTACCTTGGGACCCCCACACCGGACACTACCCTGCCCCCTTCTCCACCTCTCTCCAAATTTATTCTATAACTTATAACTTACAACTGTAACAAAGGAATAAGACATGTGCCAGTATAATGGCTGAGATCTATTCCATTGGCAGGCAATGGCTGGATCTGTCTTTTCTTTCTAACTGGCCATTACTTTAGGACTGAGAAGTAATTTAATTTTTTCATGTAAATTTGAATTCATTTGAGAGCAATCTCTTCAACAGTAGAATTCATTCTGAAAAAATAATTTCCCAAAGTCAGTTGTAGTGAAAAGGGGATAATTTAAAACAACACACACACACACACACACACACACACACTCACTCACCTATACTCCTATACTTTGCCTATTTATTATACCCTATAATTATGTTTGTAGATGATTGCTTGTGTATTTTCTCACTTTAAAAAAGAAATTAAGGTCTGATGACTGGGGATGATTTAATTTGCATGAGGAAAGGAGTTCCCTCTCACTTCTACCACAGAAAGTTCTTCATGGTTTGGGGTTGCTCAGTTCATAGAAAATGTTAGGATCAACCATTTGTTTATGTCTTTAGGTGTGTGTGTGTGTGTGTGTGTGTGTGTGTGTGTGTGTGTGTGTGCATTCATGTACCTGGAGGCCTGAGATAAACAAATGGATGTTGATCTATATTTTATTTTGTTGTTGTTTGTTTGTGTGTCTATTTGTTTCTTTTGAGTCACAGGCTCTGTTGGTTGGCTGGAACCCACTCTCTGATTAGGCTAGCTGGTTGACTACTGAGATTCTGAGATCATCCTATCTCTGTCTTCCCAGTACTAAGATTGTGAGTACACACTCCCATGCCCATCTTTTCAAATGGCAGGGTCTATTTGACCAAATCAAACACTTTTTTCAGTGTTCTTTACCCAAATATGAGTGAAAAACAGAAACTGTACTGAGGCCAGAATAAATTTTGGCTAACAAGCAAACTCAGTACTGCTTTGAACATAGGGAATCCTGAGAATTAAGGTGCCTAAAGTCACATTTTCTGACGGTAAGAAAACCTAATGACTTGTTCCAGTGAGTATCCAAATCTGTTGATTCTCACTTCCCAGCATCATTGTTGGGCAGCTCACAACCCCTTGTAGTCCCCAGCTCTAGAGAATCTAATGCCTTCTTCTGGAATCTATAGATGTCTGCATATGCATATACATACATATAATTAAAAATAATAAAAAACCCCACATATATGGCTACCTTACATCTTCAGCCAATCATCTCTGAAAACATTCTCACAGACACACCACAGATGTCTCACTATCCCACTGTATTTTTGTCTAATCAAATTGATCAAATCAACCACAACACACATCTTTTCAATCATTTTATTTTTCACTGTTGTTTTTTCCACTTGTGTAATTTCCTCAGTTTAGATTTTCTCTTGCTCTTCTTTCAAGTGCTTAAAGAGCTTCATTTCACTGGGTCTTTGGACTTCTTAAAATCTCTCCCAGACACCAAATACCTCTTTATAGTCTTTCCACCAGTCTTTAAAATTTCTAACATTATTCAGATCCTATGCAAGTGAAGAGACTTTTATTTTGTAGCCCAAATCATTAACATTATCTAGAAAAGGTCTGCTTTCTCACATACTTGAAGCCACCATGCTCCAGCCAATGGTGAGTTCCCTTATGTGGATGTAGCTGTATAGCTTTCTCTTGGGTACCAATGCTTTCAAGTGCCTACCAGTTTATGACAGTGGTACATGTGAAACATTTGTAAGGAACATTTGAATATTTATATCGAAAGCATGTTCAGAGGCTAGAACTATAGTATTAATCTCAAAGTGATTGGAAGTTCAAAAGTCTTCGTTCATCAAGTGGACCATGTATTTCCATGTTCGTGTTGTCTTATTCAATGAATTGAAATAAGAACAAATGAATTTCAGAGTAGCAAGAAAAATTTCTTCAAAAGCAACCTGACAGTATAGATCAGAAATATTCTGTCAAGGATTGTTGCAAGCCACATTACTTAGGGGCCCCTTTTTATTGCTTTTAAGAGAAGGATGAGTTCAGTTCTTATGGGCTATATCATTGATGATTCTCAGTTTTGATTGACAGGCTTGGATTGTTTCAGTCTTTGCTTCACCTGGTTTTAATCATATGAAACATTGGCATAAGATGGTAAAAGCAGGCTTCCACTCAAAGCTCACTCAGAGAACATATTAATCCTAAATCAACCAAGACCAATAAACTAATTGCCTGTATCTGCAAGTTACATTACAGGTTGTCGTTAAGTTAAAACACCATAGAGCTGTCAAGAAGGAACAATTTCTCCACTGTTCAAAGTGGGATATGTGTGCTTCCTGATGCAGGTGGGGTCTAAGGTTGATAAACATATTGTTAGGAAAATATATGTGTGTAGAGTATGTGCAGACAGGATTCTAGCTTGCTAAGTACATTGTTGGAAGATGACTGTATATATATATATATATATATATATATATATATATATATATATATTCCAAACACCAAAATCCCACATTGTTAATCTATTATTTATACTTGCTTTGAAAGCAAAAGATAACTGACACATATTTATATCTTTTCAAAATTTTGAACACAAGGTTTTCATAAAAGTCCAGTGACTAAGTGAATGATGAATTTGCCTATGATCTTAGTCTTCTAGTCCTACTACATTACGTCAAATACAAGTTCACGTTTACATTCTATTGCTGGAGTTCTACAACTAACACCTCTATCTAGTGGTTCAAAGACCAAATTAAGTCATATTGTTTATTGAGAGTCAATAGGAAGGATGTATGATGGAAACTGCAGAATGGAATCTGATCAGGATGACTATACAAGGAACTAGTGTCCTGTATCCCATCTTTAGAATATGTTACACAGGAGGATAAGAGTAGATGGCAAGAAATAAGCATGATCCAGCTGTCATGATCAAATTCTTACAGAGTCAATCAGGATCCAGGTTCTGTGTACAACACAGATTCTGCTGATGCTGAGAGGTCACAGAAACACATATGTCGCCCCTAGTACAGTGCTAAAAGAGGCCAGAAGAGGGTGTTGTGGAATAATCATTTTGTGCATTGTAAAAGTGTGTCACTCAGACTGGTTTAATAAAAAGCTAAATGGTCAATAGCCAGGCAGGATTTTGGGGCAGAGAGGATACTGGGAAGAAGAAGGAAGGAGTCACCAGGAGATGCAGAGGAAGTAGCTCGTGTAGCAGATGAGGTAACAGCCACGTGGAAGCACACATATTAATATAAATAAGTTAATTTAAGTTATAAGTGCTATAAACAAGGATAAGCTACTGGCTGAACTTTCATAATTAATAGTAAGTCTCCGTGTTCTGATTTAGGAGCTGGCTGGTGGGACACATATAGATTTGCTGCAAGAGGGCGTCAGATTCCCTTGGAGCTCAGGCTGTTGTGAACTGCCCAACATGGGTGCTTGGGAAAAAACTCCAGCTCTCTGTCCTACCAGTGTTTATTCTTAACCACCAAGCCACTTTTCCAGTCCAAACGGGTATTCCTGTTCCATTTTGAGCTGCATGACCCACGTATTACTCCCTATCATAAATATAAGCCTAGAGAACTTCCTATTTCTGGAATCTGACAAGGTGAGAAGAAATGGAGAGGGGGACAGACCTGAGGAGCAAACTGAAATAAAGCAGGATAAGAGTTGGGTAGAGAGAAGGACAGTTTCAAGCAGCTCCTGTTTTAATTTCTACCATGTTGTTGCAATAATCACCATTTTCAGCATCTTTTTGTCTATTCAGCTTTCACCATCTCAGCTGGATTGTGATCAATCCCACAAAACCAACAGTCACCTTTGAAAGGCAAGATCCTGATCCCCAGCCAATAAGTCTCAATCTGCATGATGCCCAGACTCTCTACAGAGACCTCAATCAATATCTCCAGACAACACTCTTCTGCACACAGTGTCTGGGACAGTCAATTTGCTCTATAGAAAACTCCTAAGATAATATGTCCCTTCAGTAGAGACTGCATTACTCCCATAAGAATATAACAACACAGAATAATAGACCACTACAATGGTTAATATTGGCAATTTACCTGAGCTAGAACATCCTTGGTGCTAAGCCTCTGAACATGTCTATTATAGATTTTCTAATTTCAGGCAGCCGTTGGGCATACCAGTGAGGGATTATATGAATTAAGTTGAGGTGAGAAGATTTACCTTAACTTTGATCAGCACCTTTCTATGGCTGTAATCAGAGACTGAATAAAAAAGACAATGAACTGAGCATAGCATTCAGCTCTTGGCTTCCTGACTGTGGATGCAATACAAGCATCTCACACAAGCTCCTGCCTTCATGTCTCCTCTGCCATGATGGGGAAGATGGGGAAGTACCTTTGCACTGTGAGCTAAAGTGAACCTTTGCTCCTTGAGTTACTTTTTCAGGTATTCTGTCCGGGCAACATGCCATATAATCTTAATGTGAAGAAGCAGTGTATTCTGGGACAAAGTTCCCAAATTCAAGGAACGGGATAAGACTGGAACAAGCAAGCAGTAAAGCAGGACCTCAAAAATGCCAGCTGAAGGCGTTCTTTTTTGCTCAAATTATGAAGAATGGTCAGGTCTGCAAGTCTGACCAAGGACTCACTCTTCAAGACATTTCCAGAACTTTCCATGTCTCGTTTCATTTATTTATTTATTGTTTCAAAATGTTGCAAAAAGGCATTTTCCTTTTCATATTTGTAGCTCTACTTCCTCCATCTGAAAGAGCAGAGGCAGCATGAAAACACAAATATAATAGAGGAATGATATGTCAACTGCTTTCAAGCATGCCAGAAATCATTGGAATTGAAATCAGGACTTAAGTGTTATCAGCCTTGATGGTTTGCTCTGCCTTAGTTTGTACTTTATTGCTTTGCTCAAAACAACCTTTCCATGCCATCTTCCGTGCCTTCACCTTTAAAACTATAGGCATCTGGAAAAAGGAACCGTTCTGCACAGTGGCTATAGACATTTATTTGCAAAAATGTATTTTTCAACATTCTGTGCTTGTGTGTGTGTGTGTGTGTGTGTGTGTGTGTGTGTGTGTGTGTGTGTGTGTGTGTGCTCTTCTATGTATGTATGCTTCTGTGTGTGTATGCTTCTCTCTCTCTGTCTGCCTCTCTCTCTCTCTCTCTCTCTCTCTCTCTCTCTCTCTCTCTCTCTCTCTCTCTCTCTCTCTGCGTGTGCGTGTGTGTGTGTGTGAGACCCATATATAGAGGTCAGAGAATGAACATCTTTCCACCATGTTGGTTCTGAAAATGGAACTCAGATCATGTTTGATGGCAAGTACCTTTACAGGTGAGCCATTTTGCTAGCATTGGAAAGTCAATCTATACTATTTCCCACCTTAGCTGGATCTCCATAATAAAATTATGACAAAGTCTGTGATCTATCCTGTCATTCTTAATGTGATCCAATCTTATTTGCAGTTGTTGCGGAGAAACTTATCATATATTTTATAGATTCATAAATTCAGTAATGTCTTACAATATGCATGCACATATGTGGACATTCATCCCAAAAAATTTTTATTTAGAGATAAGTTCTCCTCAAACTGCTATGGAGTACTACGATGTACATAGTTAAAACTGAATCCAGGGACATAAAGAATATTTTGAGCTCATTCTTTTCAGAAGCTAGACATGAGAGTAACTCTGGAAACAGAACCAGCCACCCCTCTGTAGAAGAAATGTATACCCATAGAAGGGGTCTCCCTCTCAGTGCCAAGGGAAAGGGTGAGTCTAATTTACTAGAGATTCAGCAATGGAATATCAATGGACAAAGGACAACTGCATGACAAATCTCATCTGTGCTCCTTATTATGCCTGTCATCATGTTCCTTTGTTCTCGGTTGTGAGCTTCTACAAGACTGCACGTACATGCTTTACCTATTACTCCTGGTCTCATCTGATTGTGACTTGTCACTATTGAGATGAAAGAACTTCTCCATCCTTGGAAACTTGGGTAATTAACTTAGTTAAAATAAATTTATAACATCATGGAACAATGTAATATACCTCTACATGTCCTTACCCCTCCCTTAATGATTAATCTAGAGGACAGAACAATGGCCTAGCCAAAGGACCAACCCTAGCAGGCAGGCTTACTTTAAGATAATGAGCTTTTTCTCCTCAGAATCCCCACACCCTACTATAGCCACTGTAAGCTGCCATAAGATTCAGCTACATCTATCTCTCCTTTTGGGCCCTAATTCTGAAAGACATATGACTTAGGGTTTTATTCCTGTGAAGACATACAATGACCAAAGCAATTATTACAAAGTAAAACACTTAATTGGGGTTGGCTTACAGATTGAGAGGTTTAGTTCATTATCATCAGAGTGGTAATCATGGTAACTCGCAAGTAGACATGATGCTGGAGGAGACAAGACTATATCTGGATCAGCACACAGAAGGAATTAGGAGTGAGGTACTGGGCCTAACTTGGGCTTCTAAAACCTCCAACAAGGCCACACCTCCTAATACTACCCCTAAGCTTTTAAATATATGAACCTTATGGGGGCCAGTCTTACTCAAATCATCAGAACATACCCATTTCTTCTGTCCTTTTCTTTTAGATGCTAATCAGAGCCTAACTATGCTTTTTAAGTTCCCTGACTGACTGATGGATAATCTTGGTTGTCAACTTAACTGCATCTGAAATCAAAGACCCAAGCTGTACCAATGAGGGATTTTCTTGATTAGATTATTTGAAGCAGTACACCCTCAATCTGGGGCATTGAGTACACCTTCTGGTGGCAGCCCCTATAAAGGACACGTAAGAGGGTGCTTCTGGCCTGCTTGCCCTCATACTTGCTTGTCTGACCTATTGCTACAGCATCCTCCACTGCTAACAGAACCAGCTTATTTAGGTTTCCACCATAGACTAAGTAAGTTCCCCAGGACTCTGGTACAAGAATGGGACAGCTGAGACACCCAGCATCATGGACTGAACAACTACAGTCATGTGATAGCCCGTCTCTATAAATCAAACTGGTAAATCTGTTGTAATTTTGGCTCAAGAGGTCCCTTGGCATATTCCTTGGAAGGTGTGAGGTGACTACTGCAGGAGACAAATATCCCAGGCAGACAGAAATTAAGTGAGAAGTTTTATTAGAAAGGGAGGGGAATGGAGAAAGTCAAAGGAAAAGGGGGAGAAGGGAAAGAGGGGGAGAGAGATAAGGAAAGAAAGAGAGGAAGAGAGAGAGAGACAGGAAAAATCCAGTCTGACCCCTCTTAGGGACAGCAGGAAAGAGCAGAAGTGTGTTAGGTTATTTTTTTGTAAATGGTTCTTTGAACCTTCATGCAGACTGACATAGCATCTATGGAACACTGGATCGGTTGGTCTGCGTGCATTCTGACAGGTGACAGAGGACAAGCCAGCATAATGCCTGAACACTTACAAAATCCCATATATAAATTCACTCACTTCTGCTTGCTTGGCAAACCCCGATTAACACACTGTTTTGAGGTTTCTTTCTTCTCCTACAGCTACCAACTTTGCACTGACATTGTCTGCTACTAACATCCAAGCTTCTCTTTTCCATTCTTCTTCTCTTGGCAACTACAAGATCTATAACTTACTTGCCTTGGGTTGTCCCTTTAAACTCTACTAAGTTGCTTTCAATCTTTTGTCTGAGCCCATTCTTTGCACTCAAGTTTCCATTTGTGTCCATTCTTAAATTCTTGCATTAAGGAGATGAAGGGGTCGAGGAGGAATACTGACTTTCCAGGCATCATAGGAGGGCTCTGCTGGGACTCCCCAAGATTTCCTGTGATATTTCTTTGTTGCCTTTTAATTTTTTAATTAGCTGAGAAAATGAACCTGTTCTGTTACTAAAGTTGTGAAGGTCAGAGCCTCATCTTTAGCAGAGCTAACAAGCCAGGCTTGATGTACCCTAAACACCAAGATTAGAAAGAAAAGTATGCTAGATTTCTACAAGTATGAAGATATGATATGAAAGTGAGTCCTCCTAGATACAATTAGACTTGGGAACTGCTATACCTTCTTGTGTGAGACAGTGAAGTTGGGGCTTTCTGCAATAACATAGAGAAGTACTTTTGTTGCTGGGAGCACCAACAGATTAAAGCCAGCCACACTTTCCCAAAGAAATGCAACGAAAGAAATTAAATGAAACTGAAAGGATCATATTGGGTTGAGATACACAGGGAAGACTCAACTAATGGCTGCCATGCAATTTGAAAGAGCAACAAAGCAAAATGCTGTTGCTGGGGTTGTGAAGGTCAGAGTCTCAGCTCTAGCAGTGCTAACAAGCCAGGCTTGACAAGCCATCCTCAATAGACTAATTACAAAGTCATAGTGAAAAGCAGCAAAAAGAGAATTATTCAGTGTGAGTGTCAGGCAGTTTATCTCCAGAAGGCACTGACCAACAGGATTCAAAATAGGACATAAAGAACAAAGGTGGCAGTCACTGCAGCTGGGCTGTAAAGTCTGTGTGGGATTACAATATAGAATATAAGGAGCAGTAGATGTTAATGGTCTCTAACTGTGTGTGCTTAAAGCAATGTCAAGCTCCTGGTTAGGAGAGTATGCACACAATACTGCTACCCTTTCCCTTATGCAATTCTTCGACTGTATGGGCACTTAAATCCTATAAATAATCTTACATCTTATACATCTATTTATACCAAGAAGAACTGTGGGTAAGGCTTCCAAGAAAATCATGACCTTTTCTGGAAGTGCCCATCTTGAAGAAAACAAATAATAGAAGCTGATGAAGAGGAGAATATAATCCCCTTACATGCTAGGATTGTGAATGTTGGTGCCTTGATTGGGCATATATATGGGTGGTCATTCTTTCTTGCCTGTTCTAACTAAATTCTGACTGAATTATTACTGTACCCAGTATGAATTCTTTTGTTTTGTGAATAGAAAAATCAAGACTGCTCCTAGGCTAGAGACCAGAGTGGTCACATTAGGAAGAAAAGCAAAGAATCCAGTTAGCCACAAAGTCCATTTTCAAGGATCTAAAATGAGGTTGAGATTTAAGAGCAAGGAGTATACATAGCTAAGCTGTTCCCTAGGGATGTCTGGTTCTTCCCATCACTGTTTCAGAAACATGGCCTTAGAAGTTGTAGCTCTTTCTACATTAGACATGTTCCTCCCTCCCTCTAGCTAAACTCTCAGAGACTCAGGCTTTCCTTCTTCCAGCATAAGATACCTGAGGAAACTCTAATTTTTTAAATTGTCTCAATAGTCTGATTGTTCAAGGGAGTGGTGCAATTGCCTCTTCAAAATAGCTCCCTTCCTGCAAGGGCAGCTATAATTTAACATGGTTTGCACATTCATTGGATCATCATCCAAAAACTAGTCATAGCATGTTATTGGAGCTAAGGATCCACCATGAAAGGTTGAAGGTTAGTTCAATATAATATAGGATATGAATCTATCTATATTTATCTATCAGATAAATATGATATAAACTTGAAGAAAGAACAACTCAGCAGGGAGCAGACTAGAAAGAGAGATGTGGAGTCATGTAGGATAATAATAATAATATCTTAGGAGGAATGAGTGAACCCAAAGAAAAGATAGTAGCTGTGAAAAAAATGTCATCTGCACTCTGTTGAGGCATGCATTTCAAGCTTTCCCAAGGGTTAATCTTCTCTGAAAGCAGCAGAGGCACCTTGGAGACACCAGTCCTACAGATGGGGGAGAAAGAACAAAAAAAGGGAGGCAGGATATGTAGGTTAGAGACCTTGGTTCAAAGAGAGTTCATGGTCTCACCAATATTTGAGATTCTGTTTTCTGAACTCCAAGGTCACAATATTTCATCACCATCATCTGGACTTGTCTGTGTCCTAGTTACTATTGTATTTCTGTGAAGAGACATCATGACCAAGGCAACTGTCATCAAAGACAACACTTATTTGGTAGCTTGCTTACATTTCCAGAGGTGACTCCATTATCTTCATGGTAGGAAACATGGCAGCAGACAGGCATGCTTGGTGCTGGACAACTAGCTGGGAACAACATCCTTGTCCACAGGAAGCAAGAACAGAGAAAGACTATGGGCTTGGCACGGGCTTTTGAACCCTCTAACCTGCCTCCTACCCCCAACACCCATGACACATACTTCCTGTAAAAGAACATACCTCCTTATCCTTTTACTCCTTTCAGGAAGCATCACTCCCTGGAGACTAAACATTCAAATATATGAGCCCATGAGGTCCATTCTTATTTAAACCACCACAGTGCATTTTGGTTCTTTTGAAGAACTGAGAAACTAAACATATTTCATGCTTGAAACTGTGTAATGTAGAAATAGCACAGGTTCTTTTAAATTGTTGCTGTATATTCCTTTCTCTACATTATTTCCTCCCAAAATTATTTTCAGGTATTTTGAAAATTCTGGGTGAACTTAAGTTATCAGAAGTGAAAGAAAATCCACACCTTTGTTAATGATTATATAAGGCTTATTGGCTGATTAGAACTTGATAATTATGGAGAGGGGGAATGTTACAGATCCAGAACCAAATTATCTTGGGCTCTCAATAGTCCTCTTTGTAGCCATTCAGTGTCCATGCTTGTGTCTGACCTGAAAGTCTTTCTTTTATCAGGTAAAACATTTTAAATATTTAGCTACATAGCAGACAACTAGCTTTCACCAACCTCAAAGCTAAAGACATCATCAACAAACATCTATATCCTATATTAGAAATTTGCCACTTGTTCCGAACCAAACAGTGTATTTGAAATGTGCCTTGAACTATGGCTTACTTTTGTTCAATGACTATCCAAGTCCATGTAAATGAACATTTCTATATTGCTGTATTATTTGTGGAAACTTTCATCCATGGTCTCAAACTATAGTCAAGCATACTTTGGTCAGACTAAATGATCGCTTATTTTCTTTAATGTGAGAGCTCTGTTTATCATCAACAATATTGGCACCTGAGTGAGGGATCACAAGGGTGAGCCACTTTCCACAGAAGGACATCAGATCATGGAGCTATCCCTCCAAAACACTGATCACCTTTAGGGACCAGATACCCTCACCTGAAGAACACAGGCCAGAGTCTTCTGCAGTTCTTCCCCTGGGAATTAAGTCACTGACTTTATGCTGTGCATTTTGCAGTTTCTGATTTACGGGTCTATCCAGTACCTGGCTCCTCTATGCTCCTCAGCTCATGGGCCATCCCAGACTAAATCAAAGGCTGAGGAAATTTCTGCCATCCCTGAAAAGACAAAAAAGATGCAGGCATTTTAGTTGTTCAGAGAATTCCCTGCCCTGCACTCTTTCTTGGGCCTTCCTCATTATCTTGTCTATGATGCTCCTCTCTTAATGAAGTGATCCCCTCCAGGTCCTTGTGGGAAGCCTCTCCTTCCTTTTTTGGTGTACTGTTTCTGACCTAGTCTACTGTTCCCTTTTAATGCTCTCCTACTTCAACACATCAAGGCCCAGCTGTGGTCTGGGGGCAAATCCTCCTAATAAAGTTAATTCCTAAACCAGCATGCTGCACTTGCAATGCTGTTTCTTTGTTTAATCAGTTGACAGATCAGTGAAGGTCATGCACCTTCACTGGTCTTCTGTGCCCTCTCTTTTGTTTGGCCAATGGTTCTGTTCATTTATCTGAAGCTGGTTGCTGCACATCCTCTTATTTGGTTCAGAGCATTCACATGTTTGCATTTCTTTTCAGGATGTTTGGTCAGGAGTTCATTTATTTGTTAGCATCCAGCCTTTATCTCCTCCCATGACTAATTCTGCATTTTCCTATGTCCTCTAACTTCTAGCCACATTGCTTCATTGAGAAACACTGTGAATGCATGAGCATAAAAGCACTGAAGAGAAAGATCACTATTCCCAGTCTGGCAACTGGGCTCAATGTGTGAGGAGCTGACAACCACAGTTTAACCCCCCAACACAAGTGGGAAAGCAGAGAAAGGAAGAAAATCCTTCACACACTTCCTAAACATGAATAAATAATACATAAGACATGAAGTTTTATTTTATTTAGAGATGGAATATTTCCTCCAGCCCAATAGAGTGATCTCTTGAAGTTGTTCAGTGGTCTCTCCAGTCACATTAAACCAAATGTGTCCCATTCTTAGGTAGGAAGGAAACTAATTACCTCAGCTGAGAGACAGACATAGGACAGGCACCTAGTGTTTCACACTTTTATGTTCCTGTAAATGTGCAAGATAAAATTTAGACTTGTGAAAAAGACCCTGGGATAGAACCTGAGAGCTATTGCCATGACCACTGCGTGACTCTTATCTGGAAGGACAAACCCTAGCTAGTATTGGAAGTTCAGGTTCTCAAGAACAAAGGAGCCCCTATTAAAAACAGGAAACAGAAATTCAAGGAGGGAAGAAATTTTTGAAGAAAAAAATCATCACCTGTTAGACTTGGCTGGTTTTATACTTGATAATTATGGTATTTCATCTTGCAAGTATTAAAAGCAAAAGGACAATGCTTGATATTCCCAAGTGAATTTTCTTGCTGTTGTCATTTTGCATGATAAACTAGAAGCCTTGGGCAATATAAGCAAAGATAATAAATGGGCAGCCTGCCTTAACTGGTGGCTCAATGCACAAATAATACAAATATAAATTATTGCAAAAAATAATCCCAAATTTGGCTTGCATAGTAAAATATACTCCCATTAGTTTTAGATCTAAGATCTACTCTTTAATAGATTAGCAACCATTATTCTCCAAAACAATTCCTGGACATCCTTTGAGCAATTGGGTAGGAGAGTATATGGACTGTTTCCACTAAATGAAGGCATTAAACACTATTATGGAGATGTGTAAAATGGTAACAAATGGTCATAGTTGGTCACAGAGCCTTACTACACAGAGCTCCTCCTGCAGGGAGAACTAAACAAATGAGGTCTAAAAGCTGGTGATTTATCAATTAGAAAAAAACACAAGTAATAGTCAAACTCCATAGAATTGACAGTCTAATTTTCTATCACTGCTTTCCCAACCCCATTCACACACTTCTATTAGCTTTTCTCTCTTATGGCCTGCTTTAATTCCCCATGTTTAAAATACTTTAGAAAGTATCTGAGATCCTGTTTTTCATATACTTTCCTCAATTATAAAATTTTGCCAAAGGTGATTTTAATGAAACTATCTATGAGACTGGAGATGGTATTTCTCCTATTGATCAGATTTTTGTTTTTTCTTACCTGACCTTGTTTCATTCGATTCAATTCCCTGTGTTAAAATGATTGAGTGTTTCCATTGCGCTTACAAAATTTCTCATTGTTCTGTGTATTTGATGTTTTAACATCTCAGTTTGTAGTAAAGAAAATGTGATTAATGCTTTCAAAATGAACAATAAGGGCCAGTAGCTCCTAAAATCTGAACTAGCTGGTCACTTGAAGTTGTGGCTATAAAATCAAACTAGCCAGAAGGAAATTTAAATTTAAGTAATAATAAAGTATTTCGAAAACTCTTGATGAGCCAGAAAGTGGTAGCACATGCCTTTAATCATAGCACTCCTAAGACAGAAGCAAGTGTATTTCTCTGTGAGTTCCAGGCCAGCCTGGTTTTAAAAGTTAGTTCCAAGACAGCCAGGGCTGTTACACAGAGGGAAACCCTGTCTCCAAACAAAACAAAAGAAAAACAAACAAAGGAACAAAGGCTCTTCACATTGAAATCTTGACCACAGATATTGCCATTTTCAGAGCTTTGTCCTACCCTTCTGCAGCTTCTTGCCCACATCAGGCCTAAGACAGCTTCATTGTGGCCTCATATCTTACCTAGTACCTTCACTAAGCAGCTCTGCTCCTATCTCAAAAAAGTCTGGAATAGTGTGAGACAACAGGATTAGCAACTTGACCAAGCAAAGTTGAGTGACTGCCTTATAGCCATCCTGACTAGGAACCTCAGTAAACTAACTCCTAGCTCCTAAGAACCCTAATGCACACTTACCTTGTAGTAAGGGTAATCCCATTTAAAAGTCCAGAAATGTAAGGGATTTCATTTTGTATTCATTACTTTTCCATTTTACCTGTGAGAAGTGGATTCAAGCAAATTCCCTGAAGCTTACATCACATTTATAAAAGGTGTGTACATACATACATACATGTGTGTGTTTGTGTGTGTGTTTGTGTGTGTGTTTGTGTGTGTTTATGATCTGTACTAAAATCCACATTGTAGAAAATGCAGTAGACTCAGGCCTTTGAATTATAGTAGAAGCTTGGGAACCCAAAGTGATTCTGAGTTAAAGACATGGCCACTTTCCATTGGACAGGGAGAGGTACTTTTATGTCTACACTTAGAAAACAACCAAAAGAAATTGAAAACCTTGAGCTTGTGGCCACAGTAATAGTAGTGAGTGCTTACCATAGCTAGATGAATAACTTATCAGAACTCTATTCATTAATGGTAAAACTCTGAACTTTTGAAATGTTGTTATGACAATCGCTTAGTGTTGATGGTCATGTCAGAGATGCAGTAGGTGGCAACTGAAGTTCAGGTTTCAGCCCACCAGAAGGAAAATCCCTGATGGTGAATGCATCTCAAGGCTCCAAGACCACAGACTGCAGAATGGTTTTTGCTTCTACTGTGCCTTTCCACGTTGACCCCTGCCATCTTTCTCTGGTATCTGGCATGGTGTGAATGGGTGTGAGGAGATTCCCCCACTGCCTGTAATGTGATCTTTTTATCTCGTGGAAACATCCTGTTCTACTGAACATTTTTACCTGGGAATCTGTTACGAGCACGCCCCCCCCATGCTGGTCTGGTCCCACTCTTTGTTCCTCCCCGCGCCCAGTCCCACCACCACGCATGACTCAATAACATGCTGAGACTCTATATTTGATACAAGGCTGTTGGCCAGGTACCAGTTTGTTAACAGCTAGCTCTGTCTTAATGATTAACCCATTTCTACTTATCTAAATATTTCCACGTGGTCATCTTATCGGAGCATAGCGGCCAACATCTTGCTTCCTCCATGCTCTACATGCTGACTCCTCCTTACTCCTTCCTCTTTCCTCCTTGTCTCCTAGCCCCGCTTATCTTGCTTCCCATTGGCCAAACAGTGCTTTATTCATTAACCAGTATGAGAAACATATTTACAGAATAACATCTCCCATCAGGAATTATTACGAAGATGATTTCTCCCTAAACTGCATTAACTAATTGATAATAATAGTGATGTTAAATAGAGATTGAATGATAAAAAAAAATAAAACAAAACACAACAAGAACATACACGTTTCTTTTGAGCAGCCATATAGACTGTGGCTTAAGTTAAAGAATAAGAAAAGCAAATGAGTCCCAGTAGCCCAGCTAATTTAAATTCTTTTCATCTTAATCTTGAAAGATGTAGATGTATACAAAGGTTTTGGAGTGCATCATAACTTAAACAAATCATTAAAAAATCTTAGACTATGATGTATTTGTCAAATAGCTTTGAGGTAAAAATAAATACAATCTAAAGTTTTAGAAAGGCGCATACTTGAGTGAGGAGCTCTTTAAGGTCAGGGAACAAGAACAGCCCAATTGTTAGGTTTTCTTGCTATGATTGGTTGATGACCAAAGGTAATAATTAATTCCTTATACTCATTTCTGTCCTCAGACTCCACTGTTGCATACACACTATAGACAAGTGAGTATGCACCCTAGAGATTTAAGGTAGAGCTCACGGATTGTTTTTCATGAATAAAAATTTAAATTTGTGTTTCAGATTCCTTATAAGATTACCTCTCTCAAGATAAGTATTAAAGTGATTTATCTTTTGTTTGTAACCAAAAAAGAACAACCCACCAGTAAAATAACTGAGTTAAAAAATAACTTCCCCATCACACTCTTGAGCCCCCTTGTTCCTAGGATCCCTCCTCCTTCTCTTCAGCTAAACTCTAGGAGCTAAGTCTGATGCTTGGCTGTGACTCACTACATCTTCTTCCATCAGTTACTGGATGTAGATTCTATGACTACAATTACGGTAGTCACTAATCTCATTAAAGGGTAGGTCTGTTCAGACACCCTCTCCATTATAGCTAGGAGTCTTAGCTGAGGACATCCTTGTGGATTCCTGGAAATTTTGCAGCACCAGGTTTCTCCCTAACCCCATAATGGTCTCCTCTATCAAGATTCACAGACTATGGACTGACAAGAAGGGACCCTGTATGAGACCAAGCTAGGCGCACTGAATGTGGATGACAGCTATGTTGCTTGATCTGTTGAAGGGGGCTGGCAGTGGCACAGGACCTCTTTCAGGTACATGAACTAGCTTTTTGGAGCCCATTCCCTATGGTGGATACCTTGCTCAGCCTAGGTATGGGTGGAGGAGCTTGGTCCTACCTTAACTTGGTATTCCAAATTTCATTAACTACAAAAAGAAGGACTTACCCTCTATGAGGAGTGGATGGGAGGTGGGAAGGGAGTGGGGGATGACAGAAGTAGAGGGAGGGGTGACTGAGGTTGGTATGTAAAAGAAAAAAATTAATTTTTTAAATTGAAAACAGAAAAGTAATTTCCTTGTTTATAATCTGTTAATCGATAACAAGTTGCTTGGTTATTAATGTAAGTGGGTTCTTGGGATAATTTGTTTTTCACCTGTAACACATAAAATGTTTAGTATTGTAAGGGATCTGGAAAACATGCTGGTTTTTTTTGTTTTGTTTTGTTTTTTACTTATTTATTATAATCATTCACTTAATAAAACAGAGTGTAACCATGTTGTAACTTTTATATTGCCGGAAAGATTTTGCTGGGGTATGAAAGCTACAAGGCAAAAAATAAAGATAGAGCTAAAATGAGTTAGAAGGAAAAATAAGAAATAAGGATAGTTAGAAAAAAAACAAAGAATGAGTGAGTTAGAAGGAATTTAAAGGAAAAATCAAGAATAAAAATAGATTTAGAAGGAAAACATCAACAAGGAGAGAAGGAAACAAAGAATAGAGGATGCAAATGAACAATTAAGAAAAGGTATGAAGGGGAGTGCGTGAGTGTTGTGTCTCCCCCAACCCAGATAAAAATGTCATAGCTCTGTGCTCCTCCTTCAGGCTGGCCCCCCAGGCAGCGGTAGCATAGAGAAAGTAAGAAATCTAAAACATTTTTCATTTTTACGTATATCATAAATTATCTTCTAATACCTTTACAAATTGCATTTACACACTTTAAAACACTTACTTGGGCCTTTATAGTTTGCATTTACATGATGTAAAACACTTCTTAGACCCTTACAACTTGCTTAAGCTTTTGTATTATCAGATCTTACAATGTCCTAATTATAATGCACAATAAAATCAAAATATAAATTGCATACTTCCAATTTAGAATAGCTAAAAGAGTATATACATTACCATTCCAAAAGGGAGGAATGAAGGTATTATGAGAAAACACTGAACCAAAACAAGACTAAAACTTGTAAGGGAAAATAACCAGTCCTGTAGATTCATGCCCAGTATCAATTGGTTTGACTCTGTCCCTCCAGATTTTCTGATATAAACATACAGCTTTGTCTTGGGATGGGTCCACTTATCCCATACTTTCCAGCAATCTCATAGTTTGTCATCACCAACAACGTAAGTGCTTCACCTTCTCAGCTTCCAGCAATGACCTATAGGAACCCTCTAGCCCCTCAGTTCACTCTTCTCACATTGAGTAAAGTTCTGCTACACTTTTCCTGGGCTCAGGGGCTCTTCAAAACCATAGAGAAAGAATCTACAACACTGATTCTTCCAATATTCATGCCTCCTCAATCAGTACCACAGGTATAACAGCCAAGTTTGCTGCCAACTTGGAATGGACCTTAACCCCTTGAATTATATTTGGAGTAGCTTTTGTATGTTCTTTTTTCTTTTTTAAAGTAATTGTTATTAAAATTAAAAATCTTGTTTTACATACCAATCCCAGTTCCCCTTCTCTTCCTTCCTCCCATTCCCCCCACCAACCCTCCATCCCACCCCAGTCTACCCCTCAGGGAAGATGAGGCTTCCCATGGGGGATCATCAAATTCAAAGTCCATCATTTGGGGCAGCACTTAGGCCCTCCCCCATGTATCTAGGCTGAGAGAGTATCCCACCATGGGGGTTGGGCTCCCAAAACCCATTCATGCACTAGGGATAAATTCTGGTTCTACTGTCAGAGGCCCCATAGACTGCCCAGGTCCCCTAACTGACACTCACATTCAGGGGGTCTGGTTCAGTCTTATGTTGGTTTCCCAGCTCTCAGACCGGGGTTCATGAGCAAATGGGAGCTGTGGGTTTCCCCAGCATAGTCTTTGCTCATCACTCCTCCTTCTCTTCAACTGGATTCCGAGAGTTCAGCTCAGTGTTTAGCTGTGGGTGTCTGCTTCTGCTTCCATCAGCTACTGGATGATGGTTCTATGATGGCATTTAAGGTAGTCATCAGTCTCAAAGAGGAAATACATTTAAGGTAGCCTCTCTACTATTACTTGGATCCTTAGTTAGGTTCATTCTTATGGATCCCTGGACATTTCCATAGTGACAGATTTCTCATAAGGCCCATAATGGCTCCCTCTATTATGGTATCTCTTTCCTTGCTCTCCTCTGTTCTTCCCCCAACTGGACCTTTCTGATCCTTCATGCTCTCCTCCCACTCCCCTTCTACCCTCCTCTTTTTTTCCTGCCTCCTACCCACATGCTCGCAATTTACTCAGACGATCTTGTCCCTTTCTCCTTCTTGGTGTGTGTAGGGGTTCCATATATGTCTCTCTTAGGGTCTTCCTTATTTGCTAGCTTCTCTAGGGGTGTGGATTGTAAGCTGGTTACCTTTTGCTCTATGTCTAATATGTTTTTCTTTCTGGGTCTGGGTTACCTCACCCACAAGGGTTTCTTCTAGTTCCATCCATTTGCCTTTGAATTGCTCCATTTCATTGTGTTTTTCCACTGAGTAGTACTCCATTGTATAAATGTACCACAAATTCTTATCCATTCTTTAGTTGAGGGGCATCTAGGTTCTGGCTATTAGAAATAATGCTGATATGTTGTTTTCTTATAGCAGAAAATTCCTTAGGATTTTTCCTTTCACAGGTTAGAATGTTAGGTAGATGGTGTCTTTCCCTGAAAGCACCCTCCACATTGTTCCAGTGCTTAATTATACTAATCTCCTTAACAAGTACTGTCTCTTTCAGCACACACCTTGGCTGTAACAAGAAACATTCTTTTATTCTGCAAAGTACACTTTGTATTTCTTTCTGCCTGACTTGCTCTTTTTCATTGTAGTCTTGCATAAAAGAAAGGACTATGGACCATGACACAGACTCAATATTGTGCAGTCTTGAAAATTCCTCCACCAGAGCATAATTGATCAGTACTTCAAAATTTAGCCCTCGGCAAGTTCTTAGGGCAGGAAAAGAAGGCAGCCACATTATTTTCCCAGTTGCAAATGTGTTCCCTTCTGAAACCTTTTGAACCAGGCCTCTCCAAGCCACATTACTCTTATTCTCCCATGCTCCTATTAGAAAACTCCACTAATCTCTGCCTACAGCATTCAACTACTTTTCTCCAAAATTCCAAATTCTTCCACATCCTCCCATAAAGCAATGTGGATGGATTCTTAAGAGTAAAACTCCAATCCTTGTACCAATCTCTTAGTGTCTGTTACTGTAATAAAACACCATGACAAAAATAAGTTCTCTAGAAGAAAGTTTTCACATACAGTTTCAGAAGGATCGGAGTCTATCATGGCAGGTTGGCAACATGGTAGCAAGAGGCAGGCACAGTGGCAGAATCAGAAGGCTGAGAGATCACATCTTCAACTCTTTAACTGCAAGTACAAAACAGAACAAACTGGAAGTAAGGTGATGCTGTGAACTCCCAAAGCCTACCTCTAGTGATGCCTCTAGTATGGCCTCAAACAAGGCCATACCACCTCCTGAAACTGCAGCACCAACTGGAAACTAAGCATTCAAGTGCCCAAGCCCCTGATGAATATTTATCATTTAAACTATCACTTCCTTTCAGCTATGAAGCTACAACTGAAATTTATGAATGTAAGATACCATTAGCTTTCATCAACTCAGAAGTTAGAAGTACTATCAGATAATATTTAAAACCTAAAGTTTTCTTCAATTTACCATAAGTAACCCAATTAATGCTCCCATCAGGGTATTAGAAATGCCTTCATTTGTGACTTTTTTTCCTTCTATGGATATAAAGTTCATGTACAAATTTCCCAAATTCATTAGAACATGAGATTCTGGATTGCCTGAATTGATGTGAGCCAAGGTCACTCAAGTTCCACTCAGAGTAAATGATCTCAACTGCTTTTGAGAGCTTTAGGTGAGATTATGTAAATCTACAAGAGCCCAAATATCTACCTGCACTTCATAGCTAGAAGTACATTACAAACACATTCTCACATATTCATAAAGACCCCAGAGCTTGTAAAAGTGAGAAGGGTCAGATAATTTCATATATTTAGTAAGAATATATATCTGATAGGCAATTTGTCCTCAACTTTTAACCACATCAATATTTCCCAGAGAATGTATACAGATGCCTCTCCATAAATATCTATTAAAATACATCTCCATAAATATCCATCCAGGATAGCTGGACTTATCCAAAATAATAAACACTAATAAATCAATGAAATTGTTTTTAACTATTTCAGAATGCATCTGTCTTACTCTGTTTTATGTGGTTTTAATGAAATGCCATAGAACAGAACTGTATTACAGTTCTAAAGACTGAGAATTTACAGATAAGGGCATTGACATCTAGCTTCTTATGAGATCCTTTTTGTTGTGTTCTTAGAAAAAATAAAGAAGAAATCAAGAAGGAGCATTTGAGGGTGAGAGAGAGAGAGAAGAGAGAGAGAGAGAGAGAGAGAGAGAGAGAGAGAGAGAGAGAATTTAGGGAGAAATGTTCCAACTAAAGTACCCAGTACAATCTGATAAGTGGATAAAAGCTGACAAGATTTCTTTCATATATCACAAATACCTAGTAAGGAAAATGATGATCAAATCAACATGGCTATGTTATACTCATCTGAGATGCAGGGGCAAGAGCATACCTCAGACTTTTGTGTGTGTTGGAGGTTTCATATCAGTGTTTAGGGGGAACACATACTAGTTATGAGCAGTTTTCCCACCATCCTGGTCCCACAGCTGCATCACCCCAAATAACACAGAGAGATGCTGTATTAGCTATAACACTGTTGGCCAGTTAGCAGTGTTTCTTATTGGCTAGCTCTGTCATAAGTATTAACCCATTTCCATAAATGTAAGTGTTTCCACGTGGTCTTATCTTACTGGAGAGAGGTTCTGGAACTCTTCCTCTCACGTCCCTAAATCTTGACTCTCCTACCACATCTTCCAGAATCCTCCTTGTCTCCTAGTCTCACCTATCTTCTTTCCTATTGGCCAACAGTGCTTTATTCAATAACCAATAAGAAAAACATATTTACAGAAAGATATCTCCCATCACATACTTGTGTCAGAGTATACATGTGGATCCAGGGGTCAACTTTGAGTGTCATTGCTCAAGTGCCTTTCACCTCAGCTTCATTACTCAGGATAAATTAGCATTCCAGTGAGCTCTTAGGGATGGATCTTCTACTTCCACCCCCTTCCATTGCTGGGGATATGAGTATGAACCCGAATGTCCAGATATTCAAAGAGTTCCTGGGATTAAAGTCAAGTCCTCATACTTGCAAGGCAAGAACTTTCTCAGCTAAGCTGCCTCTATGGCTTTTAACTTAAGTGTTTTAATAAGATTTTTCAAGACTGGATTATTTTCAATGTAGCTTGACTTCAAATTTTAACAAACAAACATGGCTACCTATGGCTCTTATTTATATTCATACAGATGCTACTTTTTTGACTTTTGCTTAAAATTATTAAGAGAGATTGTTCTCCCACCCTCACCAAATTGTTGGGGTTTATTCTTAAGTGAAAATTAGACCTGCATTTCATCCTACATAAAATGAATGCTGTGTTTGCAATATTCTTTTGTCTGTGGTGGATTTATATAAAAAGTAAGCAAGATATTTTATGGTCCATGTTTAGTAATGTGCTTACACAATCAGAGACTTAGGAATCAACTTCATTATGCATTTAAGCTGTTCATAAAAGTTATGAGTCCAATGTATTTACTCTTCCTTGTTGTTGTAAGCCTTTAACTACAATGACACTGTGAACAAAGAAATCATAATGTGAATATTCCAGAGGCTTCACACCAGCCCCCACTTCAATTATACATGAATTAGCAGAAATGAATTCACAGTTTTATTCCATGATGTAGTTGAGCTCAAGTATTTCATAAAGTGTAGCCGTGCAGCAAATTCTGAGCTCATTTCAGAATAATTACACATTGATGTTACTTGTGTAGTTAAAAGGAAATGGGGAAATTTCCCCATTGTAAGCACTTTTTGAAGGCCCACTCTGTTCTCTAAAGTGAGCAATCTTTCATTCCAAAGGAACCTAGTAGCTCCTTCCTCCCCGCATTTCATCTTCCTCCTCTTATACTTCAATTAAAAACACTAATGCTTATTCAGACAAGTCTTAATTACAGGCCTGAAGCAAGCCAAGAAGCCTCCATGGATTTCCCAGGTAATTTGTTTAAATGATGCATTTACCTCAAGTTCCTCCTTCTAGGTCCTTTGAATAATTAAGGCTGAGCTAAAGGAGACTGAAAAATCTGTCCCTTAAAATGTCTTCATTTAACATGCTTATCAAAATTTGACATTCTCATACCTCTTTTCTCAGTCTCCTTCCAAACAGGGATGCCCATGGAAGGAGGGTGAGCTGACATTTGCAGTTTCTAATACATTAGATGACCTTTTCATTTTATTTTAGAAAATATATTTTAACATTTAATTATGTTTATTAAATGGATATCTATGTCCACATGTGTGAAGGAACCCACAGAGGTCAGAAGAGGGCATCAAACACTCTGGAGCTTGAGTTACAAGCTGCTGCAAGCTGTCTGACTGGGGTTTTATGTGTTAAACTCAGTTTAATCCCTCTGTGTCAGCATCAAGTGTTCCTAAGCACTAAGTCATCTTTCTAGTCCAGGTCAGATAAACTGCTATGCAGAATGTCACGTGATTCTGACGTAATTAGTAGTCACCCTCATGTGGAAAATTATTCTAGCAGAAAGAATCTTAAGCAAGGTACCCAAAGTCATAACCAGTCAATGACAAAGTGGGGAGATTTTAATCCTAGCCACTCAGAGTCTGAATCCTGGCTTTATTACAGACCAAGCTGACCTGAAGCTTTGCATAGAAGAAGCTCTTTGATCTATGCTCAAACACTAAACAGAAAAATCAGAGTTCAATTCACAAAACTTGCATGTTTTTCAGAAAGGAGTTTAAAAATGAACATGTGCAATACTCTAATTTTGAGAAATAATATTCTAGGTTGATAGATTATTTTACAGTAAACAAAACAACTCCCTTACCAAAAGAGGCTAGCAATGGGAAGCTGGTCAGTGCCTGAGCACTGTTCTCTGTTGTTGCTGAGAAACAACACAAAGATTTATGCTATGAATTATTTAGACCTGTAATACTGTGCTACTTTGAATGTTATTTCCTCCCCTAATCTTCTAAAGAGTGGCACTATTAGAAGGTGTGGCTTTGTTGAAGTGGGTATGGTCTTGTTAGAGGAAGTATGTCACTGTGAAGCAGCTCTTGAGGTTTCCTATGCTCAGGACACTTCCCAGTGTCTCAGTTAAGTTCCTGTTGCCTGTAAGTCAAGATGTAACCATCACCATGTTGGCCTCCATGCCACCATGCTCCTGGCCAAGATGATAATGGACTGAACCTCTGAAATTGTAAGCAAGCCACTTCAATTAAATGCTTTTCTTATAAGAGTGTCTGTGATCATGGTGTCTCTTACAGGATTAGAAACTCTAAATAAGATAGAGACAAGCTTGACAAAGAACATTTCGATACATGCGACCATATCAAACACACACACACACACACACACACACACACACACACACAATGAGTACAAGTTATATGTGGTTGTTTTAAAACAATAATTTATTAATAGCCAGAATAGGTCCAAATCTATTTTGGGTCTTGAGAATGAAATCTGGGGATAGCTGGTTTCTTTCTTTACAGGGCTCCAGTCAGTAAAGGGATTGGCCAAGGAAAATCAGCATGTCCTTCACAATTGAGGGTACTGTGACATCCACACCCAGAAGGACACATGCTATAGTCAGAAATGTACTTGCTCACTTTTTTAAACAAAGGGCCAATTTCCAAAAATAAAATATGCCATCAGTACCTATTTATTAAAGAAAGAGCAACTAGGTTGTGTCTTGGGAGAACACAGCACACAGATTTTTTGAAGAAGGAAGAAGCAGACTGTGTTTCTAGGGAACTAAAGAAAAGTCAGAGAGAGAAGTAGGGTTGGTTAGGCGGTAAAGAATAGATGTAAAGTGCTGTCAGCAAAGAGTCTGGGCATCTTTAGCAGAAAAGAACAGGGCCCATGTCTGTAAATTTAGTAATGGGCACAAGTACAAGGACAAAGACTGAGAAGAAAATGCAGAAAAGCATTTGACACTGCAATGTAATAAGATGTGTATATACTGGATCCTGGGCCAGAACTTCAAAAGCCTTTAGAGTTCTTTGAGTGAAAGGAAATGGGGAGCAGCTTTTGTTGTTTTTGTAACAATCTCCTTTCAACCAGCCCTTAGTCTGGGCCTATGAATAGATTCCTGGTGTGTTCTGGATATCTTTAGGATGGACTCTTCACCAGAGGAAATAGTCATGGTTAAATGATGAGTATAGTCTACTCTACCTCTCACCCTGTCATGACAGAATGAATGATTAATTACGCATGGTTGGTGACTGACTCAGTCATGCTCCTGTGATGAAATATCTGTAAGACACCAAAACAACATAGTGTGGCTCTCTCCTAGGAGTGTGGAAGAACATTGCATCATCTCATGAATTTCTGCTAGCCATTTTTTAGGTTTTCTCTTTTATAATAGCACAATAGAAGCCCTCCTGTTTTTCATTTCTATGGGCCATTCTAGAGCAAATTATAGTGTGCAAGGTTCAGGTTGTAGAATTGTTTCATGTGTAGCCAGCCAGCCAGCCAGACTTGTGGAATAACCAGAAGTTGTAAGTGGTACCTAAAGGGAGGGTAGTCTTAAAAGACTGAGCCTTTAACCTTTGGGATTTGAAGATAACACTAGGGAGTTGCTGTCAGATTGCACTGATAGATACCTACTTAATTCTGGTAACTTGGAGAATTGGTTGATGGTCTGGATAAAACTCACACATTTGTTTTCAGAACTATCCAGTGAGTAGAAACAGAATAACTACATTTTAAAATTGATATTGGATAGCATCTTCTATAAATATATACAGATGCAAATTCTATCTAAATTGTTTTAAAGCTGAAAGAAGGAGCCAGAGATGGCTCAGTAATTATAAGTTCTTGCTGCCAACACCTATACTGGGTGACTCAAAATTACCTGGGACTCCACCTCTAGGGAACCTGATGACCTTCTCTAACCTGATGACCCTTATGCACAGTGCACACACACACACACACACACACACACACACAATAATATTACAACTTGAAAAATAAAGTTAAAAGACATACCTTATGAAAGGAATCTGAGACATTGTACAAGATCCACTACAACTCTCAAATTTTGCACCAGTTACTAACTTGTTCTGGAATATTCTAGGTAGCTGTGCAGAATAAACATTATCTGCTGTTGTCAAGAAAATCTCTGAACATACACATATTCATGATACACATATTCATGTTGTGGTTCTTTTTTTTTTTTTTTTTTTTTTACATTCTTCTATGCTAGCTAAATCTCTAAACCACAATTCAAGATTTGTATTTTTCTTTTCCCATCATTACATGCTGAAGTTTCTTACTGAGAATGAGTATTTAGCCAATTCCATTTTGCAGAATCCCATAATACTGAAATCCTAACATTGTTTTCCCAGTAACCAGAGCTTACTTCTCTGGGTTCTTGGGGCTTTCTAATCACCAGAGATCTCTGTTCCTGAGTTCTGTAAAGTGTTACCCTCTGAATAGAGAGTCCTCATATATCAGTTATTATAAGTGACATAAGCCAAAAGGGAACTAACCTCCCACATTTGAATTATACTGTTAACAAAACTACCAACTATTCACCAGGAAGGCTAATGCTGTCATAAGACCACACAGTGCAGCAATGGGCTTCCTGATCTAGATATGTTATCTTCTACCCTAACTTCTCACCTTGCAAGCCTAAATTTTTTTCATTATTTGAAACTAATACATTTTGGGCAACTTAAGATACAACATAAGCATAAATAGTTCTTTGTGGTTTTTTTGTTGTCTAATTTTTTTAGCATAAATAGTTCTTAAACCAACATTTATCTTATACTCCTTTAGATCTAAACTTCTTTGTTCTGTCAAGATTATTGCTACTAAGAGTTAACATGAAGCAATGACAACTCTTAGTATCAAAGTGTTCCTCCCTTTAGTCCATGTCACTATCCTTGTTCCTCCCACAGTAGCTGACTTTGCTGTCTTAAGTCACAGATGATGATCTTTACAATCTTATCATTGGGACTGGAAGCTCTTCAGTCTCCCTATCCATTAGATTTTTTTTTGTGCAGGCTTAGATAACCTTGAAGGCCAAACTCTGGGCATCTGATAAGATAGTCCTCAATGGCTATTACTTTGTGATAAATTCTCATTAAATGTCTTATAAATATTGAGGGTGTTGCTATTATTAATTTAGCTATCTATATTTCTAAAATTTAGAGATACACACTCATCTTCCATATACTCACATAGCCAGCCCTTGGGTCAAAGCCAGGCTCTGTAGTCATTTCCTATCAACAAAGTTAGTATTGCTACTCCTAGGGCAAAAACTTGTTTTGCAAGTATCTTCTGTTACTTATAACCATGAAGTAAAGATATGAGACCTGGAACCCAAAAGTTCAGCACATCAGAGATTCATCCCAGAGCTTCAAACTTTGTTGAGAAAAATGTTCCAGGTTCTGGAATTCCAGAATTCTCTTCAATTCTTTGTCTTTTTGACATATCAAAGGCAGTAAGAATTGCTTCTAGCACATAGTATACACAAAAAAATAAATGTGCAAAATGAAAAATGAGAAGCAATATGAATGAGCTGTAGACAGAGTTATGCATAAAAATGTTTACAGAGCATTAAGTACTCTGAAGATCATTAGAAATCAATGCCTTCAAAACGTAACATTAGTCATGTAAGCTTCATAAGCATCTAGCTACACAGAAAAACATGCAGCTGAAAATTTACATTTATTGAAATTTAATGACATCAGAAAATGGAGCAGATACAATACAACCAAACAGAGTGAGATATGAAGTTACTTTATCTGCATTTTAACCCCCTATAAATCAAAATTATAAATATATTAGACAGACTTTTCAGAAGATGGAAATCTGAGTCTGTGTCTACTGATACTTCCAAATTTCCCTTGGAAAGGACACTAACCAGAAGGAAACAACAGAATGCAGTGGCAGTCTGTGGCCAAACAATGTACTTGATGGTACCTGGGCTACCCTGATAAGAGGACCGCAGTAAACATTCAAACTTAGTTCTCTTTCCACTCAGTTCTGTACCCTGGGCAGTGCTATAGCCACACAGGAACATGTTGTATGTGTGTGTATGTGCATGTATGCTGTCCTTAGTAATGTTTCGATTGCTAAGACACCATGACCAAGACAGTTTACAGAAAGTTTATTTGGGGCTTTATGGTTTCAAAGGGTTAGTGTCTATAACCATCAAGGCAGTAGGTAGGTACACTTGGTGCTGGAGCAGTAACTAAGATCTTACATCTTAATCCACAGGCATGAGGCAGAAATAGCCAACTAGAAATGATGTAGACTTTCTTCCCAAACAACTCTACCCATTGAAGATGAAGCACTCAATATATGAGCGTATGAAGGCCATTCTCATTCAAACCACCACATGTGGTAATATACTTGTTTATGTGGGCAGGTATATATGTAGGTGAGGTCTATGTGCTGGTGCTCACTTCCATGTGTGCATAGGGAGGCCATGTACAGTGGTTAGTATTAATTGTTGGTTGATGCAATCTATAATCACTTGGGAAATGTCACAGTAGGGATTGTTTAGCTCAGGTTGGCCTGTGATTCTGTTTGTAGAGGATTATTTGCAATCAATTTAATTAATTAATATGGAGTATTTAACTAGTGTGGAAGGCAGTGTTTTGAGTTATGGACTATACAAGAGTAGGAAAAATGAGCCAATATACATTGATACAGTATGTCCATATGTTGTAAAGAATAAAGTAGTTAGAGGAGGTCCCATATAGATTCACATCAGTAAAATGACTACTGGGAAAACAGGAAAATCAAGACCAAATCAGGACAAATCTTTAAACAAACCAAAAACTTGTATTCCTTCAAAACTTCAGTAAAGATGCTAAAGTATAGGTGTTTACATTTGATGACTTCTGGCCCAATGTGGATCAGGGAACTCTTGTTTTCTTTAAGGGGCTGAACATTGAGAGATTGACCATGATCCAATGAGTATATTGGCAACACAAATTGGACTTGATGAATTTTGGGTGTGTGTGTGTGTGTGTGTGTCAGAAGTTGAAGGGTGGATGTGAGAGGAAAGGAAAGCAAGTATGATTGGTGCACATTGTGTGAAATTCACAAATAATGAATGACAGTATCATGTTGAGGGGGAAAAAAGGATAGCCTGAAATAGACATAATGAAATATTCATTTTTCCTTTCTTCTTCCCCTTGATCACTCTATTTCTCCCCCTTTCTTTCTCTCTTTCCTCTTTCTCTTTCTTTTCTCTCTCTTACTCTCCATCTCTGCCTTTCTTCAGCCTCCTCCTTTCCTTTTTTCTTTGTTTTCTTTTGCATCACTGAAGATGGAGCCTAGACTGTTGTACATCTAAGGTGAGTGATCTAACATTGAATTACATTGTGTTGAATATTTTGATTATTTTTGCTTAAATATCCTTTTTATCCTAAGGAAAAATATCATCATTAGTTTATAATTAAATCCCTATATAAAACATTGGCTATGAAAGATTTCTTCTAGAATAGAAAGACCCTTAGTCTCTTCTTTGCTTAGCATCTTGGCAGAAGTGATATGGGTGTCAATGTCTTTGCTACTTTGTTACGAACATGTTTTTCTCTGCCGGTTGGGTCCTGCCACCCCGCCGCCACACCAGCCCTCAATAACACACAGAGACTCTGTATTTGATACAAGCTGTTGGCCACTTATTATCATTGTTTATTGGCTAGCGTTGTCTTAATGATTAACCCATTTCTACTATTCTAAGTATTTCCACGTGGCTCATCTTACTGGAGAGTTTCAAACCATGTCTTGCTTTCTCCAGCTCTCCATGCTGACTCCTCCTAACTCTTTTCTCCTTGTCTCCTAGCCCTGCCTATCTTGCTTTCCCATTGGCCATGGTGCTTTATTTATTAACCAGTATGAGAAACATATTTACAGAATAACAAAATGTGCTGAAGATTTTTATTACTTTTGCTTAAATATCTTTATTTTCCTAAGGAAAAATATCACCATTAGTTTATAATTAAATCCCCATATAAAACATTGGCTATGAAAGATTTCTTCTAGAATGGAAAGACCCTTAGTCTCTTCTTTGCCTAGCATTTTGGCAGAAGTTATATGGGTGTCAATGTCTTTGCTACTTCATAATTCATTATATTACTTTAAACTATAAAAAAGCAAATATGACACAAGAGTATTTCTCATAATGCATAATAATTTTACAGTATTCCTTTTACAGTAATACCTTTTATAGTATTCATGTTTTAGGTGGTGCAAGCAGGCTGGGCTGAGAACATACACAATATCGTTGTGGTCCTGCAGTTCAGAATGCTGTCCTATCCTGTTTCAAATTGTGAAAACTGACCTACTATGAAATGGTAAATAGACTTTCACTGACACAAATCCTTTCTGTGGCTGCTTTTTTATAGGTTTACCTACAGCACTCATTTCATCACTTAATCCCTCATCTCTCCATTATTACTCTGTAAGTTTTCATACTGTATCTTGGTATGTGTTCCAGGAAAATTAATACACCTCACTAACTTTCAGTTTTGAATTAAGGCACTATACAAAAATCTTAACTTTTAATCATTTAATGGAATTTTAGTACTAATATTTTACAATTTTAAAATCTCATGTGTATTTGATGTCTTCTGAAAGAGTTCAGGAAAGGCTCTAAAATGTTACTCTTACATCCTGGGAAATTTTAGGTCACTGGGGGAGCAGAAGAATCCCTAATGGAATTTATCTAAATTTATATAATTGAAGGGAAATTTGGTCTCCAGTTGGACAAGGCTGGATTACAATGTAAATCTACTTAGAAATAACTTAAATAAGCCTATGTGGAAATACAGTTAGCATTCAAAGCACAGATATTACAGATATGACTTTGATAGTGATAAAGAAATGAGGCATGTTTGAGACCAGATAATACCAGGCAGTGTCTGCTCTTAAGAAAAGTATGACTTAGGAGGCACTGGCCTTCTGAACTACTGCTCAAATTACAAACTCCACTACATAGTACAAAGTGCAAATAAGCTTCGCTTGTTTCCAAGTATGACTAATTTAAGAAAGAATCTGGATTTTGGTGACTGGTGTTAGAATTTATATTTGGTTTGAACACCAAGGAATTTTTCTTTGTTTTTATTTAAACATTATCTTTCATTTTACATACCAACACTAGTTCCCTCTCCCTCCCCTTCTTTTGTCATACTCTATCCCCCTTCCCACCCCGTACCCACTCCTCATAACAGGTAAGGCCTTCCTGGGAAAGTCAAAATAGTCTGGATAGCAAGTTGAGGGAGCACCAAGCCCCTCTGCCCTATATCAAGGTATTCTACCATAGGTAGTGGGCTCCAAAAAGCCAGTTTATGACCTTGAGATAGGTCCTGGTGCCACTGCCAGCCCCACAAAAGATCAAGTCACATAACTGTCACCCATATTCAGAGGGTCTAGTTTGGTCCCATGCAATTTTCCCAGCAGTCAGTCCATAGTTCACTAGCTCCCACTAGCTCAGGACAGCTGTCTCTGTGGTTTTCCCATCATGGTCTTGACCCTCCCCACTTGTTCATATGATCCCTCCTCCCTCTCTTCATCTGAAATCCAGGAGCTCAGCCCAGTGATTGTGGACCACTGCATCTGCTTCCATCAGTTATTCGATGTATGTTCTATGACAATTAGGGTAATCACTCATCAACCAATAAGAGAAAAATATATAGAGAAGGACATCCCCCATCACCTCCTGGTTTACTCAGGAGATCTTATCCATTTTCCCTTCTTGAGTCCCTCCATGTATGTCACTCTTAGAGTCCTCCTTTGTTTACCTAGATTCTCTGTAGTTTATCTCAAACTTTTTTTTTAATATTTTATGAGTGTACATTAATTATACATAATAATGGGGTTTGGTATTTGCATTTTCAAATAAATTTATCTATTCAGGTTTTGTCTAGGCATTTATATTGCTAAAATTTCACAGGTTCAGTTTCCAGAACATGTGTAGAGTTTGCTCTCTTGAAGCAGGCATCCTGGTCCCATGGGTCTTGCATTCTTTCTGTCATCTTTCCTTTGATTTACCTTGAGGCTTAGATGTAAAGATGCCATTGTCGTTATGTCAGCTGGAACTGCGGAACCCTACAGTCACCTTTTCTCTTCAATTTGAACAGCATAGATCTCTGTATTAGCCTCATTTGCTGCAAAGGAGGCTTCTTTGATAAGGGTCTGCGGGGTGAGAACTACACTTACTTCCAGTGTAAGAACTTAGAATACAGTTACAAATTGGATTAGTTTAGGAAAATCATAGTGTTAGGTTCTCCTCCAAGGCCTATGACCTCTGCAGTTACAGATAATTGGTTAGATTTATAGAACCAGGAAGAATCCCCTCATTTTGAGTGGGTATTAAATACAAGTACAGAGCTTTGGTTTACTCCAAAGAGAGAGGTGTAATGATTACACCCCTGGGGATTTCTTTTCAGACTGGCTATTGTTGTGATTCATAAGCTTTACAGCTGGGTAGTACTACTGGTTTCTTTTCTTCCTTAGCAGCTTTCATAGCAACTTCCAATACTATCAGAATGCCCAATATTTATAATGTGTGTATATGGATGGCCTTGGGTCCTTATGCTAATAATGCAAACATTTTCTGACAGTCATCACCCTAGTCCTTAATTTGTCAACCATAGAAACAGACTAAATTCTGTCACAAGCTCTTACTTGAGATTATTTTTATTCCAACTTGTAGTAAAATATTATAGCATCTTAACTGTTTTGCCTACATCAAACAATTATTGTTGCTCTCCAGTAAAACATTTTTTAAATCATCTAATGCGCTATAGAATTCGGTTTGGTGGAATTTGGTCTTTCATTGGGGATGCTTGGATCTATGTTTACCAAGGACATTGGTATCTCAGTTTCCTTCACTTGTAGTATCTTTTTCTAGCTTTGAAATTAGAATTATTTGTCCTCATAAAGTGAATTAAATATGGGAGTAGTGTTTTTATTTCTTCAACTTTTTGGACAATTAAAAAAAATGTTGTCCTTAATTCTTCTTGAACAACTATAGACTATATGGACATGATAGATATAAGCAGAAGAATCTAACAGATGTCAACAGAACATACTCATATTACTTCATATTGAAAATTTGCCAAAGGTTACCTATAAGGTCACAAATTTTCAATACATTCAAGAGAATTGAAATCATACACCTATTGCTTTCAACTTGGTGGGATAAAACTGGACATTTGTAACTAAAAAAAAGTAGAAACATTCACAAATATGTAAAAATTCCAAAATATACCCTTGAATGAAGAAATTGAGAAAATAGATCAAGAATAAAGGTATGCAAGATAGCTTTATCTTAGCTAGGATTTCTGTTACCACAGGGAAACACCATGGCCAAAAAGCAAGTTGTAGAGGAAGGAGTTTATTTGGCTTAAACTTCCATATTGCTGTTTATCATCAAAGAAAATCAGGACATGAACTTAAATAGGGCAGAGACCTGAAAGCAGGAACAGATGCAGAAGTCATTGAGGGGGGCTGCTCACTTGTTTGCTCACTATGGCTTGCTCAGCTGGCTTTTTTATATTTTGTTTGTGAGTCTAGGTTCTAATGGCTGAGCCATTTCTCCAGCCCTCAACTGTCTTTTTTTTTTGTTTGTTTGTTTTGAGACAGGGTTGGTTTCTCTGTATTGCTTTGGAGGTTGTCCTGGAACTCACTCTGTAGACTCTGTAGACCAGGCTGGCCTCAAACTCACAGAGATCCTCCTGCCTCTGCCTCCTGAGTGCTGGGATTAAAGGTGTGTGCCAACTGTCTTTCTTATAGGACCCAGGTCCACCAGAGGAATGGGAACCTCTTCCCATCAATCACTAAATTTGAAAAATGCCTTACAGCCAGATCTTATGGAGGTGTTTTCCCAATTGAGGTTCCCTCCTTTCAGATAACTATATTTTGTGTGTCAAGTTGACATAGGACTAACCAGCACAAGCTAAGTTAGTAAAATGCTTGTTGTACAAGCGTGGTGACCAGTGTTCAACTCTCAGTGCCCACATAAACGAACCAGCTGTAGCAGTCTGGGCCTGTTCTTCCAGAGCTGGGAAGGAGGAGACAAGAGCCCTGAGACTTGTGGGCCAGCCATTTTAACTGAAAAAAAAAAAAAAAAAGATCTTTCATTTCAGTCAGACGTCCTGTCTCAAAAACAAAGTGGCAGCATGGACAGCTACCCTCGATAGTCATGTATACACACATAAACACATACATAATCAAACATGTGCAATTGCATACAGAGCATATGCTTCTATTATCTAGGATTATCTTACTTTCCTTTCTATATTTCTCTGATAAAATACCATGACAGATGCAACTGAATGGAGAAAGGGTCTATTTTTTGCTCACATTTTAAGAATAGAGTCCGTAATGGTAGTGAAGTCAACATATCAGAGCTTGATGAGCTGGTCAAATAAGATCCACAATCAGGAAGCATGGAGTAATGAGTGTTAGCACTCAGCTAACTTTATTATTTTTGATTCAGTCTGTGACTAAAGCCCAGGGATCAGTGTAATTCACTTTCATGATATATGTTCCCCTCTGAACTGGCTAATCAGCATCCCTCCAACATCAGCAAGGGCTCATCTCCTACATGATTCTAGATTCTACCAAGCTAACAATATTAACCATCACATTTTCTAGCTTACCATGACAACACCTTTATTTCTATGATACAAGAATCCTTCAAATTTGTTATGATATCATTGAATCATGGTTTTAAAGACAAGTATACAAAAGACAAAAATGCTGACTTCCTCAGTGAGGATTTGAAGGGATATCATAAGGCTCTTCTATTGTAGTATCACAAGTTGTCAATGAAACATAAGCTGGTTTTAGTTAAGGATTAAAACACAATTTCTTCAAATCATACTAGACATACTAGTTTGATTGTTTATTTACTCATATAGTTATATCTATCCTGATTTATTGTCAGTTGGTAAATTATTGGAGAGGGGAGAGTCAATTTTCTTCTAGGTTGTGACCACTAATAGGTTTTACATGCACTGATAGATGTACATACATACTGACTGTCACCTCGAATTGGATTCAGTAAGAAAAAAGGAGTTCATGAATTTGGGAGGAAGACATGGCAGACTGGTTCTCTTATACTGTGAAGGGTTTTTTTTGGGGGGGTTATTTATTTACTTATTTTTAATTTCTTTTTACAATCCAGCCAAATTTCTCCCATCCACCCCTCCACTCTCCATCACCTTTCCTACCCAGCCCACTCCCCATTCACCCCTCCCAACAGGTTAAGAGCTCCCATAGGGAGTTAACAAAGTCTGCCACATTAAGTTGGGACAGGTTTCACTAAGGGTAAACATAGCATTTTCTCATACGGTATGGGCTCCAACAAGCTAGATCCTGGCCCTCTTGCCAGAGGCCCCACAGATAACCCAAGGTTCACAACTGTCTCCCATATACAGAGGAGGGCCTAGTTTGGTTCCTCCCTGGAGATTCCACAGCTGTAGGTCTAGAATTAATGAGTTTCCACCAGCATGGTTCAGCTTTCTCTGTAGGTGTCTCCATCATGATCTTGACCTCCCTTGCTCATATGTTACCCCCTCCCTCTATTTGACTGGATTCCCAGAGTTTAGCCTGGTGCTTGGCTATGGATCTCTTCACCTGGTTCCATCAGTTAATTGGATGAAGGCTATATTATGACAGTTGGGGTATTTACCAATCTAATTACAGGGGAAGGCCAATCAAGGCACCCTCTCCATTACTGCTTAGAGTCTTAGCTGGAATCATTACTGTGAAGTTTTAAGTACAGTAAACATAAAGAAATGTAGGAACAGGTACCAATATCTTTACCTGTGATAGATTTCAGCCATTTATAGCCATAATACATCTGTGGACAGTGAGAACTGGTATTAAACATCTCTCTGCTTCTCAGATTGATGAGGACCTCAAGGTCAAAGCTCTTGAAAATTATTTGGAGGAGAGTATCAAATCTCTGTTACTTGGTCTGTGGAAGATATATTCTTGACATTAAAAATAGAAATTTCTGTGGGATACATGAAGAAAAGTATCTTTTACCAATAATAGCAGATGATATTTCTGAGGAGTTAGTGTGTGTCAGGCTTGGGGACTTGTCATCCACCATTCCCACGCTCAAGTGCTTTATAAGCCTGAGCTCATTTCATGCTCACAGCATTTCTCTGAGAGAATTTTTATTGTTTTAACTAGGATGTATTAGTTATACATAATAATGGGCTTCATTATGACATTTCATACACACACACACACACACACACACACACACACACACACACCGAACTTGTTTTGATCATTTTTATACCATCACCCTCTCCTGTTAGTTCCCAGTGCTGTTGATACCAATTCTCTTCCCAGCTATTGCTTCCTCTACATTCAGTTTTGGTGACCCACTGACTTTATCTAGTGTTGCTTATAGATGAATGAGGCAGATAGTTCCCAGGGAGAAAAAGAGAACCTAAGCTCACATAGAGGGAATAATATTATTTTTATGGAATAAGATGAGGTATAGAGTAGTTAATTTTGTCAAAACACTTGGCCTGGATATGGAGGAGCCAGGATTTAAATCAAGGTAATAAGATTCCAGGGTGCTTTATCTATCTGTGAGATTCATTAATTGATGCTCAATTCTTACAGAGATGTGATTATAAAATTCTCCCACAAGGTATAACTTCCTATCTCCAAACAGTGGAATTATTTTGGGAGGTACCCGAAACTTCAGGAGATGAGGTCCAACTAGAAGAAGTGGGTCATTTGGGGTAAATGTGTAGTGATAGCTTGCACCTGGGCTCATTCTTTCTCGTGTCCACCATGAAATAAACAGTGCTCTCCATACAGTCCTGCCACAATCGTGTTCTGCTTCATTAGAAGCCAGGACCCAATTGAAATGGATTGATTCCTCTGAAATTAAAAGCTAAATAGCCCCATCCCCCTTTCTTATTCTGCTGCCATATGATCTTTCATATACATACTTATGGCAGTATTTCTGGCTATTCAAAAACCTTAACTGTTACCAGGAAAGGGCACTTCTATTTCTGTGTAACTAGTTATGCTGGTTGTAGTTTCAACTGCCTACTTGACACAACCAAACAGCACCTAGAAAGAGAGGTTTATTGAGGAATTCTGTGCCAGAATGGCCTGTAGGCTTGTCTGTGGGGGATTGTCTTGGTAGTGAGTTGAGGAAGAATGACAAGCACAGTTTTGGAGAGCACAATTTTCTAGGCAGGCTCCTGGAAGGCATCATCCTCCATGTGGAATGATGGTGGGGTGGGATGGGAGGGTGGTAGTGGGGCATGGGAGGGAGTAAGGAAGGGAGGGAGATGGAACTGGGATTGATGTGTAAAATAAGAAAAATAAATAAAGAGTAAAGAAAACTAGCTGAAAGCAAACAAAGACCCATTCATTTATCCCTGATCTTGACTGTGAGTGGATGTGTCTAGCTGCTTAAGTTCCTGCCCAGACCTCCAGAAAATGATGGACTTTATATTGGAATTATAAGCCAAATAAACTCTTCCTCCTACAGTGGCTTTCTGGTTACATTATTTAACCACAGCAATAGAAATGACGCTACGAAATGTACAAACCTCTCTCTACACCTTAGCAATTTTTCTGATGCTCTCCTGCTACTCCAACTCAGCCAGCTTCACTGTGCCCAAGATCTGCAGGCATCTCATTCTTTCTCATCTTACCAGGTTCCCAACCTGAGGTCTTCTCTATTTGATGTCCATACTTCCCTTGTTACTCACTAAAGTGGTTAGTTGCAATCGTCAGTGTGGTTAGGTTTGGAATCAACTAAGGGACATGTATATGGATGGATCTGTGAGTGCTCTTCCAGCAATGGTTAAATGGAGAGAACACTCCCCTGGCATGGGCAGTACCAAGGGATGTGGATGTGGGAGAAACACACAGTGCTGCTTTTGGCCTTCCCTTTTATTCTTGCTGGTGAGTGAACTTATCCAGTTCCCTCCTCCTCCTGCTGATGCTGCCACTACCACCATCCTCTGTTGTCATCCTTACCTTTCTGACATGGACTGAAATCTACCAGTCCTTGAAGAATCCTTTAGACCTAGTAGTCAGATTGAGACTATGAAGGCCTTCAGCTTTGTGGCATGAGAAGCTCCTGTGTTCTCAGTCTTCCAACTCTGTAGACATCCATTTGTGGACTTCTCAGCTTGTGTCATTGATAGGCAATATACAAAGCAGCTTCTTGCATTAATTCTTATTCTATGCATTCTATTCCTCTAGAGAATCCTAAACTCCCACATGCCTATCATCCTGATCCTTTTCAGACTGTTGTTCAAACATTGCCAGCTAAGTAAAGTCAACAGCGACTTCCCTTTTAAAACTGTAGTCCACCCCATTTCAATTTTCCTATTTTCTTTAATTTTTTTTTAATATTTTCCCATTATACCTCTCACCTGACAACTATTTACATATTTACTTATTCTATTATTTGTGCTGATCACCTGCTTTTGCTTCTTGCTATGAGTGCATCTATCCAGTTGTTGCTGCTGCTGCCATATGAATCTCTGTGGAAATGACCTCTGTTACCGAGTATTTCTTGTTTCATGAGTTCACTGACATACTCTAACTATGAATAGTGTTTAGGTCATAGATTATGGTCAACATGAGCAAATATATACACCTAAAGTGAATGTGGGGCAGGTTTCAGTAACTGGGCAGTTTTCCTTCCCAGTTATCAAGCAAAAGAAAAAACCCTGTGAGTTTCTCTATATCAAAATTCATTCCATCTACAAATATGCATTATTTTAAGTCTAAGCTAACTTTTCATTTTGGGTTGATATTAAAGAAATGGGTGATATTTAAAGCCAATCCAAAAGGAAGTGTAGATATAAAAAGTTGAGAAACAACTGTTGTAAGACACCTGGCACTGTTACGGACTTGTCACAAGTGCTCCATAAATTCTGGTTGAATGGGTGCTCATTAAGACTACAGGGTACAGAGGAGAGGAGAGGCCACATGTTGAATAGTAATCACTGACAAAAGTTCACATTAAATGCCATGTAGGAATATTGTGTTTGTTAGAGCAAGTCATAAATAAGATAAGCTTAGGTTCTGAAATGAATAACGACAGCCATTTGGGATCCAGATGTGGTGAAGCAGAACTCCAGACTGCTAGTGGCTTTATAGGCGCTGTTAATAAAGATAATGTTATTGAAGGTATTTCAGGAAATAGGACGTTGTTCAAAGGCTAGAAAGTCATACATTTCTGAATTATCCAAAGCACTATTTTCTAATCAAATTTCACTCTCCGTCCTTGTTTCGTTTCTGTTGCTGTGATAAAATATTCCAAGCAAAATCAACTTACAAAAAGAAGGGTTTACTGAAGGCACAGTTGCAGTCTTCACTCTATCGTTGAGAAGATGTCAAGGCAGGAAGTCAGAGAGCTAAGCACTGTATGCACAGTCAGGAACAGAGAGCAGTGGGTGCTTCCTCCCTTTGCTACTTCTGCTCAACTGGCTTTAGTTCAGTAACAAGCCAGTAATGCAATGCCACCCACAATCAGGTTGTCCTGAATAGTTTTATGCCAACTCATCACAAGTTAAGAGTTGCCTGAAAAGAGAGAAATTCAACTTAAAAAAAAAATGCCTCTATACAATCTGGCTGTAAGGCATTTGCTTAATTAGTGATTGGTGTGTGAGGGCCCAGCCTATTCTGGGTGTTTCCATGACCAGGCTGGTGGTTCTGGGTTCTATAAGAAAACAGGCTGAGCAAGCCATAGGAAGAAAGTCAGTGAGCAGCACCTCTCCATGGCCTCTGCAGTAGCTCCTGCCTGCCTCCAGCTTTCTGCTCTGTCTGAGTTCTTATCCTGACTTCCTTCAATGATGGATTATGATGTGAAGATTAAGCTCAATAAACTCTTTCCTCACCAAGTTGCTTTGGCCATGGTGTTTCATCACTCTGGTAGTAACTATAGCTAATATAGTGGGTCTTCCTGATGTAATAAAGGATCAGAACAACCCCTCCCAGACATGCCCACAGACCCATCTGACCTATCCAATCCCTTCCTAACAATTTTCAGTTGTGTCAAGGTGACTGTTAAAATTAACAGCACACTCTCGCTCGCCTTGTATCTCCTTGTTCCTGCCTTCATACCTTACTTTGCAGGCAATTATTAAGATCTTCCAGTGTTCCTTATTCTTCATGCTCTCTGGATTAACCCCTCTAGGACCTTTTACTTTTCTGAGGTACCATCACTTATAACTTCCCAGAAAGAGTCTCCTGCACGGTTGCTGCTCCACATTCAGCTACTCTTCCTTTTCAATAACGTAACCTTTGCTCCAAGCACTCACACATGCAGTGCCATACTATTTATCACAGTCAAGTAGAATTGTCTGTTTATATGAATGTCTAAATGCTAGTAGGCTATGTGCTCCTGTGCTGGCCTTGATAAGGTCTAGCATTGAGGATGAGCCCAGCATCTGGACATGTGAGTGAACGATTATCTAGATTAGGTAATTGATGTGGGAAACCTACTCTAATATAAGTACCATGTGTGAGTAAGGTCGTAAATGGATGGAAATGCAAAGGGAGCAAAGTGACAGTATATATCTCTTTCTGATTCTTGATTAGATGCATTATTCCCATGTGCCCTGTGCCCCTACTGCCATGCCTCCCTTGCCCCTATGGACTTGTCCTTGACTTTCTGAGCTCCAAACAATTTATTTTCTCCTTAAGTTGCTTTAGTCAGGTATTTTGTCACAGATGTAGAAAGTTAATAACACAACCACAAAACTTGTTTCTTGTATCTTATTTCTGTCCCTAGGATCCAGGGCATAGATGAGACATAAAATATGTCCTCTATAAATCTAATTTGATTTATTTTTTCTATCTACAAAAGTAGTTTAAAGTCAGTTAAGATAAAATAGTACCTCTGGCATCTTGTTTCTGTCTTAGTGTTTCTCATATGGTCTGGCACAAGTTCAAGACATTGTGTAGTTCTGATGTCAGTATTTATAAATGAGAATAAAATAATACTTACTCGTGAGTAAAACAATACCATTCTATAAGGCTAGTAGGGATTATCTAAGGAGGAATAGGATATAGGGTACTTAAAATATTTACCTAAGGATCTAAACAGATGGCCCAGTTGGTCTCAGCAAGCACAGGGGGCTGAGTTCAATCACATGCACCCATGAAAAAAGTCCAGGCAAGGTGGTATGTACCTATAAATAATCCCAGCACTTGTAAGAACAGAATAAAAGGGATCCCTCAGGCTTGCTGAGTAGACAGCCAGTCTAGCTAAGTCAGTGATCTCAAGGTTCAGTGATAAACCTTGTCCCAAATTAAATAAACAAATAAGGTGGAGATACATTGAGACAGACACCCAACATCAACCTCTGTCCTCAGGTACACACAAATGCACACACACACACACACACACACACACACACACACATGAGAGAGAGAGAGACAGAGAGACAGAAAGAGAGAGAGAGAGAGAGAGAGAGAGAGAGAGAGAGAGAGAGAGAGAGAGAGAGAGAGAGAGAGAAAATACTCATGTTATTTTCCTACGAGACTTCTACTAGTCACTTAATTCTTACGATTTACATCATTCCTTCCAGGAAGCATTTTATGACTCCCTCTCACTTTCTCTCCAAATTTATCATTCTTACTCTTCTCAGTTCACCCCACTCTGCTGATCACTGTCCAAATTTCTCCTTTCTTGTGGTCATCACAAATTACAGATTCACGGTTCAAAGCCTTCATCTCATTTCATACTTAAATAACTTGATTTTTTAAACTTGTACTTTTGTTTGCATGTGTGCACGTGAGTGCATGCTCATGGGACTTCATGTGTGTGCCCTGCTTGTGGAAGACAGAGGTCAACCTTGGGTGTTGTTCCTCAGTTGACGTCCACTGTGTTACTGTGACAAAGTCTCTCATTGCTATATCTATCCAAGTAGGCTTGACTGACTAGCTAGGGAACCTGAGATCCACCTGTCTCTGCCTCCTCAGCCATATTTGACTTTTTAAATGTGTTCTGGGAAGTCAAACTTGGGTTCTCATTTGTTTAGCAGCAAGCACTTTACTGAGTGAGCTATGCTCAAAATCCTACAGCCTAAATCCTTTAAGTTCTCTACTCAGAAGCCTTTGTAGGCATAACTGTTACCAGCTGCTCTCTTACTTCTTCCTTCTCATGTTTCTACCTGTGTTGATGCTCTTGCTCCCAATTATATCTTATTCATGCTGCCTAGAAACATGTTGGTGACAAAGTCCCACATGGTAGCATGAGACCTTCATGGGACATCAATGCTCTGTGTCCTATCCTTCAGAATTAAATACTCAAAATTCTTTGCTCCAACACATGGCTTTGTGTGTTTCCTTATTCTTCTCCTTTGAAAACCATGCCCTCTTTTGGTTTTCTGTTTCAAAGCCTACTCACCAGTGCTAAGCTTGATTTCATGGTTCAATCTTACTTTTAATTTTCTTTCATTAATCTGAGCATGCTCCTGTACACGTGTATACACACACACACACACACACACACACACACACACACACACACACACACACACGCACACGCACGCATGCCATAGTAAACATGTGGAAATCAAAGAGCAACTTAGAATTGGAAGTTGGTTCTCTCCTTCCCAAACATGTGAGTTCTGGGGATTGACTCAGTTTTATTAGGATCTTGGTAGCCATCTCTACCTGCTGAGCTGTCTTGTTTATCCCCTTAATGATTCTTAATGTAGAATGACAAGAAGAAGGCTTGTCATTGAGTGGGGAACCAGCATTTTGTCATTAAATTTACCTTCGGTGTTGTTTTTGAGACAAATCCATATGTAAAATCAAACTAAATTTATATATGGCCCAGGTAGGCCTTAAACTCATGATCTTCTTGTCTCAGTGTTTAATCAAAGACCTAGTTTCATTTTGTATGTTCTTTAAATCATAAATTTCCATCCATATTGAAAGTGTCCACATATCCTCAAAATGTATCACGTACAAATATATGTACACACACACACATGTACACACACACCTCAAGCTTCCAAACATTACTAATTTTGCATTGTCTTAATGTGACTAGATGGAAAAGTACAATTTTTACTTCATAGTGATAGAGGGTTTTTCCTGTTCTTTTTGTTTTTTTTTAATTTTTGTTTGTATACATTCACGGATGTGTGCATGTGCCACAGCATATGGGTGAAGATCAGAAACTATGATCACAAACACGCACATCTGACTTTTACATGAGTTCTGCAGATCTGAATTCAGTTCCTTGTGCTTTCACGGCAAGCATTTTGCCCAGTGGACCAACCTCCACTGCCTTTCCGATAATGTTGTAGACTCTTCTTACACCATGGAATGTATCAGTGAGATACAGCACAATTTTATTGTTTTCTCTGTGAATTTGAAGTCTTCTTCTGCAAATACTCTCTAAAGGAGACCACCCTTTATATGTCTTTCAGCATTATAATTTCAACTCAGTCATAGTCTCACAGGTTATCCCACCATCATCTATGTGTCTGTTTTGATCTACCTCATCTCAAAAATAGTATCAATTCTGAACCACAGTTCAGTCAAAACTGAGAGTTTCTCTCCTGTTTGAATGTGCTAGCTCTTTCTGTTTACTGTGGAGTGAACTTTGGGCCAATTCATTTCTGAGCACTTCCGCTATTACCTTGGTTGCTTTCATCTTTCACTTCAACTGCGGGGATGAATTGTTCCCAGTGTCCACTCTTGCCACCCTGTCACCTCTTCTTCACTCTGAAGGCAGCATGGTCCCATGAAAATACAGGTCAGTTCATCCTCCCTCCACCCTTCCTTCAAAATATCAGCCCTTAGAGGCCAGGGAGGCTGCTGATGCCCATGGTTCAAACTTCTCAAGAGGCAGGGTTAGGAGGCTGACTCCGTTTCACAATTTCAGTGCCAGCTTGGGCAACATAGTGGGGCCACATGTTTTAAATAAGACAATGCAATACATGCACTTAGAATAAAGCTGACTCTCTCTGGTCCCTTTCTGCTTCTGATTCAGTCAATGGCATCCATGTTGACCTTTTTGTTCCCAAATCATATTCACCAAGTTTATTCTATGAAAGGACTTTGAAGTTCTTCCCTCTGTCTGGAATTATTCTTACATATGCAGTAATACACACCTAAGCTTTACTGCCATCTTCCTATAGTTTACTCCTATATTAGTTACTTTACATATCTGTGGATAAAATACACAACAAAAGCAAGTTAAGGAGGCTCACAGTTTGAGGGTGCACGCCATTATTGCTTGTAAGCAGTAGTAGCATGAGACATCTGGTCACATTGCAATGAGAAAGCAGTGAGAAGAAATGTTCATACTCTGTTTGCTTTCTGGTTTCTATTTAGTCTAAGAACCCAGCTTATGGGACAGTGTTGCCCATAACTAGTGTGGCTCTTCCCACCTCACTTAACATAATCAAGCTACTCTCCTGCAGAAATGCTCACAGGTGTTTCTGAGAAACTGTATGGCTAACAGGCAACATTTACCATCACAATACACATATAACATGGTTCTCTCCATTCTCTATCTTATTTCTTGAGATGGCATTCATGAGCTTATGTGATAATGTTTTGCATTAGTTAGAATATATAACTTATGAGACATTTTTGGTTCTTGTATGTACAAATTTATTTTTAACTATGACATGTATTATATATATGTAAGTGTAGATACCTACTGAAGTCAGAGTAGTCAGATCCCCTGGAGCTGGAGTTATACAAAGTTACAAGCCACCAGATGAGGGTTCTAGGAATCAAAACTGGGACCTCTGCAAGAGCAGTACCTATTTTCAACTGCCCAGTTATCTCTCCAGCTTCTATATCTGAAACAGTCTTGACAGGAAAAATGAGGTCAAATATTGGCTAAATGATTACATGGGTGAATAATAGAATTCTCCATCACCTGTGATGCAGAAGGCAGAAGCTATATCTCCCAGGTGTGAGTAAGAAACTAACTAGAAGAGCCAGAGCTCAAAGACACTTTTCCCTATAGAGTGGAAAGTAAGGGCCCTTCTTGCTGTTTGTGAATGCAGTTGAAAAAAGCAGAGCACCATAAAGGCAAGAGGGTGAAAGCAAAGACCCCCTATTTCATTCTTTGTCCCTCAATACCCCCAAAGCACACTGATCAGTGAAATCTTGATGACCTTACTAGAAGGATTCTCTCCAGCTTCAAAGCTCATCCTTGGCTTAGTTTAGCTTAATCCTGTCCTGGTTTAGTTTAGCTTAATCCTGTCCTGGAATTCTTGGCTGGGGCTTTAGAATAAATTTTTTCTCTTTATTCAAGTCATTCATTACAAACCCTCTTTATTAACACAAAATCACTTTAGGGCTAAGGATAAAGTTCAGTTGGTAAAGTGCTTAACAAAAAAGCATGATGATCCCTGTAATTCACTTTAAAAACCTAGGCCTGGTGACATATGCTCAGAATCCAAGTCCTAGGAATGTAGCACATGTCAGTCACTACAGCCACTGGCCACCTGTCCTAGGCTTGCTTCAGACTGGTGAGAAACGATGTCTCAAAAAACATGGCGACAGCACTTGAAGGACAAACCCTGAGGTTGTCCTTTGGCTTCCTGGCATGCATCATGTGTGTGCACGTGTTCTCTCTCTCTCTCTCTCTCTCTCTCTCTCTCTCTCTCTCTCTCTCTCTCTCTCTCTCTCTCTCTCTCTCACACACACACACACACACACACACACACACACACACACACACACACACATGAAGAGACACATATACACAAATCCCTAATTACATTTGTAGAGATACTGTTCTCATTTATCAGTCCTGAAATAATGGACATATGGGTATCAATGAGTAGGAAAAGAAAGTCATTATTCAAGCCAGTTCAGCATCTAACACCTGCGGAATAATCATAAGTTTTCTTCATGACTAAGTTTCCTGGCTCAATCTTATTTCCTGGTACTAGCAACATCCACAATGTATTCCACAGCTGCTCCATTAAGCACTGTCTGCTACACTGCTCCACCATTCCTAGAGCAACTTTATTCAAGACAAGGATGCTGTAACAGAAGGTCCTTAAGAAGATATTAGCACAACACCTTATTTTCTCTATTCCTGCACTGAATCAAATGACACACTCCTGTTTATGGTTCTAGATTGCTTTCTTCTATTGTGATGAACACTATAGCCAAAAGCAGCTTTAGGAAGAAATAACATATGCTTCCAGGTCACAATCCATCACTGGGTGAAGTTGGGGCAAAAATCCAAGCAGGAACTGAAGCAGAACCCATGGCAGAACGTGGCTTACAGGCATGCTCACTAGATTGTGATTAGCTAGTGTTTTATAAAGCGTAAGACCAATTGCCTGGGTGTGGTGATACCCAAAGTGAACTGAGCCCTCCTCTCTTATTAGCAAACAAGACTAAGTTTCACAAACACACCCAAAGCCCAATCTGATCCAATTATTATCTTGAGGTTCCCTCTTCCCAGGCCACTCTGGGTTGTATTAAAAAACTAATCAGGATGACCTTCTGATTTTATTACAGCTCCATTCCATGCTACATATTTTTATCTACGTCCTCTATAGTTTAAGGACTGGAAAGAAGAGCATTCCTATGTTATATATTCATCCAGTGCACTGACTACTTCGTCCACCATATATTTTATGAACCAGGCTCTTCTCTACTGCCTTGCTTCTCTGAAGCCCTCTTTAGAAGAGTATATGATGGTGAATATTATTGCTCTAGAATGCACTGGGAGGCAAACCTCTGAGAATGTCTTTGAGTGAATTTTTAGATTGAGTTAGTTTGGGTGAGGAGTCCTGCCCTAAGTCTGGCAATGCTGTTCCTTGTACTGAGGTCCTGGACTAACAAACTGAACATCAGCACACATCTTTCTCTGTAGTGTGACCAGCTGCCTCATGATCCTATTGCAGTATCCCACAATGATAGACTTTGTCTTCAAACCTTGGGTCAACATGAAGTTCACGTTCTTCACCTATTTTGCCTTGTAAAAAGCAGAATTGACTGATAAAAAGCTATGGTGTCTTGTTTCTGGGCCTAGACTGAGTTCTTCTGGAGTGATTCCAAGTACAGAAAATTGTTCCTCTTCTTCCATCATTCATATCTCCTGAGGCACACATTCTAAACCACAGCATCCATTATTTCTCTTTGAGGATGACTCCTATTTTTTGTACAATTTTGTACAGGTTTTACAACTGAATTACCTTGGCATCTGTCTTCACCTTACCTTCTTCCTCTTCCAACTTCTTGCGCTTCATACTACCCTCCAACTTCATTGTTACAAATGACTGAAATGTCACTCTAGGCTCCTATCAAACATTCGTATATTGTGTGTTAGCATTGTTCTGCATACTATTTCTGGGTGATCTGCCATGTTCTCAGATCCTCCAAGGAGGAGTTCAATTCCCTCACCACCTCCATCCCTCCCCCAGTTTCCAAGACCTCTTTCCCATTTCAGATTTAGAATTGGCCTAGCATCATTATTGTCACTCCATTCTTTGTCAATTATTCCCTCAATATCATCAATTGCAAACCCTTGCCCTGGGTTTAAATTCAACCTTTGCTTTTGTATTTTGAACCCAGGAGCCGACTGAGGCTGGAGAAAACCCCACTGTATTCTGACTGAGTGTACTTTAAATTTATTACTTCTACTCTCTCAAGGAACCTATACAGTTTACTCCCTCAATCTCCAAAATGACTCCCTTCCCTTGTCTTCACTCCTTAAAATACTAAAATCACCATTCCCTCCACCTCATTTTCAGCTAGTGACCTGTTCCTCATTTTTCTCAGCAAATAGATGAAATCAGAGAGTGTCTGTAACCCCAAGCCATCAAATCTGTCAACCCCTGTTCTCTTTTCCCAATGAACCTTCCCAAATAGGAAGGAAACTCAGATCCTATCTAAGCGGATAGCTCCATTTGTGACCTATGCCCTGTGTATTCTGGTCTCTGAAGTACTTGTCCCTGCAAGTTTTCCTATTTATTTTCATGGCACTTCTATTGACTCGTCCCCTTGAACTTGAAATTATGCCCAATAAATACTCAACAGGAAAAGACAAATTTCCCTTGGATTCACATTATTTCCAAGCTACCAGGGTTTCAACTTCCTCTTTTGGCCACAACTTCAAGCATTTTTTGCAGTCATTGTTTCTATCTTTTCACTTCTCAATCTTTCTTAAATCCAGTTTGATGGTGAAGTTATCCCCTCCTTATCATGAGTTGCCTTTGCCAGTCAAGTTAATTAAGTTTCAAATTCTAAACTCTTATCTTATTCCATTCTTGGCACTGGATATAGTTGATGCCTGAATTTTGAGACAAATACAGTCACTCTTAAAATTTGTTTATTATTATTGTGTGTGTATATATATATATATGTATATATATATATGTGTGTGTGTGTGTGTGTGTGTGTGTGTGTGTATGTACATGGTTCATATGAAAGAGTATTTGTGACAGTGCAAATGTAGAGGTCAGAGGACAACTTTGTGGACTTGGTTCTTTCTTCACACCTTTATGTGAATTCTGGAGATGGCACTCATGTCACTAGGCTTGTGTTACTAGTAAATGCCTTTTCCTACTGAGTATCTTTCCAACTGGAATACAAACATTTTTGCCTTTACTTCTACATTTGTGGTGTTATGTTCTTTCTTACCACTGAAGAGCATAGCTGCGCAAGGCTCAAGTTTGCAAGACATCTAACCCACAACTGTTTCCTATGTAAATCCTTCCCTCATTCTTTGTGTGCTCAAGTGCTTGTATATGTTCATGAACATGTGCATTCATCTACATGTGGAGGACAAATATCAACTCAGCTGCCATTCTTCAACTTCGAGCCACCTTCTTTTTGTAAGTCAAGGCTTTTCATGAGCCTAAAATTCACCAAGTAGGCTAGGCTGTGAGAGTAAACCTCACAGATCTACAAGTTTTTTCCTCTCCAGGACTGGGATTTCAAAAACATTCCATAATTCTACCTTGTCAAATAGGGTTCTGGGGATAAAGCTAAGGTCCTAGTGCTTGAAAGGTAAGCATTTTACCAAATGAGCTCTCTATTCTTTCCTACACTATAGACACACAACTGAAGACTAAGCACCCACTGTGCTATTATCTCATCCTGGCTCCCCAAAAATATTGACTCAATTGCTATTCAATTATCTAATTAAGAATTTGCATCAAAAAGTTTATGTGTACCAATTCCAATTCTAGGCTTATCTCTCATGTCTTATAAGTTTTCCTAATGTATTAGCCGATACTACCATCTATCCAGTTGCTTGAATAATTTAAGAGAATATTTATTCTTTAATTTCCTCTTACTCTTTCTGGTCTATTGGTGCATCATATCATTTAAAATCCAACCCAAGCACTGACTACTTCTCTTTAGGGCTATCCAAAACCGCCATGGACTGTAACTATCACCCTTTATCTATTCCACTGAAAGAATGTTCTGTATATTTCTATTTATACTTTGTTGTACATAGTGTGTGCATCAGCCCTGAAAATCTTAAGCATCAATAAGGTACATCATGTAATATTATGTTCCATCTCACTCATAATAAATAAAACCCAAATTCTACCCCAAGTTGTTTCCCTACTTGAAGCTTCCTTTCCTACCACATCTTACAGTATTTCCTTAGATGGCTATGCTCCATCTGAACCTGGTTCCAGAATTTCCCTCAAGGCCTCTATGCTAAAGTTTATTCACTAACACCTAATGTTTCAAGGAGACAGCTGAGACTTTAGGAGACTGAATCTAGAATATAGTCACATCACTGAAAACTTTCTCTTGAATGTCTGGCTCTTCTCCTCTTTGCTTTCCACCCTCCCCAAGGTGGATATATTTCCTTACCCATATAGTGCTAACAAGATGACAACCCAAATGGTACAAAGCAATATGGCCAAGTGACTATGATCTAAAACTATGATCAAAAAAATAAATCTTTCCTCTTAGGCACTTTATCACAATAGTGAAAAGTTGAAATACACAAGAGCAAACCATCTCCATTTCAAGGACTCTGGATCTGCTGTTTAATCTGGTTGTAATCTCATTGTCTTCACTCAATCTCTTTTCAGTACCTTGTTCACAGAAGACTACCTTATAACTGTCTCCAAAATCAACTTTACCTCTTGTGAATCCCATCCTAACCCCAGTCTTCCTTTTCCTATGTTTCATGGCATTTATCAAGTGATCTTGTGTTAAGTAATATATTTAAAGTATTTCGTAAATGATAGATTTACAAAAGAGTAAGACGCTATAGAGTAAGAATATCCAACAAAGCCTATAGATCATATGCCCACCTGACAAGACTGTAGTTTTGCTTAAACCTTACTCCCCAAGAGGTACCCTCCAATACTAGGTTCCAACAATGGGAGAGCAAAGGGTTAAGCAGTTACATTGTTTAACAGCTACATAAATACTAGGTTGGTTTGACTTTTAAATGAAAAAGTGTTGTCATCCATAAAAACAAGACCATCATGAGACATGTGGCAAAATGTTAATGTATTGCTGATTATTTTAATTCAAAAGAAGGGCTCAGCCTATAATTAAATGTGTTCAGTTTGATTTTGGCATATTGCTTAAGAACAAACAAAAGAAGTTAGGTAAGGTATTGGAGCTCTATTTAAGATTATAAGGGATGGATATTGGCATGCTGCCAACAAGGTCTGTTCAGAAACCTCAGAAATATGTGTCTTCTTCCCTATCTTCCTAAAGACTTTGGTGGATTGGATTCCTAGCTGAAAGCTTTCTAAAGCCATAGAGTAGAAGACAACAGAGTTTTGCCAATGTAATGCAGTCAAAATATCATGTATTATATATATACATACACATATACATATTATGTATGTATGTGTGTGTGGTATATGTATATACATACATATATATGGTATATATTATATATGCCACATATATAGTATATATATATATATACATATATATATATAGCACACACCTGTGTGTGTGTAAAGCATTACTGAAATTCATTTTTAATCAAACTTAATCAGAATAAAATTTCAAAACAAATTTTACTCACTAAAAAATATCTCTCTCATTGGATCTCTTTTGTTTGAAGAAGTAATTTGGTGCATGGAGAATTATGGACCAAGATGAAGACACCAGAGTTGTAATAATATTACAAATATGGTTCACATACCTACTCTGCCTGAAGCTACTTTGAATGGGATGAGTGTACACACTGGTTCATTAAGGACTTCTTGCTGATATCTTTTCAGTGTCAGTCCCTCTCTTTTCCATGGTTACAATCTCATCCTCAAGAATCAAATACCACAGCAAGTGGAAGAAAGGGAAGATAACAGATTGTTAAGAAGGTATTTTCTAGGACTGAGAAGTAGGTTCTGTTGCTAAAGTCTCACCTTGGAGGCATGAGAACTTGAGTTTGAGTTCCAGTGCTTGAATAAAAACCCTGGTGTTACATCAGGTGCTTGTAATATCAGTACTAGGGTAGTGGAAACAGGAAGATCACTGGGATTTGCTGGCCAAATATCCTCACTTGGAGAGCTGCAGGCCGATGAAAGACCCTGTCTTAAGAAACAAATATCTGAATAAACAATGCCTGATATTGACTTCTGGCCTCCCATGCACATGTATAACTTAAACTACACACACACACACACACACACACACACACACACACACACACACGGAGTGATTGTCTAGAAGCATGCATTAATTACCCTTGAATATCATCTAAGGTGGTGTGATATTATAGGCAGTGATTTAGGGGGCATATTACATTATATGAGTTGCTGTCTGAATTTGCTTTCTGTTGCTATGGAAAAAGACTATGCTCAAAGCAACTTGGAGAAGAAAAGATTTGTCTTACATATCCGAATTAGAGACAGTCCATCATTAAGGGAAGCCAAGGTAGCAACTCGGTCAGAGCAGGAAACTGGAAACAGGAATTTAAGTAGAGACAGACCATGAAAGAATGCTGCTTACCAGCTTGCTCGACCTCCTTTTTTATACACTCATGGGTATCTGTCTATGGGTGGCACTTCTCTCAGAAGGCTAGGCCCTGACACATCAGTCATTAATCAACACAGTGCCCCACAGACATCCCCACTCTTAGGGGCCTGGAGAAGTACCACGAAAGACACCATGCACACATACAATCAGCAAGAGTGTTTATTATCTCAGCTTGCTGAGGCTGCCCATCCCACACAAAGGCAAGATGGTGATGACCCTGAGAAGAGCTCCCAGGCTCCTTTGCTCCTTTAATCACAGCTAAGGGTATGTCCTAGGGCACTTAGGTCATTTTGAGTACTATTGCTTTAAGCAAGTGACAATCATGTCAGTGCATTCTAATTGGCCAGGACTAGCCAAGGGCTAGTCAGGGCTATAGTTTTCCATTTTAGGGCAGGCCTGGACAAGTCTCAGACCCTTGTCCTTGAGCTGATGTGGAGGTTGGCTGGCCTAGTATGTACTGACTGTTGGGGGGTAGCTCAGTAGCCCAGGCTTAATGCATCCTATTTTCCTTGTACCTGTTGTTAGGGCCATCAGTGAGAAGTTGTCTTTTATTCATGGCTCTTCCAGAAACAACTTGTTCAGTCTCAGGAAACTGAAACTGAGTCCTGATCCCTGAGAGAAGATGGAGCAGCCTGTTATAGCATCTGCTTGATCCTTTCACCCACAAGGCAATCTGATGAAGGCATTTTCTCACTGAGATTTCTCTTCCCACATGCCTCTAGCTTGTGTCAAGTTGACAGAGAAACTAACCAGGATAATAACTCTAATAGAATAAAGACTGGTGCTAGGTGAGAAAGCATTTAAGAAATCTTGGAACTAATTAGATTTTAACAAAGAAACCAATCAGTATCACCTTTAGTGGAAGGATTGTAAAACAGCAGCAGCTACACAGAGGGATATTTGTGTCTAACAGATTTCTGACAATCTGTGAAATGGGGAATTTGACATTGTCTGTCTTCAGGTGATGCCAAAGGGATGAAATGACATTTTTTTCAATCTTTTCTCCTACTAAAGATCCTTTCTTATTTTTCTCATATCAAATTAGTTATGATTACTGTGTTCATCAGGGGTTTTCTACAGAAAGAGGACCGATAGAATCATTATAAGGTGGGGCATTTTTTTAGATTTGCACAATATGGTTTGGTAGTCACAACAATGGCTGATTCATGCCAGAAAGGATGGGGATCAGATCATTGTTTAGTCATTAATACTGGACGTCTCTGCAGTTCCAATCTGGCACTGAAGGCCTTTCGGGTCCTGCACTGTTGCTGGTCATAACTATGCATCTGAGGCCCCAAAAGCTATTTATTCTACTCTCAGAGAATAATTAAGGCAGGGTTGAGAATAACTTGCCAGCAAGAATTAAGTCTAGCAGCCAAAATGTAAATTTTCTTTCTATCTTCCTTCTATCTGAACTGGCCTCAGAAGGTACTATTCACATTTAGGGTAGATTTTCCAACTTAAAATAATCTATCAAGAAAAGCCCTCAAGTGAGTCCCCAGAAGGTTTCTTTTTAGTTGGTTTTTTTACACAGCCAAGTTGACAACTAAGACTGACCAAGATCTTAATGTCTGTATTTTTTATTTTGTTTGATTCTATTACATTAAGAAATATATTCAGGATTGAAAGATGTGTCAGTTGGTAAAATACTTGCCATTCAAGCATGAGGGCCATAGTCCCATCCCCAGAGTCTGTGTGAATGGTGGGAACTGCTTTTAATCCCTGTCTTAATGTTTTTATTGTTGTGAAGAGATACCATGATCCCAGCAACTTGAATACAGGAATATATGTAATTGGGGGCTGGCTTATAGCTTCAGAAGTTTAGTCCATTGTCACAGTGTTGAGAAAGACATGGTGCTGAAGAAGCATCTGAGAAGTCCACATCGTGACTTTCAGGCAACAGGAAGTGAACTATGTGCCACACTGGGCATATCTTGAGCTTATGATACCTCAAAGCCTGTCCCTACAGTGCTATATTTCCCCTAACAAAACCATATCTACTCCCAAAAAAAGCCCTATGTCCTAATAATGCCACTCTTTATAGGCCAATCCTCAAACACAGAAGTCTATGGGTATCATACCCATTCAAAGCACCACGTTGCCTATTCTGGGGAGCAGAGATAAGTGGATGAGGTTTACAGGCCCTCTAGCCTCCCTACATCAGTGAATTCCTGGTAAAGGTGGGAAATCCTGCATCATAAAACAAAGCAGGAACATTCTAAGGAGCAACATCACAGGTTGACACGGCCTTCCACATGTACACATATGCACATGAGACAATATAGCACATAAACACACGTAAATACATATACACAAACATAAAAAGAAAGTTTCCTTATCTGGGAATTTGATTGGACTTCGTGAGCCCAATATTCAACTACTATGTGTAACCCCCAACTCTAACAGAAATGTTTCAGGGTCATTCCTGCTTAGCATTCAGTGTTTCACATCTGACTGTAGGGTAAAATATAGAATCCCTATCAAGGCTTGCCAGGCTTTAAAGATCTGGCCTTTTCCTTCTTTTTCTGGGCTTAGCTCCCACCATTCCCAATGCCATAGCTTCCAGTTTTTCAATCTTGGCTTGGTTACATTTTTCTAACCTGGCCATCTGATGGCTCTGAAAGGTCTGTTGCTTTTGTGTTTCATGGGGCCTCATACTATTACCTAAATTTTGGATAGCCCAAGCAGGGTTCCCACATGTTACTAGAAAAATTGAGTTCCTTCCTTCGATTTGTAGTCTCATTAATAAAACAATTAAAGTCAGACACAAAGGAAGTCTGGAGACAGTATTATTATACTTTAAAAGAAAACTTCCAGAATAGGCAACCTGTAAATCTCAAAATGTTCCCAGGGTACAGAGAGAAGAAGAGAGACAGTCTTGCCATTTGGGTTAGTCTAGCTTGGAGACAAATATGCAAGGGAGAGAAGTTTCAGAAAATGAGTTAAGGGGCCTAATTTTTTAAAAAATGCAGCCTATTAAACTCAAGAAGGAAAAATTATGCCTTTCTAAATCTGGACTCAGAAAGGTGGACAGACACAACAGAACTTCATGGCACCCAACAGGGTCAGGTCATGACTGCATTGAGGCTGTAATTCTGCAAAGGAAAGTAATTATCTCACCAAGAGATAATTACCCCCCTACCTCCTTAGCATAGCTTAAGGTGCAGCCTTCCTTCCTGAGAGGTCCTTTGGTCAGGTGATTTACCTGCCAACTGGAATAGCTCTTAAGGGAGGTGACAATGGTTAGTCTCCATGCAGTAGCAAATTCCATTCTTTACTGTAACCAGCTCTAGGTACCTGCTGCTGGGCCTTCTCCTGGTTTGTTCAAAGGATCCTGAAGTCAAACAGAGTCTCTGCAGTGAGAACAGAAACAGGCCTTATTACTGGTCTGGGTCTGTTTCTCATTCTTTATCTTGTCTTTTTTTTTTTTTTTCTGACTGTGGCCTCTCTTCTCTGAGTTGATTCTAGAATGTTTTCTTCTTGCTCTGCCATAAACACTTTACATTTATTTTCACAATCCTTGGCACTAAGGCAAGGTTTGTGTTTTGAATATTCTTATTCTTGCCTCCTGGAACTCATCATGCATCAGTAAATATTTCATTACTGAATGAATAAAAGCTTCAATTAATGGGCACAAATAATTAAACTCCTTCCAAGCTACCTATTAGCTCAATATGACCAGATAATTCCTCACAGTTAATTGGAAATCATCTAGACATTGTGTTTGCCGTGGTGTTTTCTCTGCTTCCTGAAACATAGATTGTCAGACTTGTCAGTGAAATAGTTGTCAATCACTGTCTCTTAGATGCACACATTCTTCAATTCTATGGTTGGATAAGAACATGCTGGAAGCTCTAAATCGACAGTCTCTGAGACTGGAGAATCCAGGTGGTATTGTGCAGTATAAATTAACTTGGCTGTCTATTTTTAAACATCTTGAGAATTTCAAAACTGATGATAATTGCTGGGAGGACTCTCTCTGTGTGTGTCTTTCTATCTCTGTCTTCTCCTACCCCTCTCTATCTGTGCTCATGTGTAAGTGCATGTGTTCCTTGTATATGGACACACATGTGTGTATGGGTATGTATGCATATGTGTATGGAGATCAGAGAAGGTCCTCAAGGGTCATCCCTCAGGCATCTTCCCCATTAATGTTTGAGACAAGGTTTCTCACTCCCTTGTTACATAGTAACAAGGGCTGTTTGGCACCCCAGGGATCTGCTTTTCTTTGCCTTTCCAGTACTGAGACTATAAATGCCTGCCACCATAGATTGAGTCTAGGGATCTAACTTATCATGCCCTTTACCAAGAAAGCTAGCCCCTGAACCCAAAACATATTTTCAATCCTTTATACAACCAGGAGTTAATCTTACTCTTGCATATCCAGGACATGATAGGAGCCACCCTGCATGACATGTCAGAGGGTAGTTCTGAGATTAAGGAAACTGTATAAAAGCAGAGGATATGGATTCATCAGATTTTCTGGGTATACGCATGCTGCCTTTCCTAAGCCTGCATTTAAGTCATACATTTTTCCATGAGGAATGTAAGCCAGTGTTTTCTCAGAGACTGAAGCTACAAAAATGAAGTCTTTATATTTAGGTATTCACATTTATGCTAGCATGGACCTCATAGATAAAGCTGTTTTATAATAAAATTAAACAAGGCAGGAATCCTACTGGTGAATTTTCTGGGCAATAAGATGAATGAAATATTGGTGAGATACATGCTGAATTCTTTGCATACAGGCTGTGGAAAGCAAAAGAATTTTACTCTGTGTGCTTGAGATCTGCTTGCCTGGGAGCATTTAAAAAGATGAACCCAGCAAGCACAAAAGTCATCACTGTCCTCTTCAGAAGAGAGGATGGAGAATCTGGGAATGAGAAAGCCTGTAAACTGCTCTTCTGTTTTACCATCAAGGCTGATGGGCATGGGGATAAGGCCCTGCTGCCTCCAGCCTGTCAGCCATATCTCAGCCTCATGGGATAAAGCTTCCTGATGCTCCAGTGCTTCCTCTCTTGACAGCAAACCACTCAGCACTCCCTCAAAACCACAGGAAGAGAACAAAGTGAGTATGAATGAGGGCAAACAGTGAAAGTGATAGATTCCCGGGGCCACCCAATCTCTTTGCCATTACTTCCTTTAGGTGCCTGTACAGGGCTAGAGCCTAGGACTTGCTGGCCAGCCCGTCTAGCTTATTTGAAAATGCACATGTCCTAGGTCCCCAGAGCTTACTTGTCACATGTCTAGTTTATTGGGAGAATTCCAGGAGACAGAAGGACCCTGTCTCAGAAATCAGGGTGGACAATGACTGAGGAATGACAGCCAAGTGTGTCCTCTGGCCGCCACACAAATATACTTCCATGCATGCTGGTATACAAGTAACACACACACACACACACACACACACACACACACACACACACATGTGCGCGCGCGCACATACATACGCACACCCTAGATAACACATACACACAAAATGCATACATAAAACATAACACATATATATTTGTGTGTGTTGTATAATTCTCATTAGATAATGACCCTAAATGTATAGATCTATATCAATGTACATTTCGAATACAGCAGAAGCATAGCACACCAAATATAGCAGAAATATCACAGGACCCTCCCCAAAACCCCACACTATGAAGAGAATGAAGTGTCCTGTCTCTCATGGGACAGACACTGTTCTTGCCAGTCTGTTACTATCTTCCCTGAAGTGCATGGAACAACTTAGACAATCGTTTGAGCATGGTTCGTTGTGTGAACAGTGTGGTGCTGGAGCCTAAGAACAAGGAGAGTGAAGACCCACCTGGATACTTCAGTGCCCACTGCAGCCATCTCAGCTTCCAACTGACTCCATGTCATGCTTACATCCCCCCTGCCAACTCCCCTTTCTCTTTGCTTTTTCCACAGGGGTTGCTTTCAATGGTCCTCCTTAACACAATGGTCCTCCATAAGAACCAGCTTGCACCATCTTTAACAGATTTCATCAGCTGGGTAAAAAAACAATGTATGTTTGGGCTGAGGAGATAGCTCAGTCAGTAAACACTTCCATATGACCGTGAGGACCTAGGTTCAATTCTTGTACAGAACTTGTGTAAAAGAGCCCATTATAGTGAAGTATGCTTGCAATCCCAGCCCTGGGGAGGTAGAGACAAATGGATTCCTATAGCTCACTGGGCAGCTATTATTAGCTGAGTGTGTGAGCTCCAGAACACGTGCCTGCATGTACGTTCTCTCTCTCTCTCTCTCTCTCTCTCTCTCTCTCTCTCTCTCTCATACACCACACACACACACACACACACACACACACACACACACCTCACACACACACACCAATAGCTGAGAAAGTGTTTGGGCTTAAAAACTGTTTTAGTTTTAGTCCATTCTGGATTCTACCTAACAAGATAACCTGTAGATGCTTACAAATGAGGTATTTATTTCTCTAAGTTCTCAGGCTAAAATTTCAAAATCAAAGAACTCAGTGTAATAGGAAACAAGAGAAAATTTAGAATTTATTGATCATTTTTCTGTGTCCTTCGCATGAAGATATGCATCACAGAGATACATAGGAAAACATACAGCTTCAAAATGCCTCATATTACTGAAAAAGATTATCAAAAACTTAATCGTTAAATAGTGGCCAAATTGGGAGGGGCTAAATTTGCATAAGGGAATTAAGCATTGGGGAACCCCAAATGTCAGAGACAACTTTCCTTGAGCTTCATAAATTGGGGAGATTTTAGTAACTGTAATATGTGTGAATGTGAAATACCCTCTCCATTGGTATGAGGGCAGAAGTATGTCTGAATTGGCTATTTCCGTGTAAAAGTGAGACACCTCAAAACAAAACAAACAAAAACAAAAAGCAAACTGAGTAAAAATGGCTCCTGGGCCATTGTTGTTGAAAGACACCCACCATGCATTTCACCTGCTTGAGCTGCTTTTGCAAAGGGTCAAGGTGGGGCCAAGTACAAGAGGGAACAGAGGGTCCTTGAAGTGTCTGCAAGTCAGCAGAATGATATCTGGGAACAGAGCGTCCTTGAAGCATCTTATCATAACCACCAGAGTGCTAAAATAGTCATAACTGAATTCCTTGTACCCGATCCGAACAAACTCTGTCCCAGGCTGACCCCAACCGCTTTATTTGAGTGAACCAATGAAATCCCTGTAACCATGCATCTGCTTCTGTAAGCCCGCTTTTTGCTGCCAAAAGTTTTGGCCTGGGCGCACTCAGTCTCCTGAAAGATTGAAGCATCCACAGTACCTGTGTGAGCAATAAATATCTTCTTGCACTTGCATCCAGTGGTCACTGTTTCATCTCTCAGAGAAAGGGGTCCAAGGATACGGTGGGTCTTTCATTGTGTGATAGTTTGATTGTGTTCTGACAAATAAAGCTTTCTTGTGTTAGAGAGTGGAGCTAGCCACTAGCTGACCTAAATTACCCATAGAGGTTTGGAGTACTGTAGAGAGAGGAGACAGGAAGTAGTAAGGTGGGTAGAGAGAGAATCTCGGCCCTTTTGCATGAAGAAACAATCGAGGTAGGAAGCAACTCGCAGCTGCTCCCGCTTCTCCAATCTTTCAGGTTCTTACCCCGATATTTGATTCCCAAATTTTATTGATAATATTAATTAGATTAACTCTTCCAAGCATGGCAGCAAAGGTTTGTTTTCTGGTATCCATGTCCATGCATGCACTCCCTAACACTTAACTACACACATACCCAAAGGCACCTTTTAAAAGAAAACAAGCATCAACCAGAGGGTCCCTATGGATAAAAGAATACTAAAGCTCAGGAAGTGGGAAGCACATCCTGGAAGGCTTTAAATGTCAGCCAGAAGAGCTCATAGCTCGAGTCACATGGAGGTCCAGCACAGTCTATTCCTATTCCTGTGCAATTGGTCTGATGGCAGTAGGCAGGGTCACCAGCAATGCGGTAAATTATGTAGTCATCAAATGTCACATTCCTAACATTTCCAGAATTATTACTGGTGGTTTGATATGTGACAGGCTTATTTCCTGGCTGCATATCATGGCCACATGGGTCGGCAATGTATTGCTATTATTGTATCCCTTCTGTCATCACCACAGGATTTCTGGATGAAAGAGAGGTAAATACATATGTTTAGTAGAGCTCCTTGAGCCATAAACTGTGTATTTATAGATAGTTAAGGTTACCCTTTTCTCTATATATTCCTTTAACATTTCAAATTTTCATATAGAATTTCCTGTTATTTTTTAAATCTCTATAAATATGATTTATAGATATGTGTTGTTTCACAGCATCCTCACCCTCCAATATACTGCTTTTCTCATGAAACATCAAATGTGTTTCCTTAATATCTCTGTCTATCATGGCCTTACTTATTTGCCTTTATGTATAAAGCCATAACTCACAAACTTTGCAGAATTCAACCATCACAGGCTCTCATCTCAATAGAAGACCAATGTTAGAAAAAGGACAGGGATAAAATTAACAAGAATAATATGTAAATTATTATCTTTATGCGCATGTGTGTGTGCATATGCATGTTTGAATACAGGTATGTCATGGTTCATGTGTGACAGAGAACAGCCCCAATAGAAAGAGAGGTAAACAAATAATTGTGGTCCAGCTTGCCTTCCAACTTGTCTCAGTCAGGATCACTTCCTTTTACTTCAGTGTGGACGCCAGATTCACTGGCAAACAAGATCCTAGGGATTCTGCTGTTTGGTTCTTATCTTTCGGTGTGTGATGTTATGTTCAAGTTTATGTGCTTTTGGGTCTCTGGACTCAGGTCTTCAAGCATGCATGGAATGCTCCACCCAATGAGTTATTGCCCCATCCCTGCTACTCTTAAAAGTTTGAAATTTTATGAACAAATCATATGTATAAGGTGAGAGGATGTCTTTGTACAGAGATTAGCGCCACCTCCACTTCTGGAAAAAAGAAAAAGAGCATGAAAAGCAGAGACATCTGCTCTCTCAAAATGCCCAAGAAATCTGATGAATGCCCCAAATTTGGAGAGAGATAAATGGATGGCAGAAGGAAATGTCTCAGGGCTAAGTGGGTGAAGCTCCAGCCGTTCAAACATAAGGAACTTCACTCTGATCCACAGCCCCAACATAAAAAGCTGTGTCTGGAAGCACAATGCAGTTCCACCAGTCTGGAGGTGAATGCAGAATCTCCACATCTCACCAGACACACTGTCCGGCAAATTGGTAAGCTTGAGGTTCAAGGGAAAGCCACATTTCAAAAGCTAAGGTAGATTGTGGATGAGGAAGGCTGATGTTGACCTCAGGTCTCCACATGTAGGTGTATACATGTGTGCACATGTATCTGTATGTACATGTGCTCATGAACATATCATGCGTCTTGATCCCACTCATCTCCCCATAACTTCACATCCACCCTCTGCCCTTGCAATCCCCCCAAGATACAACAGAAAAAGAAAAAAGAAAAATATTGTCATGTAAGCTTCAGTATGACACTATGAGTCACTCAGTAAATCCATTAGCCCATATATCCTACTTGCAAGTGTTCACTGCAATGAGTCAGTGGTCTGCTTTGAGCTCTTTGGTTTCGGCTGTACTATTGATACTGGGCTCTCCTCACTGGGACTCCGCTTGGATATCTTCTTGCTGCCTTTTGACATGGAGATCCTGCCATTTCGGGTCTGCAGGACTGGCCTTTTCATATGTTCCTATAACATTTTCTTTCATTGTTTTATTAACAAAAGTGATCAGGAGTCAGATATTAGGGTAAAATCTGATAGATCCACAGAATGACTAAGAAAACGATTGATAACCTCTACTCTCCACACTTCCCCACTCAGAAAGGGCCCACCCATCTCCTTTGGTGCTAGTATTCCTCTTGTTTGATCCTCTATCTCCCCAGACCACCAGAGAACTCTATGGTTCATTCTGACCAGCTGAATGTGGCCCTACCTTCTGAACCAAGGCCTGACTCCATTAGCAGTCTTGGAGCAACAACACAAACAAATCTCCTGCAACATGTTCTGAGTAGCTCTTACATGGGGTGTGTGCCCCCCCTTCTGTGTGTCCCATATGCCCTTTGGTTTTCCACTATGGCTTGAAGCAGCATGAGGCTCCCAACCAGAAGCCAAGCCAACACTAACACCATATGTCAACCAAAAAGATATATCTACTGTTCCTTTCTCGCATATTTCAGTGAATGTGCAATAAACCCATGTGAATATGCATGCTCCCTTATGTGTAGGTGCACATGTATGTATGGGGGAGTGGCTGGGAATGGAGGCCAAAGGCTAATATTAAGTCCTTCCTATGATCTTTCTTCACCTATTTATTTAAGCTGGATTTTTCACTGGATGCAGAGCTTGCCCAGGAATCCAAACTCCACTTCCATAGAGGACTGCAGATGGACCACTATGCCCTTTGAGCTGCTATGTGGCTACTGCAAATCCAAACACTGGTCCTTGTGCTTCCACAGCAAAGGCTTTGACTACAAAGAAGTCTCCACCTCACTTAAACTTCTGTCTTATATGTATAGAAGTTTCTCATGTTTTCATAGCAAGAGAAAGCAGGCTCTCACATTCTCCACTAATTGCTGCATTCAATTGCAGCTGCCCTCCCTCTTCTGCCTATGTTGAGTGCCAGCATGTTCATGGTTATAAGATGCAATGAGGATGAAAACATAGAATGAAAGTCAGATGGGTTGATACCTCAGGAATTTCAGGTTGTAAAAGTGATCATCTGTAAGTTTGATAAAATTCTACAAAACTGTACAAACTTAATACAGAAAAATTCTGAAGAACAGAAATATCAAAAACAAAACTGAGATGTCTAATCTAGACAAAACCAAAGGAAAATGCCAAATTAAGAGATGAATTATTGCTATATAATTAAATATAATAATATGTAAAACAATAAATAATAAAAGTATCTACTATGTCCATGTGTGGTGATTCTAATTTCATTACCCACAGTAAACTAGTCATAAATTCATACATATTAAGAAAACAGGATAAACCCAAGATGGCAAGAGAGGGAAACAAGCCTCAGAACAACTCAGAAATGGAGCTGAGGAGATGGTTGCATGGGCAAATGCACTTGCTACATGAGTACACAATGGAAATCCCAGCACTCACATAAAACTAGGAGTTTGTTGAAGAATGCTTGTAACCTCAACACTGGAAGATCCTGAAGGTCTGCTGTCCGGCTGACCCAGTAAAGCCTAAGAGCTTCAAATCCACTGGAAGATCCCATCTCATGGGAAAAGGCTGAGTGGTGTAGAGTTGGATACATGATGTCTTTTCTCACACTCATGAGCACGCGCTCATACATCCTTACATACATGTTCATACCACACACTCACACCTACAAATTAAATAAATTTTAATGTATATACTGGTGATTAAACTGCTCACCAATAATTACCAAATGCATTACTTTATTACCAAATACAAGGGTTTTTTATGAATAACATAATATTTTCTTTTTCTTACTAAAAGGCCCTTCTTGTGTGTGTCTACAATGATGGACAATAAACTCTTTGAAGTCTTAACCTTCCTGAAAACCCAAGGGTTTGTGGTTACAAATGGTGAGCTTTCTTCCAGGCTTCATTAGGAATTATGACTAATGGAGCTGAAGTCGTCAATAGATCTCCCTTATATTTGTATTATAGAGTTTAAGAACAACATTATAAAAATAGTGGATAATATTCTGTGTGTTGTTCTTGATAAAACAAAAAAAAACCATAAGGCTAAGTAACTTGGTAAAGATTAAATAGCCTAGATCCAACATAAAATATGAAACCATGTCTGCCTGAGTCTACATTTTTTAATAACTGTGTCTCTTAGTCTAGGGTGCTCTCTCTCTCTCTCTTTTCTCTCTCTCTCTCTCTCTCTCTCTCTCTCTCTCTCTCTCTCTCTCTCTGTGTGTGTGTGTGTGTGTGTGTGTGTGTGTGTGTGCGTGTGTGTACATGTGTGTACACGAGCATATGGAATTTAGAAGTCGAAACTGGCTGGCTGTCCTCTAGAGTTCTTTGCCTAGTTTCTCAGCATGGGGTTTCTCACTAGCCTGAAACTCTCCAAGTCAGCTCACTCTCCAGTGAGCTCCAAAGATCTACCTGTCTCTGCCTCCTCAGCACTGGGGCTACATGTACACACTAGCATGCCCAGGTTTTATGTTAATTCTATAGATTGAACTCAGGTCTTCATGCTCACATGGCAAACATAAGCCATCTGTTCCACCTTCCAACACTGGTGAAGTAAACCTCTTTACCCCTTTCTAGCTTTCTGATGCCATACAGATGGCTTTCCAGAAAAAGGTGACTGCTCACAGGCAATTTATGCTGTCCTATTAGGACTCTGTATATAACTGTCATTCCAACAACTGGAAAAACTGAGTCTGTGCCCAAATCACATCAAGTATTCATAGAAACGTCCCATCAGCTGCTGTGGGCACTTCCACCACTGTGATCAATGCTTTAAAGAAACAGCTCAGAAGAGGAAATGTGTCTGAGATGCTGGCTCAGCAGGTAGAGCATTTACAGCAATAGCTTGGGAATCAGAGTTCAGGTCAGCAAAGCCGCTTGCAAATCAGGGGAGTGTGGTGGCCTCCTGTATGCCAGCACCGGAGAGACAGAGACAGGTATAGGCTGACTAGCAGAATCAACAAGTTTAGGGTTCAGTGACATGTCCTGTAACTGAATGTAGAGCAATCAAGGATTACACCATCAACTTTGGGCTTTCATAGGCAGATGCATTTATGCACACACACACACACACACACACACGCGCGCGCGCTGCACGTACAATATGCACATATAAATCCACCAAAAGAACACAAAGATAAAAAGCATTTTGGTTCACAGTTTCAGAGACTGTAGTCCAAAGTCACATGTCCCTATCAAGGCTGGATCTGCAGCAAGCCAGAGCATCTGGGCACAATAGCAAATCACTGCAGAGTTCCCTATGTCATAGCAATATGAAAGCAGAGAAAGAAAAGAAGAAGACCTGGAACAAGCCAGTATGCCTATGCCCATAATGACCTCCTACCTTCATAGACACATCAACTGAAAATGATATTTACATATTAAACCATAAAAAGTTAATACTATATTGAAGGTGGATTTAACTGAGTCCACAGACCCAAGATAAATGATTAACAGAAATTTACTAGGGAAGAACTTATATAATAGTAAGTAGCCACCATGGTCTTCCTGTTCCTAAAGATGCCCTTCTGATGCTCAGACCACAACCCAAAAGAGTGATCTAGCCCCTACTCTTCCTTATAAGTAATCATGTCTGCTCACCCAAAACTATGCCCCTAGGGCCACCACCACAAGGTAACTGGCAAAGCAAGATGTCACCACATTTCCCCCTTTTGTCTAAATAAGACAATTTTAAGCCTGATACAATTTTAAGCTATATACAATGATAACAAATATCAAGTATAGTCAAGGAGAAAGGTAAGAAAATACACGAATTGAGGCCTACAACCAGCAAGAGCAACATCAAGCAAGAAGCACATACTAAATGTCCAGTCCCAGGGTGATGGTATATAATAGAGATTGCCCCAATAGCTGTCCTATTCTGGAAAGTCTAAGTCTTGTACTAATATGCTTTAGTTAAGATAAGAGAGGATATAGTTGTGACTATCTAGTCTTCAACCTCATCAAAGACCTGAGAAGGAAAATAACATTACTAGGGTAAGCAGAAAGTGCAAGTGGGCAACTTCCTAAAGGTTCAAGAAATGACAGAAACAGCAGGCTACCTGGACAGTCAGTCATCCAAGGTCTCAGAATAATGTTGGAGCAACCAACTTTGGCTAAGGCCTAGAATGCCTGACAGACCATCTCAGAAGCAGGAACATTTGAAAGATTTTATTCATGACTTGGCAAGTTTCAGCAGTCTCTATGCTTATCTCCTGCTAGCCCAGTTAGGACAATGTGTTCAATGTCAGAAGTTGAGACAGGGGCAGCTCTTGGCCCAAAAGGCCAGTATTGCCAAGAAGAAAAAAAACTCCAAATGAAGTGTTGCGGGTGCGCATCATACTCTTGGGAATAGCTTGGTGCTGTCAGGAGCAACTGTGTCTCATGTCAACAGAGTTCTAAATTATTAAACATTTAAATGCCATATTCTGTAGGTCTTTGAAGTATTTGAAAACCAAATATCTATGTTGTGTACATCTCTGAGCAGGTAGAGAACCTGACTAATGTCATTAGGTATAAAAAGCATGGGTAACTATAATCTGTAATTCTCAGAAAAATATATTGCTTACTGACTGAAGCTTTCCAGATATAATTTAAACAATCATTAAAGAGCTGTGCAGCATAAGAACAATGATCGCAAATTTGTAACTATATTCATATATGCAAATCTCTCAGTCACAGGTAGGACTAAATTATCTTAACCTAAGTTAGAACTGTATAGTGCAAAATGATAAAAATAAATTGTATCAATATACTAAATATCTTAAGCATATGTAGAAACATATGCTTATATAATATGATAAATTTTACATTTGTATCCTAAAACATCATAAGCAGAAAGAAGAGCATATACAATATGACAAATAAAATTTCAAGTTTAAAACAATATACAAATTTCCAAGACATGAATACAAAATTAATTTTACATAAGTTCCAATATACAAGAATCTAGAACAATGTCAGTTGTCTATAGCTCATAGTTGCTAAAATAGTTCATGGGAGCATATACTAATCTACCTATATCCTATCCCATCCATTTCCATATAATTTTCTAAAAGAGATTCCTGGGTCTGAATGTCATTTTTCATTCCCAATCCTACAGAACTAAAATCCAATCCTAAGCAAATGACAATTATTCATATCCTTGGGAAAAAAAACAAAACACCATCTAAGCCAACTGTAGGGAAAGAGGGCTTTGTTTTCTTAGAATTACTTCCTGCTGTCTTGGGGGCAAAAGTGAATCTATGGGATCCTGTAGAAAAACAAAAACAAAGCAATGTTTAAGTCTTTAGTGGACTGACTAGCTGTGATATTTGTAGTTAGTCTCTGAGTAGCAGTTGGTGCTTGTCTGAAGTTCTTATGTGAAGCTCTGGCTAGAGCGTTATCAGAAGGTAAACGATCTCAGCTAGCGAATCTGGAATTGTCTAGAGCAGTTTTGCCCCAAAGCTGATCCTTGAGTGGTGTTTACTAGTTCAAAGACATCATGCTGAATCAAGTAGGATTAATGTTGTGGGTCCCCAACTTCTACTTCAGAGATCACTGTAAGGAAATCTGATTGTTCACTGTGGAAGAACTAAACATCAATATCAAACCTGAACGTTTAAATTTTATAGGTATGCATACAGGGAAAGGTATCAACAAGGATGAAAATAAGTATAAGGAAATATAGCAATGTTTTGAGAGATTATAGTTTATCTACTACACTGTTTCATCTGTTATTATATGTGTGTGTAAGCAGATCTGTGCTTGGAGGTTACAGCTTGTGAGAGGCAGTTCTCCCTTTCCATCACAGACTAAACTTGTACAAAGTGTCCACTGACCCGTCTCACCGGGTCCCCAAGTTCTGTATCCATTCCTGGAAGTCCCCTTTGTAATTTCTGATCTTCCCAATCACAGTTTTTCTTTCATTGAAAGGGAGTCCAGATAAATAAATCATTTCCCAAGAGATCATTTCTGATCTCAATTCACATTGATTGATGTAGTCTCTAGAGTCAACTAAGTTCTAAGTACCAAGTTTCAAAAGGGGTCTTAGTTTGGAGAGTATCACTAAAGAGGGTTTTAAAATACTATACTTCAAAATTATATTCTTTAGTTGGATTTCTTTTCATTCGTTCATTTATTTATTTACTTGGTTTTTTGTGACAGGGTTTCTTTGTATTGTTTTGAAGCCTGTCCTGGAACTAGGTCTGTAGACCAGGCTGGCCTCAAACTCAAAGAAATCCACCTGCCTCTGCCTCCTGATTACTCGGATTAAAGGCATGTGCTACCAATGACAAGCTTGGATTTCTTTTATAACTTTATATATTAAACCTTACTGGACTTAAAATCTAAGCATGTGAGTAACTCTTAAAGATTAAGGGGCATGTCAGACAGCTCAGCAACTGTATGTGCTTGCAGGATGTGGACCTAAGAAACAGAAGAAGAAATGCAGCTTATGGATAACAACAAAGAACAACGATCACTCTAGAACTGAAGCGTGAGATGGGCATGAAGATATACCTTGTAACAACTAAAATAAAGAAAAGACAATGTAGGAGTTGCAAACACTTAGAAATACATCAGAAATCCTTTGGAGGTTTCTGGACTGAAGGAGCTTCAAATGCAGCAATATCTGTCAGGACAAAGACCATATCTGATTGCTCAAAAGTTTCATAGTTACTGAAATAAAACACTCTGACAATAGGAGCCTAAGGAAGGAAGGAAGCATTTGTTTTGGCTGATTGTTCTATGATAGGGAAGTCACAAAGGGAAGCATGAAGTAGGTGATGGCATTGGAACCATAGTCGGAAAGCACAAAGAGATGAATAATGGTGCTTGGTTCACCAAACTCCAAGTTCATGGATGTTCTGTGATACTTTGATTGTATTATGACAAATAAAGCTTGCTTGGAGAACAGAGGATGAAGCTAGCCACTAGTTAATCATAGAGGTCTAGAGGTCTCTACAGACAGGAGATAGGAAGTAAAAGGGCTGGGTGGAGAGAGGAAATGATAAAGTGGGGCATAGGCAGGATCTCAGCCTTCCCAGTCTGAGGATTCAGAAAGATAAGAATCAACTGTGACTACTCCTTTGCTTCTTTGATCTTTCATTATTCACTCTAATATCTGACTCTGGGTTTTATTAATAAGAGCAATTAGGAACATGTTTCACATGGAATGGTGTCCCCTGCATTCATAGTTCATATTCAATCTAGAAACCTCTCAGACATTCATAGCCGGTCATTTGTTTTCATTGTCATTCTAGATCCTGTTGTGTGGATAATATTAATCACCACACTGGTGACCTAGGAGATTAGAATTTCAAATGTTTCTTGCTCTGTGTTTCTTGTATTTGTAGTTTTACCTTTGAAACTTGGTGAACTCCTTAAGACAATAAAACTTCATGGGTTGTAATTTCCCTTATAGAAGCACTTTAGATGGCTTGGAGTATGAAAGATGCTCAGTCTTTAGACAGGGCTACCAACTTAATCTTCTCTTTTATGAAATGTTCTGTAGTCAATAAGAGCAAAAATATGTTTTGTTCTTATTCAATACATGAGTTGCAAAATGTTAGTTAAACAACAACAAAACTATCTTGGATTTCCTACATGGAGAAATAACTGGTAACTATGAGAACCCACACATTCACTCTCTAAGAGTATGCGCAGAAGAGCCTGCTGCTACCTCTTCCCTTGGAGCAGAACAGTCTTTAATCATTCGTAAGTTACAGAGACATGTAAAGAAAAATAGGTTAGAAATATTGCAAAACAGATAAGTACTATCCTGTTATTTTCCTCCCTGTGTCCTTCTCTGGAACAGCCTAAGTCCATTTGCCCTGGCTCTCATAGGAATCCAAATGGCCCTTCATTTTTCTCAACTTCACCCTGATCACATTCCATCTTCTATCGACTTATGTTCAGATTGTTTCCTTTAACTCTAAACTCCTACACATTATTTATTCCCCAAGTCCCTTGCTTAAAAAAATGATGCATTCATCAATCAAATTTTTAAAAAAATAGGCTTTAACCTTAGTATAAATTTAGAAATTATCAAACCCTAATTATAGACTATATAAAATAATCCTAAATATACTCCTATCTGGGGATATTGAAAAGACTCAGTTCATCGCAAGTGCTTGCCACATAAATTAAGATTCCTATTATCCCCATGAAAGATGAGCATGGCAGCACACATTTGTGACTCCAGAACTAAGAGAGGAGAGACATCTGAGGACTTAGAGCTCACTGGCCAGACAGCCTGGCCAAGTTATCTAATTCCAGGTTCCTGAAATTAAGATTCTGCCTTAAATAATAAAATTCTATGAGGGATCCTACTTTTAATAATGAAAGATTCAACCAGACAACCTATCTTAAATAATAAGGTTCAATGAGGAAGTCTGCCTTAAATAATAAAATTTCAATGATGGACACTACCTTAAATAACAAGTTGGAGAATAATCAAGGAAGACAATAGGGATTAGCCTCTGGCCTTCACACTTATGTGTACACATATGCACAGGCACTGGCAAGCACAAGTACATGTATGCATGCACACATACATATATACTACACTATAAACACACACAGAGTGGGGGGGAAAGACAGGCAGACAAACAAAAAAACAAAAGGAGGGAGGAATGGAGATGTAGGCAGGAACAGAGGGAGAAGGATGGAGTGACAGAGCAATTGAGAGAGAGACAGAGAGAGAGAGAGAGAGAGAGAGAGAGAGAGAGAGAGAGAGAGAGAGAGAGAGTATGTGAGCCAAGTAGCCCTCCAAACTTACTCCAAATGTGTTTATTTGAAGCATTCCAGCCTCTTCATTTCTGACATACGTGTGACTATTATTCAAATTCTTTTAAGTTTTGCTCTGAATCCTTTGTCTTCCGTGTGGTATTCCACCATAGGCTTTGGAATACAGGTGTTTCTGTGCAAGCTTCTCTCATATTTTCTTCAGCTTTCAATGCTCATTGCCGCAGAGAATTCCCATTATCATGTCAGCCGCATCAAGTAAAGAGCACCTTAAGTAGACACTTAGGGGAGATTTCCAGTGAAGAGAAAATTGTCATAATGCTAGTAAGTATGTGAGTTGCTACCCTTAACGTGAAGGGATTATGGGTAAAAAGAGATGCCTGGTCAAAGGCAAAATCCAAGAAGGTTCCCTGTAATTAGTGGATGTTCCTTGCATATCTGCATTTAAAATGAGCATGTGCGAGATGGAATCAAATATCCACGTTGTCCCTAGGTGGGATCACTGCAAATCTGGGTGAGGGGAAAACGTAACTTGAAGGCCTAGCAAGTCCTGAGCTGTGTCTAATTTGTTCTTCTTTTTGAAACCCTTGCTCCCTGCCTGCCCACTTCATTCCACACGCATTACCACACAGAAAGAATGCACACACGTGTACATACATGTCCGTAAAGTGTGTGCTTGAACTTACATGGTAGCTTAAAACTCCGCACCATTACCTTCCACTTGACAACAAATAATGTGACAAAATGCAAGGAATAAAACTAACGGTTTTCTGGCTCCAGTGAGACGGCTCAGCAGGTGAAGGCTCTTGCCGGGAAATGTGGAATGGTCATTCTCCCTGGAACCCACACGGAGGTGGAAAGAGAGGACTAACCACACAGAGCTGTCCTCTGTCCTCCACTTGTACATCACGGCAAATGCGCCTGCACATGGATACCTTCATGTGGGTTTCAGACCTTGTGTTTTTATTACGCTATTTGTTGACAAATGTAGTCAGCCATCCAACCATGGATCAAAATATTATATGCTGTTTTTCTTCCTGTTATTACTTAAACAAGAGATAGATCATCCATTTACATTGTATTTGGTGTTGTAAGCAATTCAGAGGTAATTTAAAGCAATGATGATGCATTTGGACCATATGCAAAGCCTGTGCTGTATTACACAAGACTTGCACATCATCAGATTTTGGTGTCTGCGGTTGTTCTTGAACCAATTTTCGGCGGGAGGTAGAGGGAAGTGACCCTGCTCATCTCATCTCTTTGACCTCCCTCAGCCTCCCTTCCTACAGTATCCTCTACATCTCTTGCCCTTTAAGCTTGTGACATAATCATGCTTCTCTGTTGTGTGTTGGCTCTATTCTTCCTCACGCTCTTAATTCTTTCCCGTGGCTTCTTTTTTCCTTTTGAATATGGACTCACACCTCATTCTGCCTCTCCACTCCAGGCCTAATGGATGGATAATAACCACTAAGATTTACTGGGACTGGTGATGTCCTATATCCACCATCAAACACTTTAATAGGCTGTGTTTCTTAAACAAGGAGCCATAGATACTTATGCTTGAGCATGCAGGCAGCAGGTAAGCAGAGTTTGACCCCTACACTATACTTGAATTACTTGGCCTCACAGAACTTGGTTTCTTACTTGTAAAATGGGACAAAAATATCTGCAATGTGGAAAGTTCTTTAGGTTGCGAGAAACTTGAAAACCTGTTTTAAATTAGTTTAAGGAAAGAGGACCTTTCTAACCCAAGTGACAATTCATTGGACTTTGCCCCCTGCAGATGGTGTTAATTGAGGTGAGAATACCTACCTATTTATTGTTGGTGGCATCATCACGTGGACTGCACAAAAAGGAGACAAGAACTGTGTATTACTAGCATTCCTCTCTGCTTCCTGGCGGTAGAAAAACATGTGAGTAGCTGCCTCATATCGCTGCCTCCATGCCTTCTGTATCCTTGAACTATGAATCTAAATAAACCCTTTCTTCCCAGAGTTGCTTTTGTCATTGTGTTTTATCACAGCAACAAGTGGCTAATGCAAGGCTCTATGGTGTGCTTTCTGTCATTCAAACATCAAATATGCATAGTCCCTTCCTGCCATGGGGTAAAAAAGTAGAGTAGTTGTCTAAGGTCTCCAGAAAGGAAAACATCATGATAGAGACTTGATGTTTTTATCTGAGAAATAGTGTGGCCCTTCTCCATTTTCTTTGCAATGGCTACAAATTGGATGTTCAGTCAACAATCTATTGAAAGACTGCTGAGTTTTATTGCATTGGGTGCTGGAGATATTATAAATAATTAGATTTTGCCCTTGCCATCAAGGAGACAGAATCAGTAATCCAATGAGAGGCAGCACAAGTACTCAGTGAAAAGCAAAGAAGACAAAAACAGACACTGAAAGAAGACTGAGATCTCTCATGTGTGTTTAGAGAGCTGAGAATCCTTGACTTCGTGCTGTGCTGCCCTCTGCTTCCTGGGCTACCCATCATCCCTGTACAAAGCAATCAGGAATAGCACTTACTGGGCAGGGCGCTGCCCACATAGACTGTGAAAGAACTATACTACTAGTTCCACTGCAAGAGGATGCTGTCAGATGTAGGCTGAGCAGGGATAATGCTGAAACCCAACCCCAAGAGTCTCTGATGTTCATATCAACCTTCTTTGTTCCTTCCCAAGCAATTGCTCTGCAGGATATAATTTCTTGTATGATCTCTTGGGAAGTTTTTGATGCACACACTCCCCAGCTTGCGTGTTCAAGCAAAAGAAAAACACGGTGTCCCTTGTCCCCCGTCCACTGTCTTGCCCCATTTCTTTCTCATTATTGCAGCATTTCCTGATATTGCTCTTTGATTTGTGGCTCTCAGCTGGCTTCCCTCTGAGGATTATGGCTGTTCATGCCAGTTTCTTCAGTTAGAGTTTTAATTTCTGCTGCATTGGGAAGAATTTCTCCAAGCAGAGTCTCTGGAGCCAGTTTGGAGAGTTAACCCTTCTTCATTTTTCAAATGCTTTTCTTTCCTGATGTTAACAGGAAGCTCCGTGTTTTAGTTTCTACACAGGCAGACACCTGGCTCTACTGTGTACAAATGCCTGCTTCCCATTGGAAATTCAAATGTATATTTGAAAAAAAAAAGTCAAGAGGATAAAGAAAACGAGAAACCATTATGAAATTAATAAATGTAACATAACTTAGAGACTGCAAGATTGAATGCATGAATCTTTGCTCTGTTGTTTTTCTGATCCCTCCCAACCTTAGAACTCTATGCAATTGAACAGGAGATGCTATAAATTTTGTTAGGCCATGCACTTTTGAGCAATGGAACTATTTCTATTGAAGTAAGAGAAATATTGTCATCCCCGGGAAGAGGAAGGTGCTGTATCTGTTCATACCTAGAGTTTGGCAATGATCTGCCATTAGGTGATGGGGAAATAAATTGCTCACTTAGCAAGCATGAGGACTGGAGTTCAGCTCCCCAGAACCTAAGTAAAAAGCCAGGCATGGTAGCACACACTTGTAAACCCATTGTTGGGAAAGTGGCAACAGGAGGATGGCTGGGTCTCGCTGGACAGCAACTCTACCTAAATTAGTTCAGAGAGATACCCTGTCTCAAGAATTAAGGTGGGTAGTGAATGAGACAACAGCTGACATCAACATCTGGATCCCTGACTCACACACCCATGTGCACGTGCACGTGCTTGTAGGCGTGTGCGAGCACACACACACACACACACACACACACACACACACACACACACACCTGCAAAACTGTAAAACTGTGTAGTTGGGAATGGAGATCAACATAAAGGAGAATGAGGTAGAAAAGGAGGGTGGGAGGTATGAAGGGAAAATATGGCCAGCCTGTAATACATACTGTGTATAAAAGCTTGAAAACATCTATTTTATTTCCTATAGGGTTGGGTTAGAGCAAATCAGAGCATTTCATTTAAAATTTAATTAACATGTCTATTTGATTTTGTATCATCTTAAAAGAACATTTCCACATTAAAATACACTATATATCATCTAATTCAGACTTCTAGAAAACTCCTTCTAGAAGAAGTGTATGTATGTGTGTGATTTTTATATATCTATATAACATCTTGTAAGCACAAATGAGAGTAAAAAAGCATCGACAATTGGCTTAATTTGCTTAATATGATGTAATTTCCTTTTTTGTGGTATAACTGTTTATTTTTTTTCTTATTTTACATATCAATTCCAGTTCCCTCTCCTTCCCTCTCTCCCATGCCCCCCAACCACACCACATCCCCTGCACTCCACAGGGAGTGTGATGCCTTCCAGGAGGTTTCAATAAGATCTGTCAAGTCATTTGGAGTAAGGTCTAGGCCCTCCCTCCTTCCTTTAGCTTAAGGGAGTATCCTTCCATGGGGAATGTGCTCCCAAAGTCACTGTCAGAGGTTCCTTAGACTGCCCAGGCCTTCTAACTAAGACCCATGTTTAGGGGATCTGAGTTGATCCAATGCTGGTTTCCCAGCTATCAGTCTGGGGGGCTATTAACTCCCCCCTGTTCAGGTCAGCTGTCTCTGTGGGTTTCTGGTATGTACTCACTCATATATGGATTTCAGACATAGAGCAAAGGATAACCAGCCTATAAAACACACCACCAGAGAAACTAAGAAACAAGGAGGAATCTAGAGATTCATACAAGGTCCCTCACAGAAGGGGAAAGGAACAAGATTACCTGAGCATTTTGGGAGTTGGTGGTGGGAACAGTGAGTGGAGAGGGACCTTTTCCTTTTTTAAATATTTTCCTTAGTTTTTGTGAATTTCAGATGTAAGTGCTATGTTACATCATTTCCCTCCTTCCCTCTCCTCCTTCCAAATTCTCCCATTTCACACTCTCTACTCCTCAAATTCATGGCTTCTGAGTCATTGTTATATGCTCATATATTTATAAGTACAAGCTGTTGAGTTCATTTATTGTCTAGGGCTGGCCACTTGATTATACTATTTACGGCTGGCCATTTCGGATTGCATCATCTGTCAGGTACTCAACCCTGTCACATACTGATTCTCCTTCTACCTGTAACTCTTCATTGAGGAGGGGAGCTTTGTGAGATTTTCCCCAGAAGGAGACTACGGCAAGAAGCCACAACTAGTCATCCTGCAGAGAACATCCGCCTGTGTGGTACCCAGCTCCAATGGATACATCTACAACACAATCCCAGCATCAAAAGGCTGAGGGAATACCATGGAAGAGGGACTGGAAAGAGTTGTGAGATAGTGTCTTCAGTATATGTCAGGGAAATTATAGCCATGAAATCTCAATATGGATTTCTATACAAGATCTGAAAAATGAAAACACCAACTGACATTGACATGCTCACTTCCTTTTTGTTTATGACTGGGAAATGTCCATTGTGTATATAAATCACATTTCCCTTATTCACTCTTCTACTGCCTAGGTTATAAACACACACACACACACACACACACACACACACACACACACACACACCAATAAAATCAAAGTTAGCTAAGATTAGAATAAAAACCAACAGCACCTTTTCATTTTTAAATTTATTTTTAAATGATTTATTTATTTGGGAGGGGGATGGATTTGGGCTCCATGGATGCTTTGACACACATGTGGCGATTAGAGAACAACTTTTGACAGTAGGTTTTCCTTCCACTTTGTTCCTGAGGCAGGGTTTCTCATTGCTCCTGTAGCTGGGCTTTGCACATACCCTTCCTGTGGATTCCCCGTCTCTGCAGTCTATTGGACTTATAGATTCCAGCTACCACCCAGACATTTATGAAGAACCTGTGATTGAACTCAGCCATCAGGCTGCTAAGGGAAGTGCTTTTACCTGCTGAGCCATCTCATCAATTACCTTTGAGATGATTAAATGAAATAAAATCTAAAATCTTAATGTTTAATGAAATTATATGAACTAAACTAATATCCACCTCAGTTTGATCTTGTTTTCTTTGCTGTAAAAATGGATTCAATACCCATGTGCCATTGTCATGCTCATTAAGTGGCATGAATTACATGAATATTGTGACAGAAACCAGAATAAGAAAAGAACACAATGGGTTATAGACACGGTTCATTTGGAAATGTGCTTACATAGGATGCAGGAAGCCCTTGGTTGGATACCCAGGACCACCTAAACTGGGAGTAGTGGTGTGTATCTTTAATCCCAGGGATAGAGGCAGGATAATCAGTAGTATAAGTAATCTACAGTTACATAGCAAGTTTTAGACCTGGTTGGGGTGCATGAGCCCCAGTATTAAAAACAATGCTGGAGCCAGGATGATGGTGCAGAGGGTTGAAGTACCCTCTGCACCATCACAATTGTGATAGAGACAGGAGGATAGACAGGAAGCCTATTTGTCTAGAATACAGTGTAAAAGTAAAGAGACCCTGCGTCAATCAAAGTGAAAGGTAAGGACTGCCAATATTTCTCTGTGTGCAGAATCAGCATACATGTGCAAACACACATACACACACACACACACACACACACACACACACACACACACACGTAAGATTAAAAAAACAGAAAGGAATAAGACAAGCATAATTAAAAATCGATTTCTTTCAACTGTATGATTTGCTTCTCGTAACACCAGGTCTTTGAGTATGACACCAGCCAATAGATAAAGACCTCCACAGCTCAACTGGCCCACCTGGTTTACATGAGAAGAGTATTAATAATTTTCCCCCTCAGGGGAAAAGCTTCCTTAAAGATCTGAACTCATTAATGTCAACAGTTTACTAGAAAGGTTAGGCATTAAAGACATGTCCTTTATAATTCACCTTAGACAGAGACTATGGCACCGTTTTGACTCACTGTGGGGGATCTCAAATATAAAAACATCTGCTGAGGCCATGTGGAAAGCCATTTGAAAAAAAAAAAAAAACAAGTAAATGGTAAAACAGAAATGGTTAGACAATGCTGGAAAATAAAACGTTCCAAAGACAAGTTGTTCCTAAGACAATTTGGCTTAGCTCAGCAGGTAAGTCCTTGATGGGCAAGGGTGAGAATGTGAGTGGGTTGCCAGAATCTTTGCAAAGGCAGACATGGTGCCACTAATAGGAAAGGCTTTCTTAACCAGAAGCCGCAAAAAGTAAACTCATAAAAAAAAAAACAAATAATGAATTCTGGGTGTTTCGCCCCTGCTCATTTTTGTTGCATCCTGTGGCTTTGCTGAAGCCCTGAAACTGAGCACACACCAAGCACACACTGAGCTGCGTGAAGCCATCGGCTCTACCAGGACACAGAAGAAGCTCACATGGCACGGTGCATCCTGACTCACCAGGCCATGCCATCAGCACTCTCTAAAATACCTTGGCTGGACTCTGAGGCTATTATATGTTACAGATCACAGTATTTGTTTTTAATTCTGTCTATGTGTGTGTCTTTGTGTATGTGTTTGTGTCTGCGTGTCTATGTGGGGGTGTATGAACATGACTGCAGGTTCCTGGGAAGGCCAGAAAAGGGTATCAGATTCCCCTGGAACTGGAGCTCAGGTGGCTGTGAACCATTGAACTTGGGATAGGATCTGAACATAGGACGTCTACAGAAGCAGTGCGGACTCTTAAGCACTGATCCATCCCACCAGACCGTAACTGTAGTGTGTTTACTGGCATACCAAGTCACATAATAATAATAATAATAATAATAATAATAATGACACATAATAATTTAATAAAGAAAAGCATAGATTTTTTAATATGTGCCCACCTCAGCATGGAAGAATCAAATTATTCCATCTTTAGCTTGTGTTAACATTTATCTTTAAATTTTACTGTATGGTTTCCTGTCTTAGATTGAATAAAATTGATGAATTAATTTGTGACTTATTGTCAGGCCTTAAGTTCCACTAATTACTGAAATGGCCCTAAATATACCTTCATCATTTTATAAACATGCTTATGGAAGGCCATGTTCTTCTCATCACTGAAAATTACAAAATTAAAATATCAATCAACTTTGAAGACCATTTGAAGATGCTCCATCTTGCAGTATCAAATATCAGCCAAGATTTACTTTTTTATGTGAAAAGAAAAAGGCATATATTTTACTAGTACATGTTTTATTTGTCTTTAATAGCTTTTATATTTTTAATAGCTATATATTTTATACATACACACACACAAATGCACACACACACACACACACACACACACACACACACACACACACACACACGCACATGTGTTTTATCATAGAAAAATTGCTTTGCTTGGTTTGTATATCTACTTCTGTATACTTATCTACCTGGCCATGTAACACTCTTTCAGGTATAAAAGCAGTCTGAATAGGAGAGCACTTAAGAGGCTCCCTCTATCTGATACTGGAGAGAAGTGACTATTTGTTCATTCCCTCAGCATAAATGCTGATAGAGACCTCTGGTAGCAGATGTTTCAGAGGATGCAGGATGTTCTGATCATCCATCCTTCATTCAGCATAATTGCTAAGACCACTGCAATGGTGTGACACAGTAGTGAGGACAGAAGTGAATATGTACCAGGCAGAGAATTAGCACCTTATATAAACACCCTTTTTATCAGACTTGACCTCTATGTTGTCTCTTTACAGATGAATTACTAGAGTTACAACCACCTCAGGGGGTTCAACTGCATATAACCATTAATATTATTGTAAGACATTGAATTGAATTTAGGTTCTCTTTTGGGGAGGCGATGGCTCAATCAGTAAATGGCTTGCTATATAAGCATAGGGACCTGAGTTAAATCTCCAAGAACCCATGTTAAAAGCAGATGTGATGTGAGCCTGTAATCCCAGCACTGGGAAGGAGAGAAGGAGATCATAGTAGCTTGGTGACTAGGCAGCCTAACCAAACTAACAAATTCCAAGGGCAGTAAGAGCCTCTTCCTTTAAAACCAATAGCAGAGAAGTTGGGGGGTGGGTGAAGGGAGAAAGAGAAAGAAAACAAATGAAAAAGAATACAGTGCATCAAAGCACCTTTGCTTGAAATCCACAATGTTTCACCTCTGGTTTGCGCTTCTCCATGTCAGAGTTTATATTATTTTTATATACAACTAACCATCCTAAAATTGCATTGAGTAAAAATCACAAGATTGGTCTTTCCTTAAGAGAAGACAGCCTCTGGGTCTCTATAGGACTTAGTAATAGACTAACCTGCCTAAATACCAAAAACTATCAGAAAGCTATTCTTTTCACTCCATCACATCCCTCCCTCAAGTATTCTTTATAAAATTATCACATGTAAATATGAATCAAACAGTAGCAGAGATCACCTCAAAGTATTTCTTAGACTTGTTTTGGTAAAAGTTATGATACTGGTAATATCTATCTTTGTTAGGTGTTTGTTGCTGTGAAGGGACACCCTACAAAGGAAAGCTTTTCATTGGGACTTGCTTATAGTTCAGAGATTTAGTTCATTGTCATCATGAAAGGAAGCATGGTGGCACATAGGCAGACATGGTGCCAGAGAAGGACCTAAGAGTTCTCCATCCTGGACCACAGGCAGCAGGCAAAGAGAATAAGCCACTGGGCCTGGAGTGAGCCACAAAGCCTAACACCAGTGACACACTTCCTCCAACAATGCCATCCTAGTCCAACAAGGCTACACCTCCCAATGGTGTCACTGCCTTATGAGTCTATGGGGACTCGATATCTAAATTAACACTCAGTGAATGCCTGCTAAATGTTAATCAACTCTGAGGTAAACACTGCTTGTGCTAGAGCAATATGAAATGATTTTATCAAACACTATGTTTTGTCCTGGCAAATGGAATCCATACATAAATTTCAGTGTGTATTAGTTGCCTTTCTCATGACTATGATAAAATACTTGAGGAGAGCAATTTGAGAAGAAAGTGTTTAAGAACACAGTACATTACAGTGGGGGGCTGGAGGGTGAAGCAGCTGGTCATCTTATATCCACAGCCAGGAAGCACAGAGAGATGAATGCTAGGGTTCTGCTCTCTTTCTCATACTTAATAAGTCTAGAGATCAGGCCAGGAGATAATGCTCCAGAATTAAGACAAGTCTTCCCATCTTAATTAGCCCAATCTTCAAACTTTCTCACTATTGTGGTTGGTTTTGGTATCCACTTGCATAAATTAGAATCACCTGACTAGGGAGCCTCAGCTGAAGAATGTCCAGATTGCCTTAACAGAGGAGGGTAGCCCCACCCCTGCCGTGGACAGCATTCTCTGTCTAGAAAAAAGGACATGGCACATGCAGATCATGCCTCCTATTACTAGCTTTGTCTTCCTCTTGCTGCATAGGTGGTTTTCCTTATTGTTGTTACTGCTTTTTTCCTTCGCTGGTGTTAGACCCAGAATTTCCAGGCTTCCATCATGGACTAAGGACCCATGGCCCTCTAGGAATCTTCCAGGGTTTGGTGTCAGATTGGGACTACTGAGGCACACAAACTGTGTTGGACCAGGTTCAAAGTTCTCAGGTGTGATTTAGTTGTTGCTGGTATTTTAAGGTAATCTGACCATAAATCCATATATACATATAATATATATATATGTGTGTGTGTGTGTGTGTGTGTGTGTGTGTGTGTATGTGTGTGTGTGTGTTTATTATATATGTTCATTTCATTGGTTCTGTTCCTCTAGATAATATACTCACAGCCATGCCTAGAGACTTGTCTCTTCACTGATCCTGTCATTTTGACAATTAGTAATACTAATCATCACACAGGTATTCATGAATTCTGATGTCCTTCACCTATCTCTTGTGTCAACCATGAGCTTTTCTTTCTACAAAGATTTTCAAACACATAAATGACCTTAAAATCCAAGGGTGTGCTTCAGGAATCTTGTATTACCTCCTATCTCTACTGGTCAGACTGCTAAACTGTGTAAAGCACTAAGTTTTTGGCTAACATTCTACAGGGCAATAGAGACACACCTCCCATCCTAACTCCATCATGACCATTCTGAAGTTCAGCTGGAATTAAAATGATTTTACAATTTAAAGAATTTACATTGGTCTGAAGTGTTGTTCTTAAGTAAAGACCAAAGACTTGGTAATTTATTTCTGACCTCTGTTTTACAGCTGTATGTAATGACTATTAAGGATCCACCCATCTCCAACTTGCTATATTCTTTACTCTAATTATAATAGAGTATAGGTTAGGAATAAAGTCACAATTCACTTGTTGTAAATAAATGAATTTCATTGTTCAAGTCAATTATTCCAGATGAGTGAGTGCTTTATTCAATATCTACAGCTGTGCTGGGGCAAAGGCTCACTTAGTAGAGCACTTGTCACATTAGGATCTAAGTTTCAATCTCCAGAACCAACACAAAGCTGAACACAATAGCAGGAACATCTACCTATGCTCTTCTGAGGAGACAGAAACAGGAAAATACCTGGAAGCTATATATGTATTCATTCTACACATTCTGTCCCTCTATAGAACCTTGACTAATACAGAGTTTGAGAATGAATGTTTTAAGTATCTGAATAGGATTTCCAATTTGCCAACATCCACAGTTACTGAAGCCTCATCTGGAAGGTAGGAGAGTACTGAAAGCCCACGGTGTGCATGATATCACAAACTTAAGGAGACAAATGCATTTGATTATCTTGATTCACCAACTGTTACAGGCAGCAGATTTGGTGACTCTGTATGTAAAATGTTTGATTGTGGAAAGATGAGAAAAATAAGCTGGTTGCTTGTTTCTAGCATCTCTGGATAAATTAAGAAAGGGGAAGAATGAGCTCCATAATTAAATTAGCTAATTCCTAGCATCTCAGAATGGGGGGAAGAACAACAATGAACTCGGTGATAAAATTGACCAGCTCCAGATATACATTAGCAGACTAAAGTTTTCTAAGTGTTCCTCAGAAGAGAACCTTCTCTCCAGCAGCCACGGAGCTCAGGTTGAAAAAAATCAAAGTGAAGCATTCATTACAAGGTTTGGCTGAACTATGACAAAAATCCAAGTTCTAGCCTTAGAGGATGTTGGCAGTTAAATAAGGGCATTAATTGTTTTTTGTCTTTTTTGTTTCTTGTTTTAAAAAGGGGGTGTATAGGCAGGAGGCTACAACTATGGGTGTTGATGTGTGGGAGGACACTGTTCCCTGTGGAGCTGAGAACTTTGAACTCAAGTGTTTGTTTCACCTGAGGATGTAGTCTCTCAACCCTCATCAGAAGATGTACTCTCAACTCCACATCCGGAAATATTGTCCCACACCCTGAAATATTACCCCTCCTATCTTTGACTGAGGGAATTAACCCTTCATTGTCTGCTAAAACATCTTTGACTTTCTTTGAAGGAGACACCATGCAAAACAATATTGATATACCTCAGGGCCAGATAGTAGTTACCTCTACACCCATAACCAGACTTAAGGCTAAAATCTTCCTACAGGGAAAGGCAGGGCATCTGCATAGCTTTGGAATGAGTAAGGTGAGGCCCTGAAATTCCTAGAAATGGAAGCTCAATATATGTAGAATAAAAAAACCAAAACCAAAACAAGACAAAACAGAAAACCAGAGGTTAATAAGCAAAGTGGTTCTAGAGGTAAAGCAGGGGACCAGATAGAGGAGGGCCTCCAGTTACACTAGAAATTTAGGCTCAGTCCTGAACTCAGCTGGAAGTTATTGAGGTAAGTGAGATACTGTTAACTAACCATCAGTGATCAGCTTTGCGTTGTGGTGTGTGCTGGGGGGAGGGGGCGCAGGTGCACACATTTGTACATGTGAATGCAGCTGATGTCATGTGCCATGGAACTTCTGTGGATGTCATCAGGCAACTTTGGATGTTGGTCCTTGCCTTTCTCCTTATTTGGCAGGCTCTTTTTTGTTGTTGTTGTTGCTGTTAACCACGGCCCTCAAGCCTCTGAGAGTTTCCCCTCTTCGCCTCTCTGGGAACACTGGAATTACAGATATATATGCCTGTGCCTGGCTTTACAGCTTTGGAGATTTAAGCTCAAATCCTCATGCTTGCATAGCAATCAATTTACACAGAGTCATCTCCCTGCCCCTGAATATCTATGCGTTGAGAGAGAACATGCATTATGGGAGACCAGTTTGGAAAACACTACTGTAACACTGTTAACTCTAGAGGTGGCTGTCCCTTTCTAGTGAGACTGGGTTTTGATAAACTAATAAAGAAACCTTAAATTTGAAAGACGTACAAAAATAACAAAATGTGCCACGTATTGGTGTCTACTAAGTACCCAGGCAGCTGTCCTCTAGTCACAGGTTTCCATTGCTTGGAGGTCATGCCACCTCTGTAACCTCTGTAACCACATGTGCATATAAACTCTTGGGAAGAACTTTATGTAGCCTCTCACCATTAATCTTAGTTTATGAGGTTGAGAAAAGAAACTTGAAGGTCTGAGAGGATTATGTACATTAGGCTGGTTGGGGTAGAAAGAGCTGTGGGCAGCACCATGGCATGGGCTGAATACAAATCGGGAAGTGACCTGAGCATCAGCAGTCACCTCTGTCTGGTTCCTGAGTGCAAATGTCAGCAGCATGGCCAGCTGCCTCATTTGCTGTAGCTATGTCATGCCTACCATAATGGACTGAATCCCCTGGAGCTCAGAGCCAAAACAGACCACTCTTTATGTTTATTCACAGGAAGACAAGTGACTAGTACAGAGGCTTAGGTCTTTCTCAAGGGAACCACCAAACAACTTGTGTTCACATTTCACTGAAAAAGAAACAAACTCTTCACCATGCCTTACTCATGGGGTCAGGACTGTAACTGCACTATATAAAAAAAAAGTTTGCAGGTGAGCTATGCCATAGTTCTCATCTGTATATGATCCCAAACACATTTTGTAATTACTGGGAAAGTCCTGGTTGTTACAAAAGTGATTGCAACTAGTATCTAGTGATTCAAGGCCAAAACCTTACTAACCCTAAAAACGAGTTAGTGATGCTATGAAACTCTGCTGAGCCCCATGGGCAATCAGATTTCATGTGTGGTTGATTGTTTCTGGCAATTCAAAATCAAGGGAGACGCAGCTATATATAGTATCTGGTAAACTTGCCAAGTTCTAAGCCAAGAAACACTGCCAAGCATGATGCCTTTAGGAACCTGTTCTTGGTGTGATACAGCCTTACTGGCTCATGGCTGCTAGCCACATGTTCCTGATAAAGCATTAATAGCACCCACGTACTTATCTACTTTTCAATTGCCTATACCTGAAACCAAACATGGTCCAAAACTATTGGGTAAAAATTTCTAAAAGATAAATAATTCATACTTAGTTTTTTTTTTCTCTCAGTTAAACGCTGTTTTGGTTTGCCTTTTGTTGTGAACAAAAGCAACTTGGAGGAAGAAAAGGGTTTAACTGGATGACAATTTAAGGTCACAATCCATCAGTGAAGGCAGTCAGGACAGGTACTCAAAAAAGGATTCAAACAACAACCATGGATAAATGCTACTTTCTGGCTGTCTCAAGCTCATGCTTATCTAACTTTTGTATACATTTTAGTCCTGCCTGTCCAGGGCATGATACTACCTACAGTGGGCTGGGCCGTCCTGTATCACTTAACAATTGAGACTGTTTCCCACATTCCAGTCTGATCTGGCCAATCCCTAAACTGAGATCCCCTCCTCAGGTGACTCTATACTGCTGAATCCAAGTCAAGGTGATAGTTAAAGCTAACTAGAGCGCACTCCTGTAAGTACTATAATAAAATCTCAAGGTGTCCCATTGTCATCCACTTAAGACATGCATCGCATATAGAGTTTGGCAGCATTCCTATTTACAGACGTCTACTATGAGGTTTTGGAATATATCTTCCATCAGTGAGATGGAAGGGAAATGGGAGGGCAGTATGTGCTTTGCAAAGAAAACATTAAGAGTGGCAATTACGACTTTGATGGAGTGAGATGGGCATCTCTTGTGAAGCTTCCACCCCCACACTGGAGCAGTGGCAAAATTCCACGCTATGCCTGAAGTTATCCTGAATGCTGGGTTGTTGTGTGTTGTAGCTCTTCTTGAAAGTTTCCCCCAACAGCTCTGTGTGGGGCAAAGCCTCCAGCATCATGGGAGTGTCACCATCACACAACTGTTCCTGGTGGGGGAAGTACACATTCAAGAGAAGTCCAACTCTCCATGAGCAGCAGTAACTCAAGTGTTTGAAAGTGAGATGACAGTGCCCTTGTAAGATGCCTTTTATTGAGCACTGTGCATGCTATTATCTAGTCTGCATCATTTTCTTCACCAAGAAGACTAGAGTTTATTCACATACCTGCCCATATCTGTGTTGCAGGATAAGCTGTGTTCAGTTCATTTGACTTAGGAACAGGCGTGCAAGACACTGAATGCAAATGACAAGCTAGTAAAGGCCACTGGGAGGCTTCCAGGAAAGTGTCTCTGCATTCTTTAACCAAAGTTTTGAGAGAAATGCCTTTTTAATGCCCTACTGGGCAATGCTAAATTTGTATGTAAAACTGAGACGCTTTGCAACAATTTTGCAACTCCTTTGCAACAATCTTGCAAATCAAATAGAAAGAATCTGAGAGCAAGTAGATCCATTCAACACAGCACAGAGAAACACCAGGAGAGATATTAGTTCTGATTTAACCAACCCCTGGTATTTCATAGAGAAGGATTCTTATTATCTGACATTAAAAATTAAATTTAAGGATTGTAAGGATGACTGAGTGGGTCACAGTACTTTCTATGCAAGTACAAGGACCTGAGTTCAGATCCCGGCACCCAATCTATTTTTACTTCCCTGGGATTCTTCCAGAGAACCAGAATCTGATTTCTCTGGAGAAAAATCCCACATTCCATGGAGTTCCATTATCTCAAGGTGCATTTTTTTCAGGAAAGATGACCCATGCAGAGGTATAGGAATCCTTCAAAAAATGAATCTCTAAGGTTATCATAAGGATCCGCTGTAAAGCTGGTGAAACTGATAGCCATGGTGTTACTGTTGAATTTTATGTGCATTTTCTTAAAGATTTAGCACATTGCATTTCAGTAGCTTATTTTCTTAGCCATCTCCTAACTAGATGATAAATTTTATAGGATTCTAGACCAGGGATTGAATCTTAGTATTGTCGGTGTCTAGCACAGCATTCAGAAGCTGACAAACATCTTATGAATTATTGCCTAATTAATATACAATTTGAAACATTTCACATTTTGTTATATGCATTCGTTATTGCCTTTTGACCCGTATAACATAGAAGGTTAAAATGCAATAATTTACCTGTCATTTGTTGCCTTTCAACATCTTTTTTGTCTGGTTAATTCAAATATCCTGGGGACCTTTTAATCTTCAAGCATCTTTTCTGTTTATTTTCCTTCCCACTTCAGTGCTGCTGCCCTGTCCTCTCTTTATTCTTCTTTAATATCCTAGACCAAACATTCCATTAGTAGGACAAATGCTCCAGGTACTTAAAATTAAGCGAATTTTTTTTTTTTTGATTGGGGGAAAGGGTGTTTCTCAAAATCCAATTAATCTGCTCATTTAAATGGCTCCTGCATCAGAAGAGATACATTTCATTTCAAATATCTTAAATTAAACTTTTAGTTCAACTCTATCATGCTTAAATAACTCTTGAGACTATCTTAGTCTTATCCACACTTTGGTCATTTCTTAATTACCCATGAGTTATAATCCTGATTAAAATATATATTAACATTTATATATATATATTGAATATGACTATCACTTTCTTCTCTCTTCTCTCTCTCTCTCTCTGTATGTATGTATGTGTGATGTAAGTACATAGTATATGTATATATGTGGTATATGTGTATATAAATGTTTGTGTATGTGCCTTTGAAAGTATAGTTCATCCATGTATGTATCAAGTGTGTTTGGAAACCAGAGTTCAACACAATGAATCATATGAATCTCTCCCTCTCTCTCTCTCTCTCTCTCTCTCTCTCTCTCTCTCTCTCTCTCTCTCTCTCTCTCTCTCTCTCTCTCTCTCTCTCTCTCTCTCTACACACACACACACACACACACACACATTTTTTTTGAGACAGGTTCTAAATTTCCCACATTCATCTAAGGTAGATGACCTACAAGATCCAGAGATATTCCTGTCTCTGCTCCCCTGCATCCCCAGTGCTGAGATTACAGGAATGCTGTGCTATGTATCAGTTTTCATAGACGCTGGGGATTAAATGTCAGTTACTCATGTTTGCACTCTGCCTACTGAAGGATCTATCCATCCAAGGCTCACTTTCTCATACCACAAATAACTATTGGGCCCAGCTCTTTAGGAGATATCATTAACTTGTTTCCAAACATCAGACTACTTTTTGGGGCAACTACTGTACATTGCAAGGAGGCACTGGGTGTAGCATGTATGTTTTCTGCCAGCCCGACTGGTCCCATTGCCGCCGGCCCCAAATAACATGCAGAGACTCTGTATTTGATACAAGCTGTTTGCCACTTACTATTATTGTTTATCAGCTAGCTTAATGATTAACCCATTTCTATTATTCTAAGTATTTCCACGTAGTCATCTTATCCAAGCGCAGCAGGCCAGCATCTTGCTTTCTCTATGCTGTACATGCTGACTCCTCCTAACTACTTCCTCTTTCTTTTCCCCAGTAACTTGTCCTCCGACTTAAATTTTGTAGTCAAAGCATTTTTAAAATATATATATTGAATTAATACAGCAGCATTTCTTTTATCAGTTGTTATTTCCTGAGCAATCAAACAATTTTGTTTCCACAGAAAATGAAAAGCTGCGGATTCCTTCCAGACTAATGTGGTTTGATCAAGGAAGACCCTCTGAGGCAACATCAATAGGACATTGCAGCCTTGCAGACCACTACAGCCAGGATTTCTGGGTCTTCTTAGGATCCCCCATGATAGTGCCCACTACCAGCAGGAAGAAGCTTGGAAAGAACGACGCCAAAATTCCCAAATATTGTTTATAAATGTCTGTTTTCATTTAAATGGGCTTGGTTATAAAAGGTTAATGACCACAAACAATATTTTTAAAGGTAAAAGGGGAATTATGGTATAGATATGAATACTTTGTTTTGGAATGGATTTTCATTTATTGATAAAAATTTAAGGTCAATTTTGTGATTTGTATATTTTTCCTCTTGTTTAGGTATTATGTTTATATAGCTCATTGAAAATGTAATGTATAATTTAGTACAAATTATAGAGAGTTACCTATGATAGTCAGAACTTAGAGTTCGGATTTCTAGATATATAGAGATGTATTTGAGATGTATAGGCAATCTTCAAACCTTTCAAAGACTTACAAAATATGGCATTTAAAATGTTTTAGGGTTTTTCTTGACAGTGAGGCACAACTGCTCCTGGTAAAACCACCTGCATTAGAAAGAAAGATGGACATCGAAGAAACACATTGTGGAGTTTGCTTCTAATATGGCAAGACTGGCCATTTGGACAAGGTACTGCTCTTCTGGACTGTTTGACTTCATGCTGCAGAAACTGGACATGCAGGACCAACAAAAAGATGACTGCTGATACAAAATGGACATTGCTACAGGGTTACTGCTTCATGGAAGAGTCTGCCAGACAGTCTGCAGAACACAGAGAAAAGTGACTGACAAACTGCCAATACAGGTGTACAGTTTAAAGTTTCCTTCTTTGTTGAGGAGTCTGGAGACACACTATGGCCTATTGACTGAAGATGGAACATTACAGAAGAATTTCGGGTGACTGACCAGGCAATGAGTTCTCTCTGTCATTCTAGAGTTTATATATTATCCTTCTGTGGTCTTTGAAGGAGTTGAAGACAGATAGTTATGGTTATAGTTTTCCTTAGTTAGGATTAAAGATAAGTTACATATAGGACTTTAAACTCACAAAGATAGGATAGATGGTATTTCCTTTAAGTCTTACAAAATGTTAATGGACTAAATATTGCTAACTATGAATCTTAATTGATAACTGTTGTATGGTATATTTTGCTATGTTAAGGTTAAAACTCTTTTTATTTTAGACAGAAAAGAGGAGATAATGGGAGATGTTATCCTGTAAATATGTTTCTCATACTGGTTAATAAATAAAGCCAGTGGCCAATGGGAAAGCAAAATAGGAGGGACTCGGAGACAAGGAAGAAAGAGGAAGTAGTTAGGAGGAGTCAGCATGGAGAGCAGATTAAGCAAGATGCCGGCCTGCTGCACTCAGAGAAGATGACCATGTGGAAATACTTAGATAAGTAGAAATGGGTTAATCATTAAGACAGAGCTAGCCCATAAACAATAATAGTATCTGGCCAACAGGATTGTATCAAAAACAGAGTCTCAGCATGTTATTGGGGCTTGCATGGTGGTGGGACCAGGCGGCCAGCAGGGAGGGACAAAGAGTGGGACCAGACCAGCAGCAGCGAAGAAACACCTATCTGTAACAGGGTGCTTTAACTAAGGAGTGGGAAAAGGGATAAAGAATACTAAGGATGATTGAAAAAGCCATGGGAAAACATTGTTTGTGTTTCCTTAGAAGCTCATATATAATCTATATACCTAAACATATACACACACACACACACACACACACACACACACACACACAGTTTAAATGAAGTTGTGCTAGGGCTGGACAGATGGCTTAGTGGTTAAGGTCACTGCTGCTCTTCCAGAGAGTACAAGGTCAATTCCCAGCACCTACAAGGCAGCTTGAAACTGTAACTCCTGTTCTAAGGGATCTAACACCCTCATAAAGACAAACTACAGGCAATACTTATACACACACACACACACACACACACACACACACACACACACAAAACTTACATATATAAGTTTTGCCATATATATGTATATGTATATATATATATATATATAATTTTAAAATGAATTTATGCTACTTGGGGTACTAATGCTCCACTAAGAGGCATAGACTACATAACAAAACCCAGCACTAGGCATGGAATATCTTACAGGTGTTGGTCAAGAAGTCTCCTAAAAGGGACTTTTAAAATGATACAGGCTACTGCTATTTCCCTTAGTTACTTTCCAGAACCTAATGATAAGACCTAATTGCTGAGGATCCATGTGCTTAAGACAGAGGACTTGTAGGAAGCAAGCTAAAACTGACCTATCAGCAGCCTCCCTGAGGACTAGCTCTCACAGTGTCAGAAGATACGATGCAAGCTGCCAAGGGAGAAGAATCAACCCCTATGCATTGAACCAAGGGTCAGAACAGCAAGATACCTTCAGGGGCTTAATAGTGGCACTTATGTCTTGGGGACACCTAACCATCTAATTTTTCTTAAGGCCCACCCCTTGCTATATATATTATAAATCTAGCCAATGACTCATGACTAGTGAGGTCATGGACACTATAGGAGAGCCCACTGATAACCAGTGTAACTTCCAACTGTATTCTAAATATAAGTCCTTAGTTCCACAGACAAGTGCAGCTCTAAACCCTCAGCAAAGAAACTTCTTTTTGGAGTAGATGGAGGACAGTACAGAAATCTAAAACAGATCAACATGAAGAGAACATTGACATTGGAGTGCCAGATCACAGCTGATTCAAAGGCTGTGGTGGAAACCTGCAACTCAGAGAGGTTGAATAGCAACTAGCTAGCTTTCTTTCCTTGCTGGCATCTCCCAAAAAGAGAAAGCCCTTCTGCTTTTTGAAGCACAAAACAAAATTAAAAGAAAAACAAAAGAAAGAAGGAAGAAGGAAGGAAGGAAGGAAGGAAGGAAGGAAGGAAGGAAGGGCAGTAAAGAGAGAGAGAGAGAGAGAGAGAGAGAGAGAGAGAGAGAGAAAGAAAGAAAGAAAGAAAGAAAGAAAGAAAGAAAGAAAGAAAGAAAGAAAGAAAGAGGAGGGATGGAGAAGGGAGAGAGGGAAGAAAGGAGAGAAAGAAGGAAGGAATGAAAAAGAGGAGAGAAAGAAAGAAAAGTCATGCCACTCTAAATCCCTCCCAACCCCTTCTGGTGCATCTCTTTATCTCTTCCAAATGCCCTTTGATGCTCTAAGATTACTTTCATTCATTCAACTAGCTGCAAACTCAGCCTCCTGGTGCAATGTGAATTTATTTAATTAACACAATTGAAAACTCGAGGTTCACAGTATGATTGAATATCCCCTGATACCCTACTTCTAGATAAATAGCTATCAACAATTAATGGGCACCAATGGGCACCAATGTTTTCTCTAGGAAAGATGCTTTTTTATCCCAAGTGGCCAGCCCTAAACATATAAACATATATACACACAAGCAACATTAAAGATTTTCAAAAAAATTGTATTTATTCATGTGTGTGTGTGTGTGAGAGAGAGAGAGAGACAAACAGAGAGAGAGAGAGAGAGAGAGAGAGAGAGAGAGAGAGAGAGAAATAATTGAAAAAGAAATGAATTTGAGGGGAAGGGCACTTAAGAGGTGTTGAAAAAGAAAGTTATAGTTATTGATTTAGTGATTCTTTGTTTTTGTTGTTGTTGTTTTCAGCATTAGCCTTGGACTTGCAGTGTAGCTGAGAATGACCATGAACTTCTGCTCTTCCTGCCTGAACCTAAGTTTGGGGATTATAGGTATGGACCACCATTCCCAATTTATGTGGTCTGTGGTGAAACCCATGTCTTGGTGCATATGGATTAAGCACTCAACTGAACCTCATTTCCAGTCTTATTCTCTTGTTCTGACAGACGACATTATATGAGTTCATATATAAGATACATTTTTATTCCTTGTCTGTAATTGCAGGCTGGGTAGTGAGCTTAATATCCTATAAACATCATTTGAACCAATTGCAGAGTAGAAACTGAGTGACAGTTTTTACTAAATGTGTTCACTCTTCACTTGGAACTGTGGGTGTCTTCATTTTGAATCTGTGTCCTTTGCCATCTTATATTTTGAGCGAGAATCCTATTCAACCACCTGGGTAGACATGTTAACCATTTAAGGAGTTGTATTCATTACTTTTGTTGTTGTTGTGATAAAAAAAAATACCATAACCAAAGCAACTCAGAAAATATAGTTGATTTGGACTTATAGTTCAAGAGGAATAGAGGTTCATCATGGTGGGAAGGTGCAGCCATAAGAAGCAGGCATGGTGGCAGGATCAGGAAGCTGAGAGCCCACTTCTTTCAATACAAGCAGGAAACATAAAAATCAAACTGGAAGTAGGTTAGGCTTTGTAATATCAAGCTCACTTTCAGTGATGTATGTCCTCCTGCTAGGTTGTACCACCTAAACTTCCCACCAAAAGCACCTCTGGTGACCCAGTATTTAATTGCCCAGAGCTATGGGGGACATGTCTCATTCAATTCACTAAACAAGTGTCTTTATAAAACTGGTAATCCACCCCCTTTAAGGATAAAAACACTAAAGTAAGGGTTATTAAGATTTATCAAAATGTACAAAAAGGTTATAGTCAACAAATTTATCAACTGACAACTTTTACACCATCCTCTTCTAGACTACTCCATGAGTGTCACATAGATGTCTCTCATCATTTCCCTCAACCTGAATTGAGGCCCAGAAGTTAACCTAATAACTTCTTTATGACTCCTTCTTTCCCTAATCATTTTATCCTGTGATCACTCTTGATTCCTTCAGCAGTAAGACTAACAAGTAAATATCGTGGGACAAGAATAGAAATAAATCCTAGAAAGTGGCAATTTTTCTCACAAGTTTTTTCTTTACATTGTTCATTATTTATTTGTCTGTATGTGTGAGTGTATATGTAAATACAGGTACACATATGTTCCGGTACCTGTGCCTATTCATGCATGTAGAGACCACAGAGGGTGACAGTTGTCTTCCTCTCCAAATACTTCTTTTGAGGAAGTTCCATGAACCTGGAACTAGAGTCTCTTCAGCTGTGTTGGAAACCAGTGAGCTCCTACAATCCATTGTCTCTGTTTTTCCTAAAAACAAGGGTTACAGGTATGTACCGGACACCTGGCTTTTTATATGAGCCCTGGAATCCAAATTTCAGTACTCAAGATTATGCAACATATCTCTCCAGACCCTGAAGAATGTTTTGCAAACTGTATGATCTGTAAAAATCCTTGTGAAGAAATGATCTATCAGACCCTTTTTGCAGTAGGGGCTGTTATGCAAGCCCAGCCCCTGGCTTTAATTTCCTCTGGTAGCACCGGGAACCACTAGGAGTGTCAGGATCAATGCAGCCTAGGCTTGGATCAGTGTATGGAAATCTGTCCAACTGTTTTCCACGACAAAATGTCATGGAGATGGACTCTCACTGGGCAAGGACCAGTGAACTGCTGGGCAGTGCAGCACTCTGCTGAATTAATGGAGATTACAGACTCTTTTCTCTCTCATTATAGTGTTGATTCCTTTACAGTTTTTAGTTTCACTCTGTCAATCACTCATGCCATGACTATAATTTTACCTAGAAACTCTGTTCTTTCTCAAATATTTTCCCCTTAGAATCAGCAAGTGCCTAAGGCTTCTCAGATCTCTTTTCTGGAACTACTAACTACAACTCCTAATCCAGGGAACTTTTCTGACTCAGTGGAGGCAGTTAAAATTAATGAGTCTTGCTCTCATAATTGTCCCAAATCAAAGGTTAGATAGAACCACTTGTGGAGAGTCATAGGATGGCAGTAGCAGGAAGTAGCAGGTACATATGAGAAAACAACAGTTAGAATATAAACCATGTTCTGGAAAGGAGAGAAACGCATGTACAGACAGAATAGGGGAGATGCTTTAGGAATACACACAGTGCCAACTGCTAAGATTAAGTTCCCTGAACACCAAGCATATAGAATCAATAGTAGGATCTGATATGATCCAATGAAAAAAACTGCAATGCAAAATATGGGATGGATAGATCCATCTTTACCATACAAAGGAGTTTATACTGGTAGAAGACATATTGTGTGGTGACCTGGGAAAAGAATGCCTCATCAAAGTCTTCCTTTTATAGAGAAATAGAGACATGGGGCCCTCTTGAAGAAAAGGCAACTGTATAAAAGCATATCTTGCAGACATGAATGAGTCGTTGCCCTTAAAGCATTATGCCCACATCTATTACTTTTTAACTTTGCAACCATAAGTAGCTGCCAGCTCTCATAAGTGTCTCAAGTGCAGGATGTGCCTGGCTCAATATTTAGTTAAGCTTGCAGTAATGCTGAACTCTATGTCTAGGATAAGGGTATGTAGTAGGTGGAAAAGCATATTTGGAGAATCATAAAGGGGAACATCGGGGGCTTTTGTAATGATTATGATGTATTTCTTTTCTTTATGTTTCCATTTTTATGTGATGCTTCTAAATGTAAACAAGAAAGTCAAGATTCTTACACCAGTTCGAACAAGACCATCTCAAAAGAGACCTTGCAAAGCAAGACTTCCTTTCCGGCTTCACACAATATGATTGACAAAGAACCAGATGGCACATGCTTGGAGGGAAAATGCCATTGCTTTACAGAAACTCCACACAGGGCAGTTTCCACCTTTCTGCAAATCAGTTTATAACAGTGCTTTGTTTGTTTTGTAAACTTAAGAACATGGGACTGAAGAATTTAGCTGCCCTGTTTTACTAAAATATGTATTTCTTAAAAGTCAGATATAGGGGCAAATAAAAAAGCTGTTCATGGAACCCTGGTAGGAAAAAAAAAAAGCTCTGTTATTAAATTACAAGTAAAGATGGCCCAGGATATTAAGGGCTACTTGAGTGAAATCCACATGGTGATCATATTATTTTCTTGTGGCAATACCCCTTCCCATTCTCAGGACATCAAACTGAGCCAAGGCTGGACCATAGCATGGGAGGATAGAAAGAAAATCCTGAGGACGGAGGTTCCTTGCTTCTTTTCCAGTAGAAGCATGCTGACTAAATTCCTCTCATACTTTCCCACAGCCTTTATTGTTTGATCTTTTGGAAAATAACTCTGCCCTACAGCTCCAGGAGCACATAATATTAAACTAAATTTCAGTCCCTAATCTTTGTATATGATTTTTTTTTCAAAAATGTCATCCGTTTGAAAAATTTCAAGTCTTATAAAACCTAGATTCATGCCATTATTAATCATAGGCTAGGCTAGAAAAGTATTTGATATATCAGCAGTATGCAGAATTAGAAATTTCTTGAGTTTTTAGAAAGGCCTTTTGGAAACACATGGGTCTTTAACAAGTCACTGATAGCTCTGTTTCTTCAACCACAAAATAGAAATGATTACTTATGGGGTGGTTTGGGGAAGTCACTTTACACAAACATGACACAACATCAAGATGAAAGAGGTCGGTTCCCTGTAGAACTAAGTTGACTTACTCTTCCTTAACCTGATTCTGCCAAAGGGCTGAACTCCATTAAAAGAGATATTTAGGAAAGGAAATGAAAAGTAGAGGAATTACAGTGGTTCAGTGTCTCTTCCTGTTGTTGTGATAAACTAACCTATAAAATCAACAGAGAAAGAATTTATTTCAGTTCACAGTTCATGGGTGAAGTCTATCATGACAAAGAATCATAGCATTACGAGCTAGAGGGGGCTGATCACCTCAAATTGACAGTAGGCTAGTATGAAACTTATTTCTATGTTCTATACTGTCCAGGATCCTTTCCCAGAGGATAGTTCCCAGCTACAATTAACATGGATCTTGCCACATCAACTAACATAATCAAGATAATACCTCATAGGCCTGTCCTCTACATTCTAGATTCTATAAAATTAATAATTATCATTGACCACCAGACACAAAACACACAACAACAACACCATCAGTTTCTGGCCACCATCATTCTATACCACCAAGATCATGGGTAACTGTTGTTGTCAAAATCAAATTCTATAGATAGCCTTACCAGTCTACATTAAAGCCTGCTATGTGGATGTTAGTGGGAGAAAACAGGTTCATTTAAAGCAGCCTGAGAAGTCAGGAAAGACTCTTTGTCCTAAGTCTTTATCCCTAGAGGTCACATGCTTCTATAAAAAATAAGGTAGGTCTTTGTTCTTCTTCTCTGGTGGTAATCTGTATGTATGATGCAGAGAATTGTCTATGATAGCCATAATTTCAGTTTCCAATAAGTGAGTTTATTAAGTATATTGAAAGCAAAGAGAGAAGCAGACAAGTTGAAGCAACAAGTAACAAATGATCCACCATCAAATCAGGAGTTTAAGCATTCAGCAGAGACACGTGGAACCGCCTGATGGAGAGCTTTCACAGGTATCTTCAAACCTGGGTCTTGTAAACATCTAATAGGAATTGACTGGGGAGCTGAGGCAGTCAGCTGTCTTTCCTAACTAAGGTTTCCTTCCATGAATGATCTGTTGAATTGCTGTTCTCTGGCAGGCATTTTTAATATCACAGACAAAGCAATAGTAACATCTGTTCTAAACAGTTTCAACTTCTCAAGGACACCCAAGCTGCTTGCTTATTTTTGCTGTTTTCCTTTCTCTCTGGCAGAGTTAGGGAAGCATCTTGTTCCAGGAAAGGGAACTCTATAGAGAACGTTCAAAATAAGCATTCATGATAGGGGGACTGAGAAGGGAAGAGGGAGGGGAAACTATAGTCAGGATGTAATATATGAGAAAAGAATAAATTTAATGTTTTTAAAACGTCTAAGCATTCTGCAACAAGGGTATCCTCCCTGGCCCCCAAAGTCTGCTTTTAATAATCTTAAACAGTACACAACACTTAACCAATTTGGATATTACAGGTGGGAACTGTGCAATAAACTCCTATGTCCTTCGGCTAGTTGACTAGAATTATAACTGGGGTTTCAGGGCTTAAAGCCCCAGCTCAGGTGGCTTCAATATTCTAGGATACTGTTCTAATATGCCAGTTAGAGAGACAAGCGCTGGTGAAAGGAGGGAAAGGATTTAATGAATGTACTTTAGGAAGAGGAGCAGATAAATGGGCATCAAGAGTAAAGGGTTCCTGAACCACCTTCCAAGCTGCCAATTTCAAAGAGCTTGTCTCATCTCTCGCCACAGATCAGGGATTTTGCATAACAAAAGAATAATTGTATCAGTAATGCAACAGTACATGACATAGATCACCATTTTGGAGCAGAGCATTTAAGTCATAAATAAGGAACGGATTTCCTCTGGGGTGATTTATGATTCTGGCACTCAGCAAAGCAAGCTCAGGAGGTATGACAATGCATCCTGCCCCTGACCAAGGAGAGCTCAGGGAGCCCCCCCCCCCAAGCTCATTTAAATCCCTTTTTTTGTGACTTCCAATTGGGGTGAATAGCAAGGTGGCAGGTGTGAATAATAGGGATGTTTTGTTTCATTATGTTTTGTTTTTCCCGGTGCTTTGTGGCATCTGGCCACAAGAGTAAAGGAGAAGTTTACAAAAGCAGGTTAATATCGAGTGAGCAGCTGTCGAGGAACCATAGCTTCTCGTAACCTGTGACCTCTATTGATTTTGAGTCATTATCTCTGGTCAAGTTGCACAATACAAACCATCTAATAGCCAGTGCTCTTAACAGGTTAGTTGTCCAGAAGCGATGTGTAGAAAAATACACTTCGCTCACTTTCAGATATTGAAGAAACTGTCGTTAGTCATTTATAAAATATTTGTTTATAAACTGTGTATACCAAAGATATCCTTTGCATGTCGTAAGAAAATTATCCTGAAAAATTGCTATTGGTTCTCATGTCAATAGAGCAGTCATCATGGAAGACTGAAGCAATAAAAGGGCAGGGGAGGGGAATGGAAAGGATGATGGTATAGTTTGAAAAAGAGAAGCTGGGGAATAGTAAGGAAGATTAAGAGAAAATCTCTGAAGCTCCAACAAGTCTGTGTTTGTATCAATGCTTACAGAAATGAAAAGCGTGGGCGTGGCTGGAGAGATGGCTCAGTGGTGAGAAGCACATGCTGCTCTCACAATGTACCTGTGTCCTGTCTGGAACCTACCTCTGGCAACTCACAACCACACAGAACTCTAACTCCAGTGCCCTCTTCTGGCCTTCACAAGCACTGCATTTAGAGTACAGGCCCACACAGGGACAAACATTAAAAACTAATAAAATGACTTTTAAAAGTAATCTTGACCATGACCACAAGAGTAACAGTGTCTACTGTTTACCCAGTTGTTGATGTGTTTTGGGTTCTGCACTTAGCACTTGACATAATACTCTCATTCAATCTCACCATCACTCCATGGGGTTGGTAGTATGTTTGCCTCTCTTTTCTAGTTAAGAGACACAGAACCAGAAATGCAAAGTAACTGGAGGAAAGTGGGCAAGGGAATTCAACATTTTTCTTATTGCTATGAAAATTACCTGACAAGGAACAAATTAAAAGGAAAAGAGGTTATCTGCCATCTATCATGGCTCACCATGTCAGGGAATATATCCCATTGTGTGAGGGGAGGGGAGAGGCATTACAGCATGAACATGCAGCAGCTGCTGACATTGTATCCACAGCCAGAACACACCACACACACACACACACACACACACACACACACACACACAGAGAGAGAGAGAGAGAGACAGACATCACTTCCTCCAATAAAACTCTACCAGCAAAAGTTTCCCAACCTTCCTCGCTAGCACCATCACCTGGGGGCTGAGGATTCAAATGTGTCAGCCATTCGGGGACAATTCACACTCAAATAACAAAACAAGTTGGAAAGCAAGCCCATTTCTGTTTTATTCAAAAGGATCAAATATTTATTTCTATCTAGCCAAATGAAACAAAGTCAGCAAAAAATAATTTATGACAAGCCTATACGGAGGCCCTTTCTATACTAGTACTATGCTTGTGGACAGCGATTTATTTCACACACAGAAGTTCCAGATCCTCACTGGCAAATAAGAGAAACAAAGTTAGGCACAGATAATCAAGTCCAAACTTTGGCTTTGATGCAAAATGTATGCTACAGCAAAGTATACCAATTAGGTACTGGTTCTGGATAACCAAAACAAGAGAATGACTTAAGCAGACAAGCATGTGTTGTATTGAACAGACTGATTAACAAACAGGTACTCTGGGGCTGGAGAGACGGCTCAGTGGTTAAGAGGACTGGTTGCCCTTCAGAGGACCTGGGTTCAATTCCCAGCACCCACATGGCAGCTCATAACTATCTATAACTCTAACTCCAGAGGACCCAACATGCTCACACAGACATGCATGCAGGAAAAAATACCATAAAAAGAAATAAAAATTAAAATATTAAAAAACCAAACAAGTACTACAAGTATTAAATCATAGGAACTAAATTTGAAATTGATTGAGACCTGGACATACCTACATAAAATCCCTTAAAGAGCAAGTACTTATTTAAAGTGTTTTCACTATTTTTTTTTTTTATTTTTAAAAATGAGCTCATATAGTCAATACTGACCTTCAACCCTCTGGTGATATCTTGTTTGTACAAATAAAACTCATCTGAAGATCAGCAGGAGGAGCTTGCCACTAGACAGACAGGAAGGGTTTGGCTGGGAGGAGAAAGGATTTTAGGCTGGAGAAAACAGGAACTCTTTCCAGCTGGGAAGTTGACTAGGTAAGGTGTGGCTGTGTCTTGCTCCTTCATCTCTGATCTTTGAGCTTTTACCCCTGTATCTGACTCTGGGCTTCTATTATTAACTCCTATTAGAACTTGTGATACCCAACCCCCTTGGAGGCAGAGAATGACTTTGACTTCCTGATCCTTCTGCCTCCATCTCCCTTGTGACAGACAGAAGAAGAGGTGTGTCCCACCAGGCGTGTTTACTTGCTGTTAGAAATGGAACTCTGGCTTTACACATGCTAAGAAAGGCCCCTTCCCACTGAGGGCATCCAGAACCCAACAGAGTTCTTACATCACCTTTTAGAAAAAAATTGTTACACTTTCTGCTAATGATCCTTGTGGTTGAGAATCAGAGTTTTAAAGATGGACCTGGGCAGAAGACATTTCCTTTAAATCCCCTGCACAGAACTTAGCTCCCACTGAATAAAAGCAGCTTGTGAATATGTACACATTGGAACAAGCAACCCCCCTTCTTACTGCTCACTCCCCAGCTGCCATGCCCCTCCTCCTGCCCACCTTCTCCCCTACTGCCAAAGGACTACAGGGCACTTAAATCTATAACATACTACTTTGGTTTCCTTGTATTCCAAAAGCCTTGGGAAACAGAAATTGAAAGAAAATGAATTATTTATACTTGAATCAAACTCTATCTGTGGACATCTTAGAATTTATAGAAAGTTATAAAACAAGGCTAAAATACCTTTAGGTTTTAATATTGAAACTGATTAACTGGTATAAGATAGATAGATGGATAGATGGATGGATGGATGGATGGATGGATGGATGGATGGATAGATAGATGATTGATAGATACAGACAGACAGACAGACAGACAGACTATATCTGAGGTATCTTGGAAAATTGGAAGAAGAAATGGGGAGTATTTATGACTATTTATTTCATTATATTCAAGTATAAAATTCTCAAGTAATAGTAATAATAATAATAATATATACACATATATGTGTGCATCCATATATGTGTATATAAATATGGTCATAACTACTCCCCATTTCTTTCCCAATTCTCCCAGATACACCAGCATATTCCTAAGTCCCTATGCCAAATGTATGTATTTTATTTTCTATATATCTAACATACTGGGTTCAAATGATACTATTCACATATATGTGAATTTAGGGTCACCCACTGGAACACTTGCAAGTTACCAACAGTTTCACTCCCCAAAAGGAAGGATCCTCTCTCCCTGAGCAGCCAGCAACTGCCAATAACTTCTCAGTTATGGAGTATTTGGAGCTTCTTCCTTCAATCCATGTTGAAATCTTTGAGCCTCAGTCTTGTCTTGCGCAGGTGACCACAGCTGGTCTGAGGTCATGAGTGCAATGGCTGTGTCATAGCCACAAGACAGCACTTCACAACCCTGCTCTTCCCCGTCCTCTGGCTCTTCCATTCTTCCTATGTCTAGGCTAACATAATTAATTCTCTGACAGGAAAAGAAGGCCTGGGCCTCAGGTTGCTTCTACTCTCTGTTAGAGGCAGCGTTGTTGTTTTTAGTTTTGTATTTTTAATTAAATTCCATGCTCAGAAAAATGAGGTCATAGAGATCATCTGATTTGAAGAAGCTCTGGTTTTTGTTACCTTATTCATTTCAGAATGCAACCCCCACCCCTGTAGTTGGACCTTTTCATTGGGTTCTTTATCATCCTAATATCATTACATAGGGACTTATTATTAATTATGAAAGCTTGGCCAATAGCTTGGACTTGTTACTAACTAGCTGTTACAACTTAACCAATTTTTATCAATCTACTTTTTGTCTAGTGGCTTTATTACCTTCACTCTGCACTACTCATGCTGCTTCCTCTCTGTCTGTCTGTCTGTCTGTCTAGCGACTATCCCTTTTTTTACCAGTGGTTTCTCTGCCCAGAAAATTCTGCCTAGCTACTATCAGTTTAGCTCTTTGCAAAACCAATCCAAGTGACACTTATTCACACTGAACAAAAGGATTGTTCCTCAACATACACACCAACTAAATCTGAGCCTGGCAGAGTTCTTTGTTCCTAGGTCATTCCTTTGATGAATGTAGAACAGAATCCTACTGTATATTTGGAAGTTGACCTCAGCTGCCATTCCTGCGTTCCTGTTAAATACGCTATTCCAACTAGTGAAGAACAGACAGAAGACAGTGTCTCTAATCTTTAGAATATTTTTTCCTGCTGAGGTTTCAACACAGGATAACTGCTAAACTACTGCTGACTGATCAGAGGAAACAGCTGACATATTCTTTTTGTTTTGTTTTATTTGTTTTGTTTATTCCTCTGGCCTCCTAGTCAGTAGATCCTGTAATTAAGCTTTGACTCTTCTCAGTTAAAAGAAGAAGAGGGAAAAGGAGGAGGAAGAGGAGGAGGGGGAGGAGGAAGGAGAGGAGGAGGAAGAGGAAGTGAAGGAGGAGGAGGAGAAGAAGGAGGAGGAGAAGAAGGAGGAGGAGGAGGAGGAGGAGGAGGAGAAGAAGAAGAAGAAGAAGAAGAAGAAGAAGAAGAAGAAGAAGAAGAAGAAGAAGAAGAAGAAGAAGAAGAAGAAGAAGAAGAAGAAGAAGAACCCATTCAGATGTGACTGAACACTAGAGTGCTTAGGATGCTTTCACATTAAGACACATGGAAACAAACTAGATACCCAAGTTTCATGCTTTTTACTAGCTTCAAACTGTGACATGGGGGCTGGAAAGATAGTTCAGTATTGGGAACATTTTGTTTTTGCTATGAATCCAAGATCAGTTTTCTGCACCCACATTGGGCAGCTTCACAGATGCCCACACCCCCAGCTCTAGGGACAACTGAAGCCCCCTTCTTGCCTCCATGGGTACCTGCACACAAATGCACATATCCATATTCAGATACACATATTTGAAAAGTAAAAGTTCACTTTAAGAATGTAGCATGGTTCATTTCATGGAAATGCAAGTGTTCAAATAAAATCAAAATGAGATAACTGAGGAGCTGATCAGTGAACTGAACCCTTGCTACTCGTTTTCTTCTTTGACTACCAGATGTGTAACCTTTGACGTGTTCAGGAATTTTTCCTAGACTCAGTGTCCTCAATGTCATCACTATGACCAAGATAAGGTATCCACTTCTTATGGTGTATTCCAAATTGAAAATTGAAAATTAAAAATCTATGGATGCTTACATTTTAAATCGAGAGCCCTCATCCATCCATTTGAAACCTAAGACAAATATAAGCATGGCTTCTAATAGACATAGATCTGAGAGGCAAGGTATAAAAGAGTACTGTATTGCAGCCTTGCTATTGGGGGAGTGGAATGGAGTCTGAAAAGTACCCACTGAGGTTTCTAGGTTCTTTGGTCCCAGAACAAAGACCTAAATCAGGGCCACATGGAATGTGACAAAAATTGGAGATAGTTTTTTACAAAGAGAAAGACACTCTGAAGTGTGGAAGTGGTTAGAGAGGGGGGAAAGGTTAGAAGCTATAATACCATTAAGCCAGGACAGTGGTGAGTCCCTGTGGGTCATTTACATAGCATTCACCTCCCCATCTGGGGATCAAGGGGATTTCTCAACTCAAGTTCTGTCCTTTACCTGTAGATCAGGTGGGGAGGAGTCTCCAAGCCTCAGCCAAATAGCTCCTTCCATATGTTAATCAATGCTTAAGGATTCCTGCACTATTCTTCTAACCTAGTTTGGGTTCTGAACTCTGACTTCCTCCTCTGCCTCCCAGCCACATTAATTACTTCCTAGTTTAGATTAGGTGGCAATAATAGACAACTATGACTCCAGTGTATCTATAATATCTCACTGAAATCAGAGCAAATCAATTTGCCAGGATTTAGAGTCTGAGATATTTCCAAGTGCCATAATAGCTTTTACTAAAGGCAAAGGCACAGTTAAATGAGACTAATTTCAACCAAATATCATGATCAGAAAAAGATAAAGACAAATCAGCATATTTAGACCAAGACACATAATATAAGTATCCATTAAATAGTTAACATTTGGTAAAGGATAGATCTCAAACAAATGTAGATTTGCATGACTTTAAAAAGTTAGTCAGGAGAGCAAAACTTTAACAATTGCTGATCACAACTGAGAGCTAAGAAGGAAGAAAACACAAAATGAGAAACCTTCAAGATGACTTAGTAGGTAGTGGTTCTTGTTCTGAAAGCTCAATGGACCGAGAAGAGGCTATAGCAGACTAGGATAGGCCATAGCCCCTGATTTGAACCTTGAAGTTTGGTTACTATTGGAACTCAGAACTCTGTGTGTGTGTGTGTGTGTGTGTGAGAGAGAGAGAGAGAGAGAGAGAGAGAGAGAGAGAGAGAGAGAGAGAGTCCATGTAGAAGTACACATGCACATGCACATGCATGTTAGATGACTTCAATTGCTCTCAATATACAAATGTATTAGTATGCATTATACACCCATGTATATGTGGTATACATGTAGATATGTGTGTGTTTGTATGGTTTCTATGCCTATGTTTGTGTGCTGACAGTAGAGGAGGACATTGGTTATCCTGATCAATTATTCTGTTTCATGTCCTTCAGGAAGGGTCACCACTGAACCTGGAACTAGATTGGCCGCCAGTGGTAATCTTCCTGGGTCTACTTCCACTAGCTCTGGGGTTACAATTAGGTGTGCAGCCCCATATAACTATTTTAAGTGGGTCCTAGGAATTTTACCTCATTTTAACTCATCAAAAACACTTAGCCACTGGGCCAGCTCCTCACCTCACATTATTTCTCGAAATAAAGTTTCTTTCTGGCTTGGGAGCTCATCAGTTTGGCTGGGGAGTCCCAACGATGTGCCTATCTCTACCTTCCAGTACTGGGTGCAAACCACACCCAGTTTTGTTTACAGTGGTTTTTTATGTGTCTCGTTTTTAGTTTCTCATCTTCATTCACAAGTTACTAATTCATCCATCTTCTCACCCAGACCTTTTCAATTTTAAGAAAAGGTAATGAGTATATGAAGCATTAAGTCCTCAGGGTAAGACTGCATCAAAAAAAAAAAAAACCCACAGTGATGTTTCTTGAGGGTGAATATGAATATTCACCATGACTATGCTGGAGTCAATAAATAGTCTCACATCTGTTCAGATAGTATTTGCTTCCAAATCTGTTCATGCTGGCTCAGGTCTCACTAACAACTCAGTTAAGAGATTTTGCGATTTTGCATATGTTGGGGTAGAAGAAGAATGAATGAACTCCCGAATGAGTAGAACAGTGGGAGGGACTGGCTAACCTTGTCGAGGAATATAAAAGATTTCACCTTCTGTAAACTCCCTTTTGCATTTACAGCATTCGCTCATTTGAATTGTTAATTCAATCCTAGTTCTTCCTGTGTACTTTTCTCAACATGTGGAATGGTTTGGAACAGATCAGGTGTGTTGGTTTGAATGACAAATGTGCCTTATTAGCTAACATATTTGTACACTTCATGCCCAGTTCGTGGTGATGTTTGGGAAGTTATGACATCTTTAAGAGGTGGAGCCGTGTTGGAGGAAGTACAGGACTTGAGGACAGGCTTTGACTTCACTTCCCACTTGATTTTTGTGGTTTGTGAGTATTTGGAGCTTCCTGTTCCAGCCACTTAATGCCAAGCCTCTCCCACCATTATAGCAGCCCTCTGAAAATGTAAGTTAAAATAATCTGTCTTGTAAGTTGCTTTTGGTCATGTTGTTTTATCATAACACCAAAGAATAAGATATTTGGTATGATAGTAGATAGATAGATAGATAGATAGATAGATAGATAGATAGATGATTGATTTATTGATTCTTGGATGCATAGTGAGCTTGAGGCCAGTATTGGCTATGGACCTTGCCTCAAAATAAGTAAAATGAGTGAAAAAAAATAAAAAATAACACCAACAAAATCATTGGAGGATATCTTAATATACTTAGCAGATTGTTTAATCTCTGACCACAAGGTAATAAAATGTAAAATTAACACTGAATTACAAATATTCCCAAGTTGATACAATTTTAAAATTATTTATAATATCCCTAATTTCAAAAAAAAATCCAGATGGATGTAATTATTCTCAAGTTTACAAAATGTGAAAGCATGCTACCACTTAAGCATGGAGTTAAGGGTGAAATAAAAAGAATATATTAAATATTTGATGACTTAATGTTCAATGAATCTTACAATTTCAGAATGTATACTTAGAGGGGAAACAGTGAGGCTAAATATGTTTGGCAGAAAAGCATTGGAATGAATAGCTGAAAGTGTTTGGCTCAAAGACCTTGATAAACCTCAAGCAAATTCTTAAATAAATTAGAAAATAAATTAAGAAAAACATCCTTAAGTTAGAGAACATAACAACACAGCTATAATACCTGGTAAAAGACACAGCAAAATTCACAGCTCAAAAAGACCCATCAACAATAACAGGAGAAAAAGAGGGAAGGAGGATGGGATGGGATGGATGGATGGATGGATGGATGGATGGATGGAGAGAGGGAGGGACAGGGGGAAGGAAGAATGGAGACATGGGGGGAGGGAGGGAAGGAGGGGAGGGAGGAAAGAAGGTATGGAGAAAGAGAAAGAGCAATATTACCAACTCAAAGGGCACTAAAAGAGAAAGATGAGGAGACAGACATGAAAAAATGGGGACATGGAAACAGAGATAATAATCATATTTCAATGATAAAAATATTTGTAAAGTATTTGGGGAATAAATAGACTGCAAACCAAGAAGCTTTTAAACATTGGTCAACATAGAAGATCAAGAAACATTACCTGCTATAATTAACATGAAGAATGGAATTCAGAGCTGGAGAGGCAGCTCAACAGTTTAGAACAAGTAAGGCTCTTTGCAGGAGACATGGATTCATTCCTCCACATGTTGGGCAGCTCACAACCTCCTGCAACTCCAGCTCCAGAGGAGTGGTTGCCCTCTTCTTGACCCTCCAGGCACCCCCATTCACCTTCACTTACCCTCATATGCATGCATATTTATAACTAAAAATAAAATAGATCTTTAAAGAGAAACACTAGCTTAGAAATGGAAGAGAAGAAAGTGATACAGGATAGATAGAAAAAGTACTACTGAAAACACAAGAGCACTTCTGGGTAAGAAGACAAGCTAGACCTCACCTCTGTGTTAGCTTACAAAGGATCTATTAGTTATTCTTTACTATTATTATTATTATTTTGTGACAAAGCACCATGACCAAAGTCATTTATAGGAAACTTGATTTTGGCTTACTGTTCATGAGGACTAAGAGTCCATATGGCAGAGAGGCACAGCATCAAATGGCAAGTATAGTGGCTGGAACAGGCAGCTGAAGAGCACATTCTCAACCACAAACACAAAACAAAGGGCAGAGAGGCGGTGAGGAAAAGCTATAAGCTCTCAAATCCTGCCATTAACGACCAGCAGGGGGGCTTTATCTTCTAAACATTCTACAAAGTCACTAAACAGTGCAACCAACCAGGGATCAAGTGATCAAATACCTGAGCCTGTGGGAAACACTTCTCATTCAAAATACCATGAAGGATAACAAAACTGAAGTTGAATCCAAGGAGAGCAAGAGCTTGGAAAAGCACAGAGGAAATAAAAAGGTACCTGAAACTGCAGAAACAGGAGAACAAGAAGGAATAGCAACTGGGCTTCAGCATGGAAGCTCACATCCAAAGAGAGATGTCACACTGCTGTCTGTTGCTGTGACAAAGTGCCAACCAAAACAACTAGGGGAGGAGATGATTTATTTGGTAATACAACCCAATCAGAACCCAATACTGAAGGAAGTCGGGGCAAGAATTCAAGAAAGATCAGAGTTAAGAGCATGGAGCAAAACTGTGTACTGGCTTGTTCCTCAGCTTGCTCAACCTGTGCCCTTCCTTCCTTCTTTCTTTCCTTCCTTCCTTCCTTCTTTCTTTCCATCCTTCCTTTTTCTTTTGTTCTTTTTCTTTCTTCTTTTGGAAGTGGGCAATTTTAAAATTGTATTTAAGTACAGAAAACTTAGAAGTACAGAAAACATAGAAGTGTACCTTAAATCCAGTTCAGTGGCAAGTTCTTCACCCTTTGGCTTTTCCAGTTTGTCAATGCAAGCCAAAGAATTTTAACTCAGGACACTGCCTCTCCAGTGGTGGCAGTTCTCATCATATCTGTTGTTGTAAATAGTTCTGATTGCTTCCACCAGCTTAGCCAGAGCACCTTTGTCTTCCAAGTTAACCTGGGTGAAGGTAAGACTGTGCCTATCTTCCTGTGGACCAGTCTCCCAGCCCAGCCTTCCCCTTGGTAATGCAGTAGGGCAACCCCAACAAAGAGCATTCAGGTAGACCAGTAGCTCAATTGAGTCTACAACATGGATGATTACCACTAGCTGAGCCTTCTTGTTCTTTAGCACTGTAGTGACTATATTGACTCCTGCTCTAAGTTAGTGGGTCTCTGAGTGAGGATACTCCCTTTGCCACCAGCCCTCTTCTCAGCATGGGCCAGAAGCCTTTGCTTAATATGCTTTATCTCTGCCCTATATCTGTAGGCAAACTTGGGCATCATCTAGGTGGCTCTTTGTTAGTCCAGGGTCTGAGAGAACTTGGTAATGGCAGAAGTTACTTGGAGCCACTTATAGAAAACAGCCCCTTGCCACTGCAGCTTTATAGGGTGGGGGCATTTGACAAAGTAAGTAAAGTCCTTTTAGGCTGAATATCCTGTCCAATACCAAAGCTGTTAGGTCTTTTTTATGAAAAGATTATTTACCATGTCTTTGGCCTCTTCTTCTGTTCAAGGGCCACCTTCTTTCCCTTGGCCTTCTTTTCTTTGGACATCTTGCCAGGCTGGAGGAGGAAAAAGAAAAAAAAAATCGTGGGCAACATATAAGGGAGGTCCCGAGAACTCAGCCTGCTTTCTTATATGACCCAGGACCATCTGTCCAGGTTGGGCACTGCCCACCATAGGCTGAACCTCCCCACCTAAATCATTGATCAAGAAAATGTCCTATAGACACATCCACGTGTCAATCTGATGGAGCCAGTATTTCAACTAAGATTCCCTCTTCCCACATGATTCCAATTTATGTCAAGTTGACAAAACCTAACCAGTACAAATTGAAAGACCCTGATAACCTTGGGTCATTCAAAAGGTCTCTGTCTCATCTCCGAGAGATGAGACAGAGACCACTGGATGAAAGCACAAGAGGCTATTTATTGCTCACACATGTACCTGTGGATGCTTAAGTTTTTCGGGAGACTGAGTGTCCCCAGACCAGAGTTTCAGGGGATTATATAGGGTTTGGGCAGCAAAAAGTGGGCTTACAGAAGCAGATGCATGGTTACAGGACTTTCATTGGTTGATTCAAATAAGGCAATTGGGGTCAACCTAGGACAGAGTTGTTTGTTCGGGTCGGGTAAAAAGAATTCAGTCGGGTAAAAAGAATGCTGACTATTTCAGCATTCTGGTGGTTTCAATAAAACCACTCCAAGAACTCTCTGTTCCAGGGTATCATTCAGTTGACCTCGTTTTGGCTCAAGCTGTAGACCACAAGCATCTTATAGTTGGCATCAGTTGAGAACATCTAGTTCTCTCTGTACTTTTCCATAACTTGACCCTGGCAGGAGCAGCTCAAGCAGGCAATATGCATAGTGGGGGTCTTTCAAACTGACCCCTTGACAGGTTGACACACAAACACATCACCATTGAACCATAAATAACTGTCCTTTCTGACTTATCCCCAGTAACACATGTTATAATCACAATATAAAACAGACTTTAGTTTTTAAATTAACCACAATCTCTTTTTTTAAAAGTTCAAATATATTAAATTTTCAATCTCTTTAAAATATCCTTTCAATCTCTTTAAAAGTTAAGAATCTTAACTTTGGGCTCCTGAAAATCCAAAATAAATTGTATATTTTCCTATTTCAGGAAGGAAGAACCATGGTTCAGTTATGGTTGGGTCAAAGCAAAACAAAATTCTAATTGTAAATCAAATCCTGTTGCACACCATCCAGGAGACACTCATGATCTTCTGGGCTGAAAAGGCTTTGGGCAACTCCATTTCTCTGGCTCTGCCATTCACAACACATGCATTGCCTCATAATCTCAGGGCAACACTACTCCACATCTGTCACTCTCTTTGATCACCATCTGATAGTCCCATCATCTCCCATTGTCTTTCCCTAAGCCCCCATCCCTCATTGCTTAGATCTTTCATACTTCTTGGCTTTCCTGAATGCATAAAGAACCTTCAAAAGCTGCTCCTATTCACATCCTATCACAGAGTTTCTACCTGGGCAAAGGTCTTTTCATACACCATATGTTTATCTCATCTTGCTGGACAAGCTACTACTTTCACGTATTAAAATAACTTTTCCTTTGCGCATTCCTAGTTGCAGAGTTCAAAGAAGGAGCAAGCCCATGATTATTTCATGCCTGACACATCAGAGCAAGTCTTCTTATCTCAGAGGTTCATTTGTCACATTGTAGGCAGATGGAAAGGTGTGGCCACCATGCTGACACTTTGATAGATCTTAGCAGCCAGAGTTCTTCCTGGAGGCAATGTTTTATCTGAAGCATATGACTGAATTAATCCACAGGTTATGGCAGTTTTCCTTTGACTCTTGGGTATAAATATAGCAAGACTGACTTAAAACCAACTTTCCCCTGAGACTAGGTATTCTCTGATAGTGGCTCATCACTCTGTATTTTCTGGTATCCACAAGGAAGTAGATATCACAGAGATTTTCTCATGATCGTAGGCCAAGTACATGCCCCACACAGGACACCTGCCATCAACAGGATCTTTCACAGAATAAACTCTTTATTAACTTTATACTAAGCTATGAGTCCATTGATGATCTATTAGTTTATCTAGTCACTTAATGCAAACTGAATAATGTCTGTGAAAGTAAATCACACCAAGATATGGGAAAGAGAAAGTCAGTCCTCCCCGGAAATGCCCCACAGTCCTACATCACTTAGTTGATTCCAGATTAAATCAAGTAGATGTTGAAGAATAGCCATCCCAACACCAAAACAGTTCTTCAAATGGAAATTTTATCCATGGCAAAAGTTTAGTTTCACTTTTAACTTAGAGTAAACTTGTTGGTCAACTTCCCCTCCTTGAGCTTCTCATAACTAAGTTTAGGTCCTTAGATGGTTTGCTTGCACGAACAAAGCCTTTCTCTTCCTGAAAGGAGCTGTCCTTGTGTTAAATCCCAGGAGATTTCCAAACAAAAAGTCATAATACTTTAGTCAGTCCCAGTTCTCCAAAGGAGAAGCTTACCATTGTGCCAGATTTCATGAAAAGAAAAAACAATGAAGACTGTCACAGAGAAAGGGGCTCTTTCTTGATGCGTTCCTTGTGTTCCAGCAGGTCATTCCTTTGTAGAGTTGTTTTTATTACATCTATTTATTGGTGTGAATGTGTATATGGGTGTGTGATGTATGAAGATGTGTATATATGGTGCATGCAGGTGTGTGTGTGTGTGTGTGTGTGTGTGTGTGTGTGTGTGTGTGTGATGTGCAGATACTTAAAATCAAAGCCAGAGGTCAGCAGCAAGTTCCAGGGATCCACCTGTCTCTGTCATATCCAGACCTAAGTTATAGACTTGTGCTATGTCTCCCAGCATCTACATGGGTGCTTAGGGTATCTGAAATCAGATCCTTATGCTTAGTATTGAGCACTTTAAACTTTGAGCCATCTTCTCAGCTCAAGAAGCATGAAGCACATAGGAAATTAAAGTGCCCTTCATTGCCATCATAGAAACAATTCCATTGACTATTATTTTTTAGTATTTTAATCATTTTGATGCTTTTATAAATAAGGCCTATCAATGCATTTTATTCACAGACAGACAGACAGACAGACACACACACACACACACAACTTTCAGTTGGCTCAAATAATCACATAAAGCAGATGAAAGAGTATGTGACTGACTATTCAACAACTTTGATTGAAACACACTTTCATGGTACCCTCCTCCAATAGTCATCTTCTCTCTGAGATGGCAAGGAGACTAAAGCATAACAGGTGAAGGGTTTCTGCCACCTCTCTAGCATCTTTATTTCTCATCTCTATCCCCTAGCTATTGGCAAGGGCACCCTATGCTCTAATCATGATTGTAGCTATCCCTCTTGTAGAGCAAGGTTTGACTTATACTCTGTCCTACCTCTGCCTTGGGTACAAGTTGAGGCTGATGAGTAGGAGTGGGTTCCCTAAAAACAGAAGAAAGAATAAATAACCCTGTCAGAAGGAAAAAGCAATATAATCTATTAGAGTTTTTGATCATCCTAATTGTCACATAGAATAACAGATGCACTATTGCACGCAGCACTTAGAATTCTTTGTGCCATCATTGCACAAATGACAAATGATCTTCCTATAATTTACCATTTGTCTTTTTTTTCACATAGTTAAAAAACCATCATTACAAAAAATCATGATAACTTGCCGATTAAACAGATCCACTCACCCATAGATGAAGCACGCTTCTTTTCATTTTGCAAATTAAGTTGGGATGGGAGGGAAGGTTGGAAATGAAGTGCATGCTGATGCATTGGGAAACCTGAATAGGTACACATTAAAATAACCCCCCCCCAGTGTATCAGAGCCACTCAGAAGCCAACTTCACTTATGACATACCAAAACCTTTCTATTTCTTCTTCATAACAATCTTATTGTAAGGCTAATTAATTACTCATTTCTTTCCTTTTATTGTGTCAGAAGAAAACTGATCTTATCCACATAAATGGAGCAAATTAATCTTATACTGTATGCAGAGGTAATTGAATTGTAAATGGGAATAAAACCAGTAGTTGTACATTAGTGAAAATGAGAGGAAAAAGAAGCATTTTTTTTTTCAGGAGTGTGTCATAGAAAGCGATGAGCATGCTGGCCTAGGGAGATGGCTCAGTGGATAAAGGGCAACTAACTATGCAGCAGGAAGACCTGAGTTCAAGTCCCCAGAACCTACATAAAAAGCCAGATGTGGGGGTGAAGGGGTGGAAACAGGCAGATCATGGAGCTGATTGGTTGGCTGATCTAGCCAAATCCATGAGAGCCTGGTTCAGTGAGATGCTTGTCTCAGAACAAATGGTGAAAAGTGTTGGGAGAAACAACTCAATATCAACCTCTGGCCTTTACATGCACACACTTGTGCATACATCTTCATGAACACTAACCTATAACATACACACATGCCCATGAAAAAGAAGAAAGGAAGGAAAGAAGGAAGGGAGGAAGGAAGGAAGGAGGAAGGAAGGAAGGAAGGAAGGAAGGAAATTCCACAATGTGACAACAGATGGCCAGTTTGGAGTGTGCAAAGACTTGAGAGAAGGCCTGGTCAGAGGTCATATCACAACCAGCCCTGAGAGAAGAAGATGACAAATTCAATGGCGACTTCAGGAGCCAAAAAGTTGAAGGGAGCCCCGTAAGCAGACGCAGCCCACCTTTGCTCATGTGCTAACAAGGAATTGTGAAGAAGCCAATACATTAGTTTGTTGTTGTTGTTTGTTTGTTTTCTTTCTTTTCTTTTCTTGTAGCAGAAACTGGTCAGATCCAAAGAAAACTCGGTTTCCCCAAATCATAGCAGTTATTAAAAAGCCAGCATTGCTCAGGATCTTTTGAAGCTGGTCCCCTTCTACTAAAAGAATGATTTCCCTTATCACTGGCACAATGAACAAATGGTTGTCTGTGGTGCTTATCAGCATTCCAAAGCACATGCTGGCCTCCAGACTCCCTCAATATCACATGCACTCAAGTAGGAGTTACACATTCCAGAGTCTATGCTGGTACCCTGAATCTTCTCACCTCCCTGATGGGAGATGTTATTCTGCAAATATGTTTCTCATACTGGTTAATTAATAAAGCACTGTGGCCAATGGGAAAGCAAGATAGGCGGGGCTAGGAGACTAGGAAGAGGAAAGAGGAAGTAGTAAGGAGGAGTCAGCATGTAAAGCCTAGAGGAAGCAAGATGCGGGGCCACCTTTCTCCGGTAAGATGACCATGTAGAAATACTTAGGTAAGTAGAAATGGGTTAATAATCAAGACAGAGCTAGCCCATAAACAATAATAGTAACTGGCCAACAGGATTGTGTCAAATACAGAGTCTCTGAGTGTTATTGGGGGCTGGTGTGATAGTGGAGCAGTGGAACCAGTCCAGCGGGTAAAAACCTGCCTATAACACCTCCCCCTACCCTAAGCTTCCTTCAGCTCAGGAGCTTCCCTTCCCCCAGCTTCCCGTCCTCCTTTCAACCCTGCTATTTCAGCTGCATTCTCTGTCAGTCTTTTTTGCCTGCCTTCCCTTTCTATTTGTCTTCATCTCTCGTTTTCCCCTTCATCTCTCCTCTCATAACCCAATTCAGTCTGCTCACAATGGTCAGCCTACTTCTTTCTCTCTCTGCTCTAGACTCCTCAAGATGCCTCCACCTGTTATCTGCCTCATATATACAAGAAAACCTTCCCCTTTACCAGCCATGGAATAGTCATGTTATCAGTTTACACAGTTTCCTGAGTTACCGCCTTAACTTTACCATGGTAATGGACAGTAACATGGGAAAGGTGTCCCTAGCACTAAACCTAGCATTTTGTATATCCATTTCCAACTTTTCCTCCTCCTGCTTCTTTTTTTTGTGTGTGTGTGTGGGGGGATGTATACAAATACAGTCTGGGTGGCCTGGATCTCACTATATAGACCATCTTAGCCTGGAATTCCTAGAGATTTGTCTGTAAGATCTAATTCATAGAGTTAGTGTGGGGCATTGTGAAGTAAATCCTTCCTCCAAGGTAGATTCTCAGCTTCCAATTTTTGCTGTGTGCTAAGTTGGGATGGAGATTTGTTTTCCTTCTTCATGTGTTAATATGGCAGAATGCCCAACCTGGTGCCCAGCCTCTTGGAAAAGGATGTGGTCTGCAGACAGCATTCCAACGTGGGTGTTAGCAGAAATGTGTCCTTGCCTTCTGTTGGAATATAAGATGTGCCAGCTATGGTTATCATAAAGGGCTAATTAATTTGAGAATGGACAAAATCCAGAAAAGCAGAATCTTCGTTTGCAAACAATTGTGTTACAGCCAATGCTTTAACAACAATAAAATCCAGATTTCTCAAACTCATTTTTGTATTTTGTGACAATGGGATTGCCATGTGAGGCAAAATGTCTTCATCATGGGTGAATCTGCAAACTGACACTTAGGAGGATGCCTCAGCTCATAGTCCTGAAGAGTTCCCATTGGCCACATGACACCTTTCACAGAGCCATTCCAACCTCCCCCAGGAAACTAACACAATGCAGACTAGATCTGAAACTTGGCAAACTTGATCCAAACACACACATTTGTTTCCTTTCAATTTGTTGGAATGCATCATCCACACAATCAGAATACCCCTGCAGTTGCTACTGGACTAATTCATTAGTAATAATAGATAAATATAAAAAGAAAAAATGAATTTGCTGTCTAGAATGAATTTTGTCAGTTTGGGGCAAATAATCAGTGATAAACTTTTCCATTCCTGTTCTATTCCTAAGCAAGGAGGGGGTGATACCAGATATGAATGTTATGAAATATATATATATATATATATATATATATATATATATATATATATATTGCCCACTGTGGGCAGCACCACTGCATAGGATTCAGGCCCTGGGGAGAGAGTGGTGAAAATTATCTGCAAGCAAGTGGTAGTAGAGGTGTACTCCCTTCCCTCTGCCCTTGAATATAGATAGGATGTCAGTAGCTTCCTGCGTTACTGCCTTAACTTTCCCATGCTGATAGACAGTAACATGGGAAAGAAAGCCAGAGTATTTGTCACAACAACAGAAATGAGTCGACAATGGTCATGTGACATAAATAGAAAATTGAGAGGATATGTATGTATACAAAGTAGAGGCTGAACCTTAGTGTTTCCTTGTTTTATGACTAAACTCCTGACCAGAAGAAATTCACAAGAGAAAGGGTTTGTTCTGGCCCACAGTTTAATAAGGGATACAGTAGTCCAGCATGGCAGGAAGAACACAGCAGCAGGGGACTGAGGCGGCTGTTCACATTATGTCTGTAGTCAGGAAACTGTGCCTTAACAGGGATAGGGCTGGGTTGTATAATCTCATAGTGTATCCCCAGGGACTCACTTCCTCCAGCGATGAAACACCTCTTAAAGAATCACCAGCTTTTAGAAACAGTACCAGCAGTGGGGGCCATGTGCTCAAACACATGAGCTGATGAGGGAAATTTTACAATCAAACTACTACCACAGGTCTGAATAGTGGTTTACATAAATTCCCTAAAGAGCAAGGGTGTCATTTACTAGGGTACGCCTCTCCCTTTCTGAGCTTCCTGGGACAAACAGTGAAGTTGGATGGATATAGACAGTTTCATCCTCCATCAGGACAAGGAAGTCTGTGGGCACAGTTTATCTTTATCCTCACCCGATGCCAAATCAAGCCCTCTTTTCTTTGTACCACACTCCAACCTCACTTTACCCAATTCTCAAACTCTGCTTTAAAGTTTAAATGTCCATACCCTTCTGTCCCGTATCCTTTTCCCATTTAATGTCTTTCAAATGAGGGAGTGAAGGCTCAGGCTCTTGAAGATTTGATGGGGGCTCTTTCTGGACTGTCTGTGCTGTAGTTGTCTAAGGTGATTTATTCTATATCTGAGTCCTGCATGTTTAACCTCTCTTTCCAGGACACTTGCATGGCTAAGTTTGCAAGTACCCAAGGCAGGGGACATAAATAAAATTAATCCCAAATAGCCAAGTCACAGGAGGGTTAGATACTCCTCTATTCTTTCTGTGACACCATGAGGATTGTCAGATGTACATAGTTGTATTTAAAATAATTACACAAGACCCAGTGGATAAGGTGCTTGCTGATGTAGTAAGGCAACCTGAGTTAAAATTCCCACTATGAGCATAAAAGCTCAGCATGATGTGAGAATTCCTGAAAGTTCAAAGGCCAGCTAACCTGGTACATGCAGAGGCAACAAATAAGAAAGTCCATTCAAAGAAGGTAGAAAGTGAGGACCCCACCCAAGGTTATCTTATGACCCCCACACTCATACCATGCCATGCATACACCTGCACTCACACAAAAGCACATACACACATGCATGCACATCATAAAATAACTGTATATGGAATCTGTCATTTTATCAGTATATGAAAGATTTAATTGAGAGTTAAAGGAGGAGAAAGGTTGAGTTCCACTGTCTGTGGCTGTGGCAGGAGGCCACCGGGCTTGAACAAAAGCAGAGAATGAGAACCACTGGGTTAGAAAGACACTCAGCTGGCAAGTGCAGTCAGTGAGGCTGCCTGATGCACACCTGGAGAAGATCAAGGTGCAATGTGACAGGGAGTGGTCTTAAGATTCCCCATGACAGCGCCCCCTACCAGCAGGAAGCAGTTTGGAAAGAACTGCGCCCAAATTCCCAAATATTGTTTATAAATGTTTGTTTTCATTTTAAAAAAAAGGGGGGCATGTATAATATGTCCAGCATAAAATAAATAAATGTTTAAAAAAAGAATAATAATAAAACCTTTAAAAATACACAGAAAGGGATTACAGAGTCTTTGTTACTGTGGATTCTGACTCCCCCTCAAATGCAAGGGTCAGTGCCCATCCATTTTATCTTTCATTACAGTGGCTCTTACCATAATTGATATCTGTATTACATTTCCAAATTCAGGCAGGATGGGTCAGTTTACACCTCTGTGACAAGCAGCCCTGAGATTCAATAAGGTCCTCCATGAAACATGCGTTTCTCCCTCACACAAATGCCAGCAAAGCTCATCTGGGAGCCGTCCTGAAGGGTAATGTAACTTACCCTGTGGAATGGAAGGGATAGCAGGGAACCAAACACTGGCTTTCAAGCTCCCATCTAGAGGTAGCACAAAACCCGTAAAAATGCCATTTGTCAGTGTTAGATGCATAGTCAGCCATCATGTCAAATATGAAGAAATTTCAATTCTCTCATGTATGCAGAAAGATGGGGACTAAAACCCAGCCTGTACCATCAGCCTGGTGGTAACACATCCAAACAGTAACACATTTGGAAAATAAACTTTTTATACTTAAATTGGAGTGGTAGCCATTCTGAAAATTACTGAATCAGAAAGTGGGTTCCCAAAGCTGCTGGATACAGATACTTGTGGATGTTTGTCTTGGTGGGCTGTTAGCATAGAAGAATCAAATCAGAAAAGACCTTAGCTTTTGCAACCTTCCCTCATCTAGGAAAGGTCACACAAATATTTATGTTTATGAGACTATTTCACTGACAGGTCAATATTAAGAATGTATTTACTCCGTTGTGTGACTTTTCCTGGGAAAATATGAACAAATGTCTATCTAGCATATTAATATTCACATAGTCTATATAAATTACATTTAACTATAAATTCTATATGAATTCTCTTCTACCAGTTATATACATACACTATATAAATAGTCTATAAATGTCATACTATTCTACACAAGTCTGGTTTAGTGAACCAAGAGTTCATTGGAGTTACTAACAAGAACATAGGTACAAAGGCACAGCATCTCTAAAAAGCCCACCTCAGCATGAGCGGCAACTTGTGGAAGCTGAAACCCTGGAATTCCCTGAACAACCTGTAGGTAGCTCCACCAACTGAACCCCAATTGTGGCAGGGAATCATGTGACTCCTGTAGCTCTCTGAGCTCCCTCAACAACCTAAGTTCCCTTGGCTTCCAGAGTTTTCTTAGATGGACTCCTCCTGTTTTAACTAGAAGAAATCGATACTCAACACTCTCTTTTTGTTTTTATTTAAATTAAAAACAATCTTCTTTTACATACCAATACCAGTTCCCTCTCCCTCCTGTCCCTCTCATACCCCCCCACCCTCTCTCCATCCCACCATCTCCAACCACTCCCCAGGGAGGGTGAGGCCTCCCATGGGGGATCATCAAAGTCTGTCACATCATTTGGGGCAGGGCCAAGGTAACCCCCCCCCCCAGTTATCTAGGCTGAGAGAGTATCACTCCATGGGGAACAGTCTCAACACACTCTTAATTACCTATGTATGAACTGTGTTAAGTGATGATGTTAAATCTATGAACATAAGTCTCCTCTATGGTGGTCCACAAAGTCCTAAATCAAGGAAGGGCACACAGCACATAGACTTTAAGCCTTTGACATTTGAGTTCTGGCTTAAAAATATTGATAGACACATAGGTGATAGACAGGTAGATGACAGATAAATTATAGATTGATAAAAGATATATAGACAGATTGATAAAAGATGATTGATAGACAATATATAAAAGATAGTTGATAGCTAGATAGATGATACAAAATTATGTTCATAGGTACATAGATATATAAATATCATGTAGATTGATAGATGGATATCTATGACAAATATATGATAAATGGATGTATGGATAGATTTCACCCCAATGGATTTCAACTGAGCCCCTCATGTGCCATCATAGCATGTAAATTTATCTATCAAGAGCACATCACTCACTTGTCCCACTCAGCCTGGATACACGGGGTGAGCTGGAAGACCTCTGAATAGAAATGACATTTGGCTGGGCCCATTTGAGGACAGTCATTAATATTGCTAACAGGCCCATGTGTTAAATTTGGCCCAACAACACCACCAGATGCATCCTCCCAGACAACCTGGAGGCCTTTCTAATGATGCCTCTAGGCCAAGAACAGTGCATCTGCTTCTATTCAGGCAGCCTGGCCACTTGGCTAGAAACAGCACATCATGGCAAGTACTATGTCCTAGGGAGGTTTCATTTCATGAAAAATGAATGTAGCTGGGGGCTGAGTCCTGCAGCCAGATCTGGCCTACAGATGGTGTACTTCTTCTAATGACAGGGGAAGCTATTTGAAGGGTAATCTAAACCAGCTTCTGAGTTAACAAAATTCAACAAGATTTTATACATAGTCATATGTCCACCTTGTGTCTGGTCTTGTGTGGTGGCTAATCTTGATTACCAACTTGATGAGATTTAGACTCATCATGGAAACAAACATCCAGGCATAGAAGTTTCTAGACTGTACTACCTAAAGTAGGAAGTCTCACCCTGACTGAGAATGGTTTAATTCCATGGACTAAGGGTCCAGACTAAATTAAGAGCAGAAAGTAGGCTTTTCAGCAGCATTCACCTCTCTGCTTCTTGACTGTGGACACAACGTGATCCAACATTTCACTTTCATACCTCCACAATTTCTCTATCTATGATGGACCCAGCCCTCAGACTGTGGGTCAAAATAAAGCCCCTTTATTCTCAAGTTTATTTTGTTAGGTATTTCGTCTTCACAACTAGAGAAATAGCAACCAGAAACTCAGAATGATGAAACAAGTTTCCCTTTGGCATGAGTGTTATAACAGAATCAGACTGCATGAAATGAGAGAAGGAAGTACAACTCCGTTGTTCAAGATTAAGATCTTCTAAGAGTTTATTAAGGAATTCAAAGACATTGTTCCTTATAGCAACTGTAGTCCATCATCCTACTCCTCAGATGAGGACACCAACGTTGAAAGGTTATATGGCTTCCTTCATGGTCCAGCAATTGACAAAGTCAAGATTGGAACCTCTGGTCCTCATGACCATAAGACAATGAGCTGAGTTCCAAAGATAGGTGTAGAATATGATTAATAAATATGAAGCATTACTACAGATCATGGCAGACATTTGTCAACTTTCTAAGCCCTTACAGAGAACTCATTTAGCCTTCAATAACAACATGCAAGTTTTAGTTGCTAATACAGCATTTGTTTGCAAATAAGGACACATGCATAAAGAATTTGAGTAAGCAATTAGTCCAGAGTTACACAAGTAAACAGAGGAGTTGTAAGAATTTGAACTCTACGAAGGTCTTTTGCCTGCTATACTTTATTAAATAGTATGAGATTATATCAGGTCACAGATTGTTTCCCCACAGATTGGTCAGGATTTTGTTTGAAGATGTCATTGACTTTCACATTCTGGCTCAAATCAGGAGTTTCCCAACTCAGTTATCTCTGCTCTTTGCTCTCAAACACTAGAGAAGAAAATGCTAAAAGCTTAGGTCTAGCTAAATTGAGATGAGAGAGATGTAAATTACAGGGACAAAAGGAAAAATGGAGGCATAGATGATAGATGATGATAGATAGAAGATGATAAATACATCAATGATTGATAGATAGCTAGATACATAGATTTTTGACAGGTGATAAAGATAATACATATATTTAAAGAGCTGTGTAGACTAATGAACACATAGATATATAAATATATGTTTTATATCTATATTTAATTATATATAATGTATACTTACATAGGTACATAGATTAGTACATAGATATAGATAATTGATACCAAGACTTCTAAAACCGCTAAGAGGAAGAGGGGACCAGGTGACAGAGTCACTTGGTCTACTCCCAATTGTACACTCCAGAGAAGAGGCAAGGCTACCTGAACCTGTATATACCTCAACTTTATTGGTAATTGCACCGTGAAAGGTTGATACAGAAATAACAATGCTATTTGCCTTCAGAAACTTCTAATTTAGTCAGGTCTACTTCTTTTGACCATTTTGGGGAGAGTATGAGAGGACCTGAGCTGAAAGTTGCATAACATGGTTGCCTTTGGGGATTCTGGAGTTATTCCTAAGAGAGTGAGAGAGTTCTCCAACACATAGGAATTACTTTCTTCATAACTTTGACAAATAACTTACATTCAGATTTAATATAACTTGGGATGAATAAAGAAACAAAACAAATATTTGCAGATATAGGATAAAACTTGTGTCCAGATTGAACTACTTAGAGTATCTGAATAATAATCCCCTTATTTTTCTAATGTGTTCTCCCCGACTTCCTCAGAAGAAAAGAGAAAGAAAGAAAATTACAAAGCCAAAGAGAATTTCAGCGCTGGGTGAAAAAAAAAGAAAGGAAAAAGAAAAGAAAAAAGGAATAATGAATGTCAATTGTTTTCCCCAAGCAATGGCATCAGATGTTTTGCTTCTCAGGAATGTGTGGTGTGTCTAATTTTTCCATTAAGACTTTCACAGCAGAGACCAAATCATCACTTCAGCATTGAGTGCTGATGAGGTGCACTTGCTTAGTTGAAAGAGAGGAAAATGAATATGTGTACTTAACATTTTTATGATTACACTTTTAGCGATGAGATGAGGGTAACTATGGCTTCGTGATGGCTGTAAGGCAATTGGTTCCACTGAAAGGAGATGACACGTCAAAATTCGAAGAGCAGGAGAGCAGATGATGCTTCCCCAGTAATTGGAATCCAGGCAACAACAACACAGCATTATTGAATGCTTGCAGCGTCTTAAGGAAAAGATCCCCTTTCTATCTGGAAAATAAAAGCTCACTTACTGTGGAGAAGCCATAACCTTACCAAAGAGAAAAGAGGGAAATTAAAGTTTACCTCACCTGAGTGCATTTGCCTTTGAAGCAAGCATGTGCTAAAGTCTGTGCCACGTCTGGCTGCTGTGTCTCCTTACTACTGTTTTTGCTTCTTACAAAAGCATGAGATTTTCAGTTGAGGGCCATTACTTAGGGGTAACATGGCACACAATTCTTATTGTGGGTGGGGCTACTGCAAATTGTCTTCTGAGATCCTTTTGTGTGACATGACTTACATGCATTCAAATATGCACTTGCTTGGCCCCCATACACAGATAACCATTACCCCCCCACCACACACATACATATATATATATATGAAGTGACTTGAATATCAATATATAGTCAACTTATTATTGTCTGTATTCTTGTATGACCAGGAAGAAGAGAGTAGAGAGATAGTAACACACATCAAGTCAGAAAGGACTTTAAGAACTCAGGGATCAATTATTCTAGGGACATATCAAGAAGAATTAAGCAAAACAGCAGTGAATAAAAAGTTATTGGCTGGAAGTAAAAATGTCTAGTAGGGCTGGGCGATGGCTCAGTCAGTAAAGCATTTCCTACTCAAGGATAAGGACCTGAGTCTACCTCCCCAGAACCCATATTAAAACAAACAACAACAAGCCAGGCCTGCACTTGCAATCCCAGTGCTGGAGAGGAAGAGACAGCAGGGTTCTTAGTGTTCACTGGTCAGCCACTTTAGCCAAATTGGTGAACTATAGGTTTGGTGACAGACCTTGTGTCACACAGTAAGTGGTTAATAATTGAGCAACAACTTCTGAACTCCATATATATGTACACACGTGTGCATATGGACCCACATATATACATTTACACACATGAACAAAAATCTGTTGATGATCTTTTCAGTTACTTTTTATTTTTTTTTAAATACATGAACAGTTTAAAACTAACTTGAACTAAACATTCAAATGACAATTAGTGCTTTTGCTCCCAGCTCTAACTTTAGCTCCTGATGTTGGTCTCCCCTTCATGGAATGTGGTCCTACCATCCATGATGCAAGTAGGAAGACCACCCATGTTTCTACATTCATAACATCCCATTTCAACTTTGCCAACTTTAGTAAAAAATAGTGCCTGCCATTCAGAGATTAAATAATAGTTACAGGGAAGAGCATTAATTTGTTGTTTAGAACATAAACTAACTCTTCCAGTCTCCTTTGTATTGTTGTGATAAAACCCTCTGACAAAAAGCAGGTTGGAAGAGGGAAGGAGTTATTCGGCTTACAATTTCAGGTCACACACAGTCCATCATTGAGGGCAGTCACAGCAGGGACTCAAGCAAAAATTGAGGCTAAAACAATGGAGGAACACTGCCTGTCAGTTTTCTCTAGGATTAATGCTCAGCCAAATTTCTCATATAGCCCAGAACCACCTGCCCAAGGGATGATATTACTTTCAGCGGGTAGAGTCCTTCTACATCAGTTACACATCAAGATAATCTTTCACAGAAATGTCTTCAGGCCAATCTGACCTGGTCAATCCTTCAATTTAGACTCCCTCCTCAGAAGGCTCTAGGCTATGGCAAGTTGACAATTATAGCTAACTAGGATATTGGTCTTGACACAAGAAGCTAGTTAGCATGATTGTCTAGATTTGGGTTTTAAATGAATCCCATATCTGAAAAGCTGCAAAGGAGTTTGAAGGACTCACTGATTGTGGGGTATAAAAACAGAACTTCTTGGAAGGAAGAGAATATATAATAGCAAGAAGCACTAAAAAATAAATAAATAAAAACAGCTTGAGTAAATTTCTTTTGTAACCCAAAAATGTCACACACAATTTTATGATTAATCTTGTTTGTCAATTTGATGGGATTTAGAATCACCATGGAAACAAATTTTAGCAATTATCTAGGTTGGGTTAGCTGAGGTACAAAGACTCATCCTATACAAATTGCTGGGGTTCTGGATTGATTAAAAATGAGAAAGTCAAACTGTGTACAAGCTTTCACCTCTCTCTGCTTATTGTGGATGCTATGTGACCAGATGCTCTAAATCCAGGCCATGATGGAGTGTGCCCTTAAACCTGAGCTAAAATAAACTCTTCCTTAAATTACCTTTGTCTGGTATTTTGCCATATAAAAAAGCACATTACCAGGATATCCCTCTTTTTTGAGCACTGGATTTCAAAACACAAGTTACAAGCATCCATTCATAATTACAATTATGTTCAACACTCTCCAGTGGGTCATAGGCTGGAGCAATTTGAAGGTATGAGCTGCATGTGTGAGTGTAGCCCTGATAGATCACCTCCCTTTGCAATAAGCTTTGATGCTAGTGAGTAGTGTGCATAGTGAAACAACACTGAGGTGACATACTTGTGGCAGATGGTAGTTTTAATAGCCAGGGCTTCTCTCTGTGACATCAGGAGAAGGCCTCCTATGACAAATTTTGTCCCTCCCTTAGGCTTCCAGGCACAACAATGTGCCCAGCCCATTTATTTAATCTCCAAGAAATCTCAACAGCTAACCCTGTTTCATATTCGACATAAAAACAGCTGATGCATTTACTGTTGCTTCTGTTGTGGGGGTTCTTGTCTGCATGGGCCCCACCACTCTTCTCAGCCCCAAATAAGCACACAAAGACTTTTATTAGTTATAGGACTGTTGTGGCTTTTGCTTCTTATTGGCTAGTTCTGTCTTAATTATTAACCCATTTCTATTGATCTATATATTTCTACGTGGCCTTGGCTTACCAGGGAACACCTGGCACACGCTCTCTTCCTGGGCTCTACATGAATACTCCATTTACTTACATTTCCCAGAATTGTCCTCATTTCCTACTCCTGTCTATACTTTCTGCCTGGCCAATCAGACAACCAGTGTTTTACTTATCAGCCAATAAGAGAACATATATACAGTTCATCTACCATCATGTCCTCTTTTCTGTTTAGATAAAAAGAAAGGTTTTAACTTTAACATAGTAAAATTATAAACAAAACAGTTATCAAGTAAGAATGATAGTTGCAATATTTAGTTCAATAACATTTGGCAAGACTTAAAGAAAATATTCTATCATCTATTCTATCTTTGTGAGTCTAAAGTCTTATATGTAACTTATCTTTTATCATAACTAATGAAACCTTAACCATCTATTTCAACTCCTTCAAAGACCACAGAAGGATAATATGTAAATTCTAGAATTGATAGAGACATCTTGCTGAATGGTCACCCACCCAAAGTATTTCTGTAATGTTGGAGAATTCATCTTCAGCCCATATACTATATTGTGTCTGGCAGACTACTCAGCAAAGCAGGAAATTTGAAGCTGTCTCACCTGTATTGGTATTTTATTAGGCATTTTTCTTTGTGACCTGCAGAATGTCTGGCAGACTCTTCCATGAAGCAGGAACCCTGAAGCACTGTCCATCTTGTTTTGCAAATTCAGCAGGCACTTTCCTGTGGGTCCCACATATCCACCTTATACAGCACATAGTCAAACAGTCCAGGCAAGAGCAGTTTCTTACACAATTGGCTTACTCTGCCATGTTGCAGGCAAGCTGCATAATGAGTTTCTTTGATACCCATCTTCCTCTCTGAAGTAATTGGTTTTGCCAGGAGCAGTTGTGTCTCTTTGCCATGAAAAACCCTAAACCATTTTAAATGCTATATTCTGTATATTTCTAGCTATATACCTCTATATAGCTAGAAAACCTAACTAACCTAACTATAAGTTTTGACTATTATAGGTGAATATATATATATATATATATATTTACATTTTAAATGAGCTTTATAAACACATTATCTAAACAAGAGGAGATACATATTAGCAGATACTCATGGTTAGAAAAAGGTATACGGTAAAGACAGATTCAGAGGAAAAAAGAAAAACCTCTAGATGGTTTACAGTGTGTTTGAAAGTATAGGTAGGCTTGGGAGAAAAAGGAAAAAGGATAAAAAGGTTAAAAAGAAAGTAGAGTGGCTGGCGTGGTGGCGCACGCCTTTAATCCCAGCACTCAGGAGACAGAGTCACGAATATCTCTGTGACTTCAAGGCAAGCCTGGTTTACAGAGTGAATTCCGGGACAGGCAAAAGTACACAGAGAAACCCTGTCTCAGAAAATGAAAATATAAAAGGAAAAGAAATAGAGTAATAAAAATAATAATTAATATTAATAATAATAAAAGCCAGTCATGCTTAATACCTGTCCATGAACTGTGAATTTCCCGCAACAGCTGTAGATCACTAAAGTCATCTCACATTACTTTACCTACTTGAAAAAAAAAAAAATCTACCTGACTGTCTACTTCTCAGGGAACCCAACTTACATCAGGTATTAGCAGAAGAAAATGTTCAAAAAATAGTTTGGAGCTGAATTTTACATGCAGCCTGCAGGTTAGTAGGCAATGAGAACCTGCATATGGAGATGGGAGGAAAATGTATAGCCATTGGCACTTAGTGACAGGATAATTGTTAATAGCACACCTCAGGTATTGACTGGGCTGGCACACCAAAGAAAGAGAAAACACTGATCTATGTAGCATGTCAGAGGACTAAGAAGCACATGAGTATCAGCAATCATGAGAACTTCAGTTCTAGATGGATCCTGTTGCGAGCAGTGTACACTTTGTAGATATACAAGAAGATATTGCAGGTGATTAATATTCAAAGACAAAGGCTAGAGAGTCTTCTTTAAGACAAATAAAGAGATTCTTAGCCTGATGTGGTATGATGCCAGCATTTTGGAGGCTAGGGAAGCTGTAATATAAACTACAGACCAACCTAACGCAGAGAGGGAAAGAGAGAATTTCAGCTACTATAATACAGAAGTAAAGCTGAGTCTACACCTCAAGCTTTAACAATGATAGTAAAAAACACAATAGGAGATTGAATTTCCTATCTTATTAGGTCTGCTCAGACAAGGCCAGAGGCTGAAACAATTAAAAAACTACTAAATACCAACAAGGTCCATTATCAGTCAAGAAAAGCAGACCAATAAGATATTCACATATCAACCTCTCTCTCTCGCTCTCTCCATCTCCCTCTCCCTCTCCCTCTCCCTCTCCCTCTCCCTCTCCCTCTCCCTCTCCCTCTCCCTCTCCCTCTCCCTCTCCCTCTCCCTCCCTCCCCCCCCCCTCTCTCTCTCTCTCTCTCTCTTTCTGTGTGTGTTTCCAAATAGGACACCTCAAATGTGTGAATGTATTTGTGTATGTATAAATAAGGGCATGATTTATTATCAGGGACTTACTCACACAATTGTGGAAGATTCAATGCAAGTTTGTAATCCCAAGGCAGACTGCCTGAAGCAAATTCATTTGCAAGACTCAAAGCTACTGTCCACAACTGGAATTATTTGTTGTTCTTCTCTCCATCCTTCAGAAAACCCAGCTATGTTCTTATACCTTCATCTGATTTCAGTGAGACCCACCTTATGATTTAGCATCATTTCCCTAAAGTCAGCTGAATATAGGCTTTCGTCATATCCATGAAATACCTGCACAGAAAATCCTATAGGAGATAAATGGCTGCATGACTGTGGGCATAGCCATGGGCATAGCAAACTAATAAAATTAATTCTCAGGTATGCTGAAAGCAAGGACTTCACAGCGTCTAGGCTACATGCCATTGCATTTATTCTGTATAATTTCAGTGGAAGAGTCAGTCTCAGTTTATCTGACACAATACTATAATCCCACAGTACTATCATCAATGAGTTGTCTATGATAATACCACGGAGGTGGGGTTTCTAGAGACATCCCCCTAAAAAATGAGGAACCATGGTAAGATGTGGATGGAGCCAAGAAGTGGAAGAGGCACTCATGCTGTTGTTCTGAGCTCCCTTTGTGAACTGAACCCTCCTGTCATGACATCTCTGGGTTCCAGGACACAGGTTTGAAGATTCCGGGGCCCTTGCTGACCCATAGGCCCTGTACCTGCACATCTGTGCTCCAGATTTGAAGACTCCGATGGTCATCTACCAGAAAACGTAGATCTATGTGGTTTTACACAGAATTGCACTAAATAGCAGTAGCTGCTCTTGTCCACTTCTCAATCTGTTTTCCAAGGAGCCAACAGACAGGGACGGGTGTTAACATCTCACTAGGACAAATGATCCTGGCCATCAGAAGGTTGTTCTTGTATATTGAAGGCAGAAATGACCATGTGAATGGTGGTTAATATTGCCAACTTGACAAGATCTAGAATCACTATGGAAACAAACTCTGAACATGTCTGTGAGGGAATTTATAGATTTGATTCATTGTGAGGTGAGAAGGCCTATCACAACTATGGATGGTACCACTCCATAGGCTGGGATCCTGTCTGAATTTAAAGAATGAAAGTGAGTAAATACAGGCATTTATTTCTCTGTGTTTCCTCACTACAGATGAAATGTGACTAGCTGCCTCACAATCTCAACACCCAGATTTCCCTGCCACAGTGGACTGTGTCCCCTTGAAATATGAACTGAAATAAAGTTTTCCTTCCTTAGTTGCTTTTGACAGATATTTTATCACAGCAACAGGACAAGTAGCTAATACAAAGAGCTTTTCATAGTGGATCACAAGGATATATATATATATATATATATATATATATATATATATATATAACACTTTTCCCTGTATTGATACATACCACATTGAAAAGAAATATCACAGCAGCAGTACTTTTAAAAAAGGCACGGAGGATAGAGAACAAAGATCAATACTTCACCATTCCACCATGTAAATCACTGAGGCCAGCACAGTCATGACCAACACTGAGGGGAAACTGGAAGGCAGAAAGTGAGTGTGTGTGTGTGTGTGTGTGTGTGTGTGTGTGTGTGTGAGAGAGAGAGAGAGAGAGAGAGAGAGAGAGAGAGAGAGAGAGAGAGAGAGAGAGAGAGAAATTATGAGACATGTTATTTCTTACCTTCCCTGTAGACTCCTGAACTTCATTTGTATTTATTTCCTATCAAGCATCAAGCACTGGTTCTGAGCCTAACTAACTGTGTCTATGATCCCCCCTTATAGCTTTAGGAACACATTCCTTCAAGTCCTAATAATCATACTACAACTTCCTTTCTCCACTGTCATCCATTTGGGTAGAGTATGATCCAAGAACAATTGATCGGTAAACACCCCAGAGATTCATATGTGTGTCAGTCAGTTTCCCACCACTGTAATAAACAAGTACTCAATGTATAAAGATAAAAGGATTGTTTTTTTTTTCCCTGCCTCTTGAACTTCCAGCAGATAATCTCATAGATTTATGTGTGCATACTGTGCTTGTGTACATGTGTGCATGTGAGCGTGTGTGTGTGTGTGTGTGTGTGTGTGTGTGTGTGTGTGTGTGTGTGTGTTATCAGAAGTGATGACAATGGTAGGGAGCATAAAGATTACCCAAAAGCTCACCTTGGATTCAAGAAGCAAATGGCAAGAAAAGAGCAACATTTCTATCCTCCCCTTAAACAGAAAGCACTTAGTAACACCAAGGTCTCCCACTATGCCAAAGCTCTATAAGGTTACAATAACACTGGTTTGGGTGCCTTACAGCATGGGCATATGTAAACAATAAAAAAGAATCCCTTTTTTACCTGACAGTGTTCAACCTAGCATGCCAGTTGCCATTATTTATGTGTAGCTTATGCATAATTATCTACCCAATGAATGATACAAGGTTGATATATAAATGATACAAAGAAAAATAATAAGATAATGGCAGATACATGCTAGAGAGATATTATAGTTGGTTGTATAAGTAGAGAGATAGGCAGATGTATAGAGAGATAATAGATAATAAATGGTAGAAGTTAGATGCTAGATAGACAATAGATAATAGGATGGACATATAGTAGACTGAAATAAGTGATATATGATATGTAAGTATATTATAGTTATATATTATATATATAACATATGTTATATATATTTATTAGATATAAATATTAGATAATAAAGAATTAGGTAGATAATAGAAATATAGATATCAGTAGAAAAATCTACCTTCCAGTCCATCTTTATCATCCTTTTGTACATCTCCAGCTTTTAACACCACTATTTATATTCTTACTCTGATGTCCAGTAATTCACAACACCACAGAGTCATGAGGAGTCAAGGAAAGTTGGACTTGTCTATCACATACAACTGCTCTTTCGACATATCCTTTGTCAGAAGGCATGGAAGGAACTTTAAGCACTATGCTGGGCCTTTAGGTCTATGTCATAGGTTGAGTTTCCTAGGTACCACCCTCAAAAGCAGTGATTTCCGTGTGAAGAATGAACTGATGACAGCTTTCAAGTTTAAAGATCAAAACATGCAGTCCAGTGCAGAGGGGAAAACCAAAATCCAACCACTATAGCAAAGATCTTGAAATCCAATCCTTTGAGCACTATTGAGACAGAGAATTCTTCAGATTTGTCTCCTTTGCACAAAGGAGATGAGTGTATTTGCTGTGCACCAACCTGCTGTCTGATGACACACCTTTTGAGAAGGGGACATGTCTTTGGCCAAGGTGACTTGGGTGGTGAAGACCACTGCTCAAAAAGAAAGTTCACAAGAAGCTGGAAGAGCAAGTGAAATATCTGAAGTTATCATTGAATTAAATGCATTGTCTTTATTGTCATGTACTGTAATCCTTCTTTCTTATTTTTGTCACAAACGCTTTATGTATAACCATTTAGGAAACCATTAAGATATTCTTACAGGTATGCCTGCCCCTTCTTTTGGCTAAAAGACTACTGAGACTGATCCACCCCCAAATTCAATTTCTCAAGGAGTTTCATACTTGGAGAAGGAAAAGGCTGTGGCCCTGGAGTCAGCTAGAAGGAATTTGTCTCCCAAGAAGAGATTTCACATAGTGCCAACAACCCGTCAGATCACCATGTAGGGGAGTTGGAAACAAGACAATGATGGGCAGGACCACAGCTTGTCTATGACTTCTAAACTATACACAACTCTTGATCTCTATTTAAACTTAAAACCACATTATTGCACTCAAAGATGGACATGAATAACACCTTTCCAGTGTGACCACATTGGAAAAGATATCTTTCTCTGCTTTTCACTATTACTTCTTTCTTGAATTGGTCTATTGAGATGGTGGTAGTGGCTAGCTTGTGAGGATATGTGGGGGGCCAGTTTCTGAAGTGAAGCAGTAGCTGTAGTAACATATATAAAATCACATGTCATTTTATTTTATCAAAACTGATAGTGGCCAATCAGCTTGCTGATATGTTTTTAAGAAAGTCTTCAGATTTGTGTTCCCTTCATTGATATTCAATGAACATACATGGTTTTCTTTATGATACCTTTCCCTTTGCTTCCATTGAATCCAATTACTTTCTTCTTTACAAATTCTCTAAAGAGATGTGGGGCTAACAATTATGATTTTCTTTTAAAAGACAATATTCTCTAATTTAAATATTTATTAGTTAGTGCCTTATTTCGGAGCTATATCAGTTCTGATGATGACAAAAGCATTCACAAACAAATCCAAGGGGAAAGTTTACACTATTTAATACAATGATCTGGTTAGATTTTTGGTGTTTTGTTTTGTTTTTTGCAAATTTGATATTAGCTAGGATCGTCAAGGAAGGGAGAACCTCAATTTAGATAATTCCTCCACTGTACTGTCCTTTAGGCAACATTGTGGGGAATTTTTTTGAATAATGATGATTGATGTGGAAAGGCCTAGCTTCTGCTAAGTCCCCCCTAGACATCCAACACACAACCTCATAAGTAAAAGAAAAGGATCTATTATACACAGTGACATGTGTGGGCATTATTCATTGGGCAATGGAAAAAGATTTAATACCAGAAGACTGATATGTTAATTAGAACCCAACTATGTAATATGTGCTTTATGCTTAGAAGGTACTTGCAGAAGCTGGGAGGACCCTGGGGGAACTCAGTGGAAGCATGATGACATTTAAGGAGGCCATTGCTGAAGGGTTAAGGGTCTATGATGTGGAAACCTATGTGGTGTTTCAATCATTAAACTGCTGTGTTAGAGTTGATATGGGCAGGTGTTCAGGTAGGCAGGCTCTACTCAGCTGTTAGACAACAGGAAGCAGCATGTCATCAATGTCTGTGGAAACCCTCACAAACACCCAGGAGTCCTACCTAGCACAACTTCTACATATGAAAATTGAAGTTTCTCTTTACTAATATAAGTGTGTTTTCTATTTAGATTTAATATATTTAGGTTTTCTACTAGACAGCAAACCTACAATCTCTTATGTTATCTCTAAGGGTCAATATCTGACCCTTAGGAAGTGCTGTGTGGATGGCTGCTATTACTAAACTTTATCAAATATCTTTGGCCCATCTCCAAGCTTTAATTCAGTGTCATTGCGTGGGTTGCAACATCTTTCTGAGATATACATGATTTTCACTGTATCTTAGACAACAAATCCAAAGGATTATGGAATATGCCGCATTGATTAACTGTAAATGACATAGCAAGGTTTTGAACTATGGGTGATTATCACAATGATACATTCTGTGATCTGTTATGTTTCCAGTTCAATGTCAAGTTCTTGGCAAAAACAGAAAGAAATATTATACATAGATCCTGCCCTTTAGAGTCTTGAAACTTCAGAAGTCATTCACAGATTCCAGTAAAGAGCTCATCTTGCAGGATCACTAGAGAAGATGAGAGAGGAGCAGCTGCACAGAATTCAGCTCCAACAGAAGAGCTGAACTTTGAATGTTAAGGAAGTGGCTGCTCTGGGTTTCCCTGAAGAGCAGTGAGCTGTCAGGTGCAGATTGCATCAGACAAATGGGCCAGGTTATCTCCCTTTAGGGATCTGATAGTTGACCTGAATTTAGTTCCCTTCTTGCAATAAAAGACGGCAAGGATTGCCCTGGATAGGTTACTTCCCCTAAATAACTTGCAGCAATTAGGAAACAGACATATTTGGAAGTTCTAAAGTAATGTTTACATATTAATAATATTTCATTGGAAACACACTATCTCTTGAACTTTTACCTCCCCTGTGATATTCAATTCTCTATTCCACATGGTTTGTTGAGTAACCCTAGTTAGTAAATATATCTTTGGAAACTAAAGTACTACATATGTTCTCTTCCAAACTTGCTTCCTTTACAGACCTTATTATCATCATTACTGTCAATGGCTATGTGCATGTTGAACTTTATAGTCTTTCCTTCTTTCTAGAAAATTTGTAGGTGCTCCTGAGATCACTTAACTCTCTACCTCTCTTTTATTCCCTTTTCCTCTACATTCCTCTTTTTGTTCTCTTCCTCCTACTTTCATCTCACTCTATCTCTCACAGCTATTTTACTGTATCACACTTCAGATTATGAATATTTTTATGTGTGTGAATGGATGTGACAGATAGGGCACTGAAATAGTACAAGAGGGCACACCGATGACACAACAGGACAAAGTGATGGCACACTGAGGCACTGTGAAAGCACAATAGGACACAGTGATGACAAAATAGGGCACTAAGACACTTCAAATAGAGCACAGCGGTGGCACAATAATCCACAGTGATGGCACAATAGGGGGACAGCGAGGGCACAACAGAACACAGTGATGTTGCAATACAACACCGAGATATCAAAAAAGAGCACAGTAATGGCATTATATGTCATAGTGATAGCACATTAGGTCAATGTTTTGATTCACCAGGTAAAAAGATGACTCAGTAAGGCACGGGAGTTGAAAACGCCAAGGTTATGGCCAACTAAGGCAATGAGATGACTCAATAGGACAAGTGTGATAACTCAATAGCATACTGTAATTGTTTAATGGGACCCTGTGATGACATAATAGAGCAGAATTCTGTCATGTTAATGGAGAGTAATGGCATGATAGGACACTATCATGAAATAATAGAACATTGTGATGGCTTAACATGGCACAGTAATAACATAATAGATTGCTGTGGTGGCAAAGTAGGGCACCATGAAGATAAACAGGACACAGATAAGGCAAAAATTGCAAAATAATGACACAAGAGAGAATTGTGTGGCTTAATAGGGCACAGTGCTGGCACAAGAAAGCAGTGTGCTGACTTAATAAGGCAAAAAGATGGTACAATATGCCTCGGGAAGGGCACCATAGGACACACTGATAGCACAATAAGGAATTGCGAAGTCACACTAGATCACTGTAATCATACAATAGGGAAAAGTAGTGACTCAATAGAACATAGTGATTGAACAATGGGACACAGTGATGGCAAGCGAAGACACAGTGATGACACAATTGGACACAGAGATGGCACTACAGGCAAAGAGATGGCATATTAGGAAGCTGAAACAATAAAATAAAACACTATGATAACTCAACAGCACACACTTGGGGCATAATAGAATACTGTGATGACACAAATGGCACAATTAATAGCAAAATAGGACATAGTGATTGCATATTAGTGAAACATAGGACACTGATATAATAAAAGAGAACAATGAAGGGACAAAAGGGCAAAGCAATGATACATTAGGACACTATGATGGTGCAAGAAGGCACACAATGTCTCAGTGTGGCCCAGTGATGGCATAATGATGCCACAATTGGTCATACTGATAGCACAAGATGACACAGTATGCCACAATGATAGCACAGAAGCATATACTGATGCCTCAAGAAGATATAGTGATTACTATTACAATAGACACTATTTTGACACAACAAGACACAGTAATGACACAAGGCCACAATGATGCTCCAATAAGGCACAATGATGGCAAAATAGGTCAGGTTGATAGCCCAATGGATACTGTAATAATATACGAGGCTATTGCAATAATTTAATAAGGCACAGTTGAGGCACAATACAATAAGTAAATACACAATAGAACACCATGATGATGCAGTACAACACTCTGATGGTACAATAGAACACATTGATGGCACAAGAGAGAAAGGTGATGGCACAATAGGATGCTAATGATACAGTGTGGCAAAGGGACATCAAAACAGGCTATAGTGATGGTATAATATTACATTGTGAAAGTGCAATATGACACTATCATGGCACAATAGACCAAAGACATGGCTCAATAGGACAAAGTGATGTCATAATAGACCAAAATAATTGCACAATATAACTTTTGGATGGAAAAAATAAGCCATTATGATGGCTCTATAAGCCCCTGTGATGGCACAGTATGGTATTGGGATGACTCAACTGGGCACAGTAATGTCACAATAGGACCCATTTATGACAAAAATAAGAATTTTGGTGGTACTATAGAGCATTGGCAGTACAATGCAACACTGTTATGACCAGTAGGGCACAGTGAAGGGACAATAGGATAAAGAGGTGGCACCGTATAACAGCAAATAGAAAATAATATCATAATAGAATGCAGTGATGGCACAATAGGGTAAAGTGATAGCAAAAGAAGCCAATGGAATGGCAAAATAAGGATACTATTATTACAACTTGTGATATTATGGGATAATACTCCACAGTGGTGCCACAATATGCCAGTGATGTCACAATTGGTCAATGTGATGCTACAATATGACACCATGATGGCACAGTAGGACACAGTGATGGAACAAGAAGAATTTGTGATGTCACAATGGTACACAGTGATTGCATTATGGGAAAAATAAGATGTCACAAGATGAATTTGTGATGGTGTATTAAGTCACTGATAACTGAAAACAGCAAAGTCATAACACAATCAACCACAATGATGGCAAAATAGACACAATGATGGCATAATATGTCACAGTGATGGTATAATAGCACACAGTGATAGCTCGATATACTGTGTGATAGCACAGTAGGACACAGTGAATCCATACTAGTGTGCAGTGATACACAAAAGGACACTAAAATTGTACAAGAGCACAGTGGTGGCAAACTGGGCACAAGGAATGGCATGACATAACACTATATAATGAAACAATAATGTGCTAGAGCGTATCAATTATGACACAATAATGGCATAATAGGGCATAGTAAGGACCCATTGGGCACATAGATAGGACAGTGGGACACAGTGATGGCACAGTATGGAACTGTTGTTTCATTCTCAGATACCATGTTAGCACAGTCATGCAGAGAGATGGTACAATATGATACTATAAAAACAGTAAATTACCATGATGACTCATTAGGGCATAGTGATGGGAAAACAGGAACAATTATGACTAAATAGGGTACCATGGTGACATAATAAGCCACAGTAATAGAACAAAAATACTTAGTGAGGACACAAAAGGTCATTGAGATGGTAAATGATAGAGAAAAATGATGAGACAAAAGAGCAACATGACATCACAACAGAAAAATGATATGGCATAGTGGTCCCATGAAAGCCCAATAGAGCACAATGATGATAAAATAGTCCCTGTGATGAGAACAGAGAGCAGAATGATGGTACCGAAGGGCAAAGTGATGGTGCAAAGAGTCATTCTCTGCAATGGCACAGGTAGGGCTAAATAATGACTCAATGGGGCACAATGATGGCATAATAATAAGCCAAAGCAATGAGCCAATATGTCACAAAAGTATCACAAGACACTGCAAGGATATAAAATGGCACAGTGACAGTAAGGCAGGACAAAAGTACACTGTGATAGATCAAGGGCATAATGATGACACATTAGAGCACAATGATTGCAAAATAATTTGGAGTGACTGATGGGAGATATTATTCTGTAAATATGTTTCTCATACTGGTTAATGAATAATACACTGTTGGCCGATGGGAAAGCAAGATAGGCGGGGCTAGGAGACAAGAAGGAAAGAAGAAGGGGGAAGGAGGAGTCAACATGGAGAGCCCGGAGAGGTAGAACACCAGCTGGTCTGGCCTGTAAGATGAGCCTCGTGGAAATACTTAGAATAGTAGAAATGGGTTAATCATTAAGACAGAGCTAGCTGGTAAGAAACTGTATGCACCTACCCCTGCCAGCAAGGAAGACGCAACTCCGGGAAGATCTTCTTCATGCAGTTTTAATCAGGATCCTTGAAACATGTTCTTCTGACCCATGAGACCCCAGGAAAATGCCTGCACATGCTTAAATACCCTTGCACTAACCAACCCATGTGAGCTATGTGGACCCTGCAGATAGGCTACTCTAACGCTGTAGCAGACAGGCTGAACAGACTTAACCAAATAAGGGCTTGTTTATGCCAGAGAGCACTCACCCTTGGGGAGGTGGAAGGCGGAAGCCAGCACCATCTTTAAGGCACGGCACTTTGCAGCTCTCTACAATAAACTATTAACTGGCCAACAGCCTTATATCAAATACAGAGTCTCTGTGTGTTATTTGGAGCTGGCACGGTGGTGGGACCAGACCGGCAATGGGGAGAAAAACCTGCTTGTAACAAGTGACATCACAAAAGGACACAATAATGACATAACAAGGTATTGTGATGACTTTAAAAAGGATTTAGTAATAGCACAAAAGGACACATTGATGGCACTATGTGGATTTGTGGTGACATAGTAAGTCACTCTTGGCATTTTGATGACTCAATATGACAAAGTGATAGCACAATAGGCCAAGTGCTTGCACAATGAGACAATGCAACTAGAACACTATGATATGACAATAGAGAACTGTGCTGACACAAGAGGGCAAAGTGGTGTCACAAAGTATACGTGATGGCATAACAGGACACACTGAGAGGACAGCAGGGCATTGGGATGGCACAATAGTTCACAGTAATGGCATAACAAGCCACTGTGATGACACAATAATGTACTGGGGTGACTCAACAGTAGACAGTGATGGACCAAGCACAATGGTTTCTGTGATGAATTAATGGGTTATAGTGATGTCTGAAATGGAAATGGCGATGTCACGACATGCAACAGTATAAATGGCCAGGTGATCATAAGTTAGTACACTACGGAATCACAAATGACCACAGTGATAGTATGGCACTAGTACCACATGACATTGTGGAGGCACAGTAGACCAATGTGATGGCACTAGAGGTCACAGTGATGATACAATACAATCGTGCACAATGATTACATAGCAGAGTGATTCTACAGTGTCCATAGTGCATTGTGATAATAAGAGGGCACTGTGATCATTTAATAGAGAACAGTGATGGCCCAATAGGCTAAAGCAAATGCACAATAATAGGGCACTATGGTGACACAATGAGGCAAAATGATGGCAATGAATAAGACCCAATGAAGGAACAAAATGTTTTTGTGATGCCTCAATATGAGAAAATCACAGTACAATAGGACATAGTAAGGACACAAGAGGAAACTGTGATAACTCATTACAGAAAAGTAATGGTACAATAGAGCACAGTGATGTCACAATATTCCAAAATATGACACTGTGATGAGATATTAGGATACTGTAATGGCTGAGCAAAGCTCAATAGGATACTGCGACAGCACAATAGGCAAAAGTGGATGCACATTAGGGCATTGTGATGACAAAATAGCACACATAAAATAGGATACACTGAAAGTATAAGATACTTTTCTGATGGTGTAACAGGTCACTATGATTACTCAGTATATGAAAATTCACAGAACAATATGACACTGTGATGGTACCATAGGACAAATTGAAGGTACAAAATGGATCTGTGATGGCACAATTGGCCATGATGATAGCATGGGGGTTGGGAGACTGTTCTGAATCAACATAGCATAGTTTTGGCAAAATAGGACACTGTGATAAGCAGAATAGGACATAATGTTGGCAAAATATGGCAGAGTGGTGGCACAATACTCCACAGTGCTAACAAAATAGTATAATGTGGTGCCATCGTAGGTGTGCTGGATAGTTTTATGTCAACTTGACAGAAGCTACAGTCATCTGAGAGGATGACTTAATTAATAAAATGCCCCCATAAGATCCATCTTTGGGCAACCCTCTCTGGCATTTTCTTAACAATTTATGGGGGAGGTTCCAATATAAGAAAGCAGAATGAGCAAATCATAATGAGCAACCCAGTAACCAGCACCCCTCATGGCCTGTCTTCAGATTCCTACCCTATTTGTGTTCCTGTCCTGACTCCCTTCAGTGATGAACTATCACATGAAAGTATAAGCCATATAAACCTGTCCCTTGTCAACTTGCTTTTGGTTGTGGTGGTTCATAGTAGCAAAGATAATCCTAACTAAGACAATAGGGAATGGTGAGTATTTAATAAGGTACATTATTGCTACTAGAGAAAGCACTGTTGATACAAGAGGGCATTGTGATGGCACAATAGAATTCTATAACAACTCAATAGACAATAATGATGCTATATTAGGACACAGTGATGACACAATAGGACACTGTAATTGCACAATAGTGCAGTGATGGTACAAGAGGACACTGCACTATTATAAGAGCAGTAAGGTATGAGATTGCAAAATAGGACACTGTTAGAGTTATAGTGGAACAATGATCATTTAATAGGCCACAGTGATAGCACAATAGGACATGATGGACCAATAGGCCCATGGGTGCCATGACAGAACAGCATAATGACAAAAACATAGGGCATTGGAATGATTCATTTAGGTATAGTGATAGAACACAGTGAGGGGCACTGTGATGACTTATTAGAACATAGTGACTAATGTTATGCCACAATGATGAAACAATAGAACACAGTGATGGCTTAATAGTGTACAGTGGTGATTCTTGGGGGCATAGTGATGGCACAATAAGCACAAAGCTGTCTTAATAGAGCATAGTGGTGGCACAGCAAGCCCAAATTATGGTATAATGGTGAATGCTACGACATAAAAGATCACTGTAATAACTAAATAGGAGAAACTGATAGCATGATAGGATTCAGTGATGAGACAATAGGGCACCGTAATATCATGCTATGGCAGTGATAACATGCTATGGCATATTAAGTCCATTCAAGAGCTCAATAGAACACACTGATGGCACAGTAGTATTCAGTGATTGGATGACAGAACACAGTGACAGCAACGCCATTGGGTAAGAACCATAGAATACAGTAATGACACAAAAGTACTATGATATCTCAATAGGACACAATGATTGCACACTATTACCAAGTGATGGCACAATAGAGCACAGTAATAACACAATTGTCCATAATGATGGTGGAGACTAAAACTGTGATGACCAAATAAGACTGAAAAGGAAAATTAGACCACTGTGATGGCATGAATGGGCAGAGATAGCCAACTGAGCAAACTTATGGTACAATAGGCCACAGTGATGGCAAAACTGGCAAATGTTATGAATCAATAGGGCATAGTTATGGCACAACAGGCAAAAGTGATAGCATAGAAAAAAACAAAATTAAGGCACAATGGTAGATCTGATGACACCAAAGGACACTGACTAAATAAGGCACAATGGTGACACAACAGGAGAAAGTGATGACAAATTAGGATACAGTGAAGATACAAGCTATAATAATGACACAAAAAGGCACTGAAATGATATAAGAGCATGATGACATTATGAAAAGGCAAGGTGATGGCACAAGAGGACACTATGATACTACAATAGTACATTGCAACAGCATAATATGACAAGTTGATGAATCAGTAGAGCACAATGATTACTCAGTATTTATTAATGGCACAATTCATGGCACAATACGGCACTGAGAGGGCAAGATTAGAAATGGTGTTGGCACAGAAGGTCACCATGATGGCACAATAAGAGACTGTGATAACATATTAAATCACTGATGATATAATAAGATATTGTAATGGCATAATAGAACAAAATTATGGTATGGTAGAGCACTGTGATTATACAAGATGGTAGTGTGATGACTCAATAAGGAACAATGGAGCCGGGAATTGGTGGCTCACACCTTTAATCCTAGCACTCTGGAAGCAGAAGCAGGCAAGTCTCCGTGATTTTGAGGCTTCCTGCTCTACAGAACTACTTCCAGAACAGGCTCCAAAGGAATACAGAGAAACCCTGTCTCGAGAAGAAAGAAAGAAAGAAAGAAAGAAAGAAAGAAAGAAAGAAAGAAAGAAAGAAAGAAAGAAAGAAAGAAAGAAAGAAAGGGGGAGGGAAGGAAGGAAGAAAGAAAAGGACAGTGAAGATTCATATGGCACAAATTATGAACAATAGGCCAAAGTTACTGCACAATAAGACAAACTGATGATATTATAGGGCATGACTTAATAGGTTCCACTGATGGCGCAAGAGACCACTGTGAGGTCACCATAGTACGTGTGACTCATTAGGGCACAATGATATCAAAATAAGGCATAGGAAAAAACATAGACGAATGTAATGACAAAATAGGGTACTATGGTATCTCAATAGGACACAGTGATGGAACAATATTTCTGAGTAATTTTTCAATAGTACATAGTCATAGCATTGCTAGCCATGTTAAAAACATAGAAAGACACTGATGGCAAAAGAGCTCTATGATGGCAAAATAGAATAGTGATGACTTAAAAAGACACAGTGATAACTTAATAGGCTATTGTGATGTTATAATAGAACACTATGATAGTGATAGTACAATAGCTCAATATGATGACTCAATAGGGAACAGTGGTGATTTAATTGTCAGAGCGATACTACAGTTAGTCAAAAATGATGGCCAAAAGGTGAACTTGGTGACTCCAAAGGACACTATGATTACTTAATAAGGTACACTGATGACAAAATAGGACATAGTGATGGCACAATTAAGCACTGATTTTATATAATAGCAGAGATTGCAATTAGGTAGTGTGTTGGCCTGATATGATACAGCAGTGCCACAGCAAGACAGGAGTAGTGCAATAGGGGATTTTGATGACTCATTGGGGTACTGTGATGGCACAATAGAGCACAATGATTTCACAATGAGCCATGGTGATGGCATAGTTGGAAACTATGATGATAGAACAGTAGTGTGTGAAGGCAAATAGAGTACTTTCTCGTCAAAAAAATGACATAGTAATGGAACAATAAAGCACTGTGATGACACACTAGATAACACTGATTATACAAGATACAAGATAGCATTATAATGGGACACACTACTAGGTCGATGGCTCAATAGGACATAATGATAATACAATACTGCACAATGATGCCAAAATAGGTCATAATAATGAGACAATAGGACAGTATGATGACAATATAAGAGCAATGTGATGACTCAGTAGGGAATAGTGATGACCCATTAAGTTAATGCAATGACACACTAGTATACTGTCATGACACAATAGGACAGTGAAGGCACAAAAGAAAACTAATTGGCAGAGATGTAACTGTGGTTGTAAAATAGAATATTGTCATGGTAAAATAGAACACAAGTGAACATTGTGATTGTACAAAATGGAGCTATGATGACTCAAAGTACAGAGCAATGGCACACTAGAACACTATGCTGGCAAAATAGGACATTATGATGGCAAAATGGAGAACTGCTATAAATGAATAGAGCTCAGTGAAGGCATCATAGGACACAGTGATGATACAATAGTCAGATTGCACAATAGAGCATAGAAATGTTTCAATATGGCAGAAAATTACAATGCTGTCACAATATGGCACTGTGGTGGCACACTACATAATATTAACAGCACACATTTGTATTTTGATGTGACATTAGGGAACAGTGATAGCTCAGAAAGATATAATGATGCCACAATAGGGCACTGTAACTTCACAATAAAGTACAGTGATGGTAAAATGGGCCAGAGTTATAACACAATAAGGTGGCAGCACAATTGGAACATCACAATAGCACTGTTATGACCCAGTTGAGTACAGTGATGGTATAATAGGCTAATGCAAAGGGACATTAGGAATCTGTGATTGTACTATAAGGTATAGAGAAGGCACAAGGGGAAATTTTTTAATATACAAGGAAATTCTAATCATACAATAGGATGCTGTCATAGCAAAATAGGGAACTGTGGTGACTCAACTGGGCACAGTGATGACACCATAGAACTGTGATGACACAACAGGACACAATAAAGGCATGTTAGGACATAATGACACAACAACAGGGCATGGTTATGTCACAACAGATCACAGTGAACACACAATAGGGCTCAATGATATCTTAACAAGGGATGGCAATAACACAATAAACCGATGTGACTGCACAATAGAATAAAACACTGTGGTGGCAATATGGGACACTTTGATGGCATAAGACATAGTTATGGCAAAATAGGAAGTGATGATTATACAATAGAACACAGTAATGACACAGTTTGGGACTCTGAGTGTATTAGGTTACATTGATGGCATAATATGGCACAGTGATGGCAATACCCCACAGGGAATGTAAAAAAAAATAACACTCTAATGATTAAACAGGGCTTAGTGATGGCATAATTGGACACTGTGATGGCATTATAGGATCACAAAAATGATGACTCCTAAGGGCACAGTGATTTTACAATATTGCAGAGTGATTTACAACAGGTTAGTTGGATGGAGCAATATAGCACTGTAATGATAAAATGGTACTATGACGACTCAGTAGTATACAGAGATAACTTAAAATTTAAGGGTCATTGCATAGTAGAGCATACTGAGATCACAAAAGACCACAGACACTGCACCCCAGAACATCTGGTTGCTTCCTTTGCCCCAGTGCACATTACCCTTGTAGGGCTTTATGTCCCTCTGTGGAAGGAGTGGAGATAGAATAACAGGAAAACCCTTAAATATTTTCAAGGTCCTTCCTCAAAGGAGCTTGATTAAACCTTCACTAAAGGGACACTGATCTTCAGACTGGCTCAGATCTAGAAACTGATTCAGAAGCAGATAGTCTCTTTTGTCATGATTCAATTGTAGCCTTTCTTTCATTTGTCTGAGAATTTTCCTGCTTATTGGGATCAAGTGAAAATGCAGTAGGCTTCTTATCTACTTCGTGGTTGGAAACACCATGATTAATTAGCCAGTACTAAAGGTTCATAAGAGTAATGCCACCATAGAATTCAATTTTCCTGTGCTGACCATAACATGTTAGGCCAGTATGAACACTGCATTGTCTATATCACCTGTTATGATAACTATGATCACCTGGCCTTTGGTGATTTAGTGCTATCACCTAGCCCCTGCTACTTTGAGGGCCAATTAATACCAATGTATTTAATTCATCCAACTGAGCAACTGCATCTCTACCACTGATGTCTGCAACAAGGAAAAGGACAACAAAGTCCTTCAAATGTGATGGTTCCCCTCTCCAATTTGCATCTGATAAGATTAGTGAAGAGTGTCCTCTTGGCCTTCCCTAAAGAATTACATACTATACACATTCTAGCATTGCAATTTCCATGAGCATTACAATCCCTTCATTAACATTAACCCAAGGGATATCAAGCATCTCCAACTCCTTTTCATAAAGCAATCTTTTGACAAATATTTCAAAAAAACAAAGTTTTAACATTTTTTGACTGGAAGCTTCCACATAAAGGCTGCATCTCCACAGAGAGGGCCCATCACTCTACACCCTGAAAATCCATTCTCACACATATTAATCAGACTTCTGCCTGAATGAATTAGCAAACTCATTAAGGTCTTTAATAGCATAGCACACCTTCATTCAGATCACACTTTCTATTTCTCTTCTAGGAGACTGGTTATAGGTTTAGTGATGACTATTGGTAGGCCGTTGTCTTGCCTAGCATCTCCTTCAGAGAAAATCACTGTGGTTTAGCAGACAATGAAGGATTAAATTACTCAGCAAAAAGCAGAAAAAGCAATCTCTCTGGGGGTGGGAGTGAAGTAAATTTCTGCTGTGTATAGAGAAACTACTTCTTCAGCTAAGATGGAAAGACAAAAGTAAAGTCCAGTTAAGGAAACCCCCCACTTGAAGGGCAGTCTGACCTGGAAACTAACCCAGGCCACTATCAGTTCCCTGGAATTTGCTAACCACCTGCAACTTTCCCTCACAAGGCCCTAAGATAGCTGGATACCAAGAATTCAAACTGCCCCTCCTGTCAGTGTCTCAGCAGGTGAATAGGGTCCTGATAGCTGCAACTCCAGTTTGCTTAGACAAGATTAATTAGCACACCCTGAAGCCCTGAGGTCTGCTGACCTGAGACCATCCAGCCTCAAAAAGAGAACCCATGACTCTGGTCACATATGGACAGAGGGTCACAGCCCCACCTTAAGCTTGTGTTTTTTTCCTTTAAAGTACCCACGCCCAGAAAATGTTGCTTCTCTAGCCTGCATGCTGAGGGAGCCCGTTTGTGCAAATCTTTCTTGTTCAATACGTTCTTGCATATTGCATCAACTGGACTGGACATTGAGTTCTTGGGGGTACCGACCAAAACGAGGAGACTCCTCATTCTGAGGGTCTTACAGATAAACCCTAGAGATCTGAGGGTTCAAAGTTCTCACGTTTAACAGGGTACTCCCACACATCTCCATCTCAAGTTATAGGATAGGATTCTTTCTAATTAATGTCCTTACTTTAGCTGTTGACACTCTGTGCTGATTCATTTTCCATCAACTTATGACAAGTTTGAGTCATTGGAGAGGAGCGAACCTCAACTGAAAAATACCACCATTAGGTCAAGCTGTGGCCAGGCGTATAAAGCATTTTATTAGGGGCTCAGACTATTGTGGGGGGTGCCATCTCTGGGTTGGTGGTCCTGGGTCATATAAAATAGCAGGATGAGCAAGTCATGATGAACAAGCCAATCTAATAAGCAGCACCCTTTCATGGCCTCTGTATCAGCTTCTGCTTCCAGGTTTTTGTTATGCATATAATCTGCCCTTCTCCACAGGGAGTCTTCTTAGCCTTAAGTATTGTTGTTGGCTGGAGGTACCTATTGTTGGGCTCTGAGGGACATCATGGAGCTCATTCCTACCCTCCTTTCCTCCCTATCCAGAGATTCTAGGAGTAATCAACCAGCATCATCATTTTCCTTATTTTTCTACAAATGTTCAAAAGCTTTATACATAGATTCACCAAGTCAATTGCTCATCACAATTGATGAATCAGGATAATCAAAAGCATTTCTCTCAAGTTTGTAAAATAGTTCACACTGTGGACTTTTGTTATTGTCCTAGCTTCTAGGAGAGCTTTCAGCAACTTAAGAAGTTACAGCATCTCTAGGTGTTGGCAAATTGGAAAGACTATCACAGATGGCACAATAGGAAACAGTGGTACCACAATGGGGCACTATGATGACAACTATAGGGTACAATAATGTTACAAGAAAGCACAGTGATGATACCAAATAGATCTGTGATGACACACTAGTGCACAGTGATGATACAACTGGGCACTGCGATCACATAATATACCACAGTATTGAAACAATAGGATACAGTGATGGCATAATAGGACTGTATGATCATACATCAGGGTACTCTGATGCCTCCACTGGTCAAAGTCATAATAGAGTACTATGTTGACAAAATTGGCACTATGATGTTACAAGAAATGTGATGGCATAGGTCATGGTGATGACACAGTAGGACATTATGATGACACAGTAGGGCACTGTGATGACAAAATAGAACACAATGATGACACAATCTGGCATACAGACAGCACAATCAGGTACTGATGACACAGTAGGGCACTGTGATAGCACAGGAAGATACTTGTAGTACTCAAGAGGATATTGTCAAACCACAACAGGACACTGTGATTGCATAAGAAAACACTGAGATGACACAAAGGAAAACTGAGTTGGAAAAATACAACACTGTTACGACAATGTAGGAGTGTTGGATAGCACAGGAGCACATTGTGATGGCACAATAGGACACTGTAATGACCTAGTATATTACTGAATTGACACAATCAAGCATCATATACACCAATTGACACTGACATGGTAAAATATGGCACTTAGACAGTACAATGGAACAAGCTAATAACACAATAAGGCATGATAAAAGTCTGATTTTCACTGTGTTGAAAGAGCAAGAAACCAAGATGTCATAGCATATCTGTGGTAACACAATAGGACACTGATGACGGATGCTCTTCTATGACATAGTGGGACAGTGTGATGACTAAAGAGAGCACTGCAATGGAACAAATTGACACTTTGATGGAATAATAGGATACTACAATAGTAAAACATGGCACTATGATTATTCAATCAAGAACCGTCATATTACAACAGGGCCCTTTTATAGCAGACTAGGACACAGTGAAGGTACAGTAAGACACTAGGATGATACAACGGGACAAAGTGGTAACACAAAAGGACACTGTGATGGTTCAATGAGTGATTATAATGGCATAATAGAGCATTGGGATAGTTAAAAAGGAAACTTCATTGGTAGAACACTAAAATGGTACAATCAGCACCATATTGGAAAATATGATACTTTGATAGCACAACAGGACATTCGCTTGTCAAAATATAGCAAAGGGGTGGCAAAACAGAACACTGTGCTTGCGCAATACAATAGTGAAATCACACAACTAGGTACTGTGATGGCATAAATGGGTATGTTGATGACATAAACGAGCATTAGAGTAACTCAGTAAAGCTCAATGATGGTCAGTAGTACACTGTAGTTACACAGCAGTGCATGATAATGGCACAATATATGTATTTGCACAGTAGTCCACTGTGGAATAAGTGCTCACTCAGTACAACATAGTTATGGTATTGTAGGTCACGGTTATGGCACAATAGACCCATGAGATGTCACCATAGAACACAATAATGAAACAATTTGGCACTGGAATGGCTTCATTGGGTATAAGGATGGAAAAATAGGCTAGAGTGATTACACAATAGGAAACTGTGATGCCACATTAGGGCACTTGGACACAGAGATAATACAATAAGTAAGGAGAGGGCACGATATGGAATAGGATTATCACAAGATGACATTGCAAAGATTCATTAGGGCACAGTGATAGAACAGTGGGGCACAGTGATGACATAATATGGCACAGTAAAAGTGAAATAGGTTGCAGTAAAAGCACATATAGAACACACTCATGGCAATTAGGACACAGTGATGGTTCAAAAGGCATAGTGATGACACAGGGGGCAATAATATGGCAAATGATAGCACCATGACGGTATAAAAGAGCATTTTCATACCACAACAGCACATTGTGATACCGTAATAGGCCAATGTGATGACAGACTCAATAGAGCACAATGATGGCTTCATGGCAAACGGTGATAGCACAACAGAACACCATAATAGCAAAAAAGTTGGCACATCAGGACAAAATGATGGGTCAAGCATATAGTGAAGGAACAATAAGGTGCAATTAAAAAAAACCAGCAGGACAAAATGATGGGACAATAAGCCACAGTGATGAAACACTAGAACATTGTGATGGCATAATAGAGCACAGCTATGCCAAAGCAGGGTACTATAATGATATGAAAGGCCATTGTGGTAAATGAGTATGACAGAGTGATGTCATAACAGAACACAATGTGAGCAAAAGAAACTGTGCCACAGGGATAGCACAGTATAACAAAGTATACCATAACGGCACATTGGATGGCACAACAGGCCACTTTAATGAGTCATTAGAGCAATGTGGTGGCTTAATAGTAGATTGTGATGACTCACCAGAACACAGTGGTGGCAATAATCCATTAGTAAGAAATAATAGAACATTGTAATGACACTACAGGTCACTATGATGTTTTCATAGAGCAGAGCATAATAATACTATGATATCATAAAGTACATAGTCATAGTACTATGGCAATGTTAAGAAATAAAAAAAAAACTGTGCCAGAAGAGGACTCTATGATGCCAAAAGATGGCACAATAGTGACCCAATAAGACACTGTAGTAACAAAGTTTGAGGTTGTGATGAAAAAATAGAGAACATTTACGGCACAATAAGTCATAGTGGGGCACATTGAGGCTAAAATAAGACACTGTAATGATATAACAGGCATTGTGATTACTCAATATGACAGTGATGTCATGGTAGGACACAGAGATGATACAATTTGGCATAGTGAAAGCACATCTACAGTACAACAATGAATGCACCAAGGGATAGTATGATGATTTAAGAGGGAATAAAGATGGCACAATAGGCCATAGTGATGTCAGAATGGTACAAAGTATAAACAAAAGGTCACAGGGATGGCACAGTATGGTAAAGTGATAGCACCATAGGCAAATGGGGTGCTACAAATGGGTGGACTTTGATGATTCACTGAGGTGCAGTGATGGCAGTAGGCCATTGAGAAGAAATAATAGGACACTGTAACAACACAGTAGGTCACTGTGATGTCTCCATAAAGCAGGATGGTGGCACATTAGTAACGGGTGGTACAGTATTATACAGTCATAGTACTGTGGGCCTAAGTGAAGGAATAGAAGGAAATTGTGGTGGCAGAATAGGACTCCATGCTACCAAAAGAAGGTGCTGTAATGAACTCAAAATGCCACAGGAAAGTCACAAAAAGACTTTGGATGATTCAATGGGGCACAGTTATGGTATAATAGGCTATAGTTACAGCAAAATACATAAGTATTTGATTCAATGTGACACACTGATGGCATTGTAAGTCACAGTTGTGGCACATTGGTGCACAGTGATAACACAACATGACACACAGGTTTGGTACAAAGAGTACAATTGTGACACAATAGGACATAATCATGACACAACAGATATAGTGATGATTTAGTATGGTACAGTGATGGTATAATGAGCCAAAATTATGGCATAATTGTGAATATAATAACACCAATGAACACTAATTACAAAATAGGGCACAGTGATGGCACAACAGGACATAATGATAGTATAATAACAATGTGGCAGTTACTGAACATTAGGGCAGCTAAAGGGTTAAATAGGATACAGTAATAGAATAATTGGATTCAGTGATGGAACAATAGTGTACAGTGATAACAATAGATCATTGAGGAAAAACCATAAAACATTGTAATAACACAAATTTGACTTTGGTGTCTCCATAAAGTGCAATGATTATATGCTATTACCAAGTGATGACACAGCAGAACACAGTGATAACCCAGTTGGCCATAATGATGGCAGTCTGAAATTGTGATGACCAAATGATACTGTGAAGGCAAACTAGGCCACAGTTATGGCACAATGGGAAACTGTAATGACACAAAAGGAAAATATAATGACTAAATAAGGCACAATGATGCCACAATATTAGAAAGTAACGGCAAATTAGGGCATAGAAAAGGCACAATGATGACACAAAAGTCATTGAGTTAACAAAAGATCACAATAATTTTATAAAAGGGCAATATTATGGCACAAGAAGATGCTGTGGTGGTATATAATAATACAGTGCTGTGGCATAATGAAACAAGTTGATGAATAGAGCACAATGACTCAGTGTATGGTGATTGCACACTAGGTCCAATTCATGAAAAAATAGGGTATTGTGAGGGCAAAATTAGAAATTATAATGGCATAAAAGGGCACCATGGTGACACAAAGGGATAAAATGATGGCACAATAGCAGTCTGTGATAGCACAATAGGCCACAGTGATAACACAATAGGATGCAGTGATTACACAATAGGATACAATAATGGCACAATAAGGGACTATGATAGCACAATAGGCCATAGTGATGATAAAATAGACACAGTAATAGAAAAATTAAGACATTGTGATGGCACAAGAGACCACTGTGATAACTCAGTAGGAACAATGAACAATATGGCAAAATAATTGTTCAAAGAGGTACTGTGACGTCTACAGGTGACAGTGGTGACACAGTAGGTCACCATGAAACAGTGTGATTGCATAATAGGCCAACATCATGACTCAACAGGGAAAAGTGATGCTTCAATATGACTTGGTTATGGGTCAATAGTTTAATGAAAGGCAAAATACAGTACTGTGATGATACAGTAGGAGAGTACACAATAGGACATATGTTTGGCCCACCAGAGCACTGACAACCAGACATATTAATGACCCAATAGGGCATAATTATGGCACATTAAGACACAGTGACATAAATGTCAGTCACAGCGATGGCACAACAGAACAAAATTATGAGACAATAGACTACAGTAAAGGTAAAATGGGGCACAGCAATGGCAAAATGATGCAATGATGTTATGATAGGGTATTGTGATGACTCATAATGACAGAGTGATGGAATAGTAGGTCACAAATATTGTACAATTAATCAGAGTGAGCAAAATTCAATGCAATGATATACAAAGAAATACTGTGATGGCATAATAGGGCATAGTGTAAGCAAAAGACACTGCAGGGATGGCACTATAATACAAAGCGATGGTACCATATGTGAACAGGATGGCACAATAAGACATTTATGACACAATATGTTACTTGATGATTCATAGAGTACAATGTTGACACACTAGGTCTAGTGATGGTCATAGATCAATTAGAAAGAACCATTCAATGATGTAAAATATGGCTCCATGATGTCTTAATAGAACATACCGATGGCATGGTATTACTGGGTTATGGCATGGTAGTTCATGATCATAGCACTAGGGGCCACTAGGAGACACACAAATTGGGATGAGAAAAGAGGACTCTATAATGCCAAAATAGGGCTCAGTTGTGGCACAAGAAAACAAAGATGTCACAAGAAAAAGATGTAATAACCTAGTAGGTCATTATGATGACCCAACTAAGAACCTAAGTAATAATGGACAGGCTACCTTGAATTCCCTTCCCCTATAATGATACTGATGACTACCTTAAATGCCATCCTAGAGCTTTCAACCATTAGCTGATGAAAGCAGCAAACACCCATAGCTAAGCACTGAGTAGAACTCCTGGAATCCAGGTGTAGAGAGGGAGGAGGGAGAAGCTAAGGGGTCAAGACCATGGCTGGGAAACCCACAGAGACAGATGGCCTGATCAAGGGGAAGCACATGGACTACAATCATCATAAAGTTGGGGAACTAGCTTTCTGAATGTAGGCATCAGTTAGGAGGCTTGGGCAGTCTATGGGACCTCTGACAGTGGAACCAGTATTTATCCCTATGCACAAATGGACTTTGGGAGCCCATTCCCCATGGAGGGCTATTCTCTCAGCATAGATACACAGGGTAGGTAAGCCCTGCCTCAAATGATGTGAAAGACTTTTATGATCCCCCATGGAAGGCTACACCCTTCCTCAGGAGTAAATACAGGGGCAGGGTGAGGGGTTGGTGGGGGTCATGGGAGGATGAGAGGGAGAGGAAACTGGGATTGATGTGTAAAAAGATTGTTTCTAAATTAATTAGAAGGAAAATATTAAGAATATTTCAAAAACATTGCTTTCTTTCACCATTTTACTAATGTCTAAAATTTTGCATGCAATGAAAAAAGTAGGGTTTGACCTAATATGGCATGTGATGGCACAATAGTTCATAGTTATAGAACACTAAAGGACAGTGATGAAATAAGAGTATTCATATTTGTCTTCAAGAGCACAGTAGTGGCACAATAGGGCATAGTGATGACACAATAGGTAGAGTGATACCTTGATAAAGTACAGTGATGACTCAAGATGGCACAGTGACAGCACAATAAGTCACTGTGATGTCATAATATAACACTCTAGTGCTACTATAGGCTAATGTTATCTAGTGTTATTACTCAATAAGAAACAGTGATGACTTAATAGGCACAATTATTACACATATCTATGAACTTGATGGTACCAAATAACAGAATAAGCACAGTTTTGGCACAATATGACAGTGGTGGTATACTAAGGTACTATATTAGCACATTATGGCAGAGAGTCCATATTAGGACATTGTGACTGCTTGAGGGGACATAATAATGGCACACTAGGGCTGAATGAAGGTACAATAGGAGACTTTGATAGCATAATAGAGCATAGTAATTGCACAAGAGACCACAGTGATGACTTTATAGGATACAGAGATTGCACAATAGGACATGGTAATGGCATAGGAGTACAATGCAATGGTATAACAGGACACTCATGATAAAACAGGGAACTGTGATGACTCAATATGACACGTTATTTTATAATAGGAAATGGTAGTAGCACAATAGGGAACTTGACTCATTAGAGCACAATAGGGCATAGTGATGGCAAGAGCCACTGGGAAGGTACAAGAGAAAACTCTAACAATAGGCACAAATGATGGCAAATCAGATACTGTGGTGGCACAACAACACAGTGATGGCACTATGATAGCACAAAAGTGAACTCTGTTGACTCTTTTATGACACAGTGTTTCACAAAAGAACATAAAAATGGCACAGTATGCCGCTGGGGAGGAACAATGTAACACTGCGATGACTTGATAGTGAACAATGATCATGTAATATTAATGAGTTATGGTACAATAGAGTATAGGGGTAGCACAATTGGCCAGAATGATGGCACAGTAGGAAGGTGTTGGCATTATGCAATGTTGTGATGGCAAAATAAGGCTAAATCATGGCACAATCTGGCACAGTGATGACATTGTGGCAATACAATAGTACACTATACAAGAGGCCACTGTGATAACTCAATTTGGTAAATATGTTGCATAATATGCCACAATAGAAAAGTTTTAGGACACAATTGGGCAAGTAAGAGCATAATAGGACACAGTACTAGCACAATAGAGTAGAATGATGGCATAATTGGACACAGCTTTGGTGCAAAGAACACAGTGGCAGTACAAAAAGACATAATGATTTCACAATAGGGCAAAATAATGGCACAATAGACAATGTGATGGCATAATAGGCCAAGTCAATGACTCAATAAGACACTGTGATGTCTCAATAAGGGACCCTGATGTCACAATAGGCAAAAACAAAGCACAACAGTGAGGTTGAAGACATGGTATGTCACTATGATGCCACAATAGAGTATTGTGATGATACAATAGGGTCCTGTGATGATTCGGTAGGGAACAATGGTGATAAAATGACACACAGTTGTGGCACAATAGTGTTGTGATATTTTGATTCTGTTCTGACAAATAAAGCTTACTTGGAATCAGAGGGTGGAAGTAGCCACTAGCTGAACAAAGTCAACCATAGAGATTTGGAGGACTATAGACATAGAGGAGACAGGAAAAATAAGGCTTGGCCCTTTTGGAGGAAGGAATAGAAGAAGAGCCAACAGGAGGCTGCTCCCTGCTTTTCTGACCCCTTGGGCTCTTACCCTGATTCCCATGTTTTTTTTATTGATAAAGAATAATTAGTTAAGGCTTCCCCTGGTATCCAACTTGGGGCACAAATTCACAAGATAGCCAGTTGTCCTGGATTTGAAGCCACAGGCAGCCACCAGACCTGCAACCACTGGAGCTGCCACACTGCCTACTAGATTTTCCTTTCTTTCTCCTAGCTCTTTGAGTGAATCTTTGATTTTCCTTTTGCAGCCTCCCTACACTAGTCTCTGGCTACCACCCAAACTCCACAGGCCCCAAACTCCAGAGGCACCAGGGCTCCAAATGCCATAGGACTTACCTGTTCATTACCAGCTGGCTCAGGCTTCAGGCAGTCCCCACTACACGTGTTTCTCAAGTAAGATCCTCTGTGAGCATTTTTTCAGATAGCTGGCTCCCTCTCCCTGTGTGTTACAGGCTTCCCCTGGACTCTCTCCTCTGGCTGCTATTATACTAGGTAGCTGCCATAACATTTTCTCAGGCTTCTATTGTTGTAACCACTGCAACCCTTAGCTCACAGCTACATGTGAGCAGCTACAGCTGCCTGCAGCTACGCTGTGCACTGTCTATGTATTCTGTCCAAATGTGCTATGCAGTGATAGATAGCCTCTCATTTTATCAGCAGCAGCAAAAGCAGCAGATTTGGTAAGACAACTGGGAATTCTTAAAGGGTGTGGGGAAGTAGTTAAAAAAGAGAGAGAGAGAATACTTTCCTTGTTAAAAATGGGAAACAATACAACAACAGAGGGAGTTAGGTTTCTGTATGATTCCACAATGGATGATTTGAAAATGGAACAAATAAATAAGGAAATAAACAGCTGGGCAAGAATTGATATAATGTCAGTCATAAAGACAATCAGTCTGATAATTCAAATTTTGTCTGTGCCAAATGTGAGAAATCAACTGATATGATATAGGCCTTTAAAAAGGTTACTACTGTTAATATGAAAGCCCTACAACTAATTACTAAAGAAAATAATGCAATTTTGTCTGATAAGTTACAATTGTTAGAAAAACTTATTACAACAAGATAATTGAGATATTCAGACAGTTGGAAGAATTTAAAGGAGAACCAACCTTACCATAGCATTATGAAATTACAGAGGAACAACTCAAGGTTATGAAAAAAATAATTTTTCAATTAGCATACAGGAACAACCACCACATGGCAGGTATCCACAAAGCTATGAAGCAGCTTACTGGGCTCCTGTGGAAAAGTTAGAATACAGGAGATTTAAGGAAGTGATAGTCTCATATGGTATGTATTCACCTTTTATGAAGAAGATGTTAAATTCATGGACAACTAGTAATAGAATTATCCCACAAGAATGGGAAGACTTGATTACAGCAGTATTGGAACCTGGACCTCAATTATACTGGAAGCTCTTGTGGAACCAGACTAGGGCCATTGAACAATGAAATAGAGCTAGACCAACTTCTTGGAGATGACTATTATGCTGATATCCAAAGACAGTCTATGTATGATGAACATACCTTGACTCTATGCTTTAAAGCAGCTTTGAATGCTTGTGACAGAGTTGAAAGTTTGAAAGGGACTTGAGTCATTTACTAAAATTATACAAGGCCCCCCAAAATCCTTTATTGTTTTTTTTTGGGGGGGGGGTGTTGTCTTCTTTTCTTTTCTTTTACAAAGATTGACTTCAGCTCTAAAATGAATATCAGATCCAGAAGTCAGACAAATACTAACTGAGTCTTTGGGTTTTGAAAATCCTAATTCACAATGCAAAAAGGTAATTAGGCCTTTACAGGCAAAGTCAGCACCCATAGAATAATGGATTTGAAATACAATCAAAATTGAATCTCTTAACCATGTTAAACTTGGATCAGAGAAGTGATTTCCAAAGACTTGAAGGAAAATCAAAACGTCAGATGTTTTCATTGTAGTAAACAAGGTCATCTAAAAACAAATTGTAGGCCGGGCATTCCTAGACATAATCAAAACATAAGGTTCCTGCCCTCTGGAAAATGTGGAGGTACAGGAAAGGCTAAGATTAGAATAATGACAGCAGTTCAACACGGGACAGACAAAGTAACCATTTGCCATTAGGAAATACCTTGGGCAGCCTCTCACAAGGCCCCATATCAAATTTTGTTCAATCACTCCCTGTCAACATAAAGGAGACTCCTCCACAGAGCAATTAAAGGACCTAATTTCTATTGGAAAAAAATCATTGCTTTAAAATAGAAAATAAAAATTTCAAGAGAATGCATGAAGAAAGACAAACGTTAAGATTATAATGAAATTGAAATTGCATTGTAATTGTACATTGAGATTTGTTAGATACTGGGGACAGATATAACATTAATTGCACCAGAATCTTGACACCCAAATTAGCCTCTTCATGAGGTAAAAATTTAGCTTTTAGGGTTTGGGAATTTATCTCAAGTAAAACAAAGCACAAGATGGATAAAGTGAATAGGGTCAGAAGGACAGAGAGGAAAATTAAAGCCTTAGGTGGCTAACAGCAATGAATTTATGGGGAAGTGATTTGTTACATCAATGGAACCCAGATCAACATTTATCCAATCTCAGAAACAGATCATAAACTAATGTATGTTTCTGAGGAAAATATTAAAAGGTATTTTAAATAACAATCACTGACCATTCAGGTTGTACATAAAGAGCATACAACAGCTCTGATCTTTCAAAAGTACCAACCATCTTATCTTTCAAAGGGTTAACTGACAAACCTGTGTGGGTGGCACAGTAGACTTTGACATCAGAAAAATTACAGGACTTAGAACAGCTGATATAGGAACACCTGAATGCTCAGCATATTGAAGAATCAACCAGTCCTTGTAATTTCTCCACATTTGTCTTCAAAAAGAAATCTGGAAATTGGAGAATATTAATAAATACAGTAATTCAACCAATAGGCTCTCTGCAGCCTGGAATTTCCTTGCTTTCTCTACTACACAAAGGATGGTCAGAAAGTGCAAATCAGAAGAGCTCAATTGCAAACTCTTAATGATTGTTCAAACATTTCTGAGATATTAACTGGCTACAGCCCAAAATTAAATTTACAATCCAAGAAGTAAGTGATTTATTTCAAACTTTACAAGGTGATAAGACTTAAATATTCCACAAAAATTATCACCTGAAGGTAGGAGAGAATTGGCTTTGGTAGAAAAGAAAATACAGGATACACATGTGGATCATTTGAATCCAGAGCTTGACTGTATCCTGTTATTTTACCTTCTACACATTCCTCTACAGGACTTTTAATGCAGAGAGAAGAAAGTATGTTAAAATGGATATTTCTACCACACAAACAAAGCAAAAAAAATTAAAGAAAAGTGTTTTCAGTAGATTCTTTAAAAAAAAATAATTGTAACTTCATCAAATATCAGGAATGGTCCCAAGAGAAACTGTAGTACCTTTTACTAATGCCAAAATTCTTCATTATGGACAGAAGATTACTATTGGCAAAGAGCTTGTAGTGATTTGGGGATATTAACAACAAATATCCCAAAAGCAGGAGAAATCAGTTTATAAAGAGAACTAACTGGATCCTTCCTCACATTGTATGGGAAATAGCAATTTCTAGAGACCCTCAATTCTATACTGATGCAAACAAATCAGGAAAGTTGGGTTACAATTTGATTCTATTCAAAAGTCAGAACCTCTTAGTATAGTTTCTGACTCTGAACATGCAGGAAGAGTTGTTCTACACATTAAAAATGTTAAATTTATTCCAGATGATTCATAATTGACTTTGTTATTTATTCAACTACAAGAAATAAACAGGAATAGGAATCATCTCTTATATATATATATCACATGTCATATCCCATACAGATCTACCAGGCCCTCTAGCACAAGGTAATGATGAAATTGATCAACTATTAATAGAAAACGTTCTAAAAGCCCCAGAATTTTATAAGAAACATATGTTAAGACCAAGGATTTGAACAAAAGTCTTCCCCATCACTTGGCAACAAGCCAAGGAAATTATAAGGAAACATTCTACTTGTTCTTTATACAAGCAAACTCCACTACCTTCAGGAAGTAACCTAGTGGGTATTCATAAAAATTAAATTTGGTAAATAGCTGTGCTTCATTTTGAAGAGTTTGGGAAATTGAAATATATACCTATTACAATCATACTTTTCTTGTTAGATATGTTTTCAAGGTAAAAGAGACACATGTTTGAGATAGACAGGCTCTCTTCAAACACTTCAGAGATCTACAGAATAAAGCATTTAAGATGTTTTAATAACATAAGTTATCTTTATGACAATGAGGCATGTTTGCTCTGCTCCTAACAGCATCAATCTACTTCAGAGAAAATGATAGACATCGAAGAAACTCCATAAGGAATTTACCTTCTTTATGGCAAAAGTTAGCCACTGGAGAAGAAATTGCCTTTGTCTCAACCGCTGATAGTATTCTCTCCAAATTGCATGAGCTGTATACAAAAGTACATGACTGCCAAACTTTGCCAAGACAAGGTGGAACAGTCCTTCAAAAATCTTGCTTCACAGAAAAGTATGACAGATATTCTAGGCATGCAGTCTTAAGATGGATGCCAAATGATATAGATAAACCTTTGGTGACTGTCCAGGCAGCCCACTATCTCTGCCATTTCTTGGTTTTGGAAGTTTTTTACTCTGTACTTCCTATTTACTCACATAATATTATATCCTTCTTTGGTCCCAAATGGAGTTCAGGACTAGATAGTTATAGTTAAAGTTTTTCTTATTACCAAATTCAGAAAACAAACTCACAAAAGAGGTATAAAGTGTATAAGGTTGAGAGACATAAAAACATAGTTTTGTACTGGGAATACAAGCCAGGATAGAAAGTGAATTAGACAAACCACTTTGGGTGGATAAATAATGTAATATTTTATCTGAATTTGTCAAGTGCAAATGGACTTGAAATTATTAATGTAAATGTTACCTCTATATTTTCATAAATAGTTATTTTACTTATTGTATATAGTTTTACTATGTTAGTCAAAATCTTTGCTTTTTATTTAGACAAAAAGGGGGAAATGATGTGTGGTATTTTGATTATCTTATGACAAATAAAGCTTGTTTGTAGTCAGAGGGTGGAGCTAGCAACTAGCTGACCAAAATTAACCATAGAGGTTTGGGGGACTTTAGACAAGAGACAGAAAGTAGTAAGCTGGGGCTGTGAGAGGATCTTGGCCCTTTTGGAGGAAGGAATGGAAGAGGTAGGAGCCAATGGGTGGTTGATCTCCTGCTTCTCTGATCTTTCAGGCTCTTACCCCAACATCTGACACCCAATTTTTTGTTGATAAAGAATAATTAGCTAAGGCTTCACCATAGGACACAATAATAGCACACTGATATACATTGATGGAACAAGAGGAAATTGTGATGGTACAGAGTGTCACTGTAATTATTAAATAGATCTGAGTGACAGCACAATTGGGCATAGTGATAGAACAATAGAGAACTGTGATGAGACACTAGAACAGAGTCATTGCATAATTGGGCTCTATGGTGACTTAGCTGACCACTGTAACAGAATAGCACAATAGGACGCAGTGATAGTATAATTGGCCATAGTATTGGGAAATAATGGAATAGTGGTGAGTTATTACAAAAGACTACTGGAAATGACCAATTGATACTGGAATGACAATAGGGCCCTGTGTGACCCAACGGTGCAGTGCAATGTTACAATAAAGTACTATGGTGACAAAATAGCACACAGTGGTGGCATGATATGACACACTGATGGAACATGTAGTAGTTGTATGGCACAATAAGTCACAATGATTTCTAGATAGGGCATAGTGATGGCACAATAGGGCACTCTGATGACAATACAGGAGCAATCTGACACCCCAAGAGGCCAATACAAAGACTCAACATGGAATAAAACTCATTAATAAGTAGTAGCCTGTGATAGCACAGTAGGTCATGGTGATAACACAATGGGACATTATAATCATTGCAGGTCACTTTGTTGACACAAGTAACCACTATGATGACTCAATGGAGCATAGTTATGGCACACTAGGGAACAGTATGGTACAGTTGTGGCACAACAGAACACAGGCAGTGCTCAAGTGGGTGCTGTGCTAGCACAACAGGACAATAAGTGCCAAAGGGAACTCTGGTTGCATATAAGGTACCATGGTAACTAAATAAATCTCTATGATGGCACATCAGGACACTATGATGACAGTGCAAGGCACTGTAATGGCACACACAGCATTATGAAGGCAAAATAGAGCATTGTGTTTGGACAATAGATACAGTAAGGGTACAGAAAGTCACAATGCTGACACAACAGTGCACTAATTATCATACCAAAAATTGAGCAATGTGATAGCAAAATATGTCATTTTAAAGACACAACAGGTTACTATGATAGCAAAATGCCCACTATAATGGCATATCAGGGTGTTGTGATGCCACAATAGCACACTGTGACAGCATAGTAGGAAACTTATGAAGCAACAGGAAACAAAGAAGGCACAGTAGAAGATTGTGGTAGCACAATAAGGCATCTGATGGTACAAGAGACTACAGTGATGGCACAAAATGTCAGAGTAAAAGTTAATAGTATACATTAATGGCACTATAGAGTACAATAAGACATGGTGATTGCATAATAAAATACAGTAAGGGTACAATAAGCGAAAATGATGGTGCATTAGTACACTGTGAGACTCAACAGACCATAGTGATGATACTACACTGCAATGTGATAACACAACAAAAGACAGTGATGGCACAATAGGGTATCGTGATGATACAATACAGCCCTATGAAGACTTAATAGAATATACTGGTGGAACAATCAGACACATGGCTGACACAATAGGGTATAATGATGTCATAATATGACATCATGGTGTCACAATATGGTACAGTGAATACATAACAGGGCACACTGATTCATAACAAGTCATCATGACAACACTACAAGATGTAGACGTCACAATAGGGAACAGTTACAGCATGGGCCACAGTGAGGCCACTGTGAAACTGTGATGACAAAAGGTGTCTATAATCATTTAATAGAGCATTAAGATGTCACAAAAAAAGAGCTCTGTGATAACACAGCAGAGCACATAATGATATAATGGGGTATTTGGCGACAACATACAATATGGTGGTCACAGAATGATACTGCAATAATAATAGAGGTGACTGTGATAACACAGTAGGGCCCTATTATGGCTAAATAGGATCCTGAGATGTAGCAATAGAAAACTGTGATGTCACAAAATTGCATTATAATGGTATAACTGGTCACTGTTATGTCACAAACAGGCAGTGTAATAGCACAACAGGGAATTGTGATGACAATGAAGAGACTATGATGAAAGAATGGGGCATTGTGTGTGAAAAAGAGGTCACTGTATTTGCAAAACAGTACCTTATGATTGCATAATAGGACTCTGCAATGACATAGTAGGGCACTGAGCTGGCACAATAACACATTGTGATGACACGACCCAGCACTGTGTTGACAAAATGGAATGGAACACACTGGGCACTGTGACGGCACAGGAGGGCAATGTTATTGTACAACGTCACAGGTAAATAGGACCCTGCCACAGTATAGCATGATACTTAGGTAGTCTACTGGGGCACTGTGATATCATAAAAGAGCTATGTAATTGCACAATAGGAGCACTCTGATGGCCTAACAGGCACTCTGATGTCACAAGAGAGTATTGTGAAACAACAATACAACACCATATGGCAAAATATGTCAATGAGAATGCACAATAGGGCATTGTGATGGCATACTAGGACAGTGTGATAGACAAACAAGGCACTGCTATTGTACTATAGACTGCTGGTTACAAAACAGAACACTGTGATGGTACAATTGGACATTGAGATGAAGCAATAGAATACTATCTTGGCATAATTTAGCCCCATAATGTAATGTCACTAAAGGGAATTGTGATGTAAAAGTTTTTCCTGGTAATGTGTATTAGCCATTTGTAGTAGCTCATCTTTATGGTGTCAGTCTGTAGTAACCTGCCTTTGTGGGGCTTCAGTTGGATCCATCTGAGTACCTGTTTAGTATCCGAGAGGTGGAGTATGGATTGAGAAGGGGTAGGTAAAGATGCTAAGGAAAAGACAGAGATACAGGATAGAGTCAGTAGGGCAATCCAATGAATACTTAATGCACCAAATTTATTCTTCAACATTCTTATATACCCCAACCAAAAAGGTGAAAATGACAAAAGACTTCTTTATTGCAGGGTCTTAGCTCAACCACTGAAGGCTGGGCTGGGTCCAAGGAAGGGTAAGTGAGCTGCTCACGCATTCCCCAGCTTCCCAGGGTCCCAGAGACAATCAGACACAGTAGGGAATCTAGCCAATCAGGAATTCATTTATTGCCCCATAGCCAGCATCTTTTCAAGCAAAAACCTGCAGGACAGGAAAACAGCCAGCCAATGGTTTTAAAGGCCCAGACACTCTGTGCTTTATCTAATGAACATTCGCTGTTCATGCAGTGACCTCATCTGGTTCAATCTTGGCAGCCAATCACCCTTTTTTGTAAACATTTAGGACCTACCCTCTTGACTTTCCCTTGGTGCCATCTTTGACTGGCTCATGTGCCCTTTACTTATCAAGATACAAGGAAGAAATAGACTTTCTTCCTAAATTCACCAAAGATTTGGTAACCATGCCTTAGACTAAATCATTTATCTGGCTTTGAGGGTCATGAGTAACCACACCTCAGACTAAGTCTCTTGTTATTTAGAGAAAACGTCCACAACTAAGACCAAAATCCTACAGTAGCCACACCTTAGACCTTTGGTTTTTATCAATTTAACTTTGCAAGCGTAAAGATAGTTTGGAACTCTCTGGCCAAGATTAAGCAAAGCCATTTTTATGAGCCCTGATAGTAATGTCACAGTAGGACATTGTGATGGTACTGTGATAACACAATGGATCACAGTGATGGCACACAAGGACTCTCTGATGACACAATAAGGCACCATAATTGCATTAGGGTATAGTGATGACACAGTTAGGCACAGTGGTGGCACAGCAGGATATTATGATACTAAAATAGGACACGTAGATGGTGTTGGGGGATGGTATAATAAATAGGGCAGTATGACAGCTTGATTGGCACAGAGATAACACCATAAGGAAATAAGATGTCAAAATAGGGCATGGTAATGCCATGATGGGGAAAGGTAATGACACAATAGGGTACTAGCCCAATACACATTGTGTTGGCAGAGCTTGGGACTGAGATAGTACAACACCTCACTGTGTTGGTGCAATATGGTACTCTGATGGCAATGCATTACATTTCTGTGACCCAGTAAGACAGAATGATGACAAAAAGAGCACCGCAATGGCACAAATCAACTCTTCTTGCTTGAACAAGAGGACACTACAAGGCAAAACATGGCCCCATGATGACATGTTCAATGGAAAGCAGCAAAGAAGCTCCATTCTGCAGAGGGAAGGATTGGGTTCTGATGACAGCAGGGCTGGATTGCAAAAGCAATTTCTTCCCAAACTATTCTCAACCTCAGCTTCAGGAAACTTCAGCCCAGCTAACCTGGATTTCTGACCTGCCGAACTCAAGAGGTAAATCTGTGCCATCATAAAAAGCAGACTCTTACTGTTGTATGGCAGCTCTCTGCTTCATTCAAATACGCCCAATACACTGGAAGAAAAAATAAATGATACTCATTTCTTTTCAATTCCATTCCACTACCTGGTTTGTCTCTTCACACACTCAAATGACAAAGTATATTCTTTTTGGTGAAATGTGATCTTTGGGTCCTTTCCATTTCATTTATAATGTCATTGTTTTGGCATATAGGATAGACTGCCTTTTACTGCTTATCTTCATGTGAATATATCATTCCCTAAGTAGGTTATAATCCCATGGAATGTTGAGGTCTTGCCGTATTCATTACTGTACAAACATACATGTATGAATTTGTGTGTATGTTCTCTATGTGCTGAAAAGCATATAGCTTTTGAAACTGTGTGATCTGGCTTGGTTCCACTTACTTATTTAGCTTATTATCCATCAGTGGCTGGCATATTTCCAGAAATTGAATATATGCTTTGTGTCTTAGGGTTTCTATTGTTGTGATAAAACATCATGACCAAAGCAACTCGGGAAGGAAGGGGTTTATTTGACTTAGACTTCCGCAGCACTGTTCATTATCAAAGGAAATCAGAACAAATACTCTAACAGGGCAGGAACCTGAAAACAAGAACTGATGCAGAGGCCATGAAGGGTTACTGCTTACTGGCTTGCTCAGCCTGATCTTTCATAGAACCTAGAACCACCAGCCCAGAAATAGCACCAATAAAATGGCCTAGGATCCTCCCCATTAACCAGTAATTAAGAAAATGCTCTACAGCTGGATCTTACGAAGGTATTTTCTTTCAATTGAAATTTTCTTGGTTCAGATGACTTTAGCTAGTTCACATTTAACTAAAGAGGACACTTGGCAAATATTTGTTGTATGTCTAGACCCAGAGTCCAGTATCCTTCACATGGTGTTAACGGGGATGGTCCTGGAACATAAAGAGGAAGAGGAAGATGCAGAGGAGCAGGAGGAGGGAGGAGTGGTGCTGGGTTCTGAGATAATAATGGAGAGGAAAGGGCTGTGGGATGTGGCTCAGGGGGTAAGAACGCTTGCTTTTGAAAGTATGAGAAATGAACTGGGATGCAAGCATGCAGAGATGGAATGAGACAGGATAATTTGGATTTTGAGGTTGACAATCTAACTGAAAAATGCAAGCACCAGGATCAAAGACTTGAAAGGAAAAAAAGTATGGAGTGAGAAAGGATGATACCCATCAGCCTTCTCTGGCCTCTGGACAACACCAAACATACACATAGCACCGTACACACAAAAATTCATTAAAATTTCATGTCTCAGAGTCTACTGTGCTTTTACATATTGTTCACTTTGTTTGGTTTTGGGTTTTCTGGTTAATTATGTTGGGGTGAGAAATAGAGATTTCAATTGACATTTGGTGAGTAGAGAGCAGAAATGCTACTAAGTACAGGACAGCAAATACTAGAGGAATCAACACACACCAGGCTGAGCAGCCTTGTTCTAGAAACACATTGCATAGTGTTGATGCCAAGGCACAGCAGTCTTTTATTCCTCAAGAGAATAATACACACACACACACACACACACACACACACACACACACACACACACACACACACACATATATATATATATTCTGGGGTCTGATGTGAGCCACACTGCCACACTTCCCCAGGGAAATGAATTCAGATAGTCCCCATCTATTAGTTTCTTTTTTATTGCTGTGAGAAAACACCATAAACTGAGGTAATTCCTAAAAGAAAATGTTGAATTGGGTTTAAGGTTTAACAGGATAAAGTCCATAATGATGGAAAAAGCATGGCAGCCCCAGTGGCTGAGTGCTCATAATTGATCTTTAAGCAAAAGGTAGAAAGAGAGATAACTGGGAATAGTGGAGTCTTTTGAAACCGCAAAGCCTGACCCTCGTGACACTCTTCCTCTGAGAAGGCTATACCTCCTAATCCTCCCCAAAGAGTTCTACCTACTGGGAATCAAACATAAGACCTGGCACCCTCCTTTAATCCCAGCACTCTGAAGGCAGAGGCAGGAAGAGCTCTGTGTCTGAGGCCAGCCTGGTCTAGAGAGAAAATTCTAGGACAGACAGTGCTACACAGAGAAATCCTGTTTTGAAATAGCAGAGAAAAACAGACACCAATAACAAAAATTTGCAAGTGCCTATGAAGGTTATTGTCTTTTAAAACACCACAGCACAATACTGTGTTTCATTGTAGTCACAGTTTCATGAAATTTCATTAGGAAGAAAGCAAAGATATGAATCAGTGCACTTTTCAAACACTTGTGTGCGAACACCAGATAGGTGCTTAACAGTAACTTCAGGCACTCTCTACTGTTCTCTGATGACACCTGTAGCCTCTGTGTTGGTGGAAGCTAAGAACCTGTTTATGTATCCCAAAGGCTTCACATGATAGTCCCAAGGATATTATGTTAATTACTGAGGTGATCAGTGTATTGTTTTTTAGGGACTAAGGATAGCCCAAGATAAATTGCCTCTAGATCTGCCACATTCTAACTGTGTTCAGTCACAGAAGTTTTAATTAGTCAGTTAGCCTTGTTGAACAATTTAACAGATGTGGATTTTCCAGGGAACATTAGTTCATCCTAGCTTTGTGTAAATTTAGGTTCCTGGCCACACTGTAGATACGAAGCAAGTATTTATAAGACTGAATGATGTACAACCCAGCTCTTAGGAGTGTTGTAAACACATGAATAAAAGTACTTATTAATTCAATAATTTACAGATATTTCTGGTCTGTCTAGATATGCTAATTTGTCAATTCCTTAATTTAAACTATGTTTCAGAAACTATAAATTAGTGTATCTTTCCTGAAACAGCTAACACTAAGGCAATGAGTATGACCATAAAAACTAAGTGAAAACCAAGCTCAGCAAATTACCTAATTAAGAACTAGCATGGCCATCACCCAACAACCCAGCATGTTCTCTGTCTTTAAAGGCCAGGCCTCATTTGCACAAATATTCACAATCTGTCCAATAATATTTTATTTGTCAAGTTGTGAAATACTGCTACAAAGTTGTTTTGCATATGTCGGGGCATCTAAACATCAGAGAAAACTCTTAAGACCAGTGAAGGATCTGTTTGCAGGTCCTCATCACCAAAGGAAAGGGGGGATTTGCCAGAGAAACTTTTCTCACAACATCTTCTAAATAATGCATAGATCTTTCCAAAACCATTATAGCACTTTTCAGTGTCTTCCGAGCTAACACACCTAAATAAGAGAAATTTAGTTAAAGAGGAAAATGTAGATTTCAAGGTCAGAAGCTTGTAAACTTTCTTCACATCAGAAGTTCAATTTAATCCATAAAGTATATTCAGCTCTCTGGAAACCCTGAGGGACATTTTCTTCCTCCTTGTTGAATCTGTGTGTTAGATATCACTCGAGTCATTTTGGTCCTGGAACATTTACCCTAAAGAACACCAGGAAATTACACTTTGCATTGTTTTGTTATTCTGTACACATCTATATCATGTGTGTGCAGGTGTGCAAGTGTATGTATTATATGTGGATGCACACACCTATGCATGCCCTTGTGAATGTCGGAAGTTAATGTCAGCTGCCATCCTCTATCATTCTCCATCTCACTTTAGAGACAGGGTTTCTCACTGTACCTGGAGCTCACCAACTATCTAGGTGGTCTGCTCAGCAAGGCCCATCGTTCTGCTAGTGAGTTTCCGTGCTCCTCCTTTCTCCATCTCCCCAACCCTGAAATTCCAATAGGCACCAAACGAGATAGGTGTGTGCTAAAATCTGAACTCAGGTCCTTATGCTTGCACAGCAAAAACTTTACAAGTGTACCATTTTCTCATCTTCTATATTTATAGCTTGTAAATCATTCTTAGATTTTTAGCTATAGGTAAATTACCTTGAAGATGAAAAGGGGGTTATTTTTCTTCCTATGTTGATGTTCAGTAGTACAGAGAAAACAGGCAGGTATTGTGGTATGAACTATGGAGCATGTGTCCAATTCTGACCCAGAGGCCTTCTTTGCTGTTGGAATCTCTTCCATGGTTGAGTCCTTCCTCAAAGCCAAACCCTGCCTGAGAGTAATGGTCCATGGGAAATGGTTCAGGGGTTATGTTTAATGAACTACCATGTAAAATATGATGACCATAAATGACTAATATGAAATATCATAAAGGGTTGAATCCAAATATTTCTAACATATATTACAAGATTATAGCATGATGTGCTAGTTGTTTTGTGAACTTGACACAAGCTACAGCCATTTGGAAAGGGAAAACTTTAATAAGAAAAAGACTCCATCACATTTTCCAGTAGTCAAGAGTGTTAAGCATTGTCACAATTAATGGTTGATGTAGGAAGACTCAGTCCACCGCAGTGGATACCCTGTACAGGTGGTCCTGAGGTGTTTAAGAAAGTGACTGAGTAAGACAGAGGAAGCGAGCCAATAAACAGTGTTCCTCTGTGGATTATATAACATAAGCAAGTAAGAAAATCCCACAAAGTTGGTGGGGCATCTAGCTTGTGTAGACAGTAAACAACAGGGATCCCTTGTTTCAAACAAGGTGGAAAGTGGACACAGATAACTGAGGCATTCCCTGACTGCCACACCCTTGCTCCCATAGTCACAGAATTTACACACTCAGAAACAGAACTTACACACTCACACAGAGAAATTACACACACACACACACACACACACACACACACACACACACACCATTTAAAGGGATAAGATGAAGGTTTAAAAGGAGAGGATTCAGGTACCCCTTCTTTTTGCCAGCCTTCATTAGGGTGCGCACCATGTGTGAGCCACCCTAAGGACCCGAGGAGCCCTTTAGCCAACAACCTTCAAGGTAATTAATGAAGTTCCCAATAAAGAAGACATGAGGAACTGAATCCTTCCCACAACCACCTAAGTGAACTTCAAATTATGCCTTCCTCAAATCCCACTCTCAGGTGAGGCCATGATGCCATCCATGAAAACCTTGATTGGAATGTTCTGAAAAATACTGCACAAGTCAGAAGCACTGATACCAGTTATGTTCATATTCCAAACCTATGGAAAATGTGAGACTATCACTGATATTTGGCATTCCTGGTTTGGGGAAATTTATTACACATTAACTTAGACTAATGTGGCATCTGTGGAAATATTGCTGAGTCCAAGTAGACAAAATAACTTCCTTTAGATAGTTACTACTTTTCCACCAGCAAATAACCCTGAATATGCTGAGCTCATCTCCCTAATCAGTCTCTGTGTCTCATCCTGCGGCTTACTTAACACAAGAGTGGCAAGCCCCAACTTCCTGGATTTAAATATTGTGTCCAGTACTCACTAACTCCATGGCCCTGAAAGCTCCTTAGCTTTTGCCTCAGTTTCTGCAAACTGAGAATGTGTAAGGAGAATGATGACAGTACCTCATTAGTGTCAACTGTCAACTCCTCACTACATACAATTACGAGGAAGACATCTCCTGTGAGGGATTTCCCAGTGTAGTTTTGTCTGTTGCCTTGCATGTAGAGGTAAGTGGTCATGAATATTTAGGTATGAAGGAGGGCCCAGTGTACTGTGGGCCTGCCATTCTCTGAACAGGTGGTCCAGGCTAGATAATGGAGAAGCATAAGTCTGTGAGGAAGCAGCAAGCATAATTTCGGCCTCAGGGCTCTGTTTTGGTTTTCTGATGTAACATCCCTCAACTCTGTGACACAGAAGCATAAGCTAATCCAATCATTCTCTCTCTTAAGTTGTTTTTGGTCAGACTGTCCATCACAACAGCAGAAAAGAAACTAGAACATTTCTCCATGGACTGGAGTTCATATTGTGGTATTTTATGTTCATATTCTCAGCATGAAACACAGTTCTTATTATATAGAAAAGGCAGAATCAGTCTTGGCCTGCATGAGTAATACTGCATGAACTTTCTATCTATCTAAGTACATTGCAATCTATTTGAGGACTTGGGCTATCTCTCGTATTATTCCATGCTTCATAGACATAGATAGCTAAGGAAGTTTTTTACACTTTGATACCAACAGAACAATATTGATAAGTTAAATGTCCATTGATTTAATATTTTATTTACACAAATCAGCCATCACTTCTGGTTGTACAAGTTTTTAATTCTGCAAGTTTTGAAATCCTTGGTAATCAGTGAATTTTACAAAACATCTGATTCTTTATCTCAGTTGCTTCCATTCAAACTGAAAGATGAGTTTAATTTTTTTTCATTGAAATCAATCAGGTTATAAACATACTCAGTTTGCTTCTAAGACTGAGTATTGATGTTGAGCATGAAAACTTCAGGTGGTATAATTTACAGGTGCCTCAGTTTTGATACTTCCTCTCTAAGGAAGTCTGCAATTCATCAGAAAGGAATCTCCAGGGCTGTAGAGCAATGATGGCTTTGTGCACTGTGATTTGTGTTTCCAGCTCCCAAGTGGAAATGCCCCAAACCTTGACAGCTGCTGAGTCATATGCTCTCTAAACTTATTGGTTCTCACAGACATGCTTAACTGTCTGCTTCCTCCAGAGCTAAGTGCTTTCACAGAGGTGCGCAGACAGGTGGCATATCAATACCCAACAACCTGCCACATGTGGAAATGATTGAGTTCTTCCCTAGACCTAGCAGATCCATGCCTCTAGGGCCTGAGCCAGCAGCCTATATTTCTCCTTGGATTTATGATGGACAGGACAATGTAGGTATACCTTGAAGCAATGTAGGTATATCTTGAGAGACACTGCTACAAAGGACAGACTTTTGCAAGCAGTGCCCATAGATTACTCAATCTGTGATTTCCAGTGCCTAGTGCATGACATAAACTATACACTCAGTGAATGACTGGGCATAGGCTTACTTTAAAAAAAAAAAAAAAAAGAATGTGTATGCGTGTGTATGTGTGTATTTGTATGTATGGGGGAGCCTGTGTATGTGTATACATTTAGAGACTAAAGGACAACTTCAGGGATCATCCTCGGGAACACAAGCTATCTCCTTTGAGACAGGGTCCATTTTTGAATTAGGGTTCACTAGCAATGCTAGATAGGCTAGTCACCAAGCCCCAGGAATCTGCCTGCCTCCATCTGCCGGCAAAGAGAGTTCAAGCACTTGCCACCATGACAAGCACTTTTTATATGGGCCTTGGGGACCAAACTCAGGTCCTCATCTTTGTGAGGCAATCACTTTATCAAATAAGCCATTTCTCCATAACCCCATCCCATTTGACTTTTGAATACTACATATGTAAATAGATGTGGTGATAGATAAGTAGATAGATTATAGATGATAGAGAAAATACTCATATGTGCAAGAAGAGAGAATTATCATCTGTCAAGATCCATGTAACAAAAGCAATATCTAGGAAATGCATGTGACTGCTAAACGTACTGAGTCTTCAAGTTGCAGCTACTTTGCATCATTTTCTAGCTATATGGGAAAGGGTTAGGCCTTTGTCTTATGGTGTTATGTTGCTTGTGTTGACAAGAATATTATTTCAGTGTCTGTCACCCCAACAGAACATTGGAGACACACATGCATGTAGACACACACACACACAACACACAGAGAGAGAGAGAGAGAGAGAGAGAGAGAGAGAGAGAGAGAGACAAAGAGAGAGAGACAGAGAGAGAAAGGCTAAGAGACAGAGAGAAGTGGGGGACAGAGGGATATCTTTCTCAACCTGTCATCAAAGATACAAACTGTCATCTAACATGAATGTTTTGGAGGGTGAGAGTGACCAAGGTGGAGGACAAATATGGCAAGCATAGAGCTAAGTGAGAAGTTTTATTAGAAAGGAGAGGTGGGAAGAAAGAGAAAAGAGTTAAAGAGACACAGAGACAGATGGAACAGAAGAGAAGACAAAATAAAAAATGTTCTGTCTGCCCCAGATGAACTGCATGAAAGAGAGAGGAGAAAGAGAGTATAAGTGCACAGAGGTCTATCTTTTATAGTGATCCTTTCCACCTGCGTGCAGACTAATAGTAATGGAACCCTGGGCTGACCAAAGGACTGACTGAAAGCATTCTACCAATTGGCAGGGGCAGGGCAGCATAATGCCTTTAGATTTTTTTAGATAAGAAATCAATAAAGCCACTATTTTTTTTTCATGAAGTACACATCCAAATCCAAGACATTATTTAGGAATCTTATTATTGAAGAAAAGACACAAGAATCCCTGTCATTAAGTAGCTCAGGTTGTGGAGAAAGCAAGTAGGAGGCTGAGGAAGAACACGGGGTGTAGACAACAGACATGAAAACAAATCTGTACAACAGTGTGCTAGAGGTGGAGAAGCAATGGATGGACTGTCACTGCAGGGGTAGGGCTCCTCGTTGTTACCTGCAGCAACCTGAAGATCTTTTCTCCTTAAGGACCTCCATCCTGCCAGAATCAAGATTTGTGGCTTCAATACAAAAAGTGATTTCAGGAAGGTCCAGTATAAAGGGGAGTTTGAGATTATTAAAAGGTATTTTAATGCAGATCTTAACTCAGGGGCAAATAGATGGAGACACTGGTAGAAACAATAAAACATATCCAAAGAAGAGTTGCACTTGGGTATGTGTACAATTGGTTTTTTGTTTGTTCCTTTGTTTTCTGTACATTGTTTGAAGAGTGCAATTCATTACAAGGTTTAAAGGTTAAAGGATTTTCTTTCTTTAACAAAGTTATAGTGTGGATATGCGAAGAACTTAATTTAGCAATGAGAGAGGCTTTCTGGGATCTCAAAGTTATGATCATTGTGGCCTGAAGAAGTACATTTTATTGTCTTTGATATTTCTGTTTGAGTTATTCTTAGGGACATTTGTGCTTTATCTGTGGCATCTGGAACTTTTGTCTGTAGGGAATGAAAACCAAATCACGGTATGTATGGCCTCATTTCTTTACTGTGCTTTCTGCCCTATGTTCCTACAATTTTACCCATCCTACCTCAGGGAAACAACATTAAAATCATGGGTAGTCCATGGATTTACAGGTCAGAACTGAAGATTGTACCTTAGGGATTCTCAAAACCCATTATCTTACCCTTCCTAAGGTCATCTCCTTTATTATTCCATCAAGTCTCTGGGCTTCAAATATAATCTATATGCAAATGAAATAAATTTAGAATGCCCACTCTAGGGCTTGGGGGTAGCCCAGACAAACCCATCCCAACTGCTGTCTCGGCATCTCCACTTGAACATCTAAGAAGCATTTACAATTCATATTATCCAGAGTGACTACCCCAACCCATACTCTCTGAGCTCTATTATGAGGAACTCTATAATTTTTATCACTCAAAGCAGCTCTGGGAATTTCCCTTAATTTCTTCTAGTACCTTCTCACCTTATCTTATGGTGAATCAAGTCACCTATCCCCCCAAATCTCTCCCAACTTCCATTGAATTCTATCACGTCTCTGGGACCCATGTGACATTCTGTTCTTGGGTTGTCTTCTTACAGATAACACTGGGACTGCCATAGTTACTTCACATGAAAATTTTGTTCTCATCCTTCATACAGGCTGTTTGTACCACAGTAATCCAAGTGATTGAGTTACTTCTACATCAGTCATTTCCCCTTTCCCAGTTAAGTATTTTTATGGCAGACTCCCAAGCCCACTCCTTATCAAGATCAAGATCCTCATATTGGCTTGTGAGTCCCTTGGACCTGGACCTATTGTTGCTCTGACCTTATCAATTCCCAATTCCCATCTCACTCATATTTCTCCAAGCATTAGTTTCTCCTTTGGAGTACTGAGATGTTTGGGGCCAAAGTCCTTTCCAGTGTTTCATACTTATCTTTTCCTCTGATAAGCAACTTGTTCCCAGATGTCTGAACATCTCATCCTTTACCTATTCAAAGGTGCAGTCTAATGTTGCCCTCCAGGTGACCCTCCTGTGATTACACCTTACAAGTTGTAGCTACCACCCCCAATACTGTATACCTTAATTTCCCCCATAGTACAGATGGTAAGCTGACTTTTCAGACATTTAACTTAAAACTTTGTTTTAAAGAACTTGCAAATAGAAAATATCACTCAGAAAAATGAATCAAACTGAAACTCCGTAAATCTTGATGAATTTTATACAATTAGAATAACTTTCCTTGGGCTATGGAGTTTCACACTAGATTTTATACTCTTACTTGAAAATGTGTTGTTGTAGTTTAAATGTAATTAGCTCCCATAATCTCATGGGGGAGAGCCACTCTGAGGGGGTGTGGCTTTCTTGGAGTGGGTATGGCCTTGTTGGAGGAAGTGTGTCACTGTGGGGGTGATTTTTAAGATTTCTTATGCTCCAGATACTGCCCAGTATCTCATTTGACTACCTGTTGCCTGAAATATTTAGCACTCTTACCTCCAGCAACATGTCTACCTGTCATGATGATAATGGACTGAACATCTATAACTGTGAGTAACCCCAATTAATTTTGTTCTTTATAAGAGTAGCCATGGTCATGCTGTCTCTTCACAGAAATAAAAGCCTGAAGACAGAAGTAAGTATTGAGGACTAGGGCATAGCTGTGATAGGCCTGACAATGTTTTTGTTTGGAGTGATGTGGACTTTGGAACTCTGAATTAGAAAAACAGTTGAATGCCGTAAGTGCTGATTAATGACCCATACCAATAGGAGCACAGAAGACAGTGGTGCTGTTTTGTGGAATATTACTTTAACTATGTAAAGATGTGTTACATTTTTTTTGTTGCAGAATATTACTGTAAATATGCAAAAGTATGTTGCATTTTTTATGTCCCATTTGTTTAACAATGTAAAGAAATGCTGCTTTTGCCTGCCTAAGCCAACAGATTGGTCTAATGAAAAACTGAACAACCAATAGTTAGGCAGTAGAGGGATAGGTGGTGCTTGCTGGCAGACAGAATAAGTTGGACAGGGAATTGAGGCTCAGGAGAGGATGAGAGAAGAGAGAATGATGGAGAGAGAAAGATGCCCCGGGCCAGCCAGCCAGGTAGCTATAAATCAGACATAGATAGGACATACAGAATAAAAGAAAGGGAAAAATCCTTGAGGCAAAACATAAATGAAGAAAAACAGGTTAATTTAAGTTATAAGAGCAAGTGGGGTTAGCATAAGCTAAAGCTGAGCATTCATAACTAATAGTAAGTCTCCGTGTCATGCTTTGAAAGCTGAGTGGTGGCCCAAAAGAAAGCATCCTGCTCCAGTGTTGAATGTGACTTGATGAATTGTGAGGAGCTTGCTCAAGAGATTACAGAAGGGAAGAATGTTAGTACGTTGCCTAGAGATTGCTCTTATGATATTTTGGTGAAGAAAGTGGCTGTCTTTTGCCCTAGTCTGAAGATCTGCCTGCAGCTAAAGTGAAGAGTTTTGGATTAATTCCATTGGCAGTAGAAATCTCATGCAGCTTAGTATAGACTCTGTCCTGTGGTTATTACTGTTCATGCTTATAAAGATTTATGATGAGACAGAGCAAGCTGAGCAGGGTAAATTACAAAACATAAATTTGGGGGAGAAAAAGAGCACCAGAAAATCAAATGGAGCTCAATCCTGTGTTCGAAGAGACACAGAAAGAAAGGGAAATAGCCCCTCATCCAGTGCCCTGCTCAGAGCCTCCTGAGGACTGTGAACTGTGTGAGGGAGCAGGGGAGACCCGTCCCAGTGGACCAGCCCATCCAGGGTCTGCCAGCTTGGCGGTGTTAGTCTCGCCTCCACCCACGGGAGAAGGTGCCCTGTTCATAACTTCATGAGGCCTGGGGACTGCACAAGGGAGAACCCATTCCAACAGAAAAGTCCATCCAGAGTCTGCTGAAGTCCTGCATCTACCCATAGGAAGACAGAAGCCATCAGAGTATTGGACCTGCTTGCACCTACCAGAAGAGAACCTTGAACCTGTACCCACCGGGAAAGGGAGAGACCCCAACAGTCCCACTGGAAAAAGTTATGGGAAGTCAACAGTATAAGAACACATTCAACAACAGAAAGATCAAAATGATGTCACCATTCTAGGGACTCCACATCAGCAAGACTTAAACATCCCAACACATATGAAGCAGGAGAAAATGACCCTAAAAGCAACACTGCAAAAATAACAGAGACATTTGAGAGGAAATGAGAAAAGGAATGAAAGAAAAAAAGCAAACAAAAAATTAAAGAAGTGAAGAAAAAGACAAACCAAAATTTCTAAGAAATAAATAAAGCTCTTAAAGACAACAAGGAAAGGCAAGAAACAAACAAAACAAATGAAGGAAACAATTCAAACAGCGCAAAGTTTGAAAGCTGAAATGAATACAATTAAAAAAAATAGTCTGAGGGAGTGCTGGAAATAGAAAAGCTGGGCAAATGATGAGGAATTATAGATGCAAGTATACAGAATTCAAGAGATAGACGAGAGCTCACAGACATTGAAGATACACTAGGAGAAATAGATTCATCCAAAAATGAAAATCTTAAGACCAACAAATACCTAACACATAATATCTAGGAAATATGGCATACCATGAAAAAGCCAAACCTAAAAATAATAGGTACAGAAGAAGGTGAAGAAACCATATTCAACAAAAAGCATAGAAGAAAACTCTCCCAACCTAAAGAAAGACATGCCAATAAAAGTATGAGAAGCTTACAGAACACCAGATAGAGTGGACCACAAAAAAGTTCCTCACTACATAATAATCTAAACACCAAACATACCGCATAAAGAAAAAATATTAAGAGCAGCAAAGAAAAAAGGCCAAGTAACATATAAATGCAAACCCATCAGAATTACACCTGCTTATCCATGGAAACTCTGGAAGCCAGAAGGTCCCGAATAAATATTCAACAAACACTAAGAGACACAGATGACAGCCAAGACTGCTGTACCCAGCAAATCTTACAATCACTATAGGTGGGGAAACTAAGATATTCCATGACAAAACCAGATATTAACAATATATATCCACATATCCAGTCCTACAGAAAGATCTGGAAGGAAAACTCCAATCCAAGGAAGTTAATGACACTCACAAAACATAGGCATTAGATAATCCCAATTTACCAACAGCCAAAAGATAAAAAAGGGGGAGGAATCCACACAAATTATCACCACCAACAACAAATCCAAAACAAACAAGAATTAACAACCAGTGATCATTACTGTCCCTCAATATTAATGACCCCAACTTGCCTATAAAAAGACACAGGCTAACAGAATGGATATGAAGACAGAATCCATCCTTCTGCTGCATACAAATACCTCAACTTCAAAGATAGATGGTACCTCAGATTTAAGGGGTGGGAAAATATTTTCCAATCAAATGGACCCAAGAAACAACCTGGTGTTGCAATCCTAATATCTAATAAATTTGACATTAAAATAAAATCAAACAAAAAATATGAAGGTCATTTCATATTCATCACAGGAAAAATCCATCAAGATGAAGTTGCAGTTCTGAACATTTATGCCCCAAATACAAAGGCATCCACGTTCATAAAAGAAACATTACTAAAACTCAAATCTCAAATAAAACCTCACACACTTATAGTGGGAGACTTCAACACCACACTCTCACCACTAGACACAATCAACAGACAGAAACTTAACAAAGAAATAAAGAAACTAACAGAAGTTACGACCCAATTGGGTATAACGAACAACTATAGACCATTCTATCCAAACACAAAAGAATATAATTTCCTCTAGGCTCCACATGGAACCTTCTTTAAAATGGACCACATACAACATAGCAAACCTTAACAGGTACAAAAATATTAGCATATCCCCTGTATCTTATCAGACAACTATGCTTTAAAGTTGGATTTCAATAACAACACAAATTGCAGAATCCCTACAAACTTATGGAAACTGAACAGTGTGCAATTTCACCATTCCTGGGTCAAGAAAGAAATTAAAGAAGAAAATAAAACAAAGACTTCCTAGAATTCAACAAGAATGAAGACATAACATACCCAAAATTAGGGGACACTTTGAAAGCAGTACTAAGAAGAAAGTTCATGGCACTAAGTGCCCATATGAAGAAACTGGAGAATAATCACATTAGAGAATTAGCAACACAACTGAAAGCTCTACAACAAAATGAAGCAAACTTACCCTGGAGAAGTGAGTAGAAGCCAAGAAATAATCAAATTGAATGCTGAAATCAATAAAGTAGAAACTAGGAAGACAATGCAAAGAATCAATGTAAAAAGAGTTGGTTCTTTGAGAAAATCAACAAGATAGACAAACATTTATCCAAACTAACAAAAGGCAGAGAGAGAACATGCAAATTAACAAGATCAGAACATAACAATAGACACTGAGGAAAGCCAGAGACTCTTCAGGTCAACTGTGAAAACTTGTGTTCCACAAAAATTGAAAATTCAACTCTAATGGACAATTTTCATGATAGATATCACTTTCCAAAATTAAATAAAAAAACAGATAACCAATTTAAATAGACCTATAACACCTAATAAAATAGAAGCAGTCATCAAAAGTCTCCCAACCAAAAGAAGAAACCCAGGACCAGGTGATTTCAGTTCAGAATTCTACCAGAAATTCAAAGAACAGCTAATACCAATACTCCTCAAATTATTCCACACAATAGAAGCAGAAAGGTCATGCCAAACTCTTTTTATGAGGCTACAGTTATCTTGGTACCCAATCCACACAAAATACCACTAAGAAAGAGAACTACAGACCAATATCCCTCATGAACATTAATGGAAAAAATGTTCAATAAAATACTAGCAAATAGAATTCAAGACCACATCAGAAAATATCATCCACCATAATCAAGTAGGTTTCATCTCAGGGAAGCAGAGTTGGTTCAACATATGAAAATCTATCAAGCAATTTAGATTTACCTCCACTGAAGAATGGATAGAGAAAATGTGGTACATTTACACAATGGAGTACTATTCAGCAAATAAAAACAATGGAATCTTGAAATTCACAGACAAATGGATGGAACTAAAAAAAAACATCCTGAGTGGGGTAACCCAGTCTCAAAAAGATAAACATAGTGTGTACTCATATATTGCTATTAGACATAGAGCAAAGGATTATCAGCCTATAATCCACACTGCCAGAGAAACTAGGAAACAAGGAAAACCCTTAGAGAAGAGGTCTGATGTCAAATTCCTCCTCAGATCTCCAAATCCATTTAGGTTGGTTGACTGCGACACACTTCTTTCCCTTGAGCTGGTTCTATTCCCTGTTAGTAGCTTCCCCTAGCAAGTATCCTTTGGCTCTGGCATCTCCAACATCTTGAGGTCTCCAAAGATATCCAGACTTCAACTTCACAGCTTTGTGCAATGGCCTCTCTAGGCCACTCAGGGACACTCCTGACACACAACTTTCCTTGATCTCAGAGGGAATTCCATAAACCCTTTCTTCTGTCTTTAACTCTAAATTCAAAACCACCTGGCCAAAGCTGCCAACTTCTGCTGATTACTGGAACTCGGACCCCCTCATTAAATTGAATTTTCACCAACTTTCTCTTTTTGATGGTTTCCTTCATTGCCAAAACTTGGCTGTTTTGTAATTGAATCTGTAGACCAGGCTGATCTTGAACTCAGAGATCTTACAATTACATCCTCATTAGCCTGTTGTTTTCAATGATTACCGTCACTGCCTAAGTTTGGTGTTCTGGAACTTCTTCTATAGAGCATGCTGGCCTCAAACCCAGGTGAGATTAAATGTGTGCACCACCACACCAAGCTCTAATCCTTTGTTTAATTCCTTTTCACAAGTTGGAGACTTAGCTGGGTAGGATCTTTCCCGGAGATCACCACTCCTTTGTCCCGTTTCTTATAAATCTGTTTATCTCCTTGAAAATAGGACGTAGGTCTGTCCCACTTCCTGGTGCTACCTTTCCCTTTACATTTCACCTCTTACTCCTTTCCATTACAAATCTGTATGAGTGACCAGTAATAACAACATAACAGAGTCAATATTGGGCTTTTTTGAGATTTCCTCTAACAATGGAATAAATCCAAAACTCTTCACTTTAGCCTCAGACTGTCTCTTTGGAAAGGGACAAAAAGCAGCCACATTCTTTACCACAATAGTATAAGACCTGCCTGTCTCTGAGCCACATGCTAACATTCTTCTCCTCTGAAACCTTTTGTTTCCAGAACGCACTGTTCAAATGACACTCAGCACAACTGTCTCCCATGCTACTATTAAGATGACCTATTAAGCAGCACTTAAAGTATTCAACTGCTTTTCCAATCCACAATCCAAGGCCCATATTATTCCAAACAAAAACATGATCAGGCCTATGACAGCATTATCCCAATCCCGGGTACCAACTTGTGTCTTAGGGTTTCTATTAATGTGAAGAGATACCATGGCTATGGAAATTCTCATAAAGGAAAAACATTTCATTGGAGTGGCTTACATTTTCAGAGGTTTAGTCTATTATCATCATGGTGAAACAAGGTGGGATGCAGGAAGACACAGTGCTGGAGAAGTAACTGAGAAGTAACTTGACTCACAGGCAAAAGGAAGTCATCAGAGATACTGGGCACAGCTTGAGGATGTATGAGACCTCAAAGCTCACCTCCACAGAGACACATTTCCTCCTCAAGGCCATAATCCCTAATAGTGCCACTGCCTGTGGGGACTTTTTTTTTTTTTTCAAATCAGCACAGTATCTTTTAAGTCCAGTTGATTCATAATGTCTGTTAGATCTAGTATTTCTTGTTTAAGTTTTGTCTAGATGACTTATCCTTTGCCAAGAGTGGGGTATTGAAGTCTCTCTCTATCAGTGTACAAGGCTGGATGTGTGATTTAAGCTTCAGCAATATTTCTTTTACAAATGTGGGTGTCCTTGAACTTGAGACATAGATGTTAAAGATTGAAATGTCATCTTGGTGGATTTTTCCTTTAATGAGTATGAACAGGCTTTCCTTGTCTCTTTTGATCGATTTTGGTTTGAAGTCCGCTTTGTTAGATATTATAATGACTATGCCAGCTTGCTTGAAAAATCTTTCCAAACCTTTAGTCTGAGGTAATATCTATCTTTGATGTTAAGGTGTGTTTCATGTATACAGCAGAAAAATGGATCCTATTTCATACCCATTCTATCGGTCTGTATCTTCTTTATGTTTGTGAATTCATATTGAGAGAGACCGAAGACCAATGATTGTTAATTCCTGTTATTTTGTTGTTGGTAGTGATGGTGTGAGTTTGTGTATGTGTGTGTGTTTTCTTTCTTTGAGTTTTGGTGGTATGAGGTCATTTATTTACAGTATTTTCATGAGTGTGTTACCCTCCATGGGTTGGAATTTTCATCATCTTCTGTAAAGCTGTATTTGTAGATAGATATTATTTGAATTTGATTCTACCATAGAATACCTTCTTTTCCTGTCTATGGTAACTGAAAGTTTTATTGGGTTTAGTAGTCTGGGCTGGCATCTGTGGTCTCAGAGTATGCAACACATCTGTCCAGGTCGTCTCAATTTTAGAGTCTCAGTTCGTCTCAATTTTAGAGTCTCCAATGAGAAGTCAGGGGTAATTCTAATAGCTCTACTTTTGAATATTGCTTGCTATTTTCCCTTGCAGCTTTTATTTTAATTTTTATATGTTCTATATGTTTATTGTTTTGATATTATGTGGTGAGTGAACTTTCTTTTCTGGTCCAATCTACTTAGTTTTCTGTATGCTCCTTGCACATTTATGGGCATCTCCTTCTTTAGGTTAGAAAATTTTTCCTTTGTGATCTTGTTCCAATTATCTTCTGGGTCTTTGAATTGGGATTATTCTTCCTCTTCTATTCCTATTAATCTTAGATTTAGTCTTTCATAGTGTCCCATAATTCTGTGATGCTTGTGTCTGTAGTTCCTGTTCATTTGCCTACATTGTCCATTTCCAGAATTTCTTCATTTTATGTTTTCTTTATTGTTTCTACTTCTATTTTCATGTCTTAAACAGATTCGGTTGTTTTCTTAAACTATTTATATTACTTTCTTCAAGGAATTTATTCATTTCCTCCAATATTTTGTTTGTCTTTTCTTCAATGTCTTTAAGGAATTTATTTACTTCTTCTTTAAGGACCTCTATCACCATAATGCTGATTTTAAGGGTTTTTTGTGCTTCATCTGTGTTGGAATATTTATGGATTGCTTAGATAGGCTAGCTAGGCTCTGATGATGATATTTTGCTTTGGTTATTGTGGATTATGTTCTTATGCAGGGGTCTAGGTCTCTGGTGTTAAATGATTATAGGTCTAGGTGCTAATTTCTGAGTTTGTCTTTTTTGGATGGTTTTATGTTTTCTCTCTGGTTTTATGGTCTGTGTGGCCTGAATTCTGATAGGTGGCAAAGCCACTGATCCAGCAGGAAGTCTCCACCCAAGTTGAGAGCTAGACTTTTAACTGATGGCATGGCCTTTGTTGAGCATGGGGTCCTCTTTGAGTTGGAGGGGGTGAGACATAGTGATTAAAAGGGGATAGGGAGATTGGGGCTAGTGTTGAAGAGAACTGAGGGGGTGGAAGAGGTCTGTGTGTGGGCAGCCTCTCTGAAGCTCTGGAGGATGGTGTGGCCTCTGCTCCAATAGTGAATATCTGCCTGAATTCACCTACTTGTTCTTCTGGCTGGTTTGTCCTGCATCTGAGCAGGGAATTCCATCAAAGTTGGGGTGAGGATATGAAAACAGGGATGGGTGGTGGGGAGGGAATAGTTGGCAGCAGTAAATTGGGTCTTTAGGGACATAAATGTGGGAGTGGGAGAGTTCTTTGTCGGGAGCCGCATTCGCCATTACAAGATGGCGCTGGCTTCCTGTTTCCTGGTTCTTGTTTACAGCATTAGCTATGCTGACTGCACATGCGCCACTGTATGGTAATTTCTATATGGTAGCTCTCCCTATCAGAGAAGCTATATCATTCGGGCGTTTTGCGGAGCACCAATTACAGACGAATACGTCGCCCTGCAGGCTATTTAAGCCGTGCGTATTCGGGGCTTGGGGTCCTTCTCCATCAGCATGTAAAGAGCGCTACAATAAAGATTCTGCTGGACACATCTTCGGTTGCCGCGTCTTCCTTATCGGCAAAGGTTGCGCGCGACAAGTGGTGCCGAAACCCGGGAGCCTGCCGACCCTGGGCGGAGGAACGACTCGAAGGACCCTCGACTGCTCGTCGAAGGAAGATTCAAGCCAGCGGAGCGAGAAGCTGCAGCACTTTTCAGCAAGGTATGACCCCTGTGGTCTGGGTGATCCCGTTTCTTATTGTTTGTTTCATTTTTCGTTTTATTGTGCTGTCTGTGTTTTAATTGTCATAGACGGGAGAATACTCGCCGCTCACTCTTTTGTGACCTAGCATAAGTGGCCTTAAGTCTCAGGTAAATAACTGAGCCGTCACACCCTCTCCTGTAGATAAAGGAGTTATAGGGAACCAGCCGACCAAGCCTATTGCAGATGCAGCGCAGGCGCTGCTGAAGCAAAAGGAGCTAAAGATTCCAGATAGAGTTTTGTGGAACTTCCTTAAGGAAGTTGACCGTGTTGCTCCCTGGTTTGTGGTCTCTGGGACCCTCTCCAAAGGAACATGGGATAAATTAGGAGGAGATCTTATGCGGGAGAAGGAACAAGGAAGTTTAAGGACTGGTGTATGGCCGTTATATAAATTGTTAAAGTCTTGTATTGAAGATGAGAGATGTAAGGAACAGGTCAAAGAGGGACAGAGAGTGCTTTCTGACCATCAGGATAGTCTATCAGAAGCTGAAAAGGGAAAGGGAGAACAAAAGAAAAGGTTCTCCAGAAAGAAGTCAAATAAGAATGAAAATGTGCACAGTAAACTAGCAAAGCTAGAAAAGAAAGCAAAACAGCTCGCCTGAAAGGAAAAGGAACTTAACCGACGAGCTAAAGATTTAAAGCTTGTGCCTGCTCCAAAAGGAGGAGCATGTAAGGATTGTGAGTGTGAGGATCCAAAATTATACCCTCTCTCTCACTGAGTTTAAACATTATACTATAGATTCTTCCTCTGAGGAGGAGACGTCCCCCCCGGAGAGGAGGATGAGTCTGACCTATCTGGGTCAGAAGGGGATCCAGAGCTGAACCCTGCCGAGCAGGCAGAATTAGATGAGGAAGCTAAAAATTATGAGGCTGGGAGATATGGGCGTGCCCCACCTTATGCTCCAGGCTATGAGCCAACGGCACCGCCCTATGATGTTGTACAGCAGCAAAAAATGGCCAAAAAAGGAAGAAATTCTATGATATCAGATACGCCATTGGATCTGAAACAATTGAAGGCCTTAGTGGAAGCAGTGCAAACATACGGAGTTAGCGCTTCCTTTACCACAGCCCTTATTGAAAGGCTGGCCTTGAATGCAATGACCCCAGATGATTGGAACAATACAGTTAAAGCGTGCTTATCTATGGGTCATTATTTAGATTGGAAGTCCATTTATCAGGAATTGTGTGCGGCCCACGCAAAGATAAATATAGCCAATCAACGACCTCAATGGAGCTTTGATATGCTCACGGGTCAAGGTCTCCTCAAATGATGGGTACTCAGGTGAGGAGCTTTCAGAACTAAGAGGAGGAGTAATTAAAACAAGCTGCAGCTGAATATCAAGGAGAAAGGTACGGATGGCGACGGCCTCCTACCTATAATGTTTCCATGGGAAAAGCCGATGTTTCCATTGCACCCCGGGAATCTTGGCCCCCTCTGCGCCTCCTTCCTATGCTCAAACGGGGAGGAAGCTGCCATTTTATAAAAAGGGGATACAAGGAGGCACCTGGTCTCCGCATTCCCTGGTTTTTGTTTTGAGAACTCTCAATGATTTTCAACAGCTGTTGGGAGATATTAACTGGATCGAAGGATATTTAAACGTTCCTCAGTCAGAGCTAATGCCCTTACACCCTTTGGCAGTTAGCTCAATTAGGTTGTGAATGGAAATACCCCAGGTTATGTATTACTAGTGTGCCTTTTCGTAATGCTTCCCGTGCTGTTATCAAGAGTTATGTGCAGCTCAAGCTAAACAAAATACAGCCAACCAGCGCCCTCAATGGAGTTTTGATATGCTCATAGGTCAAGGTCAATGGGCAGTTAATCAAACTGCATATCCATTGGAAGTATATGAGCAGATTAATAGGGCTGCTACTCGAGCCTGGAGGAGTCTGCCAAATAAGGGGCAAGTTAACATCAACCAATTGTAGGAGCTACTGATGTTTTCACTGATGGGTCCAAGACAGGTGTTGGTAGTTATGTTGTTAATAATCAGGTGTTTCAAAAATGTTTTAATTTTTCATCCCCACAATTGGTTGAATGTGCTATTGTAGCTGAGGTTTTACGAGTTTTCCCTCAACCTCTGAATATTATTTCTGACTCACATTATGTGGTAGGAGCAGTACAGATTTTGGAAACAGTGGGATTAATTTCCTCAAAAAGTGCTGTTGCACAAGTCTTTGCTGATATTCAGCAATCAATCAGGACAAGATTGCATCCTTTTTTTTATACAACATATGAGAGCACATACGCTATTACCAGGACCCATGGCAAGAGCTAATGATCTGGCCGATAAAGCCACTAAAGCAATTTATCTTATACTTAATTTTTCACTATACGTTTACAAGTAAAAGAAAGATAAAAATGTCCCTTCACAGTACCTAGTTGCAATAATTCTCAGCATACCTGCACAAATAAAAACTGACAACGCTCCAGCATATATCTCCAGCAAACTGAAACCGTTTTTTGAGTATTATAACTACCTAAGTTCATCAAGATCCGAGTTGAACAAGAGAAACATCTTAATGTAGAGAAATGACAAGTCATCCACCAATGTAGTTCCCATGAGTTGTTCGGAGACTTCTCAAAGGTAGGGGAGGTGTTCTGTTCTTGTCTTTACAGGAAAACAGAAAGCACCCATCTTCAAACTGCCAAAAGACACTGAACGTGTAGGTACCTACAGAAGAGAATACAGCTCTCCAGAAAGAACCATTTAATGAAGAGGAATCTGATATATGGTTAAAAAAAAAAAATATTTAATTCTAGTGAGCTATTTCTATATAGAAATCTATTTCTCTTTACTATCTAGAATTCCTCTAGTCCCAATTTATCTAAACCAATGCTGGCTTTGGAGTTGGATTTGGCTTTCCTTCTCTAAATTCAAGCATGTTGTTAAGATTAAATTCACAGTTTCTGCCTTATATCAAGAAGCCAATTGGTGTAAGGCAGAAGAAAACAAAATCTGGGCACTGTCATTTACCTACAGTCAGTTTTTCTCTCTGAAATCTTAATTTTCCTCATATACCTTTTAATGCTTATTGTTGCCTTTCCCTAATGCATACCGTAAAAATTAAAAATTTTACCTTGATTTTGATATTTAAGTTTTCCACAAGGAATATAACAGTTCTCAACAACAATCTTTGAACGCTCTGGAAAGAAGATGGGGCCCCAATTGGACACTTCCACTTGACTCAGCCCGATGCATCTGGACTACAAACTTTACCCTAAACCGGTCTGAGACTGCTTTGCTCAAGACAACTCATGACTAGCTAGCTGTATTGGTGCACCTTCTTATTACAACCTGGCCAGAGTTTCAAGTAGAATTCCAGTCAAGCATTTTTCTGCCACACAATGACTACCTACATATGTTACAGCCAGTTCTGTTGACAAATTTGGTTGCTTAAAATTTTCTTCCAACAGGATCCCATGGAGAAATCATCGTCCCATTTCAGCAGGAAGTAATCTTAAGACTACGACGCCCCTTTCCCCACTCTTGGAATTTAGGGATAATATTCATCTTCATAGGGTTGGTCATAGTTACTTGGGGTTGGTTTGGAAGGTGATACTTAGACTTGGTTATATCTTTTAGACAGGAATAGGGTATGGTTGGGAAAGGTATGGTTCAGAATGGATATAGGTAGATTAGCCTATTTTCTTGTGAATTATTTAGTAAGAGTGAGACATTAGTATTACAGCTTACATTGTTATATATTATTATTTGTGGTAACCTATGTAAAATTAACCTCTGTTCAATATGATAATTTTACCAAAGCAGCAAATCTTTCTAAAGAATTGTCCAAAATGTTGCAGTTCAATTGGAATGCAAATTTTGATGCAACCCTGAGCAAATTACGTCTTGCAATAGTTCAAATTAATTCCACTCGTTTGGATGTCTCTGTTACATAAGGGTTGTTTTCCTGGATGTCTTCTGCCTTTTCTTTCTTTAAAGAATGGGTTGGTGTAGGAATGTTTGGAACGACCTTACTTTTGGGACTGTTCCTCTGTTTTTGGTTGCTTTGCAAATTCAAAAGACAACAACATGATAAAAATGTGGCCATCGTGCATGCTATGCTGGCTGTTGAGCAGGGAGCATCCCCCCAAGTATGGTTAAGTATGCTAAGCCATTGAGACGCTGTCAGAACTCCAAGCACTCCTGACGGGCACAGGTTCCCATTGCACCAGGATGCTGTTCTGCACAGACCTTTGCATCTCCCAGGGCTCAGGTTCCCATTGCACGGGATCTCAGATGCAAGGGGTCTCCCTCACTGTGTAATCTCCTTGATCGCTCAAACTGTTGAATCAGCGGGCTGATCGGAAACTTCACAGTGTTAATTGTGGCCTTGCATATAATTTTAAAGAAAGGGGGAGATGTCGGGAGCCGCATTCGCCATTACAAGATGGCGCTGGCTTCCTGTTTCCTGGTTCTTGTTTACAGCATTAGCTATGCTGACTGCACATGCGCCACTGTATGGTAATTTCTATATGGTAGCTCTCCCTATCAGAGAAGCTATATCATTCGGGCGTTTTGTGGAGCACCAATTACAGACGAATACGTCGCCCTGCAGGCTATTTAAGTCGTGCGTATTCTGGGCTTGGGGTCCTTCTCCATCAGCATGTAAAGAGCGCTACAATAAAGATTCTGCTGGACACATCTTCGGTTGCCTATCGGCAAAGGTTGCGCGCGACAGTTCTTTGGGTGGGCATCTTACCTATTCTTTTGGCTGTCATGACCCAGGCAGGGATATCAATCTTGCAGCCTCTGTTTTAAATAAATATTTTATTTAAATGTTATTTGCATATGAAGAAGTACAATAACCATGAGTATATAATCAAATCAACTCATGCAAAGTAAGCAGGCCTGTGTATCTATCATTCAGATCAAGACAGCACTATGAGCATGTCATCAGAGTATTGAATTGCAATATATTGCAATATTGAATTGTTATGCTGCAAGCATAACAGCAGACAGGAAAATGACCTGTGTGAAAAAAATGAGGAAAACTCAGCTTAGCCTAACTCAGCTACTGCTGGGTCAAAACTTCTGGAATCTGTCACCAGGTGGTTTTAATGTAAGCATATTGAAATATAGTAAAACTTAAGGAAACATTTCCAGGTATAATGATATCTCTGGTACACAGGGAAGCATAATTATATAGAAACTCAACTGAAAGTACATGCCATTTGTTACAAGAAGATGGGTGCTTAAAAACAGGCTACACATACTAGCTTAGGGCCTAGGTGTGGATCTGGAATGGTCTCAGTCAAATGGATAGTGAAGAAGTTATTTGGGCTATAAAGTACATGTAACATGTCATCTGAGGATGTGTTCTATTGACTGAGAAACAAAGATAAACATTCTAGGGGATATGGATTAGCACTGGCCCCAAAGGTGTCAAAACTCACAACATCTACTGACACTGATAACTGACAACATCTACTATCAGCCTTCTGGGTGGAAAACAGGTATTACATCTTTGTCTTTGAAAAGACAACCTTTCCACATTTTTAATCACATGTTCAACATGGAAGCTCTTGCTGTCTTGGTTTTATTCCCTCAGCATTGTGGGGATTTTACTAATTGCCTCTTTTCACAGTGCCTTATTGTACTTGTAGACTTCTCTGATATGGTTGTTTCTCTTAAATCATTTTTATGTTTAATATTCCCTTCTTTTGCTCTGATTTTACTTTCTCTAACTTTTACCTTGAACTGTAGATTAAATCATGAATTTTCAGACTTAGATTTTTTTTAAGTGCTATAAATTTCCTTTTAAGCTCAACCCTTGATGCAATACATATGTTTTGGAAGTTATTTACACTCTGTGACTTTTTTTTCCCATCACTCTATAATTTAAAATGTTTGATTCACATAACCTTGGGAATTATGTTTATATATGTGTATATAAAATACATTTTACTGCTCATTTTTACTTAGTTTCATTGTTGTCAGAGAAGAAACTCTGGATATTTCAATCTTTGAAAGTTATTAAAATTGTTTTATTGCCCAACATATGTGCAATTTTGATTAATATTCTATAAATATAATGCAGCAATAGTTTGCAGTTTCTCAAAGTATCTATAAATTCAAATATGACTGTTTGTTCTATTTCGTGAGGAGAGGTGCTATGTTAAAATGCCCTCTTATGATTTTAAATTTATCCATTTCCCTTGCTATATCTATTTCTATTTTACATTCTCAGACATTTTGTTACCAATTAGATCCAAATTTAGAACATTTATGCATTCCTGATCATCATAGAATGTCATCTTTATCTCCCATGATATTTTACATCAAAAAGTCTGGTGTGTCTGACACTGAAAATTTTTTCATTAATTTTTTTAAGGCAGGGTCCCAGTGTGTAGCTCATGCTATCCTTGAATTCAAAATCCTCATTGGGTGACCTTGCAAATGCTGGGATTACAGGAGCATACCACTGTGCTCCCAGCACTTACACGTCTTAACTAAGCATTTGAAGCTTATATTTTTATCTTTCCTTCCATTTTCAACCATTTTCAATGATAAGTCTCTCCCAAATAGAATTGAGTAAGTTTTAATTTGAAGTATTAAAATATTAGTTGTTATTATGCCATTTCCATGCAGTATATACATGGTTTCACTTTGTCACATTTGCCACTACAACACCCTTCATCCTTACACCTTCCCCATCTTACAGGTTTCCTTCCTCCTCATTAGTGTCTTCTGCATCCATGTCTCTCTCTCACAAACACACATGCACACACACACACATATATACACACATCACATACACATACACACACCACACACATATACACACATACCACATACATATACCACATACATACCACACACACACCACATACACACACACATATACACACATACCACATACATATACCACATACACACACCACACACACATATATACACACACCACACACATCCACACACACACATCCACATATACACACCACACACACATATAGACACATACCACATACATACATACATACACACACATCACATCCACACATCCACACACATACATCCACACCACACACACACACACACACACACACACACACACCACATACATACACACACATCACATACACACATCCACACACACACACATCCACACACATTACATCCACATCTCTCACACACACACACACACACACACACACACACACACACACACACACACACACGGCCTTACCAATGTTCTTTGTTATTTGTTTTCCTGATGACAGCCACTATGAGCAGGGTGAGATGTCGTCTCATAGCAATTTGTATTTGCATTGCATTGGTAACTAAAGATGTTGAACACTTGTTCAGTTAAGATTGGACATTTGTGTTTCTTCATGGAGAACTGTGTCCTTTAATTAGCTCACTTACTGATTAAAGTGTTTGTTTTATTGTTTAAATTTTGCAGTTCTACAGGTAGTCTTCATATTAGTGCCTTGTTTGAAGCATATTTGAAAGTCTTTTGTTTTGTTTCATTTTTTCTTATTCTGTAAGCGGTCCACACTCTGCTGGTGGTTTTATGTTACTTCATGTTGTTCTAGAGAGGTGCTGTAAATTTGTGTGATTCCCTTTAGCAGTTCTTGGAAATATTCCCATGACACTGTTTTTTCCACATAACCCTACATGTGTGGTTTTGTTTGCTGTTGTTTGTTTTGTTTTGCTTTATGTTGATTTGATTAGAAGTGACCAAAAGTCATTTTAGCCTAATGACAATTATTTCAAATTAAAAGTATTCAGATGATTTTTTTTCTGAGAATATGTATTTGAGCTAAGGGGGTATTTTAAAAGTTCTTTAAATATATATGGACCAAACTGTTTACTTCATTGGCAACAATGTACAAACATGTCTCTACTATTGTTTAAAGAGTTTTTATACATTAATACATGTTATGAGCACTTAGCCACCAGCCTGGTCCCATAGCCGTTTCAGCTCCAAATAACACACAGAGACATAGTATTAATAATGAAACTGCTGGCCAGTTACTAGTGTTTCTTATTGGCTAGCCATGTCTAAATTATTAACCTGTAATTACTAATGTATGTATTTCTTGAAGGCCTTGTCTTACCGAGAATGCCAGACTCCCATGTTCTCTCTTCCCAAGATCACATCACGACTCCCTCCTATGTTGGTGATCTGTAACAATCAGACTTGTAGTTATGTTAAGTATGTTTTCAAAATCATACAAAAATATATTTTAGATAGATGGTCTTTAAACACTTCAAAATCCTACAGAACATGGCATTTATATTTTTTGGTGACATGGGGCTTTTCATGACAGTGAGGGCGTCTGTTTCTGGCAGCACCAAACTGCTTCATAAAAGGATGATAGGCATTGTAGAACCTCCAAATTGCAGGGGAACCTTGGATGACTGTCCAAGCAGCCAGATGTCTGTCATTGTTATAGTTTTGGTACTGGCTTGCATTATACTTTCTGTTTACTCAGGTAATGTTATAGCTTTCTGGGGTCTTTAATGGAGTTAAAGAGTAGATAGTTATAGTTCTAGTTTTCCTTGGTTATGATAGAAAGTAAACTGGGTGCAAAATTTTGGACTTACCAAGATAGAATTAATAATGGAGTAGTTCTCTGAATTTGCCAAATACAAATGGGATGGATAATGTAAAGTAATTCTTACTTGAAAGCTGTGTAATTGTATATGGACTTACTATGTTAAGTTAAAACTTTTCTTTTTATTTAAACAAAAGGAGGATTGTGGAATATTCAACCAGGCAAAGATGTGTCAAATTTGTTTGTGCTGCAGAATAATACTTTAACTATGTGAAGATGTGTTACATTTGTTTCTGCTGCCTTTGGTAATGTTGTAAAGATGTGTTACATTTGTTTCTGCTGCTTTTGTTAATGATGTAATAATGTGTTACATTTGTTTCACCTTTCCCGCCTAAGGCACTTGATTGGTCTGATTAAAAGCTGAATGAACAATAGCTAGGTAAGAGATAGCTATGCAGGACTGGCAGGCGGAGGGAATAATTAGGAAAAGTCTAGACTCCCAAGAGAAGGAGAAAAGAATGAGGGAGAAAAAGAGGCCAGAAGCCAGCCAGCCATGGAGACATCAGAAAAGTAAGATATGAAGGAAGGAAGGAAGGAAGGAAGGAAGGAAGGAAGGAAGGAAGGAAGGAAGGAAGGAGGAGGGAAAGAGATAGGGAGGAAGGAACGAAGGAAAAAAGCCTTGAGGTAAAACATAGATGAAGAGAAACAAATTAAGTTATAAGAGCTAGAAAGAAATGAGCCCAAGCAAAGGCTGAACATTCATAACTAATAATAAGTCTCTATGTCATGATTTGAGAGCTGGTTGGTAGCCCAAAACAAAGCCTGCATATGAACATGTCAGTGGGAGACTGACTTGAATGCTACTTGGTGAAGAAAGACCCAACCCACTGTGGCTGGCATCATCTTCTGGGCTTGGTGCTGAACTTTGTAAAAGCGAAGAAAGCTAACTGTGCATAAGTAGTGAGCAAGCAGGTTCATTCATGTCTCTCCACTTTTAACTATGTATATGATGCAAATAGCTGTTTGAGTGCCTGCTTTGACTTCTCCAAAATGATGGCCTGTACCCTGGAATTGTAAGCCCAATAAACCCTTTCTCAGCTACACTGATTATTTCCAGGGTATTATCATAGCAACAGAAAGGAAACTTGGACAGTTTCTATAAGTGCTCATTTTACATAAGCCTGCCTTCCCAACTAGACATAATAGTCGGCAAATCACTGTCTCAGAATGACTAACCTGGGAGTCATGAACAGTGAAGGGAACTAGATGAGTATAATGAAAAGCACTGATGTGGGAAGTCTGCTGTGGGCATTCTGACAGAGGTCTGGCAAGGCTGGAAGTTATTGTCTGAAGCACAGAGGATGAATCAGAGGCCAAAGACCAGACAGACAAGACTGAGTGAATTTTATTTTCCACAAAGTACACACAGTGGACTAAGATGTCAGTGTCATAGATGTCAATTTCAGGCAGACATAACATGATGCTGACGACCATTCCTCCATCTACAGGGACAAGAGAAGGGCTGACACCAACTAGTAAACTGTGAGAATGTCAGGTTAACTAATGTTTAAATAACTTAAATGGAGAAATGAGGGGCTGATGATATGTCTATGTGGGCAAAGATATTTATCTCCCTGACTTGGTTCATTCTCTGGAATCCATGTGGTAGGAGAGAATCAATTCCCACAAGTTGTGCTCTAAGAACATGTATTGTAGAAGTGAGAGGTTAGTTCTGATTAGTACAGACCTTGCAGCATATATGTGTACATGTGACTGTGCATATGCATGTGTGCAGGTATGTGTGCATGTGTGTGCATGTGTGTGTGTGTGTGTGTGTGTGTGCTGTGTGTGTGTGTGCATATGTAGTATTCCTGTGTGTGGGTCTCTGTTTAGGCATGCCTGCATGTATGTGTATGATGTGTGTATATGCATGTTGGTGCACCCACATACATGTGCACAAATAGACACATACATAAATGTGCTTAAAAATTAAGTAATACATCATCACACATCTTTAAATAACTATTTCTACCTTTAATTTTACATAAAAATGTCTATACAAAATCATCTCAAAGTTATTGTCCATTAGAAAATCTATCCCTAGCCAGGATTATGCATGCACACACACACACACACACACACACACACACACACACACACACACGAGTGATAGAATTAGAAGGGAAGAGAAGGGGATCAGTGAGAGAGGGAAGGACAATAAGAGCACGTACCTGGAGTAAACAATCAAAACACTTCATATACATGTATGTGACATGTCACCAGGAAGGCCATTACTATGTATCATTGGTATACACTCATAAAACCTTTAGAGGTTCACTGGGCTGGGAAAGTGACTCAGTGGGTAAAGTGTTTGTGGTGTAAACACCTGGGTTCTGATGTCCAGAACTTGCAGAAGGGCAGACAGACAGAGTAGTTGGCCTTTGTTACCCCAGCACTCCTGCAAAACTGGAGCAGACTCAGCACGATCCTCTAAAGCACATAAGCCAATGAGGGTGGGGTATGCAGCAGGGGATCCTATCTGAGAACCCACACCAGAAGTTGTCCTCTTACCTCTGTGCACATCCAGAGGCTTGCCCGCACACACAGGAACACACACATGCATTCCTTCCTGTGCAGGTAAGTTTATGTCAACGTAACACAAGCTGGACTCATCGGAGAGGATGGAGGGAGCCTCAGTTGAGAAAATGCCTCCATTAAATCAAGCTTCAGGCAAGGATTTTCTTAATTAGTGACAGATCTGGGAGGACCCAGCCCTTAAAAATTCAAACTGAGCATGTCATGAGGAACAAGCCAGAAAGCAGCACCTCCCCATGGCCTCTACATCAGGTCCTGCTTCCAGGATCCTGCCCTGTTCAAGTCCTTGTCCTGACTTCCTTCAATGATGATGAACACTGATATGGAAATGTAAGCCAAATAAACTATTCCCTCCCCAACTTGCTTTGCTCACTGTGTTTTATCATAGCAACAGTAACCCTAAGACACTTACAGTTGGCTCTGGGAAAAGACAAATGTTCAGATTGCCTTCCCTTTGATCATATCCAGGAAGCATTTACTATTCTGATGCGCAATGAAAATTATAGAATCACCCCACTCCACCCTCTTCTGGGAAGAGCATTTTCCTGGACAGTGCTCCTTGGAGTACCATTAAGGAAACTTTGATCTGAAAATTGCATGCATAATTTTCTCAGCACTTATAAGTGATTGCTCAATAAGGGCTTTGTGTTCCCCAAAAACTATGGGAGATATATAAGGGAAGAGGCATCCCAGTGATTCTTAAATCAGACCAAGACATCACTAATGTGTTGGGGAGATGGCTCAGTTAATAAGGGCTTTGCTCTGGACTCTAGTTTTTTTTTGCTGTTGGTGCAGTAGAGACTAGGAACCAAAAGGAACTTGGGGAGGAAAGTCGACTACACCTTACAGGTTAGAGTCCATCACTGAGGGAAGCCGAGGCAGTACCCAGAGCAGGGATGTGGAAGCGTGCACTGAAGCAGAGACAGAGGAACACCGCTTACTAGCTTGCTGCCCATGGCTTGCCCAAGCTGTTTCTTATATACCCTAAGGTTATCCAACCAGGGCTTGGACCACCCAGTGTGGGCTGAGTTCTCTTACATCAGTCATTAATCAAGAAACTGCTCCACAGTGCTGCTTACAGCCCAGTCGGATGAAAGTGTTTATCTCCATGGCATTCTCTCTACCCAGATGACTCCAGGTGTGTTGCGTTGGGAAGAAAAACAAAACCCTCAGAAACATAATGTGTGTACTCTGCAAGCATGAGGATATGAATTCAATACCCAGCACTAACATAAAAAATCTGTTGTGGCAGCTGTGGCAGAGGTGACAATCAAGTCCCTAGGGCTCACTGGCCAGGCAGCCTGGGCTATTTGGTGACTTCCAGGCTTGTGACCCTCTCAAATGACACCTGGTGAAGGACATCAGAGGTTTGCCTCTTGCCTCTGCAAGAGCATGTATTCTCTCTCTCTCTCTCTCTCTCTCTCTCTCTCTCTCTCTCTCTCTCTCTCTCTCTCTCTCTCTCTCAACACACACACACACACACACACACACACACACACACACAGGCACACATAGGCTCACAAAGTAAGTGACCAAAGGACTTACTACAGACCAGTTGTCCATGCTTATGAAAATCCAGGCAACTTTATCTTGGGAAGACAAGTAGTGAGTTTTATGAAAAGCTGTAATTTTCTCTCCCACCCTAGTCAGTTCTGTAAGTCTGCCTTATTTCCTTCAGTAAGCATTGAACTGTGATGTCAAAATTGCTTTCTTATTATGGAAATTATTCGCTGAAGCATGTGGAAAATTCCATGCATAGGAAAAATGCATGAGCAATATTCATCTGCTACTTCTTCCAGTTCACCATATCATGGCCAGACGACACACATGGGCATACACACACATACACACACACATACACACACGTACACACATGCATATACACACATGTGCACGCACACGTGCACACACACACATACACAAATACAAACACATACACACATGCACACACATACAAACATGTATACACATATACACATGTATATACACACACACACACACACAGACACACACACACACACACACAAACACTGAGACATTGGAGACCTGAGGACAAGCTTGCCTATATTGAGAAACTGGAGATATAAACACAAAACTGCCCACTGTGTTTCTTCTTCACCCTGAACCCTCCACCCTGTCTTTCTGAATGCTGGAGAGTCTCAATGCTTCTCTTGACTGCCCCCTAATGTTTTAACCTAGGCTTAAAAAAAAAGAGGATTGTAAAATTCCGTAATGAAATAAGTCTCAAGAATTGTTTCTACTTAATGCATTTTTATCTTTTATCCAAGCATAATATATACAATAATGAGTACAAAGATTAAATTCCGTGGCTCAAAGTGCATAGAGCCACGGAGGTAGAGTGTGAACATCAGCCTACCAGTGCTTTTCTAACACAGAACTCAAAATAGGGACTGTTTAGATAGCCTCAAGTAGGATATGTTGGAAATATCAAGGAGAAAATGTGCTTAGGCATCTAATATACTGCACAGGGTTCTCCTCAACCAAGAGGAACAGACTAAATCCATGCAGGGCACCATATGCCAGTGTTCTCTAAAGCAGGGTAACATTGTTCTGTAACAGACTTCCTAAGAAGATGTAACACAAACACACACACACACACACACACACACACACACACACACACATACACACACACCTACTCACCCTGAGCAAGAAACCCAAGACAAACCAAAGTTCACCACAAAATTCCAACTGGGTGAATCATGTGTTTTAATGGGGTTACTTACAGGATCAGAAATAACTCAAAGATAACTCTTATCACCAAAGCCTGGCAAGGCTAACAGCTCCCTGAAGTTGGGAACCTCAAGTACATGGCACAGCGTACAGACAGCTCCAAATTACTCAATATCTCTAAACCACTCTTAGGAAAGTCCCTTAGTTCCTGTGTCTACAAAGCAGATAGTCCAAAGCATTCCTTAAAGTTTGATTTATTTGAAGCAAGGATTTGGTGGCACATGCCTTTAATCCCTGTACTCAGGAGGCAGAGGCAGGCAGATTTCTGTGAGTTCAAGGCCAGCCTGGTCTACAAAGCTAGTTCCAGGACAGGGTCCAAAGCATGACAGAGAATGCTTGTCTTGAAAAATAAAACAACAAAAAAATTGGCTTGTTTGAGAGTAATTCTCCCAATCTTTGTTGTTTACTCTGGCAGGGAAGGACCTAGTATATCTGGTCAGTTTCAGGAACTTCCTGAAGCTAGTTTGAGTTACTTCCCTTCTGTCTTACTGAACTTCCCAACAGGATTAAATATTTCAAACACAGAAATAACTTCTGCACAACAATACCCATCTTTATTCTTACAGGACTAACTAAAAATTATATTTAGTGACAATTACATTAAAGACTTTGCATGACTCAATAACCCTCCAAAAATAGTTGTTACCACCCTGATATTTTCATGTATGCATTACTGTGCTTAATCTATAATGAAAATGAAAGATTTGTACCTTACTTGAAGGATGTAACTTTCATCCTTTGAGATTAGTGAACAGTTTGGTCCTATAACATAACACTTGCTATGGGCTAATTTTATAAAGAAAAGAAGATTGTAAAACTATCAGTTCTAGAAATTCAAGGAAAAGCCACCCATTGGTAAGGTGAAAAGCTGGTAGCTGATGGAGATGGCTGAACAGGAAAGAGCAAGGGCAGGGCTGAGAGGACTTGGATCAAAACAGGAAGCCAACAGGAGGTAAACAGGGCAGGGTAGGCTGGGTTTAAAACAACAACTCCCAGAATAAAGCAGGGACCCTGCGTTGATAGTTTCATGTCAACTCAACACAAAGCTAAAATCATCAGAGGCGGGAACCTCAACTGAGAAAATGTCTCCTTAAGATCTGGCCCTGTTTCAGATCCTGTCCTAACATTTTTAGTGATAAACAGTGGTACCAAAGTATAAGATAAATAAACCTTTCCTCCTCAAGTTGCTTCGGTCATGGTGTTTCTGTAAGGTAAATGTAGCGAGTATGTTTTCCCCGCTGCCGGTCTGTCCTGCCAACACGCCAGCCCCCAATAACACGCTGAGACTCTGTATTTGATATAATGCTGTTGGCCAGTTGCGTGCTTCTTATTGGCTAGCTCTGTCTTAATGATTAACCCATTTCTATTCATCTAAGTATTTCTACGTGGATCATCTTACCGGAGAGCAGTGGCCCGGTGTGCTCCTCTCTCCAGGCTCTCCATGCTGACTCCTCCTTCCTCCTTCCTCTTTCCTCCTTGTCTCCTAGTCCCTCCTATTTTCCTTTCCTATTGGCCAACAGTGCTTTATTCATTAACCAGTACAAAAAACATTTTATTTACAGAATTACCTCTCCCATCAGGTAAATCGTCCTCCAAGTCCAACTTCTGGGTTCAAAAACCATGAAAATCCCACCAATCTCTGGGTTTGACTTGAAATTCTACCAATACCTACCCTGGAAAACTCTCTGACTCCTGCCGAGTTCCCTGCTGCTTCTGTCCTATGCAGAGGCAGCCATCCTTTTGTACCTCTCCCAATAAAACTCTTGTGTGAGTCTTGCTGTGCTGTGTGACTTTGTGGTATTCCTTGGCTTCTGACTGCCAGAATACGTTTCCCCTCAGAGCTGTAACACTTACAGTTTCATCACAGCAATAGTAACCCTAACTAAGCCTTTAAGGAATATTCTAGTCTCTTCTAGAAGGCGGCTTTCATGATTTAGTTAGAAACCTCTCAATAGGCTCTCTCTCGCTCTCTCTCTCTCTCTGAAAAACAGTATGTCACAGCTTTCTTTGTAAATTGAATGTACTTATTGCGTATATGTGCATACATACGCAGCATGCCACAGAACTTGATTCTTGGTGAGAAGGAAACCTGTGGATGGAACTCTGGTCATTAGCCTTGGCAAGACAAGCTACACCCGAACTACAGCACCGCAAGACATACTCATCCATTCTGGGGCATAGGCTAGAAAGTGTCTACCTTTCTCTTCATCCATTTGGACCCCCTGTTTCTCTCTCTAACCTCATACTGATGCTCTAATTTACAGAGAACTTGAAATTGAACCTATATAACTAGCCTATGCTTAAGATGCAATGTACCTTAGCATATATCACTCATGGCTGTGTATGGTTTGAATCCCAGTGCAAAGGAGGATGATACAGGTAGCTTCAGGAGTTCCCTGGGTAACCAATCTAGCCAAATGGGTGATCCCCAAATCCTAATGCCCTGTCTCAAAAATCAAAATGGACAGTTCCTGAAAGACAACATAGGAGATTGACTTATGGCCTTCATGTGCACACACACACACACACACACACACACACACACACACACACATACACACACACAATGCAAATACACACACACACACTTGAGGTCCAGATTTATTAAATTCCTCATGCAGCACTCCAAATAGTTCTCACATCTTCTTGCCCCCATATATTTCTTTCATTTCTATAGTACCACTCATAAGTCCCTTGCATACATAACCTCCGATACATTTCTTTTAAATATTATCGCCTTCTTATTGGCAGCCCACAGTAATGGTAAAGAAAGATAATGCCTTCAAGCTATAATAGAAAATGAATGTAGAGCCCTGGGATCCTTCCCAAGGCTTCTCAGTTTCCTTTCTAGAATAATGAAAATCCTCCCACTTCTTGAATTAAATTATAACTGAAAGGTTGATGAACAGCTCTTGTTTTACTGTAGGAGGCCTTCCCTCAGATACATGGAGCTTACATCTCTCATTATTAGTGTGACCGTTGACTTCAATAAAATGCTCTCTCAGTGACATCTACCAGAGTAGTGAGACTCAGACCACAATGCAACTCATTTCTGTGGCTCTGGAAAAATAAAGCAGAACATGCACTTATAGAAAATGCATTCTATAAGTGTATTTCATTCTAAAAAGATGAACATTAGAGTCCCTGTATGTTGCTTTACTTACAGAACTGTTTTATTATTTTTATGTACATTTATAACAATATTAAAGGTAAGTCAAGATAAGCCAAACAACTATTATACATTGAAACAAACTTTAAAAAGAGTGTGGTTCATCGGGAATTTTTATAACAATAACAACAAAGTCCACAATAACACAGGATATTGTTATTTAATTTTGGTTTGATGATTAATATTGATAGCCAATTTGAAAATACCTAGAATCATATAGAAGACAATTCTCTCCATGTCTATGAAGTTAGGTTAGTCCAGGTAGTTACACCCACCATTTATGTAGACAGCATCATCCCATGGGCTGAGCTCTAGCATTCAACCCACCACAGTTTCCAGATTGTGTTTACGATGGAACCAGCTGCCTGAAGCTCCCTGCTTCCCTGCCTTCCCATTGTGGTGGACTATATTGTCTAACTGTGAGCCAAAACAAAGCCTAACTTCCTTATATTTCTTTAGTTGGATATTTTGTCTCTACAATAAGAAAAAAATTAACACAACTGGTTGATACTTATGGAAAGCTAGATATCATTGAAAGAATACTGTCAGTGTTAGTAACTTTGACCTTCATGAGCTAAGTATGTTGCCCAGTGCTGCCTGGCTTGTAAGTGAAAGAGTAAGATTCAAATGCAGAGAACACCATGCTTGGTCTCTAACCTGCAGGTTTTGGTCTGCAGAGCGGAAATAGAGATGAAACTTTGTATCCTGCATTTCTCCACAGCTCATGGCAAGGGAAAGCTAACATGTACAGCCATGCATGCAAAATAGCATTAACAATGCCCATAGAAATGTTCATATACACACATACACACACACACACACACACACACACACGCACAGGGAGAGAGACAAAGTCCATTTGATAATCTCAGAAAATTTTATCCAAGATCATTAATCTTTGTTTCAGATCTCCAGCAAACAGTGAATCAGTCTAAGGTATTTATTGAGTTTTTACCATGGGATGTAAGCCATTAAACACCTCAAGAGAGTAGAAAATATGGGATCAAGATGAGAGCTGTCAAAATGTTGCAGCTACCATGATAGTGTCACATAGGAGGTTATCAATGCTTGTGGTTACAAGTGCTAACCAAATACCTGTTTTTTCCTGAAACTTCTAAAATGTTCAAAGAGGCAAACATAACAATACAGTTCTGTTAATGGGTTGGTCCCATAAGAACCAATAAATAATGTTCTCTAGTAAAGTTTAAGTGGAAAACAGGGATTGAACTTGAAGTCAAAGTTTATCTCCAAGTTTACTTTCAAGCATCAAGAACAGAGAAATTTCTGTGTATGAAAACTGTGAATGCAGGAGAAACTCAATCCCCTCCCACATACCTAGGAGAAGAGAGATGCCACAGTTGGAGGTGGGGCCTGACCACAGGCCACTGTAGGAAGCAGGGCATGACCATTGACCAATTTGTACAAGGGACAAAAGGTAGCAAATGGATCACAATTCCTGTCTCTCCTCGTTGTTTCTGTCTCTGTCTTTTGTCTCTGTCTCCCTGTCCCTTGTGTTTGTGCTTGCACATTTGCAGCCAGTTTCACATTGAAGTGGAGGACAGAGATCAAAGCTGGGTCAGATTAGCATACATGTGCTCGAGCACGCATGCACACACACACACACACACACACACACACACACACACACACACACACACACACCGGTACTAGAAATACAGATGTCCACTGCTATACTTGGCTTTTTACTTGGGTCCTGGGGATGTATACACTGGACCTTATGCTTATATTATAGGTATTTTACCAATGGACCACCTCTCCAGGCTCTTCAAGTAATTTCTTTCTTTTTATTTCCTCAAGTAATTTCTTAAACGAAACACCAGTTACCTTTTTTATATCAGAAACAGAATTCCCTTATCCCCCGCTGTGGGTTAGAAAGCTTGTAGAAACCCTTCAGTTTAGCAGAATTGCAGCTTGAAATAGAGCCTAAACACTGAGCTTGCCATGATGATAGTTTCCCTGCATCTGACCAGGGAAACTAGACCCTGAGCGGGTCTCACAGAGGCCATGTGAAGTAAGAGAAAGAGATTGTCAAAGGCATCATAGATGACTTATAAGAAGAATAGCTGCCCAGGCCAATGATACAGGAAAAATCAGCTTAGAAATCGAATAATATGGGAGGAAGCAGTGGGAGTCTTGGCTGCAGCTAACCATACAAAGGATCTACCTCTAAAACAGGGGGGGAAGGGTGTGGATGGAATGGTGGTGAGGAGTCACTGACTCTGGAACCCAGCTAAGCATCCTGCATCCATCCCCAGAGCCTGGGTATCTGTAGCAAGCCCGGCAGGCAGAATGCAAACAAGACATTGCCTGGGGAGGAGATATCCTGTAGTTAGGATTAAAAATAAATAAATCTTATCAAAAATTGTAATGATGCTAAGGTGACAGAAAAGTGCTTGCCTTGCGAATGCGAGGATCTGAGTTCTAGCCTCAGAAGTCATGGAAAAGAGCCTGTCAGGGAAACAACAGCTTAGTGGCAGAAAGCTTGCTTAGCACATGCCAGGCCCTGGGTTCAATTCCCAGTCTCAGAAACAGAAAGAAGAGCCTAATTTTAAAAGGAAACTGTCTACAGAGTCAGATATGGTGATGTGTGTTTGTAATTATGATGCTGGCCTAGTCCCTGAAGCTGGCTAGCCAATCAAACCTCATTGACTTGTCAATCTTAAGGCCAGCAAGCAACTTAGTCTCACTCAAAAGGGGAAAGGAGGTGGTACCTGAGGAACAGAACCAATGCTATCCTTTGTCTTCCTTACAGAGTTACACATGTATTTATACTCATCTGCACAAATATATGCACTCCTACCTACATGAATACATACACACACAGACGGGTGGAAGACAAGCCGGTATCACCATACATTGAGTGAAGCCCTGCAGATTAATCCACAGCTATAATTTCAATGGGACACGGAGTAGCCATGGCCAGGAATAATGTAAAGGCCCTTGTAGACAGGAGCTCTGCTATAGTTTTGGATGTGGCAGCTCCTCTGTAATTTCACTGTTCTTTTCCTTCCATCACCCTGAAACAAGTCTCTCTTTTCAACTCCTTGTGGTCCTCTATCCATTTCTTCTTCCTAAAGACTCCTGATTCTACTCTTTACCTTAAAAGTCCTGTATCTCAGTTGTCTCACTGTCAGAAACCTACAGGAGGCCCAATACCTGCTACACACTGTCCCACATCTCTAAACAAATGTTTGTGTCATACTTAAAAGCAAGAAGAACAAGGAGCAGTGGCATGCCCAGAGGCAGGCGTGCTCTGTCCTCTGGAAATCAAAAAGGGAAATCAGCTGGCAATGGAGCAAGAAAGCACATAAAATAAAACCATAATACTATTGCAAGTGAGAAAAAGGTCAGTGGATCTCAAAATGTCAAGTGACAAAAGGGTAATTCCCTTCCACTTTTTAGTGAGTGTGGCTTAGGTACTGCCAAGGCTTGAATGTATCTGGGCTCGTGTACATTTTCAGTCTCACAGTACCAGTATATTAGAAATTTACTCAAGTTTGTATTAATATCACCATAAATGTAAATCAGCATCTTAAGTGGTATGGGAAAATTGGCAGATAGATTACATATATTCTGAGCATAATCATTACACATTGACTTGAATCTATAGATGCTCAAAAGCCATATTGACCGTTCGTGTCAAGGGTGAGGTCAAGGGTGGCAGGAGAGTGCTAAATTCTTCTATATTGCCTGGTAACTGTATCTTTACAGACACTAAAAATGTCTAAAGGATGGTGCTTCTCTACATATTGAACTGATTTTACTGAGTGTGTGTGCCTGCATGCATGAGAGAGAGAGAGAGAGAGAGAGAGAGAGAGAGAGAGAGAGATGGACAGACAGACAGAGAGAGACAAAGAGAGAGAGACAGACAGACAGACAGACAGAGAGACAGAGACAGAGAGAGAGAGAGAGAGAGAGAGAGAGAGAGAGAGAGACTTTTACATGACTCTTAAAGAAACATACCTCAACACTAAAGGCATTGTAGGCACTCAGTATCCATTTGGATTAGGGCAGACAACTCAGTGGGGGAAGTGCTTATAAGACCTGAGTTCAGATCCTCTGCACCCATGTAAAGATCCAGGCACCATGACTCACATCTGTATCTCTAGTGCTGAAGAAGGATGATATAAGGATCCCTGAAGCATCTTAGCCAGCCAGTCTAGCCAACTCAGCAAGTTCCAAGTATAGTCAGAGAGTCTATCTCAAAAAGTAATGTGGAGAGCTACAGTGGAAGGCACCCTAAAACGTTTGTGTATACTTACACTTTCACACATGCACAATGTGTGAAATAAAATTTGGTTACTAAAACTTAAAAATATGTGTCAACTACAAATGTAACTATTAATAAGATTATTTGGAACACTAGTGTTCAAGTGCCATGAGTTGGTGTACAACACGTTGATTTCTGCTTAGTATCCCTGCCCTGATTTGAGTGATGAGAAAATTGTATCTCCAGTGAGTCAAATTAAATCTCCGAGGTCACACAGTAATTGAGGGGCACAGACAAGTTTTTAAGATAATGCTGTCTACTTCTGCAACTCAAATATTTCCTGTTATATATTTAGGACTGCTGAGTGTCAGTAAATTAATGTTAATTGCCTCACTTCTGAGATGAGCAAGTCCCAGTCTCTATAACAAACAATGGAATGTATACTGACTCAAAGGTTTTACATTTTTCTTCCATGTTTCAATGTTGTGGTTTGAATGTGAAGTTCCACTACAAGCTCACGTGTTCCCAGCTGACAGTGCTAATAGGAATGTGAACCTCGTAGAAACCCGAGCTTTGCTAGAGGAAGAGGGTTGCCATGGTCTGGTCTTGATGTCCAATTGTCTGTTCTTCTTCCTGTTTATTCTCTGCTTGCTCTCTGCAGACTCAACATGACAAGCCATCTCATGTTCCTACAGCCATTTCCCACCATGATGGACTGTATCCCCCAAACAAAACTTTCCTCCTTTAAGTTTCTTCTTACTGGGTATTGTTCATAGTAGCCAGGAAAACAGCTGATAAACCCAACTTTCACACCCTTTAATAAACAAAGTTAATGCTATATGTGTGAACCCTTTAATGTGTCTCTTTTTCCATTGCTCTTTGTGGTATTTAGTTTTTGTAACAGTGCCCGATGTGCTTATAGGTCTACAAAGAATTCTTACAGTTCCTACACACTGAATGCAATCCATCCATCCTTCTCTTGTTGACCTCTATTCAAGTCCATGTGCAGAACTCAGATGAACATGGAGCAAAACAAGTAAAGCTCTTCCCCACAGGCCGACTTGAAGCTTATTTCAGCATGCCAACTCTGCTCTAGAGGTTCCAGCTATAGGTAAAAAATGGGAGACAGAGATTGGCACCTGAGTCACTATTGGATAACTTCAGAAAAGGTAGTCATTACACGTTCTCAACCTTCCTAATGCTGCAACCCTTTAATATAGTTCCTCACGTTGGGGTGACCCCAATGATAAAGTCGTTTAGCTGCTACCTCATAACTGTAATTTTCTACTATTATGAATTCCAATGTAAACATCTGATATGTGGCCACCGAGGGGTCTCGGACCCACAGGTTGATAACCACTGCCTTAGAGGGACAACAGAAATAGCTTCATGTTTCCCATACATTGGAAGAACACTACACACACAGATACTGAGAGTGGAAATGAATGACATATTTAAAACAAGTGGGTAGATCAGGTCATGCTAATGAGAAGAACATGAGGAAGAATGTTAGTTAGTATCTGACTCCAATCCTTTTGCTATAATAGAAAACCTTAGAGTGGTAAGTTATGGGGGGCAAAAGTTCATTTTTTTATAATTCAGAAATCTGGAAAGATCAAGCAGACTTGAGGTATGATAAGAGCTACTCAGTAGACTGCCTCTCATATTCTGAATTTGACATGATAGATGGGCAGAAATGCATGAACAATGTTTTGATGCCTCTCTATGAGGGTGCTGATTCTTCTAGTCACCCCTCAAAGGCCCTCTTTTTTAATACCATCAATGTGAGAGTTAAGTATTAATACATGAATGTAGTAGAAATTAGAGTTGTAAGACCTGTAACAAGATGGTGGAGAGAATGAACTTCACTCAAAGGCTTAATTCATGTTCTATAACAAATAAAATACAGGGATAATTTTTGATAGTAAATATGATGAATTTAGCCTTGTTTTGGCTAGCAATTCAATAGAAGCAGTAAACTGCAGAGGGCCTGAGACTGTATGATAGCAACAGCATGTGGGTAGAGATGATTCCCCATACCAGATCAATCAGGAACTTTGGGTTCCACTGTTTCATCTTCCTGTGTGAAAGATATGTCTGAATGCATGCTTCTCCATGGCAATGGAAGGTAGTGCATGGATCTAGGACTTTCTCTTCCCTGAGACCAGAAATTCATCCCTTATCTAGTTTTTCTCCCTTCAGCAAGGTTTGGTGTTTTCAGGTAAGGAGTTCTAAAGATTTAAGTGGAAACAACTCTTTAATAATTCTCCCAAAATGTTGAACTGTCCACTTCTGGGAGAAGACAGAAGAACAAAGCAATGTCCACTATGGCATCTATCCTAACTATCTTTCTCTCTCATCTTGACACAGTCCAGAAACATCCAAGAAGTGAGACTCAGAAAACAAATTGTCCAGATCTGCTTGGCCTGCGGCCATGTATGTAGAGACTGTCTTAATTTTTAATTGATTCAAGAGAGCCCAGCTCACTGTGACTAGGTAGGTAGTCCATGAATAATACAAAGATTAGCTGAGCATGTGCAAACAAGCCAGCAAAAAATGTTCCTCCATGGTTTCTGCACAAGTTTCTGACTTGACTGCCCTCAGTGATACACTGTGGCCTGGAATTGTAAACCAAATAAATATCTTCTCATCTAAGTATTTTTTGGTCAAGGTGCTTTATCACAGCAACAGAAATCAAAGCCTCCTAAACAATAAGGAGATTCCCAGAAACCAAACATAAACAAAACAGCTGTTACTTTTGCACTTGTATTAGAATCATATAGCACTATTATACCTTATTTATGAAGTACATTCTTGTAGTACATATATATTATTTACAAGGTTATTAAAGCTTGAATTTATGGCATTTTAAATTACATACACTATCACATTATAGTTCTTCCATGTTAGCTAACAAAGCCTCATGCACAAAGGTTTGTAAATGGATGAATAGGTGTGATATATTAAAACTATTTCAAAGCAGGCCTTTCAAACAATGGTATTTTAAATAATCCAGATTTGTGAAGCAGGGATCCTTTTTTTCCATGGAAAGGGGATTTAGCTATTCAGCTCCTAATATAAAAGCTTCTCACAATATGGATAGGAAAACTGTAAGGCAAACCATTAGCATTATAATGCACTTCAAAATAAGAATCAGAGAAGAGAAAAAAATTCCTTACCTCATCTAAATTTCCCTCGGGGAAAAGAAACAGAATTCACAATAACATTTCAACACATATTAATGGGATTAATAACAACAAAGAATCATCAACAACAATTATATTATAACCAATTAGCCAATTTGGGACACAATAACACAAAATATGGAGCTTTTAAATGCCCTTGGCCCTGTAGGTACAAAACAGGGACAGAGCATGAGCAATGGATAGAGGGACCAGCATCGAGCACTTAGTGTGCATCAGAGCAGAGCTAAAATGAGCTGGAGAGGAACAGAAATTCTGCCTTCATCCACGGAGCAGGTGCACTTTCCTTCAAGTGCAGCATCTCCCACTGTCACCCTAAAGTGCTACCAAAGCTACTTTCACACTACATATCTACAGTACCACTGATAGAATAGCATCCATCAGGGATGGCTGTATTTCACCAATGATAGGGTCATTCATGATGAAAACAGAACGATTCAGCCCAGATGTATCTCTACAGAAAGGCAAGAGGATGATAAACATTGAGAGAGATCTCTGAGTACCAGTGAGGATTCTTCCAAAGAGGTTTATCTGAGACAGCAAGAACTACTACACTGAGGATGGGAAGTGGCATTCCACTGACTGGGTTCTAAGTGAAAAGGGCGAGATGATCAGAGCACCAGCAACCACCTTTCTGTTTTCTGGTTTTATACTGTGACCAGCTGCCTCCCACTCCTGCTGCTACACGAGACTCACAATTGCTGCCACACTTTTCCCCCACCTCCAAGGACTCCTCCTTCAAATTGTGAGTCAAAATAATTCCATACTTAAAATCGATGTTGACACTGCAACAGGACAGGGAAATAATGCAGAACCCTTGTTTGCCTTTCCCTGGTGAGTTCCAGAGTGCCTAGTTTCTCCTATCCATATTATGGCCACTTATAGTATTAGAGAAATGAAGTAAATCATTTAAAACTATCATGTAGCTTGGCAGTGGTGGAACACAACTTTAATCCCAGCATTTGGGAAGCAGAGGAAGGTAGATCTCTGTGAGTTTGAGGCCAGCCTGGTCTACAGAGTGAGGTCCAGGACAGCCAAGGTTACAGAGGGAAACCCTGTCTCCAAAATACCAAAAGAAAACACAAAGAACTATCAAGAAAGATAGGATAACTTGGTCTATCTAATTCAGAAATCATACATATTACCAATATTAATGTAATCAAGTCACAATCTTACTTAACTGTAACTTCAGGAGGGTTTGTTCATTGATAAGCTAGTGACTGCTTTACCAGAGTCTTGTTCCTTCAAGGAGAGTTGAATTCAACACATGAGGGTCACAACTCCTGTGTTGGGCCTGTCGCTACTGCTAACCAATGCTACTTAATCATACTCTTTGATGGTGGAGAGCCTAAATCTACTTTTTGTATGTAGTACTAGAGACCAGATCTAGGATCTTACTTTTATTAGCCAAATTCCTGTTCCTCAAGTACATCCCAGGTCCTTTTTAAATACTGTTTTATTTTGTCTCTGAGACAGAATTTCATTAAATGGATGAACCTGTTTTGAACTCAATCTTGTAAGCCAGGCATGCCTTGAACTAATACTTGCTACATCTTTAAAAGTAGTTGGGATTTTCTACTAGCCAGGCTTGCAGGGTTTTATAGGCTCCCCATGTTCTATGGATGTTCTTGAATGTTTAAGATGTCATGTGTACATGGGGTTTCTGGAGTTGTGTGAGGTGAGATGAAGGGGTCACCTATGTTCTTTTTAGTTGAGAAAGAATCTGAAGAACAACACCAGACTTCTAGAAAAAGTCATTTGTGAAGGCTAACTACAGAAATCAGCAATAGAAGATAAATGAGAAGTTTGAGACTAGAGAGATGCCCAGCAATTAAGGTCCTTACTTCTCTTGCAAAGGACTAAGTTCAGTTCCCAGCACCCACATGGTAGCTCACAACTGTCTGTACCTCCAACTCCAGGGAATCCAATGTTATTTTCTGATTTCCTAGAATATAAGGCATGCACTTGGTGAACATGCATACAGCATACAAACATGCAGAGACATAAAATAAATCTTTTAAAAATGATGTATCATTAATATTATTATTATTACTAAATACCAACCACAACTTCCCCTCCTTCCTCTCCTCCTTGTACCCCCCCCCACCTTATCCACTCCTCCTCCATTTCTCTTCAGAAAATGGAAGACCTCCCATGGATATCAACCAAACATAGCATATCAAGTTGCAGTAAGACTAGGCAACCAAGTATGAGAGAAAGGGTCCCAAAAGCAGGCAGCAGAGTCAGAGATGTCCCTGCTTCCACTGTTAGGAGTCCTACAAGAAGACAAAGCTACGCAACAGTAACATGTATGTAGAGGGCCTAGGTCATGCAGGCTCCGTAATTGTCAGTTCAATCTCTGTGGGCTCCTATGAGCCCAGGTTAGTTGATTCTGTGTGTTTTCTTGTGGTGTCCTTGACTCCTATAGCTCCTTCCTCTCATTTTCCACAGGATTTACAGAGCTCTGATGAATTTTGGCTGTGGGTCCCTGCATCTTTTTCTATCAGTTGCTGGGTGAAGCATCTCTGATGACAACTGGGCTAGGCACCAATCAATGTTTATAGCAGAATATCATTAGGCATCATTACATTGACTATTTATTTACTTTTCTTGGGGGGGGGGAAGTTGACAGTGGTGTTTGGTTCTATCCTCATCCTCTGTTTCCTGGCCTTACAGGCAGTGTCATGGGTGAACTCCCTCTTAAGATATGGGTCTCAGGCTCAACTAGTTATTGGTTGGCCACTCTCACGATTTCTGTGCCACCTTTATTCCAGCACATCTTGTAGTTGGCGCAAATTGTAGATTGAAGGTATCTCAGTCCCTTAACCTTGCCTGGTTAAGGAGATGGCCAGTTCAGGCTACGTCTGCCCTATTGCTATGAATCTTTGCTAGGGTAACCCATGTACATTCATGGGAGTTTCCATTGTACTAGGTTTCTATCTCACCCCCAAATGCCTCCCTTTCCCAGCTGTCTCTCCCAATACTTTTCCCTTTCCCTGACTGCAACCCATCCCCATTAGTCCCCAGTCTACCTGAGAAATCTACTCTATTTCCCCTTCCCAGGGAGATATAAGTGTTCCCCCTTGGGCCCTCTTTGTTACTTAGCCTCTCTAAGTCCATGGGTTATAACATGATTATCCTTTACTTTGCAATTATTATTCACTTATAAGTGAGTACATACTGTGATTGTCTTCCTGGATCTGGGTTACCTCACTCAGGATGGTTTTCTCAAGTTCCATCCATTTGCATACAAATTTCATTATCAATATTTAGACAGTTGAGTTAATTCATTATGAAAATGTATCACATGCCCTTTATCCATTCTTTGGTTGAAGGATATCTGGGTTGTGTACTACTAGTTTTGGGCTACTACGAATAAAGCTTCTATGAACATACTTTAGGTATCCTTGTGGTATGGTAGAGTGTCCTTTGAGTATTTGCCCAGGAGTGTTAGAGCTGGGTCTTGAAGTAGGTTGACTCCTGATTTCCTGAGAAACCACCATAATTGATTTCCAAAGTGACTGTACAAGTTTACACTCCCACAAGCAATGGCTGTACAAGTTTGCACCATCACTTGTGTTTTTGATCTTAGCTATTCAGACAATTGTAAGATGGAATCTCAGAGTCCTTTTGATTTGAATTTCCCTGCTGGCTAAAGATATTGAACATTTCTTTAAGTGCTTCTTGACCATTTCAGATTCTTCTGTTGAATTTTCTCTCTTGAGATCTGTACCCCATTTTTAAATTGGGCTATTTGGTTTGTTGTTGTCTAGTTTTTTTGTGTTCTTTATATATTTTGAGTATAAGCACTCTGTCAGATGTGGGGCTGGTAAAGTTTTCGCATTCTATAAGCTGCCATTTTGTCTTTTTGATGGTGTCCTTTGCCTTACAGAGGCTTTTCAGTTCCATGAGATACAATGTATTAGTTGTTGAGACAAACATATTATGTACTCATTTATAAGTGGCTATTTGCCACAAAGTAAAAGCTAACAATGTTACAGTCCACAAACCGAAAGAAGCTAAGTAATAAGGAAGGCCTGGGGTGGGGGGATGTGAACCTTACTGTAAAGGGGAAATAAAATAGATTTCATGGATGGACACAGGGAGGGGTATGGATTGGAGAGGCATGGGAACAGGAAGGGTCAGGTTGGAGAAGAATGGAGGGAGAGAGTACTGGGATATGGACTACTGGAATCCGGGGGATCTCTGCGATGATGAGTTTGAATCCTAGTGCAATGGAAACTGCCAGTAACCTATGAGGGTGACTCTAGCTAAGACTTCTAACATAGAGAGATACAAAAACTGGGCCAGGTATTTCCTATAACAAGGCAAGACTTCCAGGGGAGGGATTGAAACCCCAACCCAGCCACATAATCTCTTACCTGAAATTTACCCTTTCTACAAGATATGCTGTGGTAAAGGCCACACAGAAGTTACAAGGGTGGTCAACCAATGACTATTTAAGCTTGAGACTTTTGAAGGGCCAGGATCCAGAGACTGAACATATCAGAGAACTAGGATAGAATAAAAAATGGCTAGCAAGAAAATAGTCAGTCAATGAAATGATTACTAATTATATTCGGCTATATTCATAGATCACCATTGTCTAACCCAATTGTCATCAGAGAGGATTTACTCAGAAACTGGTGTAAACAGATGTAGGTGCCCACAGCCAAACAATAGGTGGAGCTCTGAGAATCCTATAGAATAGATGAGACAAAGGATTGTAGGAGCCACAGGGGCCAAGGACACCACAAACAAACATGTAAAACCTGGGCTGATAGAGGCACACAGAGACTGAACTGTCAACCAGAGACCTTGCATGGGACTGACCCAGGCCTTCTGCATAGATGTTACTGTTGTGTAGCTTGGTCTTCTTGTGGGATTCCTAACAGTAGAAGCAGGAGTTGTCGCAAAACACAAAGAAACAAGATACTAACATTTCTATTCACCCCAGATAAGAAACCATGACAGACCAAAGTAATGGTTTACACAAAAATCCAAGTTGATGAACCAATTAGTTTGGGGGAGTTATCTACAACAGTGTTGGTGACAGAGAGTTTGCTTACGGGAGCAGGGGTGACTCAAAGGCAGCTGCTTTGGTAAGAACCCTACCCAATACCAGTCTTGAAAGCTGAACCCCTGATGCTCTCTGAAGGTCCTTCAGGTAGCTGGGTGTGATGGAGAGTCTACAGCTCAATTTAGTGCAGGGGATGCTCAGTCTTTGGAGTGAATAATTTAAAAAATAAATTTATCAATCTCTAGTCCCTGCATACTTTTTGTTATAATCTATGAGAACTGAACTAAGCAAGTATTGCCATGCCAGTCCCCACAACATCTTCCAAATATTGATAGATTATATCCAGAATATGAATACGTAACTCTCACTATTTTCCCTACATAAACTAATGTGTTTCATCACCTAATCCTCAGGCTGTGGCACTGTTTGTCTTAAGGCTACAAACCTTCGTGAAGGAAGACTTAACCTGGAGGAAGTGGGTCACGGAGGGGGAGCTTGAGTGTGTGAGACTGCCCTTCTTTCTGTGCATCTCTACTTGCTGCTTACTAAAACATGCGTCTCATACTCTCAATGCTACAACCTCAGGCCTTTCATACCACAATAGACCACACTTTGAACATGAGCCAAATAAATAAAACTTTTTCCTGAAGTTGCTTTGTTGGGCTTTTTTTTTTTTTTTTTTTTTTTTTCTTTTTTGAGAGAGGGTTTTTCCGTATTGCTTTGGAGCCTATTCTGGCACTCTCTTTTTAGACCAGGCTAGCCTTGAACTAACAGAGATGTACCTGCCTCCTGAGTGCTGTAATTAAGGGTGTGCACCACCACTGTCACACTTTGTTAGGCTCTTGGTCATAGCAATAATAAAAGTAATTAATATAATAACCATACTTTATCACCCAAATAAAGTCATGACTGAGCATAAATGTGAATAATTTTAATAATTAAGCCAAGACTTAGGCAAAAATCAGGACTATTCCAAAGCAAGCAAAACAAGAAGAAAGACAGGTGCCTGTTATCACAGGTAGTAGATGAGATAAAAAGTATTGTGAGAGATGGGTATTACTAAGAAATCCTAAGACCAGAAAATAAACTGGCCATGTAGAATGTAAGTTTTTCATGACTGTCACAAAAGAGCTGATATAGTCTAACTTTGTGAAGCAAAACAAATAATAAATAAGTATTTAGCTCGCAGTTTTAGAAGCTGAAAGCACAAACATCACAGTATAGCTCTGGTTATGGCCATGTGGTGAATGGTAGAGGATGTGGAGAGGAAGCATCCCATCTTAAACCAGTAATCAGAAAAGTTTGCTGGGCCACATTTTCTCCCTTTTTAACAACCCTCTCTCAAGAATGGCCTCACTCTTTTCTGAATGCAGATGCTCTGGTGCAAGACAAACTTCCTGAAAAGACAGGACACATGTCCACTCATCGCAGAAAGGAAACTCAAAGACAAAGTAGCAAACACACCAGTCTGTCCTAGTGAACCACTGAGTTAATTAGGCTTAATTACAGGAATCTTGGTGAGGAGATACTCACAAGAGTAGGGATGACCCAACAGCAGATGCATCATAGAAAACCCCAGCCCAGCACGGTGATGACCATCACACCTGCATCCTTTGAGTTCTTGCCACTTCAGGCAGCTCAATGAGTTTGAGAAACCCCTCTTCTACTGGTCAGTCTCCTCTTCCAGCAGTCATTTACTACTGCTATAACCCTGGGGAGGTATCCTACTGAGCCTTCCCTACACATGTGGCTTCCTCATGGAGGTAATGTTTTAAGTTTAACATTTCTATACAAATACCAGTTCTCTCTGGTGACCAAATGTCCAGTACTCCCACCATATTCAAACCACATACACAGAAAGGAAAGGAGCAGTGGGGAACAGTAAAGTTCTTTCTCCTCTGTCAAGAAACCTGCCTTGCCCTGTGGCAGAGAAGAGCAGAGTCAGGTCTGTGGTCCAGCCTAATTAACACTGAGTTCTCTCTTCTAAGTAGCAATGCAGACCTTCAGCATCAACATTGGCATGCCAGGAAGGCTTCAAATCAATATTTCTGAATGTGTTGATTCTACTCCATGAAATATTTGTCCAAAAATATGTAATTAACTGAGCCTCCTGTGGGCTTCAGAGAGTTATAATATGTCTAATTTTCAATACATCACAGCTTTTCTCAGTGTAGAAATCAACAGCCATTCACACCCAAAGCTGAAGGCAAGATAGCTTCAAGGTTAATTCATCTAACCTGAGTTGCTCATCTGCTTTTACCGAAATCTTTACTACAGGCAGAGAACTTAAAAGGAAATAAAGAGGATAAAACAGAGAGAAAAACAATGAGGAAGGGAAGGGAGAAAGTGACAGGAAGAGCCAACTAGAATTCATCCACACACTCACACACAGGTTTGCCCTGTGCTTCTGTAGGAATCACAAGCTGGGAAATGTTATGAGTAGGTTTTTCCCCACCAGTCTGGTCCCACCATTGCACCAGCCCTAAATAACACACAGAGACTCTGTATTTGATATAATGCTGTTGGCCAGTTACTGGTTTCTTATCAGCTAGCTCTGTCTTAAATATTAACCCATTTTTATTAATTTAAGTATTTCCACGTGGTCTCATCTTACCAGAGAGAGGGCTTGGACCTCTGTTCTCTCCAGCCTCTACATGCTGACTCCTCCCTATTACTTCCTTGAATCCTCTTTGTCTCCTAGTCCAGCCTATCTTGCTTCCCTATTGGCCAACAGTGCTTTAGTCATTAACCAATAAGAGAAACATATTTACAAAATGACATCTCCCATCATCTCTTTTCCGTCTAAAATAAAAAGAAGGCTTTTAATCTTAGCATAGCAAAATTTATCAAGCAACAGTTATCAAATAAGAATCACAGTTAACAATATTTAGTCCATTAACATTTAGCAAGATTTATACCATTATGTTAAGAGCAGTTTTTCCCTGCTGGTCTGGTCCCACCACGGCACCAGCCCCAAATGACATGCAGAGACACTGTATTAGATATAATTCTGTTGACCTGTTACTAGCATTTTTTATTGGTTATCTCTGTCTAAAATATAACCCATTTCTATTAATCTAAGTATTTCCACGTGGTCTTATCTTACCCGAGAGAGAGCCCGGCATACTACCCTGTAGGTCCTCCATCTTGAATCTCTTCCCTACTACTTTGTCTCTCCTCCTAGTCTCCTTGTCCGGCTCATCTTGCTTTCCTATTGGCCAACAGTGCTTTATTCATTAACCAATATGAGAAACATATTTACAAAATGATATCTCCCATCAGGGAACCAAACCAATATGAACTCAGGGTGAGTCATTTGCACTAGACATCTAGAGCTAGGTCAGAAGGCTCTCATGAGATAGAGTTGTACCAAGCTTGATGGACATTTTTGCTTGGGCCAAAAGTAGGAAAATAAAATCTTAAAGAAAATGTTAGCAAAACAGTAGTATTTTAGCAAGGTATAATAAGTGGTAATAAGTGAGAATATACTTGTTGTAGCTGTGTGTGTGTGTGTGTGTGTGTGTGTATGTGTATGCTATGGAATTATGTGTATACATATGCATGATGGTGTGTGCACTTGCACATGCAAACAAGGAGACCGGGGGCCAGACTTTTGTGTCTTTCTCTGGTTCTCTGTAGTTGCTCTGCAGTTCTCCATCTTATTTTTGAGACAGGGTCTCTTACAGTCCACAGATCACTGATTTGGCTATGCTGACTCACCAGGGAGCCCAGGGATCCTCCTATGCCTGCCTCTTCATGTTGGAATTATAGGTAAACCATCATCTTTGGGCTTTTTCTGGAACCTGGGGTTTTGGAATTGAGTTCCTGTGGTTCTGTGGCAGTCACTTTAATCTCTGAATCATTTCCCTAGTCCTGAAGCACAGATTTTGTGACATAATGATATTAGGGTCTTTCCTCAGCTCCAAACATTCACTGCCTCTTTCACAAACATCCACAGACATGGTTATTTATTCTCAAGACGAAAGAGACAATACTTTTCCCCTTCCCTCTGGCCTCTCAGGGTTGTTGGCTCCTGTTCACAGGGTCTTATCATTTCTATAACCTTCAGAGAAACCAGCATCGTCTATGATCTATTCTCTGCATGCCTACAGTGGTTATTTCTTTAATAGCTTAACACCAGTCTTGAAGAGAGATAGTTACTAGGAAATAGCACCTACAGAGGTATGAGTAACAGAAAATGCACCGCCCTACTGAAGGGAACAATGGATCAAATAAAAGTTTAAAGAACATGGCACCTATGTGACTATTCAGAATAACTTAGTTAACATGACAGAAACTGTTCATCTATATAACCATAACTTAACAGTAATGATGACTATTACATAAATCATTATATAGTTGGCTCTGGCAAAACATCACTTTTATGCAATTTTATATAATTGCCCCAGAGGTCAATGGTATGCACCTTCACTTAAAATGAATAAAATGATTCTCATCACATCTCACAGTGTCTCTCCACATCTTTAATTTCCTGGTTCTTTATAACCTTCTGTCCCTGGACCCAGGACTGGGACCTATCACCTCCCCCACCTAGAGTTTAGCAGAGAAACTGAATTTTGTTGAAAGTTCAGTGAGGAAACTAAAGGACAAGAGTAAATCTTGCCATCAGACTTTGCCTAATTTGCTAGAAAATAATAACAATGTACATTTATGTACATACAATATGTAATGAATTTAGAATGCAGACATCAAGTGCTGTGATACAGGAAACTATTGATTCATTGTCTATCAGTGACCAAGTAAAGGTTAATACATGACGCTATGAAACTAAGCTGTTTGGCCTAAATTTGCTGCCGTGAGTGATGATTCTAAGTCCAAGGCAATATCAATCATAAAGTGAACTGTACTACAGCTTGATCCATAAACAAACTATACCTCATGACCAAACAACCAACCAACCATATGGGCTGAATCTCTAGCAAATCATTGCCTATCAAATATGGCCAAGACAAATGACAAATATTTCCAGGTAGATTGTTTACAGATGTTATTTGCTTCTCTCTAACCATAAATATAATCTGTGCATGTGAAAGGAAGCAACATTCTGAAATATTTTAATCTTTTGCCTGCCCAATTCTAGGATCTATATTAAAGCTAGTTAAGGTCACTGTGTTATTTATGTTACTATGACAAAATAAAAGCAAATAGCACAAAGAAAAAGAGCTTGTTTATTTCATAATTTAGATGTTTCAGCTTATTCTCACTTGGTCTCTATAGTATATGGGAAAGTAGCTACTCACATCATAGCAGCCCTGAAACAGAAAAACAAAAAGTCAGTGACAAAACATGCTCTTCAAAGTCATGTTCCCAAAAGCCCTACTTCCAAATAGCTCAGTTATGTTATTCAAACTCATAAAGAAACATCTATTCAGCCCCAACAGTGTGCTAGAAGACCAAATAAATGGTTCTATGCAAGTTCTTCTTGATGGACTACAATGTCTTAATTAGGCTTATTTACAGGAGCAGAATGAGAAGTTACAAGAATGGGAATGACCCAACCATTTCACTAGACAAAGGCTTCATCCCATAACAGTTATGATTCATAGAAGCATCACTAGCGTGTCACCCACAGTATGGTAACTCATGAAATGCTACATTGATGAAGAGTCCTCTCAGTACCCACAGGAAGACATTTTGTAAGCTGTCCTAAGTCAAATTCTTGCATCTTATATGAAGTTAAAGAGAAGAGGGAGTTGTGAGGATTTTATGAAGACTCATGACCTTCATGAGCCTCGTGAACCCTGGGAACATTTCTCACTCTATAAAGAAATATTGATAAGCCTGTTCTTTGAGTTCTTCATGGATGATCACAGATACTCTGATTCAAGAAGACAGTATTCATATCCAATGTAGAAGAAAAGAAACAACTGTAAAATGCTCTACCCCTTTCTATTGCTTTAATGTTATTTCTGTCCTGTTCCCTAATCTACAATATTCCATGAACCATCTATAGAATATATGAATATTTTCATTCAGGGCCAGTCACTGGGATATTATGCCAAAGATTCAACTATTCATTTCTAATAGCTCAGCCTATTTAAATTTTTTTCAGTATCTGTGGTCTATTGTAAGATGTTTCTTTTGAATGTGGCTAACATCAGCTATAATCTACAGTCATAAGCATAAATGTTCAGAAGGCAACCTGGCTAGCTTACCATATTCACCTAGCCAAAAAAAAAAAAATATCTACAGCTTTCCCCATAGCCTGTGATTATACTAGCCTCAGGGTTTGCGTTAGCTTACAATAACAAACATGTGTTCCTTCCTGTGAAGCATCCTTACATATACTTAGAGAATAGTTGTTTACCGCCATAACTGTCATGCCGTTATTGCAACAGCAAGTGCATTTGCTTGAAGTGTATTATTTATCTGGCATACAGAAGTAAACAGGACCACTGAGGATAATTTTCTCCCAGCAGCCTGCATACACTCTTCTGCCACTCCAAACACCAGCCAGCAGGAATGAGTTTCTAGCTGAATAGCAGCCTGATTTCTCCATGGTCTACAAGCACTGGTAAGAATTAATCATGTAGTTCTGGCATAGAGCATCAGTAGGATGACCTGGGTTATGTGTGGGTCTCAAGACTCTCAATAGAGAACAACCCATATAGAGGCAGCCTTCTCCTGGCCCTGGGCTTTAAACTGAACAGCCTCAAATGTTTTAGGAGTACCTGCTTCAACACACACAAGTTGCCTTTTGTATTAAAGTCTCCAAATGCTACTTTTATTGTTTTGTTTTTAGATTCTTTTACTAATGCACGAGACATACAAAATGTATCATTACATAATAAAACTTGAAGCAGAAGAGGCAGGTCTCTGTAGGTTTCCTGTTTTCTATTCTAAGCAAGTGCAAAATGGTCTTGACATTCAGTAGCTAAAGGAAAACATGGGGTGAAACACTAACAAAGTCCAAGGAAGTATTAAAAAGAGCCCATAAATTGCATCAGTTGTTCTGTCAATAAAAAGCAATGTGTGGTGGCATGGATGGAGAATACTTCATTATCTAATTTTTTATAAATCACAATCATTCCCTATGATCAGCATGGCCTCTTTACCAAACACATCCATCTGCTAAAAAGTGCTTTCAGCTGGGTGCATAGGCTCTCAAATTCACAGTCTCAGAACCACAGAGGACTGCTCCTACATCTGTGCCAACAAGAAAAAACTCTCCAATGGTGGTGTGTAAGATGTGTCTCAGCAGACATCCAACCCTAGAAACACTTTTGTTTAAGGGGCACATGTACAAAGTATACTCTCTGGGAGGTAATTGTCAACCACTAGGACAAGCATTTTCTTTGTCACTTGTCCCATTCTCTCTCCATATCCACCCATTTGGAGGTGGTGCCTTTGGGGATGCCAAGAATTAAAATATACTTGTTTCCAACATACAAATCCCAGATGTTCTGTGCCTTAGCAGGGGATCCTTAAACCTTCAGTTCAATATGGGGCTTCCTGAATGGTCCTTAAAGGTAGATGGCTACAGTGTGTGGGGGTGAGATGGGTGACAGCTGAGATAAATGCGCTCCATAAAGTCTCCTTCCTCCATGTGTTAATGATGTTAGTGAAAGGTACCTGTTCATCTCACATCGCTATTATTCAGACATGAAAGGCTTCCAGGTTTCACGGGTACAGCTTTCAACTTTATGCCAATTTCCTTCCCTGGGAGCCCTGGCTTGGCACATTTGCTTTCATGTGACCTCAACAGGCCCTTTTGTCTACATTCCCTCATGACCTATTCCAACCCAGACTGTAATAAACAATAAAGCAGTACATTCATTTCTGTTAGGTAACAAAGCAGACCCCCAAATGGCAGTGCTGAAGGCAATATTTTAGGTCTGGGTCTCACCTAGGTTGGATTTTGCAGAGGAACAGCCCTTAATGGCTTCCTGAATACTCCTGACCACAGCTGACAGAACCTGAAGAGGTCTGACCTCAACTGGCAGCACTTCCTATGTCAAACAGAATCACCATGGTAACCATCTGGATGTTGTTTCCTCCCCCACCCATGCACCATATACCCTTATAATATGCCACACATTTTTGTACCTGGGTGCTGTCTTCAACTACCCAAGGTGGCTAGCAGTTTATAATAAACTGAAAATGGTTGCATTCACTGGTTTCTTGTTGCATCTGCTTATAGTTTTACCTGTCTCTTGCCCACTTTATACCAAAGAAGAGGTAAATATACAGGATGCCTCTTACCTACATATTTACTTGAGAAAGTTGTCTCTTAGGAGGACAAGTTTCTTCTGGGCAAACATCTCAGTCTCAGAACCAAAGAGCTACCACAATAAGAAGAAGACATACCATCTTACAGCACATGTTGGAATATAACTGTGTGGGGATTTCCACCACAAGTTGTCCCACCTTCAAATGGTGCTTTATCACTAACAGGTGAGCCATGCAACTCCTCCACTGAGACTATTATTTGACTGTGTTGAGGCTCTGTTCAAATAACAAATTGTTGTGTTATTTTCCAGGAGAGATATAATGTCTAAAATACAAGACCAGGCACCAAAATGCTAAGGAAACCACCCCACCCAAGTCTAGATTTGTAAACCAATGAGTTTGTGGGAGTTATTTATGGAAGCATGGATTATTTAAAAGCAGTTGCATCACCAAAACACACCACAGAAGTGAGATAGGTCACCAGAAGGTGTTGCCAGGGCAACTACAATACTAAGTAGTCCCAACCCAATTGATTGTTTACTTCTTATATAATGTCAAGGATAGAGAGGCCTTGTGAGGATCTCAGGAGGCCTTATCTTGTGAATGGGTCATGGCACTGCGATTCAAGACTTCAGTACAAAGCCCATTAAGAAAACCAACTATATTAGTTCCTGTGTTTCTTTGTTAAGTGTCTCTCTGGTGGACCTGTCTAGGTTTTATGTGTGATTTGAAATTTAGTAATGTTTGTTTATGAATGTGGGTGCCTTTGTATTTGGGGCATAGATGTCCAGAATTGAGACTGCATGTCGATGGATTTCTCCTGTGATGAATAAGAAATGCACTTCTTCATGTTTTTTGAATGGTTTTAGTTTAAAGTCTAATTTGCTAGATATTAAGATTGCTACACCTGCTTGTTTCTTGGATCCATTTGATTGGAAAAATTTTTCCCAACCCTTAATTCTGAGGTAATGTCTAATTTTGAAGTTGAGGTGTGTTTCTTGTATGCAGCAGAAAGATGGATTCTCTCTTCATATCCATTCTGTTAGCCTGTGACTTTTTATAGGTGAGTTAAGCCCATAAATATTCAGGGATATTAATGACAATTTATTGTTAATTCTTGTTTGTTTTGGATTTCTGGTTATTGATGGTATTATGTATGGATTTCCCCATTTTCTTTTTGGCTGTTGGTAAAGTGTGATTATCTATTGCCTATGTTAGTGTGAGTGTAGTTGACTTCCTTGGTTTGTAGTTTTCCTTCTAGAAATTTCTGTAGGGTGGGATTAGTTGGTAAGTATTATTTAAATCTCATTTTGTCATGCAATATCTTAGATTATCCATCTATAGTGATTGAAAGTTTTGCTGGGTATAGTAGCCTGGGCTGGCATGCATGGTCCACTACTATTGGTAGAATATCTATCCAGGACCTTCTGAACTTCACAGTTTCCATGTTATAAAGTTAGATTTCAACAACACAAATTGCACAAACCATACAAACTCATAGAAATTGAACAATGCGCAATTGCATCATTCCTGGATCAAGGAAGGAATTTCAAAAGAAATTAAAGACTTCCTAGAATTCAATAAGAATGAAGACACAACACACCCAAACTTCTGGGACACTTTGAAAGCAGTACTAAGAGGAAAGTTCATAGTACTAAGTGCCCACATGAAGAAAATGGAGAATAGTTACATTAGAGAATTAACAGCACAACTGAAAGCCATAGAACACAAAGAATCAAACTCAGGTGGGAGGAGGAGATGCCAGGAAATGATCAAATTGAGAGCTGAAATCAATAAAGTAGAAACTAGGACAACAATACAAAGAAAAAAAATGTAACAAAGAGGTTGTTCTTCGAGAAAATCAACAAGATATAAACCTTTATCCAAATAACCAAGAGGCAGAGAAAGAACATGCAAATTAACAAAATCAGAAATGAAAAGGGGCACATAACAGAGGGCCCCTGTTATGTGGAAAAGCATAGTATCTTCAGGTCATAATTCAAAAAACATTACTCCACAAAATTTGAAAATTCAAAGGAAATGAACAAATTTCTGGATATATAACACTTACCAAAATTAAATCAAGACTAGATAAGCAATTTAAATAGACCTATAATCCCTAATGAAATAGAAGCAGTCATCAAAAGTCTCAAAAAAAAAGCCCAGGGCCAGATAGTTTTAGTTCAGAATTCTACCGGAAATTCAAATAAAAGCTAATACCAATACTCCTCAAAGTTTCCCAAGCAATAGAAGCAGAAGGTACATTGCCAAACCCTTTTTTATAAGGATACAATTATCTTAGTACCCAAGCTACACAAAGACACCACTAAGAAAGAGAACTATAGACCAATATCCCTAATGAACATTGATGAAAACATACTCCACAAAATACCGGCAAATCAGATCCAAGAGCACATCAGAGAAATCATCCACCATGACCAAGTAGGCTTCATCCTGGGGATACAAGGATGGTTCAGCCTATGAAAATCCATCAATGTGATCCACCACATAAACAAACTGATAAAGAAAATCCACATGATCATTTCAATAGACACTAAAAAAGCCTTTGACAAAAAATCCAACATCCTCCATAATTAAGGTATTGAAGAGATCCGGAATAACAGGAACATACATAAACATAACAAAAGCAATATACAGCAAACCAACAGCCAACATCAAACTAAATGAAGAGAAACTCAATTTGATTCCTCTAAAATCGGGAACAGGATAAGGCTGTTCACTCTCTCCATATTTCTTCAATATTCTACATGAAATTCTAGCTAGAGCAATAAGAATACAAATGGAGATCAAGGGGATAAAAATTGAAAAAAGAAGAAGTCAAACTCTCACTATTTGCAGATGATATGATTGTTTATGTAAGTGATCTAAAAAACTCTACCAGGGAACTCCTACAGCTGATAAACACCTTCAGCAATATGGCAGGATATAAGATTAACTCAAAACAAAAATCAGTAGCCCTACTATATACAGACAATAATGGGACTGAGGAAAAAAAATCAGAGAAATATCACCTTTTATTATAGTCACAAACAACATAAAATATCTTGGGGTATCACTAACCAAACAAGTAATAGACTTATATAATAAGAACTTTGAGTCTTTAAAGAAAAAATTAAAGAAAGTACCAGAAAATGGAAAGATCTTCCATGCTCTTAGATAGGTAGGATCAAAATAGTAAAAATGGCAATCTTGCCAAAAGCAATCTACAGAATCAATGCACTCTCCCTCAAAAGTCCCAGCACAATTCTTCACAGAACTGAAAAGAACAATCCTCAACTTTATATGGAGAAACAAAAGGCCAGGATAGCCAAAAGAACACTGTACAATAAAGGAACTTCCAGAGGCATCCCTGACTTCAAGCTCTATTATATAGCTCTAATCCTGAAAACAGCTTGGTACTGGTGCAAAAAGAAACAGGAAGACCAATGGAATCAAATTGAAAACCCTGATATTAACCCACACACCTAAAAACACCTGATTTTTTATAAAGAAGCTAAAATTATACAGTGGACAAAAGAAGGCATCTACAACAAATGGTGTTGGCACAACTGGATGCCGACCTGTAGAACACTCCTGATAGATTCATATCTATCACCAAACACAAAACTTAAGTCCAAATGGATCAAAGACCTCAACATAAATTAAGCCACACTAAACCTCTTAGAAGAGAAAGTGGGAGGTACCCATGAATGAATTGGTACAGGAGACTGATGGGAGATGTTATTCTGTAAATATGTTTCTCATACTGGTTAATAAATAATTTGCACTGTGGCAAATAGGAAACAAGATAGGTGGGGCTAGGAGACTAGGAGGAGGAAAGAGGAAGTAGTAAGGAGGAGTCAGCATGTAGAGATGGGAAGAAGCAAGATGCTGGCTGCTGTGCTCAGATAAGATGACCACGTGGAAATACTTAGATAAGTAGAAATGGGTTAATAATTAATGCAGAGCTAGCTTATAAACAATAATAGTAACTGGCCAACAGGATTGTATCAAATACAGAGTCTCTGCAGGTTATTTGGGGCCGGGGCGCCAGACAGGCGGCGGGCGGGCTGGCGGAAAACAGACAAGCTACAGGAGACCACTTCCTGAACATAACACCAGTAGCACAGGCACTGAGATCAACAATTAATAAATGGGACCTCCTGAAATTGAAAAGCTTTTGTAAGGCAAAGGACACAACCAACCAATGACAGCCCACTAAATGAGAGTTATAGAGAAGAAGACAGGAGAGGTGGGCATGAAGGAGCAGGAAGATTGAGTCATAGAATAGATGAGAGCAAGAAAATAGATACCATAATAGAGGGAGCCATTATAGGTTTAAAGAGAAATCTTACACAAGGAAATGTCTAGAGATCTACAAGGATGACCTCAACTAACAACCTAAGCAATAGCAGAAGGCTACCTTAAATGTCCTTCCCCAATAATGACATTAATGACTACCTTATATGCCAACCTAGAGCCTCCATTTAGTAGCTGATGGAAACAGAAGCAGACACCCACAGTTAAACTCTTGGGATCCAGTGGCAGACAGTGAGGAGTGATAAGCAAAGGGGTCAAGACCAGGCTGGAGAAACCACAGAAGCTGCTAAGCTGAACAAGGGGGAGCTTATGGAATATAGTCTGATAGCTGGGAAACCAGCATAGGACCAAACAAGATTCCCTGAATCTTGTGTTAGCTGGGAAGACTGGGAAGACGGGGCCTCTTGTAGTGGATCAGTATTTATCCCTAGTATTTGAATGGACTTTGGGAGCCCATTTCACATAAAGAGATACTATCTCAGCTTAGACACATGGTGGAAGGCCTAGGCTGATATGATAGACTTTGAAGACTCCCCATGGAAGGCCCCAACCTCCCTAGGGAGCAAAAGGGGATGAGATGGAGGTTGGTGGGGGTTACATGGGAGGACAGGAGGGTGTGGAAACTGGTTTTGACATGTAAAACATGCTTGTTTCAAATTCAAATAAAAACAATATGTATAAAAAAATTTTCCCCCAGAATAGAAACCATTAAAGGATATTGAATACTCCCTGCTTGAGAAGTGTGTAGCATCATTTCCAGCAGAGTTTGACTTAACCTAACTGTGGGTGTTACTCACTCATCTCAGACATTAGAATGTGAACATAGAATCCCAAAATCCACATTTGCATGTAGTGTCGTGAAGGCAGAGACACATAGAACGCTGAGGTTTGATGCCCACCCATCTTCCAAATCAGTGAGAAATCCTGTCTTAGAAAATGAAGTGGATGGCCTCTGAGGAAAAAACTGTGTGGAAATGCATTCATAATTGTGCCCTTCTTTACATATATGTATACCAGAGTATACATGAACATGCACACATATACACATTCACAAACATCCACCTATATATCAAATATAGATACCAAATACCCAGCCTGTAGGATTTGGAGTGGAGGGCAATCTGTCTAAGGATCACTTGTTTATCGGTAACCCTACTATGGCTAGCTGTGTGATGGACACCAGTTTATGGATACCTCCATTATGGGTACCTTGGTTATGAGTACCAAGCTATAGCTTCATCAAAGGCATGGAGATTTTCACCCTAAAGGAAGATTCTGGAATTACTCTATCATGTGGGCCATCCCCTCCTCCCTTGTTCCTCCTTATATCTCTGCAAATCTCCTGGGGATTATCAAATCACAGAAACCCAAGCCACTCATAAAAGCCCACTCATTAAAGAGACACATTTGAGGCTATGAGTAAATTATATTTCCATCTCAAAAGAGGATCAGAATTTAGCAATAATCAGAAAAAAAAACCCATAAGTAGATTCCAAGATTTTGCAGTCATCTGCACAATTATTTAAGAAATTAACAAATATTACTTTATTGTCCTAAAAATATATTTTACCAGAGTTAATCTGCCTTTGTTGTTATAAGAACACAAATCAACATAGTATCAAATATCATAAAAAGTGCCACACACACAAAGAAATGACTTTCTTATTCTGTCAATAGCTTTTTTCTTGCAATCAATATCTCCTTCAAAGAAGAAGGAGAAAGTTTATTGGGAAGTACGTAATATATTCCTTTTAAAAAATGGTGTGGGTATTTGTTATTATGTGTTCAGTTGAACAAAGTTCACAAAAACATTTAGGAGATACTTTGATCAATGCTGTATAACAGCAGAGAATTTCATTTTGACTGTAGAGGTGTCTTGGTGGCCTCGTTAACATGCCAAAGAACTATTTTTGAATCTTGCTGAAAAACATTCAATTGTGGAGGTCATGGCATAGGCACAGAGTAAGTGTGAACTAACCCTTGGGTCCAACACAAAGACGGCATTATATTATCACTTAATAGGTGATGAAAACTGCTTATGGCTTCCCAGTTAATACTTGTTACTTGTTGCAATGCATTCCATTGCACTTTTCTAGGTTCAGACACTTGTTCAATGGGAGACCTTGACTGAGTGACCAATAACACAATGAAACCCTCAGCCTTGCACCTCCCTCTGATCTTTACGATGAAGTCCAGGGGGTCATGACCCTCCCTTGTTTGGCTCCCCCTTTTAATTGGTATCCTTATTTTGAAATCCCCCCTCAAATATTTATGTCTCCCTTATGAAATAATCTCATTTTTATTTATGAGTTTGGATATTTTCCTTTCTTTTCTTTCTACCATTTTCTAAAAAGGATTTGAAGCAAGTCAGGATAAATATTAAATCCATGGAGCCTTCCCCAGTTATTCAGTCACAAGTCATCTTGCTTCCCTTGAAGCTATCACCCTCACTTACTGTACATGCTCTGTATGCCACCCTTGTCTTAGGATCATTATTGATGAGTTAAAACACCAGGACAAAAAGCAGCTTGTGGAGGAAATGGCTTATTTCAGCATACAATTCAGTCCATCATGAAGGGAAGTCAGGGAAGGAACTCCAGGCAGGAATTGTAGAGGCCATGGAGGAGTGCTTTTTACTGCCTTCTCACGATGGCTTGCTCAGCCTACTTTTTTATACAGCTCAGGGCCATATGAGTAACGTGACACACCTACAGTAATCTCCCCCTCCAACAAAAACTAACCAAGAAAACGTCCTACAGCCTTGCCTATAGGAAATTTGATGGAGGCATTCTGTCAACTGAGGTTCTTATTCCCAAATAACTCCACTCTGTGGAATGGAATGTTAACAAAAAACAAAGAGACAAATGAAAGTGCTGTGTCTACCATACAATGCATTCTTTCCATGATAGATGGTTTTCCACAATCCAAGCTTTAAATTCGCAGCTAGCTCATAAGATCTCTAGCTTTCAGATTGCTTGAATAATATTTCTTCAGTCAGTTTATGTAATAGTGGATGTTAATGAGCAATAAAGCAGAAATGTCAGGGGCTGGGAAGATGGCCATGGAGACCCTAGCTCCATGCCCAGAGCCAGTGTAGCATCATGTATGTGAAATCCTAGTGCTGAGAGGCCACATAGGTGAATCTCTGGGGATTGTGAGACAAGCAGTGTAGCCAGTCAATGAACTAGAGTTTGAGCAAAAGACCCTGTATCAAAATAAAAATAAAAACAAGGTAGCAAATAATAGAGAAAGGCACTCAATGTCATTCCTGGTCTACACTCATGCATGCACACACACACATACTCACTCACAAACACACACACACACACACACACACACACACACACACACACCACAAAAAATGAACAGCAAAATCAGAAAAATGATAATGACCTTACAACAGTAGTTATGTCATCATCCATTGAGGAGATTAAGTTTCAATTTAACGGTTTAAGCTCCAAACACTCTTCTAAGTAGTTGTGTATGTAGTTCACTCAGTAGACTCATGCTATTTGATATCTGTTTTATTGTTCAAGTGAGTAACACTTGCTTTTGACACAGTTGACCTTCTCAGCTTGAGTGAGTTTTCTGGAACCAAAGCAGAGATAAAACACAGGCATATGTTTCCCAGCTTTCTCTTGACTGAACCAAAATATCTTTGAGAACTAGTAAGAGCCATGTCTGCATGTAGAACTCAGTGCACAGTGGGAGGAAGAACATAGGCCAGAATAAAAGGAGAATCCTCCGAGAAAGTTGCCCTCAGTACCCACCTAGAAAAGCTTTTATCATTGCCAAGATCTTTGTTAGTGTTCTAGCAAAGGCAAATGTTTTCACTATGTCTTTTACATATTTTTTATAATTCTTTGAGAATTTCATACACACATTTCACTATCCATTCTTTACTCTGACATCTTTTGGATCTATTCTTCACACTCTACTTTCCAAATTCATTTTTTCTTTTTTTTCTCTTTCTTTTTGATTTTATCATCCTTCCTTTTTCTTCCTCCCTCCCCCAACACACACTTATATGCACACACTCTTTTGATACAGGAACTCACTATCTCTGGCTAGCCTGGCACTCACTATATAGCACAGACTGGCCAAAAACTCACAGAGATCCACCTGCCTCTTCCTGCTGAGTGCTTTGATAAATAAGTGCTCTGTAATTTGTATCTTTTTTGTTCTTCATAACCCACTTGGTCTAATTAGTACTTTCTTTAAAAACATGGGTATAGAGCCTTTGGTAGAGAATAATTGACCTATCAGGAGACACATGCCAAAAAAAGAGTCAACAGCCCCTCAGCTAGAGGCAGGGGCTAGTGAGCTCCTTTTCCCACACTGGAATGGTGATTGGTTTGATCTTGTGAAGGTCTTATTGAAGCAACTACAGCTGCTATGGGTCCCTGAACGAATAAGTCCTACCATGTCCAAAAGACACTGTGTTATTTTGGTTCTTCCTGACCTCTAGCTCTTATCTTCCCACTCCATTTCCTATGGTGTTCCCTGAACCTTGGAAGTCACTGAATGTTGAGTTCAACCATGTTTTCTATCTTTCCTGTAGCATAATTCCCTTTTATATTTTCATTCATTTATCTGTCAATTTTGTTAATATAATCTGAGTACCTAAAATGCAAATGGTTTAATATATGTTATATATACATACATGTATGCATATACATATGCACATATGTGTACACATGTGGTATATGTACTATAATAATTATATATGTATTTACAATTATACATATGATAGATATTGTATATCTAAAATATGATTCTGCTTTTCTGAGAGGACCAGAGAATTAAAAGTAAATTTGGAGTAGACAATCTAAATCTTCAAGTATAGATACTGTCTATCAAGTTTGAGAATCTCTGTTCAGTATCCCAGAACCCATAGGGTAGAAGGAGAGGGACAGCTCCTGAAAGCAGTCCTTTGATCTCTATATGCACTTTGTGGCAAGAGTGCATACCCCCTCACACACACACACACACACACACACACACACACACACTCACTCACTCACACACATGAAAGTGGGTTAATAAAGAAAATGTAAAACAAGATTTTTGGTAAATTTAGTAAAGACATGTCTTAGATAGGGTTATAATTGCTATGCTAAAAATAATTACCTGTAAATGGAATTTCTTTTCTTGCTGGTCCTGCTGCCTGTCAGTCCCAAGTAAACACAAAGAGGCTTATATTAATTATAAATGTTTGGCCCATTGCTCGGGATTTTTATTGGCTAGCTCTCTCTTAATTGTATCTCCATGTACTCTTGGTTTAACAGAGAATGTACAGACCTGTTTCTCCTTCAGCAGCTATATGGTGTCTCTCTGGTGGCTCCTCTCTGCCATGTAGAAATACATAGATTAATAGTTATGGGTTAATAATTAACAGAGAGCTAGCCAGTAATAAGCCTAAGCCATTAGCCAAACAATTTATAATTAATATAAGGCTCTCTGTGTTTATCTGGGTCTAAATGGCTGTAGAACCAGCCAGATGGAATAAAAACTCCATCTACAATGACCAAAAGCAAATTAGGAAGGAAAAGGTTTATTTGGCTTACAATTGCACATTATATTCCAACTTTGAAGGAAGTCAGGACAGGAACTCAAGCAGCACAGGAAACTGAAGACAGGAGCTGATGCAGAGGCCATGAGGGGGGTGCTGCTTACTGGCTTGCTCTTTGTGACTTGTTGCATCTGCTTTCTTATAGAACCCAGGACCACAAGCCCAGGCATGGCACCACCCATGAAGGGTTGGGCCCTCTCCCACCAATCACTAATTAAGAAAATGCTCTACAGGTTTGCCTATAGCCAGATCTTGTGGAGGCATTTTCTTAATTGAAGTTTCTTCTTTTCATATGACTATCTCGTGTCAAATGGCCATAAAAATATTCAGCATAGCATACAAAGAAAATATGAGAGAGAGAGAGAGAGAGAGAGAGAGAGAGAGAGAGAGAGAGAGAGAGAGAGAGAGAGAGAGAGAATAAAAACCAAGCTGACCCTGAGAAAGATGAAGACAGCTTCCATGTGGAGGCTCTGCCTCAGCTAGTTCTGAAGGGCAGGAAGATCTTGCAGGGGAAGGTTTTCTGGAAAGGACTACATGCCCAGATGCTGCAGGCACTTTGCCACCAGGTCCTTGGAGCACCAGTGCCCAGGAGTTTGCATCCAAGACAGGGTACTTTCTCTGGCTTTGTTTGGATAAGTAGTATTAAAAGTGTTGTAGGGCAAACATTCATATTTATGCGATATTTAACTTTTCATCAATAATAAATTCAGTTGAAGTCTCACTGTTATTAATATTGATCGATGATCCAATTGAAAGCACAGATGTCAGGGATTTTTTTTAAAGCAGGTTCAGTTATATTTAATAGTGCTGCTGATGAGAGGAAATCTAATGAAAACCAACAGATGGTCTATTTAATATCGCTCTCGGCTTTGAAACATGTGCCAAGTGTGAGCCACACAAGGACCTGACAGGGATGATGCAGGAAGCCTTTAATTACAACTATTTGCACTTCCGGACCTGCCAAAATTGCTACAACAACACCATAACTCAACACCAGCCAACCCAGAATTTAAATAACACCCATTTATGATATTGAGTGGTTCTATCTTTCTAAATGACCTCTATAGATTTCATGTCCCATAGGTCCTCTCTTCTCAGGGTCAAGGAACTGGAGCTGGTGGTCAGGAAGTACCCCCCACCATGATGTGAAAGCAACACATTGAACGTGCAATGCTGAACAGCATGTCTGAGGCCATTACTAATTTACTCCACTACAGAACTACCCAGCAGAGGTATACTGCCAAGGAATAACTAAGTACTGAATAAGAACACTGGAAATATCAACCACACCATTAAGAACCCCTAACACCACTTGGTAAATGTTACCACCAACTCTCAGAACCAGACACAAAGAGACAAATGAGGTTGCCGAACCCAAGAAGGGTCACACTGCTTCTGAGTGGTAGCGTAGGGAGCTCAATTAGACATAATAAATCACAGTGGATCAGTTGATTAAGACAATGTTAGAAAAGAAGAGAGGGGGAGAGGAGGAGAGGGGATGGCAAAGAAGGGGAGTGGAGGAAAGGAAAAAGGAGGGGAGAGGGGGATTAGGGGGCAGGAAGACAGGGTTTGGGGAAAGGAATGGGGTAGAGAAGAAAAGGGAAAGTTGTTCTTTAATCAGAATGTAGACAGCAGTAGAAAACCCTCTGTTTAAATGACCAAAGCAACACAAGAACAAAAGGCCAGGAGTCTGACCCCCATCATCTAATCTACTCTCTTTGCTGACCAACTCTGCCCTCTGGCTGCCTGTGACTCTAGGGAGTTAGGCATTAGTACATGCAACTCTGTTGGGACATCATGACCTAGAACACTGCACACCGATGGGTGCCTTAAAAATTGTTTCACATTTTGGGATTAAGATGTGACAAGTGCCTAGAGGCTAAGGACACTGGCTCATAGGTTTTCCCTTGGAGAAGACGCTCTTACCATGACACCAGTAATGCAACAGGGTTCTATCACTAGGCTTCAAGCCTGCTGATCCAATAAGCCTCACATGATACTGAAAAGCTGCCAACCTGACCATCTCCCAAATTAATAGTTCTGCCTCCCCTGGCATGTGCGCTTTGGCTCTTTACATGAAATCACCAACAGATTGATGGTGGAAAAACAGACAATAATCTGTCCTCTGTTGTTGTTCAATTTATAGATTAATCATAAGGAAAATCATAGGTAGATACCTGAAGGAAATGTTAAATTGAAGTTCTTTAAATAAAGCAAGACTGAAATCCTGAACAAAATCTAACTGCCATGATTTGAATGTGCAGTGCTCTCCTCCCAACTGCCAGGCCACTGTTTTTAGCAATTGTTCTCCAACTGGTGCTGCTGCCTGGGGCTGTGGAACCTGCAGGAGACAGGGCCTCACTGGACGAAGTGCTCACCATGCAGGCTTTGGACGGGTGTCATCTGTCCCCTGACTCTAACCTCACTTTTGCTTCCTGGTCTACTTTACTGACCCAAAAGTGTTGTAATATTGGAGAGGCGACAACCCAATTGTTGTCAAAAACTCAATTGTTTTTTCATAAGTTATCACACAAAGCAGTGCCTTTCATTCTGGCATTTTCATACAGTGTTATCCTGCTCTGTTCTTATCCATCTTCCTCCCAAACTGCCCTCCCTGTTCTAGTTTGCTTCTCTGTTGCTGTGATAAAACATTGGCTAAAAACAGCTTGGGGAGGGAAGGGTCTATTGGCCTACAAGTTGCAGGCTGTCACTGAGGAAGTCGGGCAATAGCTCATGACATCTGGGCCCACCTGCCCAGGAGTGGCACTGCCCACAGTGGGCTGGCCTTCCCCAGAAACCAGCAATTAAAAATAAGACCCACAGACCTCCCACAAAGTAATGTGGTGGAGGCAGTTCCTAAACTGAGATTTCCTCTTTCTTGAATGGCTAGGTTTGTATCAAGTTGACAGAATGTAATTGTGACATTCTTAGTCTCTCTTTCCAACTTCCTTCCACTCCAAAACACACCATTTCGGATCACATTACCCTGTCTTCGCTCTTCTTTCTCTCTTCCTCAGATCTTTTCCTACCTTCTCATGATTCCATTTCAGGTTTCACAATAAATACTCACATGGATACATACATCCACACATATACACACAGAAACACACATACACATAGACACATGCGCCCACATGCATGCATGCATACATGCATACATTCACAAAGATAAGATAATACACTATGTACACACACATAAACACAGATACACACAAAGCCTCAATGCAGTTTTTCTACAAGGTATGTGTAATAATGAGTAATCAGGATTTTCTTAAATAATGAAATGTAATGTACCACTGGAATTTTCAATGTTCACACAGTATTAAAATGGTGGTATTGGCACATGTAAAGTGATGAGAAAACAAAAACAAATTATATTAACACAAAGCTAAACATGGGGTTGTGATTAACATGTGGTAAATGCATACTTTAAATTAATTTCTTAATGGTGACAATGGAAAAATTTCCTACTCATCAGCTGAACCAAACCTTTTCTATCACTAGCTAGATAGTACTTTCAATTTTGAAAGCCCCAGGGACTTTTATAAATACCACATTTATAAGAAGGTATGCACGCAAATAGATTAGAACAAAACCTATTTTAAAAATGGATAGCATGCCAAATTTGGTTTATAGGCCATAGCTTTCCAACCTCTCTGACCAAAGTTAGATTTAAATGAATTCTTTACTTAACAAAATTAAGTTATGTAGAGCTTTAAAATCATATTGTAAAAACTGAAAAATTAAACATAGCAATATAAAAAATGTTTACAATATCAGAGTAAAGAGGTCCACTTGAACATATAAGCAGCCTAAATAACAATATGACTTTAGCTCCTGGTCCATTCAGAGTAGAAGGCAAAAGTCTACCAGTGCCTGAGAATCTCTATATCTCTCACTCTACTTCTTTTCAGTCTACTTCCTAGCTATTATGTCCATTTTACTGCCCCTTGGAACACAAGAGTCCTAGTTGGAGATTTGTGATGGTGCTCCATACTCCCTAAGTGCTCCCACCCTCTCTCTTCGCTCCAGGACTGGCATCTAAGACTTACCTCTGGTCGTATTAAGTGTCTAGCACACACAGTTGACATAAATATAGCACAATAAACACGTGTCACACACACACACACACACACATCCCCTACTTACTCCTTTCTCCATACCAGTTTCGCTTTAAGCATGTAAATTTATTTTTGTGTTCCTTTATTTTTACCCATTTCTCTCTCTTGGCCATGAAAGAGTGTAAGATCTATGGCAGCAGGAATTTCATCTGTGCAATTTGTCACTGGCTTATTTGAGACAGGGTTTCGTGTAATCTAATCTGACCTGAACCTTTTATATAGCAGAACATGACTTTGAACTTGTGACACTCTAGCCTCCCCTTCTAGAGTATTCAGGTTAGCTATGTTTCACCACACCCATTTGATGTGGTGCTGGGGATGAAACCCAGGACTTCCTGTGTGCTCAGAAAGTACTCTATCAGCTGAGCTACATCCCCAGCTCAAGAAACTTTCATGTATTTGTTTTAATATTATAGAATTATCCAAATTGCCTAACACACTCTGACAATATGATGGTATATTGTAATAGTAACTGTTTACCAAGTTGCAGTGTATAACATCAGCTGACCATAAGAGTTAAAGATTTTCATCTAACTGAAGTTCTAATAACCAAATTAATTATTCAGTGAATATGGAGTTCAAAAGAGCCATGGAGAGCAGGTATAAACTTGTCCCATCATGCAGACAGCTTGGTATGCAGAAGACTGTGGGATGGACACTGCTAAGCCCAATAAATAACTGTGAAAATAGAACGTGCTAAATATCCAGTTTCCACAGATCAAGATGGCAAGATAAAAAAATACTAGAGATAAACAGTATGATGACAATGACTCAGCCATCTACGTTTGAGGAAATTATGCCAATGAAAGGAACACACTGACGCTGTCTAAGTAAACTGCCATGGCACCAAACTTCTTTCTAAACATTAATTTTCATACCCATAGAAAATCCTACTCTCAGTAGTAATCAGTGACTCTTCGCTTTGCAATGAACAGAGGAAAATGAAGAAATTCAGAGCTGATGAAGATGCTGACATTGTTTGATGGTTGAGTGAGTTCTCACCTCTAAACAGGACATTTGCTCCACCCCTTCTGGGGTTCAGGGAACATTGAGGAAGTGATGGGAACAAATTAAAAACCTGAAGACAGAGACGAGCTAAGAAATGCTACCTCTTTAGCATGACACAGCTCTTACTCTCTTGATCTCACGGCAGCAGCTGCAGCTGTCTGCCATGAGTCTGCACAAGACTGGTCCTATCAACAGTGTATCAGGGATCAGAAGGGGCTGACAGGGTGCATACCTCCCTGCTGAATATTGGCTTATGACAGCAAGCTACGGTCTTCGGCTGTGTATCCGCTAAAGAGCTCTCTAGACTCCCATGTATAGTCCCAAGCCAAGGTCACACAGACAGTCCTGGTTAAACTCCTGTGGATCACAAAAAGACAACAAAAAGACGTGAAAGTACAAAACTGATCTGAAGGGAAGAGAGGAAGTTGATGGGGTGGGAGGGTGAAAGGTGAATGAGAGGAACCATAAAACATTGTACACGTGTATGACATTTTCAAACAACAAATTTAGTAACAATTAGATAAAGAAAACCACTTCTTTAGCCACATAAGGTAGGTATCTGGATTTATGTAGTGTAACACTATATGTAATAATTAAATCAGCCAAGTACTAGAAATTATGTGGATGACATAAGCATATTAAAATCATGGGAAAAATTAAGGGATGACAACCTTATTAAATATTTTGCAGATGTAAAAAAATCAAGAGTAGTATCTTCATATAGTAACCTGAAAAGTTGCACATGGTATTATTTCCAAAGGAAAATTGAAAGTTTGAAGCAGTGTGTGTGTGTGTGTGTGTGTGTGTGTGTGTGTGTGTGTGTGATTTCTAAAAATTAAGAAAATGATTTTAAGTAACTTTTGTTTGCTTGATCACAAAATATTAAAGCAGTGAATGATTGAATTGAAATGAATTTTAGGGAACCTTCATACTGCTCTTCCATACCCTAAGAAACTTAGAAAGCCTATCATAATAGGTTTTTTTTTTTGAAACTTTCAGAATAGGAAAGTTTCATGTCTTTTGAGAATTTTATCTATAAAATCTCTCCTTTAGCAAAAGGATCTTGTTGAATTACGTTCAAATTATGCTTTCAACATTCCATTTCTACTCTATTAATCCTAGACCCTGTTTCTCTCTATCTCCTGCATCATTCAAGCCTTCTAGACCTAAGCTGAAGAATACCAAAAAGCTTCCAACAAAATGAATTTGACATGGGAGAAACTGGATACCAATTCCTCATCAGTACCTCAAAAACGTAATTCAAGTTACACTTCAAAATGGAACAATTGTTTCATTGAGTGATTAATAAGGATGCAGAATCCCAAATACATGGTTAAATCTTAATGAGTTTTGGGCTAAAGAGATGGGTCAGTTATTAAGAATATATACTACTTTTTCAGAGAACCCCATTGCAGTTCCCATCACTCATATCAGGTGGCTCAGAATCACCTGTAACTCCAACCCCAAAGAGTCCATTGCTCTCTTCTGTCACCCACAGCCACCTACACACAGGTAAGCATACACACACACACACACACACACACACACACCACACAAATAAATAAAATATATCTTTTAAAATGTAAATGAAATTAAATAACTAATGGATAAGCATTGAACAATAGGAGAAATAAAACAGAGGGACCATGTTTAGGAGAGTGGGTGCAATTTGAAGGGCAATAGATAACTATAGACAGGATTGAGTAATCGAATGAAATACTGACTTATGATTTGGGTCTTGTTTTGTCTTTACTCATAGGTCTGTTAGTTGCAGAATAAGTTCCAAGGGAACAAACTAAGAAAGAGCTCCTTGGCTTCTGTACACCATGCTCTTTATATACCAAGACACATGATATTATTTTTTCTTATTGAAAGATTTCATTTTTAATTGAAACAGAATTATACCACTTTCTCCATTTCCTCTCTCCAGCCATGCATTAAAGCAGACAGATGCCAGAAACATCATCTAGAATTTTCTGTATTGGGAAATGATTTTCTCAGAGTAGTGAGAAAAAGAAAGAGATCAAGAATAACTCTTAGAATTTACTAAGATGTTCCCAGTAACCTTGAGCGTTTTGATATTCAAGAAATTGGCAGGGAGTTTGGCAGCAAAGACCAAATAATAAGTCCAATTCCAGTACATAATGAGGAGGAAGTTCAGTACAACATAAAGAAAGCTAGAGAGCATCTCCTGTCACAAGACAAAAGGAGTGTCTGAGAAAAGAGTGATTAACCAGGCCAAATTCTCTTGAGAGGTAATGGATAGAAAAGAAAGGCACAAAACAGCCACTGCGGACCAGGGTGATGACAGCTCAGAGGGTAAGGCTCTTGGTGCACAAAGCCTGAGGCCCTGAGCTCCACCCCCAAACTTCACATAAAGTTGGAAGGGAAAAATTACTCATGACCACTTGGTACCGGGCACACATGCTCTAAGTCATCTTACACACACACACACACACACACACACACACACACACACACACAAATAAATAAAAAGAGGAAGATAAAATTGTTTGAACAAGAAAATTCATCCCTGAGATGGAAGCCATTTGAACTTGGGATCTCTCAGGGAAGTCTGACCAACAAGCACCTCTGTGTGCTTTTCAGGAGGGACTTCCTGCACTCCAGGAGACACTGAATGGAGAGGATTTTACTGTCTTTATTCTATAGGCAAGAGAGAAGTGGCATTTGCAAACACTGTCCTGTCTTCCAAGTCCACCCAATCACAAATAATAAGACCAGGATTAAATGCAAGTATATCTAACTTCGAAGCTCTTTTGGTAAAAATATTACTAATGAAATTTGCTACTTTTTTTGTTTTGTTTTGTTATTGTTGTTGTTTCTTGTTTGTTTGTTTGTTTGTTTTTCTGTATTGTTTTGGAGCCTGTCCTAGAACTAGCTCTGTAGACCAGGCTGGCCTGGAATTCACAGAGATCCACCTACCTCTGCCTCCCGAGTGCTGGGATTAAAGGCATGGGCCACCAATGCCTGTTGAAATTTGCTTCTTTATTCCTGCCAAAGTATCTAGAAAGAGAGGACTTGGAACATGAGGGAAACTAAGGGTGTGCTTTTAGGGGTGATTGCAAGGTCATAACAAACATATTTCTGTGTAAATGAAGGGAAAGGTGGCTGGCAGTTGTAGCTGAGGGGAAGAGTGATGTGTATGCATGCGCCCTTATGTGCAATTGCCAGTACTGGAAGAAAAGAAGATAAGAAGGGAAGAGGAGGGAGGAGAAAGGGAGAAGAAAAGGGGAACAAAAGCAAGCCACTGATACTTTTGGCATGCAATTATTCCATTACTCATTAATGGGTCTGAAATCTTTGTTCGTAGCTTAATTTTAATAGACTTTCTTATCTTAATTGCTTAGATAAGATGGTAGTCTCCAAAGTGGCCTGCAAGAAAGATGTGTGCTACTCGCTGTCATAAAGTTGACAATATTTACTCAAAATGAGTTCCTGAGCATGCCTAATTAAGAAGCCCAGGAACGGCCACCGCGTTGGTTAGTTAAACCCTAAAGTCTACCCACAAAACAACGTCAGAGAAAACAAATGCCTTGCAGGAAATGCCTTTAATTTTTCATCACCTTATAAATCAACCCAGGAAAGTAAGATACAGCAATTAACATGCAAAATGCCTAAATGAAGTTCTTGAAAAATCAAAGTGTGGAAATGGCAAATTGTCTTTCTGCTTGCACGAGGCAAGGGACAGCAAAAATAATGGATTTTGTTTAACTGTTGATGCTGAATAAGCCCACGCTATGGATAAGACAACAGGGTAAGTGAGTGAGACACAGGCAATGACAGATGCTCATATCTGTATGTGCATATGTGTGTATGTATAGCATACACAAAACTGAACATAAGCATGTATTGATTACTTCTTTATTGCTTAAACACACCAAGTCCAACGCAACCTACTGAAGATGGAGTTTATGTGTGGTCAAGTTCTACATGTTTTTAGAGACCATGATGGTGGTATAAAGGCCTGGCAACAAGGCCAGGAAGCTGAGGGTTCACACTTTCAAAACTTCAAGTCCTGCTCTTAGTGAAGTATTTCTGCCATCAAGATCTCACCTCCCAAATAGCACCACCACCTGAGAATCAGTGTTCAAAAGTTCAAGATATGGGAGATATCCCATTCAAAGCAGCACAAACTTCAAATGCAATTGTAACGAACCACAGGATTCTGACTTATCAAATCTTACAAAGAATTTCATTCAAGTTAACATTTTTGATGATGCTTAATCAAATCAGTTTAAAGATATGCAAGGGTCACTAATATGAACTATTACAACAAAGGTATTCAATTTGATCAATCAAATGTAAGGTTTTCACTAATAACCAAGATAGCTGGACATTAACATAATGTAACTCATGACATGAATCTTCTCAGCAGTGGGAAGTTGATATTCAAAAAAAAATTGCAGGCAGTAAGTCTGGAAAGATATCTAAGTTGATAAAACATGCCTTTATGAATAGAACAGCAATGAACATGACTGAGAAAATACTTGTCTTGCCCTGAAGAATGGGTAATTAAAATGTGGTGCATGTATACTACAGAATACTGTTCACCTGAAAAGGCAAAGAAAAATAAAATGAAACTTGTAGGTCAACGGATGTAACAAGGTAAGATCACATTGCTTGGGATAACCCAGACAGAAGGCCAAATATCACATGTTCTCTTTCAGCTGATGATCTTAGCTCCAAGTCTTCAGGTGTGAGTACTTAGCCTGGAGTAACTTCAAAAGCCTGGAAAGCAAAAGTGACTTTGATAGGGTCTGGGGGACACTAGAAAGGGGAATCATAAGGGGTAAGTGATCTAATGGGAGAAATGGGGAAAATGGGGTACACCAATTAGGGATAATGGAGAAAAATAAATACATAAGGAGGAGGAAGGAGGACAATAAGAACAGAAAGGATATCGCAATTCAGGTGAATCAGTGTATAAATGTACATGTATAATTTAAATTATTTTTTCCCATCTGGAATGAGAATGATCTATTGAAGAACCAAACATCATCTAACAAAAACCCTAATACCAGCCATGAGAAGCCTTTTTTCAAGTTGCTGGTCTAGGGGTGTCCAAGAGAAAATATTACACTATTGCTATTGCCCTTGGTCACCCCCCACCAAGAGGCAGAAGGGAAGTGCCTGTTATTGAAGACACAATGCACTTTGGACACAGGGCATCTGGGCCCTTGAGTTGGAATCAATTTGAAAGTCTCCTCCCTTGAAGACTGGCTTTTATGGTACCAAAATATTCCATGCAATCGTCTAAAGGAGGGAAGCAACCAACAAATCTAACCAGCTAGGATCCTGTGAACCAAAACAATTACCAGCATTACATGATATGGCTAAGGGTACAGTCATTTCAGGCATAGCTCAGAACTAACCAAGAGCCCTCTAATTTGGTTAAAAAACCCTGCTCAACATGTCCTTTTCTTGAAACCTAACTAAGTACCCAAGGAAGTCATGAATCTTTGAAAGGAGCCTACAACTGGTACTTACTATACCAGCATAATCCTCAACTACCTTCCAAAGATTGCCTTTATGCTGACAGATAAGTGTAGTCTCACCCCTCATCAAGGAAACTTATTTTTGCAGACACTGGTAATTACTAAAAACTACAACCAGTCGGAATGCAGAGCATGGGATGCCAGTCTCAGTACATCTACAATTCCAGCAACTAAGGCTCAGGGATATTGCAGAAGCAAAGGTAAGGAAGACTGAAAGAGTCAGAGTAACAGGGAGTTTGCTGTGAGATTATATTTTCTAGGTGATAGAAACCATGAAGTCCCACAGACATGGCAGCCCACACATGCTCAGAACAAGGACAGCTACTATGGATGTGCCAGTGAGGATAAGGGAAAGTGCAGAAAGCCTCAGTCCTACACAAAAAGCTACTGACAACCATGGAATGGTAATAGCGGGAGAAATGGTATTCCCTAGGGGAAAGCACACCAATGAACTACGCAATATCAAATGGTTAGTCCTAAAAACACACATGCAAGAAAAATTGTACAGACTGAGTAGGCTGTGTTTATGTATATGTACACACACACACACACAAACACACACAAACACACACACATATACAATGTGTGTGTTTGTGTGTCTAACAAAGGTTGGTGTAAAAAGAACCCATAAATCTGTAATCTGTACAAGGAACAAGGAGGGGTATATAGAGGGGTTGAGAGGAATAAAGAGAAAGATGAAATAATGTAATTATATTTTAAATCTCAAAACTTAAATAAATCATTTTTTAAAAGCCAGGCATACTAGTTCATGTTCATAATTCCAGAGCTAGAGAGGCTTGACAACCAGCCTTGCTTTCTTGAAGAGCTCTCAGTAAAAGTGAAAGATCCTATCTTAAGAAAGAAGGTGGAGGATTGAGGGATAGAGGGATGGTTCAGTAGTTAAGAGCACTTGTTGCTCTTTCAGAGGACTGAGGTTCAGTTCTCAGCACCCACAGCAGTTGTCTCAGAAACATCTATGACTTCATTGCCATGGTATAGGATTCCTTAAATAGCTGCACTGAAGTACACAAATATATACATATATGAAAAAGTAAACTGCACCCAAGGAACAACAACCATTGTTGATCTCCATTCTTTATACATACTACATGTATGTACTGGTCTTCACATAGACCCACATGTACATAAACATAAATACACATTTATTTGTATACTCACTCACACACACACACATATACATAAATAAATGTACATGTGCTACATTAAATAAAATTTAATAAAGATATTCAAGGGTGCATACACTTTACAATGATCTGAGTTCTTTCTTTCGGAGAGAGCCCAGACTTCTTGCTGTACATGATCGGACATGTAAAGGGACTGCATCATTTAAACTTGTAGCTAGGATGGTGAAAAGAGATGTTGTTTAGCATGTCTCACCACTATGAGATGCTGTTAAGCCCTTCATAGCAGCCTAACTCACCAATGAAAACAATTTTAGTTCCCTTATTTAACAGACAAGTGTTAAAAGCAGATTTCCCACCCTCCTAGTTCCAGAGCCACTCCAGCCTCAAATAACACACAGAGACTCTGTATTAAATATAAAGCTGTTGGCCTGTTACTAGCATTTCTTATTGGCTAGCTCTGTCTTAATATTAACCCATTTATATTAATATAAGTGTTTTTATGTGGTTTTATCTTACCAGAGAGAGAAAGAGTCGGGACCTCTGTTCTCTTGGTCCTACATTTTGAATCTCTTCCTACCTCTCCCTGAAACATTCTTGTCTCCTATTCCCACCTATCTTGCTTTTCTATTGGCCAACAGACAAGGAAAACAAAGCTGAAAGAATACAAACTGAAGCTATTGTCTGAAGTCACAGACCTAGAAACTGGAAAGTTGAGAATAATACTCCAGACTCCTGATTATATCCAATGCCTCTTTCTGGCACCTGTGAGCCTAAAGTCAAGACTACATAAGAACACATATCAAGAAAGTAGAAAAGAGCACCTCTTGTTAGCTCTAGTCCTGCAGTGCCTAGAACTCAGCTGTCTTGAAAACACTATTATCAATGATGCAAATCCACCATCCTCTGCCTCACTTACAGGACTTAGGACTCAGTAGAAACAGAGTACAAGCCTCCAAATTATTTCTTATTTCTGCTTATTCTTATTTCTGCTTCTGAGTCTTGTACTTCAGACCCACACTTACCACTGCATAGCTTCCTAGTGTTCTGGAAGTTTCAATTTAACTTAGGTTGTATCTGTGTTTGTAGGTGTTCATGTGTGGAGTTACCTGTGTGGTTATGAATACTTGGCAGATACATCTGTGTACACATGAGTACATGTTGGGGTGTGCTATTCTGTTACAATGCTAGTCAGAAAAGGATATTTCTGAGGGTTCAGGTTTGAATCTTGGCTCTTATATGTACTAAACCTCTTTGGTGGTTTGTGGATTCCTCATAATGGGATCAAATTTAATTTAACCAAAGGGAAATTTACAATGCACAGACACTGCTTAGGTTTTCATAACTGGTAGAGGTCCTTCTCACACCCAGAGAAGAACCAGGGAGGGTATAACATCTTACAATACACAGAGTAGCCCTGTATAGCAAAGAGTCATCTTGTCCTGATATCCATGTGATGTTGTGTTGACAGAGTTACTTATCTGCCTGGTCTCCCAGCCATTTAGTGCTAAATAAACACGGAGAGTCTTATATTAATTATAAGCTGTTTGGCCAATGGCTCAGGCTTCCTGTTGGCTAGCTCTCTCTTAATTATTAAGCCATTTCTATTAAACGATGTGTTCCATTAGGCTGCGGCTTACCCATAATGCTCCAGAATGTTATTCCTTCAGCAGCTACATGGCAACTCTCTGCACTAAGAAAGGGCTCAAATATATTCATGGAATGCATGTGTGAAGAAAGTGAACTAATTGCTAAGAATACCTAATGCAACCCAACAGGTCATTTCATTAAATAACATTGTATACCATCTTCTTATAAGTAGATGCTAGTAGAATTAAGAATTCAGAAACTATCCATTGGGTAAAGCCATGTGCTAGGTGACATCTACTCATATGGCAGATGCAAGACCAGCTCCTGGAAACTTATAGATAAACTTATCCAAGTGATAGCTCTCTGAAGCTAATAACAGAAACATCTGCAATGACAGAGGTGTACTGTCATTTATTTGGCTTCACCAGTACATCACATTTATATACAAACAAAGCAAATAAAGCCATGACATATTATTGACATGGTGAGAATTTAATCTCCTCTCTGCTGCAATGGTTAATGTTCATATAATCTTAAGAATACTGTGACTCCTGTAAATTTCATAAGTTTCCTAAACCTTGTGAATTTTATTTACTTCCTGACTCCTAATCAGTCTGCCTTTTCTCCCAGGGGAGAATGTTTCAATTCAGAGGAAATTCCTAACAAGTGCCTAGTCCCTATTGTCTTACCTTTTGCTCATCCCAGGATTTCTCTCATATAGGAATGAGCTATGCTGGGTGACTGATTTGCATCAGTCACAGTTCTTCAGAGAAACAGAATCAACAGAATGCACATATAAAGGGCATTTAATGTAGAAATAAAAAGACATTTAATGTAGAAATTGACTCACAGGAATCACAGCTGCCCAGCCTATAATTCTTGATTTGAGCTTCAGTGAGATGTCTTCTGAGAATGATAATGAAAGCCTTTGTAGTCATGAAATTCTTCTTACTAAGCCATTCAGTCCAGTGGGACCAAAACTACAATGTAATGCTAAGTGGGTTAAATCTGGTCAAATTCTTGACCCTTTGCAATCTTCTAGGTTATACAACTCTTGTCTCAGTAAGTGTAATGTCACATCCCCTGTTAATCAGATTCCAAAAAGTCCTTCCCTCAATGAAGGGACTCCCAAGAGATCCTAGGCTGATCCTTTCACTGGTGAAATTCACAATACCACCAAACTACAGCCTCTCTGAGTTTGCAAATTTACATTAAGATGAGAGTGGCTGATAGCTTTAGATATCACTCTGTGACTCATTTGTTTAAAGAAAACACTTTCACTTATAAACAAACAAAAAAGCTAAGGTGTTACTGAAATTCTAATTATCTCCAAGAAGATATGTAACGGAAGAGAATCTCAGAGATTCCTTAAACTTTGTTGCTAGAACCTACCGCACTAATTTTGGGAACCTTAAAATGTCTTCTTTAGTTGATGTGTCAACTACACCACTACCTTGAATTCTCAATGTTTCCACCAAAGGGGAAAATAAAACCTTGGATGCAACTCTTTCTATGCCTTTTGGATCTGTCACTATCTCACTAACCAGGAGATGAAAGTTGAAACTCCTCAGCCTGGATCTGAAGGTTCTTCCCAGTAGGACACCAGAACCCACCCCTCCCTACTTCAGCTTCCACTAATTTATTCCAGTATTTCTCTTTGAAATAGCCAGTAAATTCTCGCCCCCAGACTATTGCATAAGCTATGTGTAAAGATTCAGGCATTATACGCCCTGCCCCTATAACCTGGCAGAATGCACTCAGGCAGTTCCCTGGTCAGCCCAGGTGCAGAGGACCTCTTTAAAAAAAAAAAAAAGTCCTCTGTCCACTTCCTCTTTCTTTCCAGCTGTTCTCCTGTCTCCCTCTTCTCTTGTGTCCTCTCTCTGTCTCTGTGCCTGTGTGCCTTTTCTCGTTCCTTCCCTCCCCTTTCTGACTTCTCACTTAAGCTCTGTCCGCCTAGCATGTTTGTCCCCCACCTCGGTCACCCTCGCCTGCTGTGGAATCCACCAAGGTTCCTCTCATGATTTATCCTAACACTATGGACTTTTCCTGATATACATTCTGCCACCAGTGCTTGTGAACCCACAGCTCTCATTTGGTTCAGCTCAAACCTCATTTCCTATGTATAGAACCAGGCAGTCAGTCACTCATTTTATTCTAGTTAAGCTGTTATTTCAGAAGACCATAGTCTGAAAAGCTTAAACAATAGGGTTTTGCTTATGCCAGATTTAGAAGCTGTAAACTTCAAGAGCAGGCCACCAGCATATTCAGTGTAAGACGAAGACCTGCCTTGTCACACATCATCTTAGCACAGGCTCTCCAAAAGCATCTAGATTCTGTAAACGCAATAACCACAAGTGTCAGAGCTCCAACCCAGGATCTAATCATTTCCTAAAGGCTACATTGTCAAATACTGTCAAATCTCCTCCTCCTCCTCCTCCTCCTCCTCCTCCTCCTCCTCCTCCTCCTCCTCCTCCTCCTCCTCCTCTTCCTCCTCCTCCTCCTCTTCCTCCTCCTCCTCCTCCTCCTCCTCCTCCTCCTCCTCCTCCTCCTCCTCCTCCTCCTTTTCCCTTCTTCTTTGACAGTTTTTCTCTGTATTGGCCTGGCGGTCCTAGAACTCACTGTGTAGACCATGCTGGCCTTGAAATCACAGACCTGCTTGCCTCTGCCTCTAGAGTGCTGGGATTAAAGGCATGTACCACTACCACCCAGTTCAAATATTCTTACTTTATGGATTACGCTCTAGTATGCAAACTTTGATACAACACAAACCTTCAGGCAAATGTACCCCTGCTCCTTCGTCTCATCCTGACATTCTTTCACTGTGTTCATACACCTGGGCATTATAGGCTCTTTGATTTCCAGATGAGGATTATCTTTTGTGTGAGTGAATGTGTGTTGAGTGAATGAATAAATATAACACATCAATTACAAAAAAACATACTGTGATGAATAGACCATCTGAAATTTGCATTGCCCCCATTTTTTAAAAATCATTAAACTGTGGAAGGAGGAATATACACAATCTTTTTAAAATATGAATTAAGAGCTAAATATAAATAAACCTGGTTTTCACAAAAATGAATCATATTTTCTGTGGGATATATCCCGATGGCTAAGGCCCAATGGCATGGAAACTCCCACATTCAAGTTTCGGCTTTAAATTTGCTTCAGTGGCTTAAAGCTATCATGTGACTACTTTAAGGGCTGATGTTGATGTGATAGGGTGAAGGGTCATGTAAGACACTGGGGAGAGTCTTTGAGGAAGAAAAAAACTAAAAGGTAAATTCTAGAAACAAATGCGGCCATAAAATGAGCATGTCGGGAGTATAGGCTGATGAGACTCTTGGATGCTCTTAGGATATCATTAAATTCTAATTAATATTGAATTAGGCTACCACAGTGTCGGGCATCCCAAAGTGTTTCTTCTCAGATTGCACATGCGCACCTCCTCCCGCTGCTCCTCCAGATGCTCATCCGGCAGGCAATGCCTTGCTTCTTGTTTGCTTTGGGAGTTCCAGAAGCTTCCAAATCCATACACAGCAGGTGTTCAAACTCATTATTTGATGCTTCCTCAGAGAAAAGCTAGATGGGTAGGCGCTTCAGTGGTCTGGCATTCCGAGATAGGCCTGAGACTCCTCACTCTTTCAAGGAACTGCTGGGGTGATGTGTAGGGCTGACAGCTGGTCACAGGATGCCTGCTTTTCTCCTTTGAACACTTTTCTCCAAGAAGAGCACCTTCAAGTCAAATAAGAATTGGCTTCCAAACTTAGTGAAGACATTTTTTTCATATATCCTCTTTCTCCGTTCTTAGAATTTCAGAAGGTAAAAGCTACAAAAACTCAAGATGATGGCATCAGGCCATTTGCATTGGCCATGGTTTCCCAAGGACAGAATCAACAGATGCTACAGACAAATAAGATGGTGTTTATTATGGAACTGGTGTCTAAGAATATGGAGGGCAAGAACTCTCATGAGTTGACATTTGCAAGCTGGAAAACCAAGAAAGGCTGTAACATAACACAGTCTGAATCCAAAGGCAGAAATTTGTCTTTAGATGATGTTGGCAGTAACAGGAATACTCATCAAAGTCCCAGAACGCAAAGCTGAAGACCCAGGAACTCACCCCCCATATCAGAGGGAACAGGTCTAATCAGAAAGTGGTTGTTTGTCCCTATAATAGTCATGCCACTCTTGCATCAGTGAGTACATCTTCCTTAGCTTGTCAATAACATAACACACATATTAATTATATATAATAATAGGCTTCATAGCATATTTTATCACATTCATCCTGTATCAACCTCTCATGTCCCCCTTCCACTCCTGCTGATCCCTCCCTTTCTCAGCTGGTCCCCATCTAATTTCACATTTTATTTTTGAATGTGAACAATGAGTTTAATTGGAGTTACGTACAGGAGCTCAGGTAAGGGGTGGTTATTTATAGGAACCGTGGGCAGCTTATCTGTTACTATACAAATGAAGAAGTGTGAGCCCTCTTTTAGCAACCTCTAACTACCAATGGATTTTCAGTGAAGTGGAGGGCCTCAGAGGCCCCTCCCTCCACGATGGAGTATAAACAGCACAGCCTTGCGCAAGTAATCACTTTTTCTGAGAATTCAGAGGCACAGTGTGCATGTCATACCTAGAAGGTAGCATTCTACCACACTGTATACATTTCTCCAGCTCTTGTATTGTTTCTGCCCCGTCTTCTGTCATATACCCTGACCCTGGGAGATTTTGGCATTCAGCCCACACATGAGATGAGTTATGAGTCCCTGAGGAAACCAGTGCCCACTGCAAAAAGAAAGTTCCCTAATAATTAAAAAATAAAAGCTTTATAAAAGAAGTACAATAATCTTTATTCAGCAAATAAAGATTCTAGCAATAAGAAACTCAGTGTTGAGTAGTATTTGTTTATTCATTCGTTTGTTTGTTTGTTTGTTTACTTGTGTGTGTATATATTCATACGTGCTTTTTCTTCTGGGGGGACACAAGTGTGTGCAGTTATATCAGTACTTGAGTGTATATGCACGTGGGTGTCAGAGGAGAGAGCCTTAGGTGTCATTCCTCGGGTACTATCAACCTTTCTTTCTTCTTTTGTTTTTGTTTTTGTTGTTGTTGTTGTTGTTGTTGTTGTTGTTGTCTCAACAACGTCTCTCATGGGCATGAAACTGACCAATTCAGTTCAGTCACCAAGCCCATAGATCGTCCCCTGCCACTGCCTCAGGCATTGGAGGTGCAGGTGCACGCAGACATGCCTGACTTTTCTTGTGGACGCTGGGACTCTGAACACAGGTTCTCATGCTGTGCAGCAAGCACTCTCATCCACTGACTCACCTCCCCAGCCCCTATTACTTTTTATAACTCACCTTCAAATTAACATACAAGCTAGCGTGTGTCATTATGGCATTTTCACATATATATATATGTGTGTGTGTGTGTGTGTGTGTGTGTGTGTGTGTGGTGTGTGTGTGTGTGTATGTATGTATGTATGTACATATATATATATATATATATGTATATATATATATATATATGCTTTCCTCTGTTTGATGCACCTCACACCCCTACTTACACCCTGTCCCCAGAAGTCTCTTTTCCACTTTCATGTCTCCTGTATTCCATTACCCTGTCCACTGAAATTCTAGGATCTCCTCCCACAAAAGTATTCTAAGGCATTCTTGCTTTGTGTTCATCATCACACATCTAACTTAACAGTCTTTCAATTTCACCTCCTCATCACCCACAACTCCCCTTAAACTTATTCCCAAAATATTTCATAGAAAGTCATGGGTCACCAGGCAGGGATGAGAAACTTGAGTTTCTCATATCCAATGCTAGGATGCACTGTCCTTTTGGAGGACATCCAACCTGCAACCCGTCTTAGACTTCGAGGCCCACTCAACCTTCCTTCTATGAGTCCCTTCATGCTTCTTTCCTTCCTTCTTTCCTTTCTTGTGTGTGTGTGTGTGTGTGTGTGTGTGTGTGTGTGTGTGTGTGCACATGCCAACATGTATGAATGTAAATGCGAACTTGTCTATATTCATATGTAAGCAGGTGCATTGTGCCACGGCACACGTAAGGAGTCAGAGGACAACCTTGAGTGTCAGTTCTCACTGGAAGCATTGCCCAAGACACCTTGCTCTTGTTTGCCTCTGAGCTTTTGCTGGAGGAATGCTAGGTTAGCTGATGCAAACTCCTCATCTACCTTCACATGGCTCTAGGAATCTCACTCAGGCCCCCATGTTTGTACAGAAAGCACTTTAAGCACTGAGCATGCTTACCCTACTTTATCCACTTAGCCTAGCCCTCTTGGTAAACATTGTCTATCTAAAATCCAGAAATTGCTCCTTGGAATCTATGAAACTATGTAAATATTTCCTAACCAGAATTTTAAAGTCCCCAACACTGATTTACCACTTTTGTACAAAGGCAAAAATAAATAAAAGACTTAGATAAAAGTGCTTGATTCCTTTTTTCTAAATTATCTTCAACTCAGACTTTCAGCCTTGTGTCAAGGTGAAGACATGACCCTAGTGAGAATCCTATAAACAATGTGACTGAGGCATGCTGGGAGACTCTTTAGGGCTCGCGCAGATGTGGGATATATTTAGCCACATGCAAACATACTCACAGCTGAAATGCCCACCTTCATTAGCACAGCTTCTCATCTCTAAGTGGTACAAGTGTCTCTCAGTGGGAGAAGGCCTCTTTCTGCCCCCACCAATAACAGGCTTCCCTCTCCTGCAGAGAGAGAGCTCAAAGAACAAAGTTCAACACCTGGATGCAAGGAAAGGAGCTAATTATTGTATCTCTTATCCCTTTGGTATCTCCCTTTATTAATGCTGAAGCTTAGTTGTGGCTGGCTAGCTCATCTCTTGCTTCGTTATAATACAATGATCAAAGTCTGATTCTACATCAAATAAGTCTACCTCAATGATGCTGACACCTTAATCCACTTAATCAATGACAGGGGGCACATTTCTGTGTCACACAGTAACATGGTTTGCAAAACCGCTGCTTTTAAGTAAGAAAATAGAAAAGTTCTAAGCAAAATCAATGTGTTATTCTCCAAAGAAACACTGTATTGCGGGCAGAAGAAATGAATTAGTGGATCAGAATGCTTTCTGAGCAAGAAAGAGGACCTGAGTTGGAGTTCCCAGAACCAACATAAAAGTCATATATACACATACACAAAGTCAAATATATGTGTATGTATGTGTGTATATACATATATACACACACATACATAGCACACACACACACAGCACTTAGGGGGCAAGGACAGGAAAATGACTGGGTTTTTCTAGCTACCAGCCTAGCTATAAGGTCAAGGAGGATTTGTCTCAGGGGAGTATGTCAGGGAATGATAGATAGGATATTTGACATCATCCCCTGCAACCTCCAACCTCTACCCATGCATGTTCCTGCCCAAACACATGTATAAATAACATGCATGTGCCACACACATATACCAGGTATTAAAACAACTGGGCTCTTTTCAGCCTTAAAGACGACTTTAAGTAATAAGTGATTTCAAATTACTTGATGTCTAAAACCAGCAGACACGGCACATTCATTAACTTATCATTGACTAACCAGAGAAAGTCTTCAAAGAGAATCTGTGTCTAAACTAGAGATTTCCTTCACTTATTGGCCACTCTAAATACATGATCAAAATTGTTTGATCACAGGTCTTTAGACTTTACATGGCAAGTATGACATATGTTTTCCTGGAGTTACATGCAGTTGTCTGATATAGGTGCTGGGAACCAAATTCAGGCTCTCTGCAAGAGCAGTGATCACTCTTAACCACTGATCACATCTCCTGCCTTGATACCTCACATTGTTAAACAAACATCTGAAGTAATTCCAGGGCATCGAGATGTTTGTGCACATGTGCGTGCAAGACAACAAAGCTTTGACAAAGCAGTGTGTAATATGAAACTTAATTTAAAGATGATACACAATAAATAATGGCTGTATGTCTGGCCCACTCAGGCAGAGTCACTGAAATATAGACAAGCAGTAGTATCACACATCTTTAATCCCAGAACTCAGGAGATAGAGGCAGGTGGATCTCTTAGTTCAAGGCCAGCCTGGACTGCAAAGCAATTTCCAGGACAGTCAAGAGTATATAGAGAAGTCCTTTCTCAACCACGAGCCCTCCAAAGATGCTGAAATACCTGACATTTGCAAGAGAAATCCAAGAATGCCTGTGGCAGAACACAGTGAGGACCACTGAACTTGTTGGGTCAGGTTAGTCTGTATCAGAAAACAAGATAATGGCAAAAGGACAGGTCCTTATTATTCCCTTTCTCCATGTGGTGGAACCCCACACTGGAGCTTGATATCCTCTTGAAGACCTCGTGTCTCTGCTGTTTAGTCACAAGGGAATATGCTTTCTAGTTTATCATCCCAAGTTACTAAGTGCTGGCCACTCGCCTATATTCTTGACATAGAAAAAGATTCTTTTAGCTCTGTCAAAACCTAGTCATGTTGTCACAGTGTATCCTGGTGTTTCACCCACATGCCCAGTTAAAAAGTTGGACTCTATTCCTAAAAGGAGAAAACAGGTGTATGGGCAGCTGCAAGGTCTACTGAAGCTTCTGTTTAAATTTATGCTTTAGATATCAAACTTCCACGGAAAGCTATTTTAATTTAAATGTGAACTGTCTACCATGGATCACATGATTGAAGACTTGATCCCTGGATGTTGGCACTGTTTGAGAAGGTTGCTGAAACTTCAGGAAGCAGAATATCACTGGGGAAAATGGGTCCCTGGAGGAGGAGCTTGAATTAGCCAAGCCCCACCTCCTGTTCATTCTCATTTCCTGGCTACACACTCAATGTGACTAGCTGTCTTTCCTGCTGCCATACCCTGCTCCATCAGAATGACCTGGTGTCCTTGGCCACCTTCCATGCAGTACAGAATAGATTGACAGTTGATGTAACATGATCAAGGACAGAGGCAGACAGTGTACAAGCAGTAACACGGGTCTTGCCTGCCCCAGACCTGAGCCTATGCAATGAGTAAGCTGAACTGTCTCAAGGAGGTCTAGAGAAGCAAGTGGCTTGCAAAAGTTTTCATTAACATATGTTAGTTCTTCATAACCATGTTTCATTGTGAGATTTTCAGAAATATGTATAAAAATGCACTTAGATTATAACTATTCCCTATTAGTTCTCCTGTCGTTTCTTGTCTTCTTTCCACTTTTGCTGACTCCTTTAACTAGCTCTCGTGTGTGTGTGTGTGTGTGTGTGTGTGTGTGTGTGTGTGTGTGTGTGTTTGTGTGTGTGTGTGTGTGTGTGTGTGGATACATTTCACTAATGCTAGTGACGTTTACAAGTGCATGAGTGGGAGATTATTTACATGAACATGAACAATTTGCCAGTGTCTACAAACTTAAGAAAATAGCTCTTCCTCCCCCAACAACCATTGACTGCCTAAAGAACACCAGGGCAGAGTGAATTAAGCTTTACAAAAGTGCTATGGGTACACTTTAGACTTGCAATACCAATTTCATTCTCATGTCTGCTTGTCTATTATTATGATGTTGTCACAACCAAATCTGATCCTTTCTAATACACTCACATACAGTATGCAGTGTATATATATACATATCACATACACAACCTTTAGTACACATACATACACACACACTACCAACACATGCATATACATGTCATCAAAATGCATAACACACATAATAAAATACACGGAGTTTCTGTCCTGCCTGACCCCACAGCCATTTAGCCCCAAATAAACACACAGAGGTTTATATTAATTATAAACGATTTGGCCAATGGCTTGGGTTTCTTATTGGCTACCTCTCTCTTAACTATTAATTCATAACTATTAACCTGTGTATCTCCACATGGGCTTGACTTACCAGTGATTTCCCAGGAATTCTACCTTCCCTGTGGTTGCATGGCATCTCCCTCAAGACTCTCTCTGTCCCTCTATCCAACATTACACAAAACACCAACCTTCCATATAAACACCATAAACAAAAACAAGCACAAACTGTTTTATACACACGTACGCAGATGTGCACAAATCACCACCACACCTTAATAATGCCTACCACACACAAAACGCACATACACAACATCTACCATATATGCATACACAAATCTCACACATAATATTGACTTCTATTGCTAAACAATCACAATACCTTAGGTTTTGCTGACAAAATTACTCAGTCTGATAAGCATGAAGACTTGAGTTTACAACACCCATGCAAATAACTTCAGATACTATAGTTTATGCTTGTAATCTTACTGCTAGGGAAGTACAGACAGGTAGATCCCTGGGACCCTCTCACCAGCCAGATCAACCTTCTTGTAGAGCTACAAAATGGATCACTACTGAGGAAAAACATTAAGTACTGCCCTCTAGCTTCTACATGTATACATGCACACACCACACACACACACACACACACACACACACACACACACACACACATGCACATGCACCTTCATACATGCAAACATGTAACTGTCAGGAAAGAAAAGCCTTGTACCAGTAAAGCATCCATAAAGGAGTTAATTGATAGAAAGGCATATAAAACTTCACTAGTTCCCACAACTCTTAAAGCCTCCCTTGGCTGGGTTCCAGAGTACATGCTAATTTGCATGACTGAGGTAAGGTGATCTATTTATTAAGGCAATGAAGCTGAGTGCTAGATTATAATAATTAACTCCTTGAAAATAATTATTTAACCTTCATTCAAATTTATCAGTCACCAGGGCTTGGCTGGCTCCTGATCACCATCTCAAAACTATTAGTTGGAAAGAGTTTCTGAGAACAGGTCATAGAATCCATTCCCCCTGCTTTTATTGTAGGTCCATTACTAGGCGATCTTAACAAGATCTCATAATTAATTAGAGTCTCATACAGACAGCCCATGAGACCTCACTAATCAGTGACCATTTCTTCATTTAAAGACAGAAACCCAGCTACTTTAATAACAAATATCGTGTGCAAGTGATACAGAGGACAAGGAAACTAATTGAATTTGGCTTAGTTGCTGGAAGTTTGGCTGAATGACGGTACAGGTGTCTTCTAAGTATGGGTTCTGGCAGTGATAGGACGCTCTGCCTTTCAGACTGCAAAATATTTCAACATAAGTTAGAATGATTGACAGGTTCTTGGGTTTCAGTTTCTTAATTCTTAATATCTCTTTCCACTTCTTCCAGCTTATGTTTCTTCCTATTTTCAGCCTGTCTCATATCATTTGAATTCCTTTTACTCTATCCTGCAAAAAAAGTTTTAAAAATTTCCCAAATGATATAAAATTATGCAGTATATTCATAGAAATGTAAAAATAGAAAAAAAACCTTTTTGAAAAGCAGGCTAAAGAAAATCATCTGACATATTTATATTAAGTTAGAGGGTTGAATTTAATTTTTATTTGGAACTTTCTACAATCAGTAATTCTAAATTTGATAATAATAATGTAATGATTTTGATATTAATATTAACTACAATGGTTATTATATGAACTTGGGGGAAAATATGTTGGTTTAGATCTGAAAAGGTGGCTTGGTGTGTAAGAGTGCTTGCTTCTCATGTGTTTTAGCCCCCTGACCCCACCTAAAAAGCTGGGCATGGCTTCACACACCCATAATTCCAGTGTTATGGGGGATGCAGACTTGGTGGCAGGCCAGCCCAGCCACAAACCAAGGAGCCCAGGTTATTTCAATGACCCCTTTCATGGAAATAAAGTCTAGAAAAATAGAAGAAGGTAAAGTGATTTCCTCTGCCTTACGCCCACACATATGCATGGAACTCAGCTGTGCAGAAACCTGCACTACACACAGATTCTTACTGAAGGCATGTCACTGGGGCACACCTCAGTCCCTTTCTAAAATGTGACTGTTGCATTTCCATCAAATTCCTTCGATAATACTTTCCCTCTAGGGCTGTTGTAGAGTTTAATAAAGCAGCTTTCATGAAGTTCCTTCCATGTCCTATTCCTATATAGTAATATTTTTTGTGTGTGACATCAGAAGAGACTTCACTGAAAATATACTGACATTTACTATATCAAAAATGTAATGTCTGTTTTGTTGTTTTCACTTTTTGCTACCGGAATGTGAACTGAGGGCATTGTGCCTGCCTTAAGCTCTACAGCACTGAGTTGCGCCTCTACTCCTAACACCTTTGTTTTTGTCAAAAATACACAGTCAGTAAGTTAGATGTTAAGTCAGAAATCTCTCCCATGCTGATGACATTAGTCCTATGCAGTAATGGCAACCAGCAAACACAGCATGGCCAATGAGAGGCCTATGTAGGTGCTATAGACTCTTGGCCAACAGTAATGTTTTGCCATTTTCTATATGGACCCAGAGCAGTAATTAGGTGTTTCAATTGCATGTTTATTTTGTTAAACAACTGGTGAAAATAAAATGTCAAACTAAAAATCAAAACAGGACATTTGTGTTGGTTTGAATGAGAATGGCCCACATAGGCCATTTTATATATTTGAAAGTTTAATCACTATATAGTTGAACTGTTTGGGAAGGATTTGGAGGTATGGCCTGGTTAGAGGTAGTGTGTTAATGGAAGTGAACTTTGAGGTTTTAAAATCTCAGTCTCCTGCTCTCTGCTCCTTGCCTGTGGAGAGTTAAAGCTCTCAGCTACTGGTCCAGCACCATGCTTGTCTTTATTCTGCAATGATGGTCATGGACTAACACTCTAAAACTACAGTAAGCAAGGTCCAGTTAGATTTTGTCTTTTATAATAGTTGCCTTGGTCATAGTGTCTCTTCATAGCAATGGAATAGTAACTAAGACGTTTGTAGAGCAAATTTTGTCATACAACCAATTAACAGTCAAGTCTAAAGTTCTCTTGTTGCTGGATCTGGTGACGGTCAACTGAGCAAATCATCTCTAATTGTGCAAGAGAGGAGCTTTGTTTAATGCTGTTCATGTATTATAATGATTCCTTGCAGTAGGCATGGGGCCATTAGGCCAAGACTCTTCTCATTCTTTGAAGAGAGGACAGACATAAATTTTGTAGGAGATTTTGCCATTTAAGAAAACATGTAAGTTTCACCACAAACCCTTAGGACCAGTATGTTTGATAAAGTAGGGTAAGGAAATACTTAGGGAATTGTGTATTTTATGCAGAAATTAGTTAGTTTAAAACATGAGCAGAGTAAAACTGCACGGTAAGATCTAGTACAGAACACACAATGAACACTGCTCTGACAAGTTTAACCTCCCAGTGTGAAGCCCTGTTTCTCATCTGTCCTTATGGAAACCTCTCTCTTCTCTTACTTAGACTCATGATGACAGTCCCCTATTTATTTCATGCCTGTTCTGTGACCAACTGGAAAGAAATGAAGACGTTTACAAGAAACACGTGTGTCCCTCCCTTTGCCTATCAGACTATTGATATAATAGATAGACCCCAAGAAATTAAAATTTTCCCAGAATCTCATGCTGGGAAGTAATAGGCCAAAGAGGTTCCCTGAGAGGGAAACCTATCTATCATCAAGAAAGAGATTTCACATATTTTTAACATCTGCAGACAAACTGGAGCTGAGTTGATGATGGGTCAATGATAGACAAGGCCATACCTTGGCCAGGGATGTTTATCTATATATTCCTCTTGTCCTTTTTAAAATATAAGTCTGCCAGTACCCCAAAGATGGAAATAGGAGTCACTGAACCTCTTTGTTATTCTTTCTAATGTGGCTAAATTGAAATTTGATTTTCAGCATTATTTGCTATTTACTTGAACAACTGAGAAGTAGCTAAACCTTGTTTATTAGGTATGCTGGGACCAGTTCCTGACCCAAACAACATCAGTAAATCTTTCTGTATTTAATAAATTTATTATTATTTCTCCAAAATCAATGGCTTGCTGGAAGCCATCATACTTCCTTCCAACTTCACCCTGCATTTTACTCCAGTTTCATTCCCCACCATTCTTTGTCCTCTAACTCCACTAAGCCTGGAAAATGAATATATATTATGCCATGCTGTTCAGTGTATACTATCTACTAAAGTTTTAATCTACTTGGATTTGATTGGATGATTATTGTATATTACCCAAGATGATTGAATTAACCATGTCTATTTTACTTTATGTATTCTGATATGGTGATGTCTGAGGATTTGCTGAATTTTAAGGACCTTCCCTCTCAGGGCTGAACCAGTTCCTAGAGAGGATGAGAAACTATAAGTATGTACATCTTTTATATGCAAATTAACCTCCCAGAGTCCATATGGAACAAACTCCCTTATCAGGTTCTCATACACAACTACCTTGTTGACTCACGCATCCCACATCCTGATATTAGACAAAGATGGACAGCCCATACCTCAAAGTCTGTTAGCATAATTTAAACTGATTTTTAACCCCTAGACCATATCTCAGTCTCCCAACTCTTTACCACCATGCCAAATACTAAAGCTCTGCACTTTGTTCACACTTCCTTTTTTCTTGACTGGCTCCTTGGGTGGCCCTATGGCTCTATGGCCTCCTTGTTTGTAAAAGTGGCTTCCTGGTCTGTAAACTTTATTATCTTTGAAGAATAAACAATAAAATCTACATGTTAAAGTCCTTCCCTTAAAAGTCAGCTCTTATAAGAAACCTTCACAAGCCCTTCATCTCTCAGAGTAAGGATGACCCAGTATGTCTCAGTATTTCTATGGGCTCATGCATAATCCATGAGAGTTCTGAACAGCAACTGGTTATGCGGTTGCTTTCCCTACCTCTCTGTCTGACTCCAACTAAATCTTATATAAACACTTACCACCAGAGCCTAAAATAACACCTACTCCTAGACTCCCCATATGTTTGTTGAAATAAACTGGAAAAAAATTATTCCTGACTGCCACAGCATAACTTTGAAGAAGGATATAGAAGAGAAACCAGATTTGTCTGGTTCAACATATTGAACATTAGTACAGAAGAGAACACAGGGTACTATAAGACCCCAGAGGATGCACAAATGATCCTCTACCAAGGACAGCTCAAAAACATTTATGTTGGTGTGTGTGTATGGGTGTGTGTGTTTGGGTGTGTGTGTGTGTGTGTTTTATATGTGTGCACACATGTATGCACATATACATCATATTTGTGTGGTATGTATTTGTGTGTGAAGCTGTGTATGTGGATTGTGCACATGTGTGTAGAGAGTAGAGCTCAATGTTAAATGTATTTTTTCAATCACTCTACATGTTATTTTTTGAGATCAGGTTTCTCACTGATCATGGAGCTTGCCACTTAGGCTAGATAAGCAGGAAAACAAGCCCCAGCAATAATCCTGTCTCTGAAATCCCAGCCCTGGGATAACAGGCATGCACTCAAATGAGCTCAAATTTTGGTCCTTCTGCTTGCATAACAAACACTTTACAAACTGAACTATCTCTGGAGCTCAAATTTTCTTTTTGGTGTCAAATTCCAAGAGTACTCTTGCGTTCAACAGAGCATATGGATTATTCCATAATAAACTTCATAATTGAATGAAAAATAGCCTCAAGGACATAAATTAGGAGCCTCAGACTCTTGAAATGAATAGTATACTGCATTTTAAAATGGAAGAGAGAATGATTGCATCAAATGAGTTACTTTTCTTGGATTCCACATCTTTTCATCATTCTATCTTGCCCTGCCTTTTTTCCCTCTGCTGCTGCTTTGTCACGGGTCATATTAGCCACAAGACTCTTACATAGAAAGGACCAAGCAGTGAGTTAAAGTTCCATAAATGTTAAAGTGCCTTTAAGTTCCAACTTGCCCATTACTCTTTCATCTTGAACAAATAATTTAACTCCCCCCAAATACCCCTCTTTTTAGTAAGTTAGTACTGAAGTCACTATTATATATTAATGCTATAGGCAAAATTAAACCAATTGATCTATATAATATATGTCCTGCACACAGCAAGAGCTCCAAATAAATATTATATACAGCCATTGCTGCCTTTGAAACCTCCCACTATCTCTTAACTTCCATGTATACACGTGTATCAAATCGGTCATTTCCAGGGGCACCTGACACGTAACTCTGACCATATTCAGAGCTTGCCTTCAGAATTCTTCTAGGAGTTTATAGTCTAAATTCCCTGGTACTGGATGAAAAAGTGTCCCATGGCTCTTCCCCTGATGATACCTTCACTCTCGCCAATTGTAGAAATTCCACAGACAAGCTTAGCTTCTACTCAACTTTTCTGCATGCGTTGAGCTTTCCCAGGACTCTGTGTGTCCTGCACCAGCTGTTCCCTTCACCTGAAATGCCCTCACAAGCTGTAATCATAAGTTTCAAGACAGAAATTTCACTAGACTGAAAATTCTGCAACACTGATTGACTGATTAAAATTTCAGTTATTACAGAGAAATTAAAATGTGATAGATCCAGAGCCAAATTATCTTGGAATTTTGTCTCCCTAAATGATCATTTAGTGCTCACTTTTATGTCCAACTATCATCTTTGTGACTATTGGATAAATCACTTTAAAATGTGTAAACAAGACCCCTAGCTTCCATCAACCCAATGGCTAAGGATGACTTCATAGAGCATTTAAGACTTATGAGAGTTTCCTTACTTAACTGCAACCAGCCTGCTTGATGTACCCACCACAATATTTAAAAAGTAACCTTTATTTATGAATTTCTTTGTTATGTTACTAGGAAACCTTCATGAAATGGTTACAGTTATAATAGCTAGGTTAAATTGAATCTGTATTTGGTAGCCACAATCGCCCACATTTGGCTCCAAAATAAATTATCTCCTAAACCCTTTGAGTTAAGAGCAGTACAGTTTATGTTGACACAGTCAGCCATATCTTCCTTCTAAGCAAAAAAATTGTCAACTTCTGCACTCTTTTCTCTCCATGCCTCTGTGACAGCACCCTCAGACGTACTTGTATTGATTTTCGTATTAAGTATCTTCAGACAGTCTGCTGTAAGTTGACCATGAAAGGAACTATTTCTTCCCTTCATGTAGTCAATGTCTCAAAAAATGCTTAAAAAGTTGTCAGAGCTCACAAAGTTCTCATAGAAATTGGATTAAATCACTCAAAATCCCAAAATTATTTTCATTTTTTATCTACTTGCCTTTTTAGTCATTGGCAGTGGAGATAGATAGCCTAAGCTGCCATCTAAAGCATCTCAGACACCTCCACTCAGATCAAGCCAGGATACTTCTTTATTTTGCACACACACACACACACACACACACACACACACACACACATGCATATAAATATTATATATAATTTCATCTGTGTGGGTATTTGTGCTCAAGTATATGGAGGCCTACAGGGACTAGAGGAATCTGTCAGAGTTTATGAAGTTGGCATTACAAGTTGTTGTGAGCTGCCATGTATGGGTGCTTGGAGCTAAATTCAGATCCTCTGGAAGAGAAGAATGTGCTCTTGATTATTGAACCATCTCTCCAACCCTTAAGACAAATCTCTTGATTTTGACTTAAGCATCTTAACAGCAGCTATCTGTATTATTTAGGTGACTTCAAGAGAATTTTAAGGAATTTTTATTGAATTTTTTCCAGAAAATGAGATCACCGGACATAATAAGCCAACAAGACAAAACAATATGTCATAAAGGGGGAAGAAACCCTTAACATAATGGATCACAAGGGAGCCAGACATGTGTCTTGACTATAAAACAAGTTCATAATCTTGTTTGTGAGATTGGAAAAAAAAGTTACACATTTATAGCTTGTAAGGAAAGGAGAAGGCTAAACTCATTGTTACTTTAACATGTGTACTTGAAATGTCTCTATAAAAGAATATCATCTGTATGTTGTCTCAATGGCAAATACTAATTATTGTACCAAAATTTTCCTTTCTCAGATGTTGAGAGACTTCAATTAGCCTCCTCCATAGTGAGTGATTCTTTCTTTTTCTGTGAAGCCTGAATTTTCTCTTTTTTTCTAACATGCCCCACTTTTTATAAATTTGGCAAATTATATATATATACATATATATGTGTGTGTGTGCATATATATATATATATATATATATATATATATATTTTTCCATATTTTTCAAGCCTGGTCTATATGAAGAGAGAATGTGAAAGAATAAAGTTTGAGAGTCCCTGAATCAACACCTATCAACATATGTTGTGTGTCTCCTTCCTCTCTTATCCCACTTCTTATGTCCCCTCTCCTGTAACATGTTAATACACAGAATGACAAGAATGACAGCACAAGAAACATATCCTATAAACATGTTGTTCGACTGATCTTTAAATGTTAAAGGATTTCTTTCGGAACTTGAGGCAACTGCTCTATAATTTTAGCTCTTACTTGATTGAACATATAACAAATATCATAGAGTATATAAAGGAGGTATGTTCCCTTTCATATTAATTTCACACTACCAATTGAAACTTCTTGCCATGTCACTGAAAGAATTATTTAAGGAAAATATCTGCTCTGCTATTTGATAATGTATTCTACTCTCCAAATATATATAGTGTGATGGTTAGTGTTATCAACTTGATAAGATTTTGAATCACATGAGCTTCAGGCCAGTGGGGATGCCTGGCAAGAATTATTTTATTAGATTAATTTATGTGAGAAGAATCCTCACATAAATGGACAAGACCATTCCCTAGGTGGGGGATCCTGGATTATGCAAAATAGGGAAAGTGAGCTGAGTACAGGGGTGAACATATTTATCACTTTCTACTTGTTGATGGCTGATTTGATGTGGTCAGCTGCTTCAACCCCTGTGACCTTGACTTCTTTATTATAGTGTACTATACTGTACCTTTAACTGTAAGTCACATGGGCCTGTTTGTCCTGCAATGGCCTTTTTGGGTATGTTTTGTCACAGGCAAGGGGGAAGAAAGCTAAAATAAGCAGTCATCTTAAAATCATACAGTTGAGTTGTAATTTCCACAAAATTAAAAATGATGGGAATCCAGGATTCCAGTTCTGGTCAGAACTAATAGAAAAAAGTCTGTCTGAAGCTGTGGAATGCTTCACAAAAGTAACTGCAAACCAGAGAGGAAGTGTCTAGCCTATTTTGTGTGTGTGTGTGTTGCCATTGATTGTATTTTAATACTGAGCTACATTTCTAATAATGGGTGTTCAATGGAATTTTCCATTCTCATTTCAACATTGTTATTATTTATGGTACATGGGTCTATAACTGATATTGTAGGTTCACAATTCATGTTTTACACACCCTTTAGTCTTTATAGGCGTAGCATTGGTCAGAATATCTTTCCAGTAAAATGTTTTACTGAAAGCAATTTTGTATATAATCGCATTTAGATAGATCGTCTTGGAGGAAACAAAGCTTGAGAGAAATGCCAAAATAAGTCACCAGGAAGAGAGCCTTCATTGATCAAGGCTAAGGATAGCACCAGTCATAGGTTTCACGGCTAGCCAAAGCATTGAAAACAAGTGATTGCTGAGTCCTCAGCCTTAAATGGGACACCAACACGACCCCCTCCAAGGGCCCTGGGGTCATCTGGTAAGAGGTCTGTGAAATGCTGTCATACAGGCATGGCATGGCCATCACATGCATGAACTCTTAGCAGCTATGGTTGCCTCATAGATTCTGCACAAACTGAGCCCTTCACCATATCCAATCATAGGTGGGAGACAGGTTAATGGGTCTCCAGTCAGGGAGGACAATGGCAGTAAAAGGCTGCTAGAGAAGAGGAGGTCTCTCTCTTCTGTGTGGTAGCTTTTGGTAAGTTACTCATGTTCCTGTGGACAGTTCCATAACCATGTCTATTTTTAGGATCCCTGGTTAAACTTAATGGGTCCCAAAACAAAACAAAAAGATATGAAATGAATTTGGGCCTTTGTGGGAGGAAGAGGAAGTGTGATGGGTTATCAGAGAGATAGGGGAGGGAAGAATAATGATTCTGATCAGAATGTGTAATGTACATAGATGAAATTGTCCAGAAAAAAATAATAAAAATAGATGTACAAAAAAAGCCACAAGACCAAATTTTCAAATAAGTTGATTTTTTTTTTTTTTTTTGGATTTTTAGCCACATTTCCTTTGTAATAGAAAAGGTCATTCTGACTACTTAGCACAATAAGGGAAATTTGGTGGAAGTATCAGGGGATTAATGATTTTGATGGCCTCATTGTAGCTAGAAATAGTCATGCCTTTTGACAGTGTGACAGGACATTTTCATTTATAAAGTTCATGCTCAAGAGTCATGCAATTAAGTTTTGAATATTCATAAAGAGAAGTCTCATGATTAAAAAAATATATGCATTAACTCTTTGAGAAAGTCATACATTCAATGTATTTGAATCATATACATCTCCAATTCCTCTCCTTAGCTCCACCTTTCTACCTCCCAACTTTGTATATTATTATTATTATTATTATTATTATTATTATTACTACTACTACTACTACTACTACTACTACTACTACTATTTAATGACCTATAGATTCCAGTTTTGTGCTGTATATATACTTCTGGTTGTGGAGCCATCTATTGGAGCATACCCTTTAAGATAATTAGCTCTTCCACGGCTATGTGAATCTGGTAAACTGTAATAATGACCAACATGGCAATCTATGTGCATGGGTATGATAGTGGCACACAACTTATGGGAGTTACCAGTTACTTCTTTATTGATTTTAAAACCCACTCCACAAGAAGAGACACATGCCTGGTCCTGCAAATCTGTCCAATTAATGATGGTTGGAGAGTTTGCAGATCCTTGGAGTGAGGCTGCTATTGTTTTGCTAAGTAGACATAGTGGTGAGCTGCTTTCTAAATTAGTATCTCTCTGCTATAAATTAGTGTAGCTCTCAGGCCTCATAACATTTCAAGAAGGCTTAAGATTTTGTGTTGGGCCACACCCGTAGTTATTCTATGGCCACAATCCATAGTTTTTCATGGACCTCGGACTGGACACCCCTGGCAGAACAATTCTAATGATGCCTGTGCCATCTGATCAATGATGCCCTTTGGGGTTGCTGAATATATACAGAGATGAGGCTTTTTATCACTCCTTTGCCATTTAAACTAGCTCCAATCCAAGAAAGGCTTTGACCTTAATTTGGGCCTCTGCACTGAGGCCATATACTTAGCAGTTAGACATCTTCCCTTTGAAACTATCTTTTTTAAAAAAATCAGACGTGAACCAAGCATCAGATAAGAGATATCTAGTCATAAGAGGCATAATAAATCAAAGATTTGAAAATGTGTACTCCAAAATCGATCAACCCATCCCTATCCAGGAAGTGATTCCTACAGACACAGGAGGATATTCCACTTCTAGCCTTTAGATAAGGAAACTGAAGTTGTAGTGACCAAAGGAAATGCAGTGGCTGCATAACTGCTAATGCTTCATTAACAATTTTATAATTGGGCTGGGGAGATGGTAGCATTGGTAAACTGCTTATAACCATGAGGACAAGACTTCAATTACAAGGGAGGGTATATGTGGTGGTTTGAGTGAAAATGGACCACATAAGTTCATATTTGAATTTTTTCTCTACTTTTTAATTTAAATTAAAAACTATCTTTTTTTTTACATACCATTCCCAGTTCCCTCCCTTTCCCATTTTCTCATGCCCCCTCATCAACTCTCCATCCCACCTCCCACTCCCTCCCCAGGGAGCCATTATACGTTTAAAGAGAAATAAGACACTAGGGAAATGTCCAGGGATCCACAAGGATGACCCCAACTAAGAATCTAAGCAATAGTGGAGAGGTTGCCTTAAATACCCCTCCTCTATTGATGACTACATTAAATGCCATTCTAGAGCCTTTGACAGAAGCAAATGCAGAGATCCATATTTGAATTCTTGATCCCTAGCTGGTGGAACTTTTTGAGAAGGATTAGGAGGCTTAGGTATTTAAAAAGCCCCTGTGTATCTGTCTCTTTCTTTCTTTCTTTCTTTCTTTCTTTCTTTCTTTCTTTCTTTCTCTTCCTTGTGCTTGTGGATCAGTTATAATCCCTCAGCTACTGCTCTAGTGCCATACCGGAGTGCCTGCGGCCATTCTCCTCACCAGCGTGGTCAAGGACTCATCCCCTTAAACTGAAAGCAAGCCCCAAATAAACTTTCTTCCTCAATTTATCCTGATCAATTGTAATCCAGGTACTGGAGCCAAGAGTGGATATAAGTGGATCCTTTCATCTTTCTAGATAGCCATTCTCACCTACTTCCTAAGAGTGGATATAAGTGGATCCTTTCATCTTTCTAGATAGCCATTCTCACCTACTTCCTAAGAGTGGATATAAGTGGATTCCTTCAACTTTCTAGATAGACATTCTCACCTACTTCCTAAGTGCAAAGTATAGGGCACAGAGTATCTCTGCCTTAAAAATAAATGTAAAAGTGAATGTCACCTAAGTAATGACACACCCAAACTGTCCTCTGGCCTCCACAAGCATGCACACAAATGTACATGACACTCTCACATCCTGTGCTCACACAGAAACACACACACACACACACACACACACACACACAAACACACACACACACACACACCACAATATTTTGTAAGTAGTATTGGTGCCATCAGATGTGGTTTTATAATAATAACTGTGATGACTCTGATCCACAATCCCTCAAGGGCCACTTCCCTAGCCCCTCAGTACTGTGTCTCATCTCACTTCCCAATCTTGACTGACTCCAACATAAAACATGGTTCCCACAGTTCCACCAAAGTATTTCCAGCACTTAGGATGACTGAGTATGGTGACCACTGGAGGCTAGCACCCTTCCTCTACCTGCCATCAGCCCTTTCATTGTTCATCTGTGAGTGCTGTCTGCTCTGTGAGACTCCTCCTGCTTAAGACAGTGGTCTGGTTCTCTGTCCTTGGCGTATCTTAACCCAACTCAATACCTATGATCTACCCTGCCTTAAGGAACTCAGCAAAGACAGACCTCATTTCAGCAGAATAGTATCTCAAACTCAAATGATATCAAGGCAAGGAACACCAAAAGGGGACAGAGAATTTCCTTTAGGCCAGCAACTGTAAGGAGCCACTCTATATACCTTAGCCTGAACCTAATCTAGACATCTGTAAGGGTAATGGACATCATCATAACAAAAGCAATGGCTTTAGGAATAGAGCCCAGGACAGGAGACTACTGGAAAGTGACACACCTGATTCCTTCCCAGTACAAGGAACAGCTCGCACCAACCCCCTCTATCTTCAAACTTCAGAATGTGTGGGAAAGAGAAGCTGGCTAAGGTAACCTGGAGAAGCTGGTCTTCTGGGACACGAAGCAGTGAGGAGGAGGGCATGCACCCATCTACTGGCTTCTCTTCTAGATCTGGCAATTCCAGCCCCGATCTGTCCCCTTGAGAAGTCTCCTCCATAGAGTCTAAGAATTGACACGGGCTCACCACAGGAACTATACACTTACTCATTGTAGCCCTTTATATACTTTTCTTGTTGGTAACAGTATCCTAGAATCCCTTTTGAGAGTTACTACTCCCCAGTTCTTAGACCAAAGCATGAGAGATGAGTTTAAGCTCCCCTAGAAACATATGTCAAGTCTATTTTTAGGCAGGAAAATGACATCTACCCAAAACAAAGTATTTTAGTGGAGCCAAATATATGTTAGATAACACTTGTCACAAGAAATTCTGGCCAGATTTGGACATCAGCTCTCAAGAGTGATGTCAACTGCTGTTTCTTGGTCATAACTCTAATATGATCATCCCTGTGTGTTGCAGGATGTTACACATCCATTCTCCTGTGAGAGCTCTGAATATACTCTTTATATCCTAACACTTGGCATTATGCCCAGCACCCAGTTAACACCCGGGCCACAGCAGAAGGATGGATAGAGACGTGACAGGATAAACATCTACTTAAGGCTGTCTGCATCTAGAATGTGAGCCATCATCATGGAAACATTCTACTTCACCTCAGCCAATGCAGCTGTCTGATGCTAACAAATAGAGGAGAAACAGATACTGTAAGGTCTCCAGTGTTGGGAAGGGGGTTCAAGAAGGACACGAAGAGTAACAATTTAGGTAAGACATTTATTTGTTAAGGGAATTATTAATGTCAAAGAAAGACAGTATGGTGGGGGAATTTGAAAAGATCCTGGCTACTGAGGTTAGGCAGGGGTCTCTCTCCTCTTACAAATTTTAGAGGCAGATAGTAAGTTCTACGTGGTCTAGCTGATGAGCAGCCCACTGCACGTGCTCACAATGAGGCTATCTCTAATCCACAGACGGCAAAGGTTTAGCGTAGGACTGGATATGTCACCGACATAGCACAGGACCTAGGAAGGTGAACATTACAAAGTTTCCAACGATCATAGCTGGGTACCCTCCATTACTTTTACAGCATCTGAGGGGAGGGGACTGCTGCAGGTGAGTGTAGCCTGAGTATCACATAACCACAATCTATAACAAAGACGGACAAATGACTTAAATGCGTTTATGGCTTCACATGGGTTCTTAAATGATCAGACTCCAGGTATCCTAATGAAAAATGAAAAGGGTCTCCCATTTTGTCACTCATAAACTAAAATGCTGGTCAGAAGGGTATGCAAACCTGAACGAGCAGCAATAAGGCTGCCCAATTGTGATAGATGGGGTGTTATCACATGTGTGTATGTGCACATGGTCACACACATGTGTGCATGTATATGGAAGCAAGGGTTAGGTTAATTGCTTCCCCGGTTGCTGTATATCCCGTATTTTGAGACACCGTGTCTCACTGTACTGGGGTTCAATGGTTGGCTGACTGGCTGGCAAGCCCATGGGAACTACTTGTCTCCAGCTCTCAGTGCCCCCCCCCAGACTTATGAAATTCTACATAAGTTTTGAGGGATCAAAATCAAAATCAAGTCCTCATGCTGTGTAGCAAGAATTTTACCAATGGAAATGCCCCCAAGCCTAGAGACATATTCTAATAAAAAAAATATGAGAGCCACCACACCCAAGCTCCTGTGCTGTTTCCTGCACACCCCAACCCCAGCAACTCAGGCAGCATCCTCATACTTCAATATGCTCTTCCAAGTCCTAGGTGCTTGCTCTGACCCTTCCTTCAAGTTACAGTCCCCTGAGGAACTTCCTCCAACCCCCTCTGACATCTGCCTTGAGAACTCGGCAGAGGAAGAGAAGCGAAGCACCACAACTGGAGGATTGCCGTCGTGAGCGAAGGCGACAACAACACAGAGCCCAGCTGCGATATGATGCACAGGTTCCTGTGGGCCGTGTGCACTCCGGCAAGTTTTCAGTGGGGATTTTTCTGCCGTCTTACTTTATTGCTTTAACTGATTCAGTAGCTTTCATCCTCAAATCTGGAAAGCGATTTGTTGTGTATTTTTAGTAATCAGGGTGTGTGTTCTGTCTTCCTCCGTACTCAACATGAGAATATCTAGTATGAAGAAGGTAAACATGCCAATAGATATGTGGCTATTTTGTTCAGCACAGGATCAACTAAGATACACAGTATTTGAGGCTCAGCAAAGCCAGGAATGTTGGGGCATACAATGACTTCAAATTACGGTGTCTGCTTCACAAGACAACATCATATTCAAGCTTCATATGCTTACTGTTGAGAAATGAGTTCAAAATGTATGCTGAAATCTTTTTTAAAATGAAGTCTGAGGGTCTACAACATTTCATATGGATCCGAGACTGACACCCAGAGTTCAATCCCCAGGACTCACGTAGTGGAAACAGAAAACTGATTTCTGCAAGGTGCTCACTGATTACCACATACACACCCACCCACATGGGTGCACACAAAAATCCTGCACACAGACATATACAAACACACTGACGCAGAAAAAAGAACAGCTGGAAGCACTCACAAAAGAGAAATGTCACAGTTGGTGGTGAGGCTGTTAGTGGAGTGACCTCGCGTTGCCAGCAGCAGCAGCCTGGGGACAGCTGCTACTGACCTCACAAGCATGACTTTCCCCTGTTGGTGTTCCAGGGGGCTGCAGGGAACACAGCTATACTCAAAGTCCTGGGCTACTGGGAACTCTCCATCTTTCTAGGGCAACATCTGTAACATGAAGTTTCTGCTATTTAACAGATAATGGGAAAGAATGGTGTGATGTTAGTTTTAAAACATACATTTGCCACAGCCTCGGATGCCATGGAAAGAGAGGGCTGATTGAGGAGCTGTTCGGATCAGATTCGTGCATGTGCACATCTGTGGGAAGTTCTCTTGATGGTTAGATGATGTGGAAACACCTAGTCCATGATTGGTGCACTATATCCATAGACAGAGGGTCTGCACCAAACAAGAGAAATCCAAACAGGAGCAAGCTCTTTCTTCTTCTGACTATGGATATGACGCACGAAGTGTCTGCCCTGATTGTCCTGCAATGATAGGCTGTAACTGGCCGTTGTAACCTGAATAAAACTGTCTTTCTCTCAGTTACTTGGGCTTGGTATGTTATTCACAGCATCAGAAATGAAACTAGAACAAGTAAATGGATGACTCCTCAGTGAGCTTTTGTGGCCTCAGCATGATAGGGAAGACAGAGTATCTCCCACAAGCTTACTGCCCAGAGGTAGCTGTGTGGCCCTCTCTACATAACAGAAGACTATGGGAGAGTAAGTGAACTAGCTAGTCTCAGCTACCTCTACTAAACAGTATAAAAATCTGCCCTAAGAATCTCCTATCGGGTTTCTATGGCTTGATTTCAGGGGAGTAGCACACCACAATCTGTAAGAAAATGCTAAAAGGAAGAAAACCGGAATGGGGAAAACATCCTGAGACTTTACAAGCATTATGTAAAGTATTTCTTTTCTATCTTATTGCCTAAATATAGAACATAATTTGGTTTCTTTCGCTCTTTCACTCAGTGTATCTCCTGTTTCTCAGAAATGAAGCTTTCGGGGTTTTACATTTTCCTTCAGTGAATTTGGAATCAGCTCCAATTGAAAATGGGGAGTAAATCCTTGGATAGAGACTCTTCATAGCATAGGTCCAGTGGGTAGACTATGAACTAAATGTTCCTAAAATTCTTCTACATGATTCCTTAGTCACTCAGTTACAGGGGTTGGAGACATAAGATAGTTGTGAAAGTTTTTTGTACAAACAATGGAGCATGAATTTGATTCCCCCAAATCCACATAAAGAGCTATGCCCCTGTGGTTACAGTGAAGAATTGGTGACTGGGAGGTTCCTAGGGTTCACTGAGCAGCCATCACAGCCTACTTGGTAGGTTCCATGCCACTAATATAGTGCCTGTGGAATAATACCAAAGGTTGTTGTTCCACACATGTGCACACACACACATACACACACACACACACACAAACACACAAACATATAAAAAGAGTTTTATTCAGTTTCCCTTTTTGGATAGCTGGTGTGAAAGGATTCACACATGGAAACTGATTATTGCCTAAGATTGAGCGTACTGGTGATGGCAGATATACAAGATATTATAGAATCTGCTCAAGAGTCAAGCAATGATATGAAAGACCAATTCACCAGCTGAACAAAAGAAGGAAGGTTTTAGAAGTCTTCTTAATACAAGTGATACTGAACAGAAATGTATAATGTCCAGTTTAGGTACAATTCTAAGCCTTAGGAAGATGCTCTTGATTTTGCCTCCTTTCTCAATCTTTCCTGAGCACAGCTGGCTCCCATCTAAACTCATCTTCCGTCTTCCATGCTTCACAGAAAAGCCAGGTCCCTGCAGAGATGCTATCTCTCCAGAATCAACTCAGTTCTGCCCTTTCCAGCTGTCATGCTGAACTTAAGTCTTCAAAATCAGCCTGGAAGTGTAAGGGGCTCCAGCATCCAAATCTTGTTCATCTGGCTGCTCCTTTTCTGCTTGATGAGTCAGCTTTTAACATAATGCTTCCTTCTTTTCTTATTCTCCATGTTTAGCCCCACTGTCAACTGGACTTTTCGTTTCACATGAGTTTTGGTCTATTCCAATTTTCCACTTCTCTAACTCTAAGCCCGCAACTACAAATGGAGTCCCAGCTGCACTAATATCTCCTACTTGCTGGCACAGAAGAGATCGATATTTCAAAATGCCATATGTTATATATATTGGCAATTGCATGTGTACAAGCACAGTGATATTTGACCCATTGAAGTCTCTGTAAGTTACATAAACCTGAAGCCAAAGAGGAAAATTTCTGAAATTGATGTTTACTCTTAGCCACACAGATAACTATTGTCATGCTAGCTTCTTAGGGGGTGTTGTTGTTGTTTGTCATATCTTAACACGTGAAACATGAGGGCTTGAGTTTGACTTTCTGCAGCCACTTTTTGAAGTCCTGGGTTGATAGTGCAGCTTGTAGCTACAGAGCAAAGACGGGAGTATCCTTGGAGCTCCATGGCCAGGCAGCCCAGTCTAATGGGTGAGGTCCAAACTAGTGAGAGACTCTCAGTCAAAGAAAATTGTGGAAAGTGCCAGAGAAATGACATTTATGCTTGTCTGTTGCAAAATACTTGTTTATACTTAAGATATATGTCTGTCTAAGGTGCCTTCTGACTGGCTTAATAAAGATCTAAATAGCCAGTTTCTAGTTAAGAGAGGATGGGTGGGATTTCCAGGGAAGAGAAGAAAAGAAACAGGAATCTAGGCATTCCAATTTCACCAGAAGACTCAAAGCAAGTTGGATGTACCATAACAAGGAAAGGTAAAACCTCATGTGCCAGAACATAGATTAATAAAAGCAGGTTAATTTGAGTTATAGTTATAAGAGATAGCTGGGAAGAAGCCTCGCCTAAAGGTCAAGCTTTTGTAAATAATCAGAAGTCTCCCTGTAATTATTTGCAGGCCAGTGATTCAAAGATAGTCTGGGAAAAGGGGGGGAAGGGAGCCCATCCCCGAGAACTGGCTTATCCAGCACATGCATGGGAGAGCCCATCAGGGGAACACACCTGCCCAGGATCTGCCAGCATCCTGGTCCTGCCTCAACCCATGGAAGGAGTCCACATTCAAGTGCCCTGCTGAGAGCCTCCTGAGGACTGGGAATTATACACAGGGTAACCAATCACAGAGAATCTGCCATCCAGAGTCTGCCAGCACCCTAGTCCCACCTCCATCCACTGGAAGAGGGAAGCTATGGGGTATTAGACCTGCTTGCACCCACTGGAAGAGAACCTTGGTCCTGTAACACCAGTAAGAGTCCGCACCAGTGTGCACTGGAAGAAGAAATGTGTAGACAACAGTATAAGAACACTCCTCCACCTCTGGAGGAAGGGCAAACTTGTACAGCCATTTTTGAAGATCAGTATAGCAGTTCCTCAGGAAAATGGGAATCAATCTACCACAAGACCTGGCAATTCTGCTCTTAGGCATATACCCAAATGATCCACATTCATGCAACAAGGGCATCTGTTCAACTATGTTTATAGCAGCATTATTTGTAATAAAAAGAACCTGGAAGCAACCTAGATGTCCCTCAACTAAAGATTGGATAAAGAAGATATGGCACATTTACACAATGGAATACTATTTAGCAAAAAAAAAAAAAAAAAAAAAAAAACTTGAAGAAACATTCCTGAATGAGGTAACCCAGTCACAAAAAGAGAAGCATGGTATGTACTCAGTCATCTATGGATTTTAGTCATAGAGCAAAGGATCACCAGCCTATAATTCACATTTAATACCCAAGCCACACAAAGACACAACTAAGAAAGAGAACTACAGAACACTCACAAATATTGATGCAAAATTACTCAATAAAATACTGGCAAATCAAATCCTGGAACACATCAGAGAAATCATCCAACATGACTAAGTAGGCTTCATCCCAAGAATGCAGGAATAGTTCAACATAAAAATTTCATCAATGTAATCTACCATATAAACAAACTGAAAAAGAAAAACCACATGATCATCTCACTAGATGCTGAAAAAAACCTTTGACAAAGACCAATACCATTTCATGATTAAGGTCTTGGCAAGATCAGGGATAACGGGAACATACCTAAACATAATAAAAGCAACATATAGTAAACCAACAGCCAGCATCAAATTGAATGGCGAGAAACTCAATGAAATTCCACTAAAATAAGGCACAAGAAAAGGCTGCCCACTATCTCCATATCTCGTTAATATTGTACTTGAAGTACTAGCTAGATCAATAAGAAAACAAAAGGATATCAAGGAGATTCAAATTTGAAAGGAAGAAGTCAAACTCCCACTATTTGCAAATGGCATGATAGTTTATATAAGTGACCCAAAAAACCATACCAGGGAACCCTTATATCTGATAAATACCTTCAGCAAAGTGACAGGATACAAGATTATCTCAAAAAAAAAAATCAGTAGCTCTACTATATACAGACAGTAAAGGGACTGAGAAAGAAGTCAGAGAAATATCACCTTTTACAATAGTCACAAGCAACATAAAATATCTTGGGGTAATGCTTACCAAACAAGTGAAAGACCTATATAATAAGAACTTTGAGTCTTTAAAGAGAAAAATTAAAGAAGATACCAGAAAACGGAAAGATCTCCCATGTTCTTGGTTAGGGAGAAGCAAAAGAGTAAAAATGGCAATCTTGCCAAAAGCAATCAATAGATTCAACGCAATCCCCATCTAAATCCCAGCACAATTTTTTAACAGACCTTGAAAGAACAATCTTCATCTTTATATGGAAAAACAAAAGACCCAAAATAGCCAAAATGCCTTGTAGAATAGAGGAACTTCTGGGGGCATCACCATCCCTGACTTCAAACTTTATGCAAAACAGCTTGATATTGGCACAAAAAATAGACGGGTAGACCAATGGAATCAAATTGAAAATCCTGATATTAACCCACACACTTATGAACACCTGATTTTTGACAAACAAGCTAAATTTATACAATGGAAAAAAAGAAAGCATTTCAACAACTGTTACTGGCATAACTGGATACTGGTGTATACAAGACTGCAAATAAATACATATCTATCACCGTGAAGAAAACTTAAGTCAAAATGGATCAAAGAACTCAGCATAAACCCAGCCAGACTGAAACTCTTAAAAGAGAAAATTGGAGGTACCCTAGAATGAAGCAGTACAAGAGACTGCTTCATGACCAGAACACCAGTAGCACAGACACTGAGATTGACAATTATAAATTGGACCTCCTGAAACTGAGAAGCTTCTGTAAGGTAAAGGACACAGTCAACAAGACAAAATGTCAGCCCACAGAACGGGAAAATATATTCGCCAACACCACATCTGACCGAGGGCTGATTTCCAAAATATCCAAAGAACTCAAAAAGCTAGTCACCAAAACACCAAATAATCCAATTAAAATTGGGATACAGAACTAAATAGAGAATTCTCAAGGGAGGAATCTAAAATGGCTGAAAGACATTTTAAAAGTTCCCAACGTCCTTAGCCGTCATGAAAATATGAATCAAAACAACTGAGATACCATCATATTCCTCTCAGAATGGCTAAAATAAAAAAGTTATGCTGGAGAGGATGTGGAGAAAGGGGACTACTCCTCCACTGCTGGCAGGAGAGCAAACTCATACAGCTTCTTTGGAAATAACTTTGGTGGTCTTCTGGAAAATGGGAGTTACTCTACCTCAAGATCAGTAATTCCACTCTTAGGCATATACCCAAAAGATGCACATTCATTCAACAAGGACATATGTTCAAATATATTCATAGCAGCATTATTTGTTATAGCCAGTACCTGGAAGCAACCTAGATGCCCCTCAACTGAAGAATGGATGGAGAAAATGTGGTACATTTACACAATGGACTACTACTCATCAAAAAAAGACAATGGAATCTTGAAATTCACAGGGAAATGGACGGAACTAGAAGAAACCATCCTGACTGAGGTAACCCAGTCACAAAAAGACAAACATGGTATGTACTCACTCATACATGGATTTTAGACATAGAGCAAAGGATCACCGGCCTACGATCCACACCCCAGAGAAGAGGAAAGGGACAAGTTCTCATGAGCAAATTGGGAATGGGTGGGGGTAGTGAGTAGAGAGGGAGTTAGGAGAAAGAGAGGGGTGGAAGAGGAGGGGAGAGGTGGGTATGAGGGAACAGGAAGATTAAGACAGGAAAAGAATAGAGGAGAACAAGAAAACAGATACCATAATAGAGGGAGCAATTATAGATTTAAGGAGAAATCTGGTACTAGGGAAATGTCCAAAGATCTACAAGGATGAATCCAGCTAACAATCTAAGCAATAGTGGAGAGGGTATCCTTTAATGCCCTTCCACAGTAATGAGATTGACGACTACCTAATATGCCATCCTAGAGCCTTCATCCAGTATCTGATGAAAGCAGAAGCAGACACCCCCAGTTAAACACTCGTCAAATTCACGGCATCCAGTTACAGAGAGGAGGAGTGATGAGCAAAGGGGTCAAGACCAGGCTGGAGAAATCCACAGAAACTGCTGACCTGAACAAGGGGGAGTTCATGGCCTCCAGTCTGATAGCTGGGAAACCAGCATAGGACTGACCCAGATTCCTTGAATGTGGTGTTAGTTGGGAGGACTGGGAAGTCTGTGGAGACTCTGGTTATGGATCAGTATTTATCCCAAATATACAAATGGACTTTAGGATCCCATCCCACATAGAGGGATACTCTCTCAGCCTAGACACATGAAGGAGGGCCTGGACCCTGGTCCAAATGATATGACAGACTTTGAAGACTCCCTGTGAAGGTCTCACCCTACCCAGGAAGCAGAAAGAGGATTGGATAGGGGTTCTTTGGAGGAACAGAGAAGGATAAGAGTGTGCAGGAACTGGGATAGATATGTAAAACAAGTTTGTTTTAAGTTTAAATTAAAAATGTAAAAACAGAAACATCTGCATTCAGATAAACTTCAAAGTAGTTATCTCAGATTGTTCAGCCTCACAGAATACTCTATCCAGGACTTCAGATAAGCCCAGCATGTTCCCATTACACAGAGACTGGACAACAAATGATGTAGTTGGAGTTGGCTCTCCCAATGCTTTATCATTATCCCATTTTTTCCACGATCCACTAAAGATGCCATCATCCAAAGACAACAAGTAGTCTAGAAAGCACAATACCCACATTCCCAAAGTACAAATGTTTGTCATCATTTATGGGGCTTGTGGAGTTACAAACTGTTACTGGTGATGGTCAGGCAAAAAACAAAACAAAACAGATTGGTTTCAAGTATCTATTTCTAAAGGTGAAAATGGGAGTAAAGAAATGATTGAGTAAAAGAGTAAATATCTGAATCTACTTTTAAACTTTAAAGGAACTACTGGTCTCAAATATTTTACATAGATTTGGATTTTTGTATATTGATGCAAATTTAAGGTTATTTTTATTTTTAACACACTATATGTATGTTGCTACTCTTATTTAAGGTATTTGTCCCTATGATGCCCATTTTAAAATGTAATATAAAATTCTAGTTCTTAAAGGCTAGTATTATAAACTGTTTAGTGTAATTAATAAAGTATAATGTAGGGTGTAGAATTAATCATCTATAACAATTAAACTTGTTAGGTAAGTTTTCAAGGTCAAACAGAATTACATTTTAGATAATCATCTTCAAATACTTCATAGACCTATATAATATGACATTTAAGATGTTTGAATCACATAAGGCTCTTCAAGACAATCAGATATATTTGCTCCTGGCAACACCAATTTATTTAACAAAAAAAGTTTATAAAGTTGAGAAACATAAAATCTTAAGTTGTTTATCTAAGATGTTTTAAGGTCTAAAAAGATATTTCTATGATAGAAAGTTATGACAGAAAGTAAATTAGGTAAAAGACTTTGGACTCACCAAGAGAGTATAGATAACGAAGTATTTTCTCTGACTTTTCCAAGTACAAATGTACTGACCATTGTGAATGTAATTCCTACCTAAGAATTGTTTTTTCTTATATATGGTTTTGTCGCATTGGAGTTAAAACGTTTTCTTTTTATTTCTTTTTATTTCTTTTTATTTCTTTTTATTTCAGGGGAGAAAGTTGTGGGAAAATATGTTGTACACTATGAAGATGTGTCTTTGCTAAAATACCTTCTGATTGGTTTAATAAAGAGCTGATGGCCAATAGCTAGGCAAGAGAGAATAGTCTGGATTTCTAAGGAGAGAGAAAAAGAGGAATCTAGGCATGTGAATTTCACCAGCAGATTCTGAGCAACTCAGATATGCCATCCTGAGGAAAGGTAAAAGCTAGATGAGGGAACATAGATTAATAGCAGGTTAATTTCAGTTATAAGAATCACAAGCCTAAGCTAAAGGCCAAGCTTTCACAATTATTAAAAGGACTCCTTGTCATTATTTGTGGCCTGGCAATCTAAAGATAGTATAAAAGAAAGCTTGCTATACATGTCCTCTGGCTTCCACATGTAGATGTCACACAGGAGCACACACAAAAACTCATGTATGCATACATATAAATACATTCATAAAAAATAAGCAATAGCCTGTGTTTCTACTGTATTAGAGTTTAGGGACAAGAGCCAGGATTTACACAAAACTACTGCTTAGGTCCATGGATTTGGTATCTCAGAGGACATTCAAACAGCTCCTTACACTATCCTTAAGGTGCCTCTATTCTAATGATGTCCCTTCTCCAGCAGGTGAGGACATGAGAACACAGGGAGATGAAGTATTGTGTCTTCACTCTTCACACGGTAAATCATATATATGGACTGTAACCCCTGGCCTCCAAAATTCATAAACTTGCCACACATTCCAATTTAGCAATATTTGGAGACCAGGACACACACACACTGTGACTTGTGAGGACTTAAGGGAAGTGGGAAACAGTTTCAAAGGATAAAGGTGGAAGAAAAAGGATAGAAACTCGCCAGTGTCAAGGAAGAAGGGAGGCATCACTTCCAGCCGCAAATGAATTGGTTCGTAGAAATGGAAGTCATTGGCTAATTATTTGAGTTAGTTCCCCTGGTGTGTCTTACCCTTGTCCAAGTTAGATAATTGAATAAATATCTATTGAACACCTATGCCTTGTACTTTACAAGCTTTCTTGCATTGAACTCCCATAAAAACCAATAAGTGTCCATAGTTTTACATCCCTGAAGTAGGAATGAATTCAAATTGAAAACTGAAATGTCAGTTAAACAAACAATCCAGTGCTGGACATAAGGGATGGTTGCCTCACAAGACCCTCAGTCTACAATGCTGAAGCTAAGTTGGGAGAGAGACTGCAAACCTTGCCTTCCATAAGAAAGCTAAAGATAGAGAGAGGATTTCCACCCAGATATGTCTGCTTCATTCTTCATAAACTTTCAAATAAGCTTTAGTGAATCCTTTGGCTCTAGTATTCTTAACAAAAAGATATGCATGCAGCAAGACAGAAGTACTTTGTCCTAAAACTGTAGGAATTGATTAATCCTTATCATACCACACTACACCACAATGTATCCTTATTTCAGAGACACATGGCTTCCTGAAATTCTCACCAATAATTGCTTCAAAGATAGACAGATAGTGGATACATTGACTGATATTGTTGGTGATAGAAAATAGATAGTAGACAGATGATAGACACGTAATAGATGGATGGATGGATAGATGGATGGATTGACAGATGGATGGATGGATGAACAGACAGACAGAAGGACAGATAGATGTGTCAATGATAATATACAATAGACTAAAGATCTATTATATATATTATGACCATTTATATTTTTGTATGCTTTCATTTCTGTGCAAGACTATTTCCATGTGCTTCATATTTAAACCCTCTCTATAATTCCTGAAATTAACATGTGCATAATTTTAGGCATCGTCAGCAGCCTCTGAACAGGTGAGATGTTAAAATGCTCCTCCAGTCATCACACCCAGACCATACCCTCTGAGTTGGCAAAACCCAAAGAGTACATGAGTCTCAAAACAACATAAAATCATCAGGCTCCTCAGAGGTTCCAAGTCATAAAATGAGCTAGCTTGGAGGCAAGAAGGATGACCTCTATTGAAGGGAATTTTTGGACTTAGGCACGATAGTATGACTCCAGTCTAGAGGAACAGTAATTGAATGAAAATGTATTCAAGAAGCTATGGTCTGTGTGGAAAGGGTGCCCTGAGAGAGCCATAACTCTTCAGTAACTTTGCCATATTTCTGTGCCACATTATTGAAATGTGCTTAATGAGCAGTCTCCCTCTGAGAAGATACCACATCCCCAGAAGTAGTTGTCATGAAAGATGCTGCTTAAATCTAGATGGAATTACATTTATTCCTTCACATTTCTTCCTTTAGTAGTTGAAATATTGGCACTATCACTTTCCCCTGTTGGAAATACTTTATATTTATGAAAACAATACATATATGAAGAAGAAAATTAAGTTAAAATGTAAAATGAATATAGACACTAATGTGATCTTTCTGTCTAAACACACAGAAAACCTTGCTAGCCAAGTATATCATTTGCTAAATTTGAATATCCATATTATTTTTATATACATAGGTGAAATATATGCTTATTTGTAGACTATTTTGATTTTGTACCTCAATTTTCATTAGCAACTATTACTTTTACTTTTTAAAGACAGTCATATGTAGTATAAGCTAGCGTTGAACTAGCTATATAGCCAAGGATGCCTACGAACTTCTAATCCTCTTGTCTGCACCTCCTAAGTGCTGTGATCACAGGTGAGTATCACCATGCTGCATATTCAAGCACATTCTTGTGCTCCATGACTACTGAGACTCTACTCCACCTTTCCCTGAGTCTGCATAACACATGTTATCCCCATCTTTCCTCCTTCAAAGAGATATATCATACTGCCTGTTGATTTCAATGTCAGAGGCAGAATTCAGCTCACCCATCCGGTTCTTGCCAGTCATGTGATCAGGAGTTAGCTCCCTCTTACACTATCAAAGTCACCATATTTTCTTGTCCCTAAAATAGAACTAAGTCAAGATTACAAAATGGAATGCACAGCAAACACATATCACAGTGTTGGGCATGGAGTCGACCATTGGGTTATAGTGATGTCTAATTGTCAAACTTAGAGCTGGAGAGATGATTCAGTGGTTAAGACACATACTGCTCTTGCAGAGGACCCAAGGTATGCTCCCAGCACCCATGTAGGGCTTCTCAGAACTGCCTGTAGGTTGTGTTTCAGAGAAGCCAATGCCCTCTTGCAGGTTCTGAAGATGCTTGCACTCTCAGATGCACAAATGTGCATGCAGCCACATATATGTATCTTTTTAAAGGAGAGGAAACAGTAGTTGAAGTTAAAGAAAAAGCATAGGAGAAATAATACTGAGTGAATTATTACATTTCTCCAATAGGACTAACACAAGATTCTTGAGCATAATAAACTTTATTATAGAGTCAAAGATGGATTTACAACCTAAGTCAAGAAAAACATTCAATTTGATGATCAAACATCACTCTTCACTGAAAATTTGAGAAAATATTTCCCAGAGTGATTTCTTACTGCTTTTCCAAACAACACACTTCAATAATTTCAGAAAGTTCTTCAGAACCTGTCCTTCATAAATTGCCCCATTGCATTTGTGGGGACCATTTGATTTTCTGACTTGGTGGATTACTTTTTATGCTCCTTGATCCATCTTTTGATTGCAGGTTTAGTGTATTCCTTATTGATTTGCAGATGCTATTTTATGAATTGTATGCAGTTTATGGGGTTATCATCAGTTCAGCATGTCCTACAAATTCTTCTCCTGTGGTAATAGTCTCCTTTCATTTTTTCCAGTGGTCTCATCTGAATTGGCAAAGTGTATTTTAATAGAAGACAATCTATATGAACTTAACATATCCTACCGTTTCATGCAAAACTTGTAGAAGTCTTTTAATACTGTAACATCAGTCTTTGTGTTTGAAATATCCTATATCTCTTACCTAAAAACCTTAAAAGCCCCATGCTGTAGGGTTAGGGTTTCTGGTGTTATAATTGAAGCTATCAAAGACCATATATTTGCTTTTTGTTTTTAAAACTTTGGCAAGCAGAAGTTCCAATCTTTTACCTTTTCTTAGGTGCTCATCCTTCTAAGGATTTAGACTAGTATGGGTATACATTACCATAGGACACAAGGTCTCAACTTGAAGAGTTTCCTTTAACACTTCTTGTAAAACACATATTTATTTGAACATGTCCTTACTTTTGCTTTATTTTTTAACACATATATGTGAGTGTTCTGTGTGCATGCATGAGGAGGCCTAAGGATGATATTGGGTGTTTTCCTTGATAATTCTCCATCTTATAGCTTGAAGCAAGGTCTCTCACTGAACCCAAAGCTCTGCTTTCCTGACTATAGGGTTCTGTTTGACCGAGTCCATCTTTTAGCATTCTAGAGATACATTCTTGTGCATTTCTAATGAAATATCAGCTCCCACTTGTGTCACCCTTCTCCATGTAACATGATAGTTTTCTGTGGCTGCTTTGAAGGTGATCATTATGTTTAGTGTTTAGTGGTCTACGTATGAAGTTCCTAGTATTTTTATTTGCATTTATCTTACTCAGGGCTCACTAAACATAAGTTTCTATCTTCCATTAGCTTTGAAATTTCTAAACATCTTTTTTATCTATTTTCTTTGCCTTTCTTCCTAAGACTAAGGTACACAAACTTACTTTGCTTGTTTTTGGGTCTCTGTAGTTCAGTCCAATTAAAAAAACTAACAACAACAAAAAATTTTCTTTTCATACTTTACATTAGCCATTGTCTTTTTGTTTGTTTGTTTAGAGAATTGGACATTTCCTGCAAATTTATTTTGAATAGTTTTAATAGTGCATATGCATGTGATATGCTTATACCACTTGAGTGAGAATGCTTGCTGCTCAGTAATGAGGATTCAAATTCAGACATTAGCAAACTCTGGTGGCACACACATGCCTGTAATTCCAGCTGCAAGTGACTTAAAGACCTCTTCCAGCTATCATGTGCACATGAATGTGTGTGTGTGTGCATTACATATATATAAAGAGATAGATGTGTAGATATAGATATGTGTGTGTATGTCTGTATATGTGTGTATGACCTGAGTTTAGTCCATTATGCCTACAAGTGGAAGGAGAGGACTAACTTTTGTAAATTTACAGGTAGCAAAGCCTTTACCCTCTGAGTCATCTCTTTGGCCCTAGTAAAACTCATCACAGCTCTTCTGTGTTTGTGCCCCACCCTCCCACGTATGAGTTCTACACTTGAGAGTATCAGATTCTTTCATCCCTGCTAATGTCTCAAAAGATGTAGAAATGTGACTCTAACATTAACAAAAGTTACAATTTTTCCATTTTGGGGGGGTAGTTATCTTTATTTTTTTATATTTATTATTTTTTCTTATTTTACATATCAATCCCAGTTCCCTCTCCCTCCCTCCCATGTCCCCCTATCCCCCCTCCCATCGCATTATGGAAAGTGGTCAAGACCAGGCTACAGAAACCCACAGAGACAGCTGACCTGAACAAGGAGGAGCTAATGGACCCCCAAAGTGATAGCTGGGAATCCAGCATTGGACCGACTCAGACCCCCTGAGCATGGGTCTCAGTTAGAAGGCCGGGGCTGTCTAAGGAACCTCTGGCAATGGAACCAGGATGGATCCCTGGTGCACAAAAGAACTTTGGGAGCACATTCCCCATGAACCCATGGAAGGATACTCCCTTAACCTAAAGGCAGGAGGGAGTGCCTATTCCCTAGTCCAATTTAAATGACCCCTCCTGGAAGGCATCACCCTACATGTGGAGTGGGGGGAATGGGATGGGAGGGTGGGCGGGGAGGAGCATGGAAGGGTGGGAGAAAGGGAGGGAGGGAGGGAGAAGTTAACTGGGATCAATATGTAAAATAAGAAAAAAGAAAGAAAAAAATGAAAGCAGGTCTTGGTGATGTGGGAGACTCAGTCTCTGCAGGCTGTGAAAACACTTCAGCTAGGAGAGTCAGAACTGGAACCCAAAAAGAAAGTACAGGTTCAAGAGCCAGACAGACCCTGGTTAGCATGTGGGAGATCACAAAGACAGCACTTTGAAGACATTGGTACAGTAGTCAGGCACTTATGTAGACAGCAGAGGTGGAAATGGGTTATTCAAGAAAGAAGGAAAGGAAGGAGGGATGAATGAGGTAGTAGTGAGTATATATGATCAAAACACATTGTACAATGTATGAGAATTTCAAATAACAAACCAACATGCAAACAAATGTTTACTATGAGTGACAAGTCAATGAACTCCAGCTCTCCTTCTTTGAACCCCAGTAGTACAGAAGAGACTTTTAGGGCTTTTCTGACTACTTAGGTCTTCTGCCACTGATAGCCTCAGAATTAAATACCCATTCTTCATGTCTCTGTAGCACTCAGGTCTTCAGGGATCTAGAGTATCCAAACACCACATGCAATTTACCTAATAGAACGTTCACTTAAATCCACAGTTTAAACATCATTCAAAGTTGTTTGGTGTAGAACTGCGGAAAGCAGATGTCCAAGGCTTGTTCATAGGATGATTCTTTTCTCACTTAAGTCACTAAAAATGACAACCTCAAAACAGCTAAATCTGGTGATGTTAGGCTGATGGGGGATTTCCTTCTGTATATATGTTTCTCTTATTGCCTAATGAGTAAAACACCTTCTGGCCAATAAAGGCAAGAAGATTGGCATGACTAGGAGACAAGGAGAATTCTGGGAAAGGTAGGTGGAAAGAGAAGTCATGTAGCCACCAAAGGAGAAACAGGTCTGGACATTCTCCAGAAAGCCAAGAACATTTGGAAATACATAGATTAAAAGAAATGGGTTAATAATTAAAAAGAGTTAGCCAGTAAGAAGCCTGAGCCATCAGACAACAGTTTTATAATTAATATGGCATTTTGTGTGCTTATTTGGGGCTAATGTTGACTGCAGGACCAGGCAGGAAAGAGAAATCTCCAGCAACAGTTAGGCAGTATTTAAAATATAGATTTTAGATAGACTTAAACATGACTAATGGTTCTGTCTCTAATTAGGTGTGTAACTATGTGGATCCTGTCTGGTAGGTTGATAGTAGGAGCAGATAGGTTGAGTCATACATAGTCTAAGCAGCAAGTATAACTCAGCTTTATTGTTATGGTTATGTACTACATAGATTATGCACCATGGCTAATTTGTCAGCTATATGAAGTGGTAAATCAGTTTCTTGAACCTATGAGATTTGACAGGAGATCTGAGACCCCAAGAAACCCTTTCAGACATGAACTGTTCTGTCTGATCCACACTCAGTTTCCCATAGCAGATTTTCTGAATATAAAAGGAGGATGGAGGAGACAAAATGGATCAACACAATCCCAACAAGACTGAAAATTCAAAGAAACAAAGCAAGTTGCAAAGGAAACAAACCAAAATGTATGTACACCATCATTTCACGAATGAATAAGCATTTAAGTATCAATGTATAATCATCAAACCGCTTTGGAGTAAAAATGACTCTTGGGATAAAACTAGCTTTCTGATCATCTGATTCACCCAAGGCTTCTTGTTGTGGGATCTTTGTCAGTCACAGTACTCCTCCGTTGCTGCACCAGTCCCTCACGTAGCCCAGACTGTCCCGAAACTTCCTCTGTGGTAAGGCTGACCTTGAGCTTCTGATGCTCTTGCTTCTTCTTCACAACACGGTGATTACAGGTGTTCACCACTCTGATGCCAGAGATGCGACCCAAGGCATGCTAAGCAAGCACTCTACAAGCAGCTGTGTTCCAGCTTCTTTCTGTTTCCATATATGGCTGGTAGTTCCTGAGCAAGCTACAGATGACTGGCAGGATGTTTTCGCCTGAAGCCGTAGTGAAGGAAGTCTCTGTTGGAGAGAAATGGGTAATAAGCCTGGGGTAGCTATGTGGAGGCTGGCTGATGGACGTGTTGAGAGAACATGAGTCAAGTACCAGGAAGATGGGCCCTGCAGGTTATAGCCTTCTAAAGTATGACTCAAGCTAACAATTCTAGTTCTTTCTTCAGATTTTCTGACTTTTCAGAGTTTATTCACCTATCCGTGGTTCTGCAATGCACTTGAAGCACTGTTGTTTGGTATACTCTGGCCAGGTTTTTCTTCTTTCTAGGAGCTTCGGACATGTTTACATACTAAAACTGGCCATTTAATGAGATATGTCCAGTACAATGTATACTTATTTGAAAGTGATTTGTCTGAACAAAGTGACAGTTATTGAAATATGACCTATGTTTCATCATCAGTACAATAGTTTAAATTCATTATAGAATGGATTAGGAAATTTTATGTTGGGCCAGGAAGATGTCTCAGCCCATAAGGTGATAGCTATGTGAGCCTCAGGGCTCCAGTTCAATACCCAAAACCTATCTTTAAAAAGCCAGGAAGAGTGGCATGTGCTTGTAATTCTAGTGCTCGGAAGATGGAGACAAGAGGAACTCTGGGAATCACTGGCCAGCTAGCCTAGCTTAACTAGAGAGCCCATGTTCCAGTGAAATACCCTGTGTTAGGAAAAGCAAAGTGGACAGCTTTTCTGAGAAACAACTCTGGAGGTTGACCTCTGGCTTCCACATGCTCTTGTATGCATGTGTGCATGCACACACTCACATACATATGCATACATACACACAGGGACATGTATGCACACATAAACACTATTTTTATGTTACCAAAAGGATTAGAAAGGATGGGACAAACTTAATAATTCCCCTAATGAATATGCTCTATGTATAGCTAACATCGGAAGTGATGCAATTCACAGGGAGGTTTACAAAGTTCTTCTGTGCACAGGTCCTTGATGCTGTAATGCATTCTAAAGGCGGTTCATCCTTGGGAGGGTGCTTTATGGGGTGGACAATACCTGTCTTCTCACTCTACTCACAGTCTCACTTTATTGTTGTACGCAGGGGGACGATTTCCACTTACCATCCATCCCCAGTGGTGTTTGGAGTACAGGTAGGCAGAAAAAGCACACAAGAGCTATGATTGCTAGCGTTAAGCCCATCAGAGTTTCCTACCTGGTGTTTTCACCTGAGTGAATTGTCAAGGAGAGACCGTGCTCATGAGCAGGCAATCAGAAGTTTCTCATGCAAGCCAAGAGTAGAGGAATGTGATGTTACAGACAAAGACAAAAGAAACTACACAGCCATGCTGGGGGATAGGGGGAGGAGAGAGTGGAACTAGGAAATAGAGGTGACCAGAGGCACTGGGACTATAAGACAGAAGTGGCTAGGGCACTCTTTTCTCAGTGCTCCAATGCCTTCTCTCCAAGTTGTCTTTCTGCCTGGATGTTGTTATCCATACCACATGCTTGTGTATCTTTAGCATAATCACACAGGACTGGGAAGATAGCTCAGCAATGCTATCCCAGATAGCTGGGAGAGAGCCATGTAAGCATGAGGATGTGAACTCAGTCCCCAGCACCTGTTTCACATGGAAATTGATTCATGAATCCAGTTTCAAATGGGTAAGTTTATTGCCTATACAATAAACTCAAGCTAAGTGTAAGGACAAATACCAAGTCTCAGGTAGACAGAAAAAGCCAATAGTCAGCAAAACACCCTCAAATCAAGTGCTCAAACATCCAGCAAGATGACTGGAGTAACTTCTCCAAGGGTGCAAGCAAAAGAGCAGCATCAATTAGGGTACTTACAAAATCTATCAGAAATTGACTGGGCAGGTCTTACTGAAATGGTTACACAGGAGTTACTGTCTGAAATATTTCCTCTTAATGGGAACATTTCATCCAGGAGGGATGGGAGCAGCACAAGACTCGGGAGGCAAACAAATGCCATGTCTGGGAAAATTAAAACTTGCAAGATTCTTGAAGGCCCCTCACCAGATTTACAGAAGCAATAAAGACGTGGGAGGCAAAGGGAGACTGATGAGCTGAGTTGAAGAGATTCTCAGACCTGCAGAGCTGTCTGCAAGTTGTGTGAGATCCCTCAGAGACGCAGCTTTCCTGAGCTGCCAGTCATTCTAGGTTGGGCTCTTAGGTGAGGCAGCTGTTTTTGAGTCTTTATGCTCCAGTAAGTAATCCCTCACTCACACTCCTGTTAGCAAGCCAGTAAACACTCCTTGCTTCACCATGTTGGACTTTAGTTTAGTCATTACTTCATTACTTTATCATGGGCTTTCTATCTAAGGTGAATAAACTCTCTCTCTCTCTCTCTCTCTCTCTCTCTCTCTCTGTGTCTCTCTGTGTGTGTGTGTGTGTGTGTGTGTGTGTGTGTGTGTGTACCCGCGCGCACGCATGCGCGTGATTGCGTTCATGTGTGTCTTCCCAGAAGTACCTCACACACTAGTATCCCTAGGTAGAAGTGATGGTGAAGAGAGTTTCTGAGTGTATCTGTTTGGATGTGAGCATGGGTGTGCTTTGGTGTTAGATTTTAAGTGTCGGAGTAAGGGTGGAGTTGTAGACGGGATCTCAGAGCAATGAGGATGCTCGGGCTGCAACACTGACATGCAGATGTTTCTGAAAGCTCAACTTGGAGAGAGTCCAAGTCAAGGTGCTTTCAAAGCTTCCACACGGGGAAAGTGAGCAAATAGTTGAAGACAGACAGACAGCCAGAGGCAAGGCATCCAGCTAATGATAAATGGATTTTAACATCCACTGATGAAATTGTCAGGGAAAAGAGATGTCTCAGACTGAGTCAGATGGAACCGGAAATGAGCATACAAACATGATGGGCTGTGTGGTAGGAGGCAGGTCCAGTGACAGTACAATTCCAGAATTCAAGGAAGTAAAGACTGTCCAAAGGGTGGCCTCCCCAGAGTGCTTCAATGAGTCCAGTGCTTGCTTTGTCATCACGAAGTCCTGAGTTCAACCCCTGACGTCATTGTATTAGTTACCATCCTATTACTGTGCTAAAACATCACGACCAAGTCAGCTTACAGAAGGGAGGGTTGATTTGGGTATTATGCTTCCAGAGGGGTGGAGTCCATGATGGCAGAGTAGAGGGAGCAAGCAGCAGGCAGGGGGAGCAGCAACTGAGAACTTACACCTCAAACCACAAGCAAGAAACAGAGAGGACACATTAGGGATGGTATGTTGCCTTTGCAACCTCAAATCAAATGACACTTTCTTCAGTGAGACCATGCCTTCTACTCCTCCCCAAAGAGTCTTCAACTAGGGACAAAGATTGCAAATGCCTGAGTCTTATGTAAGAAAGTCTCAAATGGCCTAGTGCAAATTCCAGCTGTGATGACATACACTTGCAATCCGGGCACTGGTGAAGGCTTGGTGGCCAGCTGTCAGTTCACTTGGTTCTCTCTGTCTCTGTCTCTCTCTCTCTCTGTCTATCTCTCTCTCTGTCTCTCTGTCTCTGTCTCTCACACACATACACACACACACACAGAGTTTGGATTGAGAAAAAGATTTAATGGTAGTGTTATCATAGAACTTGTGATCAGTGATGACCTCAGGGGCAATGCACTCTTCTTAAAACAATGGGACATGGAAGTCAAAGGAATTTAGCATAGAGGCACTTTCTGTAAGAGGAGGCCATGGCTAAGTATCAGGAGCTCAGGGGTTAACACATCTGGTAGATGCAAAAGCAAGATGGAAGCTGATAACTGCACATTTTGGGGTGGGTGGAAACAGCCTCAGTTTAAATAAGTCAACAATTAAAAATGTCCTAAGAAATTTCTTTGAGCTCAGTCTCCTGTATTTGGATGATCATTGCAGCATGTGAATGTGCGGTCTGAATATTCTGGGCTAGCTCACTGGAGTGAGTAAATGGATAAGATTGTGTGTCTTCCTTCGATATGTGCAAGTAAAAGATGTAACTGAGAGACGGCTCAGTAGGTAAAGTGTTTGTTAGACATGCATGAGGACATGAGTTCAATCCCTAGTAACTACTGTTAGCTAGTAGTGGAGGCACAAGCTGGTAATCAGAGCACTAGGGAGTAGGAGACATAGCCTAATTTGAGCGTCATGTCAAGAAATAGGGTGTATAAAATACTAATATACTTTGACCTCTCTTCAGGCTCAGCGTACACATATAACCATTTATAAACACACACACACACACACACACACACACACACACACACACAGCATACAGACAAACACACATGCTCACACACAAAGGCATATACACTCAAACACACAAACACATAAACACACACATAAACAGAAAAAAAAGCAAAAACACATTTCAGATGAAATCAATGGACTCACTAGTCTACACACAGAGCATGAAACCAGGGGCCTGAAGTGGTACAGCATATACTAATGGGATAGCCACCTACATGGCTTTGACTCCAGGAAGTGAGTCTAACCCAGTGCTTAGCTCTATAAGCTCACCTTGCTTTTTTCTCCTTACTTCACTGTGGTACGATGCTGTGATGCAGGCATCCTCTGTCTCGTAGAGATCACTGCTTCCTCTCTCTGAAAACTGAAAGAAACTAGCTACTTCTTCATGCAATTCAGTAATCCGAAAGCTGCCTTCAGCAATCTTGGTCTCACTGTTTACATCCACTGTTCTATCAAGTCGTTGAAATGAGAAGAGTTATAACATATCTTTTTGCCATGTGCTAACTACACGTGCCCAACTTCCTCTGGTTCAACTTCTGGTAAAACTGAGGTGTTAAGATTTTTATCTGTGTCTGAGGATATAGCTCAGTTGATAGAGTACTTGCCTAGCATGCAAGATGCCCTGGGTTCCATCCCCAGAGCTGCATAAAACAGGAGTGTGGGAGCACATCTCTAATCCCAGCACTCAGGAGGTGAAGGTAGGAGGACCAGAAATTCAAGATCCTCTTCAGCTGTATAATGACTGTGAGGCCAGCTTAGGCAGCATGAGATCCTAGCTGAAAGAAAAAAATAATAGTTGCATGATAGGGTTGAAAAGATGTCTCAAAGGGTAAAGATGCCTGCTCCAAGTCTAAGGATGTGAGGTGAATTCCAGGAACACACATGGTGAAGGACAACTCCCACAAGTTGTCTTCCATGTAGCATGGCACACATGCACACACACACACACACACACACACACATACACACTAATAAACATCATAGATAAACATTTAAAAATACTTTTTTTATCTTGTACATGGCGATGGTATAAATGAATTACAGCCGAGTGGCCTTCTAAAACAATGGTTGACATGCTACAGAATGGCAGGAAGGATGCAGATATAGAAAGCACAGAGGGCAACTTGAAGGATTCAGTTCTTTCCTTCCATTAGGTGAGCCCAGGAACTGAACTCAGCAAGTGCTGTTACCTCTTGAAGGATCGCCAGCCTAGAAAAGATACTTTCTTTAAATCATGCGTTATGGCTGTCATGGTGGATTTTAAAATCATGTAACTAGATTCCTAGTGAGAAGCCTTCTTTCAAGACGGAGGCTTTAAATGCAAACAGGCAATAGAGGCTGTCATTCCTCTGCTCGTGTTACTAGAATATGGACACAGGCTCTCATTTCTGTCTTCTGTCCCTTGTCAGTGCCTCACCCAGGAGACAGTCAACATGTAGGTGTTGAAACAGTATATTCCCAACAGCAGCCTTGTCTACCCCTCACTAACAATTTACACATGAAGCACACCTGTCACCGAGGGACAGAGAGCTCCAGTGTACCCGTTTGTCATTTTGTGAGTGTCTGCGGTATGTGTCTGGCAGTAATTACCACTGGTGTCTCTGAAATAAAATCATTCTTGAGCACAGTCTGAAGCAGGCACCAACTCTCAACTTGCTAGAGAACAGCAGGAAGTGTTGGAAGAGGGACATCGGAAGACTTTCCATTCTGGGCTTGCAGGGGGTGGTATGGAGCCCATTTTGATCTAGAAACACAAAATCACACTAGATTTCAAAACTGATGTCTAGACCTGGGTTTGCTGGTAAGCAAGCTATTCTGTACAAACTCTTCCAATTCAGAAACCAAATAATTTTTTTGCATTAATATAACATTCTATAGCAATTACATAATTAAATATATTTTAGTGACTTGTATGTGTGTGTGTATGTATAAGTACCTGTAGAGACCAGAAGAAGGCACTTGGGTCCCTGTTTCTGGAATGACAGGTGGCTGGAGGATGCATGATGGGTGTGAGTGCTGGGAACCAAAACTTCATCATATGCAAGAGAAGCCAGTGCCCTTAACCACTGACACATTTTCTCAGCTTCAGGGTTATATAATCACATTAATTATGTCTTGCTATATATGGAACTTCATATGTAAAATTTAAAATGGAAATGATGGATGAATGCTGAAAAAGAGTATGGGAAAACCATCTAGCCAGAGTTACCCACCAAGTTTGGTGGAAAGTTCTGGTCCTGGGCAATAAGGTTTTCTTGATGGGGGAAGAAGATGCTATTTGAGGAGGTAGCAGAGAATAATCAAAGAAACATATAACCCAAGGACAGCACTGACTGAAAAACATAAAAAACAAACATTACACACACACATACACATTTCTCTCACAGTTCTCACATCCTCCATTAGCTGCTGGTAAGAATTTTGTGTCACTTCAGAGGGATAAAATTGGACTAACCACCTCTAGGCTAAGGGAGTATCCTTCCAAGGGGAATGTGCTCCCAAAGTCCTTTCCTGAACCAGGGATACATCCTGGTCCCACTGTCTGAGGTGCCTTAGACTGCCCAGGCCTTCTAACTGAGACCCATGCTCAGGGGGTCTGAGTTGGTCCAATGCTGGATTCCCAGCTCTCAGTTTGGGGGTCCATTAGCTCCTCCTTGTTCAGGTCAGCTGTCTCTGTGGGTTTCTGTAGCCTGGTCTTGACCTTCCTCTCTGCATCTGAATTCCAGTTCAGCTCAGTGTTTAGTTGTGGGTGTCTGCTTCTGTTTCCATCAGCTACTAGGTGAGGGCTCTATGAGGGTGGATGAGTTAGTCACCAATCTCATTATCGGGGAAGGGCATTTATGGTAGCCTTTCCACTGTTGCTCAAATTGTTAGTTGAGGTCAGTCTTGTAGGTCTATAGACCTTTCTCTAGATTCAGTTTTATCTTCAAACCTATAATGGCTCCCTCTTTTATGGTCTCTCTCTTTCTCTCTGTCTCTGTCTCTGTCTCTCTGTCTCTCTCTCCTCTCTCTCTCCCTCTCTCTCTCTCTCTCTCTCTCTCTCTCTCTCTCTCATCTAGTGAGTCAGGGGAGAAATAGACCTGATTTCTTTTCCTCAACATATTTCAGCCCAGTGTGTTTCATTTGTTCTCACATTTTGGTACTGGTGAAGAATGAAAAAGAAAGAAAGAAAGAAAGAAAGAAAGAAAGAAAGAAAGAAAGAAAGAAAGAAAGAAAGAAAGAAGAAAGAGAAGAGATGAAAAGAAAAAGAAAAGGAACAGGCCACAGCCTCAACATTTTTCTTAGAATTCTTCACAGCTGCATACAATACCACCCAAAGCTTTGTTTCTTGTATAATGGTAAGATTTTCTTTTAACTGAAACTCTTCTGACTTCTCTGTCACTTTGTACCAATGGCTTACTCCCTCCAGCCTCCAACTGCATGGTTCTTATTTCCTTCAAGGCCTCCATCAACACTTGAAGCAATGATATGATACTGAACATCTATCTCTAATGATTTGAAAATTCTGGAAAACAATTTTCCAGATTTGTCTCTAACTGCTGCTTACTCTCCTCTGGATCATCACACAAAGAGCCTTATGATCTGTAATTCTCTGTGTGTACGTACATGTGCATGTTCATGGGGTGTATAAATACATGTGGGTGTATGTGTCCACTCATATGTGTGTAGAAGCTATAGGTTAGCCTTCAGGAGCTGTCCATTTTGTTGTTTGAGAAGAGGTCACTGCCTGGGTGCTGGAGCTTGATGATGCAGCTAGTCTGGTTGACCAGAAAATTAGAGATCCTCTGTCTCCCCATCCCACTATTGGAATTACAAGCATGCACCATCACACATACACAAGTTTTGAGGATGGAGCCTTATGTGGCAAGCACTTTACTAACTGGACCATCTCGCCAGACTCTTTAAGATGTATTTCTGATAGCAACAGAGCCAATGAAATACAGGATTTCCTACTGCAATCTTCACATATTTCCAGCCTCTGCCCACTGACCAGTTTCAAAAGCACTTCTGCTGTCTTAAGCATCTGTTATAGCAGTTCCCAAAACATGGATTAGCTTTCTATCATTTCTACAAAATGAAATCATGGAGACTTAAAATAACACCAATGTAACTACAGTTTTGGAAATCGAAAATTCAGCATGGATCTTCAGCAAGGTACAGAGTGTCCTTCTCCTACCATTCTGGACACTCGGAGATGCTCTGTCATCTCAAAGGGAGGACGTAGCCCTACTCACTTTATCTTGCCAAGCTACCACAATGCCTGCTCTATGTCTGATGCACTCTGATCTCTGCCCCTTGGTCAGAACTTCTCCTGCACTGGAGCTTCTGTGTCCCATTGCAAAGGCTTCAGTGGTAATATAGTTCCATCTAGTATAATTCAAAATCTCCTTCACTCAAGGTCTTTGGCTTAGTGGTATCACCAGGTACCATTTCCATCAGATGGAAAAGTCACAGATTTTAGAGGTGGGGACAAGGGCATTCATAAGAGCTGTGGTGGTTTGGATGGGGAAACTGTTCCCTATAGGCTTGTGCATTTGAACATCTGGTTCCCAGTTGGCAATGGTTCTTGGAAAGGTTCTGGAATAATTATCTTGCTAAAGGAAGTACACACTCCAGGATGGGAAGTAGCTTTGGGGGTCTTAGAACCCTTTTCTGATCTTTCTCTCTGCTTCCTGAAAATGTGATCACCCAGCCTCCTACTTCTGCCACAATGCCTTACTCACTGTGATGCACTTTACTTTTCTAGAAGTATAACCCAAGGTAAGTCCTCATCTTCCCTAAGTGGCTTCTTGGCTGGGTCCTCTGTCACAGCAACAGTAAAGTGACTAATAGCAGGAGACTGTCATTCTGTCTGTTGTAAGAATCCTTATGCATTTTGGATATTAGTGTCTGACGTGGCATCCTATGAGTTGTCTTTACACTTTATAATATCTTTGCTGCAAAAACATTTAAAATAGTAACATAAGGGTTTTATATGGTGTTTAGACTGCATTGTTTATAATCACCAGTCCCTGTAAAGTCATAGCAAATTTAATTTTGTGGCCTAACCCATCATCTACCCTGAAGGCAGTACCTTATTTTTCTGGTCAGAATTTTTGTTTAGCACATGCTAGAGTTATTTGGGAAGAAGAACCTCTTTGGAAAAGAATTCTTTCGTTATATAGGCTGTTTGCAAGTCTTTAAGAGGGCCCAGTTCATCGTGCATGCTGTCATCCCTGAACAGTGACATGCTGAACAAGTCATGGGGAGCAAGTCAACAAGCAGCCCTCCCCAACAGGCTCTGTTTCGGCTCATGCTTTAAGTTCCTGCCTTGGTGTCCCTGACTTTAACCTCAATGGCAAATAATCCCTAAGCCAATTTTGGTCATGGTGTTTTATCACAGCAAAAGAAATTAACTAATATTGTGTGCTTAAATCTTTATTCTGCTCTTGTTAGATGTGTGTTGTGCCTAACTTGGTATACAACGTTCATTTTAAGTATTTGACATTCTAATTATTGTTTACTAAAAGTAAGGTATGGAAGTATTTAAGTATTAACATGAAATTATCTGTGTGTTCCTGTGATTCTGTTAGATTTTGAAACATACATTTTGAGATGTTGTTGTAATGCTTATATGTTAATAACTGTTGTAATACTGACTTTTCCACTTCAACCCACTTTACATGTGAAAGGTTCCCTGGGATCTCTCTTTAACTGTCCTCTTTTATATAAATACTGTCATTAGGTGAATAAGATCAAGTTGTGTCTTTAAATACATGTCTATAGTAATATTCTAGTTTATGTTCTATTCTGTGATCAAACACTGGCCAAAAACAGCTTAGGCAGGGAGAAGGTCTTCGTGGCTCACATACTACAGGTCATAGTACATCAGTGAGGAAAGTAAAGGAAGGAAATGAAAAACTGTGAAAATATGCTGTTGCTGGCTTGCTTATCGGTTCATGCTTAGCTAGATTTCTTATACAGAACAGGCTCGCCGGTACATGGATAATATGTCCCACAATAGGTTCCTCCTACATCACTTAGCAATTAAGGCAATCTTCTACAAATGCATCTTCTAGACAATCTGACCCAAGCAACCTTCAACTGAGATTCTCAAGTGATTTTAGGCTGGGTCAAGTTGAAGTCAAGCTGGCTAGGATGGCTAATGACTTCCAGTTTTACGTCCCTAGTTCTGATATCTCCCCAGATTCTAGATTCTTATGTGAAGCTTCTTTTCTGTCTTGTAGGTACCTTATCCAAAAGGGTCCCAAAGTACAACTCATAGTTTATTCACCTCCTACTGTTGTGTTTGTTTCAGAAAGTGTTTCACACATGCATATTCTCAAGCTTCAATCTACTGCTCTAACCAATTCCTCCATCAATTATGGAATCTACACTCTTCTTTTCTCCTCTCTGTCACCATTGTCATCTACCATCCCCACTGCTGCAGGCGATTCCTATCTGGTCTCAATCATCATGGTCTCATCTTCCCAGTCCAATGTTCACATTAAAGTCATTTGGTCATAAATCAGGACATGCACCTTCCTTCTGTGATTCCCCAAGTTTCCTTTTACTGTATTCTACTTGAAAGGAAATCCAACTTCTTTCCCAAACTTCACGTCCCTCCATAAATTAAGACTGAGTTGGTACCCTACCATCTTCCAATTTCTCCTTTTCCTGTACTATGCCCGCTTCCTTCTCATTTTCGGCACTCTGCACTTGTTCATTGTGTATACTGGCTACTTTGTATAACTAACTTGTGGTGATATTTTACCATCTAACCAGTAAAGCTTGACTGAAGATCAGCGTGCAAAGCTAGCCACACTGGTCAGTCATAGAGGCAGGCTGGTGGTGGTACATGCCTTTAATACTAGAACTAGAGATGAATATAAGATGGAAGGAGACAGGAGTCACTCAGTTTGCAATCATGCTAAGGACAGCATCGCCTCTCCTTGTCTGAGCCTTGGTAGAGCTAAGAACTCTCTTATGGTTGGCCGCTTTGCTTTACTGATCTTCAGCTTGAATCCTAATATCTGTCTCTGTGAAAAAAACGCCCGACAGAAAACATCTCAACAAAGGAAGAGTTTATTTTGCCTCACAGTTTGAGGGCACAGTTAATTATGGTGGGGAAGTCATGGCAGCCGGAGTGTGAGGCAGATGCTCACACTGCATCCACAGTCAGAAGCAGAGGGATGAAGGCTGGAGCTCAGCTTGCTTTCTCCTTTTATTTATGTCAAGATCCCAGACCATAGAATGGTACTGGCCACAGGATGGGTTCTCCCACCTCAGTGAACCAAATCTGGAAACTCTCACAGACATGCCTAGCTGATTCTAGATCCCATCAATTTGACACCTTTAACCACAACATTCCCATCCTTTTGTAGGTGATACTCTGTCATCATTTAGTCTTACTGTTGTCCCTTAAGTATTTTCCTGCCATCTGGAATTCAGCCTCCTAGTGCATACACTAGATATTATCACAGTTCCATGTCCACTTCACAACACATCACATTTCAACAACATGCATGGTGCTTACTCACCATTTGAAATATTCTGCTTGCTTATTAATCTAATTAGATTTTTTTTCTTTCCTCCCCCATCTTAATTATTGTTGGTTTCATGAGAGCATAGATTTTCTATTTTGTTCTAGTTCTACTCACATTCTCTAATGTGAAGTCAGCACATAGCAAGTATTCAATAGATTCTTGTCTTTTAAATGTATGATAAAATCTGTCTAGCAGGGAAAGAATGAAATATTTATTCAAGAGTCAATATAAGAAAAGATACATCCTAACCACATTCAATCTCTTTTTCTTCATTCAAAATTACATTTGATGGGCTGAATAAACAGCTCCACAAATAAAGTATGTGCCTATAAGCAGGAAAAACTGAGTTTAATCTCCAGAACCTACATTGGAAAGCCTGTAATCACAGCATTGCAGAAGTAGAGACCAGTAGATCCTTGTGGCTCACTGGTAAGCCAGCCTGGCCTACTCAATAATTTCCTACCAGTGAGAGAGCTAGTCTCCAAAAAATAAGATGGACACATCTAGGAAAAGTACCCAAGGTTGAGCTTTGGTCTTCACATACAAATCCAAATATGCAAAATTCATCAGGTTCATGGTCACATCTATAGCTAGAGTTGATGTCATTCCAGTAGATTCACAAGGACTGAGCATTAAAAAAGGGACTATATTGACATGAATATTCAGGGTACTGTACCACAGAGCAGCCAACAGTGAGAGAAAAAACAGAGCAAGACACTCCATGATCAAAGTTCATAAAGATTAAGTATGACTATAAAGGAACAAACCACAAGTTATAAAAATAAAACCATGATTTGGGAAAACAGTAGAATAGAAAACAGAATACATTTTAAAGGATTAAATCAACTTTAGGAATACTTTAAATGTTTTATACTGGTACATATAGCCCCCATTCACCTTTTCTCTTTATCCTCTTATTTGTCCCTTTTTACCTTAGCTAATTTAACATCTACTTTAGTTATATATCTAGGTGGGTGTCTACATAGACTTTAGTAACTATAAATAAAATAAAACAAAAGGTGTGATATTTGGTTTTCTGGAATGGCTTCCATTCACTTCAGATGATTACTTCCAGTTACATTCATTTTCTTATGGATAACATGACTTCATTCTCCTACGTAGCAGAAACACTTCCTTTATTGTGTAAACTACCCTTTCATTTCCGTCCTTCGGCTGTTGGACACCTCAATTGGCTCCATAATGTAGATACTGTGCTCGGTCCTGCAGCACTCAATGAGCCAGTATTGTTGTGATGGCTTGGATTCCTCCAGTCAAATACCTAGGAAGTACATGGATGAGCCAAAAAATCAATCAAAATGATAGCTCCAGTGTGACAGAATACACACTGGGTTACTGGAAGAATCTCTGGCATGTCTAAAGCTTCTCTGAATCTGCTGTAGGTTTTTAGAAGACACGGGAGGAGACAGGGTTGCTACACTGAATTTATAATTCTTGTAAGGCAAGGGACATTCAGAAAACAAAGCAAACACTCTAGAGTAACAGGACCAAGTTCTTTGACTTCAAGCCTTCATTCACAAATATCATTCAAGAAGCAGGGACTTCCATGGCTCCAGGCATGAGGGAAACACAAAGAATAAACCTGCACTAGTTTAAAAAAATATTATGACCTGACAGAACACACACCAAAGTACTTGCTGGTTAGGTTTTTGATAGAATTAAAGATTTGTGAAGAGAAGGCACAGACTGCATTGAATCCTGATGGAATGGAATAAATGATGACCATGTCCAGGAACTTTAGGAAAACATGAGGCAGTAGGTAGTAGACACAGATGTAATGACTGGGTGAATGGCTGGCATGTCCCTCTGGTGTCAGTGATAACACAAAGGGTTCCTCTCACCAGGGATGATGCTCTGGGCAGAGATTCCCTTGGATCAGGTGTCAGAGGTCTGCATTCATTCCAGATGGTGTTGACCCTAGCTCCACTAAAAATATCTGGAATATGAACAGGATTTGGGACAGTCTATCCATATTTGTAGACCAACAGTGGTGATGCCAAAGAAATGGGGCTTCTTAAAGCTAAATGGCATTATCAATGGCCAATCAGGATAAACCACAACTTGATGTTAGAATGAAGTGCCATGCCTGTTACAGTGCATTTGGTAGCAAATTGGTTCGTGTATCATGGGGAAATTTGCTTTGGCATCCAGTGGAGGAGTGTGTACATTGGAAGTAAGAGGACACCTTTCAGGATTCAGTTCTCACCTTCCATCTTGTTGCAGATGAATCTTGTTCCTGCCTCTGAGCATCATTCTCCAGGCTACCTGGTCCATGAGTTTCTGGGGATTCTCCTGTCTCTACCTCCCATCTCACAGGAGGAGTGGTGGGGTTATAGATGGTCACCTCCACATTCAGCCCCTGGATGTGGAGGCCCCTGGAGACTGAATGCAGCTCATCAGCTTTATGTGATAAGCACATTTACCCACTGAGCCATCCATCTCCTTAGCCCTGAAGATGTGATGCCAGCTCTCAAAGACTTAAAGAGGAAAAGTCAGTCTATAATAATATTTACTCTCACCAGAATATGGATCATGACTAAGTTAAGGCCTCTACTTAAATATATTTGAGAAATGTCAATTAAACTTTCTTAGTAGATAATACTTTACTACATACAGGACAAGAGCAAAATAATTCATGCCAAAATAATTGGCTTACCCCCTAGTTACTCAATAAAATGCATGTGAAGTGTTCCTTTAAATTTGAAAGCAAATGAATTTCAGATATATTTCATCCTGAGCAGAAAATGAAACCGACCCTCCATCTTCCCTGGAGACCCTTTGGTTATGGTGCTGTATCATGTGTGGATGTACAGTGGGCACCTGTTCGAAGGCAGACTGGCTGCCTCTGGGGCTCACATGGCTTTCAGAAACGTAACAAAGAAAGAATTTAAAATTTTTTAATGTTCATGTAATGTTAGAAAACCAGAGAAAGGACTTTGAAGAACAAAAATTTGTGTTGCTTTTAAGCATGGTTGTATTCTAGGAAAATCACCCATCAAGTAGATGCTTCTGTCTATATAATTGATTTTAATGCACCAGGAGAGTTCCTCATTGAATGAGAGGCAGTGTGCAATTGTTACAGAATATTTCCTCATCCCATGGGCTCTGCTCTTATCTCCTGGTGCTCTCCAAGCAGAGACAGCTTTTCTTCATCTTTCCAGCCTGATCCCTAGCAATTCTCAGGTGGAGAAGAAAGACACATTTGAAAGGGCTTTTCTTGTGTGTGGATGTTTGTTCTTTATTCTGCTCTTCCTCAAATTATTGGTAAGAATTTTTTGATTGACAGGTCACATTTGTGGAGTGTAATGAGATGTTCTGTTGAGTGCATGCTGTGTGACATGATTTAGTCTGGGTAATTAACATCCATTTATTTACCAGTTTTCCCTGAGTCACTTGAAATGACCTTTGTACCATAAGTCTGATGCATCACTATTGGTCAAGTCACCCTATCCTCACATCTGAGACTTTCTACCCTTTGACCAAACTCCATGTCCTGTTCAGCCTGTGGTAACTAACTGGAAGGTAGACAGAAGGAAAAGCGGACAAGGGGACAGGTAACTCAGTGGCAGGTTTTTAGTCATGAGAAAAGCCTATGGAGGGGACAGGACACCTTACTTTTCGTTTTCTCATGAATTCCTATTCTTTTTCCAAAGCGCCAATCCTAATTTATCTTTACACAAGTGATGACTCAGGGCTCCCTTTTCTCTGCATCCACAACTCCAATTATCTTTCATCTCGCTGACAATTGGCATTACAATTGGCTCAGTTATATCTCACTGTGACTCTCTTTTTAAGAATTTATTTGTATTGATTTGTATATAAATATGCCTATGTGTCTATCTATGTGAGTGTATGCCATGTGTGTGTAAGTGTGAGTAAACAGAAGCTAGAAGAAGGCATTGTATCCCCTAGACCTGGAGATACTGGCACGTGTGAACAGCCCAGCTTGTGTGCTGGGACCTGAACTCTCCAGAGCAAATGCTCTTACCTTCAGAGCCATCTGTCCAGTCCCTCTTCATGATTTTTCTATGTATTTCTCCAGAAGTTAAAACACTGCGTATATTTTTTATTTATATTTTCCAGGTGATTTGACAACTTTTCAGTTGATGCATTGTCTTCTTGGAGTTGAACTGAACTTCTCACATGTCTCAACTGCTGAGTCCTTTATCAGAATCACAGGTCAAGAGTCTTCTCCCACTCCAAGGGCTGCCTCGATGGTTCAGAGCCTGCTTCGTCAGCATGGTTGTTTTGCTGTCTTGATTATAGTTATATATAAAAAAGCATCTGCCAGAACAATTTTGCAAAATTTTTCCTGATTCCTTCCCAATGGTTTCACATTCGGGTCCTACATTTCAGTTCACATCAATTTTTACTTGACACTTTGAGTCTACAGAATCCATTAATGTGTTCCTGCACTTTTATCAAAAGTCAGCTAAATACAAACTGGTTCTTCTCCTATTCCTTCCCCAGCCCATTCCATTGATCAACAGGATATTTTTGTTGTTGTTATTAATTTCTTCAGAATTGTACATAGAAATACAGTGTGTTTTGATTGTTTTAATCCCATAATTTTCCCCATTTCTCTGAGAAATTATATGTGATAACTGTACCCGCAGGATCTTGTGAATTTTTGGTATGCTTCTTACTTGGGAAGACACAGAATGTGTGCAGAAATGAAAGACAGCATGGTCTGTAAGAGAATGGGTACATACAGTAATGAACGTGCTCAAGCAAACTACTACATATGGTAGAACGTTGTTATTAGTTATTCTCACCAACTTTTTTCAAAGAAGTTCAGGTCACAGCAAAAACAAGCAGACAGTAGGGCCCTTCCCCCCACATATACCATCTTGACCACCATCACCTGTATCACCAAAACATCCAGGCCAGTGCAGATGTCAATTCACAAAGGCCACATCCCTGGAGCTCCTTACACAACTTGCAGGCAGATCCACTGAAGAGTCTCCTCTCTTAGTAATTGTTTGTTATTTATAAAACTTCAAGGAAGGGCCCTGTGAGTCTGGAAACCTTTGGAGCTTCTGAGCGTGTTAAGCTTTTTTGTTTTCCAAGTCTTCAAATCCCTCCTCCTCCCTCTAGGAGAAAACTTTTTCTTTTTGGAGGAAATAACCACACAAGAACAAAACTATGAACTGTTATTATTAGATTTCTTTATATTGGGGGGATTAAATATAGTCATTTCATTTTGGTGTCTTCACCTCTAGTAGTAGCCACATGCCCTGACACACATGACTGCATTAGGCATATTAACCATTTTCTTAAGCTAAATATCAGCTCATATGTTAAATAAGAGAACTGGACAGGACTCGATTGTAAGTTGATTGTACCTGGAGGAATTTTAATGCCTGTATTTCCTTTGTCTGAAAACCTTCACAAGGTCGCCCATATCAGAAAGAAGTATTCACAAAATTAAACATAAACAGCTCATCAGAATTAGGCAATTAGTTAGAATATGCTTTGAGAATAATTACTGTTTGAGCCAAGCCTGCAGGCCTGACACTTGGTGCTATCAGAAGCACAGCGGTGGGAGGAAGCAGGACAGAGTCCTGCTGGCTAACCAGCAGAAGGCCTGAGCTCATTAGCTTGTTGTTTTAATCAGTCTCAGGTGAGCTCTGAGCTCAGGCTGCTCATACACAAGTCCACAATTAGAAATGAGGTTGAGGCTGAAGATCCAAACATTTTTCTCCTATTAAAATATAGGAACACTTGGATGAGCAGGGTGCATGAAAGTTTATGGGCATAGTTTGTGTATAGTATCTCGTTTGAAATATAAGCTGAGGGCCTGGGAAGCTATTTAAGTAGGAAAAGAATTTGTCACACAAGTGTGAAGATCTGAGTTTGTGTTCCTGAGGGCATAGGTAAAGCCAGATGCAAAGCTACTATGGTAAGATGGTAAGTTGAGGCAGGAGAATTCCTGGAATCTCATGAGCCAACTTGAGTGGCATATACAGAGTCTCAAACATGATGGAAGATGAGGACCAACACCACATGTATGCCATGGAAAACATACACACCTGTTCTCTCTCTCCCTCCCCCCCCATACACACACACACACACACGCGCGCGCGCGCGCGTGTGTGTGTGTGTGTGTGGTGTGCACAAGAATAAAAAGATGCAGAATTTATTAATTTGAAAAGCAAAAGAAAATGTAGATGGAGAGAGAAAACGTCTAGAAGAGGGGTTCCAAAGAGAATCTCTTGAGCTTTGTGATTTTGCTTTCGGAATGTGATATATAGATTAGGGTGGGAACATCTAAACACTTGTCCTTTTCATCCCCAAAGTAAAATTTAGGGTGATGTGACTACACATTTTGATTATGTTTTGAAGTAAAGCCACCAGGACCACATATTTGCACCATTTGAAGAGATTTTATATTTTTAAGAGCCCAAAGAATGCTTTTGATTAAAGTGATTCTGGCTCTGCTAAATCTTAACTCAATACCCTCTAGAATAACATGAAGGTCAAATAAAAGCTATTTTTAATTAAAGTGAATGACTTGATTTCATAAAATTATAATGTTGTTTAATGACTGTGGGAGATTGTGTTCAAGGCAGGAACCTGACATTTTGCCTTAATCAATGCACATTTTATTAAAATCAATGTGGTCTATTATGTAAGGCCTATCGAAAGAATGCTAATAAAACCTGTTCTATAAAAAGTAAGCAACTCTAATTTAATTGAGATTTAACCTGATGATAGCTACAGTCTTCATCCCGGACATATTTACTGAGCACTCACGGTGTCCTAGGCATTGGCATGCATCAATGGAATCCCCTTCAGGTGTGTAGCATGGACTAGCTAGCTTAGCCATGTACCCTGGACTCTATACACTTTACTGTACAATATTTCACCAGCTTTCCAAAGAAACATTTCTACTGCATCTTAAATGACAATTCAGCCTAAGAAGACGTTGAAAGCTGATAACCCTCCCAATTGATATGAACGAGTACTTAATATAAAGCAGCATAGTTCAGAGTCCTGGTCACAGGTATTGGTACTGAGAGAGAGAGGAGCGAGGGAGAGAGAGATAGAGATCATAGGGATGTGAGTGTGAGAGTGTAGGTACACATGCCTTCATGTCCTCATGCGGATGTCAGAGGATATCGGGTGGACTCTGTCATTCACTAAATTAAAATCCTGCCCATTGGACTAGCTGGGCTGGGTACTCTTGGTATCTGCCTGTCTCTGCTCTCCATAGCTTCAGTATAGACATGCAAAGCCATGCCTAGTTCATGGCGATGAAGGGAGTGGGAGATAGAAATCGAAGCTCTGCTTTGTGTGCTTACACAGCAAGTGTTCTCAACTACCAAGCCATGTCCCCAGGCCCAATTTGGGGTATTTATACTTTACAAAGTGGAGAGCTTTGATTTTTTTTCGAGGTTTGTTCTCCTGTTACAAAATGTGGGCTTCCAGATAATCTTTGCACATTGGCTTCCAAGAAGGCCAAGGTGTTTACATGTATATGAGTAAGTTACAAATGTGTCATAAAAGAAAGAGCTATTTGGGCTGTCCTGAAATTGGTCTCCAAGATCTAGGTATACTGGTGAATCACAAGGTCTAAGAAGAGGTAGAAATGTCACCTCACTATACTTGATAGGGTGATAAGACCAAGGATGATGCTAATAAGTGATTCTGCCACCAGAATGTTGTTAACTCACAGCCAAACATATTGAGCAAAGTTCCAAAGGAGCATCCTGCTTAGGTTATATTGCATAAGGGACTCAAAATATCTTGCTTCTTCATTTCTAAAATATAAAACTGAGTTTGTACATTAATAGATCATCTAAAATATGTATACACCTTGCAATTTAAAAGAATTATTCTCTCTGTGTGTATGCCTCTGTCTCTGTCTCTCTTTCTCTCTCTCTGTCTCTCTCTCTGTCTCTCTCTCTCTCTCTCTCTGTGTGTGTCTCTCTCTGGTGTTGGGTGTGGAGGTCTATGTATGCCACAACATGCAAATGGAGATGAGAGGGAGGAGGACATTGGCTCTTTCCTTCCACATGTGAAGTTATTTTTAATTAATTAAATATGATTTGTTCCCCCAGGCCCCTTCATCATAAATATGATTGGTCAGTTTTCTACCAAAGGCATTTGGAAAGGGATGAATATAATATTTATCTTGCAATGCAAAGCAAGCCACTCATCATTTATTTTCATAACATTTTAGAATTCAGAGTATCTCAAGATCCCATAGTTTCCTCATCTATCATAGCGGGTGAGGAGAATCAGAAGACACTTGGGCTAAGAGACAACTCATTCATAAACTGTTTGCCATGCAAGCATGAAGACATATGTTCAATCTCCAGAACCCATATTAAAAAGTTGGCTTCTGCCTATAAGCCTAACAGTGGAGATGCGTGACAAGAGATTCCTGGGGCTTGGTGGCCATCTAGCTTAGTCTAGTTGGGGAGCATCAGGCCAGTAAGAAACTGACCTCAGTTTCTCAAAACACAGGGTGAATGGTGCCTGAGGAACTACACCTGAGGTTAACCACTGACCCCCACACATGCACACATACAGAGAACCAGAACACTTAAATGAAGTCCTATGTGGATGCTAATCTTTTGCTCATGGTTGTGGAGTCCCGTGCCTTTGTACACATGTTGTTCTTTCCCCTGGCATGTCTGTCCCATTTTGTGGTGTGATGCAATTGTTAATATTTCAAGTCATCACAGCTTCTCTCCTCTCTCTCTCTCTCTCTCTCTCTCTCACTCACTTTTTCTGAATCAGACACAATCTTTACCTACAAGGGCACTGAAAACATCCTGTCTTCTTTGCCCTGTGTTTTGTTCTCGATTCTGAACATCAATCCACCACTGAGGGAAGCTAGGGCAGGGACTTGAAGAAGAAACCATGATGGAATGATACTGTGTGCTGTCACTCAATCTCATGCTTAGCTCACTTTCTTGTGCAGCTCAGGACCACCTGACCAGGAAGCAGTAGACTAGACCCCCTTATACTGTTAACAATCAAGATAATTCCCTACAGACATGTCTATGGATCAGTCTGAGCTGAGCAATCCCTGTGTTGAGATTTTCCTCTCAAAGACTCTAGGCTGTGTCAAGTTGACAGGTAAAGCAAACTAGGACAGGGTGTGGTGGCACACACCCTTAATCCCAGCACTTTGGAGATAGAAGTAGCCAGAGGTCTGTGAGTGCCAGGTCGGCTAGATCTATATACAGAGAGACACAGTGTCAAAAAAAATACCAAAAACTAAGCTAAGTAGGATATCCCCACTCCCACAGACTACTATATTACTTCCAGGCTGTTTCCAATATATAGCTGCACCCTGGGAACAAATACTGACTACCTCTCATTCCTTTCATCTCCACTACTGTTATAGAGAACAGAAGAGTGGGTGTTATTAGAAGCCAAATTGGGCTCAGAAGAAGATGGCTCAGTTGGTAAAGGACTGGCATTCTGTCTTCCAGAAGCCATGTGAATAAAGCAGGCACAGAGGCACACTTGTAACCCCAGCTCTGAGGACACAGAAAGATGATCTTAGGACCTCACTGTCCAGCCAGTCTAGAAAAAGCTGTGAGTTCTATGTCCAAAGATACTATCTCAAAACACAAAGTGGAGAGCAACAGAAGAAAGTTACCCAGCACTGGACTTTGGCCCCCACACCCACGGGCACCCATATTTACACACACACACACACACACACACACACACACACACACACACACACATACACACACAAACCCTATACTAGACATTGCCTGCATAGAAACTCTAGGAAGCAATTCTGCATTCAAATAATTTATAATCTATAAACCGCAGGTTCTTTAGTGGTACATGGTCAAGGCTGGGGGCTTCTGAAAGGCATGCCACTATCTGATGATTGAGGACAAGAGTGACATTTTCCTTTCTCCCATTGGCTTTCTGGCTGCGTGGTTTATTTGGATTTCCTTATTAACCTGTATTTTTCTCACACACCAGGCCGAAGTCCAATCTCCACAGAGTCTTTCCTTTCCTCCCGTATGAATCAAGCCTAGCATGCTCATCTTGTTGTCAAATTCGCCTGACAGATAGATTTGCTACAACAAATGAAAACACTAAATAAGCAGCCCCCATCTATTTTTTATGGCTGACATTCGTTCCCAGCAAACAGCAAATGTTATCCCAAGATGAAAGCATCTATAATTCCTGAAGGTTTCATTTGGCTGTAAATCACAAGGAATATTTCCATTGTAAGTCTTCTTTTTAATGTAAAGCCAGACCTAAAATACATATATTCTTTAAATTCCTTAGGAAGGAGTGCAGCAAAGTTTGACTCTGACAAGAACTGAGGGGAAGATGGTTGTGGCCAGTGTCATAGAAGGGTTAAAACACATCAGCATAAACATTCAATGTGATTATACTTTATAAATAAATATGTATATTAACGAGCATAAATTGATGCAATCAAGAGTTCAAAGACAGGGGGCTCAGTCACAGATGCTTCTCCTCCCCATCACCCTCAAACTTTCACTTTTGCCATGTTCAAGGTCATCATCATCCACTGGCAAAGCTCCCAAATCTACCATGATCCAGCAGCAGCTGTCAGCAGCTAACAATCTTGCTTGCCACTCAAGCATCCTTTTCTGGGAAAACTCAGAGCAGAGAAAAAGAACTCTGGGGCAAAGTAAAGAAAGTGACATATGTAGGAATATGGTTAAATTTGGGAAGTATCGTGTTAAGTGACATAACCCAGACACAGAAAGGCAGAACGCGAATGTTCTCTGTCATATGCAGATCTTAACTTTCATCGTTTGTACATATGTCAGTAATGAGGAGAGGAGTGGATGTACTCCACACAACCAGATAAAAGGCAAAAGGAGATAAACAAGATGTGTTGGGGAAAGGGCAAAGAAAGGAAAAACATGTAACAAAAGTGGAAAGGAGGCTACTAGAGAGGGAGGGTACAAGTTAGGTGGGAGATGAGGAACAAAAACAAATTTTGTTTTGGTTAAAATGTCATAAGTAAACCTAATTCTTTGTGTGTTAACAAAAATAAACAATTTAAAAGAAAGAGATAGAGAAGACGGCTCAAACCACGAGGACACAAGACCCAATCCCCAATTCCCATTTAAAATTCCAGGCTTGGTCATATGTTAACCCTAAACTCTAGCCCTACTGAGGCAGGGCAGGGGCAGAGACAGGAGATTCACCAGGACTTGATGAATAAAAGCCTGTCTCCCAGTTTGTGACAGACCCTGTCTTGAGGGAATAAGAATGAGAGAGCAGGACACCTGATGTCCATTTCTGGCTTCTACTACACGTGCACAAATGCACAGACAAGTACACATCAAGTGCATATATACCAAAGAGAGAAAGACACAGAGAGAGACAGAAATGTGCTAACAGTGACAAAGTATTCCTATGTATTCCCTCCCATTAAAAGTAACATATTAACTTTGTGTTTGAATGCAGGGGCAGACACCACTTAGCACTGCTTTGTAGAGGAAAGAACATGGGCTTAAAAAAGTTTAAGTAAATTGCTCTAAATCTCACAACTTATAAGTGAAAGAAGATCATAAATGGTTGACTTCCTGTTGAGAGAGAGATCCAGAACAGAAAAGGAAACTGAAATATTTCTTTCCTCATCATTCCACTGGAAATAAGAGACAGGTAGGGGGAAATGGAGAAGGGAACTTTAATTGGGGAAGGAGGAGGGGAGTCAACATGGAAGGAAATTGATGAAGGGGCAAATAACAGGGTATTTGGTAAAGCCTCAAGTAATCATATACATTTACATAAATAATTTATGTATATCTATATTACTTATAAGTGTATGAATATACATATATAAACAGCTTAAATGAAGTTATGCCACTTGGGCTGATACTGCTCCCTACAAAAGCCATAGACGACCTAACAAGAACACAAGTACCAGGCAGAGTTGTTGGTCAGGATAGAGTGAGAGATACCCAAAACTGCATAGCCTATTCCTATCGCCCTTGACTGCTTCTTATAGGTCAAAGTAAGTCCTCGTTGCAGAAAGCACCACATTCTTTAGACAGGTTTCTGAATATTTGAGCTGGATCGAACATGAAGAAGACCTCCTTCCTACCATCTAGTTTTCAATGTACCAGAAGGTACTGTGTAAGCTCCCAGTGTAGAGAAGCAAACAATAGACCTAGCCAGGTGTGATGCTGTTGAACCACAACAATGGCCAGCATGGCTAGATGTCCCTCAGGGTGCAATAGTGACCCTTGGTGGTAGCAAATGGCTCTCTAATTGAATTTAAGGCCTACTCGGCAGGAGGAAAACTGTTTTGAGTAGTGCTGGAAACCTGACCAATTACCCAAGGTTAGTGAGGTCAGAGATCCCAGAGGACAGCCTGCTACTATCATTTTACCAGATCAGCGTAATTTCTAACTGAATTCTAAAGCTTATCCTTAAGCCTACAAGCAAATATAGCTCTCATCCCGCATCAGAGAAATATCTCTTTGCAACAAATTGTCCATTGCAGAAAACAACAGTCAATAGACTGTGGAAAGCACATCCCCAAGCACATATATCTACCACACAATTCCTGACCTAAGGTTGAGGGAACGTCTTGAAAACAGGGGCAGAAAGCTTTTAAGAGTCAGAGGACCACGAAGTCTGCTGTGAGATTTCGTCTCTTACAGATGACAGGGAAGCTACACCCGTGATACTTAAACAATATGGCTGCCTAAACAAGACCTGAACAATGACAATGGCGATAGACAGGCTAGTGTGGAAGTGGAGAATCTCATGAGTCCCACCCCTGCACAAATAATAAAATAAAATAAAATAAAATAAAATAAAATAAAATAAAATAAAATAAAAGACTTACAAGCAACTAACGACTCCTAAAAGTGAGGGCATAGAGAATTAATCATTCCCAAAGATGCGACCTAATTGGGTATCTGATACAAAGATGTTAACTCTAAAACCATGTACACAAAAGCAACGAAAAGGGATTCAATGGGTTGTATTTACATATTTATGCTTGTGTGTGTGTGTGAATGCATGTGTGCTTACAAATGACAATTAAATAAAAACAACCATCAGTTTGAGATGGAGTAAGGCAGGACATGGGAGTGACCAGAGGAAGTAGGCATGGGAGAGTCTGGAAGAAAGACAGAAAAGATACAATTATATTTACTTACAACTTTAAAAAAAAAATTAAAATGAATAGAGGGCAAATTGTTTCCCTGACAGATTTGTTTCTATCCATCAGCATGTGGCGGGGCAAATCACAATCCATCTACTCATACTGCAACTCTCACCAACTGGCCATTATATTCGTGACAATTGCTTGAAGCAGCCTCAGTGCCCACAAAACAGTATCCATGTTCATCTAAGCTGCCTTTGTCTAAAAATTGGCATAAGTCTGGTTTCTCTCTGCCTCACCTGAAAAAAAAATGTCAAAACTGTTACCAAATTTTCAGTTTTCACATCAATTACCTATTACATTCACTAGAGACATATTGCACACAATTTGTTACACTCCAGTTACCTGGGAAGGATACCTTTGTACATTCTTTTATTTCATCTTTGCAACATCCATTTATTTCATCTTTGCAATGTTCATATGGGCTGTATTTTCTCATTTCCATATACAAAAAAATAACTACAACTAAAGGTTAAATAAAATATCGATGTCAGAGAAGCTTCACATCAAAATTTCAGCACAGATCCCTGATTAACTATGCAATTCCAGACAGTGTTACTTCCTGACCCCCCAAATGAGGCTACTACAACATACTCAACAAATGACTTGGAATTGTAATTTCAGCACTTTCTGGTTCTGTGCTTTATTTGAAAGCAACTCATACGAAAGCATCCTCTCATTTTATTTTTTTTTTCCCAGAGAGGAGCTGAATAAACAGATTTTGTGATATGTGGCCACCGTGGCAAACTTGTCAGAATGCAATTATTAATCTGATATTTAGGTATTTATTGCTGTCATAAGACTCTACACAATGTTTTTGAAAAATTGCCCTGACTGGTGGCTTATATCCTCGGCTTTATCAAATGCACATTTTTTTTTAATATAAGGCAGGTACCATGAGGTTGCAAGCACATTGCTCTCATATCCAATAACACTCTATAATCCTGAAAATAAAATCTTGGGTTACTTTTATGGAAAATTTCTTCCTGCTTATATTTCTTACTCCAAAACCATAAGTCATCTGTGAAAGGAGGGTGGCATTTTCTAAATAGGAGAGGCTGTAAAGGAGCTTTTAGAAAATGGAGAAATGGTCAGGACTGATGGGGTACATCCAGAATCTCAGCCCTCGAGAGAAGGAGGGAAAGAATGTTAAAAGTTCAAGGTCACCCTCAGTTATGCAACAAGTTCAAGGCTTCATGGGCTTCATGAGACTTTCTCCCAAAAGAAAACATAAGGCACTAGTCAGTCTAACATCAGATTAGGATTAAGACTGAGCCATGGCTTGTTCAGACACAAAATGTCCTCTGAGGACCCTCCACACTGGTGCACACAGCAGCTGTACCAGCAGGGGATATGGATTCTCTTTTGGTCATATTGTCGATACTTTTTTTTTTTAATGATAGCCATGCAGACAGGGTGAGATGGAATCTCAATTTAGTTCTAATATTGGGTGTCTCTGATTACCAGCTATTTTGAATATGTTTTCGTATTTGTTGACCATCTATATCTCTTTCATTTTAGTGGTTTATTTTTATTGTTTTTTATTGGCATGCATATATGCTTGTGTATCTGCACACATGTATGTAGGTGCCCACAGAGTTCAGAAGAAGGCATTGCATCCTTTGAAGCTGTAGTTAGAACTGTTTGTGAGTCACAGATGTGGGTACTGGGAGTGAAATCAGTGTTCTCTAGATCAGCAAGTGTTCTTAACCACTAAGCCATCTCTCCAGGCCCTGTGCTTCATCTGTAAAGACCTGTCTGCTCATTTGATAACTGTTCCTGATATTTGCCTAAGGGTCCATCCAAGTCAACATGTCACTTGGGCACTCATCTCTACTGCAACAATATTCACAACAGCTAAATCATGGAACCAACCTAGGTTTCCAACGGCAGAGTACTGGATGATGTAAAACATGGCCAGTACACGCAATGGAATTGTTTTCATCCATTAGGAAAACAAAGTTATGTTATTTGCAGACAAAATAGATGCAACTGGAGATGATTGCAGTCAACAAATTAAGTCAGTCTCAGAAAGACAAAGATCATGCTTTCTCTCTTTTGTGATTCTTTGATTTTGTACAGATGCAAAGATCAGCTATGAATATAAGACATGAAAGTGGAATCAAACTTTCCAGAAACAAGGGAGACTACATGAGGAGAGTGGGTTTAAGAAGAGGGTAGTGGGGTATGGGATGATTAGGTGCAGATAGATACTTGTACAAAAATGCCCTAGTGACCAAGCCTGATGTGTAATCGACAGGGTAATTCTCCCAGAGATGAGAAGACTGGGTGATTCCATTGTGCTCAAGACCACTTCTCTTTAATGTGGGGACATAAAGTATGTAGATTGCAGAGGGGGATGTTTATATGGAGTCAAAACTACTGTTATAATAATTCAGATACATTATTTTTCCTCTAACAACAAACCAACTTGTAGCTATGGCAGCTTTCCCAGGTAGATTGCAGAGTCCCAAGATGGTCCTCCATATGTCCCCCATTTCCTTCCTCCTACTCAGGAAACTGAGCGCCTCCATCTGCTGGGATCTTGGTTAAGGAGACAAGTAGCACACCTTCTTAGCATCAGCCAAAGACTCTACTCTTTTCATAATTTCCACTCAGCACCCACCCAGCAAGCCATAATTTGTATGGCCAATGTCTCAGTGAACTCAGAAGCTTAGAAATAGGCCCAGTAGGAACTAAAGAGATGGCACTGGCCATGAAAGTGTGAGGACCTAAGGTGAATACCATACCCAGAACCCAGGTTTTAGAAAGAGCTGGGCGTGGTGGCATGAGTTTGTAATTTCAATGTTGGAAGTGCATAGGTGAGGGAGGGGGTCACTGGGGCTCATTGGCCAGCTAGCCTAGCCTACTTAAAGGGAAGTCCTGCCTCAAAAATAAAGTGAATAGTTTTAAGAAACAACACTCAAAATTGAGCTTTAGCCCAAATAGAGATAGAGATAGATAGGTAGATATACATATATATGATCATGCCGAGAAAAAGAAGAAAGAAAAGCAAGTAAAAAAAAAAAGAAAGAAAATAAGGAGACAGGGGTTCTTCAATCAAAGGCTGCATGGCATGACTTTGAGTCTCAAATAGGATATGGCTCTCAGTCATCTCTTTCTGGCATCTCCGAACAGAGCTTTAAAGCAGGCCACTAGAAGTATTGTCACTTGAGGGTGTGGTTCACTATTTCAGCATCCTGAAAAAATCCCAGCAGCTGCTGTTGAAGGAAGCATCACAGAATGATGGGGCATGAATCAGAGGCCAGGGCTATAGGCTGAGGAGGATGGGGAAAGAAACGCTTCTTCACACACCCTTTGTGCTGAGCTCCAAGCCTAAATGGACCAGATGGCACTACTCTAGGAGCTACACTGGGCCTTGTAGGATCTTCAGCAGTGTCTCAGTAAAGGCCAACCCCACTTCCAGAGCCAGATTCCCAGTGTTCACATGGTAGTCTAGTATTATCATAAACCTTACACACAGCTGTATTTCAAAGCAGAGCACAGGTAGGCAGTACAAACATGGGAAATGGTGTCATACCCTCAGGTGTCACTTTGATACATGTAGTGCTACTAAGAAGGAAAAACTTCCTCCACTTGAAAACCACACTGTTCTATGTGCTAGAGGAATCCCAGACCACAGCAAGAAGCAAAGCTGTGTGCATCCCAGGAAATGCTAGGGAGCATGTCATATGGCCTTCTTATTCATATTTGGTCTGGTACTTCCCTTCTCGCTGAAGAGGAGATGAAAGCTTTGTCTTGTGAGCCTGAACACACGTCAGAACACACCCCCCAACCAGGATGCTGTATACCTAAGATATCAATAATTCTTCCAACATACGTATTGCCCTAAGGAACAGTCCATATCAGTATGGCTCTTGAACTTCAAATTAAACCTTTCAAAACTCAGGTTCAAATCCTGGCTTCAATGTGTGTCATTTCAAGACTTGAAACAGCTTCTTGGTGTTCCTGTGAGGCAATGTAAGATGCTGTTAAGGGTCGGGGATAGAGACTTGTAACAGTGGGCAAGAATGGGGATTGGGGGTTATCTCACTGGTAGAGCATTTACTTAGCAAGTGCAAGGCCTTGTGTTCAGGAAGAAGAGGAAGAAAATAAAGAGGAGGAGGAAGAGGAAGAAGAGGAGGAGGAGGACACGAGGACAAGGAGGACGAGGAGGAGGAAGAGGGATGAGGGTTTAACTGATGGGAGCGTCTGCTGGAGTTCCATCTCACAGAGTCACTCTTCAGCAGGAAAGAGTGAGAGAGGGAGATGAACCCACTGAGCTGCTCTGAACACCGTCTTCTTCTCTGTGGTCTGAAAGAAGAAAGCCTATTGATCCTACTTTGAAAGATTGAAACCCTGTTTCACAGAAACTAACCTTCCTTCCTTCCTTTTGCTGCATAGAAAAATGCTTTCAAAAGAGTAAAAGCAGTGCATGGATTGAAATGGACTGAGACAGAAAGAGAGCTGTCCACAGATTCGATTTTCTCCCAGGGGCATCAATATTAATACAGTCACACTTTTCAGGAGGGTGAATCACTAAATCTGCGGAGCCCCCAGGGACAGCTTAACTGCAAGCCATCATCTCCAGGATTGCACAGTGATGCATAGCCCTCCTGGGAACAAATCCTAATGGGTACAAGTCTCCATCCCGCTGGAAGGCAGAGGCAGCTGAAGAGGGTCAGGAAGCAGGAATTCATGAGAAGACAAAGGGGAGGCTGCCTGCCCTCACCAGCTATGAGAGGAGTCCCGCCATCCAAAATCCCTTCTTCATGTCACTTTCTCTGCTAACCACATGCACTAACGTTCTTTCATTGGGGTCAAGGAAATATCTGGTGAAGATTCTGCAGTTGAGGTTGTTAGGGGCACAGATCTGAGTCACTGCTGACCTACGGCTGAGAATTAGACCGGGAACATGTGGTTAGAAATAGGAATAGCTGGTTTATTAAAGAGAAAACACTCTCAAAAGTAAGACTGAACAAATGAACTGGAAGAACCCTCCTTTCCCCCTTCGGAAGCACTGAATCACGAGTTCAAAGCCGCTATTGGTCATCCTCCTAGTACGGACCTTCTCTGTGTCTGCATAGCACAGGCTTTTGTCACACACTCTGTCCCTTATAAGAAGCCCAGGTGGGAAACGGCTTCCAGTCTTTCTCTGCCCCCTGCCTTCTTTCACGTTGATCTTGATGCTACAGTCCCCAGTCCCTACTCTCCTGCTGCACCATGACAGGGACTCAGCTGACTCCTACTCCAAGTGTAACTAACTGTTCTTCCAGGAATGCAGCATTCTGAAGAAACGTGTGTCACTCCCTTTCGCTGTCATGCGGCTACAGTGGACCCCAAGAAAGTGGATTTTCTCTAGGAATCTCATGCTTGGAGAAGGGCTATCCTGAGACCCAGCAAGAGAGGGGATAATAAGTAAAACTCATTAGATGACCTTGAAGGAGACACTGGAGATAAGACAATGATGGATTGAGCCATCGCTGAACCAGTACTGCTTAGTTTGTATGTCTCTGGCCCTCTAGTTGAGCCTAAATTTCATTTTAATGACCCAAAGATGATAGGCTTGATGACCCCAAGAAGACAATGTATTCTTTGTTCATCTTTCCAATGTTCACTATTATTGTGTCTCTTTTTGGCTTATTGAGGATGGGTGGCTGAGCCTGGCCTATTAAGGTTACCAGAGCCCAAGCAAGATTCACCTCTTCCTGTCTGTGCTGCCCCTCCAGACCCTCACAACACTACCTGAGCTTGTTTCTTCGAATTCCTTCTCTGATAGCTCAAAGACCCTCTGGGTGCTCTCCAGCTCTTTAAGGCCCTGCTATGGCTGGGTCTGTCTCCATGGTGCTATATCTACTCTGATATTTGCGGGAAATGAAAGATCCGTTCTTTCCAGATCTCCCACCACTCTGTCCATGGCTGCTATATCTCCTAATGAAGCTCTTCTCTGGACCTGGGGGCATTCTCTTCTCCTGCAGAGCCCCAACAGAGGGCACGCTCCTGTCATCCATTTTTCCACAAACCCGCCCCTCGCTTTTTTAAGTTGTCACATCCCTCACCCCTTTCTTCCAGAGATTTTCCACTGTGAAACAAAAAATAGCCATCTAGTTTGAATTGAGAAATCCAGTCTTTTCCAAGAAGCGAAAGGCAACACTGGTTAAAATGCACGACTGTGAACTATAATACCAAACACAGTAAGCTAACAAGCAGCGTACTGTGAGACAAAAGTCACCAGGTAAATGCTGCTGCATTCTGCTGTGGCTTTTCGCTCTTCTCTCCTGCTCTGGGTCGCGTCCCAATTTAATCTCATTGGGATTCCTCGTCTGGAAACTGAATTAGCTTTTGTAATCCACAGCCTCTCAGAGGCCCAGAATGCAGGGGGAAAACTCCAGGAGATCTTCAGCACTTCCTGCAGGGATGCCTGCTGTGGGTCTTTCAGGGCTTCTTCCTGTGATGCTGAGGCTGAGAGCTGGACCAAAAGGCTCAGTGCTCTCTATTCAGTCTTCTGGGTGAGGGGAAAAGAGGAAACAATAGCTGCCTAACAACCCAGGAGGACTGAAACAGCTTCCAATCAGAAAATTCTTTTCGACTTCACAATCTACAGCTCAGCAGGGACTCTGACTCCAGGGCTGGAACCTAGCTCACAATACCTCTTCTCAGGAGCTGTTTAGACAAAAGGAAACCAGATTCTCCTGGAATCCAGGAGGCTTTCAAGCTCTAGTCAACCAGAACTTTGAGAACTACCCCCCACCCCCTCACCCCTCCAACCCCCACCCCCACAGCCCCCCACTCCCCCTCCCCTCCCCACCCCCGCGTGCCTCTTTTTAAAGAAGTGGTCTTAAGTGCTACAGGCTGGCCTTGAACTCTTGCTACATAACACAGAATGACTTTGAACTCTTGATCTCTTGATCCTCGTTTCTCTATCTCCCAAGCCTGTGCCACCATACACAGTTTATGTGGTGCTGGGGAATCTACCTCTGGGCCTTGGAAAGGTCAGGCAGGCACAAACAACTAAGCCATACCCCACGAAAGCAAGAAGCAACTCCAAAAAAGGCTTCCCCCCCCCCCAATTCTTTCCTTTTTTTTTCCTATTTGGCTATTTGGCTATGCCAAGACTTGAAATATCACGCTTTCTCTGACTTATCCTAAGCAATGCATGGTGTAATGGGAAACAGGAGCCACCAGTGTGGGAGCTGTCACTTTCACCAAGTACAGTGAATTCTCACCTATTGAAATTTGTTGAGGGCCTACTACATGTCAAGCTCTATCTTAGTTAGGGTTTCTATTGCTGTGAAGAGACACCATGACCACAGCAACTCTTTTGAAGGAAAACATTTAATCTAGGCTGGCTTACAGTTTAAGAGGTTTAGTTCTTTATCTTCATGCCAGTGGGCAAGCAGACACGATGCTGGAGAAGGAGCTGAGAGTCTTAACATCTTGATCTCCAGGCTGCAGAAAAAACTGTGTGCTCGAGCATAGGAGAGCTCAAAGCCCGCCCACCCGGCACAGGGACACACCCACTCCAACAAGGTCACGCCCACCCAACAAGGCCACACCCAATTCAATAAGGTCATACCTACCCAACAAGGCCACACCTACTCCAACAAGGCCACACCAACTCCAACAAGGTCATACCTACCCAACAAGGCCACACCTACTCCAACAAGGCCACACCAACTCCAACAAGGTCATACCTACCCAACAAGGCCACACCTACTCCAACAAGGCCACACCAACTCCAACAAGGCCACACCTACTCCAACAAGGCCACACCAACTCCAACAAGGCCACGCCCATTCCATCAAGGCCATGCCCACTTCAATAAGGTCACACCTACCCAACAAGGCCACACCTACTCCAACAAGGCCATGCCCACTCCAACAAGGCCATACTCACTCCAACAAGGCCACACCCACTCAAGCAAGGCCACGCCCACTCAAACAAGGCCACACCTTCTAATAGTGCTACTCCCATTGTGGGCCATTTTTTTTTCAAACCACCCAAGGTCTATGACTGGAGAAGAAGACATTAGTCAACATGACAGGCAGATATCTCCTCTCCTTGTGCAGCTTCTTACACTCATCTCCTTAAGCTTTCGCAGCAAACACTTTACTGGCTGAGACAGTTCCCCAACCCTGCACAGTCCTGGTGGATACATGTTCAAGGACTTCTCAGCCTTCTCAAATTAGAGAGATGCCATCCGGTTCAGAAAAGATTTCCCCTGCTTTATGAACTATAGAAGGCTTGGCCATGGGCTTCGAGTGGAGCATTTTTCAAACCTTCTGAGAAGAAACATGTAGGGCTGGAGGAACAATAGAGATGGAGGATTTCATAGTTTCATTTCCTGTTGCTGTGATAAAACACTATGACAAAACGCAGATTAAGAGATAAAGGGTTCCATCACTGCAGGGAAGTCATGATGGAAGGAAGGCACGTAAGGCAGCTAGTAACACCACATGTACAGTCAAGAGAAGGGAGCAAGGAATTAATATTTGCATGCTAGCACTCAGCTCCCTTTCCCCTCACCCTCTCTCTTTTTCTTTGATTCCAGTGCCCAACTCATGAAATAGTGCCATTCACATTCAGCGTATTTCTTCCCTCTTCAGCTGCCCCAACTGAGAAAACCTCTCAGATGCCTGTCCCAAACCCAACCTAAGTTAGACAATTCCTCATGGAGACAACTTTCTCGGGTGATTCTACATTGGGTCAAGGTGACTACTCCAAGGTACTCTAGGAAAACCCAGGGAGCAAGAAGGGGTCCCATGGTTTCCTTCAAGGCACATTTTATGGCCTTGTGGGTCACTCTGATGGTCAGCCTTTAATCTACCTTCAAAAGCATTCTACCATGATGGGCCTGTTTATCTCCACAACCTTGTTCACTGTGGAAAACTAAATATGCCTTTAATATTTATCTGTGCTGTGAAAACAGCTTCTACGTGCATCCCTATGAGAGAACTAGAGATCAATGCAGGACTGACATATACCAAAGTGAAAGAACAAACAGCAATATTTATTTCTCTGTCTACAGACATTGTGCCTCCTGAGGGTGACAGCCAAGCAGCAGTCACAATACAGTGCTCGAATTAAGCAGCTTGTCTCTAGAAAGGCTAGGATGCACAACTCTTCCTTGTTTTTGTGTATTAGATGGATGTGTGCTATAATGTAATATGATGAGTGTGATATTTAAAACGTGTAATGTTTGGGGTAAGGACGTCTCCAACCTTACTTTGTTTGAATTTTTAACAGGCAAGAACTTGGTGTTTTACATATTTTAACCCAGAGAATTTCAACTCCTCCAATCTGTTATTAATGTCATTTCATATTATAAAACAAGCAACGGAAAAGGGTGGGACTTGCCCCAATGTCCTATGTAGTAGGATTTCCATGTGCATTTTAGTTAAGATTCAGAAAACATCACTCCCCATGAATTTTGAGTATGTTTGGACATATAAATATGTAACACATAAGTATAAATACTGTATGTTTTAGGTGAGTTTCCCCAAAGCCCCTCATGAGATAAGAAAATCAAGCAAAGGAGAGAGAGAGAGAGATAGAAGAAATGCTGGTGATTTCAGTGACCCAACAGAAGCAGCCTCAGCCAGACTTTCAGTCAACTAAGAAACTCAGGTATCTGTGCACCGTGTCACTCAGGCCAGGGAACAAAACACCTTACATCATATGTCAGTCTCCATGAAGGTATCTCAGAGTAAATGAGGACTCTTGGCATTCACAGTTTCTGCAGTAATCACTCCACTGTCCTGGATAAATCTTTAAATAATCCAAGAACTCTGTAATTCTGGGAGAATGAAATAAGATAGTATGCTAGAGTAGACCTGAGAGGTGGATATAGCCAAACAACCAGGGTCTGCTAGACTATTTCAAGGCATACTCCCTATAATCCCAGATAGGAGCCCAGGCCCCATCTGTAGCAAGTAGACCCACACTCCTAGGCCTCCCCCATCTTATCTGCAAACATGTTTACATCACCAACTGCTCTTGATGCCCTTGGCTTCCCTGGCTATTTCATCAATTCTGTACAAGGTGGCCATTTGTCCTTCAGCTCTGCTGGCAGCTGCTGGATATCAAACCGAGCATACTTTCTTAAGCCTGTTTCACAAAGTATATGGTGCACACCTCTGAACTCTCCTATACCATCTACCTGGGTTGTAGTAGTTCACACCATTGTCCTGTTTTCTTACTAGTTTAACAGTTCTGGAATTGTCATTTAGTCTCTTACCTGCTTTTTCCTCTCTCTCTAAGAAATATAACCAGACTCACATTCACTATGAAAGAGAGGCGTCATAGTTCAAGGTCATTAAGGATATAGAGACATTAGTGTGTAGCTTGTCTTTGTTGCTTGCTGTATATGGGTCCTGCACTAGTCATGCAAATCTTCAAGGCTCCTTACCTGCACTACGGGTATGGATGTCTTCCTAGCATGACATGACCACTGCCCTCTTGTGATGAAGGATGTCCTTCTGTATATATGTTTCTCTTATTGGTTAATGAATAAAACACTGTTTGGCTAGTGGCCAGGCAGGAAGGACTATCAGACTAGGAGAATTATGGGAGGTATAGGCAGAGCAGTGGCCATGTAGAGCTCAGGAGAGTAGGGTACACCAGACATTCTCTGATAAGATCAGGCCATGTAGAAATACGTAGGTTAATAGATATGGATTAATAATTAAAACAGAGCTAGCCAATAAGGATCCGTAGTCGTTGGCCAACAGGTGAGTAACTAATACAGCATCTATGTGCTTATTTGGGGCCCGGGGGGAGTGGGACCCGCTGGGCAAGAAAACCAACAGCAACATTCTCAAGCTATCATTTACTATGATGAACCAAGGGACTCTGAACAAGATTGTGCCCATTAGCTTTCCATCAAGGAGGGAAGGAAGGGCTCAGGTCATATCTTTCATCAAGTATTTTTAGGCAGTTGAGAGATCCTAGGGAGGAAAAGGCTCACAGCACCTTGACTCTTACTGAAGACATATAGGTGGGGGGGGGAGAGAGAAAGAGAGGGACAGGGGAGAGACAGAAGCATTTTCTTCAGTGTTGTAATCACTCATGAGTTGCCTGTGTTCCTGTAAGTAATCTGTCATGAATATTCATGTAATTAACCCCAATTAAACTCATATATTTACCAAGCTAGATTTGACTTGAATTGTTTCTTTGCTCTGTCACTGATGCTCATCTCCTCAGGAAAAGTATTGACAACAGCGTGTGTGAATGAGAAATTTTGTGAGGATTAAATAATTTAATGCATAAAACAAATACAGCCATTGTTCCTCACTGTTATTTTTTTTTCTTTTTTCTTTTCTGTTTGAATTAGGACTTCCTGGTATAGCCACGGTGGATATATCATGAACTTCTACAACGAGGTCTTAGCATTAGATCATTAAGCACCTTCCATCCTCCTAATCTGAGCTAGAGAGGTGATTCAGTTGGTAAAATCCTTGCTCTACAAGATACTAAAGTTTAAATCCACAAAACCATCATGAAAGCCAAACACAGTAGTGTGAAACTATAGTATCCTCCTCCTGCAGAGCAATAGGAGGTGAAGGTAGAAAAATCACCCAGAAAATAGAAGGCCTTTTGCATGCAGTGAATACCGAAAACCTGTCTCAAACAAGGTAGAAGATGAGACTCAACACCCAACATTGTCCTCTGTTGGGTGCAAGAATGCTGCATGCTGACTTACACTAGAGAATCTTAGCCAGTTAACTCTGTTACCTTTACAATTCAAGACCACATGCCTGAAGACAGCACTGCCTACAGCAGGTTACATCAACTCATAATGAAAACACACTTCCACCGTCATTCCCATAAGGAACTCTGATCTGAGCAATCCCTCAATTGAGACTCATTCTCAGGGGTCTCTAGGCTGTGTCAGGTACAGCAAAAACTAACTAGGATAGCGTATATATGAGACGAACTAATGTAAATAGAGTCTATTTAGTGAAGCATCTTAGCACCAACTCTTCCTCTATGGAAGCTTCATGTTCCTCTTCCTGACATTAGTAGAAAGGGAGATACCTTCACATGGAGAATTTATACGCAGGGTTTAGGCAAGGAGCAGACCAGAGTTCTTTCTGTATATGCTTTTACTTAGCTGGTTTCAGTTCAAAATACTCTGTATGGTGAAGTGTCAAGGTATAGAGGGTCACCTTCTAGTCCATTTCAAGCCAACTCAAAAGCCACTTCTGAGAGAGAAGCATGGTAGATTTATTTATTGATTTATTGATTCTTTTTAATGTTTTGACCTTGAAAAATACAACATACATTTATTAACTACATACATTTCATGTTGACATATCAAAAACAATCATATTGATTTTTTTGTATATCATCTAGGACAGTATTACTTCTGATTATCTCATCTTGGAAGGTATTTGAATAATCTACATGATTTTATATTGAAATGGGGCTCAAGCTGGAATGCTTATATGATAAATAAGTTTGTGAGTCAATTTATTAAAAACAATTATCTGTGAGTTTTACTCAAGTAATTGAAATAATCACTTGGGTAATTCAAAGCAAATATTATTATTATATACTAGATTTACAAAAGATCCAGAAACTGGGTGTATATAAAAGCATTCAGTTTTTTAGTGCTAGCAAGCATGATGTACACCAAATTAGATTTGCCTGTTGGTTGGAGTTGGTGGGAGGGTTACAGTCTCAATGACCATATGAGTGAAAAATTCAAAAATTGTACAACAATTAGTTAAATTGTAGAAGTGAACAAAGTGAGCAAAATTCAAGATTTCCACCCTCATTTGTTTTTGTAATCTTTGGTCCACCCCCAGGCACTTAGTCTAGGCTCCCACAAGCAGTGTATACTTTAGACACAGATTTTACCTGGTGGAAGATTACAGTTTGGAAGAAAGCAAGTTAAAAATAAGCAAGCCACATAGAAAGCACAATTGGCCATTGTTATTTTTGTGCCCAGATTATAATATTCTTCTAAGACAACCCCAGTAACTCTCTGTTGTATGTTCCTAGCACTTATGAGTTTTCCATTTGACTTTCAAAGTAACATTGTCAGAACCTCCAAATCAATGGCATAGAAAGAAGTGTCTTTATGCTACAGTATAAACTATAAAATACAAATGTATGGCTAACAGAACTAGTGAGGCAGCCCTGCCCACATCTCAATGTAAACTCATCTTTGTTTTATGCTCTATCAATTATACATGAGCCATATCTTGGACATTTGTATCTCTCAAAAATTCCTGTGTTGAAATGTATTCAGCAATGAATTTATTAAAGGAGGGGCCCTGGGAGATGATAAAGCTTGGAATATAGGGTATCCACAAGTGACAGTACACTCTAGAATTATAACAAGGATGTATATTTCTTCCATCACCTAATAAGTGATCAGGAGGCACCATCTATGAAGCTAAGGGTAGCCTTGCCAGGCACTACACCTACTGATACCTTGACTTTGAACCACTCAGCCTTCAAATTGTAAAAATGAAAATTTTATTATTTATAAATGGCCTACTTTTAAGTATATTGTTATAGGCTCCTAAACAGACTAAGACAACATTCACTGCTTTAATAGAAATGTTAAAGCATTGATCCTTCAAAAACGGAAGAAAATGGAATGGATGGAAGACCCTTTGCCTCTGACCATGGAGAATTGGGAATACTGGCCTGGGGATTGTAAAAGTAGAAACAGGTGACATCTTCTCTGGAGCCTGACATCCCCAGTGTGTGGGACTGGAGGAGAGTGCCTTGAGACAGTTTCTCCAGTTGTGCTCACAGCCTGCTTGCTCTTGGCCATCCTCCTGTCTTTCTGCCCATGCCATCTCAGTCCCATTTGCAGATTCATCTTCATCTTACTGGTACACTCTGGGGCATCCAGAGCTCAACCATTCATCCTCTCCTCACCTATGCTTACTAGCCAGGTAATCTCAAGACAGCCTACATCTGCAAATGACTCCAACACAAGAAGGACTCTCAGATCCTGACCCCCTTGCCACATCCAATCCCAGTGTCACATGTTGAATTGTCCCCTGGCCTCTTGTTTCCTATTGTAAATGTCTAAACCTACTGCTCATTCCTCTGTAATACTGACTCTAAGCATGCCTGCCCTTTTTGTCTACACTCAATGTTTCTCCACAGAGCCTTGTGGCTCACTTCATCTCTAAGTCAAAGGGCACCTTACCGATGAGCTCAGTGGGCGAGAGGGCTTGTTGCACAAGTTTGAGTACTGAAATTATAAACCCCAGATCCTCTATAAAAATCTAGCTGTGGCTGAATATATGTCTGTAACCCCAACATTGTGTGAGGGATGGGGAAAATGATTGAGGTTTGCTTGTCTATCAGCCTAGCTTCCAGGTTCTATGAGAGACTCTGTCTTAAGGGAATAAGGTGAGAGATGATAGCGTAAGACACTCCATGTCCTTCTCTGGCCTCCGCACACATGTACATAGACATACACACACACACATACAGACACACAGACACACACACATAGATACACAAACACCCACAGACACATACACACCCTCACACATACAGACAAACACACACACTCACACACACAGACACACACACACACACAGACATACACACCCACAATCACACACACATACAAACACACACACACTCACACACACAAACACATGCTCACACACACACACACACACACACACACACACATAGAGACATATATACCCACAATCACACACACATACAAACACATACACGCTCACACACACAGACACACACACACACACAGACAAACACATGCTCGCTCACACACACACATACCCCCCCCACACACACACAGAAGTTCTAATCCTCCCCTCTCCCCAATCTGTCCCTTTTTCCTACGTCTTCCTTCACTGACTTTGACTTCCCACTATCTGGCATAAATGTAAGCTCCATAAAAGTCTCTCGCCCTTATCAGATATTCAATTAATATTTATTGATTTAGTTGCTTGATTAATTCATAACTGAACACTCTATTGTCCAGTTGGATTAACTTTTCAGTTTTAATGTATTATATGCTTTGAAAAGAAAAATGGGCTAGAAAGCCAGTATCAAAACTCTAGTATTGCTTTCTGTGGGTTCCAGGCCCCCCTGCCTGTGTCACCTGGACTTGGGACCACTGTGCATTGCTCCTGTTGTGCTCTGCAAACAACAGTCTAGCAACCATGCTTTAACTCACCATGATGTTCCACATGAAATGTCTTTTTGTCTCCCTAAGAAGCAATCTGAGGGTCTGGGAAGATGGCTGACTCAATAAAGCACCTCTACATAAATATGGGGACATGAATTTAGATTCACACACCTGCATGAAAAACTAGAACACTGCCCCCAGCCGAACCAGAGGCCAGGGTGGAATTGGGGTAGATTCCTTTTATTCGTTCATCAGCCAGTTTAGCTGATACACAGAGGTGGTGGAGGAAGGGAGAGAGACAGTCACAGAGACTCTGAGAAAGACAGAGATAGACTGCAGCATGGCAGAGAGACATCAGTGATAAGAATGGGGCATATTCTCTGATTGTGTTCATCTTATTCTGGGGCATGATTTCTCAAAAAGCCAAGTGAACATGCTATAGTTTTTAAACCTACAATTCCAAATAGCCAGCGAGCTTTCTCTGGGACCAGCCTCCAGTTTGCACAGCAAGCACAGAAAAGCGAGTACACATGATGGAAGATGCATAGCTTGTTTTGCATGGAGCAAAATGGAGACTCGTGGGTAAGTGGAAATCACCACCCACTGGACAGACCTCTCGTGCAGCTATGATTGTTCATACCCTGCAGAATCTGTTGCCTTTGTTCGCCACCAACTTGGTTTGCTCAGGCCGTGCTCATATCCCCTGCCCTTTTTCCATCAGGCGGTTAATTGTGGATCTTAAAAAGTTGCCCAGCTTGGAACTGTGAGCAGCCAAGAAAAAATGGAAAATGTTCAGTTCATATCAATGGGAAAGAAAATGAACTCAGCAGGCATTTGATTTATCCAACACAATATGAGTTTTTCTTTAGGTAGAGGTAAGTACCCCTTTCTACCATGGTGACTGTCCCTGCTGTGGCACTCTCCTCCATAGAGCATAGTCAAGGTGCCCATGTCCCTCTCTCAGGTCCTGCAGGCTCTTAAAGCAAAGAGCAGGTTGTGGGAACACATCTAGCACTAAAGAGTTTACATGGGACCTGAGCTCAGATACCCTGCACCCATGCAAAGGCTAGGCATGGTGCCATGTATCTATAACCCAAGCCTTCGAAAGACAGAGACAGGCAGACACTCAGAGCTCACTGGCCAGCCCTCAGTTAATAAGCTGTGTGTTCAGCAAGAGATCAGGTTCAAAAACAATGAAGGGCTGAAGAGATGTTAAGAGCACTTTGTGCCCTTCCAAAGTAATGAAGTTCAGTTCCCAGCATCCACTCAGGAAGCTTACAAACATCTGTAACTCCAGCTCCAAGGGACCTTAGCACCCTCTTCTGGCCTCTGAGGACACACGCACACATATGGCTGGCACAAACATGAACACAAATATATACATAAACTAATGCAAATTAAATAAGGTGAAAAGCATAAGGGAAAGCATCCTAATGTGATCCCTGATATCCTCAAGCATGTGTCTGTATACAACTGCATGTATACAGACATATATATGCAGGCAGACATACACACACACTCACCCATATGCACACAGGACAAACACAAGTAAAACAACACAAACTATAGCATTGTATGCAATGCTAGCAAACAAAACTATTTCTACAGCCAGCAGGGATGTTCATTAGTGCAGTATAGGATTTCTGGAAAAGGAGCTGAATTTCAAAGCACGTCCTTTGGTCTTTGGAGTCAGCCCATATCCAAGCATCTGCATTCTCTGTGTGGGGCTGGTAGAGTGGCTTTATTGAATACCTGACCTTTCTAATGCTGTTTCTAGATGCCACCTGTCACCTACTCAGCACCCGTAGAGGAAAGCCAGTATCCCCAAAGGGAAATACAAAGCTATTACATAAGACCATGGGCCACATTAAACATGTGCATTAGCCAGCATCTGTGACTACTGCAGTGGTCCTATCTGAGTCCTCCTTTGTTTAACATGTCTGCCCAATTCCATGTAGATAAGAGCATTGAAAAGAGTAACATCTAAATCCTGTGTTCATACCAACCTCAATCACTCTATAGACTGTGGCTTGGGTGTACTTCATAAAGGTGACTTTCCCAAACACACCATCTTCAAACAGCTACTTAGCTGGGACAATGATAACTACAAAGAGGAGACGCCTTGGCTATCCCTTTGGCTTGCATCTGGCTCCAAATAGCAATATTTCCTCCCTCTCCATGGAGTCCCTGTTCTTAAACACACCTGGCTGTCAGGCTTTCTCTATCCATGTTAGAATCCATTAGCACATCCTTCTCTTCCTCTCTAAAACACCTATATGTAGAATGCATCTCTTCCCTTCACATTTCCTAATAAATGTGGGCAAGGGGGTTAGTATACTGCAATTACAAATATCTGGCATCTCCCTTTGGGAATATGTTCAACCTTGGCCCTCTCACTTAGGCTTAGTGACAATATTATAAGCATAGAAGAGCTAATGGCTGGGAAAGAACTCAATTCTTCCAAAGGTAATGGTGTATAAGGGTAATCTTGCCCCATGTCCACAAAACTATAGCACAGCCAATATGTCAAAAACTGGGCCAGGAAGCCTCCTGAAATTGCATCAGCACCTCCTGGAAATTTTTAAAAATTGTTTTTATTTCAAAAGCCCAGGGAAAAACAAATTGTTTTCAAGTATTCACATGAGCACACAGAAGCACGTTTGGTTCCAGCAGCCGTGCCTGGCCAAGCTTGTGAGAAGCATCGAGTCACATCCAATCTACAATTTTTCACTGATGCCGACAACAGCAACTCTCTTGAGACTGCAAAGAAAATACCATATTTACTCACCTAACTCCCTATTCTTTCCAAGATGCAATTGTTCCAGAAAGCAAGTAGGAAGGGGATGTCAAGGAAAGCAGGCTCAGAGTCCTCCAGCCCTTGAAGCCAGGAGCATGAAGGAATGAAGAGAATGAAGGAATGAATGATAGTACTTGTGTGGTTTGAATGAAAATGGTTTCCCACAACTGAACATTGGTTTGCCAGTTGGTGGACTGATCTAGAAGGATTAGGAGATGTGGTCTTGTTGAAGTATGTGTGATTTTGGGAGAGTATGTGTGGCCTTATTGGAGGAAGTGTCTCACTGGGAGTGGGCTTTGACGTTTCAAAAGCCCTTGTCAGGTTTAGTCTCTCTTTCTGCTTCCATCGTTTGGATAAGATGTAAGATCTCAGCTACTGCTTGAGTGTATTGCATACTGACTGTTATCATGTTTCCTGCCACAATGATCATAGACCAACTCTCTGAAACTGTAAGAAAGCCCCCAGTTAAATGCTTCATTCTATAAGTTGCCTTGAAAATAGGATCTCTTCAGGATTAGAATCTTAACTAAGAATCGTCGTAGTCACTCAAGCAACAGAATTTCATTATGCCTAACTGCCAACCACCTGAGCATTGAGAATCTGTGATGGCTACAATGGTTAATTAGAACACGCCCCAAATTACTGTGAAGAGGCACTGGGTGACCCCTAGTGGCCCCTGACTTCTCTTCCAACAGCAAAAGAAAGTAGCAACACTGGCTTCTTAACCACCTAGCTATCAAGTAGAACTAGTACATTCTGACCCTGTTTTCATTCCTTCAGCCTTTCAAATGCTCTTTTAAAGAGAACTTTAAAAGTGCAGGCTTGAGCTAGACAGAGGACTCAGGAAGTAAAGGCACCCAACACCCATGAAAATGCTAACTGTGAGTGGTGGCCCATGTGTAATTCCAGAGTCTGCAGGAAGCACAGACAGGAAATAGCCAGTGCATGTTTCTAGCTAGACTGGCTGAAGCAGTGAATGCTGGACTCAACTGAGAGGCCTTGACTAAGTAAATAAAGTGGAGAAAAATGGATGAAGACACCGGAAATCAATCTCTGACCCCTTATGAGTATGCAAATATGTGAAAACTCATACACATATATATGTGCCTATATATATGCAAACATTACACACACACACACACACACACACACACACACACACACACACACACACACACACACTGATCACATGAGCATACAAGTTTAGACTCAGGTGTGTCCAATCTTTTGACACTGTATCAACATGTTTTCATCCGAAATGTTCACACTCAATAACTCCAAAATCAAGCCACAAAATAAAATTGCAAAGAAAGTCTTAGAGTGGTGGAAGTAAATTGAGAATTTTGTGCTGGGCACTATTCATAACCATCTTCAGGCATATTTAGCCACATGAAGCCTAGAAGACCTCTGGGAAGACATAGTCCTGGGCTCCACTTAATAATTTAATAATGTGCCAACCCATGATCACACCACTCAGTAGATAAAAGGTCAGAATAAATCAATCTGCCTCTTGGATATAAGCCATGTGTCCAGGGCACCAAATAATTGATGTAAGAAAATTTATTATCATAGAAGAATGGTAACTACAATAGTCCCTTCAAAGCAATGTTTTCCATGGTCTCAGTAACCTGTAGTCAAACATACTAAAATATATTAAACAGGAAGTTCCAGAAGGAAATCATTCAGAAGTTTTACATCACACAGTTAAGAGTAGCATAAGAAGATTATGCCTAGTGCCAATGACATTGGATCCTGTTAGTGATTGGTAGCCATCTCAGTTTCTGGTGGATTGTATAGGGTTCAGCACTGTCTAATTAATTATCTTGAAACATATACTCCACTCATGGGATGGATGGGTGTACCATAATGACTATAGGAATAATGAAAATATAGAAACTTGCAGTTTGACATCTAATGAAGCAATTGACTGAACAGTGACTATCATTTCTTTAGGAGCTACAGCAAATGTCACAGAGACTTTGTCAAGCACAGCTCAATCATTGACAGCAGCTGAGCTCAGTTACAAAGCAACACCAATACAGAAAAATAATGTCCAAGACACAGTTGGTAAAGCGTTTAGCACATAAGCATGAGGACTGGATGCCAAGAGCCCATGTGAAATGCAGAGTATATTAGCACATGTTTGGGAGGCAGAGATAAAGTTTGGGCGGCAGAGCTGAGCTGATACTTCGGACTTACTGGCCAGTCCTGGATTGAGTGAGAGATCTATGTCTCCATAATACCAGATAGCATCTGAAGAATGACCCCCAAAAGTTGTTCTCTGGTCTTCAAACATACACACTCACCTGAACATGTACATTCATGCATATAGACACTTTTCTATGTTTATTTTTATGTTATGCATATGCAAACATGTATTACATATCGGGTGCCTTGGCAGGCAAAAGAAGTCAAATTACCTGAGTTACAGACTGTTGGGAGGTTACATATAAGTGCTAGGAATTGAACCTGTCCCACTGCAAAAGCAGAAAATGGTCTTCACTACTGAGCTTCCTCTTCAGACACCCCCTCCTCTGCTTAGCTAAGGGCTGGGGAAAGGCTTTCAAGGCATGAGATCCTGAGGTTGTATCCCTAACATACATATACAAAGCCAAGAAATATCCATGCATGATCCTGTCACCCCATGGAGAGGGAGAGACAGCATGATAACCATAGGGGCTTGTTGGACTACCTAGAAATAAGCAAGTCTCAGGTTTAGTGAGAGACCCTGTTTCAGAAGGATGATAACCTTGAGAGCAATAGCAAAATATCCACAGAGGCCTTTGGCCTACATACATGTACACTCAGGCACACACACACACACACACACACACAAAACATACAAAGACAACATGTTCACCTGAATGCCAGTGCATTAAACTGCTGATTTATAGATATTTGAGGGATTAAAGGAACATGTCAAGCCAAATTAAACAGAAAACTGACTCCAGGAAGTGGGAAAATGCATACAGAAGACAACCACGTGCGTTGGCATAGAAGAAGATGAGAAAGAAGACATTATTAAAGGTGAAATAAGCCACACATAGCCCACAGCCTACTTTTAGATCTTAGTCAAAAAGATCTGGATAAAGGATGCACAAGCCACTTCCCCTATGGAAAGCCATTCACTTTGCACATCGCAATACTACTATTCAGTTTATGCTTCACTTGAGTTCATACTGACAGACAGAGAGATGCATGTGTGCCGTGGTAAATGATTGGAGGTAGGAGAACCACCTTGGGAATCAGTCCTTGTCTCTTTTGTACTTCTGCTTATGGCAGATTAGCTGGCCACAAGCTTTCAGATATTCTCCTGACTCTATCTTCCAATTGTTATAGGAATGCTGGGATTACAAATCCACAATACCCTGCTGACAATGGTTCAGGGGCTCTGAAGTCAAGTCTTCGCACTTAATAGTCAATTGCTTTAACCACTGAATGATATCTGCATACTGAAATGAATACAGTAAATGTATGCACATGGCATCCTGATTTGTTTAAACTATTTCCCTGCCACTAAAAGGAATGGGGAGTAAAAAATAAAAGATGAATATCTGGGGCTGGTAATTAATGTGTGAGTGAGAGGTGCTAAGTTTCTACTTAAAACTGCTCAAAATAAAAGTTCAAGATACATGCTTGCTAATTAATGACTAGCTGTGATGTCAGACAAGTCCTAAATTTTTCTGAATTCTGTGATCTCATCAACAAAACAGTGATAACAATGTTTTACTTCCCATGATTGCTTTGGAGAATAATGAGCATAATAGATATAAGCAATGCCAGGCTTCTAGAAGGTATATAGTAATGTAAAATTCCCTTGTAGGTGCCCAGAGATTTGTAACACCTTGCTGATACTAGTCCTTCTTGGATAGAAACTTCCATCTCTGCAGCTCCAGGGAATGCTCCCATTGAGTGCCAGTTTAAGTTGTGTGTATGTTGGGAGAGAAGGCTGGCCAATACACATGCATATGAAAATACATAGACTGCAGGTGTTTAGAAGAGTGAAGCATTTTTAAGAAATCTGATGGTGAAAACTAACAGTTGAGAGGAATGAAATAAGGTGCAGATAAAGGGATAGTGGAGAGGTCCAAGTGTCAGCCTTCCCAGAAGCACAGATCAAGAGGGATGTGAGACGAGGACATAGATCAAGAGAAACGGAAAACAGAAAGCAAGAGTGAGAACAACAGAAGACAGAGTAACAACCAGAGAAAGCAAAAGTGAAACAGAGAGAAGGAAAAAGAGATAGACCAAGACCATTGAGCATTCATTCATTCAGTCCTGAGAACATGTAACATTCATTCATTCAGTCCTGAGAACATGGAACATTCATTCATTCAGTCCTGAGGACACGAAACATTTATTCATTGACTTGAAACTTTACACTTTATAGACTCAACAGTCAGAACAGTTAGAACTTTGTTGGAAACTTCAAAGTCTCCTTGAAAGTTGACTCCAGGGTCAAAATGACAGATGAGGCAATGACATGCTTGCTTGTCTCTCTGAGTTTGATTCTCCAGAACCCGTGTGAAAAATCTAGGGATGGTGATACATTCTTTTAGTCTCAGCCCTGGGGAAGACAAACATATCCCTGGAGCTTGATGTCCAGCCATACTAGCTTACTTAATGAGTTACAGGCTAATGAGAGACCGGAGGCCAGTGGAACAACATGCAAAGCTGTTCTCTGGCCTCTAAACACACACAAACACACACATACATGCATGCATGCATACATACAAACACACACTACACATACACAAACATATACACACACCTATACAAAAAGTTGCCTCTAATATTTCATAGAACTTATTTTTTGGTATTTACATCTCCTAAACTTAAGTAAAGATTGTCATAGTGTAGATGCATGAGAAGCTTCAAAGCAAGGGAGAACAATGGCATGGAATGATGGCTGGGTCTGAGAAGAGGATGTTCACTTTCAATCGCAACCAAGAAGGATGGGCCAGAGGTCAAAGACCCATTAATAGCTCAGTTAGGGTTCTGAAGAGCTCCAGCTAGCACAACAGGGTTCAGAAAAAGAATCTCATTTTGCTCCAAGCTAGAAATGGATACTTCTAGTTGAGTTCCATTAAAGGAAAATGGCAACATAACAAGAAATGTGTTCTAGAAATGTATCTCATTAGAGAGAAAGAAAAGTCTTTTATGAAAGCAATATCAGAATCAGAAATGGGGTGATAAGAAATGAATGGAAATGGAAAGTGGTCTACTATAGCTCCCAAGTTCTTGAACATTGTAGTTCAAGGCTGTAATTGATAAATAATAGATTTCTAATTAAGTGAAGTTTAAAGCAATCAGCTTATCTTGAACAATAGGGAACCTGTGTGTGTGTGTGTGTGTGTGTGTGTGTGTGTGTGTGTGTGTGTGTGTGTGTGTGTAGGGAGGGAGAATATATGCATGTGTGTGTACAGGTGCCCCTGTGCACATGGCAACCAGATGAGGACATCAGGTGCCCTGCTCCACCACTACCTTATTCCCTTGAGATAGCAGCTCTCATAGAACCTGGGCCTAGGCTAGCAGCTAGCAAGGCCGGGATCCTCCTGTCTCTGATCTCTGAAGCCCTGGGTTACAGCCATGTACCTAACTACAGGCAGCTTTGCCTGAGTGCAAGGAAATCAAACTCAGGTCCTCATGATTACACAGCAAGCACCCTTACCTACTGCACCCCAGCCCCATGGAAATAATTTTTAACCTGTTGGATGCCTGCTTGCCTCCAAGGCATACTGGAGTTAGATAGGGGTGAATGCAACTGGCCCTCCCTTCATGCACTGTCAGAACTAGTGTTGATACATGTGGACGAAATCCTGAACTGTCTGAGCCTCTGAAGGTGGAAGCGTTTTAAGAGACCTGATTAATTTAACATGTCAAACCTAATGGTGAATGAGTTCAATTTCACCAAAAAACAATTAGTCAAACGGATAAATGAACACTAGCCATTGTCATATGCAAAACACATACTCGTGTCTGAAGATAAAATCAACTGAGTGCTGTGCCTGCCTTTGCTTCTCTCTTCTCCCAAAGGCTTCTCTGACATCATTCCCTCACTGACCCAAATGCCACAGAACACACTGCTGTCATTTCTCGGGTGGACAGAGCAAAGGTCTTCTAATCTGGTTTAAGCCACACTCACCAGCATCATATCTGACCTTTTTATTACCATCTCAGTAACATTTCACAGCCTCAAAACTCCCTTATAGGAAAAACCTCTTAACATGCAACCCTCAATTGGACTTCAGTGTCACATGCACACCCACGCACACACCCAAGGCACACAGAACATTGCAGAACGGGAGGTGATGAGAGTGTGAAAGGCAGCGGTCCAAGGAGAGCCCATGAAAAACAGTGACGCCTGAGCATGGCACAACCAGTGCACTCAAACTCACAGCAGCTGTAGTCACCTTCACAAGACTGCACAGGATCAAGCCAGCCGTGGACACGGGCAGTGCTTAGAAGAGCCTACTCCTAGCTGAGGAGAATTGGTGGCTTTTAGAGGAGGGATAGACAGTTTTCTTCAGGGCTGTAAACCATAGCGGGGGAACTATACATCAGCCAATAGCCCTGTACCCATGAGCATTTGAGGAGAATGTAAAACTGAGATGGGAAAGGGAGAAATCCAGAAGAGGTTGGAACGGATGAGGATGAGGGATATACGTGATCTATTATCTCAGTATATTATACACATGTATGAAATTGTCAAAGAATATTTTTTTTAAAAAAAGAAGAAAACTCAATTGCACCCCTTTGCATTTATTGTAGAAAATTGTGACTCACAAAAACTCAAGCTTCTGAGTGTCCTTCAGCTCTGTCATCCTGCCTCACCACTTAACCATCATGCCCTGACCACTTTTTCTTGAACTTCCCTTAGAACACCAAAATGTGAGCCTCTGCCTCCCCTTTCCCCTACTCCTTGAAAACTGTCCACTTCCCACCTTCTTGACTAGCTAACCCATCCCCATCCCGCAGACATCAGGAGTGATTTTAGACCCACTTCCCTGAGAGGATGATCAACTTCGCGGATGATGCTATATGCCATGCTGTGCTGGGATCTAGCACCTGCCACAACCTCTGGTCCTCAACGTTATACTTCAGACTCTTCCATGCCATTGTACAGTTTTCTCCAAATCGAAACATACACCTCCAGACGGAGCTGGAAGCTCCTGAGACTACTCAGGAAGACTACTGGAGAAGCTAAAATTTACAAGAGTCTCAAGGGTACCTTTGCAGGGTTACAGAAATAGTGAACGGCTTCTGGGGAGACTGTGACCAACTGATCAGCCTTCTGCCCATCTGCCACCTGAGCAGAGAGGAGGCTCAACCACCTGTGTCAAGCTGAAGCAAACTATGAGGCTTCCTTCCTATACTGCTTTTTAATTTACTTTTAGACAGTGTCTCTCATTGATCCTCAAGTAACCTGTTTTAAAAGATTAGCTGGTCCGCAACCCCAGCAACCCACCTGACCCATCTCTCCAACATCAGGAATACAGCTAACATCACCACACTCAGCTTTAACTTCTTTTATTTTTGAGATTAAAATATAATCACATCTTTTACCTCTTCCCCTCTCTCTCAAAACCCTGACACAAATCACTCTTTGCTCTACTTATAATTCGTAGTCTCTGTTCCTTAACTGTTTAATATATATACATTTTGTATATGCACTCAACTTTTGAACATAGGTCCTGGAGATTATAATCAGGTCCCCCTGTTTGTGAAGTTAGCACTTTATCAGTTGAACTATCTCCCCAATACCCCAAAATTCATTTTGCCAGAGAAAATTTGAGAGGACTACTGAAATCTAAGAGTAAGAGTGTATTAGATGATTTTACAGATTACTAAGGGTCCTAGTGTAGTGGCCTGTGTCTAAATAACATTGATAGATGCCATTTGCACACGTGACTGTCTAAGATCAATCAGAAAGAGGATGTGGGTAGAAAAGAATAAAGAGACAAATGTTCAACTTAGGGTCTAAGATTGTCTACAAAACTAAGACATCTAGCTAATAAAAAAAGGAAATAGAAACTATTATCAGTGGCTCTTGAGGTAGAAGGAAAACTGCCTTTAAGGTTGTGGCATCCTTAACACTGGGGCAGAATAATATTTTTAACAAGAGGGAATGTAAACAATTATTCAAGTTTGTTGCTAGCATGTCAACTAGCAGAGAAGGGACAATTGCATTTGATATCATGAATTAGTGTTGTCAGGGTAAGTTTTTAGAGTGGTGGCTTACAAAGCGAGTGTTGTATGAGAATTTTTCTGAGGGGACAACCCATGCACATTTACTCACTCTAGTTAGGGAACAGATAACAGACCAAAGGAAAAGAAGAAGAATCCTGAGCCATAGGCCAAACAGTTTATAATTAATATAATCTTCCATGTGTTTATTTTGGACTAAGGACTGTAGGACATGGCAGGACAAAAACTTCTTTCTACACCTTCCAGCACTATGAAAGCTGGCTAGCAGGGATGAAGGTTCATACCAGCTTAACTTTCCTAAGTTTTATGGTATCTTCAGCATAGAGTCTTGCCATAAAGTGCTGGAAGGTAACTAAGAGAAATGACAATAGTCTGTAATACTTGGTGGTCTTGAATCATTTGCTAATTGATATAGTAGGTCCCATACAACTGTGAGAAGTGCCATCCCTAAACAGGTGAGTCTGGGCTGTATATGAAAGTTAGTTGAGCCAGCCAGAAGCAACAAGCCAGTGAGGAACTTCTCCTTATGGTCCCTGCCTCCACTTGAGTTTCTGCCCTTAATGATGTTCATTCTCTCAATGATAGACTTTAAACACAAAATATAAGCTGAAGAAATGTTTTCCTCACAAAGCTGCTTTTGGTCATGCTATCATAGTAACAGAAAACAAACTGCAACAGAATGCACTTGACATTAGCCTCTAGCCAAACTTCTTAGCCCCAGGTCAATGAGAGACCCTATCTTAAAGAAGGGAGAGAAAGTCTTGATAATGACACCAAAGCTGTCCTCTGACCTCATGTACACATGGGTGCACATGTACCTTCACTCATCTGTACTTGTATGTACATGAATATGTGGGTACACATACACACTAAATTTTTAAATTAAAATAACTTCTTCTGTCTCCTTCTCTGCTCAGTAACATATAACCCTATCTCCAATCTTTCTAGATTTTACAAATGGTTTGCCATTCACTCAGTTGCTTAATGTAAAACCTGGAAGTCATTTTTGTTTCCTCTTCTATTTCTAAGCCCTTGACCTTCAGCTCTGCTTGATGTACCCTGGAAAATAAATCTCATATCTCAGGATTTCTGGAACTGCACAGCCAATTACACTGGGTTAACTCATCTTTATGTCTCCCAGCAATGACTATAATAGTTTATCAATTGATTCTTCCCTATTATCAAAGTATAAAAGGATTCTTAAGAATTACCAAAGTGTAGAAGGCAGCGCTCTGAAGATATGGCATAGTCAGTAAGTGCTTACTGGCTGTGGAAGAATGGTGATCTTCTCATTAGAAAAATTCAGGTATGGTAACATGAGTTTAAAACCCTAACCTGTGGAGATGGAGACAGTAGGATCCCTGGGGCTCACTAGCCATCCAGTCTTTCCAGACAACCAGATAAGTGAACCTTCAATTGAGTAAGAGATTCTGTCTCATTTACACAGAAAGCAATAAGGAAAGACACCTGAAATCAACCTCTGTTCTCTACATGCACACACACACACACACACACACACACACACACACACACACCACCAGCTGAAATCCTTAAGGTGAGTCATGTTACTCCATAGTAAAACTTCTCCAATGCCTTCTTGATGCATTGAGGATAAAACTTAAATACCTCAACAGAGCTTGCAAGACACTGAACACCTGCCCCCTGGCCTCTTCTTCTTGTTTGTCTCTTTCTCCAAATTCCCTGATAAGCCCCAGACACAGAAGCTGAGAAGCAAAACCTGAGCCTGCTATCATGAATAGCTGAGGAAAAATAGCAACAATAGAAGAAAATTGAAACAAATCCATATCTACAGAAAATAAGCAATCATAACTAAAACAGAAAAACCCAGAAGTAACATGTATTTCTGTTTCTTAAAATTAGGGGTAAAATAGATAAATAATAAACAAAGAGTATCAAAAGTAGTTGTTTGAGTAAACAAGGAGAGATAGTAAGTAAGCTAGGCATGATGGCCAGCTTGGGATATCTGAGACTTTGTCAAAAGAAGGGAGGGACGAAAATGGAGGATGAGGGAGGGAGGAAAGGGAGAAAGAAAGAACTAGGATGGTATTGGTGAATAAGGATTGATGCAAACAGAAAACTTCCTACCTTTTGTGACAAATCTCTAATATTTTACTTATTCCTTTGAAGAACTAAAATATAGCAGAAGGTGTTGGGGAAAGGCAGTAAGATGATAGAGAAAAATAGAAAGACTGTGGAAGACCATGGAATGTTTTATGGTTCCTAATACAGAAGAAAAAGAGAAGACCACCACCAGCACTGGACTGAGGAGAGTTAAATGGGGATGGGGGCAATGGGGCATGAGCCATGGTACAGTGTGGAGACCACAGACCTACATCCACCACTGTTAGTTGCTTTGGCAACTGGGCTTCCTAATAACGATAACGATCTTATAATGCAAATATACATATTCAAACTAGGTAAATAGTAATCAGAAGCAAAGTAATGGGGCATCAGCAAACCACACACATTAGTGCAAGAACTAGGGAGGGCCTTGGACAAGATTGCTCCCAGTCAAAGAATGAGATAATGCAGAGAAGCAAGAAGATGAATGGAGACCTGCTATCCTACAACTTCCTGGGGCTTCACATACATTGTATGTTTTCCTAATTTTGGTAAATCTATCACATGCAATGAAGTAACTATTTTATGGCTCCCTGCTGCCTTATCTATGTGACAGTGTCTGCCACACTCCTGTGGCAAATGTCTTAGAGACAAGTGGATGAAACTAAATTTTTCCCGCCCGCAAATCGTCTTTGCCAGATTTTGGTGTTTATTTGTTGATTGACAAATACTCATTGAACAAGTAGGTGGATTGGTGGGTTAACAAATATTCAATCAAGAAACCTGGTGGAGGCTATCAAAAGAGATTGCTTCTCCCCAGCCTAGTTGTCCTCACCTTTAGCCTATCAGTTACTCTTTGCTGTGACAAAAGACATAACACAAGAAGTTCAAGAGAGGAGGGATTTCTTTCAGTTCCAAGTTTAAGAGTAAACAGTCAATAATTGCAAAGAAGCCATAGCAGAGGGCCATGAGCCTAACATGACTTGGAATAGTTCATCCAGATTCTCTGAACATGAACAACATGATGTGATGGTCATTGCCAGAAGAAAACATGAATGGTCTCTATCTAACCCAGTCCAAGTAGAGTCATTGGTCATCTCTGAAATATCCTGAGCTGAACCTGGACCTTCTGAATGTTTCTAAGCTGTCTAGACTCTCGAGCTCTCACATTTCTGGCTTGTTAAGTTCCATGGCAGCATCCCAGGGCTTTTGCAGCCTATGGTTCCAAACCCTCATATTCCTCCTGAAAATAGGCTTCCAAAGGCTACAAGTTTTATCACAGCAACAGCACCATTCCTCAGCATAAGCTTTCCATCTTACATTACTCACTGCTGTGGCAAAGCAAATAAAAAAAGGAAAATTTTGTTTCAGCTCACATTTTTGAAGGTGCAGTCCACCATGGCAGGCCAGGCATGTCAAGAGAAACCCAAGATACCTGTCACATGTCATCCACAGTAGGAAGCAGAGAGAGATGAATGCTGGGGCTCAGCTCACTTTCTCTGATTTATTCAGCAAGGACTTGAGGCAGCTGAATGGAACAGAAGTATCTACAGCTATGACTTTGTGTCTGGGATCTTCAGCCTCCAGCTGTTGCTATCCTTGCTTCACTCTCTAACCGTCACTTTACATTTCCTGTCAGAGTGGGTCTTCTTTGTCCATCCCACATAACAAACCCAACAGTAAGTACCTCTAGAAGACCAAGGGATCACTCAAGAGCTCAAAGGGGACTGGCTGTTTGAAAATGCCTTCCTTTCTAACTAGCCATAAATTGGAAATATATTTAGCATATTTTTTTCTAGGAAACTTGTGCTAAAATTCACACATATAAGCAAACAGGTTACAATAATAACCACAGGAAATGGGTGTAATGGGAAAGGAAAGCTCAATCATAGTAAATCCTTAGGTCCAATTATGACTCATCAACTGAGTGGTCATATCAAACATCCTCCATTTATTAAACTTTAAAATACCAATTAAAATCTCTATTTTACGGGATCATCATAAGAATCATGGAATCAATACATTATAAACAACATATGACTGTTAGTCATATCAAATCCAACTTTTACAGACATTTTAAATTAGTTGCATTAGAGGATAAACATGGGGTCTTGCAATAAGGTAAAAGGACACAGGATCAGTTTCTGACCGATAGGAAAACATGTTGAGGGAACAGGACAGATTGAAGACATGATCCCTTGTTCTCCACTCTCAATAGCATTAGTAATCAACAAGACCCTGATTCTATTCTAGCAATCTGCTTCCTATACCATTGTCTTACACACTGTAGGTAATGGCACACATGAATTGCCATGAACAGCAGGTTAGTAAGTGAGCAGAATATGACCAAAGAGGCACAGCAGGAAGATGCTGACATTGGTAGGGCAAAGGAAAACATTCCTGAAGCATTTGCCATGTATGGCAGTTGTGTTTGGATGCCTATGTAAGACTGCACCATTGTGCAGTGTGTTCTTACTATTAGTCAATTTTTTTAAAAAAGTGCAAATCTGCACTTTAGCCATAAACATGTCAAGATATATTACTTCCTAAATGTCCAGTTCTGTTTCAGATCATTCATTTGTCCAGAAAAATTACATGTTTTCTTGCTGAGTCTAAAATATACAAGTAATGGGGGATGTCCTTCTGTATATGTTTCTCTTATCATTTGATGAAATAAAACACTGGTTGGCCAGTAATCTAGCAAGAAGTATAGGCAGGGCTACTGGATGAGGAGAATTCTGGGGAGAGGAAGGCAGAGAGAAGCCACCAGGGAAATGCCATGCAGCAGATGAAAGAATAACATGCTGGAACATTACAGCTAAGCAGCAGCCTCATGATAATACATTATTTATTAGAAATCTGTTAATAATTAAGAGAGACCTAGTCACTAAGAAGCCTGAGCCATGGGCCAGAAGTTTCTAATTAATGTTAAGTCTCTGTGAGCTTATTTGGGGCGGAAGGATGGCAGAACCAGGCGAGAAAGAAACTCTGTTTACATACAAGAGTTTCTCATGGCAACACACATTTATTGATGAGGTTTATGGTTCTAAACCCCACTTGACATCCATATTCAGGCTTCCTAGGACAAAGCATACACTCTCTGCATTCCTAGGTCTCACCCTATTTAGATACAATCAATTGCATCATAATCAGTGTATAACTAATGGAAAACTGCCTGTGGATCTTCTAAACCCTCCACTTCTTTTATTTATTTATTTATTTATCTATTTACTTACTTACTTACTTATTCATTATCTATTTATTTATTTTGGTTTTTCAAGGCAGGTTTTCTCTCTATTGCTTTGGAAGCTGTCCTGGAACTAGCTCTGTAGACCAGGCTGGCCTTGAACTCACAGTGATTCACCTGCCTCTGCCTCCCAAGTGCTGGAATTAAAGTTGTGCACCAACAACGTCCAGCTAACCCTCCACTTCTTACAGGCAGAGACTCTCTTATTTTCTTGCTCTGAAATTCAATCATGCTGTCAATGTTTAAAATGGTTGCTAAACTAACACATAAAAGGTAAGCTTGGAAAGAGAAAGGTCATTTGCCTATCAAAAAATACTTCCTAATCAGCTGTCCCACTCTTGAAAGTAGGATTTATTGAGTACCACACAGTGTAGAATGTAGTTCCCCTCCTTCCCAGGGCTCTGCACATCTGAATTCATTTGCCACTAAGAACTCCTGTGTTACTCATGAACGAGCATGTTCAGAGTATAGACATCAGATTGATAAGAACAGCTTCAAATTTCAAATAAGTGTAGTGTACAGATGCTCAGGAGAAAAAAAAATCACCATGACCCAAATATCCTTGACTCAAAATGTCAGTGAGAATTGTCCCTTCAAAAGGTAGCAATATGTTTTCTAGGAGACATGAACTGCTTCAAATCAATATATATTATATTAAAACTTTAGTTTGGGAAGGCTTCTTTTTTTAATAAAACATCAAAAGAAGAAAGAAAAGTATTGTTTTGGCCCCCTGTGTCCCATGGGAGACACAAACCTTTACATTCTGTTGGTGTAGACATGAAAAAGTGCTCCGGGCAGAGAAATGAAATCAATATTCTGATTCTATGTCAGACTAGGTATTCTGAAGGCTTCTCTGGGGCAGTGATTGCCACATAGGCCCCAGCATCTCTGGTCCAGGGCTCCTTAATTTTTTTATATTATGCCAAAGAAATATTTATTTGCATGGTTATATACAATGGGTATACAAATCAAATATTTATTTACACTAAATCATACATTTAAATGTTATCTGATATATATAAACCATTTATTGAAGTTTTTAAAAGTTATATACCAATGAGATGATAAGTTTATTATTTTTTATAAAGGCATTTTGGCAGAATATTTGATACTGAAGGATGTATAGTATCTTCAAGGTTTGTGAATGTTGACTAACATTTTAGTCTTATAATTGTCAATGCTAAGAATGCCACTGCATGAATTTGTAGTACAAAATGGCAGATATTTGTTTACGGTCACTGAAGAAACTGTTGGAAATTCTCTCCTACACTCAAGCCAAAATTCACCAAACAATTTTTCATAACTCAAGTCAGAAACTCAAGCAGTAATTTTTTTTTAATCAAGAAATTTAAGGCAACATGATCCACTGACATAATAAAATAATACTTAATTTCATGCTGAGGAACGATGGTAGAAAACTATTTGAAATATTTTCTTTTTGTAGTTAATGAATTGTGTTTCTTTGAAAGCAGAAACTATAAGACAAACAGTAAAACACTGCAGTCTATAACATACAGCAGCATGTGAGCAGTAACGCTTGGGGCAGTGCAGTGCAAAGATCATGTGTTGTGTGTTCGGGGGTTCTGTGGTGAGTCTTGCAATGGCATTGTAGCAGAGGCAAGCACTTCCAGGAATGCCTCAACTTCTCACACATTTCATTCAGGATTAATTTTTTTGGTTGTTATGCATTCTGAATCACTTTACTGTTTCCAAATATTTTGTGATTCCCACACTCAGTCTGTGACTTTCTGATGGAGTTGTGATCCAGACTTTGAAAATCTAAACTCAAGCTGCGTGTAGCACACGCCTTGAATCTCAGCATTCAGGAGGCAGAATCAGGCAGATCTCTGTAAGTTCCATGTCAACCGGGTCTATAGTTTGACAAGTTCTAGGCCAACCGGTGGTACACAGTGAGAATGAGGAAGGGGAGGAGAGGGGAGAGGGCTATAGGCTCGCATCCTTTGGAAGAAGAAGCAAAGGACAGGCAGGCTGTTAAACCCAGCCCTCCTTTCATCACTGAGCCATGTTCTTCCTTTCATTATCACAGAAGCTAAAGTAAATTTTCTTGAACTATTCACATACAATTTTGCTCATTTTTCAAATTTGGATGAGCATTTGAATCTCCTGGGAAATATTCCTAAAAATAGAAATTTCTGATCGAAGCTATTTGAGGTCCTGCATTTCTGTGGTGTTTCTCATCCCTTAATGAGAAGCCAGAAGCCCATCTAATATTTGGTAGCTACATGAGGAGCAGCACATAAGCTAAGACTGAAGCATGCTTTGGGCTTATGCGTTTGCAAGGACCACCATCCACGACCTCTTTTAAAACAGAAATAACTGAGCTGGTGTGATGGCTCAGGAGATTAAGGTGTTTGCTTTCAAGTCTGATTACCTCATTCAATTTCTGTTCAGCAGATGGTAGAGAGAAGACTCCCCCAAGTTGTCCTCTAATCTCTACTCAGGTCATACTATAGCATTCTCACATGCACACAGACATGCATTCAGACATGCACAAAATTAACAAATAAATGTAACAGAAGCAAACCACCATCAGCAAATAACATGGAAAGAATTCAAAACAAAATTTGCCTTGAAAGGAGTAAAATAAACTCAAATCTGCTTCTTGGTGTCAATTAATAAAAAGATTTTTTTTATCAATTCAGTTCAACAAATTCAGTATTGTGTATATGAGTTATGAACATAAAACAAGTGTGGACTGGACATAACATACTTGCAACTGTCTGTAACTACAGTGCCAGGGATCCTACATCCTCTCTGGTCTCTACAGGCACCGCACTCATATGCATAAACCCATACTCAATACACATATGCACAAATATGAAAAAAATTAAGTCTAATAAATAAATAAGCAAATAGAACCAAGTTTGGGAAATTAGGTGGATAGGCAAGTTCAGACACCAGAATGTAAAGTTGGTACAGTCTTATGGAGAGCTGACTATAGTACCTAGTCCTGTGACACAATGGCAAAGGCAGTCTTCACTACATCAGACAGAAGCCAAGGCCATGACTCTAGGTCTATGGAAGGACGGAAGCTTTAATGAAAGCTGACCAGCAAGTTCAAATGTACCTTTTAAATGAGTCTAGTAGTAAAGAGAGCCAAGCATCCTTGAGAAGGAGACTATAGTGCACCTAGAAGTCTCAGTGGAAGATTCTGTACTTTGTAGACACATCTTGTAGAAAATCCTAGTCTGTTCAGCATTTATATACATCACCCCTTATTTCTAAACTTAAGGTTCCTGAGTACCTATTTTTACTCCTGTTCCATCATGTTCTAGAAGACCTTTGACACCCCACCAGCCTCTCAACCATCAAGATCACTTGGCTGAGGTTGTATGGTTCTGCACCTGCCCCCAACCTCCCCCCAACAAAAAAACAACCCAAACAAACAAAAAACAAACAGACAAAAAAAAAAACTTAGCTGGAATTTTTTTATTACAAGAAAGTTTCTGGGTATAGTTTGAGTTTTAGTGTTTCTGGGTATTGAACACTGGACCTTATGCTAGGCCGGCAGCCTACCACTGAAATGAGAGATGCGATACAAGAAAAACTAGGAGACGTGAGAAAGAGAGAGAAACCTGGGTGAAGTCTCTCTCTGGTAGAGAATAAAGAATTGCAGCATAACCAGCAACTGCCAAGAAGGCTGCTGACAGAGATAATATTCCTTTTTCCTCTGTTTTTATGGTTGTTTACTTGTTTGGTTTGGGGGTTTTTTAAGACAGGGTTTCTTTGTATATCCCTGGCTGTATTAATTAGAACTAGCTCTGTAGACCAAGCTGGTCTCAAACTCACAGAGATCCACCTGTCTCTTCTTCCTGAGTGCTGGGTCAAAGGTGTGCTCCACCACTGCCTGATAATATTCCTATTGCATAGAGAACAGTACAACAGCAACAAACCCTATTTGAGGCCTAAGTCTCTGTGATCTTCAGGTGTGGCAGTATCCCTTTCCTGACATTTTCAGGGACTCTAACAAGCAAGATTAGCTCTTTATTTACAGAAAAAACTAATTTCTTTTGCCACCATGTGACCTATAGTGTTGTTACCTCATCAACTGTAATCCCATCCAATCATACCTGAGTCATCTAGTAGTGTCATTTGTCAAAAATAGAAAAAGAAAAACAAGGTCCAGGCTTGGCATTTAAGAGTGTTTGCTTCTCTTCAAGAACACTGGAGTTGGTTCCCCGTCATCCATGCTAGGCAGCTCACAACCACCCGTAACTCCTGCCCCAGAGGATCAGATCCCTTCTCTGACCTCCACAGGCATCAGCACTCATGTAGCATCGAGGATGTTTTTTCATCATTTCATTTATTTGGATACTAAGAGACTTTTATATTTAAATGAATTTTAAAAGCTTTTAAATATGGATTAGAAAACAAGTGCCAAGCCCATGCTCTGTACCCAAAGTGTGGTAAAGCCAGTAAGTTTTTAGGTGAAGATACATGTCTAGCTATGAATGGACGAGGCAGACAGTGTAGGGTAAAAGAGCATTGACAGGCTTGGCTAGCCCGACGAGAGAGCCAGTGAAGCTGTCAGATATGACAAACAGAGCTATGTCAAAGCTACCCTGTTATTAGTTGTTAATATTTATTAATTATTAATAATTCCTTAATCATATTTTATTTTAAGTTTTTTTATATATATAAAAAATCTGTTTTTACAAGAGAGAACTGGAGAGGTGTGTACTGGCCTGGCAGTGGCTTTGGGCAACCTGTCTGTGTCCACAAGAATGTTACAGTCCTACCAAATGTAGCAATGTGCATACCCACATGAAAAGAATTAAAGTATCCTTATTAGCTCTTGCACTTTCTAGTCTCTATGATAAAAATACTCTGACAAAAACAAGCATCTTGGTGAGAAAAGGGTTAATTTTATTTCACCACTCCAAGCTCCAGTTCATCATGTGGGGTTGTCCCAGAACCAGGAGCTTGAGGCTGCTAGAGACATTGCATCCACAATCAAGAGCAAAGAGAAGAGTAACTCAATGAATGTCATGCTTTCCACCTACCTCTCATCCTTCACTCTTACACTGTTGCCCATGGTGATCTAGGCCATTCATTAATAACCAAAACACTTCCCCACTGATGTGCCCACAGAACAACCCAACCCAGTCTCACCACATCTCTTCTCAGATGTTTCTACATTGAGTTAAGTTGACAACAAAAACTGACCAACGCAGCAACCTCTAAGATGCAACTTCAGAAACCACCAAAAATAACATATATGACTATCCTAAAGATACTACAGATGACCCAAGTTCTGTTTCCAGGCTCACAAAGACCTTTAACCTTAGATTTAAGGGACCCAATGCAATGTAGTTAAAACTACATTATATCAAAACGAAAAGTTAAATGGAAGAAAATAAAAGAGATTGAAAACAGCAAGATGCAACTCTTGCTTCCTTCTGGTAAGAATGTAGCTTCTAGTTTATCTTATAAATTAATTTAAAACTAATATATGGGTCATTGTAGAAGGTGAATTTTCTCTATCTCAGTCCCATTGGACCACTTTCTCTCCACCCACCAGCTCCTGCAGCTACTTAATGAAATAAAAACTGTGAGGCTTATTATCTGTTAGAATCATTTAGCTAATGGCTTAGGCTTCTTACAGGCTAGCTCTCGCTCAATTATTAACCCATTTCTAGTCATCTGTGTATCACCACATGGCTTTGCCTTATCATTGGTGATGCCCTGGTATCTTGACTCCCTGGCACTACGTGGCCAGGTTTGTATTCAACTTCTTACACCACCCAAGAGAACTCAAGAGGAAGAGATGCACACAACCTTTTCCTTCAGCTTTTAGATTGTCACATAGTTAGGTAAGCCCTAAAGCATGGCTTGCTATCCCAAAAGTCATTGGCTAAAGGACCTGAAACCCCACAACAGGTAATTCTTTAGCATGTTCCCTAATTTAATGGAAATCACTAAGCAAACTGTTATCATTTTAAACTGATTCCCGCATCTATTCTCTAAACCCATTAGAATTAAATCCAGTGCTTACCTAGCATGAGAGACATCAAATCATTGGGCTCTGTCCCCAACACTGCATGGCTCAGGGGCGATAGCCCATGCCTGTACTCCCAGAACTCTCTGGGGATGGAGACAAAAGACCAGGAAGATTAGTTTTAACTACTTAAAGAGTTCCAAGGCCAGCCTGGGCATCTATTCTCTAAACCCATTAGAAGTAAATCCAGTGCTTACCTAGCATGAGAGACATCAAATCATTGGGCTCTGTCCCCAACACTGCATGGCTCAGGGGTGATAGCCCATGCCTGTACTCTCAGAACTCTCTGGGGATGGAGACAAAAGACCAGGAAGATTAGTTTTAACTACTTAAAGAGTTCCAAGGCCAGCCTGGACTACATGAGTAAATGTAAGTAAATAAATAAGTAAAATAAGTAAATAAATAAATATCATCATCAACAACAACAAAATTCAACTGTTTCAACAAAAGGCAAAAAGAAATAAAAATTAAAAACAAAAATGCATTAAATAAAGGTGCAAAGATAAAAGGACGAAATAACACTACACTTATTTCTTCAGTCACCAAAATGTGGATGGAAACAAAAAGAAACTCAGCCTGACAACCCAGATGCAGATCTGTGCAGGCACAGCATGAAGTCCAAAAGGGAGGAAGGAAGCCTATTCCCAATAACAACTCAGAGAATAACTTCCGTAGAATAAAGACACGCACGTGAAGCTCCAAAACATTGCTGAAAGAATTAAAACCTAAGTACTCCCCAAGCTACTTGAAACATTTAATGCACTCCTAACTGTCCTGGCAGGAAGGAAGATATTCTAAAGGGACCCTTGTGCTCCTCCTTTTCATTATCAGATTAATTAAACGGTTGTCCCCAAGAAACGTCCCAGGAGTCTCACGCCTGGAGAAGGAAAAGGAGGCTGAAGCCTGTATCTGCCAGAAAAGAAGCTTGTCATCTAGGGAGACTCCACACAGTGCTGAGGACTTGTCAGACCTCCTCACTGGAAACATTGAAGGTGATGGAAAGAACCACACCTTGACCAGGACTGAGCGCCAATCAGAGCACCACGGTTCTTGACTTCTGTTTAAGCCTAAACCTCATGACAGTACCACAAAACTGAACTTGAAAGGAGTGTCACTGGATCTCTTTGTCCCTCTTCTTGGTGTGACCACACTGAATAAATCTTCCTCTCTGTCTTTTACTATTTTTTCTTCCTTTATTTGGCTGATTTTCCAGGCTCTGATCCTGATTACCCATTGAGAATATTTCTATTTTCTGTGATCACTCTATTATGAAATAAAGAATTGGAATGTCTCACATAACTTGCTTATTATAATAATTTTATTCTTAATAATATTAAATATGAAATAAAAGTCAATCCTCTAATTATTGTAAAAAATACTCTTATCATCTCACCTTACCACTAGTCAACCTCCCCCCATCTTCTTCCCCTTGCCTCCCCAGCCTTTGATTAAAACTCTTCTACTCTCTACTCTGTGAGGTCAATGTTTTAAAAGTTCACAAGCAAATGCAGTTGTATAGTATTTATCTCTATATGCCTGGCTTATTTTGGTTAATACAGCATTCTCCAGACCCATCCATATTGTCACAAATGGTAATATCCTTTTCCCTTTTGTGGCTAAGCAGATTTCATGGTGTATAAATGTTACAGTCCTTTTATTCACTAGTGAGTATTTATGTTGATTACATACATCTGGTACCATGAATAGTGCTAAATAAATGAAAAGATGCAGCTAGGGAGATGGCCTAGTGGGCAGGCATGAGCATATGTCTTCAATACCAAGAACTGATGTAACAGTCAGGCATGGATGCACATATGCTTACAATCCCAGAACTTCCAGTGGCAGTTGGAGTAGATACAGAAAAACTGCTGGTCCTTGTGATGCAGCAATCTATCTCCAGATTCAACTAGAGACAGTTTCTCAATGTAATAATGTGGAGAGTGGTAGGACAGGACACCCAATATCTTCCCCTGGTCTACACAAACACACACACACACACACACACACTCACATGTAACATCACATACAGACACAAAATAAAAATACATCCATATTTATAGGCAGGAATACTTAGTAATGGTAAGAAATTAATGCTAGAGAAAACAGTCTGCATATTCAATATAGCCCTTTCAGTGGTAGTTAGTTCTGGCTGTCAGCTTGACATGCAGAGGACTCGCCTGGTAAGTGAGTCTCAGTTGTGTAGGTTAGACTCTGCAGTGGGCATGTTTGTCAGGAATTATTTACCACTTTAATGGAGATGTTAAGAGCCACCGACTGTGGGTGGCACCATTCCCCAGAAAGGGAATTCTAGACTGTGCAAGAGTGAAGAAAGCAAGCTGACTACTAACAATGGATTCATTGTTCCCTGCTCTTGACAATGAAGCAATGTGCTACCTGTCTCAAGTTCCTGCTGCCTTGACTTCCCACAATGATAGGTTATGGCCTGGAATTATAGGGGGAGCTTTTTTTTTCCCTCCTTGTAGTTGCTTTGCTAGGTATTTTATTACAATAGGTATGAAGCTAAGACATTTACCAAAATGTTATGTGACTTTTCCTGGAAGACATGAACTAACATGTACTTAAGGGACTATGAGAGGCCAAATTAACCTTTCCATCCATGTCTAACCTGGTGAACCAACGATTCACTATTTGGATTACTAATAGGAACATAGATGGGGATTACTTACAGAAATGGACCAAAGGTATCTGTATCACTGAATAGCTAACCCCGCCTTGGTTTCTGACTAATCAAAGCTGCAATCCTAGACCTTCATGTGCTTATGCAGTCAGTTTGTCAAGTCAGAGAGTCTCCTGTTCTCAGCAATCCTCACCTGGACATGGAGGGTCCTCTTGAATCTAATAAGTTCCAGAGACTTCTTAAAACTTGTAAGTTCTTTACCACCTGTGGCTTACCCCTCTCTCTAGGATAGAATGTTTTAATTTAGAAACTCCTGAACCTTAAGGAGACTACAGATGAACATTTCTACTCAGAGAAAACATCATCATAAAAAAAATCAATCTTCGAGTTCATAAGAAACAAGGAATTCCAAAAAGCACAGATAACATGGCAAAAATTAAATTTGTTTTGAAAGTTATATTTCTTTATATATACTACTAAAGCCAGCAAATTTTATTCTTTAAAAAATGAGTTTATCTGCCCAACTAGTGTTGGAAGTGTGCGTCAAATAATCATAATTTTCCAGTTTCTGAGTATTCCAGGGAACACAGGTTTATTGTTCCCAAACTTCAGAGAGTCCTATGCCAGGAATTTGAAATTGAATTTATTTGCTGTATTTCACAATGCTAAAATGTAACCTTGGTACTGAATAAAAATACTAAAGTTTTTAATTAATTATTTTAAAGGCCAAACTTGGAAGACCTTAGCCAAATCACTACAAAGCCACAATCATTAGGGGAAATAAAAATATCTGATTGGACAGAATTGAGAGTGTAGGTATAAAAGCATGCATCCATTGTATGCTTATTTTAGGCAAGGGACCCTATTCCAGAGAATGGAGGGAAATTATCTCTTCTGTATGTTTTGGAACACCTGAACAATCACATGAAATCAGTACAAATAGGGCCCTCTTATCACATCACACATGTAAGAATTAACTAAGGGGTCGAGAAAACTTATACACAAATGTGAAGATCTGAGTTCAAATTCCAGAACTCACAAAAGCTGAGCATGGCTGCACACACCTATAATCCCCGTGCTTCTACTCAAAGATGGACACAAAGATAAAAAAAATGCCCAGAAATTCACAGATCAACTAACCCAGAATAGACACTATCTAAACAAAGACACTCTGCCTTACAAAAGGTACAAGGCAAAGGTTGTCTTTTGACCTACATACACACATATAATGTGTATATCCCCCACTCACACACATATGGGGGGCAGGAGGAGAATCAATATTATCATGAAACTCTTACCAGCAACTAATATTTCAATGTCTTTGGCCTTAAGTTTGACTGTATTTGTAGACACGATACCAAAACAGGTACAACAGATGCAAAAATGGACATAACTAGACAGCATCAAAATTAAAAGTGTGGGGAAATGAAGCGAGTTATCAAGAAAAAGAAACACATCCTATGAAACTAAAAATATTAGTACATCAAATACCCATAAGTGTTTAATATGTAGAATACATCATGAGCAAAAGAGAGAGAACTGAAAATGAGTGAGGGTCTTGAATAAGATTTTCTGCAAAGAAGAAACAAATGTCCAAGAAGCTATGACCAACCCACATAATCACAGTGAGACCACTTGGCATCTACTAGGATAACACACTATGGTGTTTGAAACGAGAATCACCCCCTTAGGTTCATGTATTTCAGTAAATGGTCTCCAGTTAATGGTGTTATTTGGAGAGTTTCTGGAACCTTTAGGAAGTGCAGGTCTGTTGGAGAAAATGTATCTCTGGGAACAGATTTTGAGGTGTTAAGACACTGGGAACATGTTTTGAGGTGTTCAGACCAAATCCCACTCGCTTCCTATGTGTACATGAAAATATGATCAGTTGGCTTCTGATGCTGTGGCCATGCTTTCATTGCCTGTCATCATGCCCTCCCCACCACGACGGACTCTGTCCCTCTTGAACAAAAAGTGAATTTAATATACAAAAAAATAACAAGTATTAACAAGGACTTAGAAAATGCTGGATTCTTGTAGACTACTTGTGGGGATATAAAAATAGTTTAAGCACTAAGAAAAACTTCTTTATTTATCCAAAACTTAAATGTAGGTGGGGGCTAGGGGAATATACTTAGCTGGTAAAGCTCTTGCCCTATAGTCATGAAGTCCTGAGTTCAGCCCCAAGAATCCACATCAAATAAGCCAAGACAGGTAGAGTGTGCTTGTAATCCCAGCACTAAGGAGGCAGAAGCAAGTGGATACCTGGGGCCTACTGGCCTTACTCCAACCTACATGCCTAGCTAATTTGGTAGATGGCATCTGAGGAATGACAACCTTGGTTATCCTCTGACCTCCACATACTTATTCATACATGTGTAAAACACACACATTTGTATATGTGTACACACATACACATATAAGAAAAAGTTACAGTTTGACTTAAGTATATGGTATAGTATCACATAGAAATAAAAATATAATGGAAATACAGGAGATATTGGTACCCAAGAGCATTAAAGTAGGTTCAAATATACTTTATCAAAGATTGGTTATCACAACTAGAGAAAAAGTAGTTCTCTAGTTTTCTTTTCTACTTTTTTTTTTTTTCAAACACACATGAAGCTTTGACAGAAGCAATCATGTGTTAATCCACCAAGGAAATCTTAGCAAATTCCAAAAGCAAAAAATCAAAGAGGCTACACTCACTGCACAAATTCAATCAAAGGAGACAAAAGCAACAGAATGCAACTCTAAGGAAAATCCATATGTCTAGATGTTAAGATCATGTGTTCAATTAATTACTGGGTTAAAGAGGAAATCAAAATTAGAACTTCAATGGGAAGAATTCTTAACAAGGCAAGATAGAATCTTACTTCCATAGCTCCAATGAAGCAACCTCAAATACTAACTTGACACAGACACACAGGTTTCCAAAACGTGAAATTCATCAATTTCCTAAGTGAAGCAAACAAACCCAATAGCAGTGTTCAGGACTTCTAGAATAGACCACAGAGTTAACAGTCTCTGAGTCACTCAGCTGTGATAAGTCTTAAGTTTCAAGCCACATATATCCCATTCTCTTTATTTTCTTGTTTTGCATGTGTATTTGTGAACACGTGTTTGAATGTGAGCAAACAGGCATGTGGGTCCATATATGTGCTGGGATAGATGCATGTGTGTACATGTACATGTGGAGGCCAGAAACTGACACCAAGTGTCCTCTTGCGTTGCTCTTCATCTTATTTACCAAGTCAGGGTCTCTTGCTAAACCCAAAGTTCACCAATTCAGCTCATCTAGCTTACGAGTCAAGCCTCCATCTCCACTTACTATGTACTAGGATCACAGGTCGCTATCATGGCTACCTACCTTTTGTGTGGGAACTTTGGGTCCTAACCCCGGTCCTCATACTTACATGGTAGGTGCTATCTACTGAGCTTTCCCCAAAGCAGCCCAGCAACCTTCTTAAGGATAACTCCAGGGTTTGACTTACAGATTTTCAGCTTGGAGTTGGAAATGGCTCAGTAGTTAGGCGTGCTTCCTGCTCCTGCACAAGACATGGGACCAGATCCCAGTACCCACATGGTGCCTCACAACCATTCTGTTCTCCAGTTCCAGGGGATCTGATGCACTCTTCTAATCTCTGCTGGCACCAGGTAGACACTGGATACATACATACTATTACAGGCAGGCACACACACATGCATACACACACACACACACACACACACACACATACACATGTAAAAAAAAATTTAAATGTTTTTCAACTTTATCATGATGAGAAAATGGTGTGTATCAGATGATTGTGCTCAGCTGTAGGCTAATGCAAGCATCCTGACAGCACTTAGGATGAGCAAGGCTGGGCTCTGCTGTTCAACACATTAGTGCTGTAAATGTACTTTGGAGTGAAATCGTGTTCACATGAGTGTCATAAATGTACTGTGCTTAGTTATAAAGGTCTTATCAGGATATAACACCACAGTGGGTTGAGAATCATCTGTATTTTATTGCAGGTAGTCATACCAATGGTTAACAACCAGAAACAATACACAGACGGTGAATCGCACACCTTATACACTGCCCTTATACCACAGAAGCAAGATGGGATGCATCAGGGTGCACACACAGGACTAAGGACTTTCAAAGACACTCCCCACTTGACTCTCTTCTCAGTCACAGCCTCATTTACATGAACATCAACCACTCGAAAATGCCACATTACTGGAAGCCCACCCTAACTCAGAGACCACTCAGAAAAGTAGCAACTCTGGAGTTCTCTGCAGGACCAGGAGGCAGCTCCCCAGGCCAGAGACTCTCCCCTTGGAATCTTTGCTGGTCAGTGTCAGCCCCCAGCAGGTATTTACCAGTTCTGTAACCTTGTGGGGAGTGGCAGGGAGGTGGTGGAGGGGGGCATTGGGGAGGCGTCTTCAAAGGGGGAGTTCTAGTGAGTAATCTAAGTTCTGCTTCCACGGAGAGTAAAGGTTGTTTACAGCCTGAGACCCAAGAGCCTCGCCTCCATTCTGGGGGTGGGAAATGTTTCAGCAATAAGAAGATTCAGCCTTGAAGTACTAGTTTTGCACACATTTTTCATTTATTATCATTACAGCTACAAAAAACTGGGATTCTATTTTCTATGCATTATTTTACACCATACAGAATGGCTGGGAACAGATGCCTAGATCAACTAGTGTTATCTGTAGCTTCACATTAAAAACTTGGTTCCCATCATAGAGGTGTAGGCACAGACCTAACGTATAAAAAAAAAAAAATGGAAGAATTTTAGCTGATTCCTGATGATAAGTAACAACAGATGAACATAACACAAAAGGTGTTTTACACTTCTGCCATTCCCAACTTCCCTCAGTTTTAATCATACACATTTAAACAGAGAGATAACGTGCTTTCTGTTCAGTTTTCTCTCTAATCTCTATGAGGTTATTAGAAACCTTATCAGTAGTACCATTCACTCAATCATTCCATTACAGGAAAATATTTTCCTGAATGATCAGAAATTGCATTTTACCTCTTTCTAGCAAACTGCACGAAGCTGGCCATTTACAAAACTCGACATGAGAGAGGTACACGGATAAATGAGCTGTCAAGAAAGAGGAACGAAGGAGTAAGAAGACAAACGCATCATCCCCTCTCCTGCTTCCATGCAGGACTGCAGCTCAGTACTGGTTTCTTAGCATCCCTGAGACCATTTCCTTTCTACAGTTATCATTTAACCATTCTCTAGGCATATCAGCTTTAAAGGGGGAACGCAGCTCTAACTAGTACATAGATCCTTCTACTTTAAAAGTGGAGAAAAAGTTTCTTCCACTTTAATATGGCTTCCGAAAAATAGTGTGTAGTGTGTGTGTGTGTATGTGTGTGTGTGTGTGTGTGTGTGTGTGTGAGAGAGAGAGAGAGAGAGAGAGAGAGAGAGAGTTCTGTGTACTTATATAAGCATAGCCATGCATTCCTTTTTATGTGTACATTCCTCCCTCTGTGTGTGTGTGTGTGTGTGTGTGTGTGTGTGTGTGTGTGTGTGTGTGTGTGTGTGTGTGTGTACAGGTATCAGCCTGTGGAAATTAGAGGACAACTCTGTTCATCCTTGCTTGAGACAAGTCCTCTTGCTGTTTGGCAGGCTGACCTATGAGGCTCTGAGATTTCTCCTGTTTCTGTTCCCCATTTACCCAAAGGAACACTAGAATTATAGATGCACAAATTTGGGTAATCTTAACTCAAATCCTCACATTTTCTAGGCACACTTTAGCCACTGAAAAATCTACTCAACCCCAACAAGGACACACACACACACACACACACACAAAAAAAAAAAAAAAAATTTAAATTTAAATTTGAAACAAGGTTGTTTTAGATGTAAATCCCATTTCCCACACCATCCCGTCCTCCCCTGTTCCCCACACCAACACTGATCTCATCCCCTTTCTGCTCCCTGGGGAGGGTGAGGCCTTCCATGGGGAGTCTTCAAAGTCTGTCATATCATTTAGAGCAGGGCCCTGGCCCTCCCCCATGTGTCTAGGCTGAGAGAGTATCCTTCTATGTGGAATGGGCTCCCAAAGTCCATTCATACAATAGGGATAAATACTGAGTCTATGGGGCCTCTGGTAGTGGATCAGTCCTCCCAACTAACACCACACTCAGGGGTCTGGTTCAGTCCTATGCAGGTTTCCCAGCTATCAGACTGGGGTCCATGAGCTTCCCCTTGTTCAGGTCAGCTGATTCTATGGGCTCCTCCAGCCTGGTCTTGACCCCTTTGCTCATCACTCCTCCCTCTCTGCAACTGGGTTCCAGGAATTTGGCTCAGTGTTTAGCTGTGGGTGTCTGACTGCTTCTGCTTTCCTTAGTTATTACATGAAGGCTCTAGAATGGCATCAATCTAATTATTGAGGAAAGGCATTTAAAGTAGCCTCTCCACTGTTGCTTAGGTTGTTAGCTGAGTCATCCTTGTAGATTTCTGGGCATTTCCCTAGTGCCAGATTTCTCTTAAAGCCTAGAATAGCTCCCTCTATTATGGTATCTCTTTTCTTGCTATCCTCTATTCTTTCCCTGACACAATCTTCCTGCTCCCTCATGCCCATCTCTCCCCTCCTCTTCCTCCTAACTCCCTCTCCCCTCCCACCATGCTCCCAATTCGCTTGGGAGACCTTGGCCCTGTCCCTTTCTCCAAGGGACCATGTATGTCTCTCTTAAGGTCCTCCTTGTTTCCTAGCTTCTCTAGTGATGTAGATTGTAGGCTGGTGATGTTTTCTCAATGTCTAAAATCCATATATGAGTGAGTACATACCATATTTGTCTTTTTGTGAATGAGTTACCTCACTCAGGATGGTACCTTCTTGTTCCATCCATTTGCATGCAAATTGCATGATTCCATTGTTTTGTTCTGCTGAGTAGTACTCCATTGTGTAAATGTACCACATTTTCTCCACACATTCTTCAGTTGAGGAGCATTTAGGTTGCTTCTAGGTTCTGGCTATTACAAACAATGCTGCTATGAACATAGTAGAACAGATGTCCTTGTATGAATTTGCATCTTTTGGGTGTATGCATAAGAATAGAATTACTGGATCGTGAGGTAGACTAATTCCCATTTTCCTGAGGAACCGCTATATTGATTTCCAAAGTGGCTGTACCAGTTTGCACTCCTACCAGCAGTAGAGGAATTTGCCCCTTTCTCCACATCTTCTCTAGCGTAAACTGTTTTTGGTAGTTTTTATTTTAGCCATTCTGACAGGAGTAAGATGGTATCTCAGAGTTGTTTTGATTTGCATTTCCCTGATAGCTAAGGATGTTGAGCACATTTTTAAGTTACTTTCAGCCATTTTAAATTCCTCCATTGAGAATTCTCTATTTAGTTCTGTACCCAATTTTAATTGGATAATTTGGTGTTTTGGTGACTAGCTTCTGGAGTTCTCTATATTTTGGAGATCAGCTCTCTGTCAGATGCGGGGTTGGTTAAGATTTTTTTCCTATTCTGTGAGCTGCTGTATTGTCTTGTTGACTGTGTGCTTTGCCTTACAGAAGTTTTTCAACTTCAAGAGGTCCCATTTATTAATTGTCGATCTCAGTGTTGTGCTACTGGTTCAAAGTTCAGGAATCTGTCTCCTGTACCAATTACTTCAAGGGTACCTCCCACTTTCTCCCAGGAATGGTGCAAGTGCACATTGTCCAGTTTCCATCAGTGTGTAGAGTTTCTGCTTTGTGTTGTTGCTGACTTCCAACTTTACTGTGGCTGGATTTATGTTGGGGTCTTTGATCCATTTGGACTTAAGTTTTGTGCATGACAATAGATATGGATCTATCTGCAATCTTCTACACACCATCATCCAATTGTGCCAGCACAATTTGTTGAAGATGCTTTCTTTTTTCCATTGTAAAATTTTAGCTTCATTGTCAAAAATCAGGTATTCATAGGGATGTGAATTAATTTCAGGATTTTCAATTTGATTCCATTTGTCTTCCTGTCTATTTTTGTGCCAATACCAAGCTGTTTTCAGGACTATAGCTCTAAAATAAAGCTTGAAGTCAGGGATAGTGATGCCTCCTGAAATTCCTTCATTCTACAGGGTTCTTTTGTCTATTCTGGGTCTTTTGTTTTTCCATATAAAGTTGAGTATTGTTCTTTCAAGGTCTGTGAAGAATTGTGCTGGGATTTTGATGGTGATTGCATTGAATCTGTGGATTGCTTTTGGCAAGATTGCCATTTTTATTATGTTGATTCTACCTATCCAAGAGCATGGGTGATCTTTCCTTTTTTTTTTTTTTTTGGCATCTTCTTTAATTTCTTTCTTAAAGACTCAAAGTTCTTCTTATATAGGTCTTTCACTTGTTTGGTTAGTATTACCCCCAAGATATTTTATGTTGTCTGTAGCTATTGTAAAGGGTGATGTTTCTCTGATTTCTTTCTCTGCCCCTTTATCGTGTACATATAGTAGGGCTACTGATTTCTTTGAGTTAATCTAGTATCCTGACACTTTGCTGAAGGTGTTTATCAGATGTAGGAGTTCCCTGGTAGAGTTTTTCAGGTCACTTATGTCAACTATCATATCATCTGCAAATAGTGAAAGTTTGACTTCTTCCTTTCCAATTTTTTATCTCCTTGATCTCCTTTCATTGTCTTATTGCTCTAGCTAGAACTTCAAGTACAGAATTGAAAAGATATGGAGAGAGTGGACAGCTTTATCTTGTTCCTGATTTCAGAAGATCCACATTTAATGTCTCAACATTTAGTTCAATGGCTGTTGGTTTGCTGTATATTGCTTTTATTATGCTTAGGTAAGTTACTGTTATCCCTGATTACTCCAGTACCTTAATCATGAAGTGGTGTTGAATTTTGTCAAGGGCATTATCAGAAACTAGTGAGATGATCATGTGGTTCTTCTTTTTGTTTATGTTTATATGGTGGATTACATTGATGGATTTTTGTATGTTGAACCATTCCTGCATCCCCAGGATGAAGCTTACTTGATCATGGTGGATGATTTCTCTGATGTGTTCTTGGATTTGATTTTCCGGTATTTTATTGAGTATTTTTGCATCAATGCTCATGAGGGATATTGGTCTGTAGTTCTCTCTTTCTTAGATGTGTCTTGGTGCAGCTTGGGTACCAAGGTAATTGTAGCCTCATAAAAAAAAAAAAGTTTGGCAATGACCCTTCTGTTTCTATTATGTGGAACCATTTTTAGGAGTATTGGTATTAGTTGTTCTTTGAATTTATTTTGGTTGGGAGACTTTTGATGGCTGCCTTTATTTCATTGGCTTTAGATATATTTAAATTGCTTATCTAGTCTTGGTTTAATTTTGGTAAGTGATATCTATCCAGAAAATTGTTTCCATTAAATTTTCAAATTCTTGGAATACAAGTTTTCAAAGTATGACTTGAAGTTTCTCTTGATTTCCTCAGTGTCCATTGTTATGTCACCCTTTTTATTTCTGATTATTTTTAATTTGCATGGTCTCTCTCCATCTTTTGGTTAGTTTGGATAAATGTTTATATATCTTATTTATTTTCTCAAAGAACCAAGTCTTTGTTGCATTGATTCTTTGTATTGTTTTCCTAGTTTCTACTTTTTTGATTCCAGCCCCGAATTTGATTATTTCCTGGGTCTACTCCTCCAAGATAAGTTTGCTTCTTTTTGTTCTAAACTTTAAGTTGTGCTGTTTATTCTCTAATGTTACTATTCTCCAGTTTCTTCATGTGGACACTTAGTGCTATGAACTTTCCTCTTAGTACTGCTTTCAAAGTGTCCCATACGTTTGGGCATGTTGTGTCTTCATTCTCATTGAATTCTAGGAAGTCTTTAATTTCTTTTTTAATTTCTTTCTTGTCCCAGGAATGGTGCAAGTGCACATTGTCCAGTTTCCATCAGTGTGTAGAGTTTCTGCAATTTGTGTTGTTGTTGAATTCCAACTTTAAAGCAAGGTTGTCTGATAAGATACAGGGGGTTATTCCAATGTTTTTGTATCTATTGAGGTTTGCTGTATTGACAAGGATTTTTTTAAAAAAGAATTTTGATCCATTATTTATGTGACTAATAATGTAATTCACTATTCTGCCACATAGTCAAGAGATGAGTAAATCAATGTTTTCAAGGCTATTTTATTATATCAATATTACCATGAGTTTAATTACCTGACCCCTAAATATTTTTATTTTGCATGACATATTTGTTTGTAGGTAATTACATATTCTCTCTCTCTCTCTCTCTCTCTCTCTCTCTCTCTCTCTCTCTCTCTCTCTCTCTCACACACACACACACACACACACACACACACACACACACACACACACATGCCATGGCACATATGTAAAAGTCAGAGAACAACTTGAGAAAAATGTTCTCTTTTTCTACCTCTTCCACCCTGTAGACCCTAAGGATTGAAGTCAGGTCATCAGGTTTCCACATGTGGAAAACAGACCCCTCTTCCATGATCACATTGAAAGATCACTGGAAACTCAGCATTTTTTTTTTACTGTGTCATTCTTCAAGTGAGACACCACAGAAGAGGAACAAAGATGGTTGGTATGTTGATGTGACCCAAGCCAATGGTTTTTAAAGGCCCTGGTTGTAAGAAATTCCTGCTCTTTTTTCTCTATAGCCTGGTAATTTAAAGAGTTTGAAAATCTCTACAATCTTCTAGCATAGCCTGGTTCTCAATCCCATGGTCCTATTGGTCCCAGGTGCAAAGCTTTATCTAGTGAATACTCTGGGCCTTGATACTGCCTCCTTTTCTAATTGTGGGTTCACCCACAGAACAACCTGCCTACAACTTTCCAACTCTTGGAGGAATTTTAAGACAAGCAAGCTGCAACCAGTCTTAGGCTAGGGGACAGTGGCCAAGAACCTCCTGTTTATCTGACTCTTTGATGAGCTCTAAGCAAGCTCTCTACAAAATAAAAAAAAAATGGTTTCCTACAGCAGCAAGCAGCGAGCACATTTGTCCTCTGGGCCATCTCACTGGGTCCAGATAAAATATTTGGTAAATATTAAACTTCGGTTGTGAGATGTGCCTTGGTGTGAGACTAGAGGCCCTCTGCTGTTTAGATGAGGGTGTTGAAGCACAGGGGGAGGCTGTGACAACCTAAGTTCTTCAAGGAGGCAACATCAGAGTTGCCTCTAATTTTACTATTTTCTTCCTTAAGGTATGGCATAATAACCTATTACCATTTTGGAGAAAAGACTACCTCACTTTGGTAACCATGGTAACTAGCTGAACAATAGATAATAGTTAAAACTGAGCAAAAACTGATAGCTAGATCCATGGTGATGGTGATGGAGCTGTTAATACTCTATAGAAGGAGTATTGTTCTCCCTCCTGCCTCAGAGGTCTTGGCAAATACTAGAGTATATAGAAATTAGAAGACTGATGAAAGGGGACCCTGTGATGCAGCTTCCATGAGATCATCACTCATGATGGGGTACGACTTTGTGGTGAGGCTGCTGTTTGGGGATCCTCCACATTTCTGTAAATAACCCCAATAAATGAAATCATTCCTTCAGTCAGTCACTAGTTCCTTGTCTTGGGTGCACTGGCTTTGAAGTTATCCACCACCAACAACCCCAGAAAAGTTAAACAGAACCTCTTGATGGAGACTGTCATAAACCCCCTTTTTCTCTACATAGTAATAATCTTCCATAAAGAACCCTGACATTATTCGTTCATCATGCATCTTCTTTCAAAAAATGGTGTGATTTCCAACTGGATCATATTTATTTTCATTATGTATATATGTGTATTATGGTATGTGTATATACTATTGCGTGCCTGTTTGTGTATGTGAGTATAGGTATGCACATGACCACATATGGTATATGTGTGAAGGACAATTTTGGGTGTCAGTCTTTGCCATCCACATGGTTTGAATCAACATTCTTCATTGTTTTGTCACTTTGTGTATCAGGCTAGCTGTACCATGAGTTTCTGGGATTCTCTCCCTCCCTACACCCCACTCATCTTGCATTAGGAGCATTGAAATTACATATTGGTGCTACACCTATAAATTTTCATGGGTTCTGGGAATCCAAGCTCAAGTTTTCATGCTTACTGGCAAAGGCTTACCCATAAAGCCATTTCTCTATCTTATACTTTGTATTCTAGAATAGTCTATCCTTTAAAAAGCATGCTGAAGTTGGATTACCACTTTAATCTTAATGCAGGCACACTAATGTAGTAAATCTTTCAGTTTGTTCTAAACCACTGACAAGACCCAGCTCAGGCTTCACTTCCTCTAGGAAGATTTCTCAGTGGCACAATTTTCTCCCTTGTTGAATGTTACAAAGAGTCTTTGGTAGAATAATGAATGACAGATGATTGAGTAGCCTAAGGCAAAGTACAAAGACAGTCCAATCATCCACCTCATAATCCAGGAATCTCTTCTTTGAACCTGTCACCCTGCTGGGACACTTGCTGGAAAACAGCTGTGAACAAGAGCTCTGGTCCTCTCTCTTAGTAGGAAGCAGGCCCTTTTAGGTGAAGCCCTTGTGCAGAAGCCCTGCCTGCCCCCTGGAGAAGAAATCTACCTTCAGGTTCACAAGTTCCTAAAATACCCAGGAAGAAGAAAGGAAACAAAGACCTTAGAACAGCTGCTGTGACACTTAACGCTAATTAACAACTTGACGACAGAATCTAGAATCACCTGGAAGATAGGCCTCTGGACATGCCTGTGGAGGATTGTCCTGATTACATTAATTAAAGTGGGAAGACCAGCTACAGGGATTGGCAGCATTCCCTGGGTGGTGTACTAGACTGTCCAATCATTAAAAGAGAACTGAGCGAAATAGCATCTATTCATTGCTCTCTGCATCCATAATACAAGATGGTGTGGCCAATAGTTTCAACTCCTGCCAACTTGATTTTGCTGCACTGAAGCCAGACTAAACACATTCCCTCTTGGTGATCTTTATCTGAGAGCTTTACCAAAGAAAGGAAATCCAGATAAATGCTAGTCTAGCATGCCTCCATCACAGTATGGGAGGCCCTTTACTCTCTCTACTTGCTAATCTAGTTCTTACCTCTGTCATTTCTGCAGAGATATTTAACTTCTTGGGCCACTTTGATCTGCTTTGATAAAAGCTGCTGACTTCAAGAGCGACATACATGGTCCCCCAGAAAAGGGGGAAGGGACAAGATCTGAACAAATTGGGAGCAAGGGAGAGGGCAGAGGGATAAAGGAGAAAGATAAAGGGAGAAGAGGAAGGGAAGGAGGACATGAGGGACCAGGAAGATTGAGTGAGGGGAAGAATAGAGAAGAAAGAAAAGAGATACCTTAGTATCTTAGTATCTTAGAGCCATTATAGGTTTAAAGATAAATATGGCACTAGGGAGATATACTTGGATGATCCCAAGAATCTAAGCAATAGGGGAGAGGCTACCTTAAATGCCCTTCCCCTATAATGAGATTAATGGCTACCTTATATACTATCATGGAGCCTTCATCCAGTAGCTGATGCAAACAGAAGCAGAGACCCACAGCACTGAGCTTAATTCGTGGAATCAAGATGTAGAGAGGGAGGAGTGATGAGCAAAGGGGTCAAGACCTGGATGGAGCAACCCACAGAAACAGCTGTCTTAAACAAGAGGTAGTTCATGGACCCCAGACTGACATCTGGGAAACCAGCATAGGATAGAACTGGGCCTCCTGCATGTGGGTGACATTTAGGAGGCCTGGGCAGTCTATGAGGCCCCTAGTAATGGAACAGCATTTATACCTAGTCACAAATGGAAAGTAGGAGCCCACTCCACAAAGAGGGATACTCTCTCAGCCTAGACACACAGGGGAGGGCCTAGGCCCTGCCCCAAATGATGTGACATGGTTTTACAATCCTGCATAGAAGGCCTCACCCTTTCTATGGAGCAGAAGATGGATGGGACAGAGGTCAGTCAATGGAGGGGGGATGGGAGAATGGGAGGGAACTGGAATTGATATACAAAATAGGATTTTTTTAAAAAAAATTTTAATTTTTTTTTTAAAAAAGGGTGCTGACTTTATTCTTCAAAATTCAAGTGAGGTTGATGCCCTTACTTTCTCTCCAAGACTTAGCAATGTCAAGGGTTTCTCTAGTCCAATGGAGATTGTTTTTTGTCTTGGTTTGTCATTGGACCAATGGTTGTTCATAGAAAGGATAGCGATGTTACTTCATCCTTTTCCCTCACATGCTCTTTAAAAAAGTATTCTTTGGGAATTTCATACATGTATACCTCTAAATTCCCAATTTCAACTTGTGGTGATATCTTTCTTGTAAAAATAAAGCCTATCTGAAAGTTAGAGAGTGGAGCTTGCCACTAGCTAACCATAGAGTTCTGGAGGTCTGCACAGACAGACAGGAAAAGAGGTAGCTGGGCAGAAACAGAATATAAGCAGGGGAAAACAGGAACTTGCTCTCTTGTCTGCTGAGATGCTAAGGAGGCTTGCTCCTTCTCTCTGATCTCTGAGCATTTCCCTCTTTATCTGACTCCATCAGCCTCCTCTGGATGTCCCAAATTTCATGTCTTCTTTTTAAAAAAATAACCCACAAAGTCCAATTAATGCTGCCTTTATGTGCATGGGTATGGGATAATCCACTGGAGCATGAGCAACCTACCAGTGGCTATACCACAGAAGAACGATTCTCCATCTCTTCAAGAAGCAATCAACACTGCCTATAGCCCCTTCGTTTATGCTATGCTGATGTTTTGGCTGGCTTGATCTTGTGCAGATCTTGGGTAGGCAACCATAGATGCTAGGAGGCCATGAGTACATGTCATTTTCAAAAGGCAGCACCTTACAACACTCTTCTCCATCATCTGCCTCTCAAATTCCTTGTACCTTATCTTTTGGTATTCTCCCACACTTGCTCTTGTTAAAAGCATTCGCCCTTCATCCCATGACCATCCCTGGTCAGTTATTCATATTGTTCAAGAGACTCACAGAGGATGTGCAGCCCTCTCAGAAGAGCTCTGTGTAGCACACCTACTATTAACATTGTACATATGTGTTTAGGAGCCTAAGACTTATCTCTGAGACTGAAGCTCTCGATGTTTGGCACATCTCCTGACTGACCCAAACTCTTACCTTTCTTGATGTTAAAATCTTGATAAGAGTGAAATATATTCACTCCTCTCCCTTTGTTCTACACATTTGGTACACTTTATTCTTATGGAGCTTTTCACTCCATGGCCCCTGAAACCATGTCAAGTGCAAACTCTGTTCCTCCCACAGCATAGGACAGGTTCTCTCTTGCTCTTCATAGTTTCTCACACACAATCTTCCTGCTCACTGAAGACCCTGTAATGCTTAATATCAATTGTCAAATTGACATAGACTTAGCACCACCTATGACAAGCATAAGGAGTTTCCAGATTGGGTTAATTTAAATGGGAACACTGACCCTAAATACAGTGGCATTCCATGTTTGTGGTCCCAGATTGAATAAAAAGGGCCGAGCTGAGCATGATTGTTCTACTCTTTCTAACTGAGAATGAAATGTGACCATCTGTCTCAAGAAATTGCCTTAATGACTCCTCTACTCTGACATGATAGATGGTACCTTCAAACTACGAGCCAAAATAAACCCCTCCTTCCTTAAAGTGCTTCTGTCAGGTATTTGATCATAGCAACAAGAGAAACAACTAATTCAGACTCCTAATTTTTCTGAAATAGATCCTATACATTGTAGAATTCGCCCTCTCTTCCTAGTCACTTTCCTACATTTTCTTAAGTGTCTGACTCGGGATCACTGTCTTTATCTTCTTCATTACCCCATCACAATTTTTGGTGATTTAAAAACCATCAGTCAATGCTCCTAACACTCTCCAGTTCCTTTAACATCTCATGGCCCATAAGTTTACTTTCTCTCTCTTGTCAAGTTGTCAGACACATATCCCCACTGCTTTGTTATATTGTGTTGTATTTTTCTTTACTGTCAAACTGTTAGTGAATCAGTCCTTAAATTATGCAAAATGGAATAAAGTAGAAAAGGACATTTCGGGATCTGATGCTGAAGCACAGTAAACTTAAGACTTGTTTCATGACGTTTTGCTTGGTTTATTTGCATATTACTGCAGAGGTATACATCACCTACAGACAACTGCAAGGAATGTAACCAGTGACCTGCTATCAGCGCTTTCTGTTGAAGTTTCCTTAGTCTCTACCACTCATTAGATCAATTTCTGCCTCTGCCTCCTTGTTTCTTTTTGCCTCTCTCTAGTTTCTCTGGATTTATTACATAAATGTTTATTGGCATAATAGATGATAGGGACAGTTCTTAGTGACACTATACAAAGGTGAGTAGAGCACTGCATTATTTGTTGTTATCATCTTACATGACATGGTAGAAAAATCAAGTGTATAGTGGTCCCTCTATAAATCAGTACTATTTTGGTGACAATCATTTAGGTATAAGGTTTGGGTTGCATATTTTGAGATAAAGTTGGGTAGGCCATCTAATTCCTTTTGTAGCTCAAATTGCCCTCCAAAGTATAATCCTCGTTCCACATATGTCTGAGTGATAACATTACATGTGTGAACTACCACATCCAGTTTCTAAATTAATTATAATTTGTTACTATTGTTATTGTTTTGATACAGAATCTCATGTATCCCAAGCTGGTTTTGAGATCACCATCTTCGTGCCTCTACCTCCCAAGTGCTAGGATCTTTAGGTGTGTACACATGCCCAGACTATTATAGAAATTTTATTGCAAATTTTACATGTGCACATAATGTTTTTCAAGAACTCTACCTTTATTCTTTTCCTTCTGGTTCTTCCTCCATCCTCCAGTGTTCACTCTCCCCTTTCAATTTCATGTGCACTTTTAAAAATCTCACTGAGTTCATGTAGGGAAGCTACTGTGTGCATGGGTATAGGGCCACATGCATGGATAGCCTCTAGTGGACTGTATCCATTAAATGACTTTTTCTCTCCTAGCAGTCACCAATTGTTTGTTCCCTTACTCATTCTTATATCTCAGCCACAACAGTTCTCCACCATGCCAAGCTTTCTGGTCCAGCAGGCCTGGTACTCACTTTCCCCTCGACTAGCCAGAAATGTGTGGTCAGCCTTCCAGATGTGCCCTTTGATCTTCCAAGGCAGACACACACCCCAATTGCTCTTCATTCCTGGCACCAACACGGTGCCTGGCACAAAACTGGTGTTCAGAATATATTTGTTACATGACCGAGGCTGTTAAATTTATGGGACTGAATTACAATGAGCAGCAGATATGAACCTCTCCTGTTTCTGTTTAATTCTGTTCATCACTGAACCTAAACAGAACTTAATCTTCTCCATCATTGTTCCTCATATTTCTGCTGTGCAAAGTTTTATCCCCATAGTTGAATTCAATAAATTCAGGATGACAGAGAGAGCTATCCTCAATATTCTGCTATGCCATAAGGAAAACTCTAATGAGAAAATTCAGCTATAACTCTCTAATCACACACCCAGACCAAGTGACAAAAAACCCTCAACATCTGTCAAAAGATTAATATGCTTTTACGTACAGTTCAAAGCTGTTGGGCGTAGCTCATTAGAATAATAAATCTATTAAATCTTGGAAGGATTAACATCTCATTATCTCACTCTTGTTATGAGAATGAAGGGTTTATTATCTCAATGACTTTAAATAACTCTCCCCATGGGATGCAAATTCCCCTCATCCCCTAGCCCTTGCAGTTTGGGCATTGATATATATTTTTCTAAGTTGGGCATTATTATTTAAGGAGAGTTCTGGCCATGAGAGAGTGATGGATGGCTTCACTTTAAGTAGTCTTCCTTTTTGGTCCTTTTAGACCTTCTTTTCTCCAGTCTTTGCTTTCACTCTTAACCATCATATAAAGCTTAGTCGAGATACAGAACACAGCAGTGAAAAGAAACACCAGAGAGTCCACGTGACTATGGACTGGTGAGTTCCTTGTTCCAAATGATTCTTTGCCTTATTTGGAACTGAGCATCAGTAGCTTTCCTGCACAAGCCTTCCTCAGTTCATCCATACAACAGACTCTTGTATGCCATTCGTAAACCTTTACCATTTTTGAAATGAGATTTCTTGCTACCTACACCCCAGACTGACCTCAAACTTGCAGTTGCTTTTCTCAGCCTCCCGAGTGCCAGGATCTATAAAAATTAAAGTTGGCCTGGGGAGATGGTTCAGAAGTTTTTAACGTGCTTTATGACCTGAGCTTGTTCCCAGAACCTGTGGGAGAAGAAAACAACCAACTCCTGGGACTTGTCCTTTGATCCCTACATGTGTGCTGTGGCACAAGTATGCGTGTGTGTATGTGCACGCGCGTGTGTGCACACAGACAGTGGCTGCTGAACTAACTTCTCCATTACTGTGGGCAGGTGAGCTGGCTACTAAATATCAACCCTTCCTGTAGGCATCTCAAAATATCCCTACACAAGGTAAAAGGACAACTCACCTACAAAACAGTCATGGTTTAGATTACAAGCCAGCGGAGGACAAAAGAAGAAAAACATGGCCTCTGAGACACAATGATTAGTACCCCAGGTATTGTGAAGAATTGTGAAGAGCAGTAAGTGTTAATAGCATTTCTAGAGATTTCTCTTGATTGGAGAGATGGGCTATTCAATCAGTGTTGCTGAAACCGTCGTAGAACTCATGGGTTTATTAAAAAGATAGCATCATTTAATGTTTATCTTACCACGTAATTTTGATTCTAACACAAAAGTGGGCATCTAGACAAGATCAAAAAGCAGTTGAAGAGGAAGGAAAAGAGATGTGTCACCTCACTATGGAACACTCTAGTGACAAAGGAAATCTCTGAAACAGATGGGAGATTTGGCTTGAAACAATTTTGCTTTGCCTAGTGAAGTAGTAGTCTGGCTTTCAGTTTATGCAGACTTTAAAGGCCTCCTTCATTCAACTACACACAAACTCCATTGTGTGAGCTGCCCATGATGGCTCAGCACTAGACGTAGATGGAAAAACGTGTCTTCATTAAAAAAAAAAAGTAACTTCTAATTTGGCTTCTTTGAAGTTAATGTGTATTCTTCTTGAGTTGTCTAGTTTCACAACTTCTGTGATTTCTAAGTTTTTACACTGAAAATATGTGTGTGTGTGTGTGTGTGTGTGTGTGTGTGTGTGTGTGTGTGTGTATGTGTGTGTGTTTACATGATGTGTATGAGTGCACGTGTGAACCTATCATGGGTCTCATTCCACCTAGTGTTGTGTGATTTCTGATACTTTGCATGCTCCAGACCGACTGGCCCCTAAGCTTCCCCATGGTTGTCCTTTCTCACCTTCTGCATCAATGTGGGAATGCTGGAATTACAGATGCACACCACCACATCTGCATATTTTTATGGGTATCTTGATTCACACTCAGGTCACCAGAGTTGGCAAATGTTTTTATCTTCTGAGCTATGTTAGGCTGTGCCTGTTGAATTTAAGTTGGAGAGTTTAACTAAGTCTAAAAAGACTAACCAAGTCTGACCGAATCCTCCAACCACAGTCTTTAGGCAACTTTTACCCACTGAACACACGTCATTGGTATAGGATGACTTTCTGAGTCCTTTTATTTTTCACCTACTAATGACTCGTGGTGACTCTGTTTGCACAGTTAATTGAAAACTCTCAAATAAAACTGTCTGTTGGAAAACTCGGAAAAGTTAAATAATACATTTTAGATAACTCAAGGAACATGAACTTTCCAATAATATTTTTTTCTTTATGTTTTTCAAACTGTCAGTATCAAGTTCATAGAATTTAGTTTTGTATCTTAGTTTTATTTTTCACCTTTTATTTTTAAAAAGCTAGCACACACTAGAAAGTCAGGGAAATGTAGGGTCATTGAAAAGAACTGTTACGAATTCACTCTCCATATGAGCTTCATTGGTTGGGAGTCCTGTAGTCATAGGCAAGCATGATTAGGCCTTATAGTGGGATAGCAACGTACGAGATAGCATCAAAACCACCAGCAGTTAGAATGGAGCCTAACAAGAGAGAGAGAGCTTGTCCGTCAATTTAAGAGAGCAAAGGGAGTTTCTGGCTCCCACCAATTTTTCAGAAGTGGGTAGGCAAACTTCAGGCCACCGGACCTAGCCTGGCTTGGCCCATGTGCACAGCAGTAGGCACTAGATGGTACCAAAAACTAATTCTGCAGCTACCATGAATAGAAAGGAAGGGTTAAAGGTTACACCATCACGTCTTTTCAACTCTGTGTCCCAGAGAGAGTTGCAGAAGGTGTAGTCTGATTTATGAGAGAGAGTTGAGAGGCAGCTAGAGGTCCCACGCTCTAACAGTATGACGCCTCTAATTAAAGATAGAGGAATACAGCATTTCTATTCTAATATCTCCTCTAGACACAATTGAAAGCAACAAAAGAACAAAAAGGAAAATTAAAGGACTCTATCCCTGCTGACATATGTGTAAAGAGTTTAATTTTAAGTATAGATACCCTGCTGTTGAAAATAAATTAACATTTTCCTTAGTTTTTTTTTTTTTTTCTAACAGAACCATACCCAGCAGATTGAGGAAATCTGACAACCACTAGAGACATGGCCAGACCCGTGTTACCTAAAGTGCAAAGATACCACATGCCAGGCTCCTCATGAGGAACAAAGAAACAAGATAAGGGAACAGAGTTGGGTCAAACAGGAAAATAGCAAAAGAAACACAAGGTAATTAGTGCATCTTTCATGGCAGAACATTAATTAGAATGCAAAAATATCCTAATTAAAGAATATGTGGTTAAGTATATTACTGCGACATGAACAAAATAATAATAACTAAACAACATTCATCAAAAGTCCTGGAAGCGGAGCATAAGCTCTCAGGATGGGGATGCAGGTACATGCAGGTAAAGAAACTGGAGATTGGAGATGGTTCAATAGTTCAGCCAGCCTGGTGCTCCTGCAGAGGATGGGGTCCTTTCCCATCTCTAACTCCAGTTCTATGGAATCTGACACCCTCTTCTGGCCTCTGAGGGTATCAGGTCACCATGTGGTACACATCTATACATATAGACAGAATACTCATGCATGGGAGGAAAGCAAAATAAATCTGTTCTAAAGTCTCAAAAAATATGTTATAAAATGGTGAAGCTATTAGCAAAAAAAAAGAAAGAAAAGAAAAGAAAAAAGAAAAAAGTAAAAAAAGAAAGAAAGAAAAAAAGAAAGAAAAACAATGCAATGAGGCCAGCGAGATTCTCAGTGGGTAAAGGTTCTTGCTTCCATGTCTGATAACCTGAGCTAGACCCCCCAAACCCACAAGGCCAAAGGAGAGCACTGATACCCACAAACTGTCCTCTGCTGTCCGTGTCACCACTGAAACATGTGTGCTATCCCCCAAAACAAGCACACAAACAGATAGATGTAAAGTTTGAAGAGTGGATGCATCACATTTGCCAATATCAATAAAGTAAACTTGCCTTTTAAAAGAAAATATTATCAGTCTTATTTCATAAAACTCGTCCCCATGTTTATTACAAGGAAGAGACAGCAACAGGCAGCAAAACACAGAAGAAATAAATGGAAAGAAAATACAGAGGACACCGTCACATTGGCGGCCTGCTGTCTTTACCTGAGAAAGCACAGGCATTTATGGGGCAAGAGCAATAGTAGCAAGAGAGGGAAAAAAATCCGTGTTTTTCTCTGTGGTCTCTGGTCACAGAAAGTGAAGCAGATTTACATTGCCTGATTAATGTTAGCTCTAGTTGAATTGGAAAGTTTTGTCTTAAAGCCGAGTCACATAGCTACGTTCCACATACCAGATGAACATTTATGTGAGTGTATGGGTAGGTGGGGGTATTTCTGTGCCATGGCACATGCATGAAGGTCAGAGAACAACTTCAGTTGTCAACCCCCACCTGTCACCTTGTTTGAGAAAACGTCTCACTGATGCATACATAAACCTAGGTAGTTGACCTGTGAGGCTCCAAGCATGCTGTTTCCATCCTCAGTCTCTCCTTAGGAGCACTGAGATTACAGACATGTGTGTCCATATCTGGCTTTTATGTTGGTTCTGGGGATCTGAATGAATGTCCCAATGCTTTCTCGGCAGATATCACTGCCCCCCCCCACCCACCACACACACACACACACACACACACACACACACATACATACACACACACACACCCTGAGACAGGGCTTCTCTGTGGCAACAGACCTGCCAATCCTAAAACTCACTCTGTAGACCAGTCTAGCCTCAAACTCACAGAAATCTGCCTGCCTCTGCCTCCTGAGTTCTGGGATTAAAGGTGTACACTACCATGCCCAGCTCTCAGCAGAGTCCAATAAAGCATAACCCAATCCTAAATATTATTTTTGTTGGCAGTTACCATGCAACAAAGAAGTGTCCAACACATCCGGTAGCTACTTGTTTTCCACCAGCTCACCTGGTCCCACCGCCATGCCAGCCCCAAATAACATGCAGAGATTCTGTATTTGATACAATTCTGTTGGCCAGTTACTAATTCCTTACCAGCTAGCTCTGTCTTAATTATTAACCCATTTCTACTATTCTAAGTATTTCCACGTGGTCATCTTATCGGAGAGTGGCGGGCCCACATCTGCTCTCTCCAGGCTCTACGTGCTGACTCCTCCTTCCTACTTCCTCTTTCCTCCTTGTCTCCTAGCCCCGCCTATCTTGCTTTCCCATTGGCCGACAATGCTTTATTCATCAACCAGTATGAGAAATATATTTACAGAATAACATCTCCCATCATCTATTCTTTTCTGTCTAAAATAAAAGAAGGGTTTTAACCTTAACATAGCAAAATATAACATACAACAGTTATCAAATAAGAATCACAGCAATATTTAGTCCATTAACATTTAGCAAGATTTAAAGAAAATATTTCATTATCTATACTATCTTTGTGAGTCTAAAGTCCTATATGTAACTTATCTTTAATCCTAACTAAGGAAAACTATAACCATAACTATCTGTCTTCAACTCCTTCAAAGACCACAGAAGGATAATATATAAACTCTAGAAATGACAGAGACAACTCACTGCCTGGTCAGTCACCCGAAGTTCTTCTGTAATGTTCCACCTTCAGCCCATATGCCATAGTGTGTCTGGCAGACTCTTTCATGAAGCAGGAACCCTGTAGCACTGTCCATCCTGTTTTAGCAGTTATTTTTCTGTGGGTCCTGCATGTCCAGTTTATACAGCATAAAGTCAAACCGTCCAGAAGAGCAGTACCTTGCCCAAATGGCTAGTTTTGCCATATTAGAAGCAAACTCCATAATGTGTTTCTTCAATGTCCATCTTCCTTTCTGATGCAGGTGGTGTTACCAGGAGCAGTTGTGCCTCACTGTCAAGAAAAACCCTTAACCATTTTAAATGCCATATTCTGTAGGTCTTTGAAAGGTTTGAAGAATGCCTATTCATCTCAAATACATCTCTGCATATCTAGAAATCCTAACTTAACTCCAAGTTTTGACTATCATAGATGACTCTCTAATCTGTACTAAATTATACATTACATTTCCCAATGAGCTCTATAAACACAATACCCAAACAAGAGGAGTAATATACATATCACAAAATTGACCTTAAATTGTATCAATAAATGAAAATCCATTCCAAGGCAAAGTATTCATATCTGTACCATAATTCTCTTTTTACCTTTAAAAAGATTACTTGTGGTCATTAACCATTTATAACCAAGCCCACTTAAATGAAAACAAACATTTATAAACAATATTTGGGAATTTGGGCATTGTTCTTTCCAAACTAATTCCTGCTGGTATGGGGTGCTGTCATGAGGAATCCTAAGAAGACTCAGAAATCTTGGCTGTAGTCTGCAAGGCTGCTTTGTCCCAACTGCATTGAATGTTGGATCACCTGGGACACTATTTCGGGGGGTCTGGCTTGATCAAACCACGTTAGTCTGGAAGGAATCCACAGCTTTTTATTTTCTGTGGAAACAAAATTAGAAATCCTTTTCCCCAGTAACTTGTCCTTAAACTTAAATTTTGGAGTCAAAGCATTTTTAAAATATATAAATTGAATTAATCCAGCAGCATTTGTTTTAATAGCTGTTATTTTCTCAGCAGTCAAACAATTTAAAGATAACAGAACAGCGTACAATATCCAAAGTTTCTCTGTGCTTTCCATCTTTACGTGGCTTTTTTATTACTCTATTTCTTTTACTTCTATTTTTACATATTTTGAGACAGAGTTTCTCTGTGTAACTTTTATCTGTCCTGGAATTTACTCTGTATACCGGGTTTCCTTTCAAATCACAGAGATCTGTTTGTCTCTGTTTCCCCGAGTGCTGGGATTAAAGGCGTGTGCCACCACACCCAGCCACACTTTGTCTTTTTAAAACCATTTTATTTCTTTTCTCTTTTCTGTCAAGCCTACGTATATTTTAAAACACACTGTAAACCTTTAACTGTTTTTCTTAACCTGAATCTGTCTTTACTGTAAATCTTTATGTTTTTCTGGCCACAAGTCTTTTATCTGCTAAATAACAACATTCCTAAAATGAAAGCCATGATTTTTTTTGTTTTGTTTTGGTTTTGGTTTTGGTTTTTTTGGGGGGTCTATCCAAGATGGTGGTGGCTATTTTACCGCCTTGGTCTGCGCTGCATTCAACAGCATGCTGCCGGCTTGGAGATATGGTCATTGCCATTGCCAGCTCTCATACACACCAATGAATTGTTAGCAGAGCTCTTTAAAATCAGTGCATATTTTTGCTGCTTATTCTGAGTCAGGAAACCTCCCTTAAAGGAGCCATGCAAATTTCTGTTTTTCTCTAGCAGAGTCCAACTGAGAAAACGCTGCTACCAAGAAGTCTTGCTTGTCTTTGTTCCTTTGTTTCTAAAACATTTCTTAAGCTTTTCTTAGTTTTAAGAGAAAGTTCTTATTAGCCATGTTGGGTGCCAAATAGTTATGGTTATAGTTTTTCTTAGTTAGGATTAAAGATAAGTTACATATAGGACTTTAGACTCACAAAGATAGGATAGATGATATCTTTTTTTTAAGTCTTACAAAATGTTAATGGACGAAATATTGTTAACTGTGATTTTTATTTGATAAGTGGTGTATGATATATTTTGCTATGTTAAGGTTAAAACCCTTCTTTTTATTTTAGACAAAAAAAGAGGAGATGATGGGAGATGTTATTCTGTAAATATGTTTCTCATACTGGTTAATGAATAAAGGTTTGTTGGCCAATAGGAAAGCAAGATAGCCAGGGCTAGGAGACAAGGAGGAAAGAAGATGTAGTGAGGGGAGTCAACATGGAAAGCCTGGAGAGGTAGGATGCCAATGCCGCTCTGGCCGATAAGATGAGCCACGTGAAAATACTTAGAATAGTAGAAATGGGTTCATAATTAAGACAGAGCTAGCCCATAAACAATGATAGTAACTGTCCAACAGCATTGTATCAAATACAGAGTCTCTGCATGTTATTTGGGGCCTGCACGGTGATGGAACCAGGCAGGCTGGCGGAAACATACATGCTACAACACCCCATGTACTGTCCAATTCTCTAATCTCTGGTTCCATCACAAAATTTTTAGAACTTAATACAAATAGGTAACAAAATGTTAAACCACTGATGTTTTCTATATATCCCTTTTAGATAGCCAATGGTTCTAAATGAAAAGTCAAAATGCACAATATCTAAAATGTTTTAATGTTAATAGCACTATCTGAATTTTAACATTGAAGGTAGAAGTAACTACATGAACATTTGTAAAGAGAAGGTAATGAAGCAAATACAACTGAAATATATTATACATGTATATGAAGCTGTCATCATGAAACCTATTGTTTTGTTTCCTTTTGCTTCTGTGAGAAACACCATGACCAAAAGCATCTCAGGAAAGAAAAGTATTTATTCATCATATATAACAGGTCACAGTCCACCATGGAGGAGATCAAGCATGATCTTGAAGAAGAAACCATGTTGCTCGCTGGCTCATCACAGGTTCATGCTCAACTAGCTTCCTTACACAACCCAGGACCACCAGACCAGAAAATGGTGCTGAATTCAGTAGGTTAGGAATTAAGACAAGACCACACGGGGCATGCCCACAGGCCAGTCTGATAGGGTAATCACTCAATTGAGATTACCTTCTCAGATTATTCTAGGATGTGTTACAATGGCAGTTAACTGCCACTGACATGAGCACCAGCCTCCAGTAACACAGGGACACAGGGCTTGAAGGGGATCCACTGAGGCAGGGAACTAAGGTTTTTTTTTTATCTGAGAGAATATATACACACACACACACTCCTTGATGATTTCCTTCTGACTTTTTCTTTATTCTTATTTTTCCTCTACATCTTCCTTGGTGTTTTCCTTCTAACTCACTTTATTTTTTCCATGACAACCTATAGACCACAGCAAATCTTTGAAGCAATATAAAAATTACAATGTGGTTATATTCCATTTCTCAAGTAAATGATTGCAATTAATACGAGTAACAGTCAGCATGTTTTTCCTTGTATCTTACATAATTAAACATTTTACATATTACAAGTGAAAAACAAGTTGTCCCAGGAATCCACATACATTCAGCTCCAAGCAACTTGTTATAGATTAACAGAGCATGAGCAGGCACGATATTTTTCTCAGCCATTCCTTTTACTGGCAGGTCACATTTTACAGTTACAAAGAAAGGACCAACCGTTTTGTTATTTATCTCAAAATGTAATCTTATAAGAAACCTTAGAAGAATCACAAAACTAGAACAGTCAGTTCTGCTTTCCAGACCCACTCATCAACAGTTTTTTGATATTGTTGTTTATTTGTTTGTTTTTATGTATCAGGAGACTGAGGACACAAATTAGTATAAGGGATTAATCATCATCTTTGAACACCAACCAATCCTAACAAGCAATGCAGATCAGCTAATAACAATCAGGCTGCTTTGTTTTGACCTTAATGAATCTATAACTCAGCTAGGTGTCCTGGTGAACTTTAAATTATCTTCTTGGGTTTTTCACCTTAAAGCTATTTGGGAAAAAAATCTTAGTCTAACCTTAAGTAATTTTCAAAGCTTTGTTTCAGCCATAATGCACTCTGAAACCTGTGAACACGTCTCTCAACATTAAGATTAAAAGAATTCAATCCAACCTGGCTCCTGAGACTCAACTGTTTTCCTTAATCTCTAACCTAAGCCAGTCAACACAGGTCCTTGATAGAAACTCATGTGTCCTAGCTATGTGACTCTTCCTTGTTCTATTTTTTTTTTTAATCCTCTGCAGCCTCTGCTTTATCTGAGGCAGGGGGAAATGTTATCCTTCCTTTACCTATGTTAATTGTACCACCAAACTAAGCTCTATCACAATCCATTACAGCCTTCATTAAAAACCCTCAATCATCAAACTATTTAAACTAACACTGTTAGTGTATAAAGTCATTGCTTCACTTAAACATTACAGCTTAGGAGAAAGTCATCTTCATAATAATCCACAGGTAAAAATGCCCAGTAGAACAGGATATTTCCATGAGATAATCTCATTGCATTAAAGTAATAGGTGTCTCTTCGTGCTCATTCACACCATGTCAGATCACGGGAAAAAATAGCAGTGACAAATATACAAAGGCACATCAATAGCCGAGTCCAGATTTACCCATCAGTGTTTAGTTTTCCAGTGGGCCCATCCCCTGAAGTCAATCTCCATCTGCTGCTCCTCTGACATGGCCACCGGCCGTCAACATCAATTTGGACATCTATTAATATGAATACTAATGTATACTAATAAACTACTAAAACAGTAACAATAATTAGGATAATTTGATTAATTGCTTAAATTATACAGAGGAAGAAACAACCCAAAGTAGAATACAGAAATTAATCTGAAAAGTACAACAAAAGAATACTACAGCATAAGAAATCATTGAGTGAAAAAACAAATTGTTTAATGGAAAGCTTATGTATATAAAGAATTAAAAGGAACAGAAACAGTATTAGAAATTAAAATTAAGAAATGGCCACAAGTATAGGGAAACAGTAAAAACATTATGATTAAAAATCCTTGATTATCCTTTATAAAGATATTTATGTATTCAATCAAAGGACAGTAAGAAAGTATAAACAGTCAATTCTCCTTAACATAAAACTACCCAAATGAGCTTGGCATTGGTGGTGCACACCTTTAATTCCAGCCCTGGGGAGGCAGAGGCAGACAGATCTCTGTGAGTTTGAGGACTTCCTGGTCTACAGAGCAAGTTTCAGGACAGCCTCCAAAGCAATACTGCCTATACGAAAGAACAATTCAAGAAAAAATTACAGACGTCGTAAGACTAGTCTAAAAAAAAAAATCTATGTGTAGCAAATGAAATTTAGCATTTCATTTCAACCTAAAGTCATAAAAATTAAAATTTAAGAATTATTAAACTCATGTTTGTAATAAAATGCACTTCCAAATATCTGAACTTGAATCTTAAGTTATATGCTAATTTCTTATGGAAGATATTCTGATATCCTGGTGCAGAAAACCAAAATGAGACAGAATTCAAGATTATAACATGGGAATAATCATAATTTGAAATGTCCTTGCTGACTGTATGGGAGGGACACATTGTGAGAGGGCGATTTGGAAGAGAGTAACACTGAAGTACATTGTATACACCTATGAAGATGTCACAATGAAATACATTTTATAACACTAACATGCGGTAATTAGTGGGTGGAAAGATGTTTCAGAAAATAAGAGCAGAGCACCTGAGTTCAGTTTCCAGCACTCACACAAGGCAGATCACAATCACTATAATGCGCACTCCAAGGGATCTGACCATCTTGTGGACCCCATAAGCTTAAGTTGCATGTGCATAGACCTAAACATTAACACATAATTAAAATCTTAAAATATTTTAATAGAGGGAATGCTAGAATTTAAAAAGCTAGGCAAACAATCAGGAACTACAGATGCAAGCATAACCAACAAAATACCAGACATGAAAGAGAGAATCTCAGGCGATAAAGATACACTAAGAGAAAAAGATTCATTGACCAAAGACAATCTTAAGTCCAACAAATGCCTAACACAAAATATCCAGGAAATATGCGACACCATGAAAAGGCCAAACCTAAGAATAATAGATATAGAAGAAGGTGAAAAAAACCAACTCAATGGTGCAGAAAATATATTCAACAAAATCACAGAAGAAAACTTTCCCATCATAAAAAAGATGTCAATTAAACTAGCAGCTTACAGAATACCAAATAGAATGAACCACAAAAAAGTCCCCATGCCAAATATAATCAAAGCACCAAGCATACAGAATAAAGAAAGAATATTAATAGCAGCAACAGAAAAAGGCCAAGTAACATATAAAAACAAACTAGCAGAATTACACCTGACTTCACCATGGAAACTGTGAAGGCCAAAATGTTGTGGATAGATATTCTACCGACACTAAGAGACCATGGATGCCAGCCCAGACTACTATACCCAGCAAAGCTTTCAATCACTATAGATGGAGAAACCAAGATATTCCATGACAATACCAAATTAAACAATATGTATCAGCTAATGCAGCCCTACTGAAAGTTCTGGAAGGAAAACTCCAACCCAAGGAAGTCAACTATACCCACAAAAACATAGGCAATAAATAATCCCACTTTACAAACAGACAAAAGAAAAATTGGGAAGGGGAACTACACATAATACCACAAAGGGTCAAGACCAGGCTACAGAAACCCACAGAGACAGCTGACCTAAACAAGGAGGAGCTCATGGACCCCAGACTGATAGGTGGGAAACCAGCATTGGACCAACCTAGACCCCCTGAACATGAGTTAGAAGGCCTGTGCAGGATGTATCCCTGGAGTACAAAAGGACTTTAGGAGCACATTCCCCATGAAGAGATACTCCCGTTGCCTAGAACAGGACTGAAATCACTCGTAAAACTGAAAAGCTTCTGTGAGGCAAAGGGCACAGTCAACAAGACAAAACGGCAGCCCACAGAATGGGCAAAGATCTTCACCAACCCCACATCTGACAGAGGGCTGATCTCCAAAACAGACAAAGAACTCAAGAAGCTAGTTACCAAAGCACCAAATAATCCAATTAAGATTGGGGTATAAAACTAAATAGGAAATTCACAATAGAGGAATCGAAAATGGCTGAAAGACAACTCCCAGCATCCCAGTCACTAACACAGAGTAGCCCCAAGACAGAGTACCCAGCACCATTCAACTGGTCTACATAGCAAACAAAGATACACATGTATACTCAACAAGGATGGGACCAGATATCCACACTACTAAACGATATCAATGATCACATTTCTGATTCCTATGTCCCACGAACACACACACACACACACACACACACACACACACACACACACACACACACCCATTAATATACAACACACAATGTCTCTTCCTAGTAACCACATTGTAATGCTCCCTAAGAAAACCAACTTACTAATGCATTAGACAATGTTATTAAATCATAAATTATAACTATGATTATGTTCAAGAAACTCAGGATGTGAAAAAGTGCCTGAAAAAGGACTGCCAAAATGTAAAGATTTGAATAAAATAAGGAAAACTATCCAAGATAGAAAAGTGGAATGTAATAAAAAGATGGACTCTGAAGAAAAGCCAAAATGAAATAAAACTCAAAACAAAAACTCAGCAAGTTAAGCAAAAAAGCTCAGAGCAAAGTATCACCAGTACTTTGGGATCAAGTTGAAGAGGAATATCAGGTTTCAAAGCAAGGTAGAAGAAATGAACCACTCATTAAAAAATATTAAATATACTTATAAAGAGGAATAGAACACACGGGGAACTCTGGGACACTGGAATAAGATCAACTCTATGAATAATAGATTTAGAGGAAGAAGAAGCCAAGGTGAAAGGCTCATAAAATATTCCAACAAAATCATAGAAGAAAAATTCCTAAATCTAAGGAAAGAGGTGCCTGTCAAGGTGTAAGAAGCATAGAGAACACCAAAGAGACAGGGCTAGAAAGAAACTCCCTATATAACAGAACATTTAAAACAAATTACAGAATAAAGAAAGAGTGTTGAAAGAGGCGAGAGAAAAAGACCAAGTCACAAGCAAGAGCTGGTCCATCAGAACAACACCTGTTTCCCGGTGGAGGCTTGGAAGCCAGAGGAGCTGAAAGAGATGCTTTACGAGTCCACAAATGCCAGCCCAACCCACTGTACCCAAGCAAAACTGAGTCATAAATGAAGGGGAATAAGATTTATGACAAAAGCAGGTTTAACAAATTTTGCCCCCCCAAAAAAAAACCTGCTCTAAGTGGGTATTAAAAGGACTACTTCTGTTTGAAGAAATTAAACACCCAAGAAATATATAACAGAACAGATATCCAAGAAAGAAAAAACACCATCAAAACAAAGTATCAGGAATTAATAAATGTTGCTCAGTAACTCTCAGTATTAATGGTCACAGACTAGTAGACTGGACTAGAAAACAAGATTCACCTTATCATATCCTCTAAGAATCACATCTCTCCATCAACAGTAGACACCACCTTAGGGGGAAGTCTTCTAAGCAAACGGAGCAAAGAAACAAGCAGGCATGGATATTCTGACACCTGACAAAATGAACTTCAAGCCAAACTAGTCATAAGGGACAGGGAAGGACATTTCATACTCTCATCGGAAAGCTTCACCAAGAAGACTGTTTTAGTTGGAGTCGCTATCACCATAACACAACAGTGACTAAAAGCAACACAAGCAACAGATCAGTTTGGTTTACACATCCACATCTCAGCCCACCACTGAAGGAAGCTAGGACAGGAACCTAATGCAGGAACCTGAGGCCAAGGCCGGGGAAGAACACTCCTTACTGGCTTGCTCCCCTTGGACAGCTTGCCAGGGGTAGCATTGCGAAAGAGCTGGATGGGCCTTCACATCATCGATTATTCATATAATACCCCACAGACTTTCCCTATAGACAAGTCTCAGACACACTTTCTCTGTTAAGATTACTTTCCCCAGATATATCTTGGTTTATGTCAAGTTGGCAAAACACAGCCAGTACAAGGATATTATAATTCCAAACATTTATATATCAAACACAGGAGCTTTTAACTTCATTTTAAAAGGTGTCAGATCTAAAGCAATGAAGAAAAAATTTGAAGAAGTCAAATGGGCTAAAAACACTCTATCTTCACCAGACATGTAAACAACATAGTATAACAAATATTTACACAGCATCTGTATTGTATTGGATATTACAAATAATCTGTGCAATTTAAAGCTTATGGGACAATGTGTGCAAATTAACTCTCAAAGACTACATCATGTTTCATAAGGCAATTCAAGAGCCCTGGGTTTGGATATTACATGGGGACCTGAAATTGTTCCCCAATGTAAACAGAGTGGCACATGTATGATGATACTCTGTAATCACATAGTTACTTTTTAAAAATCAAGAGGTATATTTGTTCGTGAGTTTCAGAAAAAGTGTTATATTTTGTATTATTTTGACATACTCTTATTCCAGTCCTCAAACAGAATATAAAGCATGGGGGGATTTAAAAATACTTTATTATGTAAGTGTGTTACATTCACACACATGTGTGTACATGCCACAGTGCATATCTGGGGGTCAGCCTTCTTTAAGAGCTGGTTCTCTCATTTCTCTGTAGGTGTAAGAATGGAGCTCAGGTTGTTAGGCATGCGCAGTGTGCACTCTTACCTGCTGAGCCACTTCACTGGCACACGTGTGATTTTATATGCATACACAGGGACCCAAGTTCAGTGACCACTCCGTGAGGAATAGGCACTGAGCGTAGAGGGGGACTAAATTGTCACAGTAATTAAGCAGGATTCCTTTATAAGCACAATTATTCTAAGTCTTCAGATGGGGCAGTGTCATTGGTTTATGTGTTATCAATTTGATTATATGTGTGATGTAACATCTAATTTTCTGAACCTCATATCTTCATTTTAATAGGACAACAACCTAGGAATATAATATCTTTATCTGTGTGTGTACAGACTCATCTATCATTTAATGTGACATAAAACCAAAAACAGGTTACCAACAGCATTGTCTAACCAACTTCTTTGCCTATATTTCTTTAATTTCTATGCTATGTTTTTTTTTTAGGTACTCAGTCTAGTCCAAATTTTTCAATCATCCTGCCCAGACTCTTGAGGAGCTAGGATAAGAAGACTGTTCTGCCATACCTTGCTTTCTCTATTTATCACAGAAGAATAAAATTAAAAATCTCCAAGAAAATCAGTGCCGATGAATCTTTGGCATTTTAATAAAGAAATGTGAAAACATTATTAAAAGAAGACGAGAGATAAATGGAAAGGAGGGTAATATATTGTCCGTTAGCAGCCATGTTACCTTGTGATCTCCAATTTTAAAGTTATTAAGATAAACCCCAGTATAGAAAAATACTAAAACATTTTTCCATCACTAACATTCAATTATGCACCGCAGAAGCCATCACGTAATAGGACATTTTCTCATTCTACATAAGCCCTTCAGTACCAGGATGCCAGGACTAAGGAGAAGGTTTGGGCAAGAGGCAGGCACAAAGCATCCATCTGGGTGTATTTGGCTAACATATACCTATATGGGGGACAGGATGTGGTCTCTAGTGAACAGTTAGTACAAAACTCCATAGAAGATGCAAACAAATGGAATTCCCCTAAGGTGTGGATCAGAACAGCAGTGACAACAGCAACGCAGGGAACATGGTCTTGGAGCCGGAGATTCATAACAACAAACATGGCCATATGTTCATCGTCACAAGTATGATATGTCTTGTAAGTGTATTTTTTCTCTCAACTTTCTCTGGGATTAACTGCAAATTCTGGATGGGAATAGAGCCAACCTGAAAAATAAGTTTAAAATGTGAGTAAAGTTGATGTCTGTTCTCATGTTTCCCCCCCTTTTTTCCCGTTTATTTCACAGGCTCCTTGAGTCACAGAATGCCTGTACCACACTGGGGTGTCACTCTTCACTAGGTTCTAAGGACAGAAATTAAATATATTGGTATGAGCCACTGAGATTTAATTGAAGACTTTCACAAAACCTTCCCTCCACTGAGCACCCTTCCTGCTATCTCTAGCTTTAATGAGAATGCATCCAGCTTGAACCCTCAAGGGAGGAAAAGTCACATGCCTGAGCTCTTAATGACCCTGGGAGAACTATGGGAGATGCTGGTGGTCTTTGCCTTCATTCTACTGATTGCTCTCTGCAGTGAGAGGTCACCTTAGATGTCAGGCCTGGATCACTGAACTGCTCCCCTTGGGCGCCGCATGCATTGAACTTTTAAGCTAAATATGTTGTATCTGTACAACCAATTGATATATCCACCGAGCATTGCCAAGCTATTCTTCATATTTATGACAGAGAACTTAATTTCCTCTTTAGAAAGCTAAAGATATCTGGACACAGAAGGGGATTTTCAAGCAACTGTGATTGTTTTTCTATTTGTTTGAATAGCAAGAAGCTAAAGTGTAAAGTTGTCTGTCTTCTTCACTGATTGGCCAGCTATCTCCTGAAGATGTTCACACCAAAACTAAGAATACGCATTCGATCTCTCCTGTACATGTTTGCACACATTGCATTGGATTCCAACCACAGTCTTATGAAATACATGTTGTGACTTGCTAATTTCTGAGATAAAGCTTGTGTGGAATCAAAGAGATGAGCCAAATGCACAAAGGAAATTAGCAGCAAGGAGAGATGGTTGCTGGCTTCAGGACTTCATTTTGTCTGTTCTGCCAAGGTCTAAGGATGCTCAAAACTCTAGGTTCATATACATGTGCCCAGAATCTCGTTCCACCATGTCTTATTATATGCTGTTGGAAATGGCTATGGTTATTAAGAAGTATTACTTAAATAGAGAATCAATCACACACAAATGGTATGAGATAAGTACCTCGTGCACCTTCAATTTTGTCTTGGATTTAGTTAGAAATCTCCATTTAACATGTGAACACTTATTGTGGTTTAATAAGGATCAGGAGAAACAAATAGGCTGAATAGATGTTTATTCAGGGAGAAATAACTCACAACATAGACAGATGAACACCAGCAGGTTCCTGGTCCCAAGGATGCCTCCGGATGCTCTCCTGTCCCCATCTGGAAGCAAGAGAGCACTCCGGGCTCCTCCTCAGACCTACTTTCCCCAGGAAGCTTCCGCCCCTGTCTTCATCCCCCAATGTGCATGGCCAGTGCCACAGATGCGGACAAAGTGAATATCTCACTACAAACACTCTCAGTTAAAAATACTACTATTTATTTTGATAGATTTATTTTGTCATATCCATTTAGTAAGATAAGAGTAATAGGTTACCCTGAGGCATAAGATCTCCAAAGCCATTGGCTTTGAACAGGTTTATAGCACAAAGCATGGATTATCTCTTGTGTGAAGCAACCCTCAGAATGAAGCAGAAAGCTGTTGGTTACCCTTATAACAACCATGCCACTATTGTGCCAGTCAAACCACTACTGCCAACATGCCTGGCTTTTTTTTTTTTTTCACATCGGTGATGGGGATCAAACCCGGGTCCTTGTTCTGTGCAGCAAGCATTTTATTGACACTCATCTCAGCCCTGCTGTGATTTTTTTAAAAAATTCAGATATCCCTTTGTCAGGTAAGAAGTGCATCAAACTCAGAGAAAGAGATAAAGGGGTGATTTAATGGGGACGGAAAGAAAAATGAATAAAGCAAAATAGTAAGCAGAAATTAGAATGGGGATGATGAGAAGAGGCAAACCACGACTTTCACATAAATGAAATAACATATTCACTTTAGACTCACTATAAGAATCATTAAGGTTTCTTTTTTGTTGTTGTTTATTTATTTTTTGTTTTGTTTTTACATCCCAATCAAAGTTTCCCCTCCCTCCCCAGTTCTCATTCCCCACCCCCATTTAAGGTTCCTTATCTACCCCTTTTCAATGTGTAGATGCTTGTTCTCTGTGAGTAGCTAAGCAATAAATTTGGCTCATGGACCAGTTTAAGCAAAGCAAGATAAAAACCTAGCAGGGAAGTTAATAGTAAGTTTTGCAGCTTGCATAGCCATTTTCCTTATGGTTTTTTTTTTTTTTTTTTTAGCTTGTTAATTTGAAAGTCTCAGTCTAGTGATCAGGGATGGGCACAAACACATGCTATAATGGACAATGTCTTATAACTGAACTCAAGCAAAGATAATTTACAGATTGTCATGTATCCTGACAAAGAAAACCCCAGAGGTCTTTTATTGTACTTTTGATAACTCCCTTAAAGAAGATAGAAGCAGGTCTCTGGGGCTGGGTACACAGCTCGTGCTGAGCAGGCAGCAATGTCTATCTGTAACCCAAGCACTGAAGTGACAGAGACAGGAAGACCTCTGGAGTTAACTGGATAAGCAGACTAGCTTGGTGAAAGCTCCAGGTTTAGTGAGAGACCCTGTCTCAAAACAAAGAAAAGGACAATCAAGAGACACACTGGATATCGGCCTTCAGCTCCCACATTTATGTTCATTCACACATGTGCATGTTCATGACTTTATGAACATTATGTGTGTGTGCATGTGCATACAAACAACACACACACATATAAACACAAACACACAAGCTATACATACAAAACCAAAGCACTTCTGCACCCTAGAAGATCTCCCCATTTCAGATACAGTTAAACATGATTGTGTAAAGATTATATAGCCTCTTTGCCATTACCAAGCCTCTGGAGACTGTGTAACATCTGAAAAGGTCGATGCTACTACATAATAGATGACAGACCATTATGGCTTTCTAGGTGTTTATTGTAATGGAATAAACTATGATAAATCCTTAACGTTCTTCATACAATTCACAGCATTCCCATTGTGGCTTACCAGGAAATAATGCACCACACTTTTACAGCTCTGCTGCCTTGAGAGAGGAACCAGAGGAGAGGCATTTTAAGGGGTAATAGTTTTTCAGTCAATCTCGAGAGCACGACTATGGGTGCACTTCACCCTGCTCCTGAGGTCACCCGTCCTCAGTAATGGCATTTGCATTTTATTGGCTTATTCCTCATCTAGCCTAACTCCCTGACCCAAAGAACGCATTCTTCAATTCTGTTTTGCTTCTCAGCACTGAGCAGTTATTCACTCCAACCATGGGCCTCTATTAAGCTCCCACTCTGAAAAGTGCTGTTTAGGTGAAGTATGGTTATTTGCAGAGGAGAAAGGGAGTCGTTCACTTCACAGAGTGTGTGGATGCTGTGGCAGGGGAGGGCCTTGCACTGATGAAACACCTGCAACAACCTGGCAGGATTCAGAATCTGCATGCGCACACAGCTTTGCGGGGGCCGGGTAGATGAGTAGATTGCAGTGAAAAGACCTATGGGCAACACCACGGGTCCTAAACTGCACAGGAAGAAGGAAGTAAGTCGGCAGACTACCAGCATTCATCTCTGTGCTTCTTGACTGTAGACGCAATGTAATCAGCTGCCTCACACTCCTGCCATCCTGCCATCCCCACCATGATAGACTGTGCCCTTGAACAGTGAGCCAGAACACACTCTCCTACAATGCCTTCGTCAAATACTTGGTTGCAGTATTGAAAGAGGAAACTAATACAGCCACTGTGTGCAACAGTACCAGGTGTAGAATGGGATCCCATCATACCCTTCCCCATCTGCTTGGATGAATGCTTGTAATTTTTATGAAAATATCACAATAATATGATACAGATACCATCATCTCTAATTAGAAGAAAAAGACAGACTAGCAACCTAAGTAATAAATTGTCAAAGAAGACAGCCTGACAGCTGAGCCTCTCACTAAGCTGAGACCAGCTGTCTAGGGAGCACCAGGGATCCCCAGGTCTCTGTCTCCCCAGCAGTAAGATGACAAACATGAGCCACCATGCCGGCTTGATACACGTGTGCTGGGGATCTGAACTCAGACATCATGCTTGTATACCTAGCCCTTTATCGATTAAGCCATGTCTCTAGCCCTGTATGTATAGAATTTTATTATATTTTGGCTTGATTTGCCTTATTTCAGGTCGACAACATCCTGTGCTCTCAATACTTGCTTTGAAGTATATTTAGAACAATGAAACAAACCTTGTAAGAAAGAGCAAACTCAGTAATAAAAGAAGTCAAAGTTGCACTCTCGTTTTAAAAGGCACAGCGAGTATTTTTATTGAAAAAGTTAATTTATTATATGAAGAAACATAAACAACATTTGAGCCAGTGACTCAGAGAAGCAGTCCACAAAAATTCATATCCACAACCCATTGGCTGAGATGTACTGGCACACACAACCATACTAACCATTTATCTTGTTGCAAGATAAATCCCAAGGAAATGCCGTGTTGTCAAGACAGTCAATGCTAATGCTTATTTTCCCATTTGCAATACGGAACAGATCACATCCACATTTAATCAATGCTTTGAATAAGACATTTAAGTTGTACTGAACAATCATCAAAAGATGCTATTGCATTCTTTATGAAATGTAACGTCAAGACAACACAGCGAGTGTTAGAAATTTTAGAGAGCTTTTACGCTAAAATCTTCATTTAAGATGAAATACTGAAAACTAGAAAG